>CM060924.1:1046339117-1047679117 GCA_030737875.1 Allium sativum
ACCGTGTTTTTCAGCCTTGTACTTTGGCAAACCTGGTACTTTGCCAAGTGCCAAATCTGGTACTTTTCCAAATCCAAGCTGTGCCAAGCCCGATGCGCACACGTGAAAATCCAACGTTTCACCGTGTTTTTCACCATTTTTTGAGTGCCAAATCTGGTACTTCGGCAAATGTGGTACTTTGCCAAATCCAAGGCGTGCGGAGCCCGATTAGCACATGCGAAAATTCGATGTTTCACCGTGTTTTTCAGCCTGGCATTTTGGCAAACCTGGTACTTTGCCTAGTGCCAAATTTGGTACTTTTCCAAGTCCAAGGCGTGCCAAGCCCGATGCGCACACGTGAAAATTCAATGTTTCACAGCGTTTTTCAGCCTGGTACTTTGGCAAACCTGGTACTTTGCCAAGTGCCAAATCTGGTACTTTGCCAAATCCAAGCTGCGCCAAGCCCGATGCGCACACGTGAAAATCAAATGTTTCACCGTGTTTTTCACCATTTTTTGAGTGCTAAATCTGGTACTTTGCCAAACCTGGTACTTTGCCAAAACCAAGCCATGCCGAGCCCGATGCGCACACGTGAAAATTCAATGTTTCACCGTCTTTTTCCGCCTGGTACTTTGGCAAACCTGGTACTTTGCCAAGTGCCAAATCTGGTACTTTGCCAAATCCAAGGTGTGCCGAGCCCGATTAGCACGCCCGAAAATTCAATGTTTCACCATGTTTTTCAGCCTGGTACTTTGGCAAACCTAGTACTTTGCGAAGTGCCAAATTTGGTACTTTGCCAAATCCAAGGCATGCCAAGCCCGATTAGCACACGCAAAAATTCAATGTTTCACCGTGTTTTTTAGCCTTTTTTGAGTGCCAAATCTGGTACTTTGCAAAGTGCCAAACCTGGTACTTTTAAACCACTCATGTCTCTCAACTTTGAAAGTGCTTACATGAGTCGGCAGAAGATGTGGAGCCAATCATACTCGAGGAAGTCGAAGTGGAATGAGAAGCGACTGTGAGGAGAGTTCCAACTCGTGTCTTGGGGATGGAAATCAAAAAGCTACGCAACCGTGAAGTTAAGCTTGTAAAAGCTCAGTGAAGAGACGCCGAGGAAGACGCGACTTGGGAGACTGGGGCCAAAATACGTGTAGCCTACCCTTTTCTTTTTGGGTACATCTTTGATCTCTTTTTCCTTAAGTTTATTCAAGCTTGTATCTAACTTTTTAGTGTATCTCCTTGGTCATATTCATTATCCTCAGGTAGATACCAATGGATGTAAACATGTATTTGAAACATGTTACGATTGATGGATGCAAGTGTTTACTAGTGGTTGCTCGTGGATGCATATACACACACATTAGGTACTAGATCGGCTCAATCACTTCCATACTTCATATAAATGTGTGCTTATTTAGGTTAATGGATGTATAATGGTTGTGTTATCATATGGATGCTGCATTCAGATGAATGGTTGTGCATGCATGTAGAAATAATATGTATCATTAGGGATCTTTTACATACATAATGGATGCATGGCACTATCATAATTTGCATTAAGGAGGTCAACTGAATCAGTAGACCGCCTGATTTTGCATTAGATATGGACATGTACACACACTGTGCATATAAACATGAGAGCATTATAATTCTTATAAGAACAATGGATTCCTGTGTTTGATAGTTGAGTAGATGGATGATTGGACGGTAGGATATGTATTCTTCGTAACTTGAAGATTTCGGAGTCGAAATCCTTTACGTATGGGAGAATGTAACACCCCATGTTTTCTGTTAACATTAAACTAACGAATTGAGGAATAATTAATTTTATATGTGAGAATCAAGGGAAATGGGTTATGCCATTGTGTTCATCACGGAATTCTGGTTGAGATAGTATCCGAGTTTGCCTCAATAGGACTTCGTATAAAGAAGTTATGGCTGTCGGAAGTTTCCAGAAATACAAATTTAAATTTAAAAACGAATTCAGACTCATAACCAGGTAGGGCGGGAAATTTCCCGCCCCAGACTAGGTCGATCAGGGGATCGACCTTACTGTCGACCTACCCTATAGGTCGACCTGGGGGTCAACCTTGGGGTCGACCTACCCCCGTCGGGTAGGTTTGAATTAAGCCCAATTATGAGCTGCTACTAAGTCATTAGGGCTGAGTTGGCTTTTTGGATTGTTCAGGTTGCTTCTATGTTGATCGGATGGCCTAAATTAATCCTATTCTCTTTATAAACACATGTAGACTCAAACCCTAAACCTAATAAAAATTAGAACTATGGCCGTCATGCTATCACCCCGCAACCTAGAGTAGTCGCCACCAACTAGGAGCAAAGAAAAGCTAATCAACTCAATTCAACTCAAGTTTATAAAAACAACAACGAATTTGTCTACTTCAAAGGCGAGCTAAGCCAAGTACAGAACACAGATCCCAGAACTCAAGACCTTCTTTGAGTTGTGATTTCGATTTCTATATTAAGATAATTAACAAGTTAATTAGGTTGAGTTATAATTTGGGTTATAAGGCTATGTTTGTGAATCACTGGAAAAAATTTGATATTTTGTGAATATATGCTAGTTGTTCATAATGATATTGTTGTGGATATCTTTGTATATGCCCAATCACCTATGCTCAACTTGATTCATTTTTGACATCATTTTATATGCTAGTTTGGGTGTAGATTATATGCCAGTTTCTGTGTGAATTGTACACAAGTTTACGTGTGAACCAAGTAAAATGACTATATGCAAATTTAGGTAGAAATTGGATTCACATATATGCAAGTTTACACCTTTAGGTTTAGCTGTATGACATACATAGTTTTATGCAAGTTTGTGACGATGGTCTATGCAAGTTTGGGTGAAAACTATATTCATATATTCAAGTTCACACCTTTAGGTCTATGTTTAGATTCATGACAATACAAAGTTTATACAAGTTGTGTTGTATTCCTTATTTGCAAGACAGATCCATTCACTGTGTTATGCAAATTTGTGATATTTCTTCCCGTTTATGTGTTAGACTAATTACTAGTCTAATATATATATATATATATATATATATATATCTGTGTGTGTGTGTGTATGTGTCATGATAAGCGAATAAACAACGTGGGGACGATGGGGGTAATATTGAATATACACATATTGAGAATTGGCATGTAATGGCCTTAAAAGGCATACAATTAATTTGAGGCAATAATTGGTATAATTTGTACACCTGAAATAAATGAACATAATTTAGGTGAAAATTATGGACATAAGTATATTTGGAATTTATTTACAAATTTTAATAAGGATATTAATCCACTTTGGGGTTAAATAAAGATGTGTAATAATGAACCGCCTAAGACATGAGGTTAGACTCTTTTGTGGTGTAAGACTGCCCAGACCCACCCAGCAAATCTATCGGCCACAAATGTCAGTCTAATGTGAGAGTTCAAAGGCACGAATTAAATGCGTAACAATTGTGAAGACACGAGGTTAGGCTCGTTTGTGGTGTAAGACTGCCCGGACCCGCCCGACAAATCAAGCAGCCCAATGAATTAAGTAACACTTAACCAAATAAACATGTGGTGGGACATGGAGGGGGTTATGTGGGAGCCTTGGGTGGCATGTCGAACTAAGGGGGTGCCTTGGGTGGCATGTGAAATACGATTAGATGCACTTAACCAAGATTGATACATTTAAGAACACATGAATAAGAATGGGGTTAAGTAGGGAAACCATAGTGGGGACCAAGCATAGGTGGAAGGCTTGTGTCAAGCATGGGGGCCCTTTTCAAACCAGTAACCCATAAAGTATCTTTGTAAGCTCGACCCAAGTCGAGGACAGGACACTCTTATTTGACTTGATTGTAAGAGGTCAAAACGGGTTAGTGGTGGCAACGCAAGTCCAATGGGGTCATGTCCATGCGTTGGCCCTGGCTGGTGGGTAAGACGTTGTTGCATCGTGTCGATATAATCCTTGAATCTTTGGTGGTATAAGGTTGCCACTTTAGGGAGTGATGCACCCCACTATGGGACAAGCATGGGTATCTACGAGTTAGGGTGCCGATCAAATGGGGGTAGTGGGTACAACAAGTTGAGATAGGGGCAGACGGCACCTATGAAGGCAGCTAGGGGTACACGAAACTACCATTCTCATTATTAAGTTCTGTAGGTGGGATCAAATTTTAGGGTGTTTGGTGTTGTGCAATGTAGTAGTTATCTTATAGTGATTAGGTATGCGTTTAACATTATCTTTATTCAGCTTATTTCCTTTGCTTCTTCTGTCGTGCCCGTTTGTTCACAGTCATTTCCATATTTACCAACTTATGCCTTATCCTAGGTTACTTTAATGATTATATTGTTAAAGTTATTGCACTCGCCAGACTTTATGTATGGCCCTCTTTGTTTACACCTCTTTTCTTCCTTCCCCTCCCCCCGCACCAAGTGCTCTGGGTGGGACTAGTACTAGTGGAGCTTGATTTGGACAACTTTATCTCTTTCTTCTGGAAGTTGCTTGGGTTGCTGAAGTAAAGTTCAGCCTATCTTATTTATTGCTATTTTATGTCGGGGTTATGTCGTTTATTTTGTGTACTCAGAACTTATTTGTCAAGATGCATAATAAGTGTATTTGGTTTTGTAGTTGGTTTTTGATGTGATGTAACCAAACTATTTCTCCACTGCAATAAAAGTTGTTTTTTTCAAGTATTGTCTGTCTTGTTTACTTTTCTTTTTATGCACAATAAACGCTCCACCAAAACTAAGGCATTCCCTTTGTGAGTGACCTTAATGTAGATGGGGTGTCACAACTAAGCTAGATAAATACAAGGGGATAATATTATTTAGGTTTCATATTAAGTATTTTGCTATCCATCGTTGGTGCATGGCCAAGTGACTGGGCTACTTTTGTAAACAACTTTTATTCCAGGTAAGGTCAAGGGTCCAGGATCTACTACTACATGAATTGTTTTGAACTAGTGAACAGATATAAGACATCCAAATTTTCATAATAAATGATGTTGTTTCGGGGACATGCTTTTTATTAATAAATAATTGGGACTTTGTTTGATGTTATTGACTCTTTAATAGACACGTTCTGCTACATATAATTGATAACAAACTTTCGTTGAGATCATGTGGTTCCAGTGGGGCCATCTCAAGTATCTGTGACTTTTGATTGAAATAAATTCTCAACCATTTGAATGTTCAAAATTGTACTCATATGACCAAGCAACTTCTTGGCTTTCTTGACCAACCATGCTTGATTATTAGTATTAATGCGAAGTAAATTTGTATAATGTTAGTAGATTATTACGATGAGTGTATCAAACAATATTTTTGTCTACCTGAAAGCTTAGATGCTATAAGATGAAAACGTGGTTGTATATTTTGTCTTATTCTACTACAAAATAGGTCAAAATTATTCAGTTGTTTTTTAACAAAGTGTTTCAGCTGCTTTTCCTACTATAATGTAGTTATGGGAGATGAAGATGCTTCAATATTGAGCAATACAAGGAAGCATAGATAGAGGCCTCCTCCTCAAAAAACAATTGCAGTAGGTGTCACCCCTATTCATGTTCTGAATGTTCCATATGAAGGTCCAATGGAGGAGTACGAGACTCCAACAGCTGAGATTCTTTTTCACCGATAAGGTTTTAGTCATTACTCGTTATTAGTTCATGCAATGCAAGCACATTTATGTAATTTTATTTGTATGTTCTTTGATCACATAACCTTTGAAGGGTGTTCAAATTATTTATGTAAGCACAACAATAAAATATTTATTATTGGATTACAACGGGTAACATGTTATCAATATTTATAAGCTACATGAAATATTTAAAGTTCTTTCTAATTGCCAATTTCCTTGAGAGTTGTAAAAATTTGTGCTGCATCTCCATCTCTTCATTTTTGGCTTAGGAAGGAATGATAAAGCATCACGTTTTCATGTCTGGTACATGCTTCGACTAATTCAGATCATGCTCCAGTGTCATTTACATTAATATGCCTAGATAGATTTTAATCTTATATGCATGAGAACCTTCAGTCCCCGATGGTGCAGCTGTAGCTTCGATCTCGGTTGCAATCTTCATATTGCTACTCGTTGGCAAACTTCCATCGCCTGATGTTATTCTTAGCTGTAGTAGTTGCTATCCATGTCATCATTAGGTAAAATTTCGAATGCTAAATTAATAATCAGTTTCAACTCTAATTTCATCTTATATTTATGACGTTGGACCCTAATTCCATCGGTATCTAACTTTTAATCTCCTGATAAATAAGAAAAACTGATGCCATAGATCCACTTGTTATTCCTTTCAAATTTAGAATATAATCCTGAATTTAAATAACTTAATATGTTGCAAATTTCACAAAAACATAATGTGCAGTTAGTGTTTATTTTCTTTTATAATCTTGATTTGGAGCCTATTCTAGTATATGAATTTTTCCTGCAACATGAAACATCTTTCCTGGGAAACATGAATAGATAAGTCTACAGGTTCATTCGGTCCCTAAACAGTGTAGCATAAAGCTTTTGCTAGTTTATTACTGTTGCAGTTCTAAGAAAATTGATGTCATAAGTCTGAAATTTTTTTGTCGTAGTTTTGATCTATTTGCAATAAGTAGAACAATTGTTAAAACTATTTTTTTATATGTTCCCCTTGCAGTTTCAAGATTTTAAACAAAAATACCCTTCTGATTTGCTGAAAGACTATCAGTAAACAAGGTATTTCTTTGTTACTTTTAATTTTAGATGGTGTTGGATTTTATAGTGCAAGCATTGTGCAAAAAATTATTTAAAAGGGGTGAAAAAAGTGACAAGAATAAAGGAGATTATATAGTTGTCCAAGAAGCATTTAATTGGTTATCTGGATTTTCAGAAACAAATACCCTTTTGTTTTGTTAGAAGACTGTTATAAATAAGATATTATCTTTGTCCGCGTAAAATTTAGGTGTTGTTGGATTTATAATGCACACATTATAAATAAATGAGTTTAAAAGGGAGGAAAAAGGAGTAAAGAATAAAGGAGATTATATAGTTATCAAGAAGCATACGAGTTGGATATTACTCTAAGATCATTAGTTGACCATTAATTTAGGACTTTGAAATCTGGCTCACATTTTGTTATCTATTTGCTTTACACCCTTGTTTGATTATAGGATATGGTAATCAAGAAATCAACAACCATCCATTGTTTCAATGAATAAACCGATTCTTTTTTGTTTTAATGTCAACCATTGGTCTAGCTCGGTATAGTCATTATCTTACTGTACTGACTATTGGTTAGGTATATACTGCTTTTCTGTTATTGGTAGCCTTGACAAGTTTGCTTAGTTGCCAGTCACTGACTTACACAACATATTTTTAAAATCGAAATAGACCCAACTTATTATTGTCTGCTTGTTTTCTAATAATCTTTTTGTTGAATCCAATTTACGGCAACACTGAGTTTTTGAAAATTTGGTGGTCATTGTGAGTTTTTATGTGCGGTTCCTCTTGTAAGTTCATATTAACATCTGAAAACCATTTCCCTACCGCGGTTGTGTAGTTCTGCAACCATTTATCTTCCAGGACTCAACTGATATATTTCACATTTTTTGGTTTAAGGCGGTTATGCTTTAGAACAAATTTGATTTCAATTTGGTCTGAGGCAGTTATGCAACCATTGTGTTTAACTTGAACCTGTTACCTACTAGTGCGTACCCGTGCTACAAACACAGGCTTGGCGTCGCTACAATCTGAATGATTGGTCATAAACTGACACAGATATGGAAAATAACTGCATTTATAACCAATTGATAAGTATCATTCCATAGTCCAAAATTTTTGATTGAAGAAATGAAAATATTATAGAATTTTTAGGATAATATTAAGTGTAAACTGATAGCCTAAGGCATGAAATCTTGCATTTATTATGTAACAGAATATCGAGAGCTACTAACTACAATGTCCACTCAACTCCAACAGTTGTAACTGTTATAATATGTATAATGAACACATGTCAGCATCATGGTATCAATCTCATAGTTATCACATAAAAATAGAATAATCTATTATGGAAACATGTACTGATAATAAAATTTCGAACTCCTCATTTGTAACAACATGACCATCTACTCTAGTCTCCATAAACAGGGCATCACCATTAAACAAAGTTCCAAAACATGGTTTATGTTGTATCCCAGAGGATGCTATAAACCTGCAAGAAAATTGATTACGTGCGAAAAAAGGGAAGATTAGTAAGAATATGTCCCTTCAGGAATAACTAATTCCAAGAAAGAGGCAAGGACAATATTAGCAATAATACAATAACACAAACAATGGAAAACTGTAATTAGTATATGTGCAATTTATAAACAACGGCTGTTTAACTAAAACAAACCCACTTTGTTCAGTTTCATCCCAATTTGGAATGAAAACATGACAGGTTTAGGTTTTCAAAATGAGTTGCTCTATTGAACTGTAACCTTTTCCTGCCATATAAACTATAAAACCAAACAGTAGTGGTCTTATATGCATAAGAATTATGGTCCAAAAATAAATGCGCTTCCGTAAATCATAATGAAACAATGAATTCACGGCACATAAATACATTCTTACTTAGTATATTAGAGTCTATATATGCTGAAATAATTAATAAAAAGCTGAAAATAAACCTTACAGCTGATTTGTTGCAGTCATAGATTTATGTGAAAAGTGAGGCTCTAGCAGATAGGTTCCTGATTTTTGCAATCACAAAAGCATACAGTATTAAACACCATATCAGGATTCCAGTCAGATGTATGCACATACTCGGTAGATCAAAAGATATAAGCAGAAATAACATATTACTAAGCACTGAGGTAAGGTATTGAAAATTGTATATGTATTGAATTAAAAAAAATGATATAGGACCCTAAATGAATTATGTATTTCTTCCGTTTAGAACTTATTTTACTACAACGAGTTGCTACTTTATCACTTGAGGATATATATATATATATATATATATATACATATGTATGTATATATTCTCCCGTTTAGAACTTATTTTACTACATTGAGTTGCTAATTTATCACTTGAGGATATATATATATATACATATATATAGTATTTGTCCTAGTGTTCGGATATTCTTAATCCAAACATAGGTTCCATTATAAAGAATTACATATAGACAATGTCTAAAAAACATTTTGAATGCAGGAAGGAAGTTGCTTTTCCAGATAAACTAATGCATGTAAATTTCCCAACTAATATTTATAACTAAAATACAAAACAGGTAAATCAAAGGGACATGTATTATTATTTTTTGTTTGTTAAAAAGCCATATAAAATCATACTAGAATTCAAAATACAGACTTTCATTTTTATGGTACATCTAAATGCACGTAGAGAAAATTATGCATCTATAATTTGTTATTTGTTCCGACTCCGACACTTGGTTGAAAAACCCAATGACAAAGTTGGAGAAAAAGTATTGTGTGATCTCACAGTTAAAAATGAAATACAATACCATTTACAGGAAAAATAAACTGCAGTTTAACCACTTTGACATCTGTTTGTTATGTAAGGTAGCCAATTGAAATGTATTAAACTCACAAAGAAGAGATAAAAAACATAAAAGAAATGATAACTGGTACCCTTGAACAAATATCATGGTTTTAGTATTGTTAATATTGGCATCAAACAAACAAATCATTTTGCAATTGCAATTGTTAACATCAATAAGGCTGCTTTTAGTCATTATGTAGGTTGTCTTGAAATTATTAGATACCACTGTAAGTTTCTGGGATAGGTTCAACATACCGTGTGAAACGACCCCATATAAAATAATACCTTGGTTCTTTCTAATACAATTTTAAAGTATAGTTCTTGAGTTTCACCAAAATTTGTTAAACCGACCATAACTTATTTCGTTAAATTGATATAATAATGCATGTAGTAAGGCGAATGATATGGCCTTTTTTGTGTGTGTAGAACCAGAATTCAATTAAAAAAAACTTAGTGATTTGTTAATCCTAATATTCAATTGTTAAAAACAAAATTCTATTGTTTAATCTTAAAATTTGCAACTTTTATGACACTTTCATAATATTTAATAATAAATAGGATGTTCATACCTTTTTAACACACAAAAAGGCCAAAAATTTAATACTGTAAATTTTAGAAACTAATATAGTTAAAAAAAAATTAGTATTTTAAATCTTGTATTTTGGGTTGAAATTAAAATTTTGAAGTCCAAAATTTGTGAAGCTTAAGAGTGCAAGTACAAAGGAAGGAATAAAGCAACATTATGTCTGTTACATTTAATTATAAGGTGGATAAAAACGTATATAAAGGTCATACTCATTGTTACTGTAACTTTTCTCTGTTCAAAATTGTAGAGAAATATATAAATGTACTTTTTTACTTCAGGATAAAAACATTGGAAGTTAAAAAACAACAGGTTGCAGATTAACCTTAAAAGTCCAACTTTTAAAATGAAATGTAGAGGGTTTGAAAGTATCATCTAGAAAACCGAAAAATTTGTTTTGAAAAGTTTTATATACGTTTGACATACCAAACACAAATGGTGGGAGGAGAATCATTTTTAGTGTAGATATGATGTATTAACTCCTTTTATTACGAACAAATTATACCTAGTGGTTAATTCTATAAGTTTCGACCTATGTTTGAGCAAATACTATGTACAAAGAAATAGCAATATAAGTGACGATAACCTAAAAATTAATATCACATAATATTTTAAGAAGAACTAACATTAACAGATTATCAAGAATAAAGACACTTGAAGATGTTATCGTTATCCAAGTCATATTTGTATCAAAAAAATGAAATAATAATATATATGAATGAATTTTCTAGAATAGGGAAATAAGTTTTTAAGAAGCAACAGTTGTATTCATAATATACAATTAAACAAACCGAATGAGCAGTCAAAGATGCTATATTTACATGAAAGTTATAAGGTCGAGTTACCATTGGTTACTATCGTAGAAGAAGAATCACATTGAAAACCTTATTATCTTTGCATTCAGAACCTCATTCGAACACTGGAATTCAAAACACATAGAGGAATCTAATGAATGGCCATACATGAATGGTACAATAAAAGTATAAAAAAAGAGCAAAACATTTGTATTGAGGAAAAATTTTAGAATCTCGCATTTAGGCTTATTTGATGAGAAAGCCTTCATAGAGTTGTTGGCTACATACATGCGTATGTAGATACTGTGCACGTATGGTCATGTATGTATGTAAATATCTACGTGTGGGTTTGTGTGCGTGTGTGTTTGGATACATGTAACCCTATTATTTGTCATCAATAAGCCAATATTTAAATTATCTATTCCTCCAAAAAAGAAAGAAAAAAAAAAAAACTGGATTCAGCATGATATTCTTCAAAATTGCATATCTGTTATGGACCTTACGGTATTATATATTAGTATAATCAAAATATATACGTAGAAATATCTATCCAAAATCGGAAACAAATAAAGGGATGATATAGCCTTTACATAGGAATTGTCAACCCACTAACTCCTTTCTTCTACTGCACGAGATATTCTAACAAACGATTAGATTAAAAAAATTCAAACCCATAATACAAAACTCAATACAAAAGCAGTAATAATATAAGTAATGTCAAACTAATAATTTCATACCATGTTGTACTTTAGGAAGTAACAATTGTAAAAAAAATCATAAATAACGTGAATAACCTATGTTGTTTATTATTTTCCATAAGCTACTTTTATGTGACATTTGTGACTAGCGTAACCCAAAATTAATGTTTGACTATGTGAAAATTTTGGGGGTCAGACCCGAGAAATTTGAAAAAGGCTACAACTTGCTATCAAAAATATATTAAAACGTAGGATGAAGTAAAAGGTACCGACATATATCGAAATTTGACATTTTTAGTGCAAACATAGTATTAACTTTAAGCAAAATAAAAAAGAAATTCCAAACAAATAAAATTGCTGTTTTTTATTTTAATCTTTAATATATGGAAAAGCATGATTCTAACTTTATCTTTTATATGAGCACAATCATCGTATGTTTAATTGTCTATTAGAGATATTGTTTGCATTAGGAACTTAGCAATATTGCATAAAAGTATGCCTTTTCATATCAGAAACGTCCTAGATAAAAATAATAACTATCCAGTTTCGATGCATGCTTAAAACTATTTGTGAGCATAATGGTTTGGAAAAGCTGTAGGACGGGGTTGGGGGGGGGGGGGGGGGGGACTTGCGTTTGAAGGAGTGATGACACCATTTTTATTTTGATATCCTCTTAATTTTCACAAAATTAAGTGTTTTCTGTAGTTTTTCCGTAGCCATAGTTTTCCACACATTATTAATAAAAACAGAACTTCAATAGAAATATATATATTGGAATTCGGATTTTCATTAACTATATTAATTTTGCATATTCAAGTGAGTGCCATCAACGGAAGTTAAAAAAAATAAGTTAGTAAATAGTGTGTATATGTATTTTATTAGGATTAGCGATGATGAATCTCATTCTACATTATGAGCATAAGATATAGATATGAAATGAATATGTTTGCATGTTAACTCAAGCAGTTAAAACTTCTTCTTCAGCCCTTTATAAGAACTGCAAGAGAACAGTAGAAGTTGATTCTGATTAAGCTTGCGATATAGGGACCTTCACATTGGTATGCCCTGCTAAAATATATCTAAAACTCTATAATTTGATATTATATGATACAAATTGTAGTATTGATTTAACAAAAATGTTCACCGATATATAATATGTTATATTATATTGCATCATCAAATAAATTTCAATTTCAATTTCAATGTGGCCCCCATGTATAAGCAACCATTGAATTTATTTTATCGCACCCACGTGAAAAAAGTAGTCCTTCCCAAGATATGTCATTTTAAATATGATCACTACATCATATAATTTAGAAGAATTAGCAATGCTATGGGAGTACAAAGATAGATTTTTGCATTTCGGTATTGTTAAGAAATAATAGCCAAGTGTTCGCTAAAGAAGGAAATGTTCTCTCACCAAAAATGATGTCCATAAATGATTATGAAGTATGATTTTGTACTATTTAGATTGTTTTAACTTTGACTTCATTAGTGCATAAAATACAACTGCAACAATTAAGGTGTGAATACAGCATAGAAAGTGACAACTTGATTGTATATCACCTTTGATAACATGGTAAATTAAATGGGCATTCAAAAATACTTCTTAAACCTTTTCCAAACTAATATGAAAATCCTATAATAAACTGAATTAGTAATTCCACATCTTTACAAAATGTTCAATTATGAAGGTTTTCTTGAAATTCAAGAGAATAAGAAAAAAGTTTTAAACCATATACAAAGTTCTTTGTTTCGAAATGTTGAAATAGAAAGAACTTAAAGAGAAAAAAAAATCGGGGCTTAAAATAGAAACTATTCTATTTTAAAATAGTAAAACATTAAATATAAAAAATAATTTATATGTGTTAATTCTAAAGTCAAATAATTCATAGAAAAGGACACACACAAATCAAAATATTAAGAAATTGTATTTTAAATAACACTATCTAATTGTTGGAAGGAAAAATACGGTGATAACATTAATAAAAACTAAGATCATACATAGTATTGGACTTAAAGTTGAACTAAAATGTTAAATTGTCTAACACTTGACTGACTCACCCAACATTAACTTCAGTCATACACAAACTGAGATGAAAATTGCTTATAACTAAAAGTTTATAAAGAACAGATAGAATGATCAGGCCACTCAATTGTACTTTAAAAACCAGGTTTATCCCGCATAATCCCATAGTTGACTACCAAAGGTGGAAAACTGCCATAGCCTATGAGTAAGAGTTACAATATTAAAATAATTAGAGCACAGTTACATGCGGAGTTAACCACGCAATGGTGCATACTGAATAGCTAAATAAATATTGTGAAATAGAAAGAATAATATTATCCCTAATGATAGAAGCAGTTCAACCTGAAAAGGACTTTTATTCAGAGTCTAGAGTTGACATAAAGAGAAAAGGAGAAAATATATAAGTGCAGCCAGAAAAAAGAAGTGGAACATGAGAAATTCTTTTTTAACGCGGCCAAATTGGGAAGTGCATAGACATCTGTAGATAGTGCAACTTTGGTTGAAAATATGAATCAATGAAAAAAAAACTTTGAAAATAAGAACTGAAAGAAAAAGAAACGTAAAAGAAACCAATAATCAGACATAACTCAAAGAAAGAGGTCAAGATATAAAAACTGAATCCTAAAAGACATTTAAGAAACAAATCAAAAGTGAATTAAACTGATATTTATAGAAAGTAAGAGTGGTATTATCAATTTAGAGTACAAAAAAAGGTGTAAATGTTTCTGAGAAGTAAAGCAAAAATCATTAAACTAATTTAACTGTAAACAGAAATCTTGATAAGAACAAAAAGCCTCTTTAGTCAATAGTTTTGTAAACTGTTGTTCCACGTTCACCCACATCCATGTAAAAAACATTTAGAGAAGGATTACTACATGACAGAAAAGGAAGAAGTTAAATCCAGAAAAGTAACTTCCACTACATTGAGTTAACTTCACATAAATTATTCGATTGCAATCAATAATGAAGTACCATTAATTTGATAGAACAATACATACATTTTGAAAAGAGATTGTTGTTATCATTTCAATACAACTATAAACTGGACGTGAAAATGAGTCATCATATATATTCAAAGCAAGGGAAAATTTGGGGTAAAAGATGGAAAGTAAGATCGATAAATGCAGTACCTTTGAATTAAGGAGTGAGAGAACCGCATCCAATAATTAAAAAGACAAAGTCGCCAATGTAGCAAAGGCAAGCTCTTTTATCATGATTGTTCAATCAAAAAGATAAAACTAATTAATTAATACATGTGCTTTAGAATTAAATGATTCATTTCGTCGCAATTAATTAGTTATAGACACATAAAATGTACCTGAAGTTAAAAGCTTTTTGATGTTGAAAAGTTTAGTTAACGCCGAAAAACATATGTCCATAAACACATTTTGACTAAAGAAGAAGGTTTAAAGCATCCAAAATAGACATAACAAAAAAACAGCAAGTTCTACAATATCATAAGTTGTAAGCAAAAAAGAAGGTAGACCTACATACCATAGCCGATGCACATTAGAAGCCAACCATAACAGTAACCTAGAAAGGAAATGCTATATTCAACAATTAAATTAAGAACAATTGCATTAAAAAAATCGTGGAACCAATTTGTAATACTCTCACATGAACATAACATCTTTAGTTTAGCAAATTCATCTCTTGCAAAATGTAGACATTTTTTATAAATTTTTAAATCCAATTTATAAAATCGTATTTGTAAATATAATTTTTTTCACTGTTTTTATTGCAAAAAACTCAAGCCATAATGGAATCATATTGATATAATACTGTACCTTACATTTGAAGAGATATGCTAATTATTAGAGACAATGAAAATGTTGAAATTCAACTAAATGGTGAATAGTGCATGTGCTAATCATACTAAAGCTTCATAGAGATGGAATTCAATATCTTAAAATCTCAACATAACTGAAATATGTTTGAAAATGTCATATTAGTAAAAATATTGAATATAGTTTGTAGCTTTAGGTGAACTCGAACATAAAGAAAGAAGATTTAAAAAAGAAAAAGCTAGTACAATAGACCAACCTAAGTTGATAGTTGGTACCATGAGCATAAACGGTCATAGTCCTTATCTGGTGACCGACAACAGCAAATTGCCGTCAAACTTAATCAACGATAGGAAATAAACCTCTACAGATAATAAATGAGTGATTATCTAAATCTAATATGGAAAATGCTGCTATTTGGCATCGATTAGAGGAAGAAGACGGAAATAAATCACTATTGCTGTAGGTGTAAGAAAATTCCTGAATTCAAATTGAACCAACAGTTGGGAATTGATGAAGACTGAATTGGCTAGGTCACAATCTCTTATGGTGCTGGGTAAACCAGTAAATTGACTCATGACATAAAGATTTTTAGTTGAAGTTACAGTGACGAACATTGAAGACGGAAGAGCAAGCGGTAGCGAAGTTAGGGTTATTTTCTTTTGACAGTGGAAGGATGAATTAGGAATGGTCAGAAGGGAAGAGGTTGGGTGCAGAATATATATTTTGGGTTGAAAGCGAAATCGCTAAAGAAAGTGACGAACGACAGAGAATAAATTTCGCGACGCTTCGGGTTTAAATAGAAGAAGGTCTGTACGCTCAGCAAATCAAACTCGGTAATTATAATGTAGTATAGATTATAGTCGCTCTTTCGCTTGAAATTTTTGTTCTACTATTATGTTTTATCTTGGTACACTGAGTTGGGTTTCTTCCTATTTTTCTGTTACAATTACTTATCAATTTTTTTTGGTTCTATTCGCATGAAATTTCCTAGATTTAGAAGGGCAGCGCGTGACTTGTAGATGGCTCAGTTATTTGAAACAAGTTTGGGGAATATAGGTGTGGCCCATATGATTCTCAGTTAATCAATGAACCGTAGAGGCTTCTACAAGTGTCCTTGTTTCTCTAGTATGTTGAATAATTGTTTTGCATTTAAACATACTTACGGTAGCAGCTTGAGAATTTAGTGTGCTGAATAATTCTCAGTTAATCAATGTCCAGTTTGCTTTGCATTATTGGTCTAGTTTATTTCGTATTCTTACCAATATGCTGCTACTTTCATTATTTACCTCATATATTTTTAAATTTTGAGTTATTTTTGGTTCAAAAGCAGCATTTATTCTATAAAGTTTAATATAACATTGACTTTTAATATTCTAGAAAGAGATGAGTATGCATCTACTGTGGCAAGCCTAAAAGGGTCATTTTTTTATTAAAGAAAAACAAACTTGCATCTGCTGTAGTAAAACAGATTCAAATGTACTGAAGAGTTAAACAACCATACACAACAATTTCCACCTATTGTAATGTTAAGGCAGACACAAATACGTCAGGTTTGCATCTACTGTAGTACTAAGGTAGACGCTAATATATTGGTATTTGCGTCCAATGTACTGTATATTATTCGCAAATGTATTGGTTTTGCGTCCAATATTCTCTATATAAGACGCAAATATGCCAAATTTGCGTCTGTCCAACAACAGAAGCAAAACTTATTAACATTTGTGTCCATTGCATTCGCATCCACATGTGACCAGATGCTAATAATGCAAAATATTGGACGCAAATACCCAGTTTTGTACTAGTGCCTTAGGCACAAGCCCTGAAGGCCGAAACCAACATCAGAAAAGCACTCAATTAGAGATATCTTCTTCGATTTCGAACAAATAACGTAGGAAGTTACAAGTAAAGCAGACAATCATCCATGACTCTGGTTATCACAGCCAAATCCTGCTTCTAAACAATCGTATGACAGCTAACCTTGCCATATGTCAAGGGCTAATGGTAACCCCGGTTCTAGCCAGACTACTACACGTCCAATGTACATTTTCTTCCTAGAGACAACTAAGCCCATCCAATGGGTCCAGGGTACATGAACGATAACCTTTCAGTCTTTTAGACGTCTCTATTGTACCCTTGCTTTGAGATCGCTAGAACCTATGACAACGATAATCTCTCGGCATTCAAAATCTCTATTCGTCCTCTCTGACGGCTATCTATAGCTCAAGAAACATTCTCGAGCATCCAATTTCCATCAACTCACCAACCTTTTAGTTTTCTTCTGATTCGTTGCATTATAACATTCAACGAACAGTTCACTATGCTTCAAACACTCATCCTTTAATTCACGTCGAAGCTAGAACTATCGCTACAACATTTCATACAATTTCCAGCTTTTTCACTATGAAAAACTGGCTACAATGTCAATATAGCCTTTTGCAGCGCTTCTGAAATGCTATTATATCTCCTGGTTCAATTACACAGCTATCCGATGTGAAAACTATGTAAACCATCAAAACAGCCTTTGACAACGTTTTTGGAATGCTACCATTTCACCTGGGCGGTCCATCCACCCATATGGATTGTTTTTGCTTAAAACACCTTTTTACAGCATTTCTAGAAGGCTATCAATTCTCAAGGGCGATCCATCCATCTCTATGGGTTGTTTTTGCTATCCATGTCTTTTCTACAGCGTTCTTCAAATTGCAATCAAAATACAACAATCCATCCTCCTTGCTAGACCAAGAAAAATGCCATGATCCATTATGTTTTCAAGGCCGATCCTCCTATTTTTTCCTTGTGTGATCCGTGCTTGTAGTGTTTCCCAAGTCACCCGATCCATTCTTCAACCCCAACGTTTCCCCAAATGCTGCAGATTCCAGATTTTTCTAGATTTTGCCAGAGAATTCAGCTTTGCCAGATTCACCAAAACTTGCCTGATAATCATCTTTTCACGCCGATTCACTAATTTTTTGTTGTCGATCCATACTAGGATTTTTACTCGATCCATGACTTTCTATAGCGTTTCACAAACAGCATAGATTTCCATATTTTTATTTTTGGTCGATTCTTTCACTTTTTCTTGGTCGATCTACTCCTTTTCCACTACTGGAGCCACGCCAAAGCCTCTACAACACCGATCCATCATGGATCTCGCTCGATCAATGATTTTCACTTAGATATGCTTCTCAACAATGTTTTTCAACCATCAACAACTCACACCGAAACAATAATCATTCAAACAACGATTTTCATTACAATAACATAGAGAACTTATCAGTTTTAGTTGCAAATTAGATCCTATGATGATTTGGGTTAAAAACCGTAATTATATCGATTAAATCTATGCAAAAACAACTTGAAATTATGAACATGAGGTCAAACAACCTTTGTACATGAGCGAATCCGTGCGAGAGATGCATATAACTTACCAAATCATCAATCTAGCTTACAAACGATGAAATATGAATCCAGATAATGAAGATCTATCTTCAAAATTGTAGATTTGATGCGATCTATATTCACTTTATGTAGGGCTGGCTATCTTGATGTAGATCTTCAATCTATACTTGTAGATCTAGAATTTTAATGGTGGAAAGGTGTATTTGTTTGAGAAAGGATCAGTCACAAGTCAACCAAATGAGAGAATGAAGAAACTAACCCTCTCATTATGTCCCTAACCCCCTATTTATAGCCTTCCACCAACCCGTTAACAGGTATCCTTAAATTAGCCCATTAATAGCTTAAAACCTGAACAGAAAATTGTGTTGCAATAAAACAACGATTTCTCCCAAACCGCTAAATCAAATCTTTAATGTGACCACCCTACGGAATGAGAAACATCAATTCATTTCCAATGAGACCGATCCAACACATGATTCGTTCCGAATCAAATGCTATTCCATGTACAAAACCGATAGGAGCAAAATTATCATAAATAAAATTGGTAAAAATCATGGACATGTCTCATATCCTCATGAACAACATATCAAATTTGACAATGATTCTACCCTAAAGGAACAGAATAATTATTTTTACGATCCTCCAATACATAAAATCTGACTTGTTATAAAATATTTACAGCTCAATGATTTGCTACAACAATGATTATTCACATAATAGTTATTCCTCTCTACATCACTCATTTTACTCATTAGATATGCAGTCTCAATTTATACAGACACCGATAGTGATAAATATATGATCAGTCGAAGGTGAGCCGAGTAGTGGATCCGAGCGCAACGCCGGCTGGGTTTCGTGGCATCACCAAATTCATCCGATTTTGGAAGACTAAGCCTTCTTTGAAATACTGCATGCTATGTCAATCATCACCCAAAGCCTTAAACAACAACAACAAACATTAAACTTCAAAATAAAATTGAATCTCACATACACAATCACTAACTGCCTGCTACATGAGAAAAACACTCCAAGTAGCAAGAAACATAACATTACCTCACAACACTCACTTAAGTTTCACAATAATTGCATAAAATATTTCCTTCTACAAATCACATAAGCTACGACATAGGCAGACACTTCCTACATGCAACCTACCCAGAATTCAATTCAACATGCAGATGACATGATCAAATTACTTCAGAAGAATGTAGCATGGCATTAATTTTACATATAAATTTACATACATAAGCTTTAATTTTTTTCAAAAATAAAATAAAAAATCATGGGCATGCCATCAGGATTCATAAGTGTAGCCATGAATTTACACAATTAGATAGTAGGCATATTTCAATTCGTCCACTAAACATAAGATCAAATATTTCTCAATTCGTTGATTCCTACTTACCAGCACACCCTTGCCAAAATTAAACAAGAAACACAATTTTTTGATAACCAAATAATATTCTAAGGACCACCACTTATGTGACGACTAAAAAAATAGTAGCCAAATTAGAAAAAACTACTTGCATGACAGCTAATGATATTCACTCTTTAACTTGAAAAGACGAAAATATATGTGTTCCTATATCAAGTGGAAAGATACAAAATAATAAGATAATTACCACTATAGCTAGCTCGAGAATAACTTGAAGAAATTAAAGCATCAATATTCCCAATAGAATCATCATCATTTTGCTGCAAAACATTTGTATCTAAACCTCTGAAAACTCTTCTACCAAATATTAATCATTCAGGTTTGTATCACTTATAAGAAAGACAGTGAAAAGGCTCGGATCTATTCGAAATTACCACACCAATCCAAGTCTTCTCTCTTGTATTGAGCACCTTAGGCTCGCTAATGCGATTGTGGTAGGGCAGTTTTGGGGTTTCAAATTAAGATCTGAAGAGAGAGGCGTAGTTGGTTTTAGGGAGAAAACGAAATGCCAAAACTTAGGCATGGAGAAAGTTACAGCTGGGTGAGAAGAAGATGTATATGTGAAGAGAAGCTATAGGATGAGAGCGAATTCAAAAAGAAAGAGGAGGCGTAGTAAAACACTAGTCGTTTTTTCCGAGTTTTGGGGTCTCCGTTTTTTTTATGCAAGTTTTACTTGGCCTATTGAATGTTGGTGTGGATTGATGGTGTTGATTGATGGTTGAGATTTTGTTTCAAATGATGTTGTGGACCGTTGAGGTGTAAAGTTTTATTATTATTTTTAATTTGAATATAATTATAGCTACTTCAATAGCTAACTAATATTTATACTAACACCTTGAACCGAATGTTATAATAGACAAAAATCATCACAGCTTTTGTTACATTGTAGCTAGCAACGTCTTGTAATTTCATTACTCTAGGACATTTATGGCGTACTGTGAGTGTTGATGATGAGGTGTGTTCAGATGGGTCAATAATGGCTTGACATGCTCTGATACTTGTTGACCCAGTACCAAATAATGAGTGTTGAGCCTCTTGCTTGCCTTGACCCTCTTCACTGTCACATTCATTCCATAAGTCATTGTATATTGGTATATTGAGAATTGAGACTGCTAGCTTGTACACCTTTTGAGTGGACTTTATTTCTGTTGCTTTGAATAGAATCAATTATTCATTAAACACTACATGTCTTTAGATAAACATTTTTCCATTGTTGTCAAGGCACTTGTATTCTTTTTGATTGGTAGCATATCCTAACAATGAGGATGGAGATGACATAAAATTTAACTTGAGTGAATTGTATGATTTGAAGTTGGGATAATATAAACATCCAAAGGCTTTAAACCAATTATAATATGGTTTTACTCCAAACAATATTTTAATTGGAGTTTTGTACTTTATTGCTTTTGTTGGTAACCTGTTTATCTGGTATACAGTAGTAGAGAAAGATTCATGCCAAAACTTCATTAGCTACCCTTAGTTTCATTTTTAACTTGAAATCTCCACATAAAATAATTGTCTACGTCTAACTTTGTGGTAATCTGTTGTTTTTCTGGACTTGCTATGATCTTGATTAAATTTTTTATAGATGTACCTTAGTTTAGTGAAGTTGTTTGAGAAGCAGCATCACATGCCATATCTTGAACTGTGAATCAAGAAATGCACCAACTTTGAGTAAATGTTGAAAAGAAACTAATGCAGACACAAATTCTTGATAGATTTTGATGTTGAAGCACGATTTCTAATAGACTCAGAA
This sequence comes from Allium sativum, assembly GCA_030737875.1. NCBI lineage: Eukaryota > Viridiplantae > Streptophyta > Magnoliopsida > Asparagales > Amaryllidaceae > Allium > Allium sativum. Next base: position 1,046,361,105 of record CM060924.1, read on the forward strand.
TATATACTAGAAGAAGCATTGGTCTTGATCAGAAAAGCTCAAGTGATGAATTAGAATTTTGATGAGCACACTATTAGTGTGCTCATAATGACTGATACTCTCTTGATCTTTTGTTATAGGGCTTCTCGTATGATGATAATATTTTGACGAGAAGAAATAGAGAACTATATGCAGCCAAATGAAGGTTCGGATCATGATTAGAATTTGATGAACTGGATGGCCCGGCACTGGACACATCCATTGTGATGTTGTGATACCAAGTTGAGAAACAACAATATTTGAGAAATGACTGATGTAACGATACGAATTTTTCCCAAAATTAATGGATCACAAAATCGACCAAGACCGTTAGAATCCCGCACACATTAACTTTCGGAGCATAACACATCAGAACAACAACATAAATTTTTTATAAAACATTATAATAATGTTACATCAGAGTACAGAATATCAAAGTAAATTGAATTAATAATAAAATAGCGGAAGATAAGTTAAAATAAATTTAATACATTACAGCGGAAGACTATAAATGCTCTGGACACAGCTTTAAGCTTCAATCAAGAATCTTGCTCAAGAGATAAATATCTGCAAAACAAGCTACTCGACTACCCTTGTGGAAAATATGGGCACCCGAGTTTGCCAGTGAAACGAACTACAGGTCAGCAATGGGACTGGTATGAGAATTTAAACTAATGAATCTAACAATTTGGCCAATCACAGGACCACGCCGCTAATGCGGAACGGGTTTACTCCATTGGATTGCTAGTGCATAAATTAAAGTAAATTGTTAAACAACACAATGCTTTTTAGAATGAAACCATTATAAGACTCAAGTCCCATCACACAATGCAATGCAAACCGGAGGATTGAGTTTTACCGTATAATGGTCCAAAATGCTTAATACGATAAAAACGGATTTGATATTATTATTAATTTATATATGTTTCAAAAATAATTTCCATCATAATGTATCAATCATAGATGGCATAGTACCCCATCCTACTATGTTGACATACAATTTCTACAATCAAAACCAATGGTGTTGTATTGGAAGTTGGGTTTCCATCGTTAGTTGAGGCTAAGGATCGTCCTCTCCGATTTTAAACACTCTAGCAAATGCCTCAGGATTCCCTGTAGTGAACCCCTGGATCTTCAGGGCCGGTCGACAAATAATATTAGTTGATTAGTTATGCCTGAACACACGCTTCCGGGTCCTTTTGAACCTATAATATGACCACTTCTGGCCTATAAAAATCCAAGGTAACTCATAATCCATCATCCACATAAGTAAAAATGTCAGGGCTGGTAAATCTTTGACACCACTTCTAACTAAAAAGAAACGAGTGCACCTCTTGTAGTCCTGATCCTGTTTTTGACTCATACCGGGGTGTGAGGCTCGCGAAGTCACACTATAAACAAAGCCATGCAGAAATAGGCTATGCTTTGATCATCCCACAAGGCCTGGTTTTCAACAAAATCCTTGATCATTAGCATCCTGTCGTGTCACATTGGTAATTCACGCCATGCAATCAATAACTACCAATATATACCCTCTGAGCGTGCTAAGCAAGAGAATAATTTCTCCAACACCAAACAGATATATACTAATAGAAATCAATTTAGTTTACATGGAATAAAATGCAAAGTCAGACACACATCCTTTTACAAGTCCGTTCTTGGTTTGAACGAAACCGGAGCCACCTTATTCCTCCCTTTATGTCCAGTATGAAGGAGAGGCGCTTGCATATCCGGACAATCAACAAGTACGTCTTGACAAACTTCCACTATTGACCCATTACTGGAGCTACCCAATGTAGGGCATCAATAGTCGTCTATTCGATGTGAAGATCGCCGGTCTTCAATCACCGTCTTCAATATCTTCGGTTTAAATCGTCGTATAATCATTTGAAATGGGATTAGACTCGGACTTTTCAAATGATTCTCGTAAATATATATAATTTTAAACCATTTCATATCATTAATATTATCTTTTAATGATTTATCACTATTTTCTATATATGTAAAAATAGCTAAATTAAATTAACGACGCTTCGGGACAATGGGCGACCCTGGCGCTGTTTTCAGCCAAATTTGATTTATACGTTTCTCAAAATCTAACTGTTGGGTTTTAACAAAACCTACATCATTGGAAAGATCTTCCCAAAGGGGTCCTAAAGTTTCCTGTTTTTGGAAAATTCGACGGTCGGACCTTTTGGTATAATTGTTTAAAGTTACGATTTCGAAACGCGAATTATCGTGAGCGATTCATTTAATTATATATATATATATATGTATGTATGTATGTATGTATGTATATATTTGTATATATCTATAATTCGCTCGACGAGTTCAAAACATTAATCGATCAACTAATTTACTTCCACTATGCATTGTTCTAGTGAATCATACATTCAATAAAAATGTAATTTTTATTGATTAACTAATTTATTTCAGCTATGCATATTTCTCATCATTTCCATATAAAATAGAAGTGTAAACTTTTATTGTTAAACTTTTCTATTTCAACTAGTGACCATTTTACATGAATCATGCTTTACATTAAAAATTTAAATTTTAATGTTTCCACATTATTATCCAAAATATGAATACTTTACATAATTCCTTCTTTTCATTAAAAATGTAAATTTTAATGTTTCAACATTATAATCTGTATGATGTATATTTTACATATATTTTATCTTTGCATTAAAAATGTAATTTTTAATGTTTCAAATATTTTATCTTTAAGTATAAATTATAATATATGCATTGTACATAAAATGATATTTTATCCCGGCATATAAATTCTAATATATGCATTTATAATAAAAGTGATATTTTATACTTGCATATAAATTCTAATATATGCATTCACAATAAAAGTATATTTTATACTTGCATATAAATTCTAATATATGTAAGTTCAATAAAATGATATTTTATACTTGCATTAAATTCTAATATATGTATTTACAATAAAAGTGATTCTTCCACTTTTGGTGACAATTCTAATTTATTTTTGTTTAATCCTTTTTAATTGATAAAAATGTATATTCTAGTTTCATCCTTTTTAAATGAACAAAAATGTCTATTTTTGGTTTCATTCTTTTTAAATGACAAAAATGAATAACTTTTGTCTCATTCTATCTCAAAGATAAAAATGAATGTTTTTATTCCATTCTTTTACAATGACAAAATGAATAGATTTTTGTCGTTCTTTTACATTTGAAAAAAATGAATGTTTTTGTTTCATTCTTTTACAATGTAAAAATGAATATATTTTTTTGTTCATTTACATTTGACAAAAATAAATGTTTTTGTTGTTCTATTCGAGCGAGAAAAATGAACATTTTTATTTGTACAACGTATATTTTACGTAAATAATACTTTACATTAAAAAATAGAATTTTTAATATTTTCACATTTTTCTCAACTCAATGAATATCTCATTTCATTCTTACATTAAAAATATGATTTTTAATGTTTCAATATTTTATTTCAAGCAAGTGACCATTTTTCATCTTTTTTACAAATACAATAAAAATGAAAATTTTATCGTTAACATATTTTAACATAATATTTTCTAATAAAATGACATTTTCTTAAGACATTTTAATACGATGACATTTCTAACCGAAATGGTATTATAATTCTAACATAACATTTCATAATTAAAATGATGTTATAGTTCTACTGTGACATTTCATATCAAAATGATGTTATAATTCTAATGTGACATTTCATATCAAAGTGTTATTATAATTCTTTAAGTGAAAATAAAAATGCAGTCTTTTTATTATAATATTTTATTTATAATGTTTTTATTTAAACCTTTTTATTATAAACTTTTTATTCTAAACTTTTTTTTCTAAACTTTTTATTCTGAATTTTTTGACACAAATGTTAAATTGGGTTCAATAACATGTTTTAACATAAACGATAACTTTTATTTCAATTTACATGTTTTGACAAAAATCTATATTTTTATTTCAACTAGGCTATATTAACAAAAGTGTATATTTTTATTCAACAAGACTATATTCACGAAAGTGAATATTTTTATTTAATCCTTTTTAATGTTTAAAATAAATGTTAATTTCAACAATCCAATGAACAAACGATAGTTTTATTTTGTATAATGATCATTTTTATTATACAACAAAAATGTGAATGTTAACATATTTTCATTTCAACAAATCATATTTAATGATTCATTTACATTAAAAATTGAATTTTAATGTAAATACATTTTCAAACCATGAACCATATTTAATGATTCATTTACATTAAAAAGTGAATTTTAATGTAAATACATTTTCAAAACATGAATCATAATCAATGATTCATTTATATTAAAAAGTTATATTTTAATTTAACATGACATTTCCAAATCAAATGGCATTTTTATGTTACATGATATTTCTAAAAAAATGAAATTTTTTTATATTAACTTAACATGATTCTAATCTAACAAAATGACAATTTTATATACTCTAACATAACATGACATTTTATTAACAAATGTTTTCTAACACAAAAATGACATATTCTTATTTTGTCAATTCTTATTCAACACAAATGATGTTTTCATATGGCAATTTTTATTCAACATAATAACGATGTTCTTATATGATAATTCTTATTTCAACATAAATGATCGTTTTTATATGGCAATTCTTATGTCAACATAAGTGATATGATTTATTTTGCCAATTCTTATTCAATATAAATGACATGATTAATTTTTTCAATTTTGATTCAACATAATGACCTGATTTATTTCCATACCTTTTTCTTATGTACTCTAATGACAAATAAAAGAATATTTTAATTTTTTACCCTTTTCTATGTGTTCAAATAACATATAAAAGAATATTTTAAGTGTTTACATTTTCCTATGTATTCTAATAAAGTATAAATGAATATTTTACATGTTAACATTTTCTATGTTAACTTAGCGAATCAAACGATAATTTTGTTTCTTAACAAATTTCTAATTAACCAAAAAGGATATTTTGGTTTCAACAATTTTATCTTAGCAAACATGAGATATTGGTTTTCAACAAAACAAACAGGATATATTTGTTTCCATCCAAACAAAAATGATATTTTTATTTTCAACTATATTATAACAAATAATATATGTTTATTTTCAACTATTCTATAACAAACAGGATATATTTATTTCCACAAAGGGTTTAAAACTTGTTTCATCTATTTCATTTCATACAAAATAACTCAATCAATCAATAGATCGGCATAACAGAATTAATCAATCCACATCAAATCACGAATAACAAAAATTAATTTTAACAGTGGATTGTCAAAGAAAAACTCATAACTAATTAATTATAATTACAAAAAAAAGAATTCTCACATCGATTTTGTCTGAATTTTCAAGGTGCTCCGTTCCAGATCTGGCCAGTTCCATATTGTAGTGTTTTCTGATACGAGTCCAACGCACTGTGGTTTGTCCGATTCTGACCACATATGGATAAGTTACGATTATTTATACGATGGATAATTAACACGATAATTAATTAATTACTTAACCCGTTAATTGTCTTCTGTACGGCCGACTCTGTTCAGGATATACGAACCCATTCTTCAACGTCGATCTCCTCCTCACTCACGCTGCCAGAGTTGACCGACGTTTGATCAGAGGACCCCATTCCGACTCCCTTGAATTGCTCTCCCCGCCGCCGTGATTCCAGTCGAACTCAGCCTCCTGATGGCCTCGGAAGTCGTGCTCGAACAGCACGGGTTTGGGTGCCAATTTCTCACGAACTACTCCATTAAACATCATCATACCCATTCACTATGTAGAACTCGTTACCTTCTTTGATTTTCTCTTTTGGTTCATGTTGTAATTAGACTTATTTGAAGAGATTTTAGTGGATCTATTTCGGTGTAAAATGGCCATTGAAACTGTTGAACGGCGGCTATATCTTTAGGGTATTAGGGTTTCGAGTATTGGGTCGTAGTTATAGCGTATTTTCCTTATTATTTAATTCATTTATTTCAATAATTCATGTTTATCCATACGACCTCCAAATCATAACCAACGATTGTCGCCGCTAGCCAATTACCTCCATTCCGGACACAATGGAGTAGGTCCCATCCGCCCGTTTTATCGTATCAGCCCAATTTACTTTAATTTAAAATATAAATCATTTAATTATTTTATTTGAACGCTCATTTTAATTTACTAAGGCCACATATAGACTCTAAAAATTACAGAAAAATTATTTCTAGTTATGTCTTGACGATACGGTCCTAACAAAACTAATTTCGTCGAATTCCAAGATCATTTGTAAAATGACCATTTTCTAGTCGATTAAATTTGATTGAAATTGACCAAACACATTTTCTTTTGCCACGCATACGTATTAATTCTAAAAATTATGAAAATTGAAACCTAGCAATAATATGACATTCCAGTTCCAACAAAATTGGTTTCATCGAAAACGGAGGTCATTTGCAAAATGGCTATTTTTAATATTAAAATATATATTAATTCTATAGCGACTATTCTAAATTTTAAACCGGACATAATTTTTGATTCCCACTATGAAATTTCAAATTTTCGGATTCGTTAGAAAGATAATTTTAAATAGATTCTAATAGTTTTGGTTTTACTGAATCCGTTTTAATTTGAATCTTGTACAATCAGTCAAATTCAAATTCAAAATTTCAAACTACCGCGTTATTTTAAACTCCTTTTATACTTAAAATAAATATATTCGTTCTAACTTCGATTTAAATAAATTCTTGGCCATTATTACTTAAAATAAATCATTTTAAATATACTAACTCTATTGAAGAAATTTTAAATTGGTTCCAAAATTCCGGGTTATTACAACCTCCACCACTTAAAAACTTTTCATCCTCGAAAAGGAACGAAGCTAAAAGTTGCTTAAATAACGAACTAAATTTTCTTTTTGATCTTTATTGGTTTCAATAATTTTTATTTGTTGATTAACTTTTCAAATATATATAACTTTTATATATTAAAAATTTAATTTTCTGAGATCGAATTATATATATATCTAATCACAAATACGTTAATTATAAATTTGTAACTGTCGACACGATCAAGGGCATTTCTGCCCTTATCTCTAATGATTTTTCTCATTCTAGGATACTGCTAATCCTATCTCTAATGAATATTCTTATTGGATATTACTAATCCAATTCTCTGACGGGTCTTTTGTTCAGTTCTAACGAGTTGTACCCTAAAGATTTGAGCTAACCAGAGCTTTGATACCAACTATAACGATACGGATTTTGCCCGGACATAATCGATTGCAAAATCAACCAAGACCGTTCAAATCCCACATACATTAACTTAGGGAGTACAACACATCATAAAAACAACATAAGACTTTCATAAAACATTATAATAATGTTACATCATAGTACATAATATCAGAGTACATTGAATTAATAAGAATACAACGGAAGATAAATTACAATAAATTTAATACATTACAGCGAAAGACTATAAATGCTCTGGACACTGCTTTAAGCTTCTATCCGGAATCCTGCTCAAGAGATAAATATCTGCAAAACAAGCTACTCAACTGCCTGTGTGGAAAATATGGGTACCCGAGTTTGCCACTGAAACAAACTACAGGTCATCACGGAACTGGTATGAGAATTCTAATTAATGAATCTAACAATGTGGCAAATCACATGACCACGCCGCTAATGCGGAACAGGTATACTCTAGTGGATTGCCAGTGCATAAATTTAAGGAAATCATTAAACAACACAATGCGTTTTAGAAAATTGAAACCATTATAAGACTCAAGTCCCATCACACAATGCAACGCAAACCTGAGGATAGAGTTTTAACTTATAATGGTAAAAAATGATTGATACGATAAAAATGGATTTGATATTATGATTAGTGTATATATGTTTCAAAAACAATTTCAATCATAGTTTATCAATCATAGACGGTATAGTATCCCATTCTACTATGTTGCCATACTAGTTCTACAATCAAAACCGATGGTGTTGTATCGGAAATTGGGTTTCCATCATGAGTCCAGGCCAGGGGTCATCATCTCCGATTCGAGACACTGTAGCAAATGCTTCAAGATTTCCCGCAGTGAACCCTTAGATCTTCAGGACCGGTCCACAAATAACGTTAGTGGATTAGTTGTGCCTGAACACACGCTTCCCGGTCCTTTTGAGCCTATAATATGACAACATCCGGCCTATAAAAATCTGAGGTACCTCATAACCCATCATCCACATATTTACAAGTGTTGGGGCTGTAAAGTCGCTGACACCACTTTTAGCCAGAAAGAAATGTGTTCACTCCCTGCAGCCCTGATCCTGTTTTTGACTCATACCAGGGTGTGAGGCTCTCGAAGTCACGCTATACACAAATCTACGATGAAATAGGCTATGCTTTGATTATCTCACAAGGTCCGCTTTTCAACAAAAAGCTTGATCATTAGCATCTTTGTAATGACCCGCAAATCCGAGCTATCTGAGTTGACTAAATTCAACACACGTCCAACCCAAATAACACAGAAATAGGAACCATTAATAGAAAGAAGATAGAGGGTGAGAATAGATAAGATAGAAAACTTAGAATAGAAGAAGAAGAAGAACATAAACACAACACAGAACCACACATCGCAGTGGAACAAAATATAATATATAACAGATTTTGAAATACAAACTTTTACCTGTATATACATACATCATCATCAGAGTACAACACTTACAATTACAGCGGAAATAACACTAGATAACTAACGCTGAAGCCTCCTGCTCCAAGATACTCCAAGTGAATCTGTAATTTCCCGACTACTTGACTGCCCGTACAAATTTTGGGCACCCAAGAGTTTAGGGAAAACAAAATAAACTTTGGGTCAGTCATGGGACTGGTGTGAGTAAACTCCAACTATTGGTTTAACTTTTAAAAATCCTTTCGAAAGAAAAGATAATCGTAAGACCGATCCACACATAAACACGGATGGTTTTTACGTTACGATAACCCATAACATTTTGATATCAAAATCTGGTGATATTATAATAATGTCTAAATCAACTAAATAGAATCTAGCGGATCGCTTGCATCTCACGTTCCATATATAATACAAAATCAAAAACCGCAGGGCGCTTATTGGAGATTGGATTTCCAACTTGACAAGGTATGGGACCACCTGCCGATAGTGTATCTCTAGAGACGAATGCACTGGGTTCAACAAGAACATCTTGCAACCCGGCCCACACATGACCGACCACTCATTTCGCTTGAGTGTATCGAATGTATATCACCAACGGTTGGGATCAGCAACCGCCTCCCGACTGGGACAGCATCGAATAGGATAAGAAATTAAATGAACCTCTAGATAGGTGATTATACATCCTAATGGGTGCGACGCACATAGCCATGCTTCCTGCCCGATTTTTGTCATTTCCCGGTTGTTGAGGCCTGAGGCTACGAATACTTACCATTCATTGATAGCACAATCACTTTGAATGCCACATTGTCAGATCTGTTAATCACTAGTAGAGTTTGCACAAATATTCTGGATGTTATGCTAAGGGAATAAATCCGTTGCAACCATATATTTTTATACAGACCAACTCATTTGATCATTGGAAATACTCTGTCAGACATTCGCCCATTTACGTTCGTTCTAGGATTGAACGAAACCGAAGGCACTATTTCTATTTAATAGAAAGTGTCCTTGCACTTTACTCCGTCTTCAATATATTCAGCATACTTGGTTCGCAACGCTTATGCCGATACAGAGTGGTTCTTCGGATAATAATCCAACCGGTCTCTCCATATTGACAACGATGGTCAAAACTTCGATAGTCTGTGATTTAACTATCGAATAAAAACAAGTGTTTCATCCAAACATATCAAACAAATCACTGGGCTCTTTAATTAATTTTTCATTAATTAACTCTCTTCTCCATTTCCTTATCAATATTTGTTAACCAAATATTTACAAGTATCGTCCCCTTTTATATTCTATAGTTAGAAAATATTTTCGATTTTAATTGGGAAACATTCCAATCACTTATCTCTTCCACGAACTCATTTAATTCTATATTTAGAAAACATTTGTTATTTTATTTCCAGGTTTACATTTATTTGGGTTAAAACGGATGTTGTGTAAAACATCGTTACGACAACCCAAATATATACATTCAACTAAATCTCTTTAAACGTTGATCTTCAAGATTGAGATTTGCTATTTATTGGTTGTTAATGAAACCAATCAAGTTGGGGTATAAGTACCTCTCAGACCTTGGCTGAATAACATTCATAACGTCAAAACAGACAAGACTACTTACTCGAATAATCAATACTATACAAACCAATTATCTATTTTTAAAACACGTATACATTTCCCGTGTTATTTTAAACCAATCTAAGTTATAGTTTTCCTTCTTGTTTCAGATATCCTATTTAAATTTGTTTCATTATCTAATTCTCTATATATACCGACATATGGATTTCTAGTTATCAAATTTTCTTAAAAATATTCTAAGTCCTTAAATTTCCGGAAAAATTCGCCATAACCTCCCCTGTATCGGGAGCATCGGGAAATTTCAAATAGCTTCCCGATAACTTCTCATCTCAAAAAGAAAAAGAAAAAAAGCCAAGCGGCTTGCCGATACGGCGCATAAAACCCATAAATGAATTTAAACATGTACCTTTTTGTCGAGCACACTAATTATATACCTTCATCACTTTATCCCATAACTGTCTCCGGTATATCTATACCTGTACAATTCATTTTAACTTCATACACTCGTTTTGACTCAATTCATTAAAGTAACCCTTTAACTAACTCTTTGCCCATTTCGCTTGTTTATATGAATATAACACGTTTCAAATATATTTCAACTTCCTTATCAACTAATTGAATTCAAATTTTAATTTAAGTTCTATATCTGATTTCAAATATATGTTTACAATTCAAAAAATTCAATTTTCAAAGTTCGACTTCAATTAACCACTCGATTAACTAATTCTTCTTTGACTTAGTTAATTCTATTCAAAAATCAAAAATATGATTATTGTTTCGAAAATCACTTTTCTTACTTCACGTGAGTTCACCTTTATGTTCTAACTCAAGACCAGGTTTTTAAATGGAAATTCGGATTTTTATTTGCTTAAAAATCCCTATATTTATTATATAAAATCCATTATGGTTTTAATGGTTTCTGGCGCTGCACTTTTAAAAATTTGATTTTGACATAACTCAAAATCTATTCGACGAAATCCAGATTTTCCTCTTCCATTAGAAAACTAATATTCAACCGGTCCTGACGATTATTGTTTCAAAGAATTCCGACTTCAATTGAGTCTTGTATACTCAATTGAAGTTCGAGTCGCCAATTTACGAACTGCAGCGCTGCGGCGAGTTCGTTTTAATTATATATATATATATATATATATATATATATATAAACTTTTAAACTTCGTTAAAATGAATCCAACTCCATTTTAACTCTATTTGAATTTCTTGATTCAAATTCCAATCTCGCTTTTATTTGAATTCTATATTCAAATTCCAATTCCTTTTCTATTTGAATTCCATGTTCAAATTCTATTTCCTTTTCTATTTGAATTCTATGTTCAAATTCTATTTCCTTTTCTATTTGAATTCTAAATTCAAATTTCCATTTCCTTTTCTATTATTCAAATTCTATATTTAAATTTCCTTTATTCAACTCCCATTTAAATTCCTATATTCAAATTCTATAGTTGAATTTCCTTTTTTATTTTATATTCAAAATCAATACTTGAATTTCTATTTCAATTTCCATATTCAAATTCAATGCTTGAATTTCTATTTCAATTTCATCTTCAAATTCAATACTTGAAATTCCATTTGAATTCTATTATTCAATTTCTATACTTGAAATTTCATTTGCATTCTATTATTCAATTTCTATTTTAATTCTTCTTTGAAATTCTATATTTCAAATTCAATTCAATTCTTCTTTGAAATTCAATATTTCAAATTCAATTCAATTCTTCTTTGAAATTCAATATTTCAAATTCAAATTCCTTTATTCCTCTATTCACATTCCTTTATGAATTTCTATATTCAAATTCCATATTCAATTCTTTTTGAATTCTCGATTCAAATTCTATATTCAATTCTGTTTGAATTCTCTATATTCAAATTTCTATATTCGATTCTGTTTGAATTCTCGATTCAAATCCCTTTATTAAGTTTCCATTTGAATTTCTATATTCAAAATTCTATTTCAAACTCTTTTATTCAAACCCCTTTGAATTCCTCTTTGAATTTTCTTTATTCAAATTTCAAATTTCAATTCTATTTTAGAAAAATAGAATTTCCTTTCTAATTCTCAAATATCCTTTTTCATGATATTTTTTAAATATCATTACTTAAGCCCAGTGATATTTAAACACACAAAGCAACCAATTATTTATTTTTCTAACACATCATATATAACAATATATATGCAAACAAATAAACAAACTGATAATATATTTTTGAGGAATCCAGTTGGATTCCTCCAACCTGTTTTCCTGCATCAACATATGTTAACAAATAAATAATACCCATTCTGCTTCGTGGCAGAATATCGTGGTATAGAAGGTCATCCACTAATCATAGCGTGGGGCATATAGGGTAATCATCCGCTATGAAACTGCGGGCATCCGCTAATGAGACTGCGGGAATCCAACCAATCAATCAACCCAATATATATATATATATAATAGCCTAAATAACTAATATATATAAAACGAGCAGAAAAATCAAAACAAGCAACAACAATTATTTTTACGAAGCAAAAATAATTATAAATAAAAGGTGAGTGAGATTTACTCACCGTGATTTTATTTTGCGCTTAAACCAAATTTCAATTTCCTTTTATCGATTTCCGAGTCGTCGAACTCCCCACGGATGATTTCATTTGATTTCTCCTTACCTAGGAAAATCTGAACTTTATAAATTAACTACTGAATATCCTTACAAGGTTTAAACTAAAAATTAAATTCTAACTGAGATACTAATTTAATCCTAACCAATATAATGATTTAATTATAACCCATATATTAATTAAATCCTAACTGAAATAAATGATTTAATTCTATAAGAAAATATATTAACTAAACAAATTTTAGAATTTATTACCTTATATTATCGAATAACTCTTCTTCTCCAAGAACAAAAGAAACAGCAAACTCCTTTAGGCATTTTTAATATGACCGTCATCAAATCCCACTTCCAATCCGTGTTGTACTCAGATTATCCCAATCGGCATCAGACTAGAGGAAACCGAACTCCACTTCAACATTTACCTATTAATTCACCGCACAATTTCGTTCCCCCAAAATCACAGATCTGTATTCCCTAATACCCTGCTATCAAACTCCAAAAATACTCCTTATCCTGCAAAAACGAAGCACTAACTTCCAAGGATTATGAACCCTAGGTGTTTGCTATAGGGAAAACAGTAAATGAGCGATATCGAACTATCACATCGTACACAAAATCACCACCAAAACTTTGAACTCCTCATCGCCTCTTCCTGGAATCGCACTACCCACCCAGACTTCACACCAGTCATCTCGTTGACCTCGTGACAGTCCCCTTCTGAGAACCGTGACCTTGAATTTGAACCCCGACATCACTGACCTCGCCTCCGAACTCGAGCAGACATCCCCCTTTGAATCCCGAAATCACAGCCCTAGTTCGTTCCATCAGTCGACGTCGAAGTGATCGCTCCTGATTCTGGTGATTCAAACGTGATCGTTTGCGGATGTAAGGAAGGATGGAGCTTCCGATTTTGAAGGAGATTTCGATTTCGATTGGAAACGAATTCGGCCATTTTTATTTGACAGAGCCTTTGCGGTAAATGAATTCGAGGAATGGATAGACACGGCTTGGCCTTGTTATTGGTATACTGCAAAAGAGGGGATGGCCATCGTGATTTATAGAGGAAGGATTACTTGGATATCAAGGAGTTTAGAGTAGGTGGTTTACTGAGTAGGATTTACCTGAGGTAGCTTTTAACAGGGTAGGCTCTTCCTTTGTTTTTATTTATTTTATTTATTTTATATTTCGGGGTCCTGTAATTTAAATCATGAACCGCTATTCTAGCGTGCCAACCGATATTCCAATATAATAACCCTATTATGAACTCAACAGTAAATATTTTGAAATTTAATTTCAACACGTATACCATATTAAATTAATATAATATTAATTAAATTCGAAACCCACAAATTCTTTGATAATAAATTATTATTTATTATCGTATATATCAAATAAATATTCAAATATTTAAAATTAAACGACCAAAATCCTGGGTCGTTACATTCTTCCCCCCTTAAAATAATTTCGTCCTCGAAATTGCTAAAGTAGGAAAAGTGCTACTAACCAATTACTTTTCAAAAACCCCTTTAAGTTGAAACTCACCTCTTCACATTTCAACAAACTAGCTCCAACCAAAACTTTTGGTTTTCACACATTTAATCTAAATGATTTACACCCAATTCAAATTCCATTCAATCTTATTCAAATTGAATTCCAGTAATTTATTTGTCTCGATCCATTTAACTTGCTTAAGTTAAATTTAAACTTCAGAATTCAAATTCATGGGTTTTCCTTTCAAATATATACATATTTATTTATTCCCACTTCAATTTCAAAACATTTGAATTTTCAAATCACTTGCTTTCTTTCAAACAAATTTCCGTCAAAAACTTTTCTAAGGTAGCAATCCATCACTTAGAAACTCGAAAATGAACACTGATGATGCTGCAGTCATCATCAGAATTATTTCCAGCCACTGATGTGAGTTCAGTGCTTCACTACATTCAAAATCAATTAAAAATGGTTTTTATCCAAAAACCCTTCCAAATCAAAGCTATATTATCTTAATATACTTCGAAAATAATTTCAAACCTCCCAGGATTTTAAATTCCAAATTCTGGTTTGAATTCAATTCCAATTCACCTCATTTGTATATACTTCATTCATACACAAATTCTAATTGGTTATATATAACCTTTCCAATTTTTATAATTTCATTTGATTATAATAACAATCAACCCATCCATATATTATAATAATTCTAGAAAATTATTCCTTTTCTATCAAAATAGAATTTTTGGGTAAAATTATTTCATTTACCCATTTAAAAACAATATCATGTTCAATCTTCTGTTCAAGTGTTTAGAAATTCCTATCGACTTCGTAGCATCCCACTATTCGATCAGAATTCATAAACCACTCAACAGACTAGTCAACACAATATAAAACGGTTTTTATATCAATTTACAAATACGCGCTCTCGTATATACACTCAACTCATTCTAGGGTACTACTGACCCTATCTCTAATGAGTATAACTCCACAAAGCCTAGGTGTTCGCTCAACCTAAGCTCTGATACCAACTGTAACGACCCGCAAATCCGAGCTATCTGAGTTGACTAAATTCAACACACGTCCAACCCAAATAACATAGAAATACGAACCATTAATAGAAAGAAGATAGAGGGTGAGAATAGATAAGATAGAAAACTTAGAATAGAAGAAGAAGAAGAACATAAACACAACACAGAACCTCACATCGCAGTGGAACAAAATATAACATACAACAGATTTTGAAATATAAGCTTTTAACTGTATATACATACATCATCATCAGAGTACAACACTTACAATTACAGGGGAAATAACACTAGATAACTAATGCTGAAGCCTCCTGCTCCAAGCTCCTCCAAGTGAATCTGTAAAATCCCGACTACTTGACTGCCCGTACAAATTTTGGGCACCCAAGAGTTTAGGGAAAACAAAATAAACTCTGGGTCAGTCATGGGACTGGTGTGAGTAAACTCCAACTATTGGTTTGACTTTTAAAAATCCTTTCGAAAGAAAAGATAATTGTAAGACCGATCCACACATAAACACGGATGGTTTTTACCTTACGATAACCCATAACATTTTGATATCAAAGTCTGGTGATATTATAATAATGTCTAAATCAACTAAATAGAATCTAGCGGAACGCTTGCATCTCACGCTCCATATATAATATAAAATCAAAAACCATAGGGCACTTATTGGA
This sequence comes from Allium sativum, assembly GCA_030737875.1. Lineage (NCBI taxonomy): Eukaryota > Viridiplantae > Streptophyta > Magnoliopsida > Asparagales > Amaryllidaceae > Allium > Allium sativum. Next base: position 1,046,377,206 of record CM060924.1, read on the forward strand.
GATTGGATTTCCAACTTGACAAGGTATGGGACCACCTGCCGATAGTGTATCTCTAGAGACGAATACACTGGGTTCAACAAGAACATCTTGCAACCCGGCCCACACATGACCGACCACTCATTTCGCTTGAGTGTATCGAATGTATATCACCAACGGTTGGGATCAGCAATCGCCTCCCGACTGGGACAGCATCGAATAGGATTAGAAATTAAATGAACCCCTAGATAGGTGATTATACATCCTAATGGGTGCGACCCACATAGCCATGCTACCTGCCCGATTTTTGTCATTTCCCGGTTGTTGAGACTTGAGGCTACGAATACTTACCATTCATTGATAGCACAATCACTTTGAATGCCACATTGTCAGATATGTTAATCACTAGTTGAGTTTGCACAAATATTCTGGATGTTATGCTAAGGGAATAAATCCGTTGCAACCATATATTTTTATACAGACCAACTCATTTGATCATTGGAAATACTCTGTCAGACATTCGTCCATTTACGTTCGTTCTGGGATTGAACGAAACCGAAGGCACTATTTCTATTTAATAGAAAGAGTCCTTGCACTTTACTCCGTCTTCAATATATTCAGCATACTTGGTTTGCAACGCTTATGCCGATACGGAGTGGTTCTTCGGATAATAATCCAACCGGTCTCTCCATATTGACAACGATGGTCAAAACTTCGATAGTCTGTGATTTAACTATCGAATAAAAACAAGTGTTTCATCCAAACATATCAAACAAATCACTGGGCTCTTTAATTAATTTTTCATTAATTAACTCTCTTCTCCATTTCCTTATCAATATTTGTTAACCAAATATTTACAAGTATCGCCCCCTTTTATTTTCTATAGTTAGAAAATATTTTCGATTTTAATTAGGAAACATTCCAATCACTTATCTCTTCCACGAACTCATTTAATTCTATACTTAGAAAACATTTGTTATTTTATTTCCAGGTTTACATTTATTTGGGTTAAAACGGATGTTGTGTAAAACATCGTTACGACAACCCAAATATATACATTCAACTAAATCTCTTTAAACGTTGATCTTCGAGACTGAGTTTTGCTATTTATTGGTTTTTAATGAAACCAATCAAGTTGGGGTATAATTACCTCTCAGACCTTGACTGAATAACATTCATAACGTCAAAACAGACAAGACTACTTACTCGAATAATCAATACTATACAAACCAATTATCTATTTTTAAAACACGTATACATTTCCTGTGTTATTTTTAACCAATCTAAGTTATAGTTTTCCTACTTGTTTCAAATATCCTTTTTAAATTTGTTTCATTATCTAATTCTCTATATATATCGACATATGGATTTCTAGTTATCAAATTTTCTTAAAAATATTCTAACTCCTTAAATTTCCGGAAAAATTCGCCATAACCTCCCCTGTATCGGGAGCATCGGGAAATTTCAAATAGCTTCCCGGTAACTTCTCATCTCAAAAAGAAAAAGAAAAAAAGCCAAGCGGCTTGCCAAGACGGCGCATAAAACCCATAAATGAATTTAAACATGTACCTTTTTGTCGAGCACACTAATTATATACCTTCATCACTTTATCCCATAACTGTCTCCGGTATATCTATACCTGTACAATTCATTTCAACTTCATACACTCGTTTTGACTCAATTCATTAAAGTAACCCTTTAACTAACTCTTTGCCCATTTCGCTTGTTTATATGAATATAACACGTTTCAAATATATTTCAACTTCCTTATCAACTAATTGAATTCAAATTTTAATTTAAGTTCTATATCTGATTTAAAATATATGTTTACAATTCAAAAAATTCAATTTTCAAAGTTCGACTTCAATTCACCACTCGATTAACTAATTCTTCTTTGACTTAGTTAATTGTATTCAAAAATCAAAAATATGATTATTGTTTCAAAAATCACTTTTCTTACTTCACGTGAGTTAACCTTTATGTTCTAACTCAAGAACAGGTTTTTAAATGGAAATTCGGATTTTTATTTGCTTAAAAATCCCTATATTTATTATATAAAATCCATTATGGTTTTAATCGTTTCTGGCGCTGCACTTTTAAAAATTTGATTTTGACATAACTCAAAATATATTCGACGAAATCCAGATTTTCCTCTTCCATTAGAAAACTATTATTCAACCGGTCCTGACGATTCTTGTTTCAAAGAATTCCGACTTCAATTGAGTCTTGTATACTCAATTGAAGTTCGGGTCGCCAATTTACGAACTTCATCGCTGCGGCGAGTTCGTTTTAATTATATATATATATGTATATGTATATGTATATATATATATAAAAACTTTTAAACTTCGTTAAAATGAATCCAACTCCATTTTAACTCTATTTGAATTTCTTGATTCAAATTCCAATCTCGCTTTTATTTGAATTCTATATTCAAATTCCAATTCCTTTTCTATTTGAATTCCATGTTCAAATTATATTTCCTTTTCTATTTGAATTCTATGTTCAAATTCTATTTCCTTTTCTATTTGAATTCTAACTTCAAATTTCCATTTCCTTTTCTATTATTCAAATTCTATATTTAAATTTCCTTTATTCAACTCCCATTTAAATTCCTATGTTCAAATTCTATAGTTGAATTTCCTTTACTATTTTGTATTCAAAATCAATACTTGAATTTCTATTTCAATTTCCATATTCAAATTCAATGCTTGAATTTCTATTTCAATTTCATCTTCAAATTCAATACTTGAAATTCCATTTGAATTCTATTATTCAATTTCTATACTTGAAATTTCATTTGCATTCTATTATTCAATTTCTATTTCAATTCTTCTTTGAAATTCTATATTTCAAATTCAATTCAATTCTTCTTTGAAATTCAATATTTCAAATTCAATTCAATTCTTCTTTGAAATTCAATATTTCAAATTCAAATTCCTTTATTCCTCTATTCACATTCCTTTATGAATTTCTATATTCAAATTCCATATTCAATTCTTTTTGAATTCTCGATTCAAATTCTATATTCAATTCTGTTTGAATTCTCTATATTGAAATTTCTATATTCGATTCTGTTTGAATTCTCGATTCAAATCCCTTTATTAAGTTTCCATTTGAATTTCTATATTCAAAATTCTATATCAAACTCTTTTACTCAAATCCCTTTGAATTCCTCTTTGAATTATTTTTATTCAAATTTCAAACTTCAATTCTATTTTAGAAAAATAGAATTTCCTTTCTAATTCTCAAATATCCTTTTTCATGATATTTTTTAAATATCATTACTTAAGCCCAGTGATATTTAAACACGCAAAGCAACCAATTATTTATTTTTCTAACACATCATATATAACAATATATATGCAAACAAATAAACAAACAAATAATATATTTTTGAGGAATCCAGTTGGATTCCTCCAACCTGTTTTCCTGCATCCACAGATGTTAACACATAAATAATACCCATTCTGCTTCGTGGCAGAATAACGTGGTATAGAAGGTCATCCACTAATCATAGCGTGGGGCGTATAGGGTAATCATCCGCTATGAAATTGCGGGCATCCGCTAATGAGACTGCGGGAATCCAGCCAATCAATCAACCCAATATATATATAATAGCCTAAATAACTAATATATATAAAACAGGCAGAAAAATCCAAACAAGCAACAACAATTATTTTTACGGAGTAAAAATAATTATAAATAAAAGGTGAGTGAGATTTACTCACCGTGATTTTATTTTGCGCTTAAACGAAATTTCAATTTCCTTTTATCGATTTCCGAGTCTTCGAACTCCACACGGATGATTTCATTTGATTTCTCCTTACCTAGGAAAAATCCGAACTTTATAAATTAACTACTGAATATCCTTACAAGGTTTAAACTAAAAATTAAATTCTAACTGAGATACTAATTTAATCCTAAACAATATAATGATTTAATTATAACCCATATATTAATTAAATCCTAACTGAAATAAATGATTTAATTCTATAAGAAAATATATTAACTAAACAAATTTTAGAATTTATTACCTTATATTATCGAATAACTCTTCTTCTCCAAGAACAAAATAAACAGCAAACTCCTTTAGGCATTTTTAATATGACCGACATCAAATCCCACTTCCAATCCTTGTTGTACTCAGATTATCCCAATCGGCATCAGACTAGAAGAAACTGAACTCCACTTCAACATTTACCCATTAATTCGCCGCACAATTTTGTTCCCCCAAAATCACAGATCTGCATTCCCTAATAACCTGCTGTCAAACTCCAAAAATACTCCTTATCCTGCAAAAACGAAGCACCAACTTCCAAGGATTGTGAACCCTAGGTGTTCGCTACAGGGAAAACAGTAAATGAGCGATATCGAACTACCACATCGTACACAAAATCACCACCAAAACTTTGAACTCCTCAACGCCTCTTCCTGGAATCGCACTGCCCACCCAGACTTCACACCAGTCATCTCGTTGACCTCGTGACAGTCCCCTTCTGAGAACCGTGACCTTGAATTTGAACCCCGACATCACTGACCTTGCCTCCGAACTCGAGCAGACATCCCCCTTTGAACCCCGAAATCACAACCCTAGTTCGTTCCATCAGTCGACGTCCAAGTGATCGCGGCTGATTCTGGTGATTCAAACGTGATCGCTTGCGGATGTAAGGAAGGATGGAGCTTCCGATTTTGAAGGAGATTTCGATTTCGATTGGAAACGAATTCGGCCATTTTTATTTGACAGAGGATTTGCGATAAATGAATTCTAGGAATGGATAGACACGGCTTGGCCTTGTTATTGGTGTACTGTAAAAGAGGGGATGGCCATCGCGATTTATAGAGGAAGGATTACTTGGGTATCAAGGAGTTTAGAGTAGGTGGTTTACCGAGTAGGATTTACCTGAGGTAGCTTTTAACAGGGTAGGCTCTTCCTTTGTTTTTATTTATTTTATTTATTTTATATTTCGGGGTCCTGTAATTTAAATCATGAACCGCTATTCTAGCGCGCCGACCGATATTCCAATATAATAACCCTATTCTGAACTCAACAGTAAATATTTTGAAATTTAATTTCAACACGTATACCATATTAAATTAGTATAATATTAATTAAATTCGAAACCCACAAATTCTTTGATAATAAATTATTATTTATTATCGTATATATCAAATAAATATTCAAATATTTAAAATTAAACGATCAAAATCCTGGGTCGTTACAATCTTGGCGTGCCACATTGACAATTCACGCCATGCGATCAATAACGACCAATATATACCCTCTGAGGTTATTAAGCAAGAGAATAAATTCTCCGCCACCAAACAGATATATATTAATAGAAATCAATTTAGTTTACATGGAATAAAATCCAATGTCAGACACACATCCTTTTACAAGTCCGTTCTAGGTCTGAACGAAACAGGAGTCACCTTATTCCTCTCCGTATGTCCAATACGTAGCAGAGGCACTCGCATATCTGGACAATCAACAAGTACGTCCAGACAAACTACCACTATTAACCCTTTACTGGGAGCTACCAAACGCCGGGCAATAGTAGTCGTCTATTCGATGTGAAGATCGCCGGTCTTCCATCACCATATTCAATATCTTCGGTTTAAATCGTCGTATTATCATTTGAAATGAGATTAAAATCGGTCTTTCCAAATGATTCTCATATATATATATATATTATTTTAAACCATTTCATATTGTTAACATTATCCTTTAACGATTTATCGCTAATTTATATATGTGTAAAAATAGCTAAATTAATTTAACGATGCTTCGGGTCAATGGGCGACCCTAGCGCTGTTTTCAGCCAAATTTGATTTACACATTTCTCAAAATCTAACTGTCAGATTTTAACAAAATCTATAACATTGGAAAGATGTTTCTAGAGCCGTCCTAACAGTTCTAGTTTTGGGAAAATCCGACGGTCGGATCTTTTGGTATAATCGTTTAAAGTTACGATTTCGAAACGCAAACTATCGTGCGCGATTCATTTAACTTATATATATATATGTGTGTGTGTGTGTGTGTGTGTGTGTGTGTGTATGTATGTATATAATTCGCTCGACGACTTCAAAACATTAATCGATCAACTAGTTTATTTCCACTATGCATTGTTCAACTGAATCATACATTCAATGAAAAATGTAATTTTTATTGATTAACAAATTTATTTTAGCTATGCATATTTCTAGTGAATCATATATTCAATAAAAATGTAAAATTTTATTGTAAATCTAATTTATTTCAGCATTGCATATTTCTCATCATTTCCATATACAATAGAAATGTAAACTTTTATTGTTAAACTTTTCTATTTTAACTAGTGATCATTTTATATGAATCGTGCTTTACATTAAAAATGTAAGTTTTAACATTTCCACATTATTATCCAAACTATGAATACTTTACATAATTCCTTCTTTTCATTAAAAATGTTAATTTCAATGTTTCATCATTTTAATCCATACGATATAGATTTTACATATATTTAATCTTTACATTAAAAATGTAATTTTTAATGTTTCAAACATTTTATCTTTACAAATAAATTCTAATATATGCATTTTACATAAAATCATATTTTATCCCTGCATATAGGTTCTAATATATGCATTTATAATAAAAGTGATATTTTATACTTTCATAAAATCTAATATATGCATTCACAAAAAAAGTATATTTTATACTTGATATAAATTATAATATATGTAAGTTCAATAAAATGATATTTTATACCTGCATATAAATTCTAATATGTGTATTTACAATAAAAGTGATTCTTCCACTTTTGATGACAATTCTAGTTTATTTTGGTTTATTCCTTTTTAATTGATAAAAATGTATATTCTTGTTTCATCATTTTTAAATGAACAAAAATATACATTTTGGTTTAATTCTTTTAAATGATAAAAGGTCTATTTATGGTTTCATTCTTTTTAAATGACAAAAATGAATAATTTTTGCCTCATTCTATCTAAAAGATAAAAATGAATGTTTTTATTTCATTCTTTTACAATGACAAAATGAACATATTTTTTTCATTCTTTTACATTTGACAAAAATGAATGTTTTTGTTTTATTCTTTTACAATGACAAAAATGAATATATTTTTGTCGTTCTTTTACATTTGACAAAAATGAATGTTTTTGTCGTTCTATTTGAATGAGAAAAATGAACATTTTTATCTATACAACGTATATTTTACGTAAATAATATAAAAAATAGAATTTTTAATGTTTTCACATTTTTCTCAATTCAATGAATAACTCATTTCATTCTTACATTAAAAATATGATTTTTAATGTCTCAATATTTTATTTCAAGCAAGTGATCATTTTTCATCTTTTCAACAAATACGATAAAAATGTAAATTTTCTCGTTAACATATTTTAACATAACATTTTCTAATAAAATGACATTTTCTAATGACATTTCAAACCAAAATTATATTATAACTCTAACATAAAATTTTATAATCAAAATGATGTTATTGTTCTAATGTGACATTTCATATCAAAATGATGTTATAATTCTAATGTGATATTTCATATCAAAGTGATATTATAATTCATTAAGTGAAAATAAAAAGGCAGTCTTTTTATTGTAATCTTTTATTGATAATTTTTTTATTTTAACCTTTTTATTCTAAACTTTTTATTTTAGACGTTTTGTTCTAAAATTTTTACTCTAAACTTTTTGACACAGATGTTAAATTGGGTTCAATAACATGTTTTGAGACAAACGATAACTTTTATTTCAATTTACATGTTTAGACAAAAATCTATATTTTTATTTCAACTAGGTTATATTAACAAAAGTGCATATTTTTATTCAACAAGACTATATTAACAAAAGTGAATATTTTTGTTTAATCCTTTTTAATGATTAACATAAATGTTAATTTCAACAATCCAGTAAACAAACGATAATTTCATTTTGTATAATAATCATTTTTATTATACAACAAAAATGTGAATGTTAACATATTTTCATTTCAATGAATCAAATTTAATATTTGTTAGACCAAAAAGTGATTCTAACACCCAAATTGATTAAAAGCAGAATGAAATAAGATCAAAAATAAAAATGAACACACAGGATTTATAGTGGTTCGGCGAAGAAATGCCTACGTCCACTTGTCTTTCACTATCTTCACTGATTTAGTTGCAAGTACAATAAAATATTCACTTGATTTCTCTCACAACTCACTTACAACCACTCAATTGTCTAAAAACAAATAATGAAAGAAGATTTGGATTTTCCGGGAGTGCTGGAAATCAGGTTATGAAGGTGGTTGAACTCTCAAAGTGTCCGAAAAAAGATCATTTTCTTTGTCTCCCGACGGGGTATTTATATGTTAGAATTTGCTCAGAATACGATCCGGATCGGAGCCACGCGTCATCCATCCCATTAGCTTCGGGTTCGGATGATTTACTATTTTGACAACGCATCAGAGTAGTGGACGTTGAGGGTAGAAACTGGTCACTGCCGATCCGGATTACCAGGCGCTCATGCAGGAGAGTGACGTGGAAGACAAGCTCGGGTCGGAGGGATATGTACAAGGGGTTCGGATCGGGGTATCCGATCCGACCCGGATTGACTTGGAACCAATTCTCTCTTCTCTTTATTCTGCTCCGCTCTGCTCCGATCTATCTCCGTAGCAATCAAGTGGCTTTCCGATCCAATTGGGATTATATTGCCCTCCGATCCGAACAGTTGTGCCTTTCTGATTTCCACAGCAATATCCGAACAGAAAACTTTATCCGATCCGAACCGATGCGCTGCTCTTATCCGACCTGCTTCAGTACTTCCCTAATTTTTCAAGTTCTTCAACATTTTACATCTTGACTTTGTGTTGCCCAGTTCACAAAGTGGGCTAACATTTTGCCCCCTCAAAGGATGCTTCTGTTGGAGACGGAGCATGGTTTGACTATCAATGCATAGCGCTCTTCGAGGTAATTTCTCTTTTGATTTTCCTTGTGTTTTCCTCTTTTCCTTCAAATTTCAATTCAATTCGTTGCTGAGCTAAAGGACTCGGTTCGGTTCGGATTCCGATCCGAACAGACCTCTTTTCCTTTCTATTTTCCACTGGACTATTGGGCCAAGCTTCGCTTCTGGGCTGTCTATCCGATCCGAATGGGGGTTCTTCTATTGGGCTGTCGATCCGAATGGGGAGACGAATGGACATCCTACTCCTCTATATAAACTGATTCTTCATCCCTCTCTCATTCTTACTGTTTTACTCCCTAGTTCTGCAAAGCGAGAAAGAAAAATCTAACTCCTGAAGCATCAAAATTTCTTTTAATTATCAACGTAAATTCATTGGTAGGTTATGAAACTTTGAACAATCCCTTTTTTAATTATTCCCGATTCGAATTCGTAGACGATTAGGATGGTTTGAGCATGAAATTCTGATGAACTTTTGCCGCCGTGACCCTCCCTCGTCATCATCACCAATAAACTAGTCGTCGTCTCGAGATTGGAATGGAGGAGATTATAATCCGTTGTTAAGTGCACCATCGTAGAAGTGCTTGGCTTCGATTTGGGTGAATGACACGAATTTGGCCTCGAAATTGGATAGGGAAGAAAGAGGGTGAAGGAGAAGAAGAAGATGATGGAGAATCGGTTCGGTTCGGAGGGATATGGAAGGTGAAAATACAAAGGAAGAAGGAAGGAAATTCAGGAGGTCGGATCGGGTCGGGGCGAGCAAAGAAAGAAAAAAGAAAAGAAATCTAGGATATCGGATCGGGTCGGAGCAAGCACTTAAGACAGGAGGGAAGGAGCCTACCTAACCGGATCGGGTCGGATCGTAAGATGATGGAGGAGAAATATAACTACGTGATCCAATCTGAACAGTTAGGGGACTTTGCCTCCGATCCGATCCGATTTCGATTTCTGAGCTTCAATAAGATTTCCAAGCCTATGGTCACGCCTCCGATTCGACCCCAATGAATGAACCCGAACCGAACCGAAGCACAGTCTACCTTAACGCATAAAAACTCATCTAACTGGCATAATCAACCTTCGGCATAATCTTCAATTTTATGGACAGTTAGGATAGTGCCTTGCGAACGTAACTGGACATCAAGAATTACTTCAACTCTTTATATCTTGCCAAACTTTTTCACCGCACTTTTAAACATCTACTTTGCACTTTCCGTATACAATGTTTACACTTTAGTTTGCACACACGCACGGGGGTATACGGGCTAATTTGCTCTAATTTGTGTTATTGCTTCTTCAATAGATTTATGACCATGAGACCCAGACGCTCTTCCAGACTAGCTAAGATGAAGGAAGCCCCGGAAACCTCTCATAAGATTACCCTCGAGGACAAATCTTCTCCGTTGGATCCAGAATGGGATAATGAGGGTTCAGACTACAACGTCGGAAATCGTAAAAGTGACGAAGCGTCTTCAGAGAATGAAATTTATTTAGGGTTTGAAGAAGAAGGAGGGGTTGGCGACGACCTGGCTCCTGATGAGTTTGAATCGGCTATCATATTGGAATCGCCCCAAGATTCTGTTGGATCAACGATTGATAACGACTGACTTACCCGAATTTGTTTGAAATATGGGATAATAAAAAGGGACACTCTAGTGCCTTCAAGCTCTGACCGTCCCCACAACCCTCCAGAAGGATATATGGCGGTCACTCGGTTGATGTGTATGGTCGGCGTTATTCCTCCATTTTCTCCCTTCATTGTCGACTTTCTAAGACAAATGCGGATTGCGCCCATGCAGCTGCATCCCAACTCTTATGCCTACTTGCACACTTTGTACATAGCATATCGTGAGGTCTTAGGTATAGAGCTTACGTTCGATGACGTTCATTTTTTTTATAACTTCAAGCATCGGACTCGAGAAACTCCGTCTTTCTGCTATTTTGAGTCTGTTCCTAAGAGGAAGATAATCTCGGCGCCATTCAGCAGTAAAGCTGGAGATTCCAGATTAGAATGGTTCTATATGCGGAAACAGCCTGGATGTGCCAGGAGGTGGACGAAATCAAGTAAAGCACTAATTTTCTAAATCCGGGCTCTATACACTTGAGTTATCACCTTAACCTGTTTTCCTTTTTGCTTGCAGTCGACAATCCAAAACAAATATCAGATCAGGCGTTCTTTGACCAGATGCACCAACTTCTTAATGGCGACCAGAAATTCTTGACTATCGATAAAGTCCTTAAGGACGAATATCTTCACTTCCATGGGTTGTTATCCGTTTCCCGTAGTATTGGTCATGGGACAGCTCCATATGTATACATTCCACCAATGGAGGTAGTCCAAGAGACAAGAGAAGGCTTGGGAATTCCTACAGTGCCTCTTCGAACTTCACCTTCTCCTTCTTCTACATAGGATGACGAATTGGCTTAACTGGCGGAAAAGCATCATGAAGGATATATTGCCCCCGAGGAGGCTACTTCTCTGGAAAAGTCAACATCCTCTCAAGAGTCGCCACTTAATGCTTCTGAGGGAGACGTCCCTAGTACTGATGACCCAATATTTCAGGGCTTGGGGGATCTCCCCTGACCTGAAACCATATATACTTCAGAGGATTTTAGGAAGGATCCTTTAGTCTTCACCTCTTCTGAAGAGACCACTCCTGCTAAGGCCAAAGAGCCTGCCCATACTAGTCTAGCTTCAGACTCGGGTTGGTTGGGGGGAACACACCACTTAGGACACACTTTATACAACAGTATTAGCATTCATTGCACCTCTTTCTCCGTGAATCCATTGATTCTGAATTTCGTTTGTCTTATTGTGCAGGCACGATGTCTCGATCTTACTATGATATCAGGAAGCTTCGCCGCAGCATGTCTAATCCACCTCAGGATATCGAGTATGATCGCCGCGATGATCACGGTAGGGAGGAGAGAAGGCCTTATGATCACTATCGCTCTGGACCCTCACGTTCTCGCTCTCTCGTTCGGCCAGAACAAGAGAAATACAAAGGTTATCAAAACCGTAGGGAAGAGGACAGGCCACAATCTAAAGACTCCACTTCTTCCCATGAAAAGCGCAGTAGAGAGAGAAGTCCTCCAAAAGAAACCGGGTCTCGAAGTAAGCACAAGGTCCCCGGTACTAAACGACCTAGGACAGACAAAGAAACTACCGAATCCTCCTCACACAGGGACACCGAATTGACAATCCCCGCTCCTTCCCCACTAGATGCGGAAACTGCAATATAGCGGGCATATTTGGAGGAGCAATTTCCTGAACACTACTTCGAGACTTTGACTTTTTTACCTGCCCTTGAACCTATTTCTTCTAAGTGGGCAGATGAGGCTAAAGCAAAGATAGATGCGGTGGAAAAACAGTATTCTGAGATGTTTAAATATTCACGCAATCTTTCCAGAATCATCCGTACTCTAATCACGAATACTGACTCAATGCAAAAGACCGCGGAGGAGGATGCCAAGGCTTTAAAGGCTCTAGGAAAAGATTTGGAAGACACTCAATCTCAGCTAGCTGTCACTCAAAGGGACTCTTCTAACTTCACACAACAATTTGAGGATATGCAAAAGCGCTATCGTGACTTGCTTGAATCTCACACTCAAGAGCGTTCTGAGCTAAAAAAGCAAGCCGATGATGCTAAGTCAGAAGCTGCTAAGACGCGCCTTGCTTATACTGACCTCGAACGGAAAAATGCCGAGTTAGCAAAGAGGAATGCTGAGCTAGAAAAGAACAATGCTGACTTGGCTTCAAAGCTATTAGAGGCAGAGAATAGAGCTGCCATGGCGGTGGGCAATGTTGAGTGTGCTATCAAATCTGCGGAGGAAGCCCGCAAACAATTATCTGAGGCGCAGGCTGATATTCAAGGTTTTGGCAAATTAATGATTGAATTCTTCGCACATATCATCCGTCGCCGAAACATTTCTTGGATCGAAGATTACCCATCCACTCTAGTTCAAGTATGGAATCAGATTGTTGAGTGGGAAAAAGAGGAGCTCAAAGTCGATTCCATTGATGAGGATAAGCTAATGGAAAAATACTTGAGGGATGATGAGCCAGAACGCCTAGCTGAAGGGAGCCGCCTCATTGCTGAGGCTATGGAAGAAGAGAGGAGGAGGATTAAACAGAAAAACATTCCCGAGACTGGTTCCTCTTCTGCTACCCCCGCGACTTCGGAAGTTGAGGGGTATGACCCTGAAAATCCAGGAATCCCCCAAACAACTCTGCTATCTCCAATCCCTGAAATGGCATCAGAGATAGTGGTTACCCCCGCTGAGAGGTCTTCGGAAGGTATCCCTACCTTTTCTCCTCAATTTGTCAAGGTTATTTCTACCTTTCGCCACATGATTGAGCAATCGATGAAAAACCGATTGTTTTCGCCTGAGTTGATAACTGTTGCTTCTCATTATGTAGGTATTGAGCCATCCGGAAAGACAGATGTGACTAAGGGAGCCATCGCTGGAGTAGAGCCTACGGAAAAGGCGAAAGGAGGGGAGGACAAGGTTACTCCAATAGACTTGGGAGAAAGAAGTGAACCGACTAAGGCCGACACTCCCCATGATGAAGAAATGATAGCAGCTTTAAAGGATGATGGTGGTGACGGAGGTCATGAGGAGGAACCAGAAGTTGCAATAGTCGGGGAGTCAAAAAATGACGATGATGTTACTTTGGCTGCAATGAAAGCTGATCAAGACAAACGCTTGCAATAAAAATCCGAAGAACTAGACCCTGAAGCCCTCAAGCCCCTCGCAGTTGTGGATGCGGGATCAAGGTTAGTTGTTAAGCTCTCAACTAGATCTATTACAGATGAACTCGCTAAAAAATCTTCTCTTGATTCCAGCGCTCCGCCCTCTGGGAAGAAGTCAACCGGTTCCAGCACCGCATCTTCAGGAAAGAAGAAATCTAATACAATCTTGACAGAGGCTGAGAAAGAAGCAAAGGATGCGGAGAAAGCTGCCAAGAAGTCCAAGGCTCACTCGAAACCTAAATAGTGGATTGCCTTGTATCGCTTTAGCATTTAGTGAACCAACAATTGTTGCTACAAGAGTGGCTCCTGCACCTTCTTTTTTAGCTAATTTCTTGTACAAATTCATTCATTTGTAAATAAAAAAATAATTCATTTTCTGCAATGTCCGTTTGTCAGTAGTTCTGCACTTATGTAAAAATGCATGTCTTACTATAGTTATGAAATGAAGTTACGGAGGGAGGAAATATGCGTATACATATATGCCCCCAGTCAATTCTCACAAATTATTTAATGCTTAATCAAGCAATCTGAATGCTCCCGATTTTCTGACGGGATAGCACTTCCTGTGTCGTCAATACCTATCGTTTTTTCTGGCATTTCTTTTATACTCTCTCTCTCTTTCTCTTGAGAGTTAGTGTTCGAGCTCAGCAATCTATTCATTCCCCGGTCTTTCAGCGGGGAAGGATTTCTTTCTCAGCGCTCAGTCGGAGACGCTTTTATACTCTCTCTCTCTCTGCAGAGTTAGAGTTAGGGGAAGGATTTCTTTTTCAGCGATCAGTCGGAGACGCTTTTATACTCTCTCTCTCTGGAGAGTTAGAGTTAAGAATGTCGTTTTGTCATTCTTTTATGTCTTGTCGCACAAATAGTCGCTGTGCTTTTTCTTATGTCTAAACTGTCTTCAACCTTTTCAGGTTTTGTATCATCCTGTATTCTATAATCACAACTGAATAATCGATGAATGTATATATGTAATGCATAAAAGTAAATAACACACAATATTTTTATAGTGGTTCGGCTAAGTCGTAGCCTACATCAGCTTTATAGTCCTTTATTCATATCGTCAGATTTTCCCAAGGCAAGTCGTGCCTTATTACAGAGTTCATAAGAAAAATAACAAAGAGTACATCGTTTCTAATCCAAATATCGCATCAAGCGTTGGGCATTCCATGCTCTAGGGACTTCTTCGCCATCTACGGTCGTTAACTTGAAGGTTCCTTTTTCAAGTTTCCGTTGGATGACAAAGGGTCCTTCCCACTTTGGACCGAGGTGAGGAAGGGATGGAAAGACTCTCTATAGCACCAAATCTACCGGTTCAAAAGTCCTAAGGCGAACTTTTTTGTCGTAATAGCGTGCCATCTGACGTCGATGTCTTGCCGCACGCAAATCCGCTTCGTCCCTTTTCTCTTCGACTTCATCAAGAGACTCAAGTAAGAGTGCCCGATTCGTCATCGGGTCGTAATACGTTACCCTGTGGGAAGGAACTTCCAGCCCAACTGGAATTACTGCTTCTGAACCAAAGGAGAGAGAGAAAGGGGTGTGACCCGTAGCCGTCTTAAATGTTGTACGATATGCCCACAAAGCCAGGGGCAATTCGTCAACCCATTTTGCCTTTGCACGCTCTAACCGTTTCTTGAGGATGGATTTTATTACTTTGTTTATTGCTTCTACTTGCCCGTTCGACTACGGATAGGCAACTGCAGTATATCGCTTGTCAATCTTATACTTCTGGCAGAAATTTCTGAATTCAGCACTATCAAATTAGCTTCCGTTGTCAGTTACAATCGTCCTTGGGATCCCGAATCGGCATATAATATTTCTGACCACGAAAATTATCACCTTTCTTGTCGTGATCTTAGTCAAGGGCTTAGCTTCCACCCACTTTGTAAAATAGTCCACGGCCACTATTGCATATTTCGCTCCTCCTTTAGCAATCGGTAGAACTCCAATGATATCAATTTCCCACGTGGAAAATGGCCAAGGACTCACCATTGATTTAAGTTGGGTCGACGGTGCTCTGGGGATTTTGGCGAATCTTTGGCACTTATCCCAGCGTCGTGAATAATCAGCTGCATCTTTATTAATTTTGGGCCAGAAGTATCCGTATCGCAATATCTTTTTTGCCAAAGTCTGACCTCCTGTATGATCTCCACACTCACCTTCGTGTACTTCTCTTAGTACACGCTTGATGTCGTCGTGTGCTATACATCGTAACAGGGGCATAGAAAATCCTTGCCTATAAAGAGTATCATCTTGCATGACATATCTGGTAGCCTTGCGAACTACAGCCCATTTCTCACACTTTTTTGATGGGAGTGTCCCATTCTTAAGGAAGTTCTTAATTGGGGTCATCCACGACTCCTTCTCCGGTTCCACTTCGATAGCGAACTCAACTTCCATCGACTCAAAGCTTGGCGATTCCAGCGTTTCAATTGGAATTATTTTAGTCTCTTCTGGATTGTCGGAACTAGCCAGCTTTGCCAGCCTATCCGCCTTCTGGTTTTCGGCTCTTGGGATGTGTGTTATATTGTACCGCTCCAAGTTACTCAATAGCTCTCTCGCTTTCCTGAGGTAGGCGATGAGTCGAGGTCCCCGAGCCACAAATTCCTCTCGCACGTGGCAAACAACGATTTTAGAGTCACAGAATATGTCCGACATTTTTATTCCGAGGTCTTTAGCAAGCTTTAGCCCGGCAATCAGGGCTTCATATTCAGAGTCGTTGTTAGTTGCCGAGAACTCTAATCGTAGAGCGTAATATAACGACCATCCTTCGTGAGTGACTAAGACGATTCCAGCTCCGGACCTTCGGTCGTTCTTAGCTCCGTCGGTGTATAGCTTCCATGGATCTATCTTCAACTCATTCTCGGACTTGACCACTCTGTCATCGATTATTTCCTCCTCTGGGATGGTGAACTCCGCAATAAAGTCTCCCAGAGGTTGCCCCCTGATCGACTTTCGTGGTTGAAAATTTAAATCAAATTGGCTTAATTCTATATTCCATTTGATCAACCTCCCCGATGCTTCGGGCCTCTGCAACACCTGCCTCAAGGGCTGGTTGGTGTATATGGTTATTGGATGAGCTTGGAAATAGTGACGAAGCTTTCGGAATGCGATTAGGGGGCTGTAAGTGAGCTTCTCAATCTTTGGGTAGTTGCGCTCTGCCGCTGCTAATTTCTTGCTTACTTAATATACTGGCCTTTGTACTTTGTCTTCTTCTCGAACCAGGGCTGTGCTAACGGCGTGAGCCGAGACTTCCAAATAAACAAACAATTCTTCGTGATTCACTGGCTTTGACAAAATCGGCGGTTTCTCTAGTAGTTCCAGTAAATTTCGAAAGGCCTCAACACAGTCCGGAGTCCACTCGAAGTTCTTCTTTCCTCTTTTAATCAAATCAAAGAACGGAACACATTTGTCCATAGCTTTGGAGATGAATCTACTCAACGCAGCTACTTTCCCTGCAAGACTCTGGACATCTTTAATTCTTCTTGGTTCTTCAATGTTTCTAATCGCTGCTATTTGGCTAGGATTGATTTCAATTCCTTGGGAGCTCACAATGAAGCCTAGGAATTTTCCTGACGCCACTCCAAATGAGCATTTCAGAGGATTCAACTTCATCCGATACTTTCGCAGGACCCCAAACATTTCCGCCAAGTCTTGCGTATGGCTGGAGAACTGTTTTGATTTGACAAGCATATCATCCACATAAACTTCCATAGTCTTCCCTATTTGATTATAAAACATTCTGTTCACCAAGCGCTGATAAGTGGCTCCGGCGTTTTTCAATCCGAATGGCATTACGACATAACAATATAATCCCAAATTCATAATGAAGCTCGTATGTTCTTGGTCTGGAATGTGCATAGGAATTTGGTTGAGCCCAGAATATGCATCCATGAAAGAGAGAAGTTCATGACCCGCTGTCGAATCTACAAGCTGGTCAATTCTGGGAGGTGGGAAACTATCTTTTGGGCAGGCTTTGTTCAAATCTGAAAAATCAATGTAAGTCCGCCACTTTCCATTCGGCTTCTTTACCAAGACGGGATTCGATATCCAGTCGGGATATATCGAATCTCGAATGAATCCGTTCTGCTTCAGCTTCTCAACTTCCTCTTTGAGAGCAGCCGACCTCTCTGGGCCCAGCATACGTCTCTTTTGCTTCACAGGCGGATGCTTCGGGTTTACATTTAACTTGTGATTTATAATGGATGGCGATATCCCACAAATGTCAGCGTGGGTCCAGGCAAACACGTCCAAGTTTGCCTTCAAGAAGTCCGTTAGTACTTTGGCTCGACGTGGATCCAATTGAGAACCAATCTTCAAAATTTTGTCGGGTCAGCTTCATCAATGGGAATTTCCACTGTCGCTTCATTAGGAGTTGCATTTTTAGTCTCTGGTTCCTCGTCTTTTTTGGGATCCAGGTCTTCAGGCTTTCCTTTAAGCAACTCATTCGGGGCCGATTTCTCTAATTGCTATGCCGAGCCCCCCTTTGGGGGAGGCGAGGGATCTTTACTCTCGATGTTAAGTCCTTTCATCAACATCTTTAGTTCGGCAACATAGCAGGCCCGTCTGGAAACTTGATCCCCTCTCATTATTCCAGTTCCGGCTTCGGTTGGGAACTTAAGCAATAAACACCAAGGGGTGATACAAGCTCTGAATTCAGCAAGGGCAGGCCTCCCCAAAAATGCATTATAAGGCGAATCTACGTCCAATACTACGAACTGAAGCATCCACACTCTTCTGCGTTCTCCTTGCCCCAAGGTCACGGGCAATTCTATGTATCCCATGGGAGCTGTTGACGTCCCGTTGAAGCCTCTGATCCATCCTTCACATGGCTTCAAATCTTCAGATTCCAGCTTCGTCTGATCAAATGACTTTTTAAACAAAATATTGACGGAACTTCCATTGTCTACTAATACCTTATGAACCAAGGCCGGCCCAATGGTGGTAGTAATAACCAACGGATCATCAGTGGGTGATTGGATCCCAGTATTATCTCTGCTGCGGAACACCACGTCATCAAACATGGTCTCCTGTTGTTTTATGGGGGTGATATCTTCCAGATCATCACCTTCATTAACGTCTATATGCTTAGAAGCATTTACATATTGATCCATTGCTCTAAAGCTACGGATTGCTGGGTGAGGTCCGCCCACTATGGAGTTGATAACAATTCCCTAGCCTTTCTGCTGCGCTGTAGGCTTAGGAGCAGGTAGAATCTGTTTTGGAGCTTGCTCTCCTTGCCCCCTGTCCCTCGGGGCGACTTTGTATTCATCCAACTTACCTTCACGCAGCAGCTTCTCAATCACATCTCTCAAACGCCGACACTCATTGGTTGAATGTCCATGAGTTCCATGGAACAAACAAAACTTCCCAGTTGCCATTTCTTTCTCGGTCGAATCACGAGGTGGCGGTCTTTTATACTGCAAAACGTTGTACGTATCTAGGTAAATATTCTCCAGCGTGTCGTTCAATGGTGTATAATTCTCGTAGGTCTGGAATCGGGGTCTTTTGTTAGGATCACTTCCCCTATTTCTATTTCTTCTGTTACCGTTCGTATTACAGTTATTGTTGTTGCCCCCGTTTCTAGCATTGTTGTTTCCACCCTTGTTTCCCACATTTACTTCAACCTTGCCAGACCTTTCCCTAGACTGCTTCACGGCGACGTTACTCTGCACATTTTCTTTTGAAGCCGCTTAAGACTTTCTCTTTCGGTTTGCCCTGGCCTCCTCTCGCCTTAAATAAATATCGGCTTTTTCATAGAATATCTCTCTTGTGGAGGGTGTCTTCCCAGAAAGGTAATCCCCGAACTCAGATTCAGGATTGACTCCTTCCTTTAATGCCATCAGAATGGTAGGCTCATGCGGGTCACTAACTTCAGTCACAGCTAAGTTAAAACGGTCAAGATATGACCTCAAAGACTCTCCAGGTGCCTGCTTAATTCTTGACAATTCAATAACACTTTTGGACTTTCGGGCATGGAGTCGGTACTGATTCATAAAACGTTCGCTCAGTTCCCTGTAATTCGAAATCGAACGGGGGGGAAGTCGGGTAAACCAGAACAGCGCCACGTCTTCTAAATTGATTGGGAATGCTTTACACTTCACTTCATCAGGGGCAGCAGCAGCATTCATGAGCCATGAGTATCGCATCAAATGCTGTCACGGATCAGTTCTCCCGTTGTACTTGTCCATCTGTGGCAGGTTAAAACGCCGGGGAAACTGGAAGTCGAGAATATCATCGGTGAAAGGAGTATGGCTTCGCTCAATGCCATAATCTTCATTTGTACAGTTCCGGCTCTCGGACATGATCTGGCGCACCATTGCCTGTACATCAGCATTAGTTAGGGGCCGCTCAGGTTCCCTGGCCCTAGTATCCGGGTACCTTCTGGGCTCTTGTTCAGGATATGCCCTTCTTCTTCGAGCTGCTTCTGCTCTATTCCGTTCCCTACGCTCCCGGTCGGTCTCGGTAGGAGGGGACTGGAGCCTTTGCCCCCGAGTGGGATCATTGTTTCCTAGTGCTCGTGCAATATCCTCGCGAGACCCCAAAGATCCGAATGTCAGCTGCTCCACATTCTAAGGTCGTTCGAGCGGCCTTCGTTCACGGGGCCGCTCTTCCTCGGAAGATGAAGATTGATCCACTGGTGTGTGACGAACCGGTGATGGGGTTCTCTGTCGACGGAGCTCGCTGACCTCCTTACTCATGAGCCTCATATTTTTTTGCATCATGAGGTTGGTGCGCTCGTGGACTTTCATAGCCTCCCTAGTACTTTCAATCATATCAAGTAGGCGCGAGAAATCTCCTTAAGTAATGGGCGCAGATGGATTGACCTGATCACTGACCCTGGCAGCTGGAATCAGAGCATTTGTAGGGACTCGAGTAAAATTTCCAACATCACCAAGAGTCGGATCGGATCGAAGATGGGAGGTCGGGTCGGTTCGGAGCTGGGGAGTCTGGTCGGGTCGATACATGGCAAGCTGCTCGGGTCGGTTCAGATTGGGGGAATGCACTGCTTCAGAATCTCCTACCCGGATCGGATCGGAGCTCTCCCCCTGAAGACGGTTTCGATTTCCTGCATTGGTTCGTCCTGCTGCTGAACTTTGCCCACGAGACCTTGTTACAACCGCATTTTGCTGATCTTCGCCAGCTCCATTTCCTCGACCAGATTGAACTTCTTTGCCTTTTCCTTTGGCCATGATTCTTGAACAATCACTTCAACAAATATCCAAGGGCGTTGAAACTTGAGGATTAACTTCTTTGAACTCAACGGTCCAAAAAGTAGAACGATAATCCCGAAAAACAAAGAATTCAGATGAGTTCTCAGTGAAAGCACCAAAATGTTAGACCAAAAAGTGGTTCTAACACCCAAGTTGATTAAAAGCAGAATGAAATAAGATCAAAAATAAAAATGAACACACAGGATTTATAGTGGTTCAGCGAAGAAATGCCTACGTCCACTTGTCTTTCACTATCTTCACTGATTTAGTTGCAAGTACAATAAAATATTCACTTGATTTCTCTCACAACTCACTTTCAACCACTCAATTGTCTAAAAACAAATAATGAAAGAAGATTTGGATTATCCGGGAGTGCTGGAAATCAGGTTATGAAGGTGGTTGAACTCTCAAAGTGTCCGAAAAAAGATTCTTTTCTTTGTCTCCCGATGGGGTATTTATAGGTGAGAATTTGCTCAGAATCCGATCCGGATCGGAGCCACGCGTCATCCATCCCATCAGCTTCGGGTTCGGATGATTTACTATGTTGACAACGCATCAGAGTAGTGGACGTTGAGGGTAGGAACTGGTCACTTCCGATCCGGATTACCAGGCGCTCATGCAGGAGAGTGACATGGAAGACATGCTCGGGTCGGAGGGATATGTACAAGGGGTTCGGTTCGGGGTATCTAATCCGACCTGGATTGACTTGGAACCAATTCTCTCTTCTCTTTATTCTGCTCCGCTCCACTCCGATCTATCTCCGTAGCAATCAAGTGGCTTTCCGATCCCATTGTGATTATATTGCCCTCCGATCCGAACAGTTGTGCCTTTCTGATTTCCACAGCAATAGTTCACCGATCCGAACAGAAAACTTTATCCGATCCGAACCGATGCGCTGCTCTGATCCGACCTGCTTCAGTACTTCCCAAGTTTTTCAAGTTCTTCAACATTTTACATCTTGACTTTGTGTTGCCCAGTTCACAAAGTGGGCTAACAATATTCATTTACATTAAAAAGTGAATTTTAATGTAAATACATTTTCAAACCATGAATCATACTTAATGATTCATTTACACTGAAAAGTGAATTTTAGTGTAAATACATTTTCAAAACATGAATCATATTCAATGATTCATTTACATTAAAAAGTGATATTTTAATTTAACATGACATTTCTAAATCAAATGGCATTTTTATGTTACATGATATTTCTAAATAAATGACAATTTTATAAATTAACATGATTATAGTCTAACAAAATGACAATTTTATATACTTTAACATAACATGACATTTTATTAACATATGTTTTCTAACACAAAAATGACATATTCTTATTTTGTCAATTCTTATTTAACACAAATGATGTATTCATATGGGAATTTTTTATTGAATATAAAAACGATGTTCTTATATGACAGTTCTTATTTCAACATAAATGATCGTTTTTATATGGCAATTCTTATGTCAACATAAGTGATATGATTTATTTTGCAATTCTTATTCAATATAAATGACATGTTTATTTTTTTCAATTTTGATACAACACAAATGACGTGATTTATTTCCATACCATTTTCTTGTGTAATCTAATGACAAATAAAAGAATATTTTATATTTTTACCCTTTTCTATGTGTTCTAATAACATATAAAAGAATATTTTAAGTGTTTACATTTTACTATGTATTCTAATAACATATAAAAGAATATTTTACATGTTAACATTTTCTATGTTAACTTAGCAAGTTAAAATGATAATTTTATTTGTTAACAAATTTCTAGTTAACCAAAAATGATATTTTGGTCTCAACAATTTTATCTTAGCAAACATGAAATATTGGTTTTCAACAAAAAAAACAGGATATATTTGTTTCCAACTAAACAAACACGATATGTTTATTTTCAACTATTTTATTACAAATATATCTTATTTTCAACTATTCTATAACAAACAGGATATATTTATTTCCATAAAGGGTGTAAAACTTGTTTATCTATTTCATTTCATACAAAATAACTCAATCAATCAACAGATCGACATAACAGAATTCATCAATCCACATCAAATCACGAATAACACAAATTAATTGTAATAGCGAATTGTCAAAGCAAAAATCACAATTAATAAACTATTGTTAACCAACCTTTTGGTCCAGCCATCAAATGTACTCAAAACACGCTCGACTCAACATATAGCGTGATACTATAGCCCGCAGGTGTCGCTAATATCTTCTGGGGGGGGGGGGGGGCAGTATCAGAAGACTCGAGTCTGTCCACTAGCAAGGCGTCGCATCCCTCAGACGCAACCCCCATCAATATCCACCCGCATCCGAGCCGAAGGTGACTCGTGCTCTGACCCGAAGGCGAGCTGTCAAGCGGGTCCGGGCATAGCGCCGATGGTGGTCCGGGGCCCCACAGTCCTGACGGCGATCGACCTAACTGGTTAGGTCAAAACTGTGGACATCGCCCGATTCATCCGATTTTCTCCATGCCGGAAGCTCAGATTCCTTCACTTCGGACCAGCAAAACGGTTGATTCCTTCATTTCTTTTGAGGAGCTTAGACGTTTCAAAAGAACCAACCAGCCTCGACAACGCCTCCCACCGAAATCCACTTCTCACCCAGCCGGGTGCAAAATTTCGTACCTACCGGGTACGAAATTTCGTACTTGTCAAGTGCGAAATTTCGTACCTGGGAGTTGTGAAATTACGCATCTACTCGGTGCGAAATTTCGTACCTGGGAGTTGCGAAATTTCGCACCTATCAGGTGTGAAATTTTGTACCTGGCAGGTGCAAAATTTCACAACTACCAGGTGTTAAATTTCAAACCTATTAGGTGTGAAATTTCGCGCCTCACCCCAGGTGCGAATTTCTAAGGCCCGACAGCAAGAAGTGCGAATTTCAGGAAGATGGTCACCATTTCTACCTACTCCTACCTAACCCCTACCTAACTACTTCCTATAAATACCCCAAGGCCTCACACTTTAAAAGGGTTGAATTCTTGAGCTTGGAGACCTCTATAAAGCTTCGTTAATGGCATCTCCTCTTTGAGGAAGAAGAAGGACAAAATTTTCTTTTTCCTTATTATTCAATATATGATAATTATGACACCATATATCATGAAAAGTGAATGTAACGAGGTGTCATGAGATAGCCTCAACCTTGTAATTCTTCCAAGTGATTAATGATATTCCAACCAACTCTTCAAAGTGGATGTGGGCCCTCACTGAGGCCAAACCACTATAAATCTCGTGTTACTTACTGCTTATGTTCTATTTAGTACTCTTGTCTATGCGACCATATTTATAATTCCTAGTAATTGGGAATCTTTGGTGTTTACGACATTTTTTGCCATCCACATTTGGTGCTTTCACTAAGAGATAGAAGACCTCGACTCACTCGGCCTCGACTCCGCCTCCTGCAGACCACATGTCTCGACTCCGCATGTCGCGTACCTCTTGGCTCGACTCTGCCTATCGCGGACCTCAAGGCTCGACTCCGCCACCCACGGACCACAGCCTTGACTCCGCCTCGCGTGGACCTCGACCACGATTCCTCCTCACTCGGCCTCGACTCCACCTCCCGCGGACCACGACCTCGACTTCATCTCACTCGGCCTCGACTCCGCCTCACTCGGCCTCGACCCCGTTCTCCTACGGACCTCATAGCTCGACTCCGCCTACCGCGGACCTCGTGGCTCGACTCCGCCTACCGCGGACCTCGTGGCTCGACTCCGACTCCCGCAGACCTCGGCCTCAACTCCGCCTCGCGCGGACCTCGATCCCGATTCTGCCTCACTCGGCCTCAAATCCGCCTCCCACGGACCTCGACTCTACCTCACTCCGCCCCAGCTCTGCCTCCCGCGGACCTCGACTCCGCCTCACTCAGCCTCGACTCCGCCTCCCGTGGACAAAAGAGGTTTAGTCTCCTCAACAACGTCGTAGTTTGCACCAACACTCTCGATAATGGCTACGCCAATGATAATGGGAGTGGCTACGGCGACCGAACTACAATCACATGTAGCGAGGGTGCACAGTACCGAGACCACTCTCGCTTGATTATCAGTGACGGACCATATCCTACGAACCAAATTCTTCCTCGACACAACTCAATCACCGCTATTCAGGATAATGGGCCCGCTATTCCATTGGCCTGCGCTCTTCTAGAACAGGATCTGCACCAATCCGCTCTTCATCTAGATCCAAATATAGACGTCGAGGACATGGAGGAAGACAATCCGGACGTCCATCATAGGAGACCCCCTCATAATAGGACCCTAGAACCTCGCCAAAACCCAGTGGTCCCGATGGTGGATCTCCATCCAATATACCTTCCCGACATGGTCCGAAGGATCATGAGGGAGAGGCGAGGAAAAATGCATGATTCATGGGAAGCGCACATTAGGCGCAACCCCTTAACTCGGTGGGTAAATGAAGATGAATGGAAACGCCGCTTAAGCATGCCACAGATGCCGCTCTATAATGGCACCACCGACCCCTGTACCTTCTTAAATCATTATGAATGGCAAATGGACTCGAGCCGGGGCAATGATCCAGTCAAATGCAAGTGCTTCTCTGTCTTCTTATCAGGAACCGCTTTGTTATCGTTCTATCGCCTCCCACTCGATTCCATTAACAACTTCAACCAACTAGCAGTAGAATTGGTCAAGAAATTCAGAGTGCACAACCCGACTCCGAAGAATGCCCTCACCTTGTCTAACCTATGCCAAGGACACACCGAGTCGCTCAAAATCTACCTCTCCTGGTTCAGTGTCGCGCTCGCTGAGGTCAAGGATCTGGAACCTTGCACCGTACTCTGTCAACTAGCCAAAGGTGTCCTCCCTATATCCGAATGCGGGGCATGGATCGATCAGAAGAAACCAAAAAGCCTTGACGCTTTCCATGAAAAGGCTAGGCAATACTTATGTCAAGAAGGGGCGAGATGAAACCGACTCCCTAGGGTCGGTCTTCCCAATAATCCACATGCGGATACCATAAATGACGGCATCAAAGGGAAATAGATAGCGAAGCTCTTTGATAAGGACAACGGTGCATGTCCCCAAAAAAAAATGCCAACTAACAGTACGCAAGGCGCTGCAACAACAGCCAAGTTCCTACGTGACCCAAGAAGTCTGGCTCTCAAAAGATGTACGAGACCTACACCCCGCTGAACAATGACTTGGAAATAATCTGCCGGGAAACGTGCAATGCGCTCAAATTCAAGAAGTCGTACAAAAGTGGATCCACTAATCATGAGAGGAAGACCGACAAGTACTGTCGATACCACGACATGAATGGGCACAATACCAATAATTTCTGTTAATTCAAAGACGTATTGGAAAAGCTTATCCGTGAGAAGCTCCTTGAGTAGTACGTCCAAAGATCATCATAACTCTCGCCAGCGTTGAGCAGAATTCCGGAAAAACCTAACGCTCATCCCCATTGTCCACAATTGACACTGGTACCTCTCACCCGCCCCTAGCGGTGGAGGACCCGCTTCAAAATGGATCTTCTTCCACTTGTGGACCTCGAAGCTCCTGCATCTCAAGCATAGATTCACACGCTTAATAAGAAATATGCGAATGCAACTATCACTCTAGGCATTGAAGATCAACATCAACCTTATGCCCCAACTTCAAAAAAAAAGTCGATCCATCGTCATTCTACTTCAGCTTGCCCAGAACCGCGCCCACTCACGGCGCAACGCATCGGAAATTTCTCCTTTCGAAGCTAAGGTCCCATGTCAAGGAAGAAAGTTCAGTCTCATAAAAGACATCGCCATCCGCTCCAACATTCGTATGGCGATAAGAACAACAACAGAAAATAAATGATGATCGACCATCTTCACTTACTGCCAAGGAACACGGTAACAAACCGTGACCATGTAACCAACCATCAACTCAGAAGAGCCCAACTATCGTCACTCGCAACCAGAGTCCCGCTCTTCCAGTAGCTCGTCGAACAAAAGTGCTTGCGAATCCGGGTGCACACCAGCTCACCCAAACTCGACAGCTATACCAAAACCAGACCTCCAACAAATTACATCACTCGGGGGGCGTCAAAAGAACAATCAATAATCCTACCACCAATTTGAAAGCTTGACTCGAGCGGTAGGAAGAAGCTTTCAATGCATTCCTCGCCAGAATTGAAGACATGATAAGAAGCACTTCAGATTTGACTGGCCAAGCATGCATTACAGAGGCAAGTACTGATGCTACTCCACCATCGACTCGGGACTTAGTGGAAACCCCGCGAATTAATCGACACCACTCCTCGGAATGGTACTGTTAGATCAAAATTTGGACCTAACACCCAAATTGTTCTGAATGTTATAGAGTTTCAAATGAAGAATGAAGAAAAAGAAAATAGCACATAGAATTTATAGTGGTTCGGCGTTAACGAGCCTACGTCCACTTTATATCTTATTGATTATACTTTGAAAGCTAATACAATCAAGGATTTCTCTCAATATTTCAGTAGTTTGACAACAATGGCGAGTTCAATACTCAATATTACCAAAAAGATCCCAAAAAATGCCAAGCCCCGGGCTATTTATAGCTGATTTTGTCAGGCGGGTTGTGGTTACACATGGCACGAATCCCGAGAACATCGGATCGCATCGCCACCGTTGAGGAAATAGTCAAATTAGCCATTGTGGACAGGTGTCGCGATCTGCTTTAAAATCGGATCGTGCAGATGGGGAGAATTGGTCCAAATGACGGTTAGGGGCACGTGTCGCCAGATCCGCACGTCTCGGATCGCTGAAGACTAGCTCACGCTTGAAAGGGTCAGAGGGTTCGCCACACACCAGGGGATCAGATCGATCAATACTAGGCAACAACATATGCATGGATCAGATCGCATAGAGATGTCGTTTCACTGGTGAAATAGAAGCGACCCGTCGAGACGCGATCCGATGGTGGGCGAGTCGATAGCGTGCGATCCGTCAATGGTCGAGTCGATAGCGTGCGATCCGTTCCTTCATATTCTTAGAGAACGTGGTTTCATGCTTTCTTCTTATGAATGATCCTGGGTGGCTTGGTCAAAAAGCGAGCCAACATTTTGCCCCCTCGAAGTACGTCGTATCGAAGATGGGACGTGCTTCGAAGATTCTAATCTACCTTTTCCTGAAGGGACGCAAATCAACAGTCGTATCGGTCCAAATCAACGTATGCATGAATCGGATCGCGCTAGAGCGCCATTGTCCGAGTGGTCACGTGCTCGTCTCGAGATGAGTATCTAGGCTTTTGTGCGAGACGCGGCGGACTTTTCTTCGGGCCGTGACGGGATTCGAGCATGGTGGGCCATCGTATGAGGCGGTCCGTGGGCTTCCTTGCGACACAAGCATGGATCGTGGCCTATATGGTGTGGATGGGACAAAAGTTAGGATACGAAGAGACACCCTCTTCCTTATATAAACCGAAACCTCCTCCCTATCTCCTTCTTCTTTCTCTTTCTGCCGCCGCCTTTAAATTCTTGGTGGAAGAAAAAGAAAAACCCTAATACTGAAAATTCACGTAAAACTTCATTTTTTCGAAAGGTAATCTTGCCGGAATCCTTGTTCTCATGTTTATCTCTAGAATTGCAAACGAAATTAGGAAAGAAATGGGGGTTTCTAGGGTCTTTAGACAATGATAATGGTGGAGAGGCCATGGTGAGTGCGTTCTAAGTGCTCGAGAGGAGGATAAAGACGAGGAAGGAAGAAGAGGAAGGAGAAGAGGGGTGCCGCGCTGGAGCGATTCGCGTTGGCGAGACGTGGAGGTTTGGGCGATGCACCATGTTGTGAAAAAGGGTTTGGAGTGAAAAAATGAAAATGTGGCGGATCGGAAGAAAGGAGAGACAGCGGATCGTGGCGAGGCTGGCGCGTATCGTGTGGGCTGCAGCCATTCATGAAGGAGCGATCCCTTTGCCCTGCGTTTAAATGGGGGGCGATCCCTCTACCATGCGATCCGAAAGGGGGCGATCCCTCTGCCATGAGATCCTAATCATAGTTAGCGATACGAAGAAATTTCAAACTTTAATTGACGCATTGTCACCATAAAATTCTGGACAGTTAGGCTAGGGCCCTAATGTTGGACTTTCTGGACTAAAAGACCACATAATTTGACTGCCTATGACGACTAATATTTCGATGATCTTGATAGCTTTCACATTTTATTTTCAATGCACACACCAGCACACACACCGGCACTTGCACACACGGGGGATGGGGAGTATTAATCTCATTGTTCATGTTTTCTCGTCCTAGCAGTAATGTCGAATGATCACTCTTCTTCAAGATCCGCAACAGAAGCGGAATCCGAGGCTCCTGAGCAACATAATCCCAAGACTCTTCCAATTAATCCAGAAGGTGAAAATTCTGGATCTGAGTACGAGGCCACGCAATCAAATCCATCCGAAAATACTTCATCTAGCAATGATTCTGAGATAGACGAGCGAGCTCCTGACGAGATTCCAGGCGCGCTCGGGATAGATAAATTTTTTGATTCTTTAGCATCCATGCTCGACGATATAAAGCTTAAAAGAATATGCTTAAGACACGGAATTCCTTGGGATGATGTCTTGACACCCGGAACCGAAGATAGACCCCACCTAGCTCCAGAAGGGTATATGGCGATCAGTTGAACCATGTGTCTAGTAGGAGCCATTCCTCCGCTTCCTCCGATCGCTATCGAAACTTTAAGATGACTGGGTATTGCTCCGACGCAGCTTCATCCTAACGCCTACACATCTCTATATTCTCTATATGTTGCATACGCGGAGATCCTACATGCCGAACTTAAATTTAGAGATCTGGTATTCTTCTTTCTTTTCAAGCACCGTTCTTCGGCAAATCCAAATTTCTCTTTCTTTGAATCGGTGGCGAATAGGAAAGTTCTGTATGATGGATATAGCAACATAGGGGATCCTAAGTCCGATTGGTTTTATATAAGGAAACAAACCGGATGCTCACGAAGATGGCTCAAATCAAGTAAACTTTGATCTTCTAATCGAATGTCTTGTTCGAGGAGTCTAAGTATTAACATTCTTCCGCCTTTTTCTTTGTCTTAAACAGATCACATCTTCCCGAAAACGGAGGGTCCGTTATACAACCATCGGTTATCTATTCTTCATCAAAGCAGGTCCAACTTTCTGAGGATCAAAAAATGCATCACTGATGACAATCTTCATAAGCATCGTCTTCTGGATAGAAGATTTGGACTTGGCACTGGCGGCAGACCTTATAAGTATGTGCCCCCAATGGAAGGAGAGGGAACTTCGCAAGCGGCAGAAACAACTAAGTTTCGTAAGAGTCCCTCTCTGATAGTCATCCAGGACGATGAGGATTTGAACATATACAGAGGGGATGAGGTCCGCGGTGACGTGTCCAAGGAAATCCCGATTTCTACTCCAATCGAAACCGTTGCTCCCGACGATTTGACGGAAGAGCAGGTATTTGATGAACTAAATGAAATTCCTCTACCCGATGATGTATATATAGAGAAAGACTTTGAAGGGGGTCCTTTCTTTCATTCTTCTGAAGATACCATTGCTCCAACTAGGGAACAAGAAACTGGTCAGATGAGCCTGTCTTCAGGCCCGGGTCTGCTAGGGGGAATCATATGGGATGCCATTGTGGAGGGTGAAAAACACAGATTGGGGGTCAATGAAATCGATGAGGATGAGTTGATGAAAAGCATCTTAAGGGACAATGAGCCTGATGACCTGGCAGAGGGTCGTCGTCTGATTTTAGCGGAGATGGAAAAGGATAAAACCTTGGCTAAAGGTAAAAACAAAAATGACGAAGGCTCAAGTTCAGTCGTGGAGCCCAAAACCTCTGGAGTTGAGGAGTACCATCCCGATGATCCTCTAATCCCTTTCGGCCTAACTCCGGTAGTTGTTGGAGCTCCTGCGACTATTCAAGAAGGAGGGTCTGCGGAAGGTATCTCCCTTTTTTCCCCGTAATTTGTCAAAGCAATTGTGAATTGTCGTCGTTTGGTAGAACAACCAATTGAGTTAGTAACGTGCGTTCCTCGTAATATAGGCGGCGAGCCCGTTGACAAGGGTGTTGAAAAAGAGGTGGAGGAGGAGGCTATCTCACAAGGTGCCGGTGCTGATATATCAAGACAGGCTGAGGTCACAACAGCAGAGAAAAGCGTCCCGGCACCTAGCACTGACGTTCCCAAAGATGCTGAGACCATCGAAGCCTCGAGAGACATGGATGGGCGCCATGTAGATGATGACGAAGACATTATCGGCGCCAAAAAAGCCGACGATGATGACGACGAAACCTTGGCCAGCCAAAAGGCTAGGCAGGAGACAAAGATGGCTTCGAAAAAGGTGGGAGATGAGGCTTTTGACGTAGTCCCTCTTGCAGAATTTGATCCCAAAACTAGGATGATTGTGAAAATCCAGCCCAAGTCCATCAGCCGACAACTTCATTTTGCAAATCCCGATGACTTCCCGGCTTCCCTTTCTGATAGAAGGAAGAGAAAAGAGGTGGAAGAGGAATCTTCAGAAGAATCGGATGTTCCTCTTATTGACAAAAGGAAGAGGAAGAAAGGGGATCCGTCTGATTCCGACAAGGCGAAGCTGGAGAAGCAGAAGCAAGAGAAGAGGCCAAAGCGTAAATAGGATATTTGTTGTTTGTTGATATTTTGTCTTTTGGCCAGGAAGTGTAATTGTGAGACTGGTCCTCACTTTTGTTTCTAGGTTGTTTTTCACTTTGTTGATTCGCAGTATATAAATAAAAGTTTATCTCTCCTTGCATCATTGTGTACCTGTATTCAGATAAACTTTCCATGTTTAGTCATTAGCTAACTAATAATAATTACAAATCAGTCAAACAACAAAAAGAAGAATTTTCATGCTGTGTTGCATTGCTGTATCAAAGTTCAGTGTATGTATGCGAGTGCATGTGCCCCCCTAATCAGTTGTTGTTGTAGCATCTGACTGGGGTTTACTAAGGATTGATCAGTACTGTCGGCAGGTTGCCCCCTATTCCTGAATATAGGGGTCTTAGGAGATTTCATGGGATAACAGTGGCGCGGTCGGCCCTTATTCCTTTAATAGGGAATGAGTTCTTTCTCAGCGCTCAATCGGAGACGCTTTTATACTCTCTCTCTCTCTCTGGAGAGTTAGAGTTCATGCTCAGCGACTCATTCGCTCCCCGATCCTTCATCGGGGAAGGAGCTATTTCTCAGTGCTCAATCGGAGACGCTTTTATACTCTCTCTCTGGAGAGTTAGAGTTCGTGCTCAGCGACTCATTCGCTCCCCGATCCTTCAGCGGGGAAGGAGCCATTTCTCAGCGCTCAATCGGAGACGCTTTTATATTCCCTCTCTCTCTCTGGAGGGTTAGAGTTCGTGCTCAGCGACTCATTCGCTCCCCGATCCATCAGCGGGGAAGGAGCCATTTCTCAGCGCTCAATCGGAGACGCTTTTATACTCTCTCTCTCTCTCTAGAGAGTTAGAGTTCCTGCTCAGCGGCTCAGCGGCTCATTCGCTCCCCGATCCTTCGGTGGGGAAGGGGCCATTTCTCAGCGCTCAATCGGAGACGCTTTTATACTCTCCTGGTGGTCGCCGAGGTTAGACTTTGGCCCAGGCGGCTCCGATCATGGTACACCGCCGTTCTTCATGGATGTCATCTTCGCTTCCTTTTTTCTCTCTCTCTACTCTGGAGAGTTAGAGTCACGGATCATGCAGTCTGTAACCATGCATGCTCATCAAACTCGTCCCAGGTGTATATTTTAACCCAAGCTCCGAGGATTAAAACTAGTCGGACAAGCGGTTGGAGCACTTGTCAAGGCTTTGGGTTCCTCCGATCAGTCTACGGGAGGAATGGTTGGCACCGGGCTTTGGGTACCTGCAGTATTCATATCGATTTCCATAAAAACAAACAGGCAAATAAATAAGGATGCAATAAAGGAAAATGACACACAATATTTTTATAGTGGTTCGGTCGGATCATGACCTACGTCCACTTTATAATTTTTCGCTTCAAAGAATCAAACTATTCTAGGCTAGTCGTGCCTTATACATGATTTTCAATAAAGAAAAAGAATAGATTTGAAATTTTCATGTTAAGTATGGCCGTAAATGTTGGGCATTCCACACTCTGGGGATTTCCCTTCCATCTACGGTTGCCAGTTTGAAGGTTCCATTATCAAGCTTACTCAGAATGGAGCACGGTCCTTCCCACTTCGCTCCCATATGAGTTGGGGGTGGAAAGACACGTTTCAGAACCAAGTCTCCGGGTTCCCAGGTTCGTACTCGAACCTTTTTGTTGTAATATCGAGCAATCTGTTGCTTGCATCTCAAGGCGCGCAGGTCTGCCTCATCCCTCTTTTCTTCAATCATATCTAGGGACTCAAGGAGCAATTCATTATTGGTCATCGGATCATAGTAAGTCACCCGGTGAGAAGGTACCTTTATCTCGACCGGGATGACCGCTTCCGTTCCAAAGGCACGGGAGAACGGGGTATGTCTTGTTGCCGATTTATATGTTGTCCTATAGGCCCATAGTGCCAAGGGCAATTCATCAGCCCACGTGGCTCTAGCCCGCTTCAGTCTTCTTTTCAGAATAGACTTAATTACTTTATTTGCCGCTTCGACTTATCCGTTCGATTGCGGGTGCGCCACAGAGGTGTATCGATTCTCCATGTGGTATTTTTGGCAGAAGTTTCTGAATTCAGTACTATCGAACTGAGTTCCGTTATCTGTTATTATAATCTTGGGAATCCCAAATCGACAGATGATGTTTCTCACGATAAAGTTGATTACTCCTTTCGTTGTTATTGTAGTTAGTGGTTCAGCCTCGACCCACTTAGTGAAGTAATCCACGACCACGATGGCGAACTGCGCTCCGCCCCTTGCTATGGGGAGACTTCCAATGATATCAATTCCCCACATAGCGAAAGGCCATGGGCTCATCATTGTTTTTAACTGATTAGGAGGTGCTTTAGGTATTTTTGAAAATCTCTGGCATGTGTCACACCGTCGTGCATATCTTGTTGCATCCTTGTTTATGTTAGGCCAGAAATAACCATGCCGCCACACCTTTTTTGCCAAAGTTTGCCCTCCAGTGTGGTCGCCACATTCGCCTTCTTGGACTTCTTGCAGCACACGCTTAATGTCGTCGTGGGCTATACACCGGAGGAGGGGCATCGAAAACCCTTGTCTGTAAAGAACTCCGTCTTGCAGAACGTATCGGGCGGCTTTACGAATCACTTTGCGCCTTTCACTTTTCTTGGTCGGAAGCACTCCGTTCATCAGAAAATTCTTTAGAGGGGTCATCCAGGACTCCCTTTCCGGTTCCGCCTCTAGCACTGGGTCAATTTCCATCTGATCTATGCTAGGGGACCGAAGTACTTCAACGGGGGCTAGCCCGGGCACTTCAGGATCGTCGGAACTAGCCATTTTTGCAAACTTATCTGCCCGCTGATTCTCCGAATGCGGAATATGAGATATGCTGTAGTGATCAAAATCATTCAGCAACTCTTTTACTTTTTTTAAGTATAGAACCAATCTTGCACTTTTGGCTTGGAATTTTCCAGTAACTTGGTTTACAACCAACTTGGAGTCGCAGAAGATGTTCAGTTTTGTAACCTTTAATTCCTTTGCGATCCTCAATCCGGCTATCAGAGCTTCATATTCGGAATCGTTGTTAGTGGAATGAAACTCCATCCGGATTGCATAGGTTATCAACCGTTTCTCGGGGGTTTCAAGCACTATTCCAGCGCCAGATCTTTCGTCATTCCTAGCACCATCAGTATACAATCCCCAGGCATTGGGATCGAAAAGTAATTTTGAAGGATCAACTTCTTCGTTTGCTATATCTTCCTCAGGGACAGTGAACTCTGCTATAAAGTCGGCTATCACTTGCCCCCGAATTGACCGTCTGGGCTGAAAGTTCAAATCAAATTGACTTAGCTCAATATTCCATTTGAGTAACCTTCCAGATGCCTCTGGTCTCTGGAGGACTTGCTTGAGCGTGTGATCGGTGTATATGGTGATAGGATGCGCCTGAAAATAATGTCGAAGCTTTCTAGAGGAGATCAGCAAACTATACGCCAACTTTTCTATTCGTGGATAATTATGCTCTACTGCTGTCAATTTTTTGCTCACATAATACACAGGTCTTTGGACCTTATCCTCCTCCCTTACCAACGCTGAGCTGATAGCATGGGATGAAACTGCCAAATACACGAATAAGTCCTCGTGATCCATTGGCTTAGATAATATCGGGGGTTTTTCCAGGTGCCTGAGCAGATTCTGAAACGCTTCTACGCAGTCGGTTGTCCATTTGAAATGGCGTTTCCCTCGCTTTATTAATTCGAAAAACGGGATGCATTTATCCGTAGCCCTGGAGATAAATCTGCTTAGTGCAGCCACTTTTCCGGCAAGGCTTTGCACATCCCTAATCTGCCTAGGTTCCTGAATGTTTCTGATCGCCGCGATCTGATCTGGATTAATCTCAATGCCACGAGAACTGACGATAAATCCTAAGAATTTCCCGGAGGCAACACCGAATGAACACTTGGTTGGGTTGAGTTTCATTCCGTACTTTCGAAGAATGCCGAACATCTCTGCCAAGTCACTTATGTGTTGGGAAGATTGCTTGGACTTCACCAACATATCGTCGTCGTATACTTCCATTGTTTTCCCGATCTGATTATAAAACATTCTGTTGACTAAACGTTGGTATGTAGCGCCCGCATTCTTTAAGCCAAAGGGCATCACCACATAACAATATAATCCCAGATCCGTGATAAAACTAGTTTGTTCTTGATCTGAAACATGCATTGGAATCTGGTTATATCCTGAATAAGCGTCCATGAATGAGAGAAGTTTGTGACCTGCCGTCGAGTCTACCAACTGATCAATCCGAGGCAACGGGAAACTATCCTTTGGACAGGCTTTGTTCAAATCCGAGAAGTCGATACACGTTCGCCACTTACCGTTGGCCTTCTTTACCAGGACTGGATTCGAAATCCAATCTAGGTAGGTTGAGTCTCTAATAAATCTGTTACTCTTTAGCTTCCCAACTTCATCTTTCAAGCCAGCGGACCTCTCTGGGCCCAGCATTCGCCTTTTTTGCTTTACTGGAGGATGTTTAGGGTCAATGCTTAAGGAATGGCTCATGATTGATGGGGATATCCCTCACATGTCCGCGTGGGTCCAAGAAAATACATCCAAATTGTTTTTTAAGAAATCCGTCAATTCTCTAGCGAGATTCGGGTTTAACTGGGATCCAATCTTAAGGACCTTCTCCGGATCACTGTCATCGATCGGCACATCCGTAGTTGTCTCGTTGGGAGTTGCCATTCTGCCCCCCGGTTCTTGATCCTCTCTGGGATCTATATCCTCGGGCATCTCTCTGGGTGACTCTCCAACGGCTATCCTCTTTGGTTGCTATAAGGTCTCCGCCCAAATTGGGGGAGAAGCGCCTTTAGTTTCAATATCCCCTCCGTTGCGAAGTAACTTTAGTTCGGCAACATAACATGCTCGCGCAGCCACCTGATCCCCTCTGACGATACCAATGCCAGCTTCTGTGGGGAATTTCAACAACAAGCACCAGGGGGCTATACAGGCTCTAAACTTGGTGAGGGCCGGTCGGCCCAAGAAGGCATTGTAGGGGGATTCAACATCCAAAACCACGAAGGGAAGGATTCTCACTCCCTGGTGTCCTCCTTCCCCAAGTGTAACTGGTAACTCTACATAACCCATTGGAGCAGTGGATGCTCCGTTAAATCCACGGATCCATCCTTGACAGGGCTTCAAGTCTTTTATTTCGAGGTTCATCTGGTCAAATGTCTTTTTGAAAAGAATGTTGACGGAACTCCCGTTGTCAACTAGAACCTTATGAACAGTGGCTGGTCCAATAGGTACTGTAATCGCAAATGGATCTTCAGGTGGAGCATGAACTCCAATGCTTTCTCGTTCTCGGAAAACAACATCATCGGTCATCATCTTTTGCTGCTTCACCGGGATACTATCCTCGGGGTTGCTACATTCCCCTACCTCGAGATGTTGTTTGGCCGCATTGACGTATTGATCCAATGCTTTGGAAATGTGCCCGATGAGATAAAGTCCTCCGATCACGGTATTAATAACGATATTCTTTCCTTTTTGCTGGGCAGTCGGCCTAGCAGCAAGTTGATTCTGGTTCTGATTTGGGGCCTGCACTGCTTGCACCCTGTACCTGGGCGTTACTCTGTATTCATCTAACTATCCTTCTCGAAGCAGCCTTTCGACTACATCCCTTAGGTGACGACATTCATTCGTCGAATGGCCATGAATCTGATGAAAGAGACAAAACTTCCCTGTTTCACGCTCTTTCTCTGTTGACTCTCTGGGAGGTGGCCTCTTATTCTGGAGAACTTCATACGCATCCATGAAGATATATTCCAGAGTATCATTTATTGGTGTATAACTTTCGAAGGCCCTGGGACGAGTCCTTCTCTAGGAGTCGTTCACTCGGTTCCTCTTCCAGTTGTTGCCATTAGCATTATTATTGTTGTTACCTGGCCGACGACCACCCTGATTCTGATTTCCGACATTTACTTCAACTTTCCCCAAGCTGTCTCCGGTCTGCTTAATGGCGACATTGCTCTGGATTTCCTCCTTATCAGTTTTTTTTTGCCTTTCGGTTAGCATATACTTCTTCCAGTAGTAAGTATACGCTAGCCTTCTCGTAGAATAATTCTCTAGTGTGGGGTGGCTTGCCTGCCAGGTATCTCCCGAATTCAGTGTCTTTATCTAATCCATCAATCAATGCTGCAACAACGGTTGGTTCATGGGGATCTTTAACTTCAGTAGCGGCCAGATTGAAACGATCTAGGTACACCTTCAAACTTTCGCCTGGTAGCTGCTTGACGAGGAACAAGTCAATCACACTTTTTGTTTTCTGTGCATAGATACGAAATTGTTCTACGAACTTCTTGCTTAACTCCCTGAAGCTAGAAATCGATCTTGCGGGCAAACGAGTGAACCATAGCAGTGCTACATCCTCCAAGAATATAGGAAACGCTTTACACTTGACAGCATCAGAAGCTACAGCAGCGGTCATCGACCAAGAGTATCTCATCAGATGCTGGATAAGATCAGACCTACCCGCATATCGGTTCATTTGTGGCATGTTGATACGCCTTGGAAAAGTCACATCCAAAATATCGTCAGTGAAAGGGGTGTGACTGCGGTCAATTCCCCAATCTTCGTTCCGTTGTCCACGGCTATCTGCCAGAATCTGGTGGATCATGGCTGCAACATTTGCACTGGTCAAAGGAGGTTCAGGGTCAATGCCTCTGGCTCGGCGGGGTTCTCTAACCTCTCTTCTGGGAGCAGTCACAAAATCCGGGGCTCGGATAGGGCTCCGTTGCCCCCTGTTACCATGAGCATGTGTGCGGCGACGGGGCTGAGGAATTCTGTTATGCACAGGACTGTCCACATCTCGAGTCCTGGGCGTTGTGGCTTGATCGTTGATATTACGGTTTGAGGGCCCCGCCCTCAGTGCTTCTTCTTCCTGCGATGGCTGGGTTCCGAACCGAAGTTGCTCTATGTTTTCGGCTCTCTCATACGGTCGTCGCAGAGGTCTTGGCGATTCCTCAGACGAAGAAGAATATACCGGAGTGGGTGAACGAACCGGCGGCGTTCTTTGCCTTATGAGTTCATCAAGCCTTCTATCCATGGCAGTCAAATTTTGTCGTAGGACGGAACATTCTTGCCTTTGGGTAGCCAATTCATCAAACAACCTATCCCACATTTCGGCGAAACGAGAGAGATCCCTCTCAGTGACAGGAGCAGCAGGATCATATTGGTCATCATCACCCTCTCTTATGCGCAAAGAGCTCGAGCCGGGTCGAGCAGAGGGGCCAGGACGGTAGGAGCGGGCCATAGGCTCCTTTCCAGGTCGAGTTGTAGTCTGATCATCAATTCGAATAGCTGCGGTTCGTGGATGGCGACTCGCTATGCCCCCTTGAGATCGATTCGCGGTCGTGGTGCGCGGAGGGTGCGAGGCGTTACCTCGGGATCTAGTGACAACCCCTTCAGCGGTCCGGATCGTCTCGTTCTCATCGACTCGAAGCGTGGTGTATTCATCGGATCAGTTCGCCCCTGCGCTCCGCGATCCAGAGTTTCTTCATTGCCCAGCTCGTGCACACTCTCTTCAATCGTTTCGTTGGTCTGTGAAGCTCGTACTTCCTTAGATCTTTTTCCAGCCATGATATCCGAATTGCTGGAATCTTCAAAGAACTGAATAGTGAAACTTTAGGACTGAGTTCTGAGTGAAAGCACCAAAAATGTTAGATCAAAATTTGGACCTAACACCCAAATTGTTCTGAATGTTATAGAGTTTCAAATGAAGAATGAAGAAAAAGAAAATAACACACAGAATTTATAGTGGTTCGGCGTTAACGAGCCTACGTCCACTTTATATCCTATTGATTATACTTTGAAAGCTAATACAATCAAGGATTTCTCTCAATATTTCAGTAGTTTGACAACAATGGCGAGTTCAGCACTCAATATTGCCAAAAAGATCCGAAAAAATGCCAAGCTCCAGGCTATTTATAGCTGATTTTGTCAGGCGGGTCGTGGTTACACGTGGCACGAATCCCGAGAACATCGGATCGCATCGCCACCGTTGAGGAAATAGTCAAATTAGCCGTTGTGGACAGGTGTCACGATCTGCTTTAAAATCGGATCGTGCAAATGGGGAGAATTGGTCCAAATGACGGTTAGGGACACGTGTCGCCAGATCCGAACGTCTCGGATCGCTGAAGACTAGCTCACGCTTGAACGGGTCATAGGGTTCGCCACGCACCAGGGGATCGGATCGATCAATACTAGGCAACAACATATGCATGGATCAGATCGCATAGAGATGTCGCTTTGCTGGTGAAATAGAAGCGACCCGTCGAGACGCGATCCGATGGTGGGCGAGTTGATAGCGTGTGATCCGTTAATGGGCGAGTCGATAGCGTGCGATCCGTTCCTTCATATTCTTAGAGAACGTGGTTTCATGCTTTCTTCTTATGAATGATCCTGGGTGGCTTGGTCAAAAAGAGAGCAAACTGGTACCGGTCCCGCTACCCTCGGGGGCACCCCTAATCCTGACATCACTCCAGCTCGATGTGCTTCGATTGGTCAGGCTTTGCAGTTGGAAATGTTGCTCAAGCACTAATGCGCGGAGCTTTAGATGGTACTCCTCCCATTGTTTCATGAGTCAGAATTACGCTCGATGAGGCCCCTCCTGTTGGAATCCAACAGGACCTTCCTCTCAATCATCCAACTCCCAACTCGGACGTTAGCACAAGAGGCACCAGTGCCACTATGGGCAATCGAAATCAACTGCTTACTTTTGAATATGGGTGAAAGATCATAGGTGTCATCCGCCGGTACACTCCAAGAATTATCCATTCACTAGGATCACACGCTAATATGAGTGGCCCTGACACTCTAACACAAAACATGTGGCATTCCATGAAGGCACCACTGACCTATAATCTCTGCAATATCCGGATCACCACCAGAAGCAGAACGTGTCATCCCAATCGTCCCCGGCTTTGACACTCAAGCCTCGGTTCAGCGGACTCAAACTGCTATGAGTCCGTACTTATCACCTACGCTTCTAGCATCCAACTGGGCCAAATTTAAATTCAGCTGACTTCCACAACATCATGCAACCGAAGTTGGAGATACCCTGATTAACAAAGGCCTTCTGCCAAGTAGATGCGCTGGGCTCCAAAGTCCAGGACTACATTACGACCTCCATAATGCGGCGGGAGCCCAACCTTCGATTGTCACCAACACGATCCATGGATCGTAAGGGAATCGCGAGGGCACAACCACGACGTCTGCGAAAGCGGTACGAGGCGTAACACATTCATATCGGCTAGCAATAATACCAAATGGTGCCTGTGGCACCAACACTCCGACATGCTAATGCTCGCCCCATACTTAAGGAAGTCATGATTCTCGAAGCTTTGATAGCTGCCACAAATGGCACGTGGGCTCATTACACATCGCCGATGCCATAAAGTGCTAATGCTTCCCCGTCCTTATCCAAGACAGCTCTATCCGGGTTCTCCCTACTTCCTAACTCTCCAAAAGTCTGGTCGTGTAATCCAAGATGCACGTCGTGATACCCAGAGACATCCTCTTAGTCTCGAACAGTTACTAAGGCACTTGTGAACTCTCAAAGGCCATCTCGCAAAATCCAACACCGCATTTGCTGAAGTCAAGGAACCCACTCTTCGAGTCACGCTCGTACATCTTACAAAGAGCATGCCACCTGATTTCAAACATAGAGCGTGGACCGGTCAAAGACAATCAAGGACTCATAAGATCTTCTGCATGTGCCGACTACTTCCTATGCCAAAATCTAGCGTAAAGGAATCAAGTTCTTACCCTCAACATCCTGCATCATGATAACGCCCAGAGCTCCAACGACTCTGATCTCACCGCTCTGCACAATCTTTCTCACACCAACAACGTGAAAGGTAGTCGCAATAGCAAGAGGAAGCGTCTTCGACCTCCGTCCTTCCATATCTATACTAATCTCAACAACACCCCCGAGAAAATCTATCTCGCAACCTACAACTCCCAACCGTGCAAAAAGCCCAGACCTAAATGTCTGACGAACGCGCAAAGGGACTCTACAGAATATTGTCAGTTCTACACCGTCCGCAAATACAACACGAACTTGCTTCGCTGCTTGCAGTTGTGGAACTCATCCACATGGAAACTCCGAGCCACTCAACGCTCATCAAAGATTCCCAATGCACAGTATCTCTGAGCCACTCGACGCTCATCGGGGTTCCCAACTACACGGGCCTTCGAGCCACTCGACGCTCATCGGAGATACGCACTGCATAGGTTCTCCAAGCCAGTAAAAGCTCATCAGGGAATCCCAGTAAAATAAAATAAATCGACCGACTATTAATCCCTCAAGATCACCACCCCGGCTCGTCAGGACTGTGTCAACAACGAGCATCCGTGCCTCATAACTCACTTCGCGCGGGTCGCCTTTTGCACATATCTAGTTGTTATCAGGCCTCAAGTGGAGTAAGCCCTCCAAGTGGCTTTTGTCCGACCTATATTCAACCATTACGGCTAATTCGTATACATGAGCGCTTTACGCTGGATCAACACCTCTGACCCAGGAACCAGTCCCCTGGATCAAGCTTTGATCAGCAATGAGTAGCCCGATACTTCAACTCTAGAGTCACCCATATGGGCCTTAACATCGGCAACCTCTTCTTGCAACGGGACTTTCCTACACTATCAGGCCTAGCCCCTCATTAGGAAGGCCCACACTCATTCAATGGAAGCTCAGCGATGGAACTTTCAAGCCCTCAACCATGGACGGAGCCGAACTCCCAAGGGCATGGAACAACGAACATCTTCTCCTCTACTCTACATAACCTAGTGAACAATAAATTAGGCCTTCCAACGATGTCTTTCTTTACTACAATTCGAGGCATTACAAAGGCTACTAGTACCAGAGATATCTGTAGGAGTGATGTTCAGCTTCCTGTATCACTTCAATGTTTGCTCCGTGCATGATGTGTCTGATTAATCCTGACAAACAACTTGCGTTCAAATTTTCAATCGCCGTATCGGTTCCCCGACCACTACAGCCGGTGCCACCATCCGAACATCGATCCAACATCGAGCCCAAATAACATTGGCAAAGTCAGATGCAATGAGCATAAGAGTTGGCCATGCCACTCGAGTCATAGACCCGCGGCACGACCGAATATAAATAACCTCTAACTCGAACCTCGTCCCAAGGTCCAGGCCGAAGATTAATCGCTTGCCCAAGTCCCGAGCGGCTTATGGCCGCCCAACATACAGCCGGGAGCGATGTACATTACTCCTGGCTACGGGTACCCATCGAATATCGACGCAGCACCGAGACTGACATTAAATCATTACCCCGAAGCTCTAAAGGCTTAGGTGCAACTCATGGCCCCGACCTGTCCCTACGTGCTGATGATCAGAGCATTACTCTGGCGAATAAACGATGTCGTCCCTCGCTCCAACGCGATGAACGATGGGAGATCGACATACTGGACGGACCGCATTACGCGACGTCATACGCCTTCACTACACATGGGATTTCCTCGGGAAACCCTAGAAAAAACAGAAGGCGCTCAAGCCTGGCTTCGC
This sequence comes from Allium sativum, assembly GCA_030737875.1. Lineage (NCBI taxonomy): Eukaryota > Viridiplantae > Streptophyta > Magnoliopsida > Asparagales > Amaryllidaceae > Allium > Allium sativum. The sequence goes on from CM060924.1 coordinate 1,046,420,255, forward strand.
AAACTACGGGTTTCCTTAGATGAGAGAAACTTACTAGAAGCCTACGCTGTATCTCACCCCTCTGGAAAAACAACCTAGGGCGCGGTGCTCTGTCTCACCCCTCTTGAACAACGACCCAGGGCACGACACATAATCTCACGCCTCTGGAACAACAACCCAGAGTGCGGTACTCTGTCTCACCACTGTGGAACAACGACCCAGGGCGAGGCACCCAATCACACCCCTTTGAAACAATCAACCCAGAGTGCGGTCTTCGATCGCATTCCTATTTGTGTAACATCAAGTATGCTTGTGCATGTACGGCACTCTGGAAAACAAGGGAAGAACATTCGAACACATAACAAGAAATGTGATCTTTACTGATTCATATTCCATTTCACACAAACGTAAGCAAAGTAAATGTCCAACATCTCTTCTCTCTGATGACAGGTTATTCATGAGTACCACACCATGTCTTTAAGGAGCAAAAGCGAGGACTGCACTCGCATACACTATTGGTTCACCTAACCCAAAGTGTCTTTAATCCCTTTAACAACTACTGATATTACTCATCCTTTTTTTCTTTTGTCCATACAAGTTTGATACAGGAAGGTCACCACCAATGACGAGCCCTTTCCTTCCAGAACTGCTTCCTCCTCCTCTACTCTACACAAGAGTAATGGATTCACGAGGCATAGATGCGCGCCTTCCGCCAACATCCTCGCTGCTTGTAATCATCAAAGCCTCCCCGAGAGCAACACATGGCAATGGGTTAGGGACGATGTAAGAAACAAGGACCAATCCAGCATAGGTGTCTCCCTAAGCCTTCTTGGCGCCTAACTCCGCTCTCTTCTCACCATCTTCGGCCGTCTTCTGATCAACTAAGTGCCTGGCCCGGAGCCACATAATGGCATCCGCTACAAGTGTGCTAAGGGTCATCTTGCCCTCCTCTAGCGGGCGTCACCTGTGGCTCTCTTCAATGACCCGCATTTTCAGTGATATATTTAATTATTTAAAAGGTGATTAAAAGGATTTCATGGTCGTTGAATTAAATAATGATGAATATTTAATCAAAATAATAAATTAAATAATATATTTAATTATGAAATATTCAGAATTGGCTGAAATGGCGATATGGTGTGAACTGGATCATCTATGACATTTAATTCTGTTTAGAATTTGAATTAGAATAACGAATATATTATATAAATGAAGATTGAATGTATAGTTTATAATATAATTATAAATGAGCGCGAAACGACACGGTAGTTCGCTATTTGGCGATTTGAACTTCAACTGGATATACAGGGTTCATTTTAAATTGGATTTCTGCGAAACAAGAAACGTATAGAGATGGTGAAGTATATTTTTCTAGTGGAAGAGAAAAATCATGATTTCGTCATGTAGATTTTGATTTATGTCCAAATTCAATTTTAGAAAAGTCGTTGTGGAATTCTTTTGTAATTTAATTATATTTTAAAATGGAATTTCATTATAAATCGAATATCGATTTATATCGGGATTTGAAATATCAAGTTAAAAATTCATATAGAAATATTGAGGAGCTGAATAATATTCTGTTGTGAATATAGACGATTATATTTATTTTTAAATATCTAATTTAACTATATTTAGATATATTTATATATTTAAATGGGTTATTCAGAGCTTTAAAAATAGACAGTTTTGCAAATGACCTAAGAATTCGACGAAACTAATTTTATTGGATCCGCAGCATCAAACTATTGCTAAATTACAAGTTTTGTGACTTTCAGAGTCATTGTGTGGCCGTACGGATTTTTAGAGTGAAAAACAGTCGATATTATGATGGTTAAAAATACACTGTGTGAACATACGAATTCGGAATTCGACGAAACCAGTTTTGTTTGGTCCACAATGTCGAACTCTAGGTTCATGTCCAGTTTGGTAATTTTAGGATATCGTATGTGATCGCAGGGATTTTAAGGACCGAAGACAAAGGGAATATCGAGAAAATAAAATAGAAAAACAAATTTAAAATATCCCCCTCCATTTCTATGATCCAGCACAGGCCATGCGGCCTTCGCTCTCAACCACGAACATCACTTACCACAACACAGCCTATAAATACCAAATGAACAGAACACAGAAAACAAAAGTCCAAGAAAGAAATATCCAAACAAAAAAAAGAAAATTCTTTAAATCAACTAATAAACATATTTCAATTCCTGGAGTCATCCGCCTTGATCTCGTATAGGTTTTGAAGTGTTCGAATTGATTGTGGGTTCGATGTTTTGGCCATAGCGTCGGCTTGGGTTTCCATTCGAGAAATCTGAAGCTTCTATTTTGGAAATTTCGGTTCATATTTGGATTGAGGAGGAGAAATGACATTGGTATACAAAGTATGGAAGGATTCGATGCATTTGGAGTTCGGTGGTTGTCACTGTAGTGCGTGAACTAGCAGTTCGACATAGGTGTGGAATTGAGTTCTAACATCTCGAAATTGGTGTGGGTTTGTAGAGTTTTGATGAGAGATTATTGTGATGGAGTTGGTTTGTGTTTCCATGAAGTAGGAAAGGAGATTTGAGGAACTATAGTCTGGAAAAAAGGGACATGAATTCCCTGGAGCGCGTTCAATTGGGGGAAGAGGAATAATTAACGGGTTGGACTTGTACGAAGATGGATGGGCCAGAAAATAATGGGTAAAAGCCCATTTAGTTAATTTAGTTAAAGTTTGTTTCATTAAATTTGTATATGAACTGGAAATCACAATAACTTAGTCATATATTATCAGAATTCAGTGAAACAAGATCCACAGAATCGTATGGACGGACACTACACAGTGGAACTGACCGCTAGTCAAATGGAGTCCATTACAATTAATAGCAAAATAAATTGTCCGTCTGAATCGAGCGATGGTTATCGTTATTAACGATGATCGTCCAATGTGAGTAAAAATCACTAACTCTGAACAATTATATTTTTCTAACGTATATTTAGAACTGATAATTATCTATTGATGGATGTGTGTTAACTGTTTGGTTTAAATGCTGATTGATTGGTTGAAATTGTGCATAACGATATAGATATAAATCATTAATCAAATATTTATTCTGTTTAACATAATATTTCATATTGAAATGAAATCAATGTTAATTATGTGGTTCAACATCTGTGATGCATGAAAACAGGTTGGAGGAGTCCGACTGGATTCCTCAACATTTATTTTACTTTTTTCATACATTGTGATATATGTTGTGTTATATAATCTGTTGCGGATTATGTGTGTTAGAATGATATTTATACTTGTTAGTCGATATTTTTAATATCATAAAAAGACCCTGGGATGTAAAAAGAATTATTTGAACATATATTGAAATAAAGGGATTTTATAAAATCAACAGATTTAATAAAAGGAAATATTTCAAAAGTAAATAAAAGGAAAATGTTTATAAAATGAATAGAGTTTTATAAAAGGGAAAAATGATGATAAAACGAAAAGAATAGAATAAAGGAATATCTATTTAGAAAATAAATAGAATGAAGGAAATATTTATTTAGGAAATAAACAGAATTAATAAAGGAATATTTATTTAGGAAATAAATAGAAGTATAAAAAGGAAATTGACGAGATATAAAAGAGTTAATCGAATTTAGTTATTCGAAGTCGAGTTAATCGAATATGGTTAGTGTAACACCCCGAATTTCAGTTAATGCTAAAATTCACTAATTGCAGAATAAATAATCTCAGATGTGAGAATTGGGGGAAACGGGCTGCGTCATTGCGTTCGGAAAAATACGCAAAATAGAGTCCGAAATTTTGTAAATCGGAGTCCGTATGGCCCAGTTATGGCCCAATGAAGTTTGCAGAAAATTCAAAGTTCAAAACAGATTTAAAATTCAGGTTTAAATTTCGAAATTGGAGCCATTGGGCGCAGGAGGGAAAAATTCCCGCCTACCTACCCAAGTCGACAGCCCTGTCGACTGGGCAGTTGACTTGGGTAGGACCAAGTCGACAGCCCTGTCGACTTGGGTGTCGACAGGGGGTGCTCGGCCAGTTTAACCTGGTGCACCATTTTAGGCTTTGGCTGTGTTTTGGGCTATTCTCTAGAAGCTTCCGAGATTTGATGGTCCTAATCTAATTTAGGGTTAATCTAATGGCCTAAAACACTTGCCTAATCTATAAATACACCCTAACACTACCCTAATTCATACTAAAAATAGATTCAAGGGCCTCATGCCGTCAAATTAAAACTAGGAGGAGCCTCCACCAAATTGAGAGGAAGTTGGCATCTCAAATCGACTCTAATCAAGTTCTAATCCACTCTAGCAACTTCATCTTCCACATTTGAGTGCTAATTAGTTATTTGTGAGTTCCTATGCCTTTAGCAAGCAATTGCTAAACTAATTAGGATAGGATATTAGGAGGCTATGGATGTAAATGAGGATTTATGCATGTTGTGCTTGTCATATCTTATAAGTTCAGATGCAAGTTTGTCTCTTTTTATGTATGACATGTTATGCAAGCTCATATGCAAGTTTATATGCAAGTTCATATGCAAGTTTGTCTCTTTTTTATGATATGCATAACATATGCAAGGTTGCCTCTATGTATGACAAAATATGCAAGTTCATATGCAAGTTTCTATGCAAGTTTGTATGCAAGTTCATATGCAAGTTTGTCTCTTTTTATGATATGCATAACATATGCAAGGTTGCCTCTATGTATGACATGTTATGCAAGCTCATATGCAAGTTTATATGCAAGTTCATATGCAAGTTTATATGCAAGTTCATATGTAAGTTTATATGCAAGCTCATATGCAAATTTATACGCAAGTTCATATGCAAGTTTATATGCAAGTTCATATGCAAGTTTGGGTTAATGATTTATGCTAATTGGGTTCAATGTTGTGATGCAAGTTGACACCTTTTAAATCCATGTAAATGCCAACGTTGTGCTAAGATTGAACCCATTACATTTATAATGAAACTCCCCATTTATATGACATGTCATGAGAAGGAATTACGTGGGAAACGATGGGGTTAATATGCATGTTAATAGAAATGTGTAAAGTTGGTATGCTTAAGCATAACATAAAATGAATGGACATAATTGGGAATTTACCTATTAAGTTAGGTCTACCCATATTATGGAGTTGGGAATTTACCTATTAAGTTAGGTCTACCCATACTATGGAATTGGGAATTTACCTATTGAGTTAGGTCTACCCATATTCTTAAAAATGTGTAATTATTTAGGGATAATTAATACAAATTATGGGGGTGATTAATTAGGTGTAATTAATTAACTAAGACACGAGGTTGGACCCTTTTGTAGCGAAAGTCTGCCCGGAACCGACCGGCAATCCAGCAGCTACAAATGATTGGCCCAATGTGAGAGGTCTTAGTCATAAATTAAATACATGATTAAGTAAAGACACAAGGTTAGACCCTTTTTATGACGGAAGTTTGCCCGGACCCAACCGGCATATCCAGCAGTCATAAAAGATGGTCTAATGTGAGAGGTCTTTATGAGGTCATGATCTTAATTAATTAATTAAGAAACACTTAACCATATTAGCATGTAGAGGGACATGAGGGGTTAAGTGGGTGCCTTGGGTGGCATGTGGTAATCTAGTGGTTGCCTTGGGTGGCAATAGAAAATACGATTAGAATACTTAACCAAAGTGGAACATGTAATTAAAACATGATTAAAGGGTTAAGTGGTATACACTAGAAATGACAAGCTTAGGTGGGTAGCTTGTGGGGGCCCATTTCAACCAATATCCCAAACGTATCTTTGTGGGCTCGACCCAAGTCGAGGACGGGACACGCATATTGGTCTTGACTATAAGAGGCCAAAACGGGGTAGCGGTGGCAACGCGAGTCCAACGGGTTTCATATGCGTGTGTGGACCCGAGCTGGTAGGTAAGACGTTGTTGCATCATGTAGATATAAGTCGTGCACCATTTGTTGTATCGGGTTGCCACTATGGGGAGTGATACACCCCATTGTGGGGCCAGCACGGGTATCTACGGTAGGGAGCCGATCGCTTGGGATTAGTGGGTACACCTAGTGGAGATAGGGGCAGGCGGCACCTATGTAGTCAGCTAGGGGTACACGAAACTACTAGGTAAATTTACTAAGTCCTTGGGAGGGATCAACCTTTAATTAGGAGTGACTGGTGTGATGCAGTGTAGTTATTATCCTTGGTTGGGTAAATGCGTCTTTATCGTTATCTTAGTTCATTCTAAGTCTGATTGGCTACTGAGTGTAGTCATTTATCCCCAGTCACACCGTACCAAGTTATATCATACCCTAATTACTTTAATGATTGCATTGTTAAGGTTATAGGACTCGCTCAGACTTATGTCTGACCCCGTTGTTTTTATATTTTTTCCCCACCCTCAGGTTCTCAGAGTGGGCCCAGCACGAGTGGGCTTTGATCAGGCTGCTTTTATTACTCTCTTGGAGCTTGGACCCTAGATGTAGAGTTCATCTTACCCTTTTCTTTTGTGGCTATCAGTTCATGTATTGGGATTATGTATTTTTATTTATCAGGATGGATATTTTGTACTTGACTCTTATTATGGTTTTGTGATGTAACCAAACATGTTTTACTTTCCGCTGCAGTTGAAATGATGTTTTAAATTTTCAAGTATTACTTATATCTGTCTTGCTGTAATTTCTCTGTTCAATATTCACTTAAAATACTCCAACAATGTTATGGCATTCCCTTAGCGAGTGTCCATAGCGGGAGTGGGGTGTTACACGTGGTATCAGAGCAAAGGTTACCGGAACAGATAAAATTTTTAGAAAACTATTTTTCTAAAAACATTTTTGGAAGAGATATTTGCAAAAACATGTCTTTAAATAGAAAAGTCTTTGAAAGAAAAGCATAATCCCTAATAGCCATATCTTTATCTTTCGAATTCTCCGTTTTGAATCTTTCCTTTTTCGTTTCAGCATGGCTGAGGATCTTAACTTTCCGGAGGGTGTGACGATACCAGTATGGTATAGGAGATTGATGGAGGCTAGGGCCACCACTGCTGGTCCAGCAAATGTTCCTCCACCAACCGTAGCACCCGATCTTCCTCCTCCCCCTCCTCCTCGCACGTATACTTTTGCTAGAACTTGCAAGGAATTTAAAGCTATGGGAGGGAAATGTTTTCAAGGATCAGAAACTTTTGTGGAGGCTAGAGATTGGCTTAAGGAGGTGGAAGAGTTGATAGATATCTTTGAGATGGAAGAAGGAAAGAAAGTCAAGTTAGCTTCTTGGTTAATGAAGGGAGAGGCCTCATTCTGGTGGGAGGTCACTAATGGAGAACGCCCCATTGACTCTTGGGCGGATTTTAGGCAAAGATTTGTGGCAAAGAGTCTCTCAAGGGCGGAGGAAAACTTGTATATGGAAAGATTCTTGGCTCTAAAGTAAGGAAATCTCTCAGTGAAGGAATATTTCAACAATTTTTATCAATTGGCAAGGTTTGGCCTAGACATGGTGAATACACTGGAGAAGAAGGCTTTGAGGTTCATGAAAGGCTTGAATGAACCGATGCATGGGTTGGCTATGACTCATATCCCTATGGGGGCCACCTTTGAGAAGCTAGTTGACATGGCACTCATGCATGAAGAAGAGAAGGGTCCCAATGCTAATAAGGCACCCGAGAAGAAGGGAGATCAAAAGAGACCTCAGCAACAACAGTAAAACAAAGGTGGGAAAGGCAACGGTGGCAAGGGAAAGAAGAAGTGATTCAATTGCGGGATTCCAGGACACATAAGCAAGGATTGTCGAAAGAAGAAGAAGACTTGCTGCTATAACTGTGGCGAAGCAGGGCATCTAGTAAAGGATTGCCCTAAGAAGGGGCAAAGGACGGGATCTACCTCAGGAGGACAGGTGCAAGCTCTTATGGCATCGGGTCAGGCTAGGGGGCAAGTACAGGCTCTCGCGGTTCCACCGATTCAGGAAAGAGGTAGAACTATTTCTGTTGAAAGTCTGGTTTTTCTATTTGATCATCCTGTCCGTACATTGTTTGAATCTGGCGCATCGCATTCGTTTATCTCATCATCATTAGTTGAGTCACTGCACTTAGACACCAGTCTGGTAGATGATCCCTTGGTTGTTTCAAACCCAATTGGGGGCTCCACTTATTTGTCCATGATATGTTTGGGTTTGAAGATTTCTATACTTAGCATTGAGTTTAGATGTGATGCTTTTGTTTTGGGCTTCACGGGCTATGGGTTGATTTTGGGCATGGACTGGTTATCCAGTAATGGTGCCGTTCTAGATTGCGAAAGGAGAGTTGTTAGGCTCATGACCCGCTTGGGTAACACTCTCGAGATCTCTTGTAATCCCATGGATTCTTTTATGCTAAGTTATCTTGAATCGCTTGACGCTTCGTGTAACACCCCGCCTCCGCTAGGGTCACTCGCAAAGGAATGCACTAGCTTTAGAGGGGCATTATTGGTAAACATGCACAGAAATATCACAAGACAGAACATATATAAATAGCGGAAGTAAAATCGAACTTTCATAACATGAATAAATAAGGTCTAAAGCCTTTTACATCAGAGTACATCAAAACCTGTCTTGCAATAGTAAAGAAGCATAAAGACTTTTTAATAAATTATTCCCCAAGTAAAACAGTAAAGTAGCCATAGCCAAGAGAAGTCCAAGCCATCCATGATGACCTTCAAGCAGAAGAAGTCCGAACTAAACAGCATTGTTTCCTCCCTGAAAACTGGGGGGGGGGAAACGGAAGAGAAGAGGCGAAACAAAACGGGTCAGTCAAAATGACTGAGTAAGTCCTATCTACTTCCAGTATAAGAACAGGTAAAGGTAACATGACATGCATAAACTGAAAGTAAACATAAGGATAACTATAAGATAGATAAACCAGAGTAGCCGGTTAAACTACTGTGGCAAGGTAAACTAAGGTATCATGAAAAACTACGGTGTTATGATAAGTCAAGGTATCACATCGTCAGATTTCTATCGAGTACATTATCCCAAGGTATCTACCCCGTCTAACATCCCACGGTATCTATTATGTATATTCTTCCTAGTTCTAACATGTATATTTGCTCTGCACCCTCCGTACTAGTATCCCAGCCTTGTTATGTGTTAACCATGAATGTCCCTTACTCAAAGTCGTGTAATGGTCCATGTCAACCTAATATATCGCATATATAGGTTACTCAAATCATATGCTTCTTTCCATGTATATAAGTTCAGTCCTTTGCCGTACCTCGTACGGGCTTCCTCATGTCGTATTCTCCTTGAAATCGTTTGGACTGTCACCCTTGTTCTAGCTAGGCTCTTCCATATGAATCATCGTTTGAACTACTAGGACTTACGCCACCTAGCACCACTAGGGATTACGCTTACCTATTGCACGCTTTCGTATTTCGGTTTGGGTTAAACCATCTAGGCCACTAGGGATTACGCTAACCCTCAACCGCGCCCTTTTTCCCACGCATTCATCGTGAATCGCTTTTCTATAACTGTATGCACATGTATCACATCGTGCCATCCGAGTCCTGTCACAGGGCAAAACAAGAAATACAAGACTCGGTCGGGAGCTTTAGATTTACCTGCCGATGCAGATACTAAGGTTTGCTTTTCTACACATGGCTATGGTCCCACGAGACCCCTCCCTCAACTAGTGAAAGGCAACACAAGAGAAAATCTTGCATGAGAACTACACTCCGGCCAGCCCACATCCTACGGCCTACCTCACCCATAATTAGATAGCAAATTATGGTCTGTTGGGTGTTCGCTGCCTTTCCGTACGTACACGCTTGACTCAAGATGGTAGATGATCGACGAACTTTCTATCTCGGGCACCTTATGTATTCACCGACTCACTGCTATCCACCCCAGTCTTTAGGTCGCTCGCATAGCAACCAAGGCATATTCTTGGTTCTTCTACCGCAGACCTCAACCTCTCGTGAGCCTAGTATAATGACCTGGCAGCTCACAGAGGGATCCCAAGAATATCCTCACGTTCCCCGAAGCCGCTGCTTCGTTACCCAGTTCGTTTGAGCCTTTATCTAAATCAGATAGCCTGCTCCTACACGCATACTTAAACGTTGACCTAACGTATCAGATTACTGATCTATCTAAGAAATGGTCCAAATTTCCTTGACTAAGAATTATTACTTAGTTTCCCTTAACTAAGGTTTACCACTTGGCCTTATTCCCATAATCCTTGTCAACTATTTTTAGGGTTTATCTAATGGGTTAAGTGTCACTTAAGTTCATAACTTAGCCCGTCTACAAACCATGTCAAAATTGGCTAAGTATCCAAGTCCAAGACTTAACCCTACAAACCATGTGTCAAGTTGGCTAAGTATATTAAGCAATCCATAACTTAACCTCGTCTAATTATCATTTTAAATTGGTTAAGTGTTTAACTTAACCCCATCGAATTACCGTGTTAAGATTAGTTAAGTGTGGATTACTTAACCCCATCTAATTTCCGTGGTTAGGTTAGTTAAGTATCAATTACCTAACCCCGTCTAATTACCGTGTTTAGGTTAGTTAAGTCTTAATTACTTAACCTCATCTAATTACCAAGTCGGATTAGTTAAGTGTAAATTACTTAACCCCATCTCCTAATCATCTTGCATGGTTAAGTGTCATTAAGGAAATCAAGCCCGGTCCCACTTAACCTACCCATTCGTGTCATATCGGTTAAGTGTCATTAGTCAAATTTACTTAACCTTATCATGTGGCATTAATTTAATTAATGCACTCTTAACCTCTCACATTAGACCTTGTTGTGGTTACTAGTTAAGCCGGGCGGGTCCGGGTAGATTTACACCACAACCTAGTCTAACCTCGGGTCTTAAGCGCGACATGACCAACTTCTCACATTGGGTCCTATTGTTTGCAACTACTAGTTAGGCCGGTCTGTTCCGGGTAGCTTTACGTTGCAAACTCAACCCAACCTCGAGTTGGCCACACTTATATTATCTAAGTTCATCATGTTTCCAAAACATGTTACAAGTTTTCAAGCATTTGGGTAGACCTAACTTAATAGGTAAATTCCAAAAGGGTAGACCTAACTTAATAGGTAAATTCCCAAGCTCATGTTTTTATGCATACTTACATGCCAACTTCCATGTTTTCTTTCAAGTCATATTTTCAAGTATAAACACATGTCATAATCAAGTTAAGATTTCGCGACATGTTCATGTTTATCTAACTACCCAAAATCGTGTTTTCCCAATGCAAGCAAAGCGAGTCAACATAGTAGGTATACTATGGCTACATGTAGACCCCTAAACATGCACGATGGCACAAAAGGGATTGGCTCCAAACATGCATGGCGTCATAAGGGGGTTTGGCCTTAAAACATGCATGATAGAGTCCTATAGGGATTGACCATAAGCATGCATACTATCATATAGGATTTGGCCACAAACTTGCATAATAACATAAGGAGGTTTTGCCACAAACATGCATGAAACATAAGGGGTTTGTGTTCATATGCATGCATAAGCCCCAAGGTCAAATATTTGCCTATTTTTCACATGTCAAATGGTTCCCAAAGTTTCATGCAAATCTTCCATAGACAAAGATCCAAACTTGCAAGATAAACTAGGCTAAACATAACATGAGTGACATGATTAAGTTGCTACATCTTAGTCTAAGGTCATAGATCATAGAAAAGGGACAAAGTTAGGTTCACATACATGCATACTTATGCTTTATCTCATTTTATCCCATGTCAACATTAAAAATACCGTTTTGATCCAAAAGTAGCTAGAACTTACATAGGCAAGGCTTAGGAAAGGGATCATGCATCATCTTGACGAAGAAAGGTGGCTCCTTTGAATAAGAACCATCATGAAACTCGCATAGCAATGTCGATTTGGCCTCTATTTGGTGTAGCAAGCTTGCATCTTTTGATTTGAACCCGATTTGAATGCATAGGCTCTAGGGATTTGAGATGGAGGCCATGAGAGTAGAAATTTGGCCATAGTTTAGTTACATGAGTGAATAACGAGGGTTTAGGGGTAGGTTTAGGGTCTTTTTATAGAGATTAGGATAGTTTTAGGCCCTTAGATTAACCCTAGGACCAACCTGAACCGTCAGATTTCAAACCAGGCCCAAAAACCTAGCCAAGATAGAAAATAGGTGCACCAGATCAGAATCAGCTGACAGGGCAAGTCGACAGCCCTGTCGACATGCCTGTCGACATGCCTGTCGACATGCCTGTCGACTTGTCTGGGCGGGAATTTTCCCGCCTGGCCCCATTTCTGTATGTTTTGAAATTCAAATTTCCCGAAAGCTTCTTTGGGCCTTAACCGGGTCATACGGACTCCGATTTTCGAAAACTCGGACTCTATTTCGCGTATTTTTCCGAGACGAACGCAATGGCACAGCCCGTTTTACTTGATTCAGAATTTAAAATTAAATTCTTCCTTGATTCTCGTTTTAACATGTTATTGAAATACGGGTTGTTACAGTCTCCCCACCTTTTAGGATTTCGTCCCCGAAATCTCTAAGTTAGGAAGAACATATCCTACCATCCATCATCCATCTACTCAAAACATCATCCACAAGCAACCATTGTCCTTAGATGATTTCTAATGCTGTATGAATATATGCAAAACGTGTGTGTACATGTTCCTTAGCTAATGCTAATGATCAGGCCTAGATAATCTTTCTAATGCAAAAATATGTATAGTGCCATGAATCCAACATGTATGCAAATAGTCCTAGTCATATAGATACTATATGCGTGCAAAATCATTCATTCATATGCGACAACCGCATGATAATACATTCGATTTCATCTATAAACAAGTATAAATACTCGTGCATATGCAATATGAAATGTGACCGAGTCGAGCTAATATCTAATGTAAATTCGCGCATCCACGAGCAACCACTTGCAACCATTTGCAACCATATCAACCAGAACATGTTTCAAATACATGTTTACACCCATAGGGTTCTACCTAAGATTCCCTGAAACCGGGTCGAGAAGATAAACAAAACAAACTCCGTACGGGGTTTGTAACAGAGACAGGACCGAGAGGATATCCATAAAAGATAGCCTACAAGCAAGCTCAACAGAAAAACAGGGATCGAGGATATATTCCCAAAAGATATATCATGCACGTATTTAGTCTTCAGTCTCCTGAGTCGCATTACCTTGAGCTTAGTTCCTTCGTGCCTTGACTGCCCCTTTTACTTCACGATTTCGCAGCTTCTTATTTCCTGTTTTCATAACATGAGTTGGAACTCATTTCCTCGTCGCCCCTCGTTCCACTTGCACTTATTCTCCTTCTCGAATACTTGGCGCAAACAGGACTGCGTACTCATGATTCCACGCAAGCTTTCCAAAATTTCATTAGTGAATCCTGGACCTCGTACCACAAGGTATTCCACGTAGAAAAACTTTCCCTTGCAAGTAAACAGGTTACCATGCGCACTTACTAGGGTAATTCCCATAACCCATACATAAGCGAAGTAAACCATCCGTTTTATTAGCGAACACCACTCGATCGGGTTTCTAATTCCCAACAAAGGCATCTAGGGATTCTAAGTAACTAATCATGACAGAACCCAAAAGGTTACGCGATACTTCAAGGGTATTACCAAAACAAGCCAAGAGTCTAACTACCCTCCTTCTAAAACCGAGAGTAGCACCCCTTACTGGATAATCACTTCATCCCTAAAATCCATCCACAACTTATAAACATAAGCATTATTTCCAAATTCAACACTTGGCATAGACATTCCCAAATCCAAACATGTCATGCATAAATGGACTGATTCTCCCATAGGACTTTGAGACAAAAATGGGATCCTCTACTACGCTAGTACTAAGGTGCAGAGACTCAACTATCGAAGCGGACTTAAAAGATGCGGTGATCAAAACAAAGTCCCGATAGGATGATAGAGAAGAAAAGCTAAACCTTTAACAAGATCGTTACCCTCCTTCTGAGGTACCCTAGAAATGAGAGCATACTATTGCCCTCCCAATGATCTTGTCCTTGTCCCATGATACTTAACTATCTATCCCGTTTCACTATGCCAAAGGTACCCTCTCGTCATGGGTTTCATTGTTCATCTTTCTCCCTTCTTTTAGGACTCAGCCATACCAACATGTTGCTTATCCCTGAGCTCGTATCCTTTATCCTTGTTCTTACTATCCTTTCATGCATAACTCTGCAACGGTCTCTCGAGAACCACCCCCATCGTACGGGAAACACTTACGCAGCAAGAAAGACTAGTCGCAATCAAAACCACTATGACTACAGATGGAGGAAAGAAAGGAAAAGAGATTAAATCAAGGAAACAAGGATGATGCTAATGGCCTTTGGGGAATAGCCTTTTTCTTTTTAAAAGAAAATTTTCTTGAAAAATGCTTCTTTGTAAACGGTTTTTTTCAAATAGTTTTCAGAAGGTCTTTAAAAACTTTTGCCCAGTATGGTAACCTTCTGCTCTGATACCAAATGTAACACCCCGCCTCCGCTAGGGTCACTCGCAAAGGAATGCACTAGCTTTAGAGGGGCATTATTGGTAAACATGCACAGAAATATCACAAGACAGAACATATATAAATAGCGGAAGTAAAATCAAACTTTCATAACATGAATAAATAAGGTCTAAAGCCTTTCACATCAGAGTACATCAAAACCTGTCTTGCAATAGTAAAGAAGCATAAAGACTTTTTAATAAATTATTCCCCAAGTAAAACAGTAAAGTAGCCATAGCCAAGAGAAGTCCAAGCCATCCATGATGACCTTCAAGCAGAAGAAGTCCGAACTAAACAGCATTGTTTCCTCCCTGAAACTTGGAGGGGGGGGGGGGGAAACGGAAGAAAAGAGGCAAAACAAAACGGGTCAGTCAAAAAGACTGAGTAAGTCCTATCTACTTCCAGTATAAAAACAGGTAAAGGTAACATGACATGCATAAACTGAAAGTAAACATAAGGATAACTACAAGATAGATAAACCAGAGTAGCCGGTTAAACTACTGCGGCAAGGTAAACTAAGGTATCATGAAAAACTACGGTGTTATGATAAGTCAAGGTATCACATCGTCAGATTTCTATCGAGTACATTATCCCAAGGTATCTACCCCGTCTAACATCCCACGGTATCTATTATGTATATTCTTCCTAGTTCTAACATGTATATTTGCTCTGCACCCTCTGTACTAGTATCCCAGCCTTGTTATGTGTTAACCATGAATGTCCCTTACTCAAAGTCGTGTAATGGTCCATGTCAACCTAATATATCGCATATATAGGTTACTCAAATCATATGTTTCTTTCCATGTATGTAAGTTCAGTCCTTTGTCGTACCTCGTACGGGCTTCCTCATGTCGTATTCTCCTTGAAATCGTTTGGACTGTCACCCTTGTTCTAGCTAGGCTCTTCCATATGAATCATCGTTTGAACAACTAGGACTTACGCCACCTAGCACCACTAGGGATTACGCTTACCTATTGCACGCTTTCGTATTTCGGTTTGGGTTAAACCACCTAGGCCACTAGGGATTACGCTAACCCTCAACCGCGCCCTTTTTCCCACCCATTCATTGTGAATCGCTTTTCTATAACTGTATGCACATGTATCACATCGTGCCATCCGAGTCCTGTCACAGGGCAAAACAAGAAATACAAGACTCGGTCGGGAGCTTTAGATTTATCTGCCGATGCAGATACTAAGGTCTGCTTTTCTACACGTGGCTATGGTCCAACGAGACCCCTCCCTAAACTAGTGAAAGGCAACACAAGAGAAAATCTTGCATGAGAACTACACTCCGGCCAGCCCACATCCTACGGCCTACCTCACCCATAATTAGATAGAAAATTATGGTCTGTTGGGTGTTCCCTACCTTTCCGTACGTACACGCTTGACTCAAGATGGTAGATGATCGACGAACTTGCTATCTTGGGCACCTTATGTATTCGCCGACTCACTGCTATCCACCCCAGTCTTTAGGTCGCTCGCATAGCAACCAAGGCATATTCTTGGTTCTTCTACCGTAGACCTCAACCTCTCGTGAGCCTAGTATAATGACCTGGCAGCTCACAGAGGGATCCCAGGAATATCCTCACGTTCCCCGAAGTCGCTGCTTCGTTACCCAGTTCGTTGGAGCCTTTATCTAAATCAGATAGCCTGCTCCTACACGCATACTTAAACGTTGACCTAACGTATCAGGTTACGGATCTATCTAAGAAATGGTCCAAATTTCCTTGACTAAGAATTATTACTTAGTTTCCCTTAACTAAGGTTTACCACTTAGCCTTATTCCCATAATCCTTGTCAACTATTTTTAGGGTTTATCTAATGGGTTAAGTGTCACTTAAGTTCATAACTTAGCCCGTCTACAAACCATGTAAAAATTGGCTAAGTATCCAAGTCCAAGACTTAACCCTACAAACCATGTGTCAAGTTGGCTAAGTATATTAAGCAATCCATAACTTAACCTCGTCTAATTATCATTTTAAATTGGTTAAGTGTTTAACTTAACCCCATCGAATTACCGTGTTTAGATTAGTTAAGTGTGGATTACTTAACCCCATCTAATTTCCGTGGTTAGGTTAGTTAAGTATCAATTACCTAACCCCGTCTAATTACCGTGTTTAGGTTAGTTAAGTCTTAATTACTTAACCTCATCTAATTACCAAGTCGGATTAGTTAAGTGTAAATTACTTAACCCCATCTCCTAATCATCTTGCATGGTTAAGTGTCATTAAGGAAATCAAGCCCGGTCCCACTTAACCTACCCATTCGTGTCATATCGGTGAAGTGTCATTAGTCAAATTTACTTAACCTTATCATGTGGCATTAATTTAATTAATGCACTCTTAACCTCTCACATTAGACCTTGTTGTGGTTACTAGTTAAGCCGGGCGGGTCCGGGTAGATTTACACCACAACCTAGTCTAACCTCGGGTCTTAAGCGCGACATGACCAACTTCTCACATTGGGTCCTATTGTTTGCAACTACTAGTTAGGCCGGTCGGTTCCGGGTAGCTTTACGTTGCAAACTCAACCCAACCTCGAGTTGGCCACACTTATATTATCTAAGTTCATCATGTTTCCAAAACATGTTACAAGTTTTCAAGCATTTGGGTAGACCTAACTTAATAGGTAAATTTCCAAAGGGTAGACCAAACTTAATAGGTAAATTCCCAAGCTCATGTTTTTATGCGTACTTACATGCCAACTTCCATGTTATCTTTCAAGTCATATTTTCAAGTATAAACACATGTCATAATCAAGTTAAGATTTCGCGACATGTTCATGTTTATCTAACTACCCAAAATCGTGTTTTCCCAATGCAAGCAAAGCGAGTCAACATAGTAGGTATACTATGGCTACATGTAGACCCCTAAACATGCACGATGCCACAAAAGGGATTGGCTCCAAACATGCATGGCGTCATAAGGGGGTTTGGCCTTAAAACATGCATGATAGAGTCCTATAGGGATTGACCATAAGCATGCATACTATCATATAGGATTTGGCCACAAACTTGCATAATATTATAAGGAGGTTTTGCCACAAACGTGCATGAAACATAAGGGGTTTGTGTTCATATGCATGCATAAGCCCCATGGTCAAGTATTTGCCTATGTTTCACAAGTCAAATGGTTCCCAAAGGTTCATGCAAATCTTCCATAGACAAAGATCCAAACTTGCAAGATAAACTAGGTTAAACATAACATGAGTGACATGATTAAGTTGCTACATATTAGTCTAAGGTCATAGATCATAGAAAAGGGACAAAGTTAGGTTCACATACATGCATACTTATGCTTTATCTCATTTTATCCCATGTCAACATTAAAAATACCGTTTTGATCCAAAAGTAGCTAGAACTTACATAGGCAAGGCTTAGGAAAGGGATCATGCATCATCTTGACGAAGAAAGGTGGCTCCTTTGAAGAAGAACCATCATGAAACTCGCATAGCAATGTCGATTTGGCCTCTATTTGGTGTAGCAAGCTTGCATCTTTTGATTTGAACCCGATTTGAATGCATAGGATATAGGGATTTGAGATGGAGGCCATGAGAGTAGAAATTTGGCCATAGTTTAGTTACATGAGTGAATAATGAGGGTTTAGGTGTAGGTTTAGGGTCTTTTTATAGAGATTAGGATAGTTTTAGGACCTTAGATTAATCCTAGAACCAACCTGAACCGTCAGATTTCAAACCAGGCTCAAAAACCTAGCCAAGATAGAAAATAGGTGCACCAGATCAGAATCAGCCAACAGGGCAAGTCGACAGCCCTGTCGACATGCCTGTCGACATGCCTGTTGACATGCCTGTCGACGTGCCTGTCGACTTGTCTGGGCGGGAATTTTCCCGCCTGGCCCCATTTCTGTATGTTTCGAAATTCAAATTTCCCAAAAGCTTCTTTGGGCCTTAACCGGGTCATACGGACTCCGATTTTCGAAAACTCGGACTCTATTTCGCGTATTTTTCCGAGACGAACGCAATGGCACAGCCCGTTTTACTTGATTTAGAATTTAAAATTAAATTCTGCCTTGATTCTCGTTTTAACATGTTATTGAAATACGGGTTGTTACACTTCGGTCGAGAGTTTGCAATCTTTTAGAGTGGTCCGGGAATACTCAGATGTGTTTGGGGAGGTGAAGGGCTTACCTCCGAAGCAGGAGATGGACTTCCGAATATATCTGGTGGATAATGCTAAACCTGTATCTTTACCAGTGCGCCACATGGTTTCTCGTGAGAGGAGGGAACTCCATAAGCAAGTAGGGTAGTTGCTTGAGAAGGGGTTCATAAGACGAAGTATATCGGAGTGGGGTGCTCCAGTAGTTTTTGCTACGAAGGCGGATGGGTCCCTCAGACTTTGTGTAGACTATAGAGAACTCAACAAGCTCACAAAGAAGAATAGACACCCATTGCCGAGGATTGATGATCTTTTCGATCAGTTGGTTGGCGCTTCAGTATTTTCTCAGTTAGACTTAGCCATGGGGTTTCATCAGTTGAGGGTGGCTGAGGATAGCATAGACAAGACTGCCTTTAGGACTCCGGATGGTTTC
Organism: Allium sativum; assembly: GCA_030737875.1. Classification (NCBI taxonomy): domain Eukaryota; kingdom Viridiplantae; phylum Streptophyta; class Magnoliopsida; order Asparagales; family Amaryllidaceae; genus Allium; species Allium sativum. Next base: position 1,046,439,258 of record CM060924.1, read on the forward strand.
TATGAGTGGCTGGTGATGCCATTTGGGTTGACGAACGCCCCTGCATACTTTGTTGATTTGATGAGTAGGGTGTTCAGGGAGTTCCTTAATAAGTTCGTGGTGGTCTTTGTGGATGATATCTTAGTGTTTTCTAAGTGTGAAGAAGAGCATGCCCTACATCTTGGGGTGGTGTTGGAGACTCTTCGAGCACATAGCCTTAAGGCTAAATTCTCTAAATGTCACTTCTGGAGGAAGGAAGTGCGGTTCTTGGGGCACGTGGTCTCCAAGGAAGGGATAGCTGTGGATCCCGCGAAGGTGGTATCAATTCAAGATTGGAAGGTTCCAAAGAATGCTACCGAAGTAAGAAGTTTCTTAGGGTTGGCGGGTTACTATAGGAAGTTTATCAAAGACTTCGCAAAGATATCAGCCCCATTAACCCGCTTAACGAAGAAGAATCTTGTTTTCACATGGGACATAGATTGTGATGATGCGTTCCGACGGTAAAGAGAGCTTTAACCACTACTCCAGTTCTAGTGTTGCCAGATGGGAATAAGCCATTTTTTTTCTATACTGATGCTTGTGGGACAGGACTGGGCGCAGTCTTAATGCAAGAGGGAAGGGTAATAGCCTACGGTGGAAGGCAGTTGAGGGCGCATGAGAAAAATTACCCTACCCTTGATTTAGAGTTGGCCGCTATTGTTTTTTCACTTAAGATTTGGCGCCATTATCTTCTTGGTGAGAGATTCGAATTGTTCACTGACCACAAATCATTGAAGTACTTGTTTTCTCAGAAGGATTTGAATTTGAGACAGCAAAGGTGGATGGAGTTCTTAGCATCCTATGATTTCGAGATAGCGTATACCCCTGGCAAGGGTAATGTGGTGGCGGACGCCTTGAGCAGAAAAAGGTTGTCCTTGAGTCTATTGTTCGTGGAACAACAAAGCTTGGAATTTATCTCGATGTTTGATTTCAGACCTTCCATTGACTATATACCCGGTTTGCTAGCATCCTTGGAGGTCAGACCTACTCTTTTGGGGCGAATTGGAGAAGCACAGAGGGACGACCCACAATTGGTTGAGTTGGTAGAGAAGCTCATAAGGGGGGAGTCATCCAGCCATTTGAGTAGGTACACCCTAGACGATAGGGGGTGCTTGCGTAGAGATGGTAGACTTTGTGTACCGCAAGACGAGGGTTTGAGGAAGGCTATTCTTGATGATGCACACCGTTCTAGGATCACCATTCATCCCGTTGGGGAAAAGATGTACCAAGACATGAAGCGGGTTTTCTTCTGGGCCGGTATGAAGAAAGATGTGGCCGAGTATGTCGCTCGATGCTTGGTCTGCCAACAGGTGAAAGCGGAGCCAAAGAAACCAGGTGGGTTGCTTCACCCATTGGAAGTTCCGCAATGGAAGTGGGATAGCGTCTCGATGGATTTTGTTGACGGGTTACCCAGATCGAGAAAGGGTAATACGGGAATTCGGGTTGTGGTAGACAGACTTACTAAAAGCGCCCATTTCATACCTGTGAAGAGCAAGAGGACTGCTCCATGGCTAGCTTCTGTATATCTTCGAGAGATAGTTCGATTGCATGGGGTACCCTCTAGCATAGTGAGTGATCGAGATCCTATCTTCACTAGCGAGTTCTGGAAAAGTTTGCAAGAAGCAGTGGGGACTCAATTATGTCTGAGCACCGCATATCATCCTCAGACGGACGGCCAGACTGAGAGGGTGAATCGTGTCCTAGAAGGCCTTTTGAGGCTTTGTATCTTAGATTTTGGAGGTACATGGGAAGAGCATCTTCCACTGGTGGAGTTCGCATATAATAACAGCTTTCAGTCCAGTATTGGTATGGCTCCTTTCGAAGCTCTTTATGGAAGGCCTTGTCGATCACCTACATGTTGGTGGGAATCTACGGATAAGATCTTGCTTGGGCCTGATATGGTTAGGGAGACTTCTGAGAAGATTGACTTGATTCGAAGAAGGATGAAAGCAGCACAGGATAGGCAAAAATCTTATGCGGACAAGAGGAGGACGGATCTTTTGTTTGAAGTTGGGGACATGGTCTTTGTCAAAGTGTCTCCGTTACGAAATGTGGTTCGCTTTGGATCTGTTGGGAAGTTAGCACCAAGGTTCGTAGGGCCGTTTCCTATTAAGGAAAGAATTGGACGGATGGCATATAGAGTGGAGTTGCCCGACAGACTTAGTGGTGTAAATGATGTATTCCATGTGTCACATTTGAGGAAGTGCCTACATGAGACCGCAGAGGTGGTAGTGCCGAGCTTGCTTAGAGAAGTGGAAGTAGAACATGATGCGACTATTCGACGAGCTCCTACTAGCATCCTTGGGTCAGAGACTAGGAAACCGAGGAATCGAGAGGTTCAACTAGTCAAAGTACAATGGGGAGAAGATGAGGGCAACGCTACTTGGGAGACGGAAGCGAAGATGCGTTCATTATACCCATTCCTTTTTGAGGGTATGTCTTTTAACTTCTCCTTTATCATTTGTCTAGTACTTATCTTATCTTTAGTATGTCCTCTCGTTAGTACTTTTGACCTTTAGATAGGGTAAACCTATGGTTGAAACATGTGTTTGAGACATGTTATGGTTGATGGATGCATATGGATGCAAGTGTTTGATAGTGGTTGCTCGTGGATGCATATACACACACGCTAGGCACTAGATCGGCTCAGTCACTTCATATTGCATATTGCATATAATTGTGTGTAGGTAGCTATATTTATGGATTTATAATGATTGTGTTATCATATGGATGATGCATTTTGGTGAATGATTGTGCACTCATGTAGATATTGTATGTGTCGAATGGGTTCTCTCGCATACATAATGGATGCATGGGACTATCATGGTTTGCATATGTTCATACATTAGATAGGGAACATATACACACACTTTTTGCATATGCTCATACATCATTAGAAATTGTTTTAAGGACAATGGATGCCCGTGTTTGATGGATTGAGTAGATGGTTGTTTGGATTGTAGGATATGCATTCTCCTTAGCTTAGAGATTTCGGGGACGAAATCCTTTAAGGAGGGGAGAATGTAACACCCCGAATTTCAGTTAATGCTAAAATTCACTAATTGCAGAATAAATAATCTCAGATGTGAGAATTGGGGGAAACGGGCTGCGTCATTGCGTTCGGAAAAATATGCAAAATAGAGTCCGAAATTTTGTAAATCGGAGTCCGTATGGCCCAGTTATGGCCCAATGAAGTTTGCAGAAAATTCAAAGTTCAAAACAGATTTAAAATTCAGGTTTAAATTTCGAAATTGGAGCCATTGGGCGCAGGAGGGAAAAATTCCCGCCTACCTACCCAAGTCGACAGCCCTGTCGACTGGGCAGTCGACTTGGGTAGGACCAAGTCGACAGCCCTGTCGACTTGGGTGTCGACAGGGGGTGCTCGGCCAGTTTAACCTGGTGCACCATTTTATGGTTTGGCTGTGTTTTGGGCTATTCTCTAGAAGCTTCCGAGATTTGATGGTCCTAATCTAATTTAGGGTTAATCTAATGGCCTAAAACACTTGTCTAATCTATAAATACACCCTAACACTACCCTAATTCATACTAAAAATAGATTCAAGGGCCTCATGCCGTCAAATTAAAACTAGGAGGAGCCTCCACCAAATTGAGAGGAAGTTGGCATCTCAAATCAACTCTAATCAAGTTCTAATCCACTCTAGCAACTTAATCTTCCTCATTTGAGTGCTAATTAGTTATTTGTGAGTTCCTATGCCTTTAGCAAGCAATTGCTAAACTAATTAGGATACGATATTAGGAGGCTATGGATGTAAATGAGGATTTATGCATGTTGTGGTTGTCATATGTTATAAGTTCATATGCAAATTTGTCTCTTTTTATGTATGACATGTTATGCAAGCTCATATGTAAGTTTATATGCAAGTTCATATGCAAGTTTGTCTCTTTTTTATGATATGCATAACATATGCAAGGTTGCCTCTATGTATGACAAAATATGCAAGTTCATATGCAAGTTTCTATGCAAGTTTGTATGCATGTTCATATGCAAGTTTGTCTCTTTTTATGATATGCATAACATATGCAAGGTTGCCTCTATGTATGACATGTTATGCAAGCTCATATGCAAGTTTATATGCAAGTTCATATGCAAGTTCATATGTAAGTTTATATGCAAGCTCATATGCAAATTTATACGCAAGTTCATATGCAAGTTTATATGCAAGTTCATATGCAAGTTTGGGTTAATGATTTATGCTAGTTGGGTTCAATGTTGTGATGCAAGTTGATACCTATTAAACCCATGTAAATGCCAATGTTGTGCTAAGATTGAACCCATTACATTTATAATGAAACTCCCCATTTATATGACATGTCATGAGAACGAATTACGTGGGAAACGATGGGGTTAATATGCATGTTAATAGAAATGTGTAAAGTTGGTATGCTTAAGCTTAACATAAAATGAATGGACATAATTGGGAATTTACCTATTAAGTTAGGTCTACCCATATTATGGAGTTGTGAATTTACCTATTAAGTTAGGTCTACCCATACTATGGAATTGGGAATTTACCTATTGAGTTAGGTCTACCCATATTCTTAAAAATGTGTAATTAATTAGGGATAATTAATACAAATTATGGGGGTGATTAATTAGGTGTAATTAATCAACTAAGACACGAGGTTGGACCCTTTTGTAGCGGAAGTCTGCCCGGAACCGACCGGCAATCCAGCAGCTACAAATGATTGGCCCAATGTGAGAGGTCTTAGTCATAAATTAAATACGTGATTAAAGTAAAGACATGAGGTTAGACCCTTTTTATGATGGAAGTCTGCCCGGACCCAACCGGCATATCCAGCAGTCATAAAAGATAGTCTAATGTGAGAGGTTTTTATGAGGTCATGATCTTAATTAATTAGTTAAGAAACACTTAACCATATTAGCATGTAGAGGGACATGAGGGGTTAAGTGGGTGCCTTGGGTGGCATGTGGAAATCTAGTGGTTGCCTTGGGTGGCAATAGAAAATACGATAAGAATACTTAACCAAAGTGGAACATGTAATTAAAACATGATTAAAGGGTTAAGTGGTATACACTAGAAATGACAAGCTTAGGTGGGTAGCTTGTGGGGGCCCATTTCAACCAATATCCCAAACGTATCTTTGTGGGCTCGACCCAAGTCGAGGACGGGACACGCATATTGGTCTTGACTATAAGAGGCCAAAATGGGGTAGCGGTGGCAACGCGAGTCCAACGGGTTTCATATGCGTGTGTGGACCCGGGCTGGTAGGTAAGACGTTGTTGCATCGTGTAGATATAAGTCGTGCACCATTTGTTGTATCGGGTTGCCACTATGGGGAGTGATACACCCCATTGTGGGGCCAGCACGGGTATCTACGGTAGGGAGCCGATCGCTTGGGAGTAGTGGGTACACCTAGTGGAGATAGGGGCAGGCGGCACCTATGTAGTCAGCTAGTGGCACACGAAACTACTGGGTAAATTTACTAAGTCCTTGGGAGGGATCAACCTTTAAGTAGGAATGACTGGTGTGATGCAGTGTAGTTATTATCCTTGGGTGGGTAAATGTGTCTTTATCGTTATCTTAGTTCATTCTAAGTCTGATTGGCTACTGAGTGTAGTCATTTATCCCCAGTCACACCGTACCAAGTTATATCATACCCTAATTACTTTAATGATTGCATTGTTAAAGTTATAGGACTCGCTCAGACTTATGTCTGACACCGTTGTTTTTATCTTTTTTCCCAACCCTCTGGTTCTCAGAGTGGGCCCAGCACGAGTGGGCTTTGATCAGGCTGGTTTTATTACTCTCTTGGAGCTTGGACCCTAGATGTAGAGCTCAGCTTACCCTTTTCTTTTATGGTTATCAGTTGATGTATTGGGATTATGTATTTTTATTTATCAGGATGGATATTTTGTACTTGACTCTTATTATGGTTTTGTGATGTAACCAAACATGTTTTACTTTCCGCTGCAGTTGAAATGATGTTTTAAATTCTCAAGTATTACTTATATCTATCTTGCTGTAATTTCTCTGTTCTATATTCACTTAAAATACTCCACCAATGTTATGGCATTCCCTTAGCGAGTGTCCATAGCGGGAGTGGGGTGTTACAGTTAGTCGAACAGAGTTGGTCAAACACAATTATTCAGGATAAGTTGCCATTTTGCACGACTGCTAGCGTAATTTGCAGGGCTGCAGATAGCCTACGGCGATCGGATGTTTCCTGAGGGAATCAGGCGTAAGCATTGTGATCGTAGCGATCTAGAGTTAAGCAAATGGTGTTGAATCGAATATTAGTTATTCGAATAAGAATTAAGCAAATAGAGTTATTCAATTTGAGTTAATCGAAATGGAGTTAAACAGAAATTGGAAACTGACTAGAGATTAATAAGTTGAATGGTTTCCTGAGTATCGATTTGATGTTGGTTTCGGCCTTCGGGGTTTACACTTAGGAAGTTGTTCTCTTGTTAGTTCATATTTAGGGTCTGATAGATGTGGAATGATAGTGATATGTAAATAAACAATGGAAATGTTTTTTAGTGTTGATAACATATATTTTCTAAATATAGAAAATAAGGAAATGTGAATATATATATATATATATATATATATTGTAACACCCCGCCTTTTTAGGAATAATTAAAAATGAAATAAAATATATGAAAATATGCTTAGGATACGTAAGTAATGGTGATGCATAAGGAGAATTAATTAATACGTGGAAGAGAAGAAATATTAGTTCGATAATGGCGTATGTTACGGAAAAGATAGTAAAATACGGATAACTATTTCAAGAATCAGGAATTAGGTAAAATGGACATTACCATTGCGTTCATCTCGGAAAAATACGCGAAATAGAGTCCGAAATTTCATAAATCGGAGTCTATATAACCAATTTATGGCCTTCCAAAGTTCAGAAAAAAAAATTAACAGCACAGACCAGGTCGACTGGGGAGTCGACCCTAGAGTCGACCTGCCCCCAGGGGGTCGACCCTAGAGTCGACCTGCCCCCAGGGGGTCGACCCTAGAGTCGAACCTAGAGTCGACCTACCCCCAGGGGGTCGACCCTGGAGTCGACCCTAGTGTCGACCTGGGGGTCGACCTGCCTCCCGAATCTGCTTTTCTGCCTGGGTGCGTTCTGATGTATCTGGTCTCGTTTACTGTCTAGATTCGTCTGCCTAAACCTATTTAAACAGCCCCAAACCCAGCCTTCTCTGCACACAATTTTATTCTGCTTCTTCTCTGCCTCTGTTCTAAATAAAAATAAAAATAGCGTCGCTAATCTGCTGGAATCAAAACTAGAAGCCAATCAACATCAACCTAAGCAACTCAATTCAAATTAGAGATTAAAGCTTCTGCAACAATTCTGCAACAACTAAAGTTCTTTCTTTAATCCAATCAAGACAAGTACAGTTATTTTCCGCTACAAACGTTAATTCTGATTTGGACATGAATTGTGAATCTGAATCTGAGATTATATCTGTTCTGTTCTGATTTGATTTATCTTATTCTGTACCTCTTTCCTCTTTCTGCTCTATAGCCAGGCTACCACGAGCCTGAGCCAATCTCATAAGAGATTAACATGCGTTAAAATGTTTGGGACAGTAAAATGAATGATGCATAAATTGGGCATGACCAATAGGTGACTAATTTGAGGAAAGAACATGGACTGTAGCTAGAACATGAATCTGAGACATATGATTGGACATGTTATATTTATAACATAAAACGGTATTGAACATATGATTTGTGGACATGACATAAAAAGGTATATAATTGAACATAAATATAGACTGTATGGAACACATGATTTGGGATAAAGAGAATATGGCCTAGGTATAAAGATGTATATGAAAGTAGGATATCTATTAGTGTAAATAAACACCTAAGTAAGGGACCTTTGGGATATATGACATGCATAGTAATCTATGGCTATATTTGGTATAAATTATATGGATCTTCTGTACTATGCAAGTTTAATAAAAATTTGGAACATATGATATATGGTAAATTCATGACCATAATCTGTGCTATGTAAATTTAATACAAACATAGGGTATATGATAATATTGTGAATCAAGACTATTATTTATGCACGTGAACTTAGGCAAGGTTTATAATTAGGCAAGCTATGAAACTTTAAGAAATAAATAAATTTGTTATATTTTCCTAATTTGCTAGTTGTGTTACATTGCCTAATCTGCTGGTTCTGTTATATTGCATATTCTGCTAGTTCTGCTCTACTGCCAAGTCTGCTAGATTTGTTCATCTGCCAAATCTGTCATTTGCTAAGTCTGTTGAAAATGCCAAAATCTGTTAAATCCGTTAAGTCATATAATCTGGAAAATCTGTTATCTGCTAAAATCTGTTATCTGCTGTGTTGATATAATCATCTCGTTATTGACATAATCTGAATTGGCATATATATTGGGTGTGCGCATAAACGGTAAATTATTAATTAATTGGCCGCAAAGATAAATGTGACTAACTCGAGGTTAGAATGAGTTTGCGGCGTAATTCTGCCCGGAACCGCCCAGCACATTCAGTGGTCGCAAACAATAGGTTCTAATGTGAGAAGTTAGTCATAACCTGCTTAAGATACGAGGTTAGGTCTGGCTTGTGGCAGAAGTCTGCCCGGAACCGCCCGGCCCATCTAGCGGCCACAAGCCAGCGACCTAATGTGAGAGGTCTGGGCATTAATAATTAATTAATGCAAATCTAAGATAAGAATGACGTCTAAAATGTATTGGGGGAAATAGGGTTAAACCAACTGGATTAATGGGTGTAGTAAACCCGTCCATGAATCTGTAGGCCCAACACACAGTTATACAAATCTGAAAAATCTGTACACCTGATCTGTTAGTCTGAAAAATTGTTAACTTAATCTGTGAACTAGTAAATCTGAATTCGTTATGTCTGAACTTTTAAACAAGTTAATCTGAGATCTGTTAGTCTGGGGACACAAGGTTTGGAGGGGAATTACTTGTGTCATCTGTTGTTTGGGACCCATATTAGTCAGTAGCCCTTTCTGGTATCAAAACTTTGACCCAACAGTAGGTAGGGTCTAGGCACGCTTCCTGAACTAATTATAAGCGGTTCATTCTGAATATGGCGAGGGGTGTTGATGGTGCGTTCCAACCGGGTCATGTGCGTGCATGCATCCCGGTCTGCCTCTGAGGATGTAAGACGCCGTGACATCTGTAAATAGGTCTGTGCCAATTGGTTGTCACTTTAGGGAGTGATACGCCATACTGTGGGGCCAACACAGGATATTTATGTATTAGAGAGCCGATCGCTTGGGGTAGGGTTTTAGGGTACACTTAGTTCTGTCTGTTTCTGTTGGTACCGTCTGTTTCTGTTGGGTGGTAACACCTGTCGGTTTCTGTGTGGTACCGTCTGTTCGGGTGGTAAAGGCCCATTACTAGTGTACACCTAATTCTACATTCTGATTCCGTAGGGACTAATCTGTTTCTGCTTCTGTCTGTTTCTAATCGGGTCGTAAAGGCCCATTATTAGCATTTTGTTTCTGTTAAATTATTTTGTACCCGTTCCTGCATCAGTTTAGACATTAGGGTGACACCTAATTCTGTTATAATAGTATTAGTGCAGAGAAGTGTAAAGCAATAGTTTATATCATTCTGTTCTTCTGTTATATCTGCTACAGCTGTTACAGTTGTCTCTCATCCAGTTTTATGTTCATGTCATATTATTATTATCTGTTCATATGCTGAAAGTCACTGGACTTGCCAGACTTTTTGTCGGACCCTTGTTGTTTCGCCTCCTTTCTTCCGTTTCCCCCCCCCCCCCCAAGGTTATCTAAGGAGGGAATACTTTAGCTTGATCCGGATTTTTCTTGGCTTGAAGTGCTTAAAGTATGGCTTGGCTCTGTATAGCTTCCGTTCTATGGGAAATATGATTTTAAACCAAGCATTTTGAAGGCTTTTGTACAAGACTGATATTTTATACTTGAATTCTGAGATTTGAAAGGATGTAACCATATTGATTTCTGTTTCCACTGTAATAAAGTTAAAAATTTTCAAGTATTGTTTTATCTGTATTATAAGTTCCTGTTCTGTTTACTAAAATGCTCCACTAAAGTTAAGGCATTCCCTTTGTGAGTGACCTTAACGGAGGTTGGGTGTTACACTTGGTATCAGAGCTGAAGGTTACCGGATTTGATAAAGAATTTTTGAAAACTATTTTCAAAAAGGTTTTGAAAAGGAAGTATTTTCAAAAGTAAAGCTTATTTTGAAAAACATAGTCCCCTAAGCCATATATCTATCTTTTGATCCTCTGCTTGAATCCTTGTTTCCTTCTTTCTTGAGTCTCTGGGGCACCCGGCTTTCTGGGAGGTAACCTCGTCGAAGGGCAAAAGTAGTGCCCGACTTCCATCGATAGCTGTAGTAGTTTCACCTACGGCTAGTTTTCTTTAGAGCTTTGAAGGATTTTTCCGGGCGATGGAGGCAGCTTTCGAGGGATTGGTCAACGTGTTACAGAAGGATAGTAAAGATGAGAATGTTGAGGTTTGGCTAAGGAGCACAACCCAAAGGTGAGAAACTCATATAGACTTAGTTCACAATGGAGGCAAAAGATTAACACAAAAGAAGGAAGAAAAGTCTAAAGATAAGGGAGGAGAAAAGTGCTTTACTTATGGAAGCTTGACTCAAGAGGAAGGACAGAGGACATGACCTACTTCGGGAAGGCAGGCGAATGCTCTCATAGTTGGTGGATAGGATAGAAGTAGGAAAATTTCCGTAGAGAGTTTAGTTTTCTTATCTGATTGTTGAGTTAGAACTCTCTCCGATTATGGCATTCTGATTCTGTAGTCGAGTCTCTGCACTTTAATACTAGTCTTGTTTCTGATCTGGTTAAAGTCTCAAACCCCATAGGGGTTACGACTCATCTGCTGGTGATAGGTTGAGGTTTGAGAGATATCTATGTTAGGCATCAAGTAGGACGCATACATTCTGGGTTTTATCATGCTTAGTTTCCTAAGAATCATTCGGTAATCATATCTGTACCAGTAATCTGTAAATATCTGAATACTTCTGATAAGGTTAAGATTTTCAGTTTTGACAATGTCTAAAGAGGGTAATCCTCTGAGTGTCAATTTGATGTTGGTTTCGGTCTTCGGGGCCGATACTTAGGACCCATGTCTAATGGGAACCAAGTTTTTGTTCTATCTGTACTCGCTTCCATCATTCTACTGTATCCTATCGATCGAATATTTGAACTTTAGGTACAAACTCATGGGTGTAAACATGTGTTTGAGACATGTTATGTTTGATGGTTGCAAGTGGATGCAAGTGGTTGCTAGTGGTTGCCCGTGGATGCATAAACACACACTAGGCACTAGATCGGCTCGAAAACACTCTCATACTGCATATGGATGTGTGAGCATTTTCAATTTTTGTGGATGCAAAATGATTGACTCAGCACATGGATGTTGCATATGACCGAATGGTTGTGCACTCATATAGAAATGATATGTATCGAGTAGGAAAATTGCATACATGTTGGACTCATGGCACTGGCATAATTCGCATTAAGGAGGTCAACTGAATCAGTGGACCGCCTGATCTTTGCATTAGACAAGGAACATATACACACACTTTTTGCATATGTTCATACAACATTAGAAATCTCTTAAGGATAATGAATGCCTGTGATTGGTGATTGAGTAGATGGATGATTGGATGGTAGGACACATTCTTCTTAACTTGAAGATTTCGGGGACGAAATCCTTTAAGGAGGGGAGAATGTAACACCCCGCAATTTTAGGTATAATTAAAAATGAAATAAAATATATGAAAATATGCTTAGGATACGTAAGTAATGGTGATGCATAAGGAGAATTAATTAATACATTGAAGAGAAGAAATATTAGTTCGATAATGGCGTATGTTACGGAAAAGATAGTAAAATAAGGATAACTATTTCAAGAATCATGAATTAGGTAAAAAGAGCATTATCTTTGCGTTCGGCTCGGAAAAATACGCGAAATAGAGTCCGAAATTTCATAAATCGGAGTCCATATGACCAAGTTATGGCCTTCCAAAGTTCAGAAAAAAATTAAACAGCACATACCAGGTCGACTGGGGAGTCGACCCTAGAGTCGACCTGCCCCCAGGGGGTCGACCCTAGAGTCGACCTGCCCCAGGGGGTCGACCCTAGAGTCGACCCTAGAGTCGAACCCAGGTGGTCGACCCTAGAGTCGACCCTAGTTTCGACCTGCCTCCCGAATCTGCTTTTCTGCCTGGGTGCGTTCTGATGTATCTGGTCTCGTTTTCTGTCTAGATTCGTCTGCCTAAACCTATTTAAATAGCCCCAAACCCAGCCTTCTCTGCACACAATTTTATTCTGCTTCTTCTCTGCCTCTGTTCTAAATAAAAATAAAAATAGCGTCGCTACTCTGCTGGAATCAAAACTAGAAGCTAATCAACATCAACCTAAGCAACTCAATTAAAATTAGAGATTAAAGCTTCTGCAACAACTAAAGTTCTTTCTTTAATCCAATCAAGGCAAGTACAGTTATTTTCCGCTATAAACGTTAATTCTGATTTTGACATGAATTGTGAATCTGAATATGAGATTATATCTGTTCTGTTCTGATTTGATTTATCTTATTCTGTACCTCTTTCCTCTTTCTGTTCTATAGCCAGGCTACCACGAGCCTGAGCCAATCTCATAAGAGATTAACATGCGCTAAAATGTTTGGGACAATAAAATGAATGATGGATAAATTGGGCATGACCAATAGGGGACTAATTTGAGGAAAGAACATGGACTGTAGCTATAACATGAATCTGAGACATATGATTGGACATGTTATATTTATAACATAAAAAGGTATTGAACATATGATTTGTGGACATGACATAAAAAGGTATATAATTGAACATAAATATAGACTGTATGGAACACATGATTTGGGATAAAGAGAATATGGCCTAGGTATAAAGATTTACATGAAAGTAGGATATCTATTAGTGTAAATAAACACCTAAGTAAGGGACCTTTGGGATATATGACATGCACAGTAATCTATGGCTATATTTGTTATAAATTGTATGGATCTTCTGTACTATGCAAGTTTAATAAAAATTTGGAACATATGATATATGGTAAATTCATGACCATAATCTATGCTATGTAAATTTAATACAAACATAGGGTATATGATAATATTATGAATCAAGACTATTATTTATGCACGTGAACTTAGGCAAGGTTTATAATTAGGCAAGGTATGAAACTTTAAGAAATAAGTAAATTTGTTATATTTGCCTAATTTGCTAGTTGTGTTACATTGCCTAATCTGCTAGTTCTGTTATATTGCTTAATCTGCTAGTTCTGCTCTACTGCCTAGTCTGCTAGATTTGTTCATCTGCCAAATCTGTCATTTGGTAAGTCTGTTGAAAATGCCTAAATCTGTTAAATCCGTTAAGTCATATAATCTAGAAAATCTGTTATCTGCTAAAATCTGTTATCTGCTGTGTTGATATAATCATCCTGTTATTGATATAATCTGAATTGGCATATATATTGGGCGTGCGCATAAACGGTAAATTATTAATTAATTGGCCGCAAAGATAAACGTGACTAACTCAAGGTTAGAATGAGTTTGCGGCGTAATTCTGCCCGGAACCGCCCAGCACATCCAGTGGCCGCAAACAATAGTTTCTAATGTGAGAAGTTAGTCATAACCTGCTTAAGATATGAGGTTAGGTCTGGCTTGTGGCAGAAGTCTGCCCGGAACCGCCCGGCCCATCTAGCGGCCACAAGCCAGCGACCTAATGTGAGAGGTCTGGGCATTAATAATTAATTAATGCAAATCTAAGATAAGAATGACGTCTAAAATGTATTGGGGGAAATAGGGTTAAACCAACTAGATTAATGGGTGTAGTAAACCCGTCCATGAATCTGTAGGCCCAACACACAGTTAGACAAATCTGAAAAATCTGTACACCTGATCTGTTAGTCTGAAAACTTGTTAACTTAATCTGTGAACTAGTAAATATGAATTCGGTATGTCTGAACTTGTAAACAAGTTAATCTGAGATCTGTTAGTCTGGGGACATAAGGTTAGGAGGGGAATTACTTGTGTCATCTGTTGTTTGGGACACATATTAGTCAGTAACCCTTTTTGGTATCAAAACATTGACCCAATAGTAGGTCGGGTCCGGGCACGCTTACTGAACAAATTATAAGCGGTTCATTCTGATAATGGCGAGGGGTGTTAATGGTGCGTTCCAACCGGGTCATGTGTGTGCATGGGTCCCGGTCTGCCTCTGAGGATGTAAGACGCCGTGACATCTGTAAATTGGTCTGTGCCAATTGGTTGTCACTTTAGGGAGTGATACACCCAATTGTGGGGCCGACACAGGATATTTATGTATTAGGGAGCCGATCGCTTGGGGTAGGGTTTTAGGGTACACTTAGTTCTGTCTGTTTCTATTGGTACCGTCTGTTTCTGTTGGGTGGTAACACCTGTGTGTTTCTATGTGGTACCGTCTGTTCGGGTGGTAAAGGCCCATTACTAGTGTACACCTAATTCTACATTCTGTTTCCGTAGGGATTAATCTGTTTCTGCTTCTGTCTGCTTCTGATCGGGTAGTAAAAGCCCATTATTAGCATTCTGTTTCTGTTAAATTATTTTGTACCCGTTCCTGCATCAGTTTAGACATTAGGGTGACACCTAATTCTGTTATACAAGTATTAGTGCAGAGAAGTGTAAAGCAATAGTTTATGTCATTCTGTTCTTCTGTTATATCTGCTACACCTGTTACAATTATCTCTCATCCAGTTTTATGTTCATGTCATATTATTATTATTTGTTCATATGCTGAAACTCACTGGACTTGCCGGACTTTTTGTCTGACCCTTGTTGTTTCGCCTCCTTTCTTCCGTTCCCCCCCCCCTCCCCAGGTTATCTAAGGAGGGAATACTTTAGCTTGATCTGGATTTTTCTTGGCTTGAAGTGCTGAAAGTATGGCTTGGCTCTGTATAGCTTCCGTTCTATGGGGATTATGATTTTAAACCAAGCATTTTGAAGGCTTTTGTACAAGACTGATATTTTGTACTTGAATTCTGAGATTTGAAAGGATGTAACCATATTTATTTATGTTTCCGCTGTAATAAAGTTAAAAAAATTCAAGTACTGTTTTATCTGTCTTGTAAGTTTCTGTTCTGTTTACTAAAATGCTCCACTAAAGTTAAGGCATTCCCTTTGTGAGTGACCTTAACGGAGGTGGGGTGTCACATATATATATATATATATATATATATATATATATATATATGTT
The DNA here is from genome assembly GCA_030737875.1 of Allium sativum. Classification (NCBI taxonomy): domain Eukaryota; kingdom Viridiplantae; phylum Streptophyta; class Magnoliopsida; order Asparagales; family Amaryllidaceae; genus Allium; species Allium sativum. The sequence continues at coordinate 1,046,454,565 of CM060924.1, forward strand.
AAATGATGATTGATCGATATAATTTCAATCTGGAAATAATATCATTGTTTGCACACGTGTTTTTCATTGATAGTTAAATCACAGACTATCAATGTTTTGCCCATTTTAACGTTGTTAATATGGAGAGACTGGTTGGATTATTATCCGAAGATCCGCTCTATATTGGCGTAAGTGTTGCGAATCATATATGCCAAAGATAATTAAAGACGGAGTATAGTGCAAGGGCTGTTGTATAAATCTTAGGTAAAGATTGCCTAAGATAGATGTACTGAATAGTGCCTTCGGTTTGTCCAGTCCTAGGACAACTTGTATGGAAGAAGGTCTGTGAGATTATATCTAATAGATCTCGTAAGTTGATCTCTTCAAACGTACTCGCGTTTGGTGGCGGAGAAATTCGTTTCTCTTAGCTGTATACCTGTGTTAATTTTGGATAAATCAATTTGTAATTTGGCGGGTATGACGATGTGACATTCTAAGTGAATGAAGATATGGCATGTAAAAGATAAGCGTAGCTTCTAGCCTCACATCCGGGAAATGACAGAAATCGGGCAGGCAGCATGGCTATTTAGGTCGCACCTATTAGGGTGTACAATCACCTGAGCTAGAGTTTCATTTACTTCTAAAAATCTATTGTCTATGCTGTCCCATTCGAGAAACGGTTGCTGATCCTAACCGTTGGTGATATACATTCGATACGCTCAAGCGAAATGAGTGGTCGGTCATGTGTGGCCGGGCTACAAGATGTTCTTGTTAAACCCAGTGTATTCCTCTTTAGAGGTACACTAGCGAAAGGTGGTTCCATGCCTTGTCATAGTTGGAAATCCATTACCTAATACGTGCTTGCGGTTTTGATTGTATACTATACATGTAGAACGTGAGATGAAAGAGTTTCTGCTAGATGATTATTATATTGTGGTTGATAGACATTATTATAATATCAAAAGGTTTTTGATATAAAGATGTTTTGGATTCTCATAAAGGAAAACCGGTTCCATTATACGGCGTGGTCGTATAAGATATCGTTTACTTGTTCGAATTGTTTTAAACTATTTTACTCATACTAGTCCCATGACTGACCCAGAGTTTATTTTGTTTTGTTTTCCCTAAACTCTTGGGTGCCCAATTTTGTATGGGTAGTCAAGTAGTCGGGATTTACAGATACATGAAGAGCTGGAGCAAGAGGATGCAGGATCGTATAGCTATTCTTTATTTCCGCTGTGTTGTAAGTGTTGTACTTTGATAATGATGTATATTCAAATATAGATTTATATTTCAAAATTATGTTATATATATTATATGTTATTCGTTCCGCTGTGAGGTTTGTGTTACTCTGATGTTATGTTCTTCTTCTTCTTCTAATCTAAGTTTCTATCTTATCTATTCTCACCACTAATTTCTTTCATTAACTACCGATATTTTCGATCCTTTGACGTTCGATATTTGTTGTATATCGGATAACCAAGATTGCTAATTTTTGGGTCATTACATTTGGTATCAGAGCATAAGGTTAAGTGAATTACCTTGGCTCTGTGGCGTGACTCGGTAGAGATAAGGTTAGTAATATCCTAGATTGAGTTTGAATGTATATATACGAGTGAACTTATTTGTTGTTCGATATAAAATGGTTTTATATTGTGAAGATTTATTGGTTGAGCTGTTTATAAATTTTGGTCGATCAGTTTGATCCACCATATCGGTAGGGGTTTATAAACACTCGAATAAGATGGGTCGACACGATATATTTTAAAGGAAGAGTAAGTGAAAATAACTTTACCCCAAATATATTTGTGATATAGAGAAAATATATATATTGGAATTATAACATTTTGGATATGTTTGTTGTTATTTTGATCAAGTAAGATTATAAAAAGTGAAATGGTTATGTAAATAATCGATCAAAATTCATATAAGTGAAATATATGAAATCGAAATGAATTAAATATGAGATTAAGTCATGATTGGAATAAAAAACCTAGAATTTGGAAAGGTGTTTGTAAATGGATTTAGATTAAATACATTAGAATTTTAAAATCCTGGGAGATTTTAAATTGTTTTACAGACATTGGAAGGATATTTTGAAATGAATTTTAAAGTGGAAACGTTTAGAAATGGTTTTATAGTATTGAACTCACTTCGATCGTTGGAAAATAACCGTAACGACTGCGGCCGCATCATCAGTATCATTTTCGAGTTTTAAGTGACGGATTACAACCAAAAGGAGGTTGTTTTCGAATAGTTTTACGTAAACAAGTTGGTAAGGGATTCAAATGGTTTTGAATTGCTATTAGGATTTCAAATTGATCTGAAATATGCCCAGGAATTTAAATTCTGGAATTTAAATTTAACCTATAAAGTTATATATATCGACATGGTAAAAGTCATAAAAATTTAACTTGAATTAAGTTAAATAAGATCTGGATTTGATTTTAGAATAATCTAGAACAAAATTGAGTTGATAAGTTAAGATTTAGAATCAAGGATGGAACTCGAGTTAAAAAGGTATGATTTAAGGATACCTTGATTGGAGTTGATTGGAATGGATGGATATATGCAGAATTGATAACAGGTGGATGGGATATAAATGATATGCCCGACAAAAAGGTACAAGTTCAAATTTGATATAAGAATGAGATTTATCAGCCGAATTGGCAAGCCGCATGGCTGTTTGATTTTCTTTTCGGTTGGAGATAGCCTAGAGAGGCGAGTTGGAGTTTGACCGATTGACCAGTACAAAGGAGGTGCTGGCGAAAATTTTCGAAAAGTTAAGGCATTAGAAAAATTTCAGGATTTTTGAAATTTTTCGTTGATAAGAATTGATTAATATTTTAATTGAAATTAAATTGGTTCGGTTGAAACTGAAGTTAAGAAGTGAACAAATAAGTTCTAACCAGTCGATAGGGTTTGTTTTATAACTTAGCAATTTCGAGGACGAAATTATTTTAAGTAGGGAAGAATGTAATGACCCACATTTTCAGCAATATAATAATTAATTTATTTAACTATTCAAAAGGTGATTAAAAGGATTTCATGGCCGTTGAATTAAATAATGGTGAATATTTAATTAAAATAATAAATTAAATAATATATTTAATTCTGAAATAATCTGAATTGGCTGAAATGGCGATATGGTGTGAACTGGATCATCTGTGATATTTAATTCAGTTTCAAATTTGAATTTGAATAACGAATATATTATATAAACGAAGATTGAACATATAGTTTATAATATAATTATAAATGAGTGCGTAACGGCGCGGTAGTTCGCTATTTGGCGATTTGAACATCAACTGGACATACAGTGTTCGTTTTAAATTGGATTTCTATGAAACAAGAAACGTACGGAGCTGGTGAAGTATTGTTTTCTAGTGGAAGAGAAAAATCGAGATTTCATCGTGTAGATTTTGATTTAGGTCCAAATCAAATTTTAAAAAAGTCGATGTTGAATTCCTTTATAATTTAATTATATTCTAAAAACGAATTTCATTATAAATCGAATATCGATTTACATCAGGATTTGAAATATCGAGCTAGAAATTCATATATGAATATTGAAGAGCTGAATAATATTCTGTTGTGAATATAGATGATAATATTTATTTTTAAATATTTATTTTAATTATATCTAAATATATTATTTTTTTTTAAATGGGTTATTCAGAGCTTTAAAAATTGCCAATTTTGCAAACGACCTCAGAATTTGGCGAAACTAATTTTTTTGGATCCGCAACATCAAATTATTGCCGGATTCCAAGTTTCGTGATTTTTAGAGTCACTGTGTGGTCGTACGAATTTTTAGAGTGAAAAACAGTCGATATTTTGATGGTTAAAAATACACTGTGTGAACCTACGAAGTCGGAATTTGACGAAACCAGTTTCGTTGGGTCCGCAATGTCGAACTCTATCTAGATGTCTTGTTTGGAAATTTTAGGATATCGTATGTGGTTGCAGGGATTTTTAAGGACTGAAGACAAAGGGAAAATCGAGAAAACAAAATAGAAAATCAAATTTAAAATATCCCTCTCCATTTCTATGAACCAACACATGCCACGCGGCCTTTGTTCTCAACACTAAACATCACCTACTAGAACACAGCCTATAAATACCAATTGAGTCGAACATAGAAAACGAAAGTCCAAGGAAGAAAAATCCAAACAAAAATAAAAAAATTCTATAAATCAACTAATAAACATATTTCGATCCCTGGAGTCGTCCACTTTGATCTCGTATAGGTTTTGAAGTGTTCGAATTGATTGTGGGTTTGCTGTTTTTGCCATAGAGTCGGCAAGGGTTTCCATTCGAGAAATCTAAAGCTTCTATTTGGGAAATTTGGGTTCATATTTGGATTGAGGAGGAGAAACGACACTGGTATACAAAGTCTGGAAGGATTTGATGCATTTGGAGTTCGGTGGTTGTCACTGTAGTGCGTAAACTGGCAGTTCGACGTAGGTGTTGAATTGAGTTCGAACTTCTCGAAATTGGTGTGGGTTTGTAGAGTTTTGATAAGAGATTACTGTGATGGATTTGGTTTGTGTTTCCATGAAGAAGGAAGGGAGATCTGAGGAACTATGAATTCCCTGCAGCGCGTTCAATTGGGGGAAGAGGAAGTGTGAATGGGTTGGACTTGTACGAAGATGGATGGGCCAGAAAATAGTGGGAAAAGCCCATTTAGTTAATTTAGTTAAAGTTTGTTTAATTAAATATGTATATGAATTGGTAATCACAATAACTTGGTCATATATTATCGGAATTTAGCGAAACAAGATCTGACAGGATCGTATGGACAGACACTACACAATGGAATTGATCGCGAGTCAATTGGAGTCCGTTACAATTTATAGCAAAATAAATTGTCCGTCTAAATTGAGCGATGGTTATTGTTATTAACGATGATCGTCCAATTTGAGTAAAACTCACCAACTCTGAACAATTATATTTTTCTAACGTATATTTAGAACTGATAATTATCTATTGATTGATGTGTGTTAACTATTTGGTTGAAATGCTGATTGATTGGTTGAAAGTATAGATAACGATATAGATATAAATCGTTAATCAAATATTTATTCTGTTTAACAGAATATTTCATATTGAAATGAAATCGATGTTAATTATGTGGTTTAACATCTGTGATGCAGGGAAACAGGTTAAAGGAATCCGACCGGATTCCTCAACATTCATTTCACTATTCTTCATATATTGTAATATATGATGTGTTATATAATCTGTTACGGATTATGTGTGTTATGATGATATTTATCCTTGTTATTCGATATTTTAAATATCTTAAAAAGACCCTGGGTTGTAAAAAGAATTATTTCAATGTATATTGTAGTAAAGGGATTTTATAAAATCAGCAGATTTTATAAAAGGAAATATTTCGAAAGTAAATAAAAGGAAAATGTTTATAAAACGAATAGAGTTTTATAAAAAGGAAAAATGTTGATAAAACGAATAAAATAGAATAAAGGAATATCTATTTAGAAAAAAATAGAATAAAGGAAATATTTATTTAGGAAATATATAGAATTAATAAAGGAATATTTATTTACGAAATAAATAGAAGTATAAAAAGGAAATTGACGAGATATAAAAGAGTTAATCAAATTTAGTTATTCGAAGCCGAGTTAATCGAATATGGTTAGTCGAATAGAGTTAGTAAAACATAGTTATTCAGGATAAGTTGCCATTTTGCACGACTGCTAGTGTAATTCGTAGGGCTGTAGATAGCCTACGGAGGTCGGATGTTTCCTGAGGGAATCAGGCGTAACCATTGTGATCGCTGCGATCTAGAGTTAAGCGAATGGAGTTGAATCGAATATTAGTTATTTGAATAAGAGTTAAGCAAATAGAGTTATTCAATTTGAGTTAATCGAAATGGAGTTAAACGGAAATTGGAAACTGACAAGAGATTAATAAGTTGAATGGTTTCCTGAGGATCGATCTGATGTTGGTTTCGGCCTTCAGGGTTTATACTTAGGAAGTTGTTCTCTTGTTAGTTTATAGTTAGAGCCTGATAGATGTGGAATGATAGTGATATGTAAATAAACAATGGAAATGTTTTCCAGTGTTAACAACATACATTTACTAAACATAGAAAATAAGGAAATGTTAATATATATATACATATATATATATATTAAATGATGATTGATCGATATATTTTCCATTTGGAAATAATATCGTTGTTTGCACACATGTTTTTCTTTGATAGTTAAATCACAGACTATCAAAGTTTTGCCTATTTTAACGTTGTTAATATGGAGAGACCGGTTGGATTATTATCCGAAGAACCACTCCGTACTGGCATAAGCGTTGCGAGTCATATATGCCAAAGATAATTGAAGACGGAGTAAAGTGAAAGGGTTGTTGTATAAATCTTAGGCGAAGATTGCCTAAGATAGATGCACTGAATAGTGCCTTCGGTTTGTCTAGTCCTAAGACAGCTTGTATGGAAGAAGGTCTGACAAAGTATATCTAATAGATCGCGTAAGTTGATCTCTTCAAATGTATTCAGATTTGGTGGCAGAGGAATTCGTTTATCTTAGCTGTATATCCGTGTTATTTTTGGATAAATAAATTTGTGATTTGGCGGGTATGACGATGTGATATTCTAAGTGAATGAAGATTTGGCATGTAAAAGTTAAGCGCAACTTCTAGCCTCACTTCCGGGAAATGACAGAAATCGGGCAGGCAGCATGGCTATGTAGATCGCACCTATTAGTGTGCATATTCACCTGATCTAGAGTTTCATTTACTTCTAAAAATCTATTGTTGATGCTATCCCATTCGGGAAATGGTTGTTGATCCCAAGCATTGGTGATATACAATTGATACACTCAAGCGAAATGAGTGGTCGGTCATGTGTGGCCGGGTTGTAAGATGTTCTTGTTGAACCCAGCGTATTCCTCTCTAGAGGTACACTAGCAAAAGGTGGTTCCATACCTTGTCCAGTTGGAAATCCATTACCCAATATGTGCTTGCGGTTTTGATTGTATACTATATATGTAGAACATGTGATGAAAGCTTTTCAGCTAGATGATTATTATATTTTGGTTGATAGACATTATTATAATATCAAAAGGTTTTTGATATAAAGATGTTTTGGATTCTCATAAGAGAAAAATCCGTTCCGTTATACGGCGTAGTCTTATGAGATATTGTTTACTTGTTCGAACTGTTTTAAACTATTTTACTCATACCAGTCCCATGACTGACCCGAAGTTTATTTTGTTTTGTTTTCCCTAAACTCATGGTTGCCCAATTTTGTATAGGCAGTCAAGTAGTCGGGATTTACAGATACTTGAAGAGCTGGAGCTGGAGGCTTCAGGATCATATAGCTATTGTTTATTTCCACCGTGTTGTAAGTGCTGTACTTGATAATGATGTATATTCAAGTACAGATTGATATTTCAAAGTTATGTGATATATTTTATATGTTATTCATTCTGCTGTGAGGTTCGTGTTACTCTGATGTTGTTTTCTTCTTCTTCTATTCTAAGTTTCTATCTTATCTATCATCACCCTCTAATTTCTCTCATTAACTACCGGTATTTTCGATCCTTGGATGTTTGATATGTGTTGTATATATGATAACCAAGATAGCTAATTTTCGGGTCGTTACACTCTCCTTGTTCCTAGCCTATTCAGAGGCCCTCTTCTTCTCCGCCTCAGCATCGGCCTACCTCCTCGCCATCACGACAGCATGCTTCTCCTGGGCATCCTGACTAGACTTTGCCCGGGCATCTTGTATGGCAGCCTCATCATGTCTGTCTTCCCCACTGACTTTGCCACCACCCGGGCTTTCTGATTCTCCACCCCAACTTGCATGGCTTGCCTACTTACATCAGCTACGCCCGATCAACCACAACTTCTCCTCCTCCAAAGAGGCTCACATGAATGTGGTATCCCGAAATCCATGGTTCCTCCTACTTCTCAAGGGTGTTCCCGCTGTAACTCTAACCGTGACTCGGACACTTAAGGAGGCGTGGGGACAATGCCTGGTGTCACCTCCGCTCCAAAGGGGGGCAGTCCAACAAAAGAAACATCTTTTTGACTGTTAAGGGTTCATTGCTTGCAACCTCTTCAATTGACAAGTACTCCAGCTTGGGGGCGGTTCCCTACCTTTCTCTGCGTCAGCTTACTCATCACAGGACCTGGGGAGGATCCCTACTAGCCCCTGTGCTGGTGTTTCCATCGCCTCAACCTTTGGGGCAACCATTCTAAAGAGGAAAATACACCTCGCCACGAGGATGATTTAGACCCAAAAGCTCGGGTCTTGGAAACTTCGAACCTCCCGCCAATACTAGGTAGACCGGGAGTAGAAGCCCGAACCAAGGGACAGAGGGACCGATACAATCACCAATTCCCCGAGGAGCTGGAGAATTTAGACAAGTTCCCGAGTTCCCATGGCCGGTTCACTGGGTTCGCAAAGTCTCAGCGTTCTTCCAGCAAACTCATACACAAACGCAACATAAAGCTAACTCACGCCCCTCGATGCATACCTACAAGCACATCGAAACGCGACGATGAAACCTAGTTTGGATAACTACGGAAGTAGTTACTGTCAAACGTCAGCGCCATTTTTCGAACCGGATAATGACCCTGACATAATTGGTTTCCGGACTAACAACTCGACCATATGCTCGCATCTTGTGCGCATATCCAAGCGATCAGTCCACATAAGTTTATTTCTAGAATCATGTTTCAACCAATTGTGTCACGTTCAACTCCAATCACTGACCAGACATGAAACATTGAGCAACGATTCGAGCTTGCCAGCTCATCCCTGACGTCGAGCAAAATTTAGCAGGTACCCGGGCTTGGGGCAACCCTCTACGGATTGTCGCACCGGCCCGACAATCTAAAGACCCGATCAGATCCCCTTAATTCTCTACACTGGCATCATCTTCAAAGCATCCTACGGAGCCCCGGGTTTAGAGCACCTTCACCTCGTAATGGAAGAAATACGGAGCTAAAGTTCAGGCCAAGGAGGCTTCTCAACTTCCATTAGTACCCAGACTCCACAAAAAACTGATACTCCGGAACATGGTGGCAGCGTTTAGCTTCAATAACTAACGTCATGGTCATCACCAACCTCTAGTGCAACACATCATTCAAGATGCAGCTGCATTGTGGTTAGGTTACCGATTAGATCCCAAGACTAATAGCCCGACTATGTATTGATATCTTGTATAAGCCTTCAAGCCGACAGTCCAAGCAAATCCATTTCTTGAGGACCGCGTCGCGTGACCAAAAATCACTAATCACAGCCGCTCATATGGTGCCATGACAAGGATAAAGTTTACAAACTTATGATCGAAGAAAAGGCTTGACAAAGTCATGGGAGTGCTAAATTATGTCTCGTGCTCTCGTGCGTCGGCTTAGTTGTCATCTCCTTAACCAAGATTCGAACTCCCGAATAGAGCGAAATATTTAATAAGCATTTGGGAAACAAAACCAGATCCCGTATTCACACATGCTTGGCAACCTTTATCCAAATTCCTAATACCGTTTCCCAAGATCCGCCGCTCCACGTTCTTGGGTACCAAATCTGAAAGCCCTCTTACTTTCCACCCCTCTCTTCCCTTCTCCCGTAAACCTAACAACACCTCGAACATCCAGAATACAAAAGAAGTAGTTTGGCATCCTTAATGCCTTACGATGATTTTCTATCCAGAGATGAGGAGAAAGGAAGTAACTACAATCGGGGGGTCGGTATTCCCTAAACGAGCGTTCCAAGATCGGAATTCGTGATCATGCAACGAAATACGGCTACATCTACTTATCTTCGAAGGCCTAGCTACCAAGTCAATCACGACTCAACGACCACTTGCATGCTCACCGAATGCTCAATCATCAAAGCTCCCGCATACGCACATCCCCCACAAGTGTCAAATAGCATAAAACGCAAGACGATGACACTATGCAGATACTAAGCAACGCGAGTGCGACACCATACTAACAGTGGCTCGCTCACGATTCCCCAACGGGCGTTCCCGCTAGCTAACATGTTTTTCCTACAACTTGCATGATAAATACGCAACCCAACTATCATCTCAACTTTCATTCCAAAGCACATCATGTCAAGGCAGGACGTACTTTGGGGGGCAAATGTTAACCGGCCTTTTGGTCCGGTCACCAAAAGTACTCAAGACACGCTCGACTCAACTTATCACGTGATATTACACCACGGAGGTGTCGCCAATATCTTCTGGGGGCCAGTATTAGAAGACTCGAGTATAGCCACTAACAGGACGTCGCACCCCTCTGACGCAACCCCTATCAGTATTCATCTGCATCCAAGACGAAGGCGAGCTTTGCTCCGAGCTGAAGGCAAGCCGTCAAGCGGGCCCGGGCGCAGCGCCGGTGGGGGTCTGGGGCGCCATAGTCCTGGCGGCGGTCGACCTAACCGGTTAGGTAAAAACTGTGGACACCGTCCGGTTCATCCGATTTTCTCCATGCCAGAAGCTTAGATTCCTTCACTTCGGACCAGCAGGATGATGGATTCCTTCATTTCGTGTTGAGGAGCTTCGAAGCCTCAAAAGAACCAACCAGCCACGACAACGCCTCCTGCCACAATCCACTTCACACCCAGCTGGGGGCGAAATTTTGCACCTACCAGGTGTGAAATTTCGTACCTGGCAGGAGCGAAATTTCGCACCTCACCCCAGATGCGAATTTTCGAGGCCCGACAGCAAAAGGTGCGATTTTCTGGAAGATGGTCCCCATTTCTACCTACTCCTACTTAACCCCGACCTAACCACTTCCTATAAATACACCTTGGCCTCACACTTTAAAATGTTTGAATTCTTGAGCTTGGAGACACCCATAAAGCTTAATTAATGGCATCTCATCGTTGAGGAAGAAGAAGGGCAAAATTGTCTTTTTCCTTATTATTCAATATATGATAATTACGACATCATATATCATGAAAAGTGAATGTAATGAGATGTCATGAGATAGTCACAACCTTGTAATTCTTCCAATTGATTAATATTATTCCAACCAACTCTTCAAAGTGGACGTAGGCCCTCACTGAGGCCGAACCACTATAAATCTTGTGTAATTTACTGCTTATGTTCTATTTAATGTTCTTGTCTATGTGACCATATTTATAATTCGCAGTAATTGGGAGTCTTTTGTGTTTACGACTTGCCATCAACAATTATAATTATAAAAAAAAGAATTCTCACATCAATTTTGTCTTAATTTTCATGGTGCTCCATTCCAAATCTGGTAAGTTCCATATTATAGTGCTTTCACATAAGAGTCCAACACACTTTGGTTTGTCCGATTCCGTCTTCATATGGACAAGTTACGATTATTTACAACATGGATAATTAACACGATAATTAATTAGTTAATTGATTAATTACTTAACTCCTTAATTGTCTTCTACACGGCCAATTCCCTTTAGGGTATACGAACCCATTCTTTAACGTCAATATCCTCCTCATGCACGCTGCCAGAGTTGACCGACGTCCGATCAGAGGACCCCCTTCCGTCCTCCTTGAATTGCTCTCCCTGCCACCGTGACCCCCGTCGAACTCGGCCTCTTGATGGCCTCGGAAATCATGCTCAAACAACACGGGTTTGGGCGCCAATTTCTAACAAACTACTCCATTAAACATCATCATACCCGTTCACTATGTAGAGCTCGTTACCCTCTTCGATTTTGTCTATTGGTCCATCTTGTAATTCGATTTTTTGAAGATATTTAAGTGGATCTATTTCGGTGTAAAAAGGCCATTGAAACTGTTGAACGGCGACTGTACCTTTAGGGTATTAGGGTTTCGAGTATTGGGCCGTATTTATAGCGTATTTTCCTTATTATTTAATTCATTTATTTCGAAAATTCGTGTTTATCCATACAGACTCCAAATCAAACCCAACGAATGTCGCCCCTATCCAGTTACCTCCGTTTCAGACACAATGGAATAGGTCCTGTCAGATTGTTTGATCGTCTCAGCCCCATTTTCCATAATTTAAAATATAAATCATTTAATTATTTTATTTGAAAGTACATTTTAATTTACCAATTCCACATACAGACTCTAAAAGTTATAGAAAATTTATTTGTAGTTATGTTTTTTCGATACGGTCCTAGCAAAACTAATTTCGTCAAATTCCGAGAACGTTTGAAAAATGGCCATTTTCTAGTCGGTTAAATTTGACTGAAATTGACAAAACACATTTTCTTTTGCCACGCTTACATATTAATTCTAATTATTATGAAAATTGAAACCTAGCAATAATTTGACGTTCTAGCTCCAATAAAAGCGGTTTCGTTGAAACTGAGGTCGTTTGCTAAAATGGCTATTTTTAATATTAATACATATATATATGTGTGTGTGTGTGTGTGTATATATATATATTCTATAGCGACTATTCTAAATTTTAAACTAGACATAACTTTTGATTCCCGCTATGAAATTTTTGTTTTACAGATTTGTTATAAAGATATTTTTAAATAGATTCTAATATTTTTGGTTTTACTGAAATCCGATTTAATTTGAATCTTGTACGGTTAGTCAAAGTTCAAATTCAAATTTTCAAACTACCGCACTATTTTAAACTCCTTTTATAATTAAAATAAATATATTCATTCTAACTTCGATTTAAATAAATTCTTTGTCATTATTATTTAAAATAAATCAGTTTAGATATACTAAATCCATTAAAATTTCTAAAATAAATTTTTTAAATTGGTTCCAAAATTTCGGGTTGTTACAACTGAGAAGAGACGAAGTACAAATTTTATATTACTTTCTGAATGGACTACAAACCCAAAATGTGCAATTACATATATATATATATATATATATATATATATATATATATATATATATATATATATGCATGTTGCACTTAGTAACGTTCACATTGTAATATTGTCAATAATTAAATATCCTTGTAACACTTATACCCAAACAAAAACTATTCAACTGATAATTTTGTGATATCTTTTCTCTTATTCTTAAATCTTATAAACAATTTTCTAGAAACCATTTTTGTATTATTATTTTTTAAAATTGCTAATTTTTTCACTTGCCATTGAAATGAATAAAGAGTTGACGCTTTTTAGTAGTCCCACCATGTAAAAATCCAGCACCTTACTCGAGATGCTCTAACCCTATAGTCACTACAACATGGGAACCTTATGTATACTAGTTAATGCATGAATGTAAGATTTAAACAACTTTTGAAACACTAACAAGGATTGAAGACATAATCCCTCAAAAGGGCAATAAAATTTTATATTACCTGGAGGATCCAAGGAAAGTATAGGTAAGAAATATATAATGCCAGTCAATAATACGAGTATAATATTAGCAAGCGTTAGAACTTAGGTTTTCATTAGTGACGCAACATGTTTGTATCAGTTTTCATTCATGAATAAAAATAAAAGTCAATGAATTTCAAAATTTGGGAGAAATAAGGAAAATTTCAATGCTTAGATTTTAGAATTGAACATTATAAGAAGAAATTTTATAATCCTCAAAATGATTGAGACATTAATGTACTCTCAAATTTTGCATGCTACTAATAAGAAACTACTATAACTCTCGCATGCAAATAATTTATCACATGCAAATTTCAAGAATGCAATTTATCATCATTATGAAAGTGCAGAAAAATTCATGATCAAAGAAGAAATCTCATCAACTAAGATAGATCCATAGAAAGAACGCAAATTTGTTATGAACATCATCAACTGTGCGAAACAAAAGGTTACATTTTAACTGCAAATTTAGTCATTTAGATTTTTTACTTTTAGAATGAAAGAATATTTGTGAACTAATTTTTTTTGTGTCAAACCTCCCTTAACCATACTATGGGTTACACCAAAGACACAATATTACATGTTTTTCCTAGAATTATTACTCTTGTCATCTGGATCGAGGGTAAATAAATCATTGTTTTACTAGGTGAACTATTAGAAAATAGACAACGCCAATGAATTGTTGATAACGAAGCTATTCTCAACCAAATGATGTGAAACATTATTTTTCCCATCCGTACAATACAACACCGCCGGGGAATGTTTAAGCGATTGCAGACTTTGATCTTTCTTTCTATATTCCTTATGATTAACCAAGAACTATGATGAATTACTTGAAAAAGTCATTGGACGTATAGTGTACGGCGACTAATAATAATGGAACATTATTATTTGGTTGTTTGGAGGTTTTACAATAGTGACGGTACTTGGCTTATTGACATATACTTTGATATATGTCATATACGAAAGTTTGGCATTCATTATGAATTAATTAACTTTTTTGTTACTTCTCATTCTTAATAAATATGTTATTCCTTTTCTTCTATACTTACTATAACGTGTTATAAACAAATTAAAGGTTTGATTAAATATATATTTTATGAAAAATTCATAAATGGAGCGTTTGTGATAGTAATTACAAGTAACCGTAGTCATAAGTTTCTGACACAGGGAGTTGGTCACTCGCACACGCTAACACCCAAGAGGGTTGTGTAGTAATCGAAATAGCCAAAAGCAGGAGATGTAAAGAGACACACAACTTTTTATAGTGGTTCGACACTAACCACTATGTCCACTTCACACTAAGCATTCACCAACATTGTTACAGTAACAACATTAATACATGTTTTAACACTTTTAATGTACAAAGTTATATTGGAAAAATGACAAAGTCCTTGTTAATTCTTCTCTTTTCCCAAAATCCCTTTGTTCTTCTTTTTTGGGCCAAAATGTTTTGGAATATCTAAGTATGTTCAAGAGAGCATCAATGTCCAAGTTTCAACACTCGTAGTTATGCAAACTTTGAAATGGAAAGTGACAAAGTCCTTGCAAATTTCCTAAAAAGCCAAAGTATTCATTAGTTCTCTTCCAAGGTCCAAAAAGCTCCAGTTATGATAGAAACGTCCAAAAGTAAGCCATAAGTCCAAGAGAATGCCAAAATGTTGGAAGAAAGCTTCTATATGAAGTTCATAGGTAAAAAATACATCTTAAGCCAGGAAATCCACCATGGAAGCCATTAAAAAGCTTCATATAGAGTGCTTGTGCATGCCAGAATGAAGCAAAAAAGATCGTTAAGATATATGTAATTTAATCCCCGTAATAGCCCGTTGTTATTAGCAAAATTATCTTAGCATAAGCCGAAGGTGAAGGGATGTTGAATGAATATAAACATTGAAAGAAGAATCCGAGAGCAACATAGACCAGCACCCCTCAAAAAGAAAGGAGCTCGAGACCCGTAGAACGACATCAAAGTTCATCCGGCATGGTCCATCCGACAGGGACAACCCAAACGAAAGCTCCATGACGATAAGTAACCTAAGACCAGGATTAGGGAAGAGGAGAGCACAGGCTCTGCTTATTGAACCCTAGAAGGACTATCGGGATTATCCAACTTAAAACCGACCCACTAGAAGAAGCAGAGTATCGGACAAGTACATAAAGACGTCTAGGATCGACTTCTGAGAATCAACTTCATGAGTGATGAAGGGCTACCTTTAAAAGTAACAGAGATATCACTGGAAGCCACCTTCCTGAGGACCAAACCATCACGAATGTTCCACCGAATGGCTAAAACAAGAACTAAGCAGGGATATAGGTTACTCGTACTGATCTACATAATACCTAAACCAGCAACGGTTTCTAACCTGTAGATATCTATGTACATTACGAGGACAGGCTCCTTTAAGTACTCACGGTAAAGCTGGAAGCCTACATCCGAAAGCTTACGTTTGAGAGCAAATGCCCAGAAGCTGCTACCAGGAGTTCATATATCGTCCACAAACCGCCATGGCAAAATCCCGTACCAGTCTCGGGGAAGCCCAGGTCATCCGGGACCTTCACTTTGAATACCCAAATCGGCACCATAAGGGCAGCCGAGTGCCAAATGCCTGGGACCTGGAGAAAAATCGGTCGTCAGATGCATATGCAAGCTTAATAACCTAGCAACAAAAGGGCCCCGGATTCTCTATGAATAGGACTCCAAGAGTCACATAAAGAGGGGACGAACTTTTAATTCCTGAATTCAGTTCTTTTTCTTCCAAAAGAGAAAATCATTTATTCTTATAATACATCTACAATTTATAAATGGATAATTCCGGGTCTTAAACATCTTGCGATCTGATAATCTTGTTTTGCCATAATTAAGAAACAGGGAGTTAAGACGAACCTTTCTGATGAGAAGATCAATTAGGAACCCTAGCAACGGAGAAGGGGCTTTGCAGAAATACAAAGTCTCCTTCCCCGCGCCTTGAGGGTTTTCCAATATTGATTTACACTCTCATGATGAGCCTAAAGTTTCCTGATCCTTGAGAAAGGAGGTCATCTAGGCGTTTATAACCCCTACATGATTCAGATGCCTCTCTTATGTTGGTCCGACGTGGAGTGATCGTCAGAGTCATTTAACATCATGTTGCCTTCTTACCCGAAATCGGGGGAAATTTAGCCTGATTTATTCTTATTACAGTCTATTATGACACATTCTTGATTTAGGAACCCACGAATTTCATATAGCCTAGCAATATTAAGCTAGATAACCTTCCATGGGTCAATTCGCATTACCATCGTGCAATATGTGCGATATCCACCCTTCGGGTGTAAGATAATCAATCATTAGTGTCGAAATTCTGATGCCCATGGAAAGGCAGACAAGCTTAGATTTACATGCCTTAGAATGCGCTTCTATAATCTGAGTCATGATTGTGTCAATTCCATGAACACATATCATATATGTTATAATCCGGATGTTGACGAAAAATGTCGTTAACATTTTGGCGCTAGAAGTATGGCGTGAACCTCTGTCCTTATGGTTAATTTGTTGAAATTAATTTGGTGAATTTATTGCTCCATGGCCGGAAAGATGAAATCGAAAAGAATAGAGGATCGAAACAAAGAGCTGAATCCCAATGCCACCCTAGAAGAAAATGAGGGTCCAATGCTCAACATGAATAATAACGAGAAAGGAACAACATCCAATCCACAACAACCACCAGATTTAAACGCCATGGAGGATAATGTCGCAAGAATCCCGGTCTTGGAAAAGGAACTCCAAGAAATGCATGCTCAAGTCAACGTTGTCCAGGCACAAAAGTCCTTGAGGCTCACCAGATCTAGTCAAAGATAGACGAATGAATCTCTGAAAATAAAAGCTCCCATTCAACATTCATAAGTAAAAGAGAATCTTAAGGAAACTTCTTCCAAGAAGAAGAAGTCCTATTTGACAAGAATAGACCATCAAGGGAATCAATGCGAGCAGGAAAAGTCTAGGAGCTCTACCTCAAAAGACTATGATCCCCAGAAAGTGAATTATGACAACACGGAGCCATACTTTAAAGATGTCACTCATAAGACCATCAAGGACTTGTTGGGAGGCAAGTGGAAGAGGACCCAAGATGACAGGGTAAACGACAACGAAAGACTAGCTCCATTCATTGATGAAATTATGGATACCATAATACCATCAAGAGTGAAAGTTCCAAGCATAAAGTGTCTTAGTACGATAGAACCGGATGATCATCTTATTGCTTTCTACAGCCAGACGGATCTTTACAACACTTCCGGAGCCGTCATATTTTTCTTTCCGGTTACCTTTCAAGGGGCAATGGCGAAGTGGTATCGCTAGTACATGAAAAACACCATTTACTCGTGGAAACAAACTTGATACGAATTTTCTTACTTGTTCTGCATCTACAAAGATCCAACCATGTATTAAACAATTATTTCTGACATCAAACAAAGAGATGGAGAGTCTCTCGAGTATTGTTTGAAAAGTTTCAACATCGAAGCCTTAAATGCCAAGTATATGAACGACCGTGACAAGCTAATTGTCATACACTCAGCGTTAATTGAAAACACCCACTTTTGGAAGGAGTTATATATTCACAACTGCGAAAACTTGTAAGAATTCCATTTCCAAGATGACAAGTTTATTTGCACGGATGAATCTGGGTGGTTTCGGCTCTTCATTAATACCGGAAGGGGTTCCATGTCTTCAATCTTTAAATACCGAAATATGGGTGGATTCGGCTGTTCATTAATTTCGGTCTTCAATCTCTAAATACCTGGATCGGGGTGGAATCGGCTCTTCTTTAATACTGGAAGGGGTTCTCGGTCTTCAACCTTTAAATACCCGAATCTGGATGGATTCATCTCTTCATTAATACCGAAATGTGTTCTCGGTCTTCAGTCTCTAAATGCCTGAATCTGGGTGGATTCACATCTTCATTAATACCAGAAGGGGTTCCAGGTCTTTAGTCGCTTTTACCTGAATCTGGGTGGATTTGGCTCTTCATTAATACTGGAATGTGTTCACGGTCTTCAGTCTCTAAATACCTGAATCTGGGTGGATTCGGCCTTTCAATAATATAGGAATAGGTTCTCGGTCTTAAATCTCCAAATACCCAAATATAGGTGAATTAGGCTCTTCGTTAATATTAGAAGCGGTTCCTAGTATTCAGTCTCTAAATAACCGAATATGGGTGGTTCTACACTTCATTAATACCGGAAGGGCTTCCCTGTTCTTAATCATTAAATACCCGAATCAATGGGGATTCGACTCTTCATTATTACCGGAAGATCCTCGAGTGGTCCGAAGACCGCGGCTTGCGACCCTGCTAGTGTTTGAACCAAAGTTCCTATAATGGTCCGAAGTCCTCGAAAGCATAAATCTATAGAAATGAGCCAAAGTTCCCCAAAATAATCCGAAGATCATTAAAATACTAAGTTCCTCAAAATGATCCGGTGATCATTCAAAATATGAAATAAATTCCATAACACTGAGGCACCGGATAAAGTTAGTCTAAAATCTTAAAAAGATCATAATTGATCAAGGAAAGTGTAATTTACTCAAGTTAGTAATCATAAGAGTTTAGCTATATGTCCCATAACCACTAGCTCTACTCGAATATTTACGAACAAGTCATAGATTTCCACTCAAACATAAACTAACATTGCCACGGTTTTCAACTGAACGAGTCCAGGAATTAATCATTAAAGTAAATGCAGTCGTACATAGTCCTAGTTTTTACCAAGGCGTTTAACTAGATTTCTCATACGAATGAGATAAAGGTTTATAAAATATATACTAGTAGATTTGAAAATTCTTTATAAAATGATTTCGTAAAATAGCTTCGTATAATAAAGCGAGATTGGAAACCATTTTTGTAAAAGAATTTAATATCTACTAATAATATAAAACATCTTTATATTATTTCGATAAGGCAAGTCACGTGTAATATCGATCGAAATAACGATCGAACTAAGAATCTATGTTTTAATAATGTAAAATAAATCTTATATATATATATATATATCTGTTATAAAATTCATTTAAAATAAATAAATCAAAATTAAAAAAAAAATCAGTTGTAGAAATCTATACTGCAGGGAAACTGAAAAGTCATAAAAAAGGTCGAAATGGATCGAAACTCAGCCAGGAATGAGCTAAAATGGCCGTAATTTGTTGACCGTGGTCTCCACTTGTCAACAGTAGAAATACAAACTTTAGAAGTCTAACCAGCAGGACAGACGTCTGAGCTGAAAACGTGAAGGTTTTTTTCTGAGAGGTTGGTAAGATGTCTGACCAATATGGATAGATATCTAAGTTGTAGAATTAATGTTTTTACCTTGCCTAAGACCTCTAAATCAATTCCAACCATGCCAGGAACTCCCATGTTGAATGTAAATGTTTTGAAAGATCGCATATGCTCTTTAAAGCACAAAAATGACATGCACAAACACACATTCACGGGAATGCAAAGGATTTTCTTTTAAAATGAAAAATTCACAAATTCATAAACCCAAAACAATACACACAATGCATACACAACACAAAGGTGATGATAGCACACACAACCCTGATAACTTGTAAACAAAATTGTGAATACCCAAGAACACGTCAACCAAATTATCCACAAGGATGTACAAAAAATCGAATACATATAACCAAATTCATACCCATGAATGCACATATATGCACATACAGCCCAAAGCATGGAATGCACACAAAACATATACATGCCTACGACACCAATTTTACAAGCATAAATGCTTGAGGCATAGATGTGAGTTCATAGGAATTCACCTTTGATTGTAGGAATGAAGAACAAGCTCCAAACCTAAGTTAGATTAACCTCTCTTCAATCAATACTCAAGAATGTCCAATCTAAGATGATATAAATAGAATTCCTAATAGTTATGCATTAGAAATTCATACAAATTGAAGAGGAATACGGTTGGAGAAGATAGATATTGAGTTTACCTTTCTTTCTCTATGGATTGTACTTGATTTCAACATGAATTGGATTCCTATGACCAAGCAATGGCTTAGGGAATTTTAATTTCCGTCTCCAAATTTCTAATCTTATGGTGATTGAGGAAATGAATGAAGGAGGATGGGGTGGTGGGAGATTTAAGGGTGAGCTAGGTTGGCTAACCCAAAACTAAGTCCAAATTTGAAATTTTGACATGCTTGAAATATATCTAAGTTTATAGTCAAAATGGTTGTAAATGATGATCCAGACTTAATGGAAGTAGTTTCTAGTCCAAATTCATCCATATACAAAATGTGACTTTTAGGTTATACACATGATTAAGGATTAACGATGTCACGTTTAAATAAAATATTTAAATAGATTATCGTCGAATATGCGGGTTGTTACAGACTTTCCCACTTAAAGAAATTGCGTCCTCGCAATTATTTAAGGAAAAACTCAATATAGATAACAACCCATCATTAACAAGATCTATATAAAAATTGATTAGCCCAAAAATTCAATTTCAAATAAAATATTAACTTAGAGTTATAAAACACTATATAACTTAAGCATATACTTGTATAATGTTCAAATTAAAGTCACAAACATATATGAGAAACTAACCTATTTTTCTTTCACCGGAAAACTATAATCCAGTAGATCCGGATAATTCTCGTTTCAAAGAATTCCCACTTGTAGTTTATTATATATATTCAATCGAAATCCAAATAAAAATTTACGAACTACCGTTATGCGCCAAGTTCATTCTAAAAAATTCAATTAATTCACTTAACGTTCAATAAGTTTATAAATTATAAACCTATACTCTTAAGTTTTCAACCCAAACTAATTAGTCAATCAAATTAGAAAGTTGGAAATATCGACTATCCAAAATCATCAAAAATTGCTTATTCATGTTCTAACTAGAAAATTTTATCTATTAAAAAATTTCTTAGAAAACAAAATTTTCTTATAATGAATTGGATAAGCGATTTCGTTGGCCAAACAAGATCATGAAATAAAAATCGGAGTTATAAACCCTACATAGGAAATACTAGCATGTCCTCTAGCATTACAAAAAACAAATTAATTGGAAATTTAAGTTTCCAATAAACCCTAAAAATCTCAAATTTGAAATATTTGCACATCCTCTAATATTTCACGAACAACCTCTAAATCGTGTAAATATGATAAATGGCAGAGGTTGGAAGAATTTCAAAAAATTCAAAAACTTTTGGTATTCAAATTCACTAGGATATCACCATAAGGATGACGACAAACCAATCGATTTACAACCTCAATAATTCATGAGAAATGTGAAGCACAAGAACACGTCCTCTTTTTGGTCATTATCATTGTAATAAGAATTTGTAAATTGTAGGGAAGCTAATGAATCTAAATTTTAATCATTAAGAACAACAGAAATCTATCTCACAGATATGGGGGATGTCGAAGATGAATGATATCCTCATAAAATAATATGCGGACCTCAGAATGGATAAGTCAATCCATCCTGAGAATCACCATGAAACTAAAACAAGACATGTAAAAAAGAATGGAACGAATAGCCTCAAAAAGTAGAGTAAATTCATCAATGAAAATACGATTATGAAAAATCAACCAAAGTTAGTCTCAGCAATAATTTCTCAAAGGAATAACAACTTATTGCAAAGTTGATCTCTTGAAATACTAAATCCAATTTAGTACATATGAGATGAATATATGGAATCACACAAGATCCCACATCATGAATGTCCAAAAATCGAAAATTGAAATCTAGAAACAAGAGAGTAAGATCAATAGGAAAAATATAACTTATTGCTTTTCAATAGAAGGTCTAAGATAATTTTCAATGAAAAGTTAAATCACCCAAGTTCTTGAAGTCACTCAAAGATGTATAGAAAAATATAAAATTGATAGATACTCAAACCATAACAAGTGCGAGTGTATAAATCCATAAATCAAAATGTTATTCAAAAATGGTTCTCATAACACAAAATTTGATACACCTCCATAAATGAACACGTATGTAATTCGTGTCGTCGATAAATAAAGAGAACACATAAATTATAGAATTCACCATATAATCACAAATACTTTGATGTCTTCTAAGCAATGTAAATATATACAAGGTAGGCATCACGAAAATGGTGAATTCATGAATGACACAAAAACAAACAGACAACATGAAGTGGATCCGCATGGACTACAACGGCCTTCACAAGGTCGCTAACACCTCCCAAAAGCAGTTTCGCCTGCCACGAGATAGGAAAAACATAAATTCTTGGCAAATGATCAAAATATCAAAACCAAAAAGTAATCATCAATGATCAACAATGAAAGCGCTAATTTCATTAAGCTAGTAAATAAGAGAGCTTAGCCAAATGTGCCATAACCACTAACTTAACTCAAATATTCATGAACAAACTGTAAACTCCAATATAAAATACACAAACGACCGTAGAGAAATTTTCAAAAGGCATAGCCCAAAGGTTACTTAAGAAAGTTCAAAATGGCCATCATAACCAAGCATAAGAAGAATGGAAATCAATTCAAAAAATTATTACATAGAAATATGAAAATAAATCTCGATGATTTTGTGGTCATCACAAACATTATTTTCTTTGAATATATCGAGATTGACATCCAAGAAAGAAATTGGATTTCAACTGACTAATTCCAAAAATTAATCGGCAAAGTAAATGCAAGAGTGTCGACCTACTGGTTTTTACCAAGACATTTAATTAAATTCCTTATCAATCAAAAAGACAAAATTACTATTTTGAAATAAGTAACACTCAAAAGAAAAAGAGAACACTAAATTGTTACCTAAAGAAAACCAAAGTCATCTCGATAACGAAATAATTGGGTAATGAAAACTCAAGGTAGCATGTAAGAATTTTGACAAAAAATTGGTTTGGAAAATCTACATACTAGTTATAAAACTAGTGCCCTGTAATTCTTAAGCACATGGTTTCCTTAAGTTCCATTGATGCAAAGAAGGCAGATGATCACGATATCAAAAGAACTCAAATGAAATGATCACGGTAATCATCACCATAAATGATAAAGAGGTTGGTACCCTTATAGGCATGATTTTCCTTACCAAAAAAAGATATCTCAAACTCATGGTAAAAATTCAAACTTTGAAAGGTGTAAAGAATATAGATGATGGTTATATATATCCCCTTCTCAAATTAATATCTTATTAAAATCCGTATGGTTGCAATTTAACAATCAATAATAATAATTTGCCTTGCCATTTATTTAATTAAAGTTGCTAATGCTATGGTTCAATGGCGGTTCATATCATTAATATTTAATACAAGGGTTGTGTTAGAATCATCTCATTGGAGTGTTCATAAACTCTTATCGATATCATGGCGTCCCACTTCTCAATTAGAACTCCTAACATACTCAATGCGCAACTTAACACGATAAAACAAATTAAGTCCAAACAGGGGCGCAAATTTATTAATAAGTAATCAAAGGTGCAACCATTTATTTATGAACTAAATTTTTAATGATAAATAAATAAATAAAAACATTTCATAGTGCTTAGCGGAATTAATTTATGTTGTCGCTTTGGAAAGCTAATCTCAAGCAGATTAGTATTTTACTTAGCCAAAATTATTTTATAATAGAAATCTTTGGAACTAAGTCCCAAAAGTTATTTCACCACAAAAATTGAAAACAATTTTAGTTCCTACACAAGGAAAGGGACGGGACTCTAGGACTATCCAGAACAAGATGTCACAAAGATGAAGTTAAATAAATTTGATTGGTCAAACAAGGATCATGATATAAGATAGGGTATGATGTGTCCTAAGACTCAGGCTAAATCGTAAAAACAATTTCGTAAGAGAGACTCGGGACAATGACCGTCGCCATAATATCTGATATTGTTCCGAACTTTGCTATGATACCAAGTGTAATGCCCCACCTCTGTATTCGCATTATCCAAGGCCTTTGCAAGCAAAGGTTTAAACTAACCCAAAGAATAAGGCTATTGAGGAGCAACCATCTGTATAATATCTTTGTACGAGTGTTAAACGCATCGGATAATGTGGTCTTACTTTTCAAATCTCATGAGGAAATCCAACACATTTAATTAAAGTTCAAAAATGCTACATAATGGCTGTATTTAATTCAGGAAGCAATATAAAATGCATAACCATAAAAACTGAGTCAGACATAGATATTAATATCACAAGGCGGAAATAGTTATGAATATAATACATAAGTGTAAATGCAAGACAGTGGTCATAGTCGATCCACTGTACAACGAAAGAATATGAACAAGGCTACTCAAAAATAACAATATACAATAAAGTCAACTCAAAAAGTGCAACGCTAATGTAGTTTGTTCGAGATGGAGGATAGTCCATGCTAGAGTCAAGAAGAATCACCTAAAATACCTCGGTCTGAAATGAGTATTATTTACACAAAAGTAAAAAATAAATGTATTAGTCTAGTTGTACTTATCTCATAGACCGGGATACAATAAGAGATGTAACTAAATTTAGAAATAAATATGATAATAACAATGTCATGTATAAGTGCGAAGCCCAGAAATGTCTTCGGTATATGTCAAATCTATATCAGGGCTACAAAATAATATCTCTTTCAAAATTATATAGTTACTCATAAGAAATGATAAATCATATCAAATCAACTCAGAAATTGATAACTCAATATCGATAAATCTCAATACATAGTATCAACAAAATCCAAACTCTAGAGATCTAGAAATCCAAAAAATCACAAAGGGAGGGGATAAGGCCTTCTCGAAACAGGAGTCCGAAGACTCAACCAACACGTGTATCTCGAGTGAGACGCGATCTCTAGGTAGCTAGCCTAAAATGTTGAGCTGAAGTTCCTTGAATGGTCCGAATAACGCGGGTCGCGACCCCGCTAAGTTTTGAACCAAAGTTCCCAGAACCATCCGAAGGCTATCAAAAGCATAAAATGAACCGAAGTTCCCCAAAATAACCCGAAGATCATTAAAATACTCAAAAGAACTGAACTTCCTCAAAATGATCCATAGATCATCCAAAATTTGAAATAAATTCCATAACTCAGAGACATCGCATAAAGCTGGTCTAAAATCTCAAAAAGATCATAATTGACCAAGGAAAGTGTAAATTACTCTAAGCTAGTAATTATAAGAGTTTAGCTATATGTCCCATAACCACTAGCTCTACTCGAATATTTATGAACGAGTCATAGATTTCCACTCAAAACATAAAACGCACATTGCCACGGTTTTCTATCGAACAAGTCTAAGAATTAATAGTAAAAGCAAAAGCAATGTGTCATAGTCCTTGTTTTTACCAAGGAATTTAATTAGATTTCTCATACGAATAAGAAAAAGGTTTATAAAATATATACTAGTAGATTTGTAAATAATTTATGAAACAATTTCGTAAAATAGCTTCGCATAATGAAGTTTGATTGGAAACCATTTTTGTAAAAGAATTTGATATCTACAAATAACATAAAGTCTTTTTATATAATTTCAATGTGACAAATCTCATGTAGAATCGATCGAAATGATGATCGAACTAAGAATCTGCATTTTAATAACGTAAATTAAATCTTCTGTATATATATATATATATATATTGATTATAAAATTCATTCAAAATAAATAAATCAAAAATCCATAAAAATCAAGCTGTAGAACTCTATGCTGCAGGGAAACTGAGAAGTCACAAAAATGGTTGAAATGGGCCAAAACTCGGCCGGGAATGAGCTCAATCGGTTCTAAAATGCTAACTGTAATTTCCATCGATCGATAGTACAAATATCAGACTCAGTTGTCTGGCCACTCAGGACGGACGTTTGAGCTAAAAACTAGTAGCTTTTTTTTTTCTGAGAGGTTGGTCAGACATAGACCTATATGGTCAGACGTCTGAGCTATAGACTTAATGTTTTTGCCTTGCCTAAGACCTCTAAATCAATTCCAACTAAGCCCGGACCTCCCGTGTTGACTTTAAATGTTTAGAAAACTCGCATATGCTCTTTAAAGCACAAAAATGACATGCATAAACATACATTCACTAGAATGTAGAGAACTTTCTTTGAAAATGCCAAAATGCACAAATTCAAAAAACCAAAACAATATGCACAATGCATACACAACAAAAAGGGGATAATAGCACAAAAAACCATGATAACTTGTATACAAAATTGTGAATACCCAAGAACACATCAACCTAATTCTCTACAAGGTTGTACAAAAAATCGAATTCATATAACCAAATTCAAACTCATGAATGCACATATACACACATGCAACCCAAAGAATGGAATGCACACACAACATATACGTGCCAAGGGAAACAATTTTACAAGCATAAATTCTTGAGGCATAGATGTGAGCTCATAGAAACTCAGCTTTGATTGTAGGAATGAAGAACAAGCTCTAAACCAAAGTTAGATCAACCTCTCTTTAATCAATACTCAAGAATCTCCAATCTAAGATGATATAAATATAATTCCTAAGAGTTAGGTACTAGGAATTCATGCAAATTGAAGAGGAATAGGGTTGGAGAAGATAAAGACTGATCTTTCCTCTCTTTCTCTATGGATTTCCACTTGATTTCAACATGAATTGGATTCCTAAAACCAAACTAGGGTTTAGAGAATTTTAATTTCCCTCTCCCCGTTTCCAATTTTGTGGAGTTTGACGAAATGAATGCTGGAGGAGGGGATTGTGGGAGCTTTAAGGGTGAGCTAGGTTGGCTAACCCAAACCCAAGCCCAAAGTCCAAATTTTGACATGCTCGAAATATAACGAAGCTTATAGTCAAAAAGGTTGTAAACGATGATCCGGACTCAATCGAAGTAGTTTCGAGTCCAAATTCATCCATATGCAAAATGTGACTTTTTGGTTATACACATGATTAAGGATTAACAATGTTATATTTAAATAAAATGTTTAAATACATTATCGTCAAATAAGAGGGTTGTTACAAACTCGGAAGGAAGAATCCAAGAGCAACATATACTGTCACCCCTCAAAAAGAAAGGAGCTCAAGACCTACAGAATGACAACAAAGTTCATCTGGCACGGCCCATCCGACAGGGAATACCGGAAGAAGAGCTTTGTGAAGAAAAGTTACCTAAGACAAGGATCAGGAAAGAGGAGAGCATAGGATTCTCTTATCGAAACCTAGAAGGACTATCGTGATTAAACTACTTAACACCGACACACTAGAAGAAGAAGAGTATCGGACTAATAGGACTAGTACGCAAAGATTGCCCAGGACTGACTTCTGGCAATCGACTTCATGAATGACAAAGGGATACATTTACAAGTAATAGATATATCCTCGAAAGCTACCATTCAGGGAACCAAACCATCTCGAAAGTTCCACCGAAAGGCTAAACCAAAACAAAAGCAGGGATACAGGCTACCTATGCTAAACTAATTAGTTCCTAAACCAGCAACGGTTTCGAACTGGTAGATATCTACATACATCATGAGGACAGGCACCTCTAAGTACTCACGATAAAGCCGAGAGCCTACATCTGAAAGCTTATGTCTGAGTGCCAATGCCTAGAAGATGCTACTAGTATTTAAAATACCGTCTGCCATGGCAACAAACGTTTACTAGACTAGGGGAAGCCCAGGTCATCGAGGACCTTCACTTTGAAGACCGTAATCAGCACCACAAGGTAGCCGAGAGCCAATAGCCCGAGACCAAGAGAAAAGCGGCCGACAGAAGCCTATGCAGGTTCAATAGCCTAGCAACTAAAGGACCTGGATTCCCTATCAATAGGACTACAAGAGTCACATAAATTGGGGATTGACTTTTGATTCTTGAATTCATTTCTTTTCTTCTAAAGAAGCAAATCATCAGTTCTTGTAATGCATCTACAATTTATTAATGGAGAAATTCGGATCTTAAAAGTCTTGCATTTGATAATCTTATTGTTCCATAATGACGAAACATTGAGTTAACACTAACCTTTCTGATGAGAAGATCAATCAGGGCACCCTAGCAACAGAGAAGGTGCTTGGCAGAAATACGAAGTCTCCTTCCCCTCACCTTGAGGGTTTGCCGTGATTGATCAACACTCTCATGATGAGCCTAACGTTTCCTGATCCTTGAGAAAGGAGTCATCTAGGGGTTTATAACTTGATCCTCTATGTGATCTGGATCCCTCTCATATATTGGTCCGACGCGGAGTGATCATCAGAGTTATTGAACATCATGATACCTTCTTTCCCAGAATTAGGGGAAACATTAGCCATATTTCTTCTTATCACAGTCCATACTGACACCGTCATGATTTAAGAACCCATTAATTTCATAAAGCCTAGTAATATCAAGCTAGATAAACTTCCCCGAGTCAGTTCGCAATAACATCGTGCAATATGTGTGATATTTGGCCTTCTGGAGTAAGATCATTAATCTTTAGAGTTGAAATTCTGATGCCTAGGGGAAGGCAGTCTATGTTAGATTTACAGGCCTCGGAATGCACTTCGATAACTCTGAGTCATGACGGTGTCAAATCCCATGAACACATGTCCTATATATTGCAATCCGGATGTTGACAAAAAGTGTCAATAACACCTATATTGCTCTTTAACTGCTTCATTTTTTTTATTTACCGCTGATTAATAGTAGATATGCGTTTAGCCTTTCTATATTCAATTGCAACCACTAAATCAAGGCTTTTTAACATCTTCTTTAGCAGTATTAATATATAGAGCTCGATTTGCCTATTTCTCTTTGAAAAATATTCGGAAAATTTAGCATATGGGTCTAAATTTAAGGTATACGTGCATAATATATGGTAACAATCAACTACACTCATCAAATTTCGCACGCATCACTGGATATTCCTTGATTTTATATATACAATTAATTAATGTTAGTTTCTTATACACATATAATCTAAGAAAGATGAATAATTAATTTTTAAATATTTGGTTTTACAAATAAACCTTTTTGTGCCTTCGCTATTTCCCCGCAACACCTTTTTGCATCTCCGCCGCTATAGACTGCTAATTTCTTTAAATGCATAGCCTGAGACACCCCACGTCCCTTAATCTCACCAATATGAGGATGCATTAAGTTCTGTAAACCGCAATAATAGTACAGAGACTAAATTTCACATGACTTAATATGAAAAATGCAGCAGAAAACTTGTAACACCCTGGATTTTTGAATAATCAAATTAACTAAATTAAAGAATAAATGTTTAGCATTGTTCTAAGATTTGTAAGCAAAAGACTTAGTAGCTCATTTGGTTGGAACATGTGACTTGCGTATAAGAGGTACAGAGTTCGATCCCCGACAACGCCATCTTTTTGTTTTAGGGGAATGGCTAAAAAGCGGCTTCACGGTTCAAAAAGTAGTTTAGTGTGAAAATGGTTAATTAGGAAGATATAAATATATATAGATATATTTATAAAAATAAAATAAAATTCAACCTAAAATTTAAGGAAAAAAATTCAAAATAGCGGAAGCGGGAAGACAAAACACCAAACCGACCTATTTTATGGGTCGACCCGAGACCCGCTGGGTGACCCAGGGTCGACCCATGAGGTTTGGAATTGGTCCCGTCGGCCCTAAATGGTCTATGGCGAAATTTTATGTTTTAGGGCTTAGGTGGCGATTTCTGGTTGGTCTGTTGACATCATTTCTTGGTTTCTAAGGCTTAGATGGATCCTAGAGTGAACCGACGGCTTAAATTAATTCAAATCTGTCTAAAAAGACCCATAGACTCAAACCCTAAATCATAATTAAAACTAAAACTATCGTCGTCATGCTGTCGTCTTGAACCCTAGAGTAGCCGCCACCAATTAGAAGAAGATTAAAGCAACTCAATTCAATCCAACAACAAATTCAACTACAATAAAGGGATGCTAATAAATTCCAGAACTTCATTGAATGGTGAGTTTGTTCACTTTAACAAAATAATTGCTTAATTAATTATGATGTGATATACGTTGGATTATAAGTTGTGGTTGTGAATCTAATTCATATGTTTAACCATGTATGTTAACTTGATTCATATTATATGATGTTATGCAAGTTTTATATATGATGTTATGCAAGTTTCATGTATGATGTTATGAAAGATTAATATGATTATGCAAGTTAATATGATTATGCAAGTTTCATGTATGATGTTACGCAAGATTAGTGTGATTATGAAAGTTTCATATATGATGTTATGCAAGTTAATATGATTATCAAAGTTTCATATATGATGTTATGCAAGTTAATATGATTATGCAAGTTGTACATATGATGTTATGCAAGTTAATAGGATCACGCAAGTTGTATGCGAGTTATACAATGTTATGTAATTTTGGATCTAAAATATATGCTAGTAGTTCATGATTATAACTTTTGTCAATTAATCCCTTTTTATAATCAATCACCTAGGTTTATAACATCAGTGTTTATGCGAATATGGATGTAGAACATATGCTAGTTCGTATAAGTATTATGTTCATATGCAAGTTTAAGTGATAATTGGATTCACATATATACAAGTTCACACCTTTAAAGTTTAGATCCATATTCAAGTTGACATTTTTATGTTGAAACTATGACATGCATAGTTATGCAAGTTTACACTTTTATGTGGATCCATAGTTTACTCAGGTTAACACCTTTTATTGGATCCATAGTTATGCAAGATGACACCTTTATGTTTAGGTTGACGACATACATAGTTTATGTAAGTTTGTGATAATTACATAGGCTAGTTGGTTGTAAAACTGTGTTCATACATGCAAGTTCACACCTTTTAGATCTATGATTTTTTGATCCTTGATAATACAAAGACTATGCAAGTATGTTGTTATTCTTAATTGCAAGTTTGATGCAAATTAGATCTATTATTGTGTGTATGTGACTTTGTGAAGTTTATTCCCTTTTTTTGAAGTATTAGACTATTTGCTAGTCTAATATGTATATATCATGTTAAGCGAACGAATGACGGGGGTACGATGGGGATAATAGTGGATACACACATATTGTGCATTTGGCATGTAATGGCCTAAAAAGGTATGTAATTAATTTTAAGGAATACAATTAATTAGTGATGAAATTGGTATAATTTATGTACCATAAATAGATGAGCATAATTTAGGTGATAAATTATGGATATAAATAAATATGGAAATTTGAATAGGGAAAGTAATTCAAATTTGGGGAAAATTACTTATGTATAATTAATTGCCCAAGACACGAGGTTGGACTTATTTGTGGTGTAAGACTGCCCAGACCGGCCCGGCAAATCCAGCAGCCACGAATGGTAGGCCAATGTGAGAGGCCAAAGGCCCAAACTAATTGTGTAACAATTGTACGGACACAAGGTTAGGCTCGTTTGTGGTGTAAGACTGCACGGACCCGCCCGGCAAATCCAACAGCCACAAATGCCAGTCTAATGTGAGACGTCCTACAGGGGTTGCGGTAGTAATAAATTAAGAAACACTTAACCAAAGTAAAACATTTGGTGGGGCATGTGGGTTAAGTGGGTGCCTTGGGCGGCATGAGGAAATACGATTAGTAACACTTAACCAAGGTAAAACATGTAAGTGGGACATAGGGATTAAGTAGGTGGCTTCGGTGGCATGTGGAATTACTAATAGAAACCCTTAACCAAATTTAAAACATGTAAGTGGACATGAAGGGGGTTAAGTGGGATGTACTAGAGGGGACCAAGCCTAGATGGAAAGCTTGTGTCAAGCATGGGGGGCCCTTTTCAGTCCAGTAGCCCATTAAGTATCTTTGTGAGCTCGACCCAAGTCGAGGACGGGACACGCCTACTTGGTCTGATTGTAAGAGGCCAAAACGGGTTAGCGGTGGCAACACAAGTCCAACTGGGTCAAGTGCGTGCGTGGGTTCAGGCTGGTAGGTAAGACGTTGTTGTATCGTGTAGTATTAAGCCGTGCATTCCTTGCGTGGTATAAGGTTGCCATATTGGGGAGTGATACACCCCACTATGGGGCATGCACGGGTGTCTACGAGTTAGGGAGCCGATCGAATGGGGCAGGGTAGTGGGTACACCTGGTGGAGATAGGAGCAGATGGCACCTATGTAGTCAGCTAGGGGTACACGAAGCTACCACTATTATTAATAATTATTAAGGGGGTACACCTAGTGGAGATAGGAGCAGGCGGCACCTATGACGTCAGCTAGGAGTACATGGAATTACTGTTATTACTTATTGAAGGGGTACATCTAGTGGGGATAGGTACATGCTGGGTACCTATGATAGCAACTAGAGATATACAGTCAAACAAGGAGGATAGTGGGCACATCTAGTAGTACACGTAGCTATCATCGTTCTATTTAGCCAAGAGCAATCAAATTTCTAGAGTTACTTGTAGGGGTGCAGTTAGTGTTAGCACGGTACAGCACGGTAGAGCAGAGTAATTATCCTATATTGACTAGGAAGCGCCATTAACCTTATCTCTGTTTCTCTTGATTGCCTTGCCATACCCACGTGGTTCACACAGTCATTACCTTATTCTCCAACTTATATCTTATCATATTGCTTTAATAATTATGTTGTTAGAGTTATCAGACTCACTAGACTTTATGTCTGACCCCCTTTGTTTCCACCACTTTTCTTCCTCCCCCCCCCCCCCCCCGGGTTCTAAGGGTGGGACTAGTACTAGTGGGGCTTGACTGGGATCTCTTTGGGATCACTTGATATGGATTGCTGAAGTAAAGTTCAGCCTATCATTTTCTTTTTGGCTATTTGTAGTAGTGGTATTGTGTACTTCGTTTTATCAAGATGGATATTATGTACTTGACTTTGGTTTATGGTTTTTGATGATGTAACCAAACATATTTACCTTCTACTGTAATAAACAAAGTGTTAAATTTTCAAGGACTGCTTTATTTCTGTCTTGTTGTGATTTTCTGTTCTATATTCGCTTAAAATGCTCCATGGAAGTTAATGCATTCCCTTTGCAAGTGACATTAATTGACGTGGGGTGTTACAAAACTTTTCAAACTTTTATTATCAAACCAAGAACAACATACAGTTTCAAACACCATAAAGTCTAAATCATAAAACATCTACCTCGTGGAAACATAAGCCATTGTAGTACAATTACAAAACCATAAAAATCATATCCCATATGATTCATAACAATAAGCATAGAAAAGAAATTAAAGTGATACATAAGGTAAGAAATAGACGAAGTCCGAGCTAAATCAAAGAATCACGGGTACTGCTGCAATCCGCCACCTTGAGAAACTAGGAGGAAAAGCGGAGTGAAAAAGAAAAGGAAAGAAAAAATAGGTAAGACATAAAGTCTAGTGAGTTCCAGTGATTTTTATCATAGGCATAAGGTAAAGAAGTATCAAGAAAGATCAATAATATTGGGCATGAAAATATATTAAAGTATGCAAGTAAGAAATAAACGAGATAAGGTATAATCAAATATGCTTCTCATTCATATACCACAACGGAATTTCTACACAAAGTATCACAATATTAAGATTAGGTTTTAACTTAACTATTAACCGGTGATTGGGTCCTTAAGAGACGCGAATAACCTATGCCAGCCATGGCAGTCGGCGATATCAGCCCCGAGCCTATCAACTTTAGAAGACACAACCCTATTCGCCGGTGTTACAGCATCTTATCTTCCTACTCGAACTCATGCGCTCTCATAACTCCATCAGAATGTGCCCGTACCCACCACCCAAATTTGAATCTCTTACAAACATCAATCAGTAAAGTGTGCCCTAGTCTCTACCTAGTGCGATAATGGTAGATTACTGATTAATATGGATTCCAAGCAAGTAGGAGATTGACACAAGCCACTATAGGCTTAGGGCCCCGAACTAGGATTTTAAGAGATCCCAAAAATATTAGTAGCAGAAATTGACCTCTTTGCTTATTAATTAAATAGGTTTTAACTTAGAGGGTTTAAGTTCATTAATAAGCATAATATAACCCTATGTTATATTCCATGGTTGTGAAAGACATTTCTTATTAATGTAACAACCCTTCCCCCAAATCATACAGGCACCTGCACAGATATTTACAATTTACAGTAACATGTTTAATTAATTTACATATGATTCACATATCTTCTCATAACATGTTCTATTTAATATAAAAATAATTCCAACCTATTCAGATTATCATGTTTGGATATTCTTCCTTTATAATTATCCTTATTATACATTCATTGGTTCTGATATTCTAATATGCCCAAATCTACTTTTTACTTTCGTATCAAATTATTCCAATTTATCCTAATTTACACAATTCAGAAGGAAATGGCCTAGGCTCTTGATGGCGTAGTCTCAGCGCAAAACAAAAAAAAAAGGAAAAGGAAAAAATAGATCCAACTCAGAAATGAAAAAACGGAATAAATAAGCATAATAAGACCGCAAAATAAAATTAAGACAGAAAGGGGATAAGGAAGAAAATTGTATATATAAACAAACAATAACTGAAAACTGAACAGGTAATTGATAGTAATTAAAAGAACAATAACATATAAGAATAAACTTATAAACATTGATACTTTCAAATCCAATATATTTACCGTCAAATATCCTTTTTAAATTCCAGATCTAACAATAACGTAGAACTCATAGAAATATGTATCGGATACAAAAAAGGATTTTCAAATAGTTATAGAAGAAGAACTATCCTTTCAATCTATATTTTGATAGCACGCTAACCCTTTTCTTATTTTATTTCAGAACATAGCTTTGGGGAGGAAGAAGATTAGGAAATATTTGTGTAGGAAAATAGTGAGGGTTGCTAGTCAATATGTAGGTGTGCTAGGATAATATAAACCATAGAATCTTAGGTTTTAAATATAAATAGTAGAATATACATCACCGTTGAGTCAGCATAAGAACATATCAACGAAATCCAAATAGGTTCAGGCACATTGCATGGTCGAAGGTGGGTCGACCTACCTACTACGTGGGTCGATGCTAGTGCTGACCCATTGATCAACAAAGGGGTCAACCCATGTAGGTTCGGGTTGCCCAATGATCTATGCTTTTTTTAGTTTATTTATTTAAATTATTTAATTTAGTTTAGTCTTCTTTTGGTCACAACTTGTTCATAATTAGTACTACGAAAACGAAGAGTCTATCGAAATAAGAGTTTCGTAATGGACGCAACAGTAAAGTTTGTTTTACCCAGTTCTAAATATTTTATTATTTAATATCCATTTTATCATCTTCTTCATATAATTATTATGTATTAATATACGGGTTGTTACAATCCTCCCAAACAACCAAGTAGCTGGGGTATTTATAAGGATAACTCTAAGCTAAAGGAAAATTTTCATATATTGGTAATCAATACCTATCCCGAGATCTCTTCGTATCTCGCGACCTAGCCACTTCTGAGTTGAATTCCAAAAATCCCAGTTCCAATCCAAAATTCAAAAACTAAGCTAAAATCTTGTCTTGATCACCCAAAAATGGGTGATCAATCCATGTCAATCACTCAGCTAAAACATGCTAAGATTTGATATTCCAAGTGTTATGCAAATACCGGTCTAGAAATCACGTGCCCAAGCCATGTTGATCCATTAAAAAGCGGTGATCTGTATGTGCTTAACACGATGTTCAAAACTTCCAAAAATCCAGGGGGCAAACTTCCATGAATACCGACCCCATATGAATTTCCATATGCCAGAAAGTAGTGATCACCACGAGGTGATCCCGCAAATTTGACTGATTTGCCTATGTTTGGCACGATGCAAATGTCTGCTAAGTCCATACAAGAAATACCGACCCAAGTGATGCCAGATCGGGAAAAGTATCATGTTTTACTGGAAGCTTGAGCCAGAATGCCAAATTCATCATCTCCAAATACCAATTCAGACAATGGTGAAATATCGATCTCGATATTCCTAGGATTTGCGCAAGTAAAACATGAGGATCAATGCATGCAATCCCCTCAATTTGAGTTTCCAAACACGAAAATTTACTTTGCGATCCCAAATACTGAGTCCAAATCTTGTTTTATGCAAATGATTTTTTGTGTAACCTGGCCATGGTGCTTAAAATAATTGGGCTGACCCGCATATGTTTATAGGAATAATGATCCCGAGCGTTGTTCAATGCTGATTGCCAAGTCCTAGCACGTGCAGGTCTTTTTCGATGATCACGCCATGTCCGGCAATCATTTTTGAGTGATCGAACTGATGTTTGCCCAAAACCAATTTTTTGCCAAGTACGAATTAGAATTTTAGTATTTGAAGGCTTGAACGATTTTGGCAGTCCGTGAATGATGGTTCGGGAGTCGACTATATTTCCATCCTTTTTCAGAGCACTCCGCAGCTTCGGCAAAATCGTTTTGTACTTCCAAGAGGACATGCTCGAGTCCAAGGACGTCTCTAGCTATAAACTTGACATGCGACTGCTTTGCCAAAAACCGGGTCAACATAAGTATCGTATCAATATAATAAAGAACATCTATTTAAATGTTCCTATTGAAGATGCATTAAGACTAAATATCTACATATTTGTTGAGAATCAAACACGTAACATTCTTCAAATACGGTACATTCTATTACTCATAACAGTTTTGGGACACTAGTGATGACAAAATGATAATCACTAAAAGATTATACAAAGAATCATTCTATAATTACCTGCATCTTAAAGGGAACAAATTTCGATAAAAAATAAAACCCACCGCCGTAAGGGTACGATTCTTTGATTTTAGTAAACTATATTTATCAAATTATATCAGAGATTGTTTATTATGAACTTACATAGGAATGAAAGCCCAATAGGATATAAGTAAGGACCCAAACTACTACCTTGGAATCAAATTTTACTCATGAAATATCAAATCATCTTGCTAGTATTGAGCATGAAAAAAAAAAACTTCTCCATCAACTGCACCCATAAAGGTCCTTATTTTGTATGATAGAATATTCAAATATTTTATTTAAGTATTAAGCATTAGTTAATCAATGATTCTAAACAAGGATTTTTCACAAACGATCAAATCAGGACAAGAAATAATTTTAATTAAGTTCGAATTGTTCGTTAAGTGAAGAAAAATAATACAAGGATTGTCATATTTCGATATTTGACGCTTTAAGGGAAAATAACCTCGAAATATCAACGCTAAAGTCCACACGGAAAGTTGGAATTCCGGCCATCTCGGCCCTGTTCTTATGCAAACCAGACCAAAAGTTCACCAGAAAATCAATTCGGTTTTCACTCAGTAGTTCTCTTCAATGAAAAACCCAGAAACCTGTTGTAAATTTGCATAGGAAAGAAAATCATGAGAAGAACAAGTGACCTTATTTTTCTCAATCTGGTCTTCATTTATGGCCCTAAAAAAATAGATACAGAAGCTTATAGTGTATTTTCTTCCAGCTTGGTAGCACTGATCAACATTAGTAGCATCGATTTCAGATCGGTCTTGGCATCGATCCTAAATCGATTTGGAACCAATGACAGAAACTTTTTTCTATGTTTGATTGAATTGGCTATGGCATAAAATGATCGTGACTTTAACGATGAATGCATATTATGTTGCATGGACTAGGCTTAGAGTGGGCTGCATAAAGATAGGTAAACAGGTTTGAGCCTGGAAATAATTAATCAACTAGTATTCGAATTTATCTGTATTTATATTTGGATTCCAAAATAATTATGAACTAATATAAGGTTAAATTTATAAATATTTACATTTTTATATTTCTAAAAAAGAGATCGAACTTGCAAACAAGAAACGAAAGGGAAACTTTGCAAAATCCACAACGAAACCGAAATTTGTATTGAGCATTTTCACTTAAAGGACTCATTTATTCGCGATAATAAGTTTTGATGACAGGACTTCTGAAAAATTAGTGTTACAGACATTTCACAGAAAAAGATAAAAGAATTAATCATTTTCAGTTATGTATAGATTAAGATAAAAGAATTTATTTTTTTCCTGTATAATTTAAAAATATAAATGGTTTTATCTTTTTCCTGAAAATTGTTGTTAAAACTAATTACTCAGTAGTGATGTCCTTAAAACTTATTACCTTGTAGTAAATAGCACTTAAACATCATTCTACATTTTATATTTGTTGGATGACCAAAACAAAAACGGGAAGCGGAATTTCAAACCTTGCGAAATACGCATGAAAATTAACGTTTCATGCATAGCGTCGAATTATGACAAAAATTTTTTTTTGCAATCGTAATTATTGAGTTATTACACATTGTCAAGATTTGTAGAAATCAGATGTATGTACAATCGTATGGAATTAAACGTTTGTCAGATTTTCAGGCAAAGCATGTTTGTTAGCTATAGATAGAGGGTTTAAGATATTCGAATCTAATAACACTATAAATCCCCAGAGTTAACCACTAACCTTAATCTAATTGTTCAGCTTCTATAGCAACTCCATCTTCTTTACAAAATCATGTTGCTCCACTCATCAATCTTTGAAAATCATTCCAACCAAAATACACATCTAAAATCACAAAATCAGTTTCTAAATTCCTAAATTGGGTTTATCTACAAGCCTTTATGACTTTTGTGAAGTGTGTTACCTATTCTGGACATAACCATGGGTTATATGGCAGCCTGGGGTTTGGATTTTAATGACTTTTAGAGGATGATTCGCGGATTCGAGGGTTGCATCGCGTTTCTATATGGAAATAGAACATTCGAACCAAGTTTGGTAAAAATCGATGAAGTAAAGCAAAACACATCTACGCACGGACGTAAGGAAGGCAGTGAGTCTCATTTTAAATGAAGGTGCAGTGTTGAGGCAGTGTAGATGGTCACAGAGAGCTTGCATAGAGAAGAATGATGGATCTGACTGTTTGAGAATTCATTGAATGCAGAAAGAGAAAGGAGGCAGAGGAAATGAGAACTTAGCTGGTTTTTGTTTCAGGAAATATGCACGTTGTGCATGAATAGGATTTGGGGAAGAAATGGGATTAGATCTTATGATGTAATTAGTGGGTGAGTTAATTACATTAGTTAAATAATTACTACTTTAATCTCTATATTAGTACTTTTTATAATTTGTGCATACAAAGTCTGATTTTGTCGTCATTTCTTCCATTGGACTCGTTTTGGCGAGCTCTATGATTTGATACTGGTTTGTGATGACTTGGTTAAGGTAAATGATATTGTCTTACTAAATTATAATTGTTTATATAGCAAAAATTGGATGATTCTAGTTGGGTTAAAATCAAAAATTATAATTTCTTGGAAATTTAAACTAGTTAATAAAAAATAAAAGAATTAAAATTAATTGAGATAGTTTAAACTCGAATTTCATAATTTTATCCCTTTTCGCGCTACTGCATGCTATTTTGACACTTCCACTAGAATTTAACAATTTTGGCACCAAACCAAACAAATTATTTTAGATAAGTTTATCTATTTATTTATTTATGTTTTTACAGATGTTTATTTGCTAATTAATACAATATAATTATATCATTATCTATTGCATGGAAGATTATTTACTTAGTTAAAATGCCGCTTGTAGGAGACTTAGTATTAAGAATATCTCATTTTCTTGAGTTGCTTGATGAATAAAAATGAGAGCTTTGTTATGCAATGCATAATAAACTTTTATGTGAAATACAAATTATTAATTAAAATTATTATTAATGTCTGTACGTCATTGATGTCCTATAGCTTACCCAAACAATATGTATACGTATGTATTTAAGAAATTTTTTAAATATTTTTCTTAGATAAAGATATATATATATATATATATATATATATATTGAAATAGATGTAAGTTAGAAATTTGTCTTATGAGTTAGGAAAAATTATTCAACATAATTTGTCTAAATAAGTTAAATGTTACGAAGATAATTTAACTATATAGTATAGCAGGGTGAATCGAAAAAAAATGTTTAAATTAGCTATGGATTTATTGATGTTCAATTTTTTTATGATATAATATATGGTAAATTCTTGGCATAAATGAATCAAATTAATGTACAAATTAATGTTGTCATTATTACTAACATACATAGTTCATATTATGTGATTTATACATTTTTATAGTTGCATGGAAAATTACGTTTTTCTAATATAAATATATATTAAAATTGTCATATATTTCTAAGTGCTATTAATTTTATTGATTGAATACATTCTAAGATTATTTGAATAATTATAATTTATCATTTCATGAGAAGTTAAAATATATGGACTGAAATAAATAATATCATGTATGAATTGAGTAGTTTCAGCAAATAATTGTAGAAATGTTAAAATGCAGATATTCAAAGCGCAAAGTGTTTTATTCGATTTAGGATAAATTTATCAAGGTAACTATAATATATTAAAGAAATTATTATTATTTGCATATATTATTTATACTATGTTATTTAATTAATTTTGTATTTGAAAAAAAAATATAACTTTGTTATTTTGTGAAAATTAGGGAGGCATCTGTTAACCAACCTTTTGGTCTGTTCCCCAACAGTACGTAAGACATGCTCAACTCAACATATCGCATGATATTATAGCCCAGTAGTGTTGCCAACATCATCAGGGGTCTACCACTAGAAGACTCAAGTTGGGCCACTAGCAGAATGTCGCATCTCTTGGAGGCAACATCCATCGGTATCCATAAGCCGAAGGTGCGCCGTCCTTCAAGCCAAAGGCGAGCCATGCTGAGAGCCGAAGGCGAGCCGTCAGCGGGTCCGGGTGCAGTGCTGGTCGGGTCTGGGGCTCCACGTCGCAGGATCGAACAAGTGGACACCTCCCGGTTCATTAGATTTCCGTTAACAAGTTTATTACCCAGAATCACCGGATTGACTCAAAGTCAAGGTTCAACCAACAACTTCCATGACCTTCATATCCCTCAAAACTAAGCCACACCCATTTTGTCGTATCCCCCTCTTCCTGAGTCCCCCATGCTAAGCACCAACAAAAAACTCATACCCCACAGGGTACAAATTTCGTACCCCATTGGGTACAAAATTCGTATCTGCAGGAGTACGAATTTATTACCCCTAAAGGGTACGAATTTCGTACCCCCTTGAGGTATGAATTTCGTACCCCCTTGAGATACGAATTTCCTGGCATGATGGGGGGATCCGAATTTCTTGGGCACTCTCCTTTGGGATACAAAAATTGCCTTGTGGTCCCCTATTTCTACCTACTCTTACCTACTCCCACCTAACCTATCCACTATAAATATCCCTTAACCTCACTTCGAAGGGGTTGGAATTTTGGGGCTTGACACCTCTTGAGAGATCCAAGTAGCCTCTCTAATGGCACCTCCACTTTGACGAAGAAGAAGGACAAAAGTGTATTTTTCCTAATATATTAAATATATCATAATTATGACATCATATAACTTAATGATATATGAAAAGAGATGTCCTGAGATGTTCTCAACATTGTATCTCTTGGTTGTTAAAAGTATTCCAGTGACTCTTCCAAAGTGGACATAGGTCTCTCACGAGGTTGAACCACTATAAATCTCATGTATTATTTACTGGTTTTCGCACTTACTTCTTCTACCCAAACTATTATTCCTAATTAAATGGAATCTTGGGTGTTTACGACATTTTTTGTCATCAACATTTTGGTGCTTTCACTGGGAAAACCCAGATTTGGTTCTTTGTCGCACAATTTCATCTCGACTTCGATGAGCTTTAGGTTCCTTTGCTAATCCAGCCGCCGATTCTGCTTACGATGGTAAAGAAACTAAAGAATATAATGATTGACTCTTCTACCACAGCCGAAGCTGGAACATTCCAACAGCCTCAAGTCTGCGGATATCCTAACCACTATGGAAACCTCTCCTCCTATGGACCTCAAAGCTCCTGCAACACAAGCGCAGACCCGCGCACTTAGTGAGAAATATGTTAATACAGCCATCGAATTCAATCAGGTGTTGAGAAATAACATCGACATTATGCGACAACTTCAGGAAAATCAACGAATCTTTGCACGACTTCAGCTCCCTCAGAACAATGCCCGACCTCGACGCACTATATCGAAAACTTAATCTTCCAAGTCGAGGGACCCACATAAAAGAAGGGAGTTTAGTCTCATCAACAATGTCTCCGTCCGCACCAATCCCTTAGACAACGGCAATGGCTACGCTTACGACAATGGAAATGACAAGCGAACAATAGCCACTAATAGAGAGTAGGCACAGTATCGAGATCTCTCTGATTGATTATCAATGATGGACCAGGTCTGAACAACCAACCCTTTCCTTGACAGAACCCAGCTATGGTCGCCCAAGACGATGGGCCTACTCTCCGATCGGCCTGAGCTCTTCCAAAACAAGATGTGCATCAACCCACTCAGCATCGTCATCTACATTAAAACCCAATCATAGAAGTTTAGGATATAGAAGAAGACGACTTGCACATTCATCATAGGAGACTCCTTCACAACAGAATTCCTAAACCTCGCGAAAAATTCATGTATTCCGACGGTGGATGTCCATCCAAGTTATCTCCCTGGCTTAGTCTGAAGGATCATGAGAGAAACTCAAGGGGACGGAAATGATTCAGGGGAAGCCTAAATTAGGCGTAACCACTTAACAAGAAGGATAAACGAAGCCGAGTGGCCACAATGCTTCAGCATTCTGCGAATGCCACTCTATGATGGCATGAACGATCCATGTTCCTTCCTTAATCAATATGAATGGCAAATGGACTCTAGTCTAGCCAATGACCCAGTCAAATGCAAATGCTTCCTAGTCTTCATGTCAGGTACCACTTTATTCTGGTTCTCTCGTAACCCACTCGATTCCATCAATAACTTCGGCTAACTAGCGATAGAACTGGTTAAGCAATTCACAATACACATTCCAACTCCAAAGAATGCCCTCACCCGGTCCAATCTATATCAAGGACCCGCCAAGTCAGTCAAGAGCTACCTTTCTCGGTTCGACACAGCCCTCGCCGAGGTCGAAGACACGAATCCTCGCACTATACTTTTCCAGCTAGTGAACGGTGTTCTCCCTACTTATGAGTTCGGGGCGTGGATCGATCGGGAACAACCTAAAAGTCTTGATGATTTCTATGAAAGGCAGGGCAATATTTGAGCCAGGAAGAAGCGAGAAGAAACTGGCTCTCCA
Source organism: Allium sativum (assembly GCA_030737875.1). Lineage (NCBI taxonomy): Eukaryota > Viridiplantae > Streptophyta > Magnoliopsida > Asparagales > Amaryllidaceae > Allium > Allium sativum. Next base: position 1,046,497,879 of record CM060924.1, read on the forward strand.
AAACCGGTTGCCCAAACAATCTGCATACGAATGCCATAAATAACAATGTCAAAGGGAAACAAGTTGGAGAACTATTCGATGAGGACAAGGGGGAAGGTCCCTACAAACAATGGACGAATAACGTAGGAAAGGCAGCCGCAACAACCGTCAGGTTCCTAAGGAACCCAAGAAGCCCGGCCTCTATCGGGCATACGAGACCTGCACCCCGCTGAATAAAGAATTATGAACAATCTACCTGGAAATGTATAACACGCTTCAATACAGGAAACCATACACCTGGAAATCCACTAACCAGGAGAAGAATACTGACAAGTACTATCGATACTACGACATGTACCTGCGCGATACCAATGATTGTCGTCGAACCACAGACGCAATCTAAAAGATTATCTGTGGGAAGCAACTTGAGCAGTACATTCAAGAACCACTTCCTCTTGAAGTAAACTCAGGTCCTCTTGCGCCGACGCATCAAGCACCTGCAAAGGCGACTCCAGGTCCATCCAACCAAAGGCGGGGAATTGTGATCAAAACTATCTATGGCGGGCTATACAACATGCATGAAAGATTTCGAAAAAAGGAATAGCGCGTAAGCTCTATCAAGAATGCCACCATAAAGCCTATTCCTCGGAGTCCATTCTACTAAGCTCTAGAAAACAATGCGAGATGAAATAGTCTTCCGCAAAAGAGAATCCACGGGAAAATAGATTCCAAACACGGATCATCTCATGATCATAGCAGAGATCGGTGTCGCTTCCGTCCAAAGGGTACTGATTGACTCGGGAAGCTCAGTTAAGATCATCTTCAAAGTTGTTTATGAACAATTGAAGCAAGAGACCAAGGACTTGAAACTATGCCATGCCACGATCCATGGCATCAACGGAAATTCCAATCGCCTAGTAGGCGTGATCGACTAACCTATTGAACTTGGTGGCGTGGACCGGAGCCGAGTCCGTGTCCTCATATTCGTGGTTATCGACATTGTCTCCCCTTACAATGGCTTCTTCGGATGTCCGTTCCTTACAAAATTCTGAATTTACATGTCACCATGGTCCCTCCTAATGAAGTTGCCGATGGAAAACGGAATTGGAACAGTTAGACGTGACCAAGCATATGCTAGAGAATGCTACGCAATAAAATGGAAGAACGCGTGCAACAAGGCCAGAGGCAAGATTGTGCCTTGGCCTTCTTGCACAAAGACCACCCCCGCATATCAATCAATGGAGTTTGGGCCTTGGCTCAGTTGCAACTGCCGTCTTTCCGATGATCTCTATCTGGGGAAGGACGAAGAGCTCGACTACCAGAGCACTACTCCATTTGAACCTACGGTGGATGTTCCAATCGATCCCGATGACCCTTAAAAAGTCTTGAAAGTCGAATCGCAGCTGCATCCCGCAATAAAAGAAGATCATATGGGTTTCCTAAGGGCTAATCCGTACGTGCTTGCTTGGACTCACTCTGACATGAGGGGCATTGACCCTGCAAATTCTTGTTATCAGTTAAATCTTGATCCTACGATGCCTCTGGTCAAGCAAAAACGCCGCTTCTTGGGACTCGAAAGGTCTAGAGCACTCAAGGAAGAGGTAGACCGTCTACTCAACAACAGCTTCATCCGCGAAGCCGACTACCTCGAATGGGTATCCAACCCGGTTCTAGTTAGGAAACAGCTGATATATGCCGAACTTGCATTTACTTCTCTAACTTAGACAAAACACGTCCCAAGGACAGCTTACCACTTCCAAATATTGACTATCTACTCAATTCGACCGCCAGATATCAGCATTTATTCTTCATGGATGCGTATTCATGTTACAATCAAATTCCGATGTACCTCCCTTGTAACACCCTACGTCCATTAATGTCCCTCACTAAGGGAATACATTGAAAGAGGCTATGCAGAAGTTTAGGATCGTGTAGTATGGAGAATAGGACATAATATCTATATAGCAGAGTAAAAAGCAGTAAATCACACAATCGATTTATACTAGTTCAGACCACTATCCTACGCCCTGTCCCAGACTCACTTCTGGTATTTCACTAACACTAAAACCCTCACTTCACCAGGCGGAATAGGTTCACAATTACCCGAACCACTGAACGGGATTTCTTGCCTCAACCACTGAAGAGGTCTTCACTACTACAAAGGTTTTTGACTTTTGAATGTGTTCCAAACAACACTGAGTAGTCACAATATAGTACAACACTCCTATAGCCCTCACAAATGGTATTTCAGTGGATTAGCAAAGGGTAGGATTAATAGTAGATCGATTATAAAGGATGTGAATGAAAATAATTGATCTTTTCAATAGAATTTGAGAGAATGATAGTTGTAGAGCAAATTTAGAGCAAAATCAATAGATTTGATCAAAGTAGTTGTTGTAAAATCAATGGAGATGTTTGGGGCTTATATAATGATGAAGGGATGTCAGTAGAATAGTCACAACCCTTCTGAAAGATCACAAACTGAAAAGATTTGGTGAAAAACGAAGTGTCTTTTCATAAAATATAGCCGTTATTTGCAGCACTTAAGACAGCACTGAACAGTAACGTTTGGCCCAAAAACGCTATCATATGTCTATTCAAATATAGCCGTTATACCCTTTCATAGCGTTTTGGAATATAGCCGTTATAACCATTAATAGCGTTTCTGGACAATATGCTATGGTTTTCTACTGCGAAAAATTCTGCAAAAACAGCCTTCTATATTCATCATTTTTTGACTTTTTTTATCATTTCACTTGCAATAAAAAATTCCAAAAAATCATGAAATGCTTTATGATATATTAGACGTTATGTAGAAATTTTACGTGATTTGAATTTAATTTGTGGGGCTTTAACAATTCTAGACTATAATGACTTTATGTACACTCAACTTTTGATATGCATTCTTCTGAAGCTCTTGATTCTGTTTCTTCTTGTCTTCTTCCATCATTAGAGTCTGAATAGATTTTCAATCACCATAATAGATATTCAAATGCTTGAACACTACCTAACTGATTAGCATCCTTCATGTGTACGCTTTTATCCTCTTTTGTACTGTGTATCTTCATGTTGAACTTATTTTCTTTTCTCTTTTTGATACCCATGTACCTGCAAGTTAGCTCAGAAGTTCTTTGATATAATTGTATAGTTGTTGCCATCAAAATCCAACAATATAGTTTCCAACATTCTCCCCCTTTTTTATGATGACAACTATACAATTTACAAATATATATTCATTCTATAAAATATCATTATTACCAAAGCTCCCTTTAAGCATAACATCTCCCTCTATCAATAAATACATGAATTTCTCCCCCTCTGTCATTATAAAAAAGAATGAGGAAATAAATATTTTTTCCTTTTTTCATATTCATATATATATATATATACATATATATTGTTTTTGAGTGCGTGAAATTTGAGGATAGATTTGAATACAAAAACACAATTTAATATCACATAAAAAAAATTCTTGAATAAACATTCACCTCCATTTTGATTGATGATAGAATCTTGAATTATCATCATCTTGTCTTTATCTTCTCCCCCTGAACGTGTGATATATGAAAATTTCTCCCTCTGAGTATGTGATTATTATATTTCTAGATTCCCTGATTTAACTTTAAGCTCAATTTTTAAAGATATTAGAGATACTGAAATACCCTCTTTTTTTGTTGTGGTATACATGCAACAAATATTATATAAATACTTTGGTACCCACTCCTTCCGTTCGGGTCTAGGGGTTAGATAGAAGGTAACCATACCCATGAGGGTTTGATGGTACCTTTGAAAATAAAAATTTTATTTTTAACTACTGAATCAAAATAATCATCTATATATTTTTCTCTGTTTTTCCAATTTACAGGAACCCAAATACTTAGATAGTTTCTAATAGTATTTCATGTTGTACTTCTATTATAAATGTTTCTAGTCATAGAAGCATTTGAATTTCTATAGAAATTTGATCTTTGAGTTACACGTGCTTTAGTACTAGCAGTTAAACTTTTGTTATACATGAAAGCATATCTAGTACTAGTTTTATGATTAGTTTTATTATAGCCTAAGCCACTTTTATCGTGTAAAGGTCTAGAGAAAGAAAAAATATCATTTAAATCATTTTGACCTTTATTAAATTTTGCAAACTTATTTGTACATTTTTCAAATTTGATTCCAAAGTCGCGATTGAAATTTTCAAAAGAAGTCTTGCAATCTTTTAAACCAATTTTCTAATTTAATTCAGAATTCTCACTTTTTAAAGTACTATTCTCATTTTCGAGACGACAAATTTGTGATCCTGAATTAACTAAAGAAGAGTGTAATTTTTCAAAATTTTCATTCGAATCAGACATTTCATTTTTCAAAGTATTATTATTAACCTTTAAAAACTCATATTCTTTAGATAACTCTAAATTCTTTTCAGTCAAAGCTCCATTCTCTTTTTCAAGAGACGAAATTAAAGAATTAGAATTATTTAAAGAATCTTCTAATGATTCATTTCTATTTTTCAAGAGATCGATTTCCTTTAAAAGAACATTGTTTTTATCTTCTAGTTGCTCATTTTCTTTTTTAAGGAAATCTTACTGAAATACAAGTTCTTCTAAGGTATTTTCAAAACATTTGGCTTGTTTGATTAAAAAATTGTTTACTTCTTTTAATTTGGAATTTTCTTGCTCACAATTTTTAGACTTGGCTAAAATAATTGCATTAAGTTTACCCAAACTTTCAAAATCTTTTAATAATTTTTCGTGGTCTAATAAAAGATCTTTATATAATGAATCCTCACATACCGATTGTGATCTCACTTTAGCCATTAAACATTTGCTATCTTGCTCCGTCGCTTTTGCTTTGTTGTTCTTCCACTTTCTAATGCCTTTACTAGATTTCTTTATTGCCATTTATTATAGGATGTTTTTACGATCTCTAGAATACCAAGCTCTAATACCAATTGAAAGAGGCTATGCAGCAGTTTAGGATCATGTAGTATGGAGAATATGATATAATATCTATATAGGAGAATAGAAAGTAGTAAATCACAAAGTCGATTTAGACTGGTTCGGACCACAGTCCTACGTCCAGTCCCAGACTCACCACTGGTATTTCACTAACACTAAAACCCTCACTTCACCTGGAGGAATAGGTTCACAATTACCCGAACCACTGAACGGGATTTCTTGCCTCAACCACTGAAGAGGTCTTCACTATTACAAAGGTTATTGACTTTTGAATGTGTTCCAAACAACACTGAGTATCACAATATAGTACAACACTCCTATAGCCCTCACAAATGGTATTTTAGTGGATGAGCAAAGGGTAGGATTAATAGTAGATCGATTATAAAGGATGTGAATGAAAATAATTGATCTTTTTAATATAATATGACAGAATGATAGTTGTAGAGAAATTTTAGAGCAAAATCAATAGATTTGATCAAAGTAGCTGTTGTAAAATCAATGAAGATGTTTGAGGCTTATATAATGAGGAAGGGACGTCATTAGAATAGTCACAACCCTTCTGAAAGATCAAAAAACTGAAAAGATTTGGTGAAAAACGAAGTGTCTTTTCATAAAATAAAGCTGTTATTTGCAGCACTTAAGACAACACTGAACAATAGCTTTTGGACCAAAAACGCTATCATATGTCTATTCAAAATATAGTCGTTATACACTTTCATAGCGTTTTGGAATATAGCCGTTACAACCTTTAATAGCGTTTCTGGACAAAATGCTACGGTTTTCTACTGCGAAAAATTCTACAAAAACAGGCTTCTATATTCATCATTTTTTGACTTTTTTTATCATTTTTCTTGCAATAAAAAATTCCAAAAAATTATGAAAAATTCTTTTTGATATATTAGATGTTATGTTGAAGTTTTAGGTGATTTGAAGTTAACTTGTTGGGCTTTAACAATTCTAGACTATAATGACTTTATGTACACTCAACTTATATGCATTCTTCTGAAGCTCTTGAGTCTGTTTCTTCTTGTCTTCTTCCATCATTAGAGTCCAAATAAATTTTCAATCACCATAATAGATATCAAATGCTTGAACACTACATAATTGATTAGCATCCTTCATGTATACGCTTTTATCCTCTTTTGTATTGTTTATCTTCATGTTGAACTTATTTTCTTTTCTCTTTTTGATACCCATATACCTACAAGTTAGCTCTGAAGTTCTTTGATATAATTATATAGTTCTTGCCATCAAAATCCAACAATATAGTTTCCAAGATACATTAACTTTCTTGGAGTATTATAAAAGCATAGAACAGAATATCACAAGACAAATACATAAAATGGTATTTAAGAAAATTCAAGATTTATTCATTGCAGCGGAAAAGAAAATCATGTTTGGTTACAACATAAGAACCACATACTAGAGTCAAGTACATAAATATCCATCTTGAGCGAGCTTATTTTCAGAGTATATAAAAGTAAAATCATAATCCCACTCCAAATAGCCATAATGGAAAAGAGATAATGTTGAGCATTACTTTCAACACTTCCAAGCACTTCAAGAAGAAAGGAATCCAAGTCAAGCTTCACTATTCCACGTAGAGGACGTGTGAGATAGGGGGAAGAAAGAAAAGAGGCGAAACAAAATAGGTCAGACACAAAGTCTAGCGAGTCCAGTGAATATATAATTAGGAATGCAACAGGAGAAGATCGTGAACTGGATATAAGAAATGACTATAACATAAGCAAGTATGACAAGGTGAACAGGATATAACACTGATTGCGCTTCTAATCAGTATAGGATAATTCCTACACCGCAACAATGCTAATTATACCACACCATTACTAGTCCCATACTGAAAGTTGATCCCTCTTACTACTACTAATAATAATAATGGTAGTTTCGTGTACTTCTAGCAGCTATCACAGGCGCCGCCTGCTCCTATCTCCACAAATTGTGCCAACTACCCTCCTTATTCGATCGGCTCCCTAACTCGTAGATACCCGTGCTAGTCCCATAGTAGGGTGTATCCCTCCCTAAAGTGGCAACCCGATACTACTAAAAAGGAACAACTTATACCTACACGATGCAACGTCTTACCTACCAGCCCGGACCCATGCACGCACATGACTCCGTTGGACTCGCGTTGCCACCGCTATCTCTTTTTACCACTCACAATCAAACCAAGTAAGCATGTCCCGTCCTCGACCAAGTTCGAGCTCACATAGATACAGAACGGGTAACTGGATTGAAAGGGTCCACATACTTGACACAAGCCTCCATCCTAAGCTAGGTCCCCACTAGGAATTGCCACTTCTTATTCCCAAGTCTTCTTACAAGTTTCACCACGGTTAAGTGCTTCAAATTATATTTCACATGTCACCCATGTCACTTACTTAACCCCATGTCTTACTACTTGTCTTTTCTTGGTTAAGTGTTTATTAGTTCATTTTAATCGTAATCTTGCATGACCTCCCACATTGGATTGTCGTTTTGCGGTAGCTGGATGCCGGGCTGTACCGGGCAGTCTTATATCGCAACCCGAATCTAACCTCGCGTCTTTGCATTATTATGTATCTAATTTCTACTTTTGATCTCTGACATTAGATTACAAAATTGCGGTTACTAGATGTGCCGGGCAGTTCCAGGTAGTCTTATACCGCAATTCAAAGCTAACCTCGTGTCTTAGGCGTTCATTATCACTTTCTCAATTCATGTCCCCAATTTCAATTCTTGGATTATAATATACACCCATAATTTCCAATCTAAATTATGTTCATCATTTTAATCCAAATTTATGTCCATAATCTCATGTAAACAAATTGTACCAATTCATGCCCCCAAATCAATTACATGATTTTCAAGTCTTTTTATGCCCAACTACATATTATTCAATAATTTCCCCAAACTTTTCCCACAACATTCCAACGTCATTCGTACGTGTAATAAAATGTTAGGCTCCCAATTATCCTAATATCATAAAAAGGAAAAGAAGAGAAGAGGGGAAGAGAACCAAGACTTAAAAACTGGCATAAAAATAAGCATGAGAAGTATGAACTGGCATAGAACAACAAAATAAATCTAATTAGGCATATGAACTGGCATAGAGCAACAAAATAGATCTAACTAGCATAAGGAACATAAACAGACATAGGACAATAAGATAAATCCAATTAGCATTTGGAACATAAACTGGCATAGAACAACAAAATTGATCCAGTAAGGCATATGGAACATGAACTTTAGGTATGAATCTAAAAGATAAGAATTCACCAAACATGATATGATTCATCTTACGGGCATGTTTGTATAGTCCAATTCACAAACTTATCATAATTACTTTAAATTAGTTATAAGTGAAAGTAATGTAGACTCACAATGGTTGAAGAGAAAATAGATCTGAATTCTGTATTCTGAATTAGATTAGCTAAACTGTTTATGTAGAATTTGATTCTTATCTTCTAATATGAATACTCTATTCCAATTTTTTTTAGTGTAGAAGAGAGACTAGTTTAGGTTGTGGCAGCATGGGGCCGTTTGAATTAGTGAAATGGAATTAGGGTTAGGTCTAGGTGTACTTATATAGGTGTACTAGTTGAATTAGGGCCTTTAGATTAGGTTAGGTTCCATCTAAACCATCCAAACTAGAAAAACACATCACGCAGCCAACCAGAAGATGCAACATAAGCATAATTCTCCAAAATTCGACACTGCCCAGATCTGTCTAATGGGGTCGACCACTACAAGGGGGTCGACACCTATGTAGACACTCCTATAAGGGGGTCGACACCTATGTCTACTCCCCTAGGGGGGTCGACACCCTAGAGTGGGATAACTCCCGCCCATCCCGCTTCTTGCTGATTTGAATTCTGAATTTGATTTTTAACTAGTGCGAACCCGTGCTTCGCACATGGGAATATTAAAAATAATTAGTGGTGAAAATATGAAATTACATGCTAAAGAAATAAAATAAACATGAGCCTAAGCCATATGAGGTAAAATATGCATACATTATATTGAATGTTATTCTTTTATGTAGAATCCTTTTATACTACAACTTATAAAATGTGTTATATAATAAGTTGCACAGACCTTTAGTTTTAAACCCTTTTAAAGTATAAGACAGAGTAATCAATACATTCCACTATTAATATACATGATAAATGTTGGTAAATACTAAGAAAATAAAATTATGTATCTCCTTCAAGCAATTCAGCTGGGGAACATCCATGTTCAACTCAATAGATGCAAGAAATCATGTCAGTCAGTGAGTCCAAAGAAACATTGGAAGTGTACTTAATTAAGGAAAAATATAATTTATTTTTGCCATTATTGCATCAATAACAAAAAATCGGGTATTAATAAAAAAAAAATCATCCGCAAAAGGAAGCATGTGAGTTGAGAGATTTATCATTCATATTATTCATTGAACATAGATGTAAGTTGTATAGTCAGTTGGTTTACTTCGTTGTGTTCCCGCAATTGAATTTGGTTGAAGTCAGCAGCAGTTGTAGTAGTAATAAATGCTCTAATAACTACGGAAAAATGAAATAATGGTTTAAGTTGTTTTTTGGATAAGTAACAAAAGCAAAATGTAAAACAGGAAAATACCCTAAAGGACAAAACGAGCAAAAAGTTTGTTTCATAAGGAGAAGGGGGCAAAATTTTATCCATAAGGACAAGTGTTAGTGTAAAGAGAGTAATTATAGTGGGCCCCTTAATTCCTCCCATTACACTAAATTTTGTCCTTGAGGATAAAATTTTGCCCCCTTGTCCTTATGGAACAATTTTTGTTCCTTTTGTCCTTGAGGGTTAAAACCCCTATGTAAAAAGCCGAAATTAACTTCTATATTTATGTACACATGCAATATAGAAACCATAGAAAACCAAAGCCAAAATTATTGGATGTTCGGTATTGACGTACAAAATATTCCAAAAAGATTTTAAAAAAATGGGTGAATGACATATTTAATGAAATAAAAGATAAAATTATTTGTGGTGGAATGTATTTAATCTTATGTTTGTCTCGAAGTAGCAACTGCTAATATGAGTTTAAAGTAAGCATGTAAGATAAAGGAAAATATGCATAATCATGTAAGAAAAGGATATATGTGTATGGAGTTCATCTAAGAGTTTTCTAATAGATTCTTTGTTTGATAAGTTAATTTGCTAGTTTTTAAATGTGTTGATACGGCTAAACTGAAATAATATGCGAAATAATTTTTTTCCAGATCCCGTGTTAAATTATAATGTGTTTGATAATACTAACAATGCAGTATCGTTGCAAAATCATAATAAGATAAAATATTACACCATTTACAATTTCGTTGTACATGCATTTCAATCTACAAATTATTGTTTTTGAAAAAAATGGATTATTTATTCATGCATAAAGTTTGCCATAGCACATTTGGACCTATAATCATTTTCTATGGAACTTGCAAGGTTCAATTTTGAAATAAAACAAAAGCACTAACCATAGGTTGAAAAAAAATGATCTAGAAATGCCATCTAATTAGCGGAAGTATGAGAATAATGAGTTTATTACAAATAAAACAAAATTGTGAATGGAAAAAGGATTTTTCGAGGTGTTCATGGATGGAAGTATTAATTCACGCAATATAACACCCAAGTAAATAGATATTACTAATTTTTAGTATTCAGTGAGTATCTTTGACTGCTAAATATGTGTTTCTTTCTATTTAATTACAAAGGATTGCATTCACATAATGCACAAAAATGACAGAAAATAAATTAAATGGAAATATCGGTAATAAAAAAATAAATGAAAACGTCAATATTGTAGTATACATGAATCATATCCAAATAGCAAAAAGGGTAATGAAAGTAATAAAAAATGGTGATGCAATCTAGAATTAAAGAATTTATTTGTTAATAGAGCAAAAAAGATTCATTGAATCAAGGAATTAAATAATTTTGGAAAATTTTCATTTATTTCGTTCAATATTTATGTAAATTGAAACAAAGAACGTGCACCAACGCATAGAGAGCTATGTAGTAGCTCAAAAAGAAATAAAAACTAAAGCTATTTTTAACACGTTATTCGAACAATTAAATGTAAAAAATATAATAAAATGGTAATGTATTTGTTATTTAATGAAGTTATAATTAAAAGCGGTAACCACCAAATGCTAAATGATATATTAAAAATGATAAAAAAAAATCATGAAGCATAGGTTGCATGATTCAACTAAACCATATGGAAAAAACATTCTAGTAACTCATAAAGAACTAAAAAGGCACTATATCGTGTAGACAAATAGCTAGAATATAGCTAGTAAAATAAGCACTAACAAAAGATTATTGTTTATTCACCATCTATTTCAATCATCAATCTTGGAATTAACAGAATGAATGAAAATGGCCAAATTATAGATGCTTAGGTGTCCGACACAATTTTGTACTATCATATATGTTTATTGAACAAACCACGAAAACATTTATCTGCCCACAACTAATGGAGCACTTTCAGTTTCTCCTTACCAGGTATTTTAATAGCTAGACTTGATTTTGTTATGAGCCAATCATTGAAATCTCAAAATACAAGCTTGTTATATATTGATGTAAGAACGAAAAGCCAATTATAAATAACCAAAAGCAATCTAAGATGTTTTTCCATATGATTTAATCTTCAAGCTTGGAATTGAATAAATAAATTAAAATATTAAATTACATATGTTTATGTGTCTTGCACAATTTCATACTATCACATATATGTATTTAACAAACCACGGAAATATGTTATGTGCCCATCTGCATCTTGTAGATGAACAAAGCCAAGATTTATATAAGGTATTATAAAAAAGTCATGGAATTTCATAATTTGCTAAAGTCAAATAATTAAACAAACCATATTTGTATAGTGGATATATTTATCTGTCTAAATTTCAAAAATCTGCAACTAAGTGAACTCTTTCAACTTTTCTCACCATGTTTTATGGTAAAAGCATCTAAACTTATAATTTATTATGAGTCATCCATAGCAACGTTGGATTGCAAAAAAATTATTGGTCAAGAAAAAGTCAAGTACGAACAGTAAAAAATAATCCACGTTGTTTTCACCATCTTTCTCATTCTTCAAGCGTTGATGTAGGTGTTTAATATTGACTAACACAACAAACAGTCAACTACTGGAATAATAAAAAATAATCTAAGACAATTTAGCATCTTTTTCGATATTCAAGCTTAGTTATACGAATGTAGACCTCCAAAAAGTAAGCATAAATCTTGCATCAATGTTAAGGGTGATAAGGTAAAATGGTTCTGAAAAATTAAACTGAAAAGTATTGTTCTCTACCTTCAGCAATAAAGATAATTTCTACTGAGAGAGAATATGAACGTCATATGTAGAAGTGTAGGTTTTTACACAATAAACACTTAATAAAAGCTTGCAAATACGAATCATTATTCAAATGAACATCAGATGTGGGATTTTTAAACTGCAAGCTAATACCATCCGGAAGAGAGGAGGACAAGGACAAAAACTAAATAATTTATTGCGATATTTTGACCGAACAGGAAGAGGTTGCTACTTATATGGCTTTAAAATGATTTGGTAAAAATTAGTGAAGGAGACAGAGTAATTTGTGGTTTAGAACAGACAAAGAGAATAATTATTTTTGTGCTAGGAACCATCAACTATCTGAAAAGGGAATATAAAGTAAAGGGAAAGGGAAGTTGGAGAAATTGAGGTAAAGAATGCAATAATGGCGGTGGTAGGAATTCCAATTTCATATGGTTAAAAGGTCAACGGATGGGAAAAGATCCGATGAGCATCGGATTTTTTGTGCGTACACATGATATCATAAGGTATTTCTTGCTGTAAATGGAACTGAATGCATCTTCGATGTAACGTTAAGCTTTCATATAATATAATAGGTATAATACGTTTTAATTTGATTTAGTTTGGTATTAGAATTTTCAACTATATCAGTCATTGAAAAGTGGAAAAGAAAAAAAATATAATATTGCAAGAAAATGAAATGGATGTGAAAGAATTAAGTAATGACTAATGTGTGCATTAATGTTTCAGTTAAAATGTATAATAAGAAGATAATCAATATTCTATAAAACATTAATGAGCCTATTAGTATTCTTATAAGAAATAACAGCAATAAGAAAAAGTAATTATAAATTGAAGATAATTAACTATACAATGACACATGACAACACATGAGATTTTTTAAGAAAATTGAAACTGTAAGGTCTTTAGATGAATATTGTGCTTTCATGCAATATAACAAGTGTATAACTTTTTAACACTAATTTAGGAGATTTTTGAATGTGAATATCTAAAGTTGATAGAAGACATATTACTATAGAAAACCAAGAGATGCGCATGTTTAAACTCGCTTTTCCACCGTTGATCACTTCTCTTGACACATATCGGCATATTTACTATAGAAAACCAAGAGACATGCATGTTTAAACGCATTTTTCCATCGTTGATCTACTTCTCTCGACACATGTCAGCGTATTGTTTTTTAACAGAAATGGAACTGAAAGGTCTCTAGAGGAAGCTTGCTCTTTCATATAATATAATAGATTATTATTTTCATTCTAGCTTAAACTTAAATCTTCTATGCTCCATAACATCTTCATACTCTATCCGTTTTATGCAACCTTGGACTCTATCTCAAGCAGAATTCCTAGACGAACGCAATGACATAACCTGTTTCCCTTAATTCTTCTTATAAAAATTAATTATTTTTTAATTTGTCAAATTTAATATTATAAAATTACAGGGTGTTACATTCTCCCCTCCTTAAAGGATTCCATCCCCGAAATCTTCAAGTTAAGAACAACGTATCATACCATCTATTCATCCATCATCCACAAGCATCTGTTGTTCTTAAAAGATTTCTAATGTTGTATGAACATATGCAAAAGTGTGTGTATATGTTCCTTATCTAATGCAAAGATCAGGTGGTCTACTGATTCAATTGACCTCCTTAATGCAAGATATGATAGTGCCATATGTCCATTATGTATGCAATTATCCCTAATGCACTTTTTAACTTCTAAAAGAGTGCACAATCATTCACTCAAATGCAACATCCACATGATAACACATAAAATTTCAATCAATAAACAAATATATGCAATATGCAATATGAAAGTGACTGAGCCGAACTTAGTGCCTAAAGTGTGTGTAAATGCATCCACGAGCAACCACTTGCATCCATTAAACATAACATGTTTCAAACACATGTTTACGTCCATAGGATTTTCTACCTAAAGATCGAAGATATAATCAAGGGGTACACTAAACGATCAAACAAGTATAAACAAAGCGGTAGAAAAAGGAGAAATTAAGAACATACCCTCAAAAAGGAAAGGGTACGATGCACGTTTCTTATCTTCCGTTTCCCAAGTCGCATCTCCTAGATCATCTCCCTATTGGACTTTAACCAACTTGAATTCTCGGTTGCGTAACATCTTGACCCCCAATCCAAGTATGCATGTATGGACTCGTCTAATCGTGGCATCTCGATTTACTTCCGCTTCCCTAAACATGCTCGGCTGTACTAGTTCCGCAGTATCATGTAAACACTTCCTCAAATGCGACACTTGAAACACATCATGCACACTATTAAGCTTCTCGTGCGACTTTAATCTATAGGCCATCTGTCCAATTCGCTGTATAATGGGAAATGGACCTACGAACCATGGTGCCAATTTCCCTACAACTCCAAAGCGAACTACATTCCTCAACGATGATACTTTTATAAAGACCATGTCTCCCACATGGAAATCAAGATCGGTACTTCTCTTATCAGCATATGACATTTGTCGGTCCTATGCCGTCTTCATGCGTCTTCGAATTAAGACTATCTTCTTTGAAGTTTCTCTAATAATCCCGGGTCCAAGAAAAATCTTATATGTAGATTCCCACCAAAAAGTAGGTGATCGGCAAGGACGTACATATAGAGCTTCAAAAGGTGCCACGTCAATATTAGTCTGATAGCGGTTGTTGTAGGCGAACTCTACTAATGGAATATGTTCCTCCTATGTTCCTCCAAAGTCCAAATTGCATAACCTCAAAAGATCTTCTAGAATACGATTCGCTCTTTCTGTTTGGCCGTCCATGTGAGGGTGATAAGCGGTAGTCAAACATGATTGCATTCCTACCACCTCTTGCAAGCTCTTCCAAAACTCACTAGTGAAAATAGGATCTCGATCGCTCAAAATACTAGAAGGTATGTCGTGTAGACGAACAATCTCTCGGAGATAAACAGATGTTAACCGTGACGCTGTTCTTTTACTCTTAACAAGAATAAAATGGGCGCTCTTGGTAAGTCTATTCACTGTTACCCAAAACCCCGTATTACCCTTCCTTGACCTTGGTAACCCATCGACGAAATCCATGGAAATGCTTTACTATTTCCACTGTGGAACCTCTAAAGGGTGAAGCAAAAAACCAGGCTTCTTTTGCTTAGCCTTGACTTGTTGGCACACTAAGCATCTAGAAACGAACTCAGCCACACCCTTCTTCATTCCGTCCCAAAAGAAAACTCGCTTCATGTTCCTATACATCTTGTCTCCATCAGGATGTATGGTAAGCTTAGAACGATGTGCTTCTTCAACGATTGTCTTTCTCAAATTCTCATCTCGAGATACGCATCATCTTCCATCCGTACACAACCAACCATTGTCATCGATATTATACCTACTAAGATGGCTCGAAGACTCCCGTCTGATGAGCTGGTCTACAATCTCAATCAACTGTGTGTCATCTCGCTGTGTCGCACCTATCTGTCACAAAAGCGTCGGTTGTACCTCTAACGATGCCAACAAACTGGGTACATAATAAATGGAGGGTCTAAATTCAAAGGTAGAGATACTCTAAACTCTGCCGCTCGATAAACAAAGGACTCAAAGTCAACTTTTTTCTACTAAAGGCATCAGCTACAATGTTGCCGTTGCCAGGGATATATGCAATCTCAAAATCATAGGATGCTAAGAACTCCATCCAACTTTGTTGCCTTTCATTTAGATCTTTTTGAGAGAACAAGTATTTAAGCGACTTATAGTTTGTATACAACTCAAAACCCTCTCTGAGCAAATAGTGACGCCAAGACTTAAGTGCAAAAACAATGGCTGCTAACTCCAAGTCGTGAGTAGGGTAATTCTTCTCATGGACATTCAAATACCTTCACCCATAGCATATCACCCTTACCTCTTGCATCAAAAATGTGCCATGCTCTGTCCCGCAAGCATCAGTATACACTGTGAATGGTTTACTCCCATCCGGCAAACCTAAAACTGGAGCTGTCGTCAATGCCCTCTTTAAATGTTGGAAAGCATCGTCACAGTCAACATCCCAACAAAAGGTCAAATTCTTTTTCGTTAACTGTGTAAGTGGGGATGATATCTTAGCAAAGTCCTTGATGAACTTCCTCTAATAGCCCGCTAAACCTAGAAAACTTCTTACTTCTATTGCATTCTTAGGAATCTTCCAATCTTGAATTGCCACTACCTTCGCGGGATCCACAGCAATCACTTCCTTAGAGACCACGTGCCCTAAAAACCTCACTTCCTTCTTCCAAAAATGACATTTGGAGAACTTAACTTTGAGTTGGTGTGCTCAAAGGATCTCTAATACTTCCCTAAGATGTAGGACATGCTCTTCCTCACTTCTAGAAAATATCAAAATTTCATCCATAAAGACCACCACAAACTTGTTTATAAACTCCCTAAACACCCTACTCATCAAGTCTATGAAATTTTCTTGTGCATTCGTCAAACAAAAAGGCATGGCGAGCCACTTGAAGATACCATCGGGTGTAACTGCCAGGTTTCTCCCGACCCGATTGATCGTTAGATCGACCAAGACCGTTCAAAACCCGAACACGTTAACTCTGGGAATAAAACACATTGGAACAACAGCAGTAGACTTTTATAAAACATCATAATAATGTTACATCAGAGTACAAAATATTAGAGCACACTGAATAAAATTACAGCGGAAGATAAATTTAATACAATAAACAGCAGAAAATTTCTATGCTCTGGACACAGCTTTAGGCTTCGATCCAGAATCCTTCTCAAGAGATAAATATCTGCAAAAAGCTGCTCGATTGCCCATGTGGAAAAGAGGGCACCCGAGTTTCCAAAGTGAAACAAACTATGAGTTAGTCATGGGACCGGTGTGAGAATTCTTAACTAATATAACTAATAGCAATAGGACAAATCCAAGGACCACGTCGCTAACGCAGAACGGTATTTATTCCAATGGATTGTCGGTGCATAAATTAAAGTAAATCGTTAAACAACGCAATGCTTTTTTGGAAAAATGAAACCATTATAAGGCTCAAGTCCCATCACACAATGCAATGCAAACCGGAGGATAGAGTTTTACCTTATAATTGTCAAAAATGCTTGATACGATAAAAACGGGTTTGATATTATTGCTAGTTTATATAAGTTTCAAAAACAGTTCAATCATAATGTAACGATCATAAGGTGCATAGTACCCCATCCTACAATGTCGCCACACTAGTTCTACAATCTAAACCGCATGGTGTCGTACTGGAAATTGGGTTTCCGTCATGAGTCAAGGCTAGGGAGGAGCTACTTACCGATTCGAGACACTCTAGCTAATGTCTCAGGATTCCCCGCAGTGAACCCTTGGATCCTCCAGGGTCGGTCCGCATATACGATTTTGCGGATTGGAAATACCTGAACACACGTTTACTAGTCCTATAGGACCTATCATCTGAGGCGCCTCATTCCATCATCCACATTAGTAAAATGTCGGGCATGTAAAACCCAAACACCGCTTCTAGCCAGAAAGAAACGTGTTGCTCTCCCTACATTCCCTTCTCCCGTTTTAGACTCCAACCGGGTGTAAGGCTCGCAAAGCTACGTAATACACAAAGCTATGCTTATTCAAGCTGTACTTTGATCATCAGCCACAAGGCCCGCTTTTCAACAAAACCATGATCATTTGCATCTTAGCATGCCACATTGTCAATCCATATCATACCATTGATTCCTACCAATATATATCCTCTAATCTCGTACGTCTTAGAGAAGGGTGTTAAACACCAAATATATATTAATTTAGCAGAGATCAACGAATACCATATAATGGAATACAACGTCAGACATACAATCCATTTTCAAGTTCGTTCTGGGTCTGAATGAAACCAGAGCACCTTATTCCTCGCATATCCAAACAATCAACAAGTAATCTGGACGGCCACCATTGTAGCCCTTTCAAGGTAGCTACTATAATCATGGGCATTAATGGTAACTCATCCATTCAACACGAAGATCGTCGGTCTTCAATCACCATCTTCAACTCTTCGACTTAGATCGACGAATAATCATTTGAAGTGAGATTGAACTCGGACTTTTCAAATGATCTTCGTATATATATAATTTAAAATCTTTTCTTATCGTTAATAATAATTTATATTGATTGATTCTATTTTTATTTATATAAAACTAATTGAATTTTATTTAACAACAATTCATGTCAATAGGCGACTTTAGCGTCGTTTTTACCCAAAATTGTTTTACAAGTTTCTCTAAATCTAACCGTTGGAATTTAACACAATTCATATCATTGTAACAAGGCGAACCTAACGGTTTAAGTTTTGGGAAAATCCGACGGTCGGATATTTCGGTATAACAATTTAAAGTTACGATTGTCGAATTGCGAACTACCGCGCGCGATTTGTTTAATTATAATTTACAAATATATACTTATATATAATTCCGTCATCCATTTCATTTCACTATATTTTGCTAACATCGAATATCCCTATTTGTATATATAATGTCGAGGTATAACATGACATACAATAATGCTTATTTTTATTTTAATTTACATACACATCCTAAACATAACAATGTATATTTTTCTTTTATCTAAACAAAATGTATATTTGGTTCATTATTCTTTCTATTGAAAATCCATTCATTAAAATATAAATTTCTAATCCTTTTATTTGCAATGAAAAATGTAATTTTCTATTTTATTTACATTGAGAAATGTAAACTTTGATTTCATTTTCAATTTACATTGGAAAATGTAAATTTCTTTATTTCTTTTATTTCTTTTGTTTACAATGAAAAATGTAACTTTATATATTCATGTGTTTATTTGCAGCTAATTTACAAATGAAAATGTACCTCATTTTCTATGGGTTTCCATTTGCATATAAAAAAGGCAAATAAAATGTACTTCTTAAATTTCATGTCTTTTATTCACATTTATAATGTGAATAAAATAATCTTTTTTTAAATTCATGTTCTTATTCACAACTAAAATGTGAATAAAATAATCCTTTCTAAATTCATCTTTTAATTTGCATCTACAATGCAAATAAAATGTAAATTTTTCTTATTTCCTTTTGTAGTCTTTAATCTACATTGTAAAATGAAATCTTTCATTTCACCTATAACTACATTGCAAAATGTAACTTTAATATTCTTTCTAATCTCAGTTTTATTTGCATCAAGAAATGCAATAAAAACCGCAACCCTTTTTACTGAATATAAAATGGTAATAAAAAGTGGTTTTAAAGATTCTATTCTTATAATTTAATCAATTTGGAAATAAAAACATAATTTCCAAATCCATACTTTTTTATTGTATCCAAACTTGTTATGTAAAATAAAATTGCACTAAGATGTAATCTTAAATTCCTATCTCTTTTTGTTGAAAATAATCCTACATTACAAATGCAAAATTTTAATCTCTAATCTTTTTAAAAAAGAAATTTACAACAAAATGTAATTCTATATTTATATTATCTAGTGTGACAAGATAAAATGTAAACACAATCTTTTACGTAAAATGGTATTACACAATATGTAATTTTAAATGTCCTATCTTTTTATAATGAACAAACTTCCAAATAAAAGGTTAAATCTTTTTATTGATATTACAAATAAAATGATCTTTTTATTTAACATAACACTATATGGATATCTTTAGGTCTAAATGTATAATAACATTCAAACATTTCATTTGATTCTACAAAGTTACAACAAAATAATAAGCTCTTTTATCATAAACTTTTTTCAAAACAGTACTACATAAAGATATAGTCTTTAATGTAAAAAAAATTATATTTAAACAAAAGTATAAATAAAACAAAATCTTTAATGCCCATTCTTTTTATTGTAATGAATTTACAATAAAAATAATAAATTTCATTTCAGTTCTTTCATTCACAAATGAAATGTGGATAAAAGTGATTTTACAAATTTGCCTTTTTATTTACACAAAGGATATAAATAAAAATGTATAAAATAAGTTTTTATTTTTATTTACACATAAAATGTAAATAAAAATATGATTTCTAAAATTGCCTTTTTATTTACACATAAAATGTAAATAAAAACATGGTTTTCAAATTTTGTTTTTTTATTTACACCTAAATGTAAATAAAACATGGTTTACAAAAATGTCTTTTTAATTACACGTAGTATGAAAATAAAAATATGATTTTTAATTCTGCCTTTTTATTTATATATAAAATGTAAATACATTAAGTTTTCTAATTCTGACTTTTTAATTTGCAAATACAATGCAAAATAAAATACGATTTCAAACTTGTCCTTTTTATTAACAAATACGATACAAAATAGAATATGATTTCAACTCTTGTCTTTTTTATTTGCACATAGAAAAGAAAATAAAATATATTTCAAGTCTTGTCCTTTTTATAAACAAATATAATATTGATAAAAGTGTATTTAAAATCTTATCCTTTTTATTAACAAATATAATGTTAATAAAAAATATATTTTTAGTTTTGACCCTTTTTATTAGAAAATAAGATGTCAATAAAAATGTGTTTATAATCTTGACCTTTTTATTAACAAACAAAATGTTAATAAAAATGTGTGATGACCCCAAACTTCCATGGGATGAAAGTAAGGAATAATCATTTGGAATACAACATAAATACAATAATACATATCATAGATACAATATAGCATAGGAAATTCATAGAGTAACAAAATCATAGAAGCGGAAATATAATGTCATCAACCACAGAAAGTCCACAGTCACAAAATTCTAAGTTATTACATCAAGTTTGCAGAAAAAGAAATAAGTTCCAACTCCAGCTTAAACAACGTGAAATGAACCAAGTTTAATGTCTGGAATTAAAAAGAGAAAAATGTAAAAGCAGAAAATGATAGATGTATTCAAGCTCCAAGTCATCACCTCTCCACAAAAGCAAATCCAAGAAAGATAATAAGCAGCTCCAAAGAAAAGACTCCAAGCAAAGAATAAACCTGTTTACTTGGCTGCGCATGTAGAAAGGATGGCACCCGAGTTTGCAAAAAGGTGGAAACAAACAACGGGTCAGTCATGGGACAGGTGTGAGAATTCTTAACTAATTAATCACAATTAATAGGGAAAATCCAAAGACCACGCCGCTAACGCGTAACAGGTTTGCTCTAATGGACTGCCTTGCATAAAAGTGTCAGAACAAATAATAAGTAAATCGTACAACAACGTCATGCTTTTGAGAAAAATACGGCAAGTACGAGTTTAATATTATTATTAGTATGTATGAAAAACATTTCAAAATAAATGTATCAATCCTAGGAAACATAGATACCATAATGCTATGCTTCCATACTAGTAATACAATCAAATCCGTAGGTTTGTATTGGAAGTTTGGATTTCCATCATGAGTCAAGTCTAGGGGGGAGCTCCTTACCAATTCGAGACACTCTAACAAGTGTCTCAGGATCCACCGCAGTGAACCCTAGGATCCTGCAGGGCCGATCCACACATACAACTTCGTGGATTGGCAATTCCTGAACACACGTTTCCCGATCCTATAGGACCTATCATCCGAGGCGCCTCATTCCATCATCCACATAAGTAAAATGTCGGGTAGTGTTAAAGCCCAATCACCACTTCTAGCTAGAAAGAAACGTGCTGCTCTCCCTGCGTTCCATTCTCCCGTTTTAGACTTTGCCGGTGTGTGAGGCTCGCGAAGTCACGCTATACACAAAGCTATGCCTAAACAGGCTATACTTTGATCGTCCCACAAGGCCTGCTTTTCAACAAAACCTTGATCCTATACATCTTAGCATGCCACATCATCACTCCATATTGCACTACCAATCCTTTGAAGAAATATATGAACGGGTGTTATGCAAGAGAATAAATTCCCCGCCACCAAACATCCATACATTCGACAAAAGAACAATAACACGATATTTGATAGAGTATGATGTCAGAAACACAATCCATTTATTAGCTTATGCTCTGGGTCTGAGCGAAAGTGTAACACCCCGAATTTCGGTTAATGCTAAAATTCACAAATTAAAGAATAACTAATCCCAGATGTGGGAATTAGGGGAAACGGGTTGCACCATTGCGTTTGTCTTGGAAAAATACGCGAAATAGAGTCCGAGTTTTCGAAAATCGGAGTCCGTGTGAAGAAGATATGGACGAACGAAGTTAGGCAGAAAAACCGAAAACAATCTAGAATGCACTGGCGCACTTGTGAAGTGCTCCAGTACAAAAATACACTGGCGCACTTGGGAAGTGCGCCCGTGTCGAGCCAGAAACCTGCACAGCTTTCTGGCTTGACGCTGGCTGGCTTGGTGCACCTGTTTTGGTTCTCTGGTCTGTTCTGCTGGCCTATGACGATTTTTGATGGTTTAGATCTAAACTAGGGTTAATCTAATGGCCTAAAACACTTGCTTAATCCTATAAATAAGACCCTAAGCTAGCCCTAAATGATCATAATCCTATCATCTAACTAAACTATGCCAAAATTTTCTATGATCATGGCCTCCACTCAAATCCCTAGCCTCCATCCTCTTTAAATCCTATTTCTATGAAGGCTTTCATATCCATACAAGCATCTTTGAGTTGTATGAGTGATCATTAGCTTGCATTCTTCATCAAGTTGCAAGCTTTATGTCCATGGTTAGAGTTTTTGGGTGATTTGTGGCAAGGGTTTGCTTATTGGAGCTTAGTGGTGAGTTTCTATAGCCTTAATAATCAATTGTTAAATTGATTATGATAGGATATGATAAGATATGGCTATGTTTGTGGATAAATGTGCTTATGTAAGTTTAGTATAGGGTATGTTGTGTGTTTTGCAAGTTTTAGGCTATATGCTAGTTTAATGCTATGTTTTATGATGCTCACTATGCAAAACACTGTGTTGAACATTGATGCATATGTAACATGTTATGTAAACTATATGTGAGATTATATGCAAGTTATGATGCAAGTTCATATGAAAGTTATGATGCAAGTTCATATGCAAGTTTGTCTCTTTTTATGATATGCATAATATATGCAAGTTTGCCTCTAAGTATGGCATGTTATGCAAGTTCATATGCAAGTTATGATGCAAGTTCATACGCAAGTTATGATGCAAGTTCATATGCAAGTTATGATGCAAGTTCATATGCAAGTTATGATGCAAGTTCATATGCAAGTTATGATGCAAGTTCATATGCAAGTTTGCCTCTATGTATGACATAAGTACATGTGCAAGTTCATCCCTTTTAGACCTATGACATGTATACAAGTTGACACCTTTATGATAGGTCTATGACATGAACATTTAAGCAAGTTACCATCTTTATGACATATGTGATTCATGCAAGTTTGGGTTGGTAATTTATGCAAGTTGGGTTTATGGTCATATATACAAGTTGACACCTTTTAAACCCATGATAATGCTAATGATATGCTAAGTTGAACCCATTGTGTGTATGATGAATCTTCTCTTTTGAAGTATGTCATGCTAACGTATTTACGTGGGGACGATGGGGTAAAAAATTAATGAACACATAAAATTGTGTGAAGTGGGTATGACTAAACATACCGTAAAGTGGATGGACATAATTGGGAATTTACCTATTAAGTTAGGTCTACCCATATTATGGAATTGGGAATTTACCTATTGAGTTAGGTCTACCCATATTCTTAAACATTTGTAATTAATTAGGGATAATCAATACAAATTATGGGGGTGATTAATTAGGTGTAATTAATCTACTAAGACACAAGGTTGGACCCTTTTGTAGCATAAGACTGCCCGGAACCGACCGGCAAATCCAGCGGCTACAAATGATTGGCCCAATGTGAGAGGTCTTAGTCATAAACTAAATACGTGACAAGTGTAAAGACACGAGGTTAGACTCTGTTATGGTGTAAGGCTGCCCGGAACCAACCGGCATATCCAGCTGCCATAAAAGACAGTCTAATGTGAGAGGTCTTTACAAAGGTTACGATCTTAATTAATTAAGAAACACTTAACCGAATTAGCATGTAGAGGGGCATGAGGGGTTAAGTGGGTGCCTTGGGTGGCATGTAGTAACTAGTGGGGGTGCCTTGGGTGGCATGAGGAAACTAGTGGGTTGCCTTGGGTGGCAATAGAAAATACGATTAGAATACTTAACCAAAGTGGAACATGTAATTAAACATGATTAAAGGGTTAAGTAAGTGCCTTGGGTGGCATGTGGGAATCAAGTAAGTGCCTTGGGTGGCATGCGGAAATCTAGTGGGTGCCTTAAGTGGCAATTGAAATATAATTAAATGACAAGCTTAAGTAGTAGCTTGTGGCGGCCTTAAGTGGCAATTGAAATATAATTAGATGACTTAACCAAACCTTAACATGTAAGGGGGCATGATTATAAAAGGGGTTAAGTGGGATGCACTAGATAAAATGACAAGCTTAAGTAGTAGCTTGTGGGGGCCCATTTCAACCAATATCCCAAACGTATCTTTGTGGGCTCGACCCAAGTCGAGGACGGGACACGCATATTGGGCTTGACTATAAGAGGCCAAAACGGGGTAGTGGTGGCAATGCGAGTCCAACGGGTTTCATATGCGTGTGTGGACCCGGGCTGGTAGGTAAGACGTTGTTGCATCGTGTAGATATAAGCCGTGCACCACTTGTTGTATCGGGTTGCCACTTTGGGGAGTGATACACCCCATTGTGGGGCCAGCACGGGTATCTACGGTAGGTAGCCGATCGCTTGGGGAGTAGTGGGTACACCTAGTGGAGATAGGGGCAGACGGCACCTATGTAGTCAGCTAGGGGTACACGAAACTACTATTAAAAATTACTAAGTACACCTAGTGGAGATAGGGGCAGACGGCACCTATGTAGTCAGCTAGGGGTACAAGAAACTACTGGGTAAAATTACTAAGTACACTTAGTGGGATCAACCTTTAAGTAGGAATTACCCTTGGGTGGGTAGAACTGGTGTGGTGCAGTGTAGGAATTACCCTTGGGTGGGTAGATCTGGGGTGGTATAATCTAGTAATTATCCTTGGGTGGATAAATGCGTCTTTTCGGTTATCTAAGTACATCCTGTGTTTAGTTGGCTACTTAGTGTAGTCATTATCCCCAGAGGTACCGTACCTTGTTTATATCATACCCTAATTACTTTAATGATTGTATTGTTAGGGTTATAGGACTCACTCAGACTTATGTCTGACCCCGTTGTTTCTTTATCTTTTTCCCAACCCTCAGGTTTTCAGAGTGGGCCTAGCATTAGTGGGCTTTGATCGGACTGCTTTATCTATCTTTTGGAGCTTGGACCGTGGATGTAAAGCTCAGTTTATCTTTTCTTTTATGGCTATTAGGTTATGTAGTGGGATTATGTACTTTTGTTTTTATCAGGATGGATACTATGTACTTGACTCTTATTTATGGTTTTGGTGTAACCAAACATATTTTACTTTCCTCTGGATTGAAATGATGTTTTAAATTCTCAAGTATTACTTATATCTGTCTTGTTGTAATTTTTCTGTTCTATATTCACTTCAAATACTCCACCAATGTTATGGCATTCCCTTAGTGAGTGACCGTAGCGGGTGTGGGGTGTTACACGTGGTATCAGAGCTTAAGGTTACCAGAACTGATAAATTTTTTAGAAAAACTATTTTCTAAGAATATTTTTGAAAGGAGTATTTTCAAAAACATGTCTTTTAAGAGAAAAGTTTTTGAAAGAAAAGCATAATCCCCAATAGCATATCTATATCTTTCGAATTCTCCGTTTTGAATCTCTTCCTCTCTCGTTTTGAGTTTCCTCTCCGCGTATAGATGACCTTTCTAAGATAGATAAGAATGGAAAACCACTTATAGGGACTTAGACATTAGTCGGATTAGAAGTTGGTTCAAGAAGGAGGAGGACTGGTAGGTATCTATTGGATAGACGATGGGAGGAAGGCTCAAATAGTTGTTTGGTTAATGAAGGATGAAACCTCATTGGTGGGAGGTTACGAGTGGAGAATGGGAAGAAGAAGGCGAGTAGTTATCCTTTTGGAGGAATGGGACACCTTATTAGGATTGCCCAAAGGGGCATGGCCAAGGTATGGAATCTCCTGGAGGGTAGTTGTATTCCCTCGCGGCTAGTGTACCAGATGGGGATAGGACCGTCTAGGTTGGAATTTGGATTTCTTTATTATCCGGTTCGAAATTTATTTGATTCTGACGCATCGAGTTCGTTTATCTCATCATTGTTAGTTGAGTCACTGCACTTAGACACCAGTTTGGTAGATGATCCCTTAGTTGTTTCAAACCCAATTCGGGCTCCATGATGTGTTTGGGTTTGAAAGTTTCTATACTTAGCATTGAGTTTAGATGTGATGCTTTTTGGGCTTCACGGGCTACGGGATAGTTTCGGGCATGGATTGGTTATCCGGTAGGGGTGTCGTTCTTGATTTTGAAGGGAGAGTTGTTAGGCTTGTGACCCGCTTGGGTAACACTCTCGAGATCTCTTGTAATCTCATGGCATCTGTTATGCTAAGTTATCTAGAATCGCTTGACACGTCGGTCGAGAGTTTGCGATCTGTTAGAGTGGTCCGGGAATACTCGGATGTGTTTGAGGAGGTGAAGGGCTTACCTCCGGAGCGGGAGATTGACTTCCGAATATATCTGGTAGACAATGCTAAACCTGTATCTTTACCAGTGCGCCACATGGCTCCTCGTGAGAGGAGGGAACTCCATAAGCAAGTAGGGGAGTTGCTTGAGAAGGGGTTCATAAGACGAAGTATATCGGAGTGGGGAGCTCCAGTAGTTTTTGCTACGAAGGCGGTTGGGTCGCTCAGACTTTGTGTAGGCTAAAGAGAACTAAATAAACTCACAAAGAAGAATAGACACTCATTGTCGAGGATTGATGATCTCTTTGATCAGTTAGTTGGCGCCTCAGTATTTTCGCAGTTGGACTCAGCCACGGGGTTTCGTCAGTTGAGAGTGGCTGAGGATAATATAGAGAAGACTGCCTTTAGGACTCCGGATGGTTTTATGAGTGGCTGGTGATGCCATTTGGTTAGACGAACGCCCCCGCATACTTTGTTGATTTGATGAGAAGGGTGTTCAAGGAGTACCTAAATAAGTTCGTGATGGTCTTTGTAATTGACATCTTGGTCTTTTCTAGGAGCAAAATAAGTTTTCGTATCTGCTCAATAGGTTGAGCAAAGCCGGTTATGGGATATACGGTGGTTTTAGAGCGAGACTGGCGAGGACATCCAGAGTTGGACAAGGGCTTAATTATTTAGCCGTTTTTACTAGTATCATCTCACGTAGGTCGTCTGAATTCGAAGGAGGTATCCCTTGGGTGTTTGTCTGATATTGGTTTAGGCCCTTGGGGCTTGCATTTGGGGGATGTTGAGTTCGACTAGGGTGGTCTGCGTGAGAGATGGACAGTTGTGAGGATTTTTGGATGGGGTAATATCCTGGTTTTCTCTAAAAGAGGAGAAGAGCATGCCCTACATCTTAGGGAAGTGTTGGAGACTCTTCAAGCGCATAGTCTTAGGACAGCAAAAGTGGATAGGATTCTTAGCATCCTATGAGTTTGAAATAGCGTATACCCATGGCAAGGGTAACGTGGTAACGAATGCCTTAAGTAGAAAAAGGTTGTCCTTGAGTTCATTGTTCGTTGAACGACGGAGCATAGAGTTTATTTCTATGTTTGACTTTAGACCTTCCGTTGACTTTGTACCCGGTTTGCTAGCCTCCTTGGAGGTTAGGCCTACTCTTTTGGGGCGTATTGGCGGAGCACAGCGGGACGACCCACAGTTAGTTGAGTTAGTAGAGAAGCTCATGAGGAGGGGGAGTCGTCCAGCCATTTGAGTAGGTACACCCTAGATGGTAAGGGGTGGTTGTGCAGAGACGGTAGACTTTGTGTACCGCAAGACAAGGGTTTGAGGAAGGCTATACTTGATGATGCACATCGATCGAAGATGACCATTCATCCCGATAGGGACAAGATGTACCAAGGCATGAAGCGAGTTTTCTTTTGGGCCGGTATGAAGAAAGATGTGGCCAAGTATGTCGCTCGATGCTTGGTGTGCCAACAGGAGAAAGCGAAGCAAATGAAACCAGGTGGGTTGCTTCACCCATTGGGAGTTCCGCAATGAAAGTGGGATAGCGTCTCGATGGATTTTATTGACGGGTTACCGAGATCGAGGAAAGGTAATACGGGAATTTGGGTTGTGGTAGATAGACTTACTAAGAGTGCCCATTTCATACCCGTAAGAGGACTGTTCCATGTTTAGCTTCAGTTTATATTCGAGAGATAGTTCGGTTGCATAGGGAACATGACATATCCCATGTGTCACATTTGAGGAAGTGCCTACATGAGACCGCAGAGGCGGTAGAGCCGAGCTTGCTTAAAGAAGTAAAGATAGAGCGTGATGTGATTATTTGACGAGCTCCTAACCGCATCCTTGGGTCAGAGATTAGGAAGTTGAGAAACAGAGAGGTTCGACTAGTCAAAGTGAAAAGGGGAGAAGGTGAGAGCAATGCTAAGAAACGTGCTGCTCTCCCTGCGTTCCATTCTCCCGTTTTAGACTTTGCCGATGTGTGAGGCTCGCGAAGTCACGCTATACACAAAGCTATGCCTAAACAGGATATGCTTTGATCGTCCCACAAGGCCTGCTTTTCAACAAAACCTTCATCCTATACATCTTAGCATGCCACATCATCACTCCATATTGCACTACCAATCCTTTGAAGAAATATATGAACGGGTGTTATGCAAGAGAATAAATTCCCCGCCACCAAACATCCATACATTCGACAAAAGAACAATAACATGATATTTGATAGAGTATGATGTCAGACACACAATCCATTTATTAGCTTATGCTCTGGGTCGGAGCGAAAGTGTAACACCCCGAATTTCGGTTAATGCTAAAATTCACAAATTAAAGAATAACTAATCCCGGATGTGGGAATTAGGGGAAACGGGTTGCACCATTGCGTTCGTCTCGGAAAAATACGCGAAATAGAGTCCGAGTTTTCGAAAATCGGAGTCCGTATGAAGAAGATATGGACGAACGAAGTTAGGCAGAAAAACCGAAAACAAGCTAGAATGCACTGGCGCACTTGTGAAGTGCTCCAGTACAAAAATACACTGGCGCACTTGGGAAGTGCGCCCGTGTCGAGCCAGAAACCTGCACAGCTTTCTGGCTTGACCCTGGCTGGCTTGGTGCACCTGTTTTGGTTCTTTGGTCTGTTCTGCTGCCCTATGACGATTTTTGATGGTTTAGATCTAAACTAGGGTTAATCTAATGGCCTAAAACACTTGCCTAATCCTATAAATAAGACCCTAAGCTAGCCCTAAATGATCATAATCCTATCATCTAACTAAACTATGCCAAAATTTTCTATGATCATGGCCTCCACTCAAATCCCTAGCCTCCATCCTCTTTAAATCCTATTTCTATGAAGGCTTTCATGTCCATACAAGCATCTTTGAGTTGTATGAGTGATCATTAGCTTGCATTCATCATCAAGTTGCAAGCTTTATGTTCAAGGTTAGAGTTTTTGGGTGATTTGTGGCAAGGGTTTGCTTATTGGAGCTTAGTAGTGAGTTTCTATAGCCTTAATAATCAATTGTTAAATTGATTATGATAGGATATGATAAGATATGGCTATGTTTGTGGATAAATGTGCTTATGTAAGTTTAGTATAGTGTATGTTGTGTGTTTTGCAAGTTTTAGGCTATATGCAAGTTTAATTCTATGTTTTATGATGCTCACTATGCAAAACACTATGTTGAACATTGATGCATATGTAACATATTATGTAAACTATATGTGAGATTATATGCAAGTTATGATGCAAGTTCATATGCAAGTTATGATGCAAGTTCATATGCAAGTTTGTCTCTTTTTATGATATGCATAATATATGCAAGTTTGCCTCTAAGTATGGCATGTTATGCAAGTTCATATGCAAGTTATGATGCAAGTTCATATGCAAGTTATGATGCAAGTTCATATGCAAGTTATGATGCAAGTTCATATGCAAGTTTGCCTCTATGTATGACATAAGTACATGTGCAAGTTCATCCCTTTTAGACCTATGACATGTATACAAGTTGACACGTTTATGATAGGTCTATTACATGAACATTTAAGCAAGTTACCATCTTTATGACATATGTGATTCATGCAAGTTTGGGTTGGTTATTTATGCAAGTTGGGTTTATGGTCATATATACAAGTTGACACCTTTTAAACCCATGATAATGCTAATGATATGCTAAGTTGAACCCATTGTGTGTATGATGAATCTTCTCTTTTGAAGTATGTCATGTTAACGTATTTACGTGGGGACGATGGGGTAAAAAATTAATGAACACATAAAATTGTGTGAAGTGGGTATGATTAAACATACCGTAAAGTGGATGGACATAATTGGGAATTTACCTATTAAGTTAGGTCTACCCATATTATGGAATTGGGAATTTACCTATTGAGTTAGGTCTACCCATATTCTTAAACATTTGTAATTAATTAGGGATAATTAATACAAATTATGGGGGTGATTAATTAGGTGTAATTAATCTACTAAGACACGAGGTTGGACCCTTTTGTAGCATAAGACTGCCCGGAACCGACAGGCAAAGCCAGCGGCTACAAATGATTGGCCCAATGTGAGAGGTCTTAGTCATAAACTAAATACGTGACAAGTGTAAAGACACGAGGTTAGACTCTGTTATGGTGTAAGGCTGCCCGGAACCAACCGGCATATCCAGCTGCCATAAAAGACAGTCTAATGTGAGAGGTCTTTACAAAGGTTACGATCTTAATTAATTAAGAAACACTTAACCGAATTAGCATGTAGAGGGGTATGAGGGGTTAAGTGGGTGCCTTGGGTGGCATGTAGTAACTAGTGGGGGTGCCTTGGGTGGCATGAGGAAACTAGTGGGTTGCCTTGGGTGGCAATAGAAAATACGATTAGAATACTTAACCAAAGTGGAACATGTAATTAAACATGATTAAAGGGTTAAGTAAGTGCCTTGGGTGGCATGTGGGAATCAAGTAAGTGCCTTGGGTGGCTTGCGGAAATCTAGTGGGTGCCTTAAGTGCCAATTGAAATATAATTAAATGACAAGCTTAAGTAGTAGCTTGTGGAGGCCTTAAGTGGCAAGTGAAATATAATTAGATGACTTAACCAAACCTTAACATGTAAGGGGCATGATTATAAAAAGGGGTTAAGTGGGATGCACTAGATAAAATGACAAGCTTAAGTAGTAGCTTGTGGGTGCCCATTTCAACCAATATCCCAAACGTATCTTTGTGGGCTCGACCCAAGTCGAGGACGGGACACGCATATTGGGATTGACTATAAGAGGCCAAAACGGGGTAGCGGTGGCAATGCGAGTCCAACGGGTTTCATATGCGTGTGTGGACCCGGGCTGGTAGGTAAGACGTTGTTGCATCGTGTAGATATAAGCCGTGCACCACTTGTTGTATCGGGTTGCCACTTTGGGGAGTGATACACCCCATTGTGGGGCCAGCACGGGTATCTACGGTAGGGAGCCGATCGCTTGGGGAGTAGTGGGTACACCTAGTGGAGATAGGGGCAGACGGCACCTATGTAGTCAGCTAGGGGTACACGAAACTACTATTAAAAATTACTGAGTACACCTAGTGGAGATAGGGGCAGACGGCACCTATGTAGTCAGCTAGGGGTACAAGAAACTACTGGGTAAAATTACTAAGTACACTTAGTGGGATCAACCTTTAAGTAGGAATTACCCTTGGGTGGGTAGAACTGGTGTGGTGCAGTGTAGGAATTACCCTTGGGTGGGTAGATCTGGGGTGGTGTAATCTAGTAATTATCCTTGGGTGGATAAATGCGTCTTTTCGGTTATCTTAGTACATCCTGTGTTTAGTTGGCTACTTAGTGTAGTCATTATCCCCAGAGGTACCGTACCTTGTTTATATCATACCCTAATTACTTTAATGATTGTATTGTTAGGGTTATAGGACTCACTCATACTTATGTCTGACCCCGTTGTTTCTTTATCTTTTTCCCAACCCTCAGGTTTTCAGAGTGGGCCTAGCACTAGTGGGCTTTGATCGGACTACTTTATCTATCTTTTGGAGCTTGGACCGTGGATGTAAAGCTCAGTTTATCTTTTCTTTTATGGCTATTAGGTTATGTAGTGGGATTATGTACTTTTGTTTTTATCAGGATGGATACTATGTACTTGACTCTTATTTATGGTTTTGGTGTAACCAAACAAATTTTACTTTCCGCTGGATTGAAATGATGTTTTAAATTCTCAAGTATTACTTATATCTGTCTTGTTGTAATTTTTCTGTTCTATATTCACTTAAAATACTCCACCAATGTTATGGCATTCCCTTAGTGAGTGACCGTAGCGGGTGTGGGGTGTTACAGAAAGCCAAACCCGTGAAATCAACACGTACGTTTGGGCAATGACAATGACCCTTTAGTTGGGAGCAAGTCAAATCAGGGCCTCGATCGTTGTCCATTCGAGGGAAGATTTACGGTCTTCATATGCCATCTTTAAACTTCCATTAACGTCGTTTGATTATTTGGAATGTGAGAACCCGGACTTCCCAAATAATCCTCGTATATATATATATATATATATATATATATATATATATATATATATATATATTTAAAATCCTTCGTATCACGTTATGATGATTACTTATTTTAATTATTTAAAATAATTAAATTTTAATTAACGACGCTTCAGGTCAATGGACGACCCTGGAGCTGCTTTCAACAAATTTTGATTTTCATATTCCTCAAAATCTAACCGTTGGATCATAACGTGTCTTATACCATTGGAAAGAATTTTCCGAGACGGTCCTAATGTTTTCAGTTTTGGGAAAATCCGAACGGTTGGATCTTCCGGTATAATCGTTTAAAGATACGATTTCAAAATGTGAACTGCCGCGCTCGATTCGATAAAATTTTAATTATATGTATATAAATATATAAATATAATTCTCCCAACCTTTTATTTACATAAAAAGGTAAATTCCATTTTTATGTTGGATTCATTATTTTAATTACTCTGTAAATTTTCAGTGAACATACCTAACTTTTACTTACGTATGAAAATGTAAATTTTATTTCACAATGTAAAAGTTCATTCT
Organism: Allium sativum; assembly: GCA_030737875.1. NCBI lineage: Eukaryota > Viridiplantae > Streptophyta > Magnoliopsida > Asparagales > Amaryllidaceae > Allium > Allium sativum. The sequence goes on from CM060924.1 coordinate 1,046,531,227, forward strand.
TTTATTGCATATAAAATGCAATTTTATTTGCGATGCAAATTCTCATTTTTATAAAAATGTAAATTGTCTATACAGTGCAAAATCTACTTTTTTATTTACATCCTAAAAATATAAATTTAATTTCATGTCACATTCCAACATCTTATTTACATATAAAGTATAAATTTAATTTACATGTCAAATTCCTACACCTTATATTACATATAAAATATAAATTTAATTTACATGTCAAATTCCTACACCTTATATTACATATAAAATAAATGAATTTTATTTCTAATGTTCATTCTCATCCTATGTTACATATAAAAAAATTGTGTATTCTATCATACGATGTAAACGCATCTTTTAATTACATAGAAAAATGTAATTTTTATCCTACGGTGTAATTTCCTATATAATTTACATATGAAAATGTAATATTTAACAAACGATGTAAATCCATGTTTTAATTACATATAAAAATGAAATTTTTATCTTACTGTTTAATTTCCTACATACATTACATATAAAAATGTAATATTTAACATACGATGTAAATTCATGTTTTAATTACATATAAAAAATGTAATTTTTAACATACGATGTAAATTCATGTTTTAATTACATATAAAAACGTAATTTTTAACCTACGGTGTAATTTCCTACATACATTACATATTAAAATGTAATATTTAACATACGATGTAAATTCATGTTTTAATTACATATAAAAATGTAATTTTTATCCTACGGTGTAATTTCCTATATAATTTACATACGAAAATGTAAATTTTAACATACGATGAAATTCACATGGTAATTACATAGAAAAATGTAATTTTTATCATACGGTGTACATTCATGTTTTAATTACATATAAAAATGTAATTTTTAACGTACGATGTAAATTCATGTTTTAATTACATATAAAAATGTATTTTTTAACATACAATGTAACTTCATGTTTTAATTACATTTAAAAATGTAATTTTTAACATACGATGTAAATTCATGTTTTAATTACATATAAAAATGTAATTTTTATCCTATGGTGTAATTTCCTACATACATTACGTATAAAAATATAATATTTAACATACGATGTAAATTCATGTTTTAATTACATATAAAAATGTAATTTTTATCCTACGGTGTAATTTCCTGTATAATTTACATACGAAAATGTAAATTTTAACATACGATGAAATTCACATTAAAATAATGTAAATTTCTTAACGGTGTAAAAGATGATAGATTTATACATGATTCATATCCACAAGGCATACTTCAACAAATTTAAACAAGGTAAAAATTTATTTTTTTCTACTGATCTATAATTTTAATTAACAGATCTTTGACTGAAAATAACGGATCTAAAATCATAACATCACAACAATTTGAATCCATAACCCATGGTAACATTCATCGCAGATCTAATTGTGTTTGACTTTAAATTTCACATAACACAATAATAATAATAATTAAATTAATTAAATTTAATTAAAAATAAATTCTCACATTGCTCAGGACTGGAATGAAGGTTCGGATTCGATCAGGTCTCGTGTTCCAAGTCACGACAGTTTTGGATCTGAATGATTTCAATTTGAAGTTCATACGAATAAAGTAGAAACAGTCTTTCAACAACTGTCGCTGTAACGCTTAAAAGCGTGGCAAAACTGAAATTGAATTTACCTTTATAATTTCAGAAAGTTCAAAACTTTGGATCAAGAAATCGGGAGATGGGATGATCGGATTGAGTAGCGGATTGTTGGAGGTGGAGCGGGGAGGAGGTGCGCCTGAACCCCGGTCGGAGCTGGGGGATGCGGCGGTGGCTGTGGGCCCAGCGGCGGTTCAAAGGCCACGACTTTGGATGCTCGGTTCGAGAGCTACAGGGCGCGAGAGGAAGTGCTTCTTGTCGGAGATGGAAGAGCCTTCAAGGTTCTTCCAAAAAGTCCAAAGGGGTATAGGTCAATTTTCCATGGATTGGGAGGATTTTGAGGAGGAATAATTGAAGGGGTGGCGGCCTAATGGAATCGGGGAAGATGAAGTATACAGTACACCATATTTTATAATTGAGGTATTAGGGTTATTTAATTATTAAATTTTTAATTAGCCCAAATTAAGCCCGTTTAGCAAACACCTTCTTTTTCAGCCCAACGACTGTCTAGCCTACCTATTTACCCCTATTCCGGACTCATCTGAATGTGTCTCACAGGCCCAAATGGTCGTCTTGGCCCCCATTCCTCGATTTTAAATATAATTCATTTATTTAAAAATTCAAACGTACACTGGAATTCACCGGGACCACATATGAACTCATAAAATTCCAAAAAAATAATTTTTGGCTTCCTGATGATGATATGGTCCTAACAAAATTAATTTCGTCGAATTCTGAGACTATTTGAAAAATGGCTATTTTCTTGTCGATCCAATTTAACTATAATTGACCAAAACACATTTTCCTTCACCACGATCACATATTAAGTTCAAAAATCATGAAATTTGAAATCTTGACATATTTTGACATTTTGGATCCAAAAAAAGTGGTTTCGTCGAATTCCGAGGTCGTATGAAAAATGTCAATTTTCAAGGGCGATATAATCTCTATAGCGACCTTTCTAAAAATTCATTTGGCCATAACTTTTGACTCCCACTATGAAACTTCAATTTTTCAGATTCGTTAGAAAGATATTCATTAACAGATTTAAATATTTTTCGTTTCACCAAAATCCGTTTTATTCTGCATCCTGTGTAGTTAGTCAAAGTTCAAGTTTGACTTTTGAAACTACCGTCCTATTTCTAATTCTTTATATAATTTAATTGAATATATTTGTATTAACTTGGCTCAAGATAAATTTCCATTCATTTATATTTTAAATAATTTATTTTAAATATTTAAACACCCAAAAAATCTCTAAAATGAAATTTTTTAATTGGCCCCAAATTCCGGGTTGTTACAAAAAGTGTTTATAATCTTATCCTTTTTATTAACTAATAAAATGTTAATAAAAATGTATTTTCAAACTTGTTTCTTTTATTTGTACATGGAATGTAACTAAACATGTTAAAACAATTATGGTCTTTTTATTTAAACATAAAATCCAAATAAAAGTGTGTTTCATAATCTTGTCGTTTTTTACACATAGTATGTAAATAAAAATATGTTAAACTTGTTTCTCTATTTGTTCACACATGGAATGTAAACGTATTTTTATTCACATATGGAATGTAAAAAAATATATAATTTTTGAAAAAATGAATAAATAAATCTGACAACGAAATAATTTGTCTTGATTTGGAAAATTGATTACAACTCTGTACTCAACATGATATACAATTCTAATGTTAACATAATTTAATGATTATTGATTTGCTAAACATGACTATTTCAAATAAATGATATTTTAACAAATTCAGTAACAAATCATAAAAAATTTGATATTGTAAATTGGATTAAAAAAATTAACCTAATCAAATTCACAAAACAAAACAATATTTTAATTATATTAAAATTCTGGTTTAATTTAAATTACCAAACGCGATGTATTATATCGGATCCATACAGATCTAAGCGATAAAATGACAGATCTACACAATACAACGCAATACAATTCAATACAATCCATCAGAACAATCAGCACAATACATTACAACATCGATCACACAGATAATTATTTAACGAAATAAAATAATTAATTAAATAAATTAAATTGTGAAAATAAGAGATTCTCACATTGGTTTGGCTGAAAATTCAACCATCTCTGTTTCAGATCTGGTCAATTCATGTTGTAGTGTTCTTCAATACGATCGCAACGCATTTCGTTTTGTTGATTTCTGTTTTGATTTGCAAAAGTTACAATGGTTTGAACCTTGTATAGGAATAGTCACTTAAATTATTAATTAATTATATTAATTATCACCTAATCATAATCAGGTCGCATTAATCCTCTCCCTCCTTCTGAACTACAAGCCATGTTAAAACCCATAACCAACGCCTCCAAACCTCCCTGTCGCACCTCCTCTCGGACCACCAAGACTCGATCAGACCTCGCCACCTCGACTGTTATCACCTGCTCCACCATCAGCCGGATTAAAGCTTTCTGAATGCTCTTTAATTTGGTGTTGGAAACATTCGAAATGGTTTCGTGAATTAGGAGAATTTTAGAGATTAAATTGGGATGTTTTCAGCCATAGAAAAGAAGAGGGCGGCGGCTGTAAGAAAATAGGATTAGGGTTTGTTTTTAAAACGGGTATATTTATATTAAAATATTATTTAATTGAACCCTTAAGGCCCTTTAATTTGTATGTTATGAAGGAAAATAAATTGAATAATCGGAAAGGATTCATGTTTCCAAAATATTCTCTTTGATTGTTAGATGCGCAACCCTTTTCCCTTGTCAAGATATATATATATATATATACACCATTATTTAGTTGTATATTAACACGAAATTTCAAAATGATCAATTTCATAGGCAATAAAGATAATTGAAATATGTAGTGTAAATGCATGATGAAAGGAAATAATGCATATTTCTGCACATATAAGTTTGCATAAAGTCACAATATTTCTCATTAATAACATACCAAAATTTTATCCCACTCAAAATTTAATTAAATAATTTCTTGATTAAGAATTGTAAATATTTAGCTCAAAAATAGGCAACTAACCATTTTGTAGTAAAAAGAGTCATAATGGGCATAAACTACTTACTTCATATTTTGAAATAATTAAGGATCAACACGTGAATATGTGATATTTCTTGCAAATTAATGGCTTTCCATATTATTTGAAAGTTGCTCCTGTTTTGATTATCTTCCATGTTAAATCATTGACTTCATAGCATACTTTATCTTCCATGTTAAATTAGGTGCTGATAAACCCAATAAACAACTAAAAAAAATATCCTTTTTATTTTTATTCTCTAAGTTTAGGTCAATGACAAATTATAATGTTTCTTAATTGAACATAATTTCCCAATTAATGTCAGTTAACTTATTTTTTCTAATTAACGCCTATATTAACATGTTTACATGTTCACGGATCAATGTTAAATAGCATGCTTACTTAATAAATGTCATGTTTACAAATCAAACCAATTAACATATTTTGATTTTAAAGCTAAGCGTTAATTTTGCATCATACTGTCTTACCATATATGTACCATTGATTACATTCACTTTTATTACTAAGGAATTCCAATACCTTTCAACATTTCCACTTTTGTACTTTTTATTTAAAACCATTTTAATTTCAATAGCTAAATTAAATTACATACACTTAAATAATCGAAACAAACGGGATGTAAAAATAACAAATTTACATTCCATATTCTTCAAAATAGCTTAAATTAAAAGCTAAAATTGGTTCTGGAATTCCGGATTGTTACAATCTCCCCCACTTAAAATCTTTTCGTCCTCGAAAAGGAATGAAGCTAAAAAGTTGTTTAAGTATCTTATCTTAAATAATTTTACTTGTTGATTAACTTTTAAAATAAATAACTTTATATATTCACAAATCATATTACCAATGATCGGATTATATATAATTAAAAATACATTAATTATAAACTGGGCACTCTCAACTCATTCTAGGGCATTACTAACCCCATCTCTAATGAGTTTTCTCACTCTAGGATACTACTGATCCTATCTCTAATGAGTATTCTTATTGGATATTACTAATCAACCTCTGATGAGTCTTTTGTTTAGTTCTAATGAGTTGTACCCCAAAGATTTTGAGCTAACCAAAGCTCTGATACCAACTGTAACAGCCCGGTATCGCCCGACCCGATCGATCGTTAGATCGACCAAGACCATTCAAAACCCAACACGTTAACTCTGGGAATACAACACATTGGAACAACAGTAGCATACATTTATAAAACATCATAATAATGTTACATCAGAGTACAAAATATTAAAGTACATTGAATGAAATTACAGCGAAATATAAATTAAATACAATAAATAGCGGAAGACTTCTATGCTCTGGACACAGCTTTATTCCCCGATCCAGAATCCTGCTCAAGAGATAAATATCTTCAAAAAGCTACTCGACTGCCCGTGTGGAAAAGAGGGCACCCGAGTTTGCAAAGTGAAACAAACTATGAGTCAGTCATGGGAATGGTGTGAGAATTCTTAACTAATATAACTAATAGCAATAGGGCAAATCCAAGGACCACGCCGCTAACGCGGAGCGGGTTTTATTCCAATGGACTGCCAGTGAATAAATTAAAGTCAATCATTAAACAACATAATGATTTTTTGAAAAATGTAACCATTATAAGACTCAAGTCCCATCACACAATGCAACGCAAACCGTAGGATAGAGTTTTAACTTATAATGGTCAAAAATGCTTGGTACGATAAAAAGGGTTTGATATTATTACTAGTTTACATAAGTTTCAAAAACAGTTCAGTCATAATGTATCAATCATAGACGGTATAGTATCCCATCCTACTATGTCGCCATACTAGTTCTACAATCAAAACTGCATTGTGTCATATTGGAAATTAGGTTTCCATCATGAGTCAAGGCTAGGGAGGAGCTCATTACCGATTCGAGGCACTCTTGCTAATGTCTTAGGATTCCCCGTAGTGAACCCTTGGATCCTACAGGGCTGGTCCGCACATCTGATTTTGCGGATTGGCAATTCCTAAACACATGTTTCCCGGTCCTATAGGACCTATCATCCGAGGAACCTCATTCCATCATCCACATAAGTAAAATGTCGGGCGGGTAAAACCCAAACACCACTTCTAGCTAGAAAGAAACATGCTGCTCTCTCTGCGTTCTCTTCTCCCGTTTTAGACTCCAACCGGGTGTGATGCTCGCAAAGCTACGTATTACACAAAGCTATGCTTATTCAAGATGTGCTTTGATCATCAATCACAAGGCCTACTTCTCAACAAAACCTTGATCATTTGCTTCTGAGCATGCCACATTGTCAATCCGTACCATACCATTGATTCCTAACTATATATAACCTCTAAGCTCATACGTCTTAAAGAAGGGTGTTAAACACCAAATAGATATATATTTAGCAGAGATCAACGAATAACGTATAAAGGAATACAACGTCAAACATACAATCCATTTCCAAGTTCGTTCTAGGTCAGAACGAAACCGGAGGCACCTTATTCCTCGCATATCCGAACAATCAATAAGTAATCTAGACGGCCACCATTGTAGCCACTTCAAGGTAGCTACTCCAATCATGGGCGTCAATGGTAACTCATCCATTCGACATGAAGATCGTCGGTCTTCAATCACCGTCTTCAACTCTTCGACTTAGATCGACGAATAATCATTTGAAATGAGATTAAACTCGGACTTTTCAAATGATCCTTGTGTATATATATATATATATATAATTTAAAATCATTTCTTATCGTTAATATTAATTTATAATGATTAATCTCTATTTTTATTTATATAAAATTAATTGAATTTTATTTAACAACACTTCATGCCAATAGGCGACCTTGGCATTGTTTTCACCCAAATTTGTTTTACAAGTTTCTCTAAATCTAACCGTTGGAATTTAACACAATTCATATCTTGGAAAGGTCTTCCCAAGGCAAACCTAACGGTTTCAATTTTGGGAAAACCCGACGGTCGGATATTTAGGTATAACTATTTAAAGTTACAATTATCGAATCGCGACTACCGCGCGTGATTCTTTTAATTATAATTTACATATGTATACTTATATATAATTTCGTCATCCATTTCGTTTCACTATATTTTGCTAACATCGAATATCCCTATTTGTATATTTAATGTTGAGGTATAACATGACACACAATAATGCTTATTTTTATTTTAATTAACATACACATCCTAAACATAACAATGTATATTTTTCTTTTATCCTTCAAATTACAAAAAATGTATATTTGGTTCTTTATTCTTTCTAATGAAAATCCATTCATTAAAATATAAATTTCTAATCCTTTTATTTACATTGAAAAATGTAATTTTCTATTTTATTTACATTGAGAAATGTAAACTTTGATTTCACTTTCTGTTTACATTGGAAAATGTAAATTTCTATATTTCTTTTGTTTACATTGAAAAATGTAACTTTATATATTCATGTGTTTATTTGCAGCTAATTTACAAATGAAAAATGTACCTCATTTTCTCTGTGTTTTCATTTGGATATAAAAAAGGCAAATAAAATGTACTTCTTAAATTTCATGTCTTTTATTCAAATTTATAATGTGAATAAAATAATCTTTTTTTTAAACTCATGTTCTTATTCACAACTTAAATGTGAATAAAATAATCCTTTCTAAATTCATCTTTTTATTTGAATCTACAATGCAAATAAAATGTAAATTTTTCTTATTTCCTTTTGTAATCTTTTATCTACGTTGTAAAATGAAATCTTTCATTTCACCTGTAACTATATTTCAAAATGTAACTTTTATATTCTTTCTAATCTTAGTTTTATTTGCATCAAGAAATGCAATTAAAACTGCAACCCTTTGTACTGAATAAAAAATGGCAATAAAAAGTGGTTTTAAAGAATCTATTCTTATGATTCTAATAAATTTGGAAATAAAAACATAATTTCCAAATCCATACTTTTTTATTGTATCCAAACTTATTAAGTAAAATAAAATTACACTAAGATGTAATCTTAAACTCCTATCTCTTTTTGTTGTAAACAATCCTACATTAAAAATGCAAAATTTTAATCTCTAATATTTTTAAATAAAGAAAATTATAACAAAATGTAATTATATATTTCTATTTTCTAATGTGACAAGATAAAATGTAAATACAATCTTTTACGTAAAATGGTATTACATAAAATGTAATTTTATATGTCCTGTCTTTTTATACTGAACAAATTTCCAAATAAAAGGTTAAATCTTATTATAGACATTACAAATAAGATGATTATTTTATTTAACATATCTCTAGATGTATATCTTCAAGTCTAAATATATAATGACACTAAAACATTTCATTTGATTCTATAAAGTTATAACAAAAGAATAAGTTCTTTTATCATATACTATTATTCAAAATAGTACTACATAAAGATATAGTCTTTAATGTCAAATATTTATACTTAAACAAAAGTATAAATAAAACAAAATCTTTAATGCCCATTCTTTTTATTGTAATGAATTTACAATAAAAATACTAAATTTCATTTCAGCTCTTTTATTTACAAATGAAATGTAAATAAGAGTGATTTTACAAATTTTCCATTTTATTTACATAAAGGATTTAAATAAAAATGTATAAAATAAGTGTGTCTTTTTATTTACACATAAAACGTAAATAAAAATATGTTTTCTAAATTCGCCTTTTTATTTACACATAAAATGTAAATAAAATATGGTTTTCAAAATTTGCAATTTTATTCACACCTAAATGTATATAAAACATGGTTTAAAAAAATGTCTTTTTAATTACACATAATATGAAAATAAAAATATGATTTTTAATTCTGCCTTTTTATTTACATATAAAATGTAAATACAATAAGGTTTCTAATTCTGACTTTTTAATTTGCAAATACAACGCAAAATAATTGTACGATTTCTAACTCGTTCTTTTTATTTGCAAATACGATGCAAAATAAAATATGGTTTCAACTCTTGTCTTTTTTATTTGCACATAGAAAAGCAAATAAAATATATATCAAGTTTTTCCTTTTTATTAAAAAATATAATATTGATAAAAGTGTATTTTAAATCTTATCCTTTTAATTAACAAATATAATGTTAATAAAAAATATATTTTTAATTTTGACCCTTTTTATTAGGAAATAAGCTGTCAATAAAAACGTGTTTATAATCTTGACCTTTTTATTAACAAATAAAATGTTAATAAAAATGTGTTTATAATCTTATCCCTTTTATTAACAAATAAAATGTTAATAAAAATGTAGTTTCAAACTTGTTTCTTTTATTTGTACATGGAATATAACTAAACATGTTAAAACAATTATGATCTTTTTATTTAAACATAAAATCCAAATAAAAGTGTGTTTCATAATCTTGTCGTTTTTTTTACACATAGTATGTAAATAAAAATATGTTAAACAAGCTTGTCTATTTATTCACACATGGAATGTGAATAAACATATAATAATCAATTTCGTATTTTTATTCACATATGGAATGTAAACAAAAATATAATTTTTAAAAAAATGAACAAATAAATCTGACAACGAAATAATTTGTCTTGATTTGGCAAATTGATTACAACTCTGTACTCAACATGATATACAATTCTAGTGTTAACATAATTTAACGATTCTTGATTTGCTAAACATGACCATTTCAAATAAATGATATTTTAACAAATGCAATAACAAATCATAACAAATTTGAAATGGTAAATTGGATAAAAAAAATTAACCTAATCAAATTCACAAAACAAAACAATATTTTAATTAGATTAAAATTCTGGTTTAATCTAAATTACCAAACGCGATGTTTTATATCGGATCCATACAGATCTAAGCGATAAAATGACAGATCCACACAATACAATGCAATACAATTCAATACAATCCATCAGAACAATCAGCACAATACCTCACAGCACAGATCACATAGATAATTATTTAACGAAATAAAATAATTAATTAAACTAATTAAATTGTGAAAATTAGAGATTCTCACATTGGTTTGGCTGAAAATTCAACCTTCTCCGTTTCAGATCTGGTCACTTCATGTTGTAGTGTTCTTCGATATGATCGCAATGCATTTCGTTTTGTTGATTTCTATTTTGATTTGCAAAAGTTACAAAGGTTTGAACCTTGTATATGAATAGTCACTTAAATAATTAATTAATTATTCTAATTATCACCTAATCATAATCAGTTCGCATTAATCCTCTCCCTCCTTCTGAACTACAGGCCATGATAAAACCCATAACCAACGCCTCCAAACCTCCCTGTCGCAACTCCTCTCGGACCACCAGGACTCGATCATACCTCGCCACCTCGACCGTTATCACCTGCTCCACCATCGCCCAGATTAAAGCTCTCTGAATGCTCTTTAATTTGGTGCTGGAAATATTCGAAATGGTTTCGTGAATTAGGTGAATTTTAGTGATCAAAACGGTCAGTCATAGAAAGGAAGAGGGCGGTGGCTGTTAGAAAATAGGATTAGTTTTGTTTTTAAAAAAAGGGTATATTTATATTAAAATATTATTTAATTGAACCCTTAAGGCCCTTTAATTTGTTTATTACAAAGGAAAATGAATTGAATAATTGGAAAGGATTCATGTTTCCAAAATATCCTCTTTGATTGTTAGATGCGCAACCCTTTTCCTTAATCAAGATATATATATATATACACACCATGTTTTAATTGTATTTTAACCCGAAATTTCAAATTAATCAAATTCATAGGCAATAAAGATAACTAAAATATGTAGTGTAAATACATGATGAAAGGAAAATAATGCATATTTCTGCACATATAAGCTTGCATAAAGTCTCAATATTTCTCATTAATTACATAACAAAATTTTATCCCGCCCCAAATGTAATTAAATAATTTCTTTATTAAGAATTGTTGATATTTAGCTTAAAAATAGGCAACTAACCATTTTGTAGTGAAAATAATCATAATAGGCATAAACTACTTACTATAATTAAGGATCAACACGTGAATATGTGTTATTTCTTTCAAATTAGTGGCTTTCCATATTATTTGAAAGCTGCTCCTGTTTAGATTATCTTCCATGTTAAATCACTGACTTCATAGCATACTTTGTCTTCCATGTTAAATTAGGTGCTGATAAACCAAATAAACAACTAAAAAAAATATCCTTTTTATTTTTATTCTCTAAGTTTAGGTCAATGACAAATTATAATGTTTCTTAATTGAACATAATTTCCCAATTAATGTCAATTAACTTATTTTTTCAAATTAATGCCTATATTAACATGTTTACATGTTCAAGAATCAATGTTAAATAACATGTTTACTTAATAATTGTCATGTTTACAAATCAAAGCCAATTAACATATTTTAATTTTAAAACTAAGCGTTAATTTTGCATCATATTGTCTTACCATATCTGTACCATTGATTACATTCACTTTTATTACTAAGGAATTCCAATACCTTTCAAAATTTCCACTTTTGTACTTTTTATTTAAATCGTTTTAATTTCAATAGCTTTATTAATTTACATACACTTAAATAATCGAAACAAAAGGATGTAAAAATAACAAATTTATATTCCACATTCTTCAAAACAGCTTAAATTAAAATCTAAAATTGGTTCTGAAATTCTAGATTGTTACATCGGGAGTCCTGAAAGCAGTCTTATCTATCCTCAACTATTCTCAACTGATGAAATCCTGTAGCTAAGTCCAACTGTGAGAAAACTGAAGTACCAACCAACTGATCAAATAGATCGTCTATCCTCAGCAATGGGTGTCTATTTTTCTTTGTGAGCTTATTCAGATACCTATAGTTCACGCACAATCTAAGCGAACCATCATCCTTCGTAGCAAAAACAACTGGAGCACCCCATTCCGAGATACTTCTTCTTATGAACCCTTTCTCAAGAAACTCTTTCACTTTTTTATTTAGCTCCCTCCATTCTCTTGGAGCCATGTGGTGCGCCTGCAATGCAGCCGGCTTTGCATTGTCCGCCGAGTATATACGGAAATCTATCTTATGCTTTGAAGGTAAGCACCTAACCTCCACAAAGATATCTACATACTCATGGACTACTTGAATAGAGTGCAAATCATCAATAGATGTGTCAAGTGATTTTAGGTGGCAAAACATAAAAGAACCCTTAGGGTCGCATGAGATATCGAGAGTATTACGCAAACTAGTCAACAGTCGAACTACCCTCTTTCACAATCGAGAATGACACCATACCTGGTTATCCAATTCATTTATAGAATCAACCCATAGCCTGTGAAGCCAAGCACATAAGCTTTGCATTCGAACTCAACTCCATACAGATATATTCTCCAATCCCGACATAACCTAGAAAGATGAGCCGTACACCCAATAGGATTTGAGACTACATCGGGATCCACAACTAGGCTAGTATTTAGGTGCAGTATTTCAACTAACGAAGCAGACATAAATGAAAGTGAAGCGCCAGAATCAAACAAATTTCGAACAGGTTGATCAAAAAGGAAAATCAAACATTTAACATAAATGTTTCTACCTCTCTCCTGCTTAGGTGCCATGAGAGCATGAACCTGCCCCCAGAAGTAGATCATGTACTCTGTCCTTGCCCTGTCCTTGCCTCCTTGGGTAGTCTTTAATCATATGTCCAGCCTTACCGCACTAGAAGCAACCCATCTTCTTCTTCTTCCTACAGTCCTTGATCAAATGGCCCGGTGTTCCACAATTAAAACACTTTTTCTTCCCTTTGGCATTGTTATCGTTACCACCTTTTGTTATTGTTGTGCCTTTTTTGGATCCCCTTTCTTATGCCTTTTTTGGATCCCCTTTCTTATCATGTGCCTTATCTACATTTGCACCTTTCTCCGCTTCATACGTCAACACCATGTCAACAAGTTTCTTAAAAGTAGCCCCTATAGGAAGGAGGGACACAACTAGCCCATGTAATCGTTCATTCAGACCCCTAGCAAATCTCAAGGCCTTCTTATGTGGCGTGTTAACTAATTCCACACCAAATCTTGCTAACTGGTTACACTTGTTAACATACTCCTTCACAGACAAACTCCCTTGTTTCAAAGACAAGAACCTCTCCATGTATAAACTCTCCTCTGTCTGTGAAAGAAATTTCAACCCGAACCCTCGCCTAAAGTCTATCCACGTCTCCATTGGACGCCCTGCATTAGATACTTCCCACCAAAAGAAAGCTTCATCCTTCATCAACCAAGCAGCTAGCTGAACCTTCCTTCCATTGTCTATCTCAAAGATACTAAACAAGTCCTCCACTTCCTTAAGCCAATTTCTAGCCTCGGCAAACGTCTCAGTCCCATGAAACTGTTTCCTTCCCATCGCACAGAAGTCTTGCATATGTACAACAAAGCGTCTACACGAGGAGGAGAAGGAGGAGGAGCGTTTGCTGGGTCTGCGGTACTAGCCCTTGCCTCTAGATACTTTCTGAACCAGCCTGGTATCGGCACGCCCTCGGGTATTTTGGGTTCTCCAGACATACTGAAAGGAAAAAGGGAGAGATTCAAAAAAGAGAATCGAAAGATAGATATATGGCTCTTGGGGATTATGCTTTTCATAATAAACCTTTCTCTTGAAAATATTCTCTTTAAACATGTTTTTGAAAATACTTCTTTCTAAAAATGCTTTTGAAAACGGTTTTCCAAAATCTTTTATCTGTTCTGGTAACCTTCAGCTCTGATACCACATGTAACACCCTACGTCCATCAATGTCACTCACTAAGGGAATGCATTAACTTTCATGGAATATTATAAGAGTACAAAACAGAATATCACAAGACTGATATATAAAATGGTACTTAAGAAAATTCAAAAATTATTCATTACAGCGGAAAAGCAAAACATGTTTGGTTTCAACATCAAAACCACATACTGGAGTCAAGTACATAGATGTCCATCCTGAGAGAACTTATTATCAGAGTACATAAAAGTAAAATCATAATCCCACTCCAAATAGCCATAATGGAAAAGAGATAATGTTGAGATTACTTTCAACACTTCCAAGCGCTTCAAGAAGAGAAGAATCCAATTCAAGCTTCATTATTCCTACCATAAGGGCCTTGGGGGGGGGGGACGGTTAGAAAGAAAAGAGGCGAAACAAAGCAGGTTAAACACAAAGTCTGGCGAGTCCAGTGACTATATAATTAGTAAAGTAACATGATAAGGTCATAAACTGGATATAAGTAATGACTGTAACATAAGAAATTATGACAAGGTGGACAAGATAAACATGATATAGTGTTGATTGCGCTTCTAATCACTATAAGATAATTTCTACACCCCACCAATGATAATTACACCGCACCATTACTAGTCCCATATTGAAAGTTGATCCCTCTGACTAATCATAATAATACTAATGGTAGTTTCGTGTACTTCTAGCTGCTATCAGAAGTGCCACCTGCTCCTATCTCCACCAGTTGTACCCACGACCCTTCCCATTCGATCGGCTCCCTAACTCGTAGATACCCGTGTTGGTCCCATGGTAGGGTGTATCACTCCCTATAGTGGCAGCCCAATCCACAAAAAAGGCATGGCTTATACCTACACGATGCAACAACGTCTTACCTACCAACCCAGACCTATGCACGCACACGACTCCGTTGGACTTGCATTGCCATCGCTAACTCTTTTCACCTCTTACAATCAAACACAGTAAGCGTGTCCCATCCTCGACCTAGTTCGAGCTCACATAGATGCAAAATGGGTTACTGGTTGAAAAGGGTCCACACTTGACACAAGGCTTCCTCCTAAGCTTGGTCCCCATTAGGGATTCCAACTTCTTATTCCACTGTCTTCTTATATGTTTCACCATGGATATGTGCTTCTAGTTATATTTCACATGTCACCCATGTCACACACTTAACCCCCATGTCTTACTACATGTCTTATCTTTGTTGAGTGTTTATTAATTCATTATAACCGTAATCTTGCAAGACCTCCCACATTAGATCGCCGTTTTGCGGTTGATGGATATGCCAGGCGGTTTCGGGCAGTCTTATACCACAATCTGAATCTAACCTCGTGTCTTTGCATTATTACATATCTAATTTATTCCTTTGAACTCTCACATTTGATTACAAAATTTCGGTTGCTGGATGTGTCATGCGGTTCCGGGCAGTCTTACACCGCAATTCGAATCTAACCTCGTGTCTTAGGCGTTCATTACCACTTTCTCAATTCATGTCCCCAATTTCAAATCTTGGATTATAATATACACCCATAATTTCCAATCTAAATTATGTTCATCATTTTGATCCAAATTTATGTCCATAATCTCATGTAAACAAATTGTACCAATTCATGCCATAAATCAATTACATGACTTTCAAGACTTTTTACGCCCAACTGCATATTATACAATAATTTCCCCAAACATTTCCCACAACGTTCCCAGGCCATTCGTACGTATAATAATATTTCAGGTTCACAGTTAACCTAATCTATGAAAAAGTACAAGAAGAGAAGAGGGGAAGAGAACCATGACATCAAAACTGGCATAAAAATAAGCATAAGAAGTATGAACTGGCAGAAAAAAACAAAAAAGATCTAATTAGGCATATGAAATGGCATAGACAATAAAATAGGTGTGATTAGCATACAGAATATAAACTGACATAGGAAAACAAGATAGATCCAATTAGCATTTGGAACATAAACTGGTACAGAACAACAAAATAGATCCAATAAGGCATATGGAACACGAACTTTAGGTATGAAACTAAAAGGTAAGAATTCACCAAACATAATATGATTCTTCTTATAGGCATGCACATATAGTCCAATTCTCAAACTTATCATAATTACTTTTAGTTAATTATAAGTGAAAGTAAGGTGGACTCATAGTGGTAGAAGATAAAATGGACCTTAATTCTGCATTCAAAATCTGATTACCTAAATTGTTGTTGTAGAATTTGATTCTTATCTTCCAATATGAATACTCTATAACGATTTTCGTTAGTTGGAAGAAATACTAGTTTAGGTTGTGGTAGCATGGAGGCGTATGAATTAGTGTAATGAAACTAGGGTTAGGTCTAGGTGTGTTTATATAGGTGTATTAGGTGAATTAGGGCCTTTAGATTAGGTTATATTCCATCTAAACCAACCAAACCAGAAAAAAATCACCCAGCCAATCAGAGGATGCCACATAATCCCTAGTTCTCCAAAATTCATCACTGCCCAGATCTGGCCGATAGGGTCGACCCCTACAAGGGGGTCGACATCCATGTCGACACCACTACAGGGGGTCGGCACCTTTGTCGAATCCACTAAGGGGTCGACACCCTAGAGTGGGATAACTCCCGCCCATACCGCTTCTTGCTGATTTGAATTCCGAATTTGATTTTCAATTATTATTTCAATTCTTGCTTAAACTGGAATCTTCTAAGCTCCATAACTTCTTCATACTATATCCATTTTACGCAAACTCGGACTCTATCTCAAGCATAATTCCAAGACGAACGCGATGGGAACATTACATCCCTGATCAGAATCACACCTCTTTCACAACTGATCTTGGACTTTACTACTATCGCGTCAAGCCCTTCGGTTTCAAGAATGTAGGAGCCACTTATCTACAAATGGTTAATTGCCTCTTTAAAAACCAAATTGGGAAATCCATGGAGGTATGCATGGACGATATGTTGGTAAAATCTAAAATATCGAGCGACTATGTCCACGACCTCTCCGAAATGTTCGATGTCCTTCGGCAATACGATATGAAACTCAATCCCCTAAAATGCTCCTTCGGAATCGCAATAGGAAAATTCTTGGGATTCATCGTCAACTCCCAAGGCGTCGAAGCTAACCCCGACAAAATCATTCGGGATATTCAAGTCACTGAAAACATCAAATATGTCCAAAGTTTAAATGGGAAGGTCGCCTCTTTATGTCGGTTCATCTCAAAGGCTACCGACAAACGTGTTCCTTTCTTTGACTTACTTTGAAAAGGGTAGTGTAACTTCAAATGGACCTCGTAATGCATTACAACATTCGAGGACCTACTGAATCACTTAATGCAACCACCTCTTTTATCGAAACCCGTGGACCATGAGGACTTATATGTTTATTTTTCTGTTTCCATGCAGGCAATCAGCTTGGCACTAGTACGCATCAAAGATCGTGTCCAGCGACCTGTCTACTACATCAGCATATGATTGATGGGGGATGAAAGAAATATCTAATGCTTAAGAAACTAGCATACTACTTATTGATTTCTTCTCGGAAGCTTCGACCATACTCCTAATCTCGTCCTATAAAGGTTTATACCGACCATCAGCTACGATCGGTCCTACAACGACCCGAGGCATCTGGAGACTATTAAAGTTAACTATGGCCCTGAGTAAATTTGATATAACATTTGTTCCCGTCAAGTCATCCTTGGACAACATCTCGCTGATTTCATAGTAGAATTCACTACTCCCGAGGAGACTCCTACGGAGAACATTGAAGCTTCTGACACTCAATGGAAGTTATCCGTGGACGAGTCCGCCAAATAGCAAATGTTCTAGAGCCGGATTTATGCTCATCACTCTAGAGGCCGATATGCTACGCATTAAAACTCAACTTCCCTACTACAAACAACGACGTAGAGTATGAGGCCTTGATAGCCGAACTTATAATCGCGATCGAACTTAAGCTAAAGCCCATCTAAATCTTCTCCGATTCACACTCATCATACGCCAGATACATGGAGAATATCAAGCCAAGGGGGTAAGGTTCGCCCTATATTTGTCCCAGTTTCAGGAATTGCTCACCAACTTCGACCACTTTTTCCTTGCGCACATTACACGAGAGCAAAATGAAAAGGAAGATTCGTTCGCCACGAGCTCCGAGGTTTCACCGCTTATAGGGTTCTCCTTAGTCGCAGTGCACAATTCACCAAGCATTAAGCAAAATCAATCAATGTGGTCATGAATGCCGAAACCGAACCTATATCTTGGATGCCCTAGGATCAAGAATTATCCACACAGGAACCTCCTGGGATGTTACAAACAAAGACAAGCGCTCACTCGCCAATCATCTCGCTGTCTTCACATGGATGGAGTAATCTACCGTAGAGGCTTCTCTATCCCATTTCTCAAATGTGTAGCCCATAACGATGCCAACCGTGTTTTACATGAAGGAGAGTGCGGAAACCACACCGGAGCGCAAACCATGGCAAGAAAAATCATCAGACATAACAACTTTTGGCCCACGCTCGATCAAGATGCCGCAGACTATGCTCGAAAATGTGACAACTACCAATGCTTCTCAAAGATTCCAAGAGCCCCGCCTACCGAATTTACACAAATGGTCAGTCCTTGGCTATTTTCTATGTGGGGAATTGACATTATTGGGACTCTTCCAATGGATAGAGGCAGAGCACATTATGCTCTTGTCGCAGCTGATTACTTTACCAAATGGGCAGAAGCCGAAGCTCTTGCAACAATCATAACTAAGAAGGTAATCAACTTCGTTGTCAGCGACCTCATCACCTGCTGTGGGCTTCCTAGGCCATTACCTCCGACAATGGAACCCAATTTGAGAGCGTAGATTTCAAGGCCTTCTGACAGCGGCACAACATCAAAAGGAGAATCTCAGCAGTGCCTCATCCTCAAGCCAAGTCGAGGCTGTCAACAAAGTAATTAAATTCATCATCAAGAAGATTCTAGAAAAAGCAAGGGGCATGTTGGCGAACAAACTTCCTCTGGCCCTATATGGGTCTATCGAACCGCTCACAAGTCAGTTACCGGCCAAACTCCCTTCACCCTTGCTTGTGGATCTGAAGCCATCATCTGCATTGAGCTGAAGCTTCAATCTCACCAAGACCAATCAAGACTTACTTTTGGGATCGCTCGATCTACTCGAACAGGTAAGGAACGAAGCTGAACTCAAGGCCGCTGCCTAACAACAATGAGTGACCCGATATTTCAACTCCATATTCCGTCAAAAGTACCACGACATCGGCAACCTCATCTTAAAATGGATCTTTCCTCCACCAACTGGCCTCACTCCTCGTTGTGAAGGCCCGCACATCATAGACCGGATGCTTAACAATGGAACTTTCAAACTCTTAACCATGGACGGAGTCGAGCATCTAAGGTTGTGGAACAACGAACATCTCTGCCACTATTTTACATAACTTAGTTTACAGTTGTTTATGCTTTCCAATGATGTTATGTTTTCTTGAAATTCAAGGCATTGTAAAGGCTATCATTGCCGAAGTTATCAGTAGAAATGATGTTAAGTTTCTCGTGTCCCTTTCGTGTTTACTCCTTGCTTACTCTGTGGATGACATGGTTGACTAACCATTACAGCTGACTTTTTTACAACCACTCAATCGCCGCATCGGCACCCCGGACATGGGAGCCGGGTGCCACCATCCGAACCTCGAGCCAACAGAAAGGAAAAAAATTACAGCATCGATTGGAACCTCGATCACGAGAGCCGGCATCGTTACCTGAATACCTGGCCCATGAAGCGATCGAGTACAAATAACCACTAAATCGAATCTCAAGCCCGCACCGAGACCGAAGATAAAACATTCCGCGCTAAAGACCAAGGATTTGGGACCACCCAATAGCCAACCTAGTGTGATGAAAAACTCTCAACTAGCTACAGGTACTTGTCGGATCTTGGCGCAGCACAAAGACCAACCTTAAATAGTTTTCTCCCCTAAGACCTAAAGGCTTAGGTGCAGACCATGGCCACGATCGGACTCTACGGGCTGATGATCCGGGCTTACTCCGACGAACAAACGATGCATATACTCATAACCCGAATAAACGATGGGAGAACTCCCATCAGATAAATCGCAATGTCCAACGCCTTTGCCCTACTTGGGACTAACTCCGGGCAGCCCAAGACAGAAGGAGACCGACTTGATTCATGGTTTCCGTGGGGTTTCTGAGATGAGGGAGACCCCGTACGGGCACAACTAGTGCTCGATCTCACACATCTAGAATTGACCTAGAGCGAGATATCTGATCACATAATATGAAATGCGATTCTTTACTAGTTAATATTTCATTCGACGCATAAACACTAAACAAATTATGTGTCTAACATCTTTCTTTTCTAATTACCATCGGCCTACATAGCCAAGAAAAGGGTAACATTTACTACAGTTACTAATGATAATCATGCTTCTTCTTTCTATGCTGCCTTTTTGCTGATTCCGCAATAAACGATTCCCCATTAGTAGGCCTCTTCTTTTCCGATCCGTTGCTTCCTTTGTAAGGCCCTCATAAATGCTGGACCCTAGGCGAACGTTTGAAAAAGTGTCCACCGAACCGCCTCCTTCTCCAAATTGCATCTCTTGCAATGTTGATCCCGATTCCGTTGTTTGAGGGAGCATGGGGGCAAAGCCCGGTGTCACAACTACTCTAGCAAGGATGAACGATAAAAACACAACCTTTAATCAATTTCTCGAGCGCCAAGCGGTAAGACACAACCAAGTCAAAACTCTTACTAATTCCAGAGTCCCAAACTCATACAACGGTCATCAACAATTCGCCTCAGCTACTTCGGAACATCACACATCCAACATACAACTCAAGGGAAAGGTCACGACGAATCACTAAGCATGGCATAAAGATCTTTTCGTCCATCAAACTTGTTTTACTTCAAAGCATGTCCCGTTAACAAAAGACAACTCTAAGGGGACTAATTATAACTGGCCTTTTGGTTCAGTTCCCAAAAGTAGGCAAGACACGTTTGAATAAACATACCGCATGATGTTACAGCCTGGAATTGTTGCAAAAATCATCAGGGTGTAGCATAAGAAGACTCGTGTTGGGCGACTAGAAGAATGTCGCATCCCTTGGAGGCGACATCCATCAGTATCCATACGCAACCGATGTGACGCCCACCTCTATACTCGCGTTAGCCAAGGCCTTTGCAAGCAAAGGTGTTAACTAACCCGAAGAATAAGACTAAGGAGCGACCATCTTTAAAATAGCTTTGTACGAGTGTTAAATGCATCGGATAATGTGGACTCACTTCTCAAATCACATGAGGAAATCCAACACATTTAATTCAAGTTCAAAACTACTACACAGTGGCTATTTTTAATTCGGAAGGAAATACAAAATACACAATAAAATCAGAATCAGACACAGATATTCATATCACAAGGCAGAAATAGTTATGAATATAACACATAAGTATAAATACAAGATAGTAGTCATAGTCGATCCACTATATAATGAAAGAATATGAACAAGGCTTCTCAAAAATAACATGTATATAAAGAAGTATCATATACATATAATTAAAAAAGTGCACCACTAAAGTAGTTTGCCCGAGACTGGAGGATAGTCAATGCTGGAGTCAAGAAGAATCACCTAAAATACCTCGGTCTGACAAGATTATTATTTATGCAGGGATAAACAATGAACAGATCAGTCTAGCTATACTTATCTCATAGACTAGGATATAATAAGAAATACACATAAATGTAGACATAAATACTAATATAACAATGTCATGTATAAGGGTGAAGCCCAGAAATGTCCGTGGTATATCTCAAATCTATATTAGAGCTAAAAAAGAATATCTCATTCAAAATTATATATCTACTCATAATAACTGATAACTCATATCAAATCAAATAAAAAATTGATAACTCAATATCAGTAAATCTCAAATTGATAACATAGTGTCAATAAAACTCCAAATTCTAGAAATCAACAAATTAGAAATCCAGAAAATCACAAAGGGAGTAGGTAAGGCCTTCTCAGAACGGGAGTCTGAAGACTCAACCAACACTTGTATCTCGAATGAGATGCGATATCTAGGTAGCTAGCCTATAATGTTGAGCCGAAGCTCCTCGAATGGTCCGAAGACCGCGGGCCACGAGCCTGCAAATGGTCTGAAGGCCGTCAAAAGCATAAATACTCATAAATGAACCGAAGTTCCCCAAAATAATCCAAAGATCATTAAGATACTCAAAATGAACCAAACTTCCTCAAAACAATCCGGAGATCATTCAAAATATGAAATAAATTCCATAACTCGGAGATATCACATAAAGTTAGTCTAAAATCTCAAAAGATCAGAACTGATGAAGGAAAGTGTAAATTACTTCAAGTTTGTAATTATAAGAGTTTAGCTATAAGTCACATAACCACTAGCTTTACTCGAATATTTACGAACGAGTCAAAGAATTAACCGTCAAAGCAAAAGTAACGGTTCCTGGTCCTTGTTCATACTCAGGCGTTCAATTTGATTTCTCATATGAATGAGACAAAGGATTATAAAATATATAGTAGTAGATTTGATAACGATTTATGAAAAGATTTCATAAAATAATTTCGTACAATGAAGCAAGATTAGAAACCATTTTTGTCAAAGAATTCGATATCCACTAATAACATAAAACCTTTTTGTATAATTTCGAATTGCCAAATCTCGTGTAATATCGATCGAAATGACGATCAACTAAGAACCTACATTTTAATAATGTAAATTAAATCTGATGAATATCGATTATAAAATTCATTCACAATGAATAAATCAAAATCCATCAAAATCGAGATGTAGACATCTATGTTGTTGGGAAATAATAAAATCACAAAAAAGGCCGAAATGGGCCGAAACTCGGTTGGGAATGACCCTGAAAGGACCTAAACTGATGACCGTTGTCTCCACTGTAAAACAGCAGAAACATTGGCCTCAGACGTCTGACCACTCAGGACAGACATCCCACATGAAGTTTTTATTTTTTTCATGAGAGGTTGGTCAAGCGTCTGAACTATTTGGTTAGGCGTTTGAGCTAAAGGAATTAAATATTTTGCTTCCCAATGACCTAAAAACCAAATTCGGCAAGGCCCGGACCTTCCGTATTGATTCTAAATGTTTAAAAAGCTCGCAGTCACACTTTTAAGCACAAAAATACATACATACACACAAATTCATGAAAATGAAAAGATTTGCTTTTAAAACGCCAAAATGCACAAATTCTTGATTATAAAACAATACATCAACAATACACATATGACATAATGGTGGAAGGGTACATGCATAACCTTGATAGCTTGTGTACATAAATGTGAGTCCCGAAGTGCTCACAACTCAACTTTACACAAAAATTTACCGAAAATTTCAATGAAATGAAATCGGAACTCATAAATTGAAAATGTTAACACCCAATTCAATCAACCCAACTAAGTAACACACAACAAAACATGCCAAGGTCACACTAGACAAGCATGAGTGCTTGAGGCATAGATGCTTGTTCATAGGAACTCACCTTTGATTTGAATGGTTGAAGGAGAAGCACATATATAAGCTAGAAAGCAATCCCTCTTCATTAGCTCCTCCAAAATCACCACAAATACATAAGGGAATACATGTTTTAGGGCAAGGGAGAAAAATCCAAAATTGATGAGCTATGGTGATAGAGAAGAGGATAAGGAAGCTTACTAATGTCTTAGAATTTGATTTGCACTTGAATTGTGCGTTAAATTGAAATCCCAAGCTTAGGGAATTTTAATTTCCAGTTCCCCTATCCCATTTTCTATTTTGTGAAGTATGAGGAAGAACGAATGAAGAAGGAGGGGTTGTGGGTGCTTTAAGTTTGCTAAGTTAGCTAACCCAAACCCGAGTTCGAAATCCAAATTTGGACATACTCAAAATATATCGAAGCTTATAGTCAAAAAGGTTTTAAACAATAGT
This sequence comes from Allium sativum, assembly GCA_030737875.1. Classification (NCBI taxonomy): domain Eukaryota; kingdom Viridiplantae; phylum Streptophyta; class Magnoliopsida; order Asparagales; family Amaryllidaceae; genus Allium; species Allium sativum. Next base: position 1,046,555,530 of record CM060924.1, read on the forward strand.
CTAGACTCAATGGAAGTGGTTTTGAGTCCAAATTCATAAATATGGAAAATGTGACTTTTTGGTCATGCACTCCATTAACGATTAATGATGCTATATTTAAATAAAATATTGAAATATATTATCATCAACATGCTGGTTGTTAGAGACTTCCCCATTAAAGAAATTGCGTCCTTGTAGTTATTTAAGGAAAAGCAGAATCAATATACATAAGAACCTAGCGTTAACAAGATTTATTTAAAAATAGATTAGCTCAATAATTCAATTTCGAATAAAATTTAAACTTTGAGTTATAAAATACTATAAAACTTAAGCTTATGCACGAATAATGTTCAAATAAAAGTCATGAACATATACAAGAAACTAATATATTTTTCTTACCAGAAAACTATAATCCAATAGATCTGGATAATTCTCGTTTCGAAGAATTTCGGGTTGTATTGGATTGTATATACTCATTTAAAATCCAAATAAAAATTTACGAACTACAGTTATGCGGCAAGTTTGTTCTAAAAAAATTGAATTAATTCGCTTAACGTTCAATAAGTTTATAAGTTATAAACCTATACTCTTACGTTTTCAACACAAACTAATTAATCAATCAAAATAGAAAGTTGGAAATATCGACTATCCAAAATCGTTGAACATTTTGTATCACGTTCAAGCTAGATAATTTTATCCCTTATAAAATTTCTTAGAAGTAACTTAACTTACAAAAATTTCTTACAATGAATACGATAAGCGATCTCGTTGGGGAAACAAGATCATAAAATAAAAATCCGGGTTATACACCCAACATAGGAAATATTAGAACGTTCTCTAATATTTCAAACACTATTAATCAGAACTATTAATTATCTGAAACACCTCACCTCCATTAAGGTCACTCACATAGGGAATTCCTTAAATTCGGTGGAGCATTATAGGTAAAAGATTTAGATAATTTCCAAGACAGACAAATAAAGCAGCGGAAAATAAAGTCATTTTATAAACAACTTAATTCAGTCAAGCTTTTACAACAATTTCCTCAATCATACTTAAATTTAATACATAGAACTTCGGTCTTGATTTAAGAACTTCCAAGAATAAAAGAAGCATAAAAACAATGATATTCCCCGATAAAGCATGAACCAGCCATAGCAGTGTAAGATAGAGAGTCCAAAGCGATACACCAACTAATCTTCAAGCTTGGAAAGAGAAAAGTTCCAAGTTAGGCTGAGCTATTCCCTCCCTGACTACCTGGGGGAAACGGAAGATAAGAGGCGAAAAACAAACTAGGTCAGACATAAGTCTGGTAAGTCCAGTTATCTTTCCGCATGAAACAAGATAAACGATTATGACATGAATAAACCAAAATTAGGACAATACCATAAAAACAAGGTAACTAAAGACAAGATAAGTGCAAGGTGAACTGAATGCGCTTCTACTTTTTCTTAGCTTCGCTACTACTCTGTTAATCTGATTTCTATATTTATCTCTGCACCACCTAACTAGTGTCCCAACTAGTAATCTATATAAAATGATAATCGTGATCCCAACCCCCCGTAATTATGGTAGCCTGCAGGTGTACATCTATCGTGAGGATTCCACCTCAATCAGCCTAATTGCCATGAACATGTTAGATGTAAACTTAATAGCCTATTAGTCGGCTCCCTACTTGTATTCATGTTCCATGTGTCTGTGTCAATCGGCCCTCTCTTGCGTGTAGATACCCTGTGCTGGTCCCACAATATGGTGTATCAGTCCTTATGATAGCAACCCGACAAGATTCAAGATGCACAGTGTATAACTACTAGTACCCATGCCTGCTTTTTCCCACTCCGGAGTACGTGCACGCCCGTAAACCGTCGGAACCAACACTGACGTACCCCCTGCTGCTGCTTCGGCCGTTTATAACTAGCCCAGTAATCGTTCCCCACTCTGCCTAGTTCAGGTTAACGTGATACATCCATGTGGCTTACTTCTGAAATGGGTCCCCTTTATTAGGGTTTCCCGTTGGTTAAGTTTGTGGGCCTATATTTACTAATATTACCCACCAACCCGATATGTACTTAACCCTCCCGTCGATTCAAGCATTTTTAATAAACGGTTAAGTTTTGTGGGCCTATATGTACTAATATTACCCACCTACATGAGATGTACTTAACCCTCCCATCGATTCAAGCATGCTTATTTAATAGTTAAGTTTTGTGGGCATATATTTACTAATATTACACACCAACCCGATATGTACTTAACCCTTCCATTGATTCAAGCATGTTGATTTAATGGTTAAGTTTTGTGGGCCTATATTTACTAATATTGCCCACCAACCCTAAACTTGGTTATGTTTTGTGGGCCTATATTTACTAATATTACCCACCAACCCGGTATGTACTTAACCCTTCCACTGATTCAAGCATGTTTGTTTAATGGTTAAGTTTTGTGGTCCTATATTTTCTAATATTACCCACCAACCCGATATGTAATTAACCCTTCCACTGATTCGAGCATGTTTATTTAATGGTTAAGTTTTGTGGTCCTATATTTACTAATGTTACCCATCAACCCGATATGTACTTAACCCTCCCGCACATTACGCCATATTAGTTAAGTGTTGTCTGCTCATGTTAACTTAACCCACTCATTCATCATGTCATGTTGGTTAAATGTTTCTTATTAACTTGACACTCCTTACTTATCATGTTGGATCGGTTAAGTATTTCTTATTAATTTAACCTCGCTCATTCATCAAGTTATATTGGTCAAGTGTTTCTTGTTAACTTAACCCCATGTATTCATCATGTTGTATCGGTTAAGTGTCATCAATCAATTCAAGTTAACTTAACCCACCTACATGTCATGTTACTTTGGTTAAGTGTTGCCTTCTTGTGTTAGCTTAACCCTAATACAAATCATGTTATATTGGTTAAGTGTTGCCCTTTTATTTTGACTTAACATTTCCATAAATCAAGTTATATTGGTTAAGTGTTTCTACATTTACTTAACCTCAACCACTTGTCTAAATAACATGTTATAACGGTTAAGTGCTCTAAATTCACTTAACCTCACCCATCAATTTAGTTAACATGCTGAATTGGTTAAGTGTTTCCTTAATTGACTTAACCCTAACAATCTTGACTTAGCTTTATTAAAGCACCAACCACTCACATTAGACAGGTATTGTTATGATCATTTGATGTACCGGTCGGTTACGGGAAGTTTTACACCACAACTCAGTCTTACCTCTAGTCCTTTTTGGGCTCAATGCACTAACCACCCACATTACATAGGTATTGTCGTGGTCACCGGATGTGCCGGTCGGTTCCGGGCTGTTTTACACCACAACTCAATCTAACCTCGGGTTAGGCATATTCGTATTTTCTAAATTTACATATTTCTATTTATGAAAAATTCCATATGTAAATTATTCCAAATTTAATTTTTCCATAATAATCCTTTTAATTATGCTCATAATTAATGGTATACTAAATATACCATTTCATGAACCAATCTACGCCATGTAATTTTTCATGTTTATCCTACATATTTATATGTAAATTATAGATCAATTATTATCATGGCCCACTTTCCTTCTAAATCACATTCAAAATTTTAGGTATATAGATTATACCATTTTCATGCCACTGATCATGCTTATGTGTCAAACATGCCAATTATATGTAATTTCAAGTTTTCCCCCAACATTACCGCCGTTGTACATTCGCAAAATTACAAAGAATGTTAGGCTCGATATTTTACCCTAACTTATAAACCAAAAAGGGAAAAAAGGAACTTTCCAACATCATACAAAAGTATGGATCTAACTACACATATGTCACATGGATTTGGCATAGAACAATATACTTTTAACTATGAACTTGAAAATTTGATCTATGCAACATGAACCACAAGCATATGAATTTACATAAAACTATACATGTTAAACTTGGCATGTACTGGTGGACTTGAAAATTAGATCTATCATAAAGGCATATGGATCTAACATATAAAGTTTTAGATCTAAACATACAAGGTCGTAGATCTAAATATGTATGCATAATGCCTCTAAACGATTCGACATAAACAACATGACTTAGCGTAAAATTTGTATGTATCATAATATCACCAAACATACATATGATAATTTCATTCCCAAATTCCTATACAACATCATAGGATTACTCAACAATTTCCACATAACATGATAGGTTCGATAGACCACAATAGTTCATAGGCATATATGATAGAATAGACATGAATCAGCAACATATACAACTTGACACAATTCTATTTTACAATTCTTTACATATCATGTCTTTAATTTATTCACATCTGAAAGATAACTACAATTACAATCAAAAGGAAAAACTTGATTTTAGGGATCTGTATTCTGGAACTGAATTGCTCGCCTTTGATGTAGATCGTTAAAATCTCTTAGTTGAATTAGATTAGTTTTCATTTGATTTTGATGTAGCTTCTATCTTGGCTTTGAGTTTAAAGAGATAACGGCAATTATAGGTTCACCATTGATAGCATGACGGCTCTAGGAATATTTATGTGTGGCTTAGGGTTTAGATTTAAGTTGCTTATATAGAAGCTTGATTTAACAGGAACCGTTAAATTAACCTAGAGGAAATCAAAGCCATTTAGACAAGATAGAATAGCCACATCAGCCCTAATGACTCAGCAAGGAGTCCATCAGAACCAATCAGATGCCACGTCTGCCTCAGAGCAAATCGGCCCACGGGTTGATAGCCAAACACCCTGAATCAACCCCTAGTCAACCCAGTGGGGCTTGGGTCGACCTCAAAAATGGGCCGGTTCGGTTAATCCCCCTGCCAATTCGCTGTTTTGAACTTTTTTTGCATATTTATTTATTTAATGTTTATATATATATATATATATTTCTCATATGCATACAAAATTCAAGGCATAATAACTTCTTCATTAGGTATCCGTTTTATGCAAACCAAATGTCTATCTTTAGTAAAATTTTGAGACGAATGCAATAGTGCAACCCATTTCAGTTAATTCTTCTTCTAAAAAATTAAGTGTTCTTGAATTTGTTAATTTTAATATTCTCAGAAAATTCGGGGTGTTACAGTATCCAATAAACCCCAAAAATCTCAAATTTGAAATATTAGCACATCCTCTAATATTTAACAAACAACTTCTAAATCATGTAGACATGATACATGTTAGAAGTTAAAATAATTTCATCAAGCTTGAAAACTTCGGGTTTTCAAATACACAAAAATATCCCCAACCAAGATGAGGTTAATCCCATCAAGTTATGACCTCAAACCTTCATATCATTGGGTGACAAATAAAGCTGTAATATTTGTTAGCCACAATGACAAAACAAGCACAAAAATAACAGATTGGTAAAAATCGATCGCTATGCCAAAAAGTGAAATGACTATATCATAACTAACTTATCAAATTGATCATCAATCCAAGATAAGAAATTTATTAAGCTTGTCGTGGTCACAAGGCTAAAATATTATTTCAGATTTCTCCACAAATAGATCTCGTTTATCCTTAGTGGTCGGTCACATGGAAATAATCAAATAAATAGATCGAGCCAAAAATTAAAATGAAATAAAAACATTCAACTTAATTACCTATCAAGGTGGTCAACCTAAAATGGATACAAAGATCCCAAAAATTCATCAATAATGTGAAATACAAAAACACGCCTTCTTTAAGATCATTCTCATTATTATGAGAGTTTATAAAACGAAAGGAAGCTAATGAATCTAAATTAGAATCGTTAAGAACATCAAAAATATGTATCATAGATTGGATATGTCGAAGATGGATGATTAGATAGGTCAATCCATCCTGAGAATCACCATGAAACTAAAACAAAACATGTAAATAAGCATGGAAATAATTTCCGCATAAAGGAGAGTTAATATTCCATCAAAATATGATTTTTAAAAGATCAACCAAATTTAGTCTCGAGAATAATTTATAAAAGGAATAACAACTTCTTGTAAAGTTGATCTATCAAAATATAAACCTAACTTAGTACGCAAAAGTTGAATACTGGGAATCACAAAAGATCCCCACATCAAGAAATCCCGGAGATCGAGAATAAAAATAAGGAAACAAGAGACTAAGTTCAATAAGAAAATATAACTTATTGCTTTTCAAAAGAAGATCCGAGATAATTTTCGACAAAAACCCGAATCACCTCTAGAAATCACTCGAAGACGTCTAGAAAAATATAAAATGGATATACGCTCAAACCAGAACAAGTGCGAGCATATAAATCCACAAATCAAAATGTTATTAAAAATGGTTCTCATAACACACGAATGGATTCACAAAAAGTCCACAAAAACATAAATGGAGGCGTAGCTCCGTAAATGAACACGTAAGTATACGTGTCCTAATTAAATAAATAAAACCCATGAATTACTGAAATAACATATAATCACAAATACTTCGATGTCTTCGAGGCACTGTAAATATATATAATAATAGTCATCTTGAAAATGGTGAAATCACGAACCACACGAAATCACACAAACAACATGAAGTGGATCCGCATAGACTACAATAACCTCGACTATGTCACTGACACCTTACAAAAGCAGTTTCCCCACTATGATAAGGTTGCTGACACGTCTCAAAAGTAGTTTCATTAGCCACAAGATTGGAAAAAATTAAATTCTCTACAGGTGATCAAAAGATCCAAAACCACCAGGTGATCATCAATGATTGTTAATCCCTAAAAAATCCATACGAACATTCAGTAAAGGATACATAACGAACAGCATCAGGGTCCGTCGTGCGCAATGTTATCTGAGGCACTTAAACGGCTCACGATGGATAGGAAGCAACTATACAAAGAAAGACCCAAGTATCAAACACAAGACAAATCAAATCGACCAGTAAGACCGAATAAGATGGCACGATATGCTATGAGAAATGCAGCTCAATAAAGATAAGGATCGTACATTATGTAAATCCGCTCACAACAACGGAGCATGCTTGATCTAATATCAAAGTTCGGGCGCACACCTCAAGACTGGAGTTAAGGTCTCACGTATATTTAACAACTGCTCATGAATTGCAACTCTTATCGCTCGGCACTCGAATCAGAAACCTATTGGTAGGTCATATACCAACTCCTAGAAAGAGCACATTCACATCTCAAAGTCGCAAGTCTTAGTCGGTCGCCTCTAGAGTAATGAAGATCATTGCTTGCTTGCTAAAATCAGACACAACCACATTAAGGAACTATGATCGGTCATTCCATCATCTCGCCATCAAGAAAACCAGATATATACTCATCGAGTGCTAGAATAGACGCGACCGAAGAGCACCGACCGAAGTCAATCACTTAACTACCCAAGACACTCGTTGCATTGAGTCGCTCGCGCATGATGACTAAATACAGATACAGCTAACTGGCTACAACTAGCCGATGGCATGATTGTAATTAATGGAATAAGCGATCCGTAGCCTGCATAAAGGGATTTCAGACCAATCCCAATGGGAGTTCACCTATAAATGCATCATGGCTACCATTATAAAGGAGATCCAATCTTTGAAACCACGAAGTGCCGCTGAATTCAATCCTTAACTACTAATTCAGCTATGGCGTCAAGTACAATCTTGCGGTCAAGGAAAATGAAGGCATCCTCCTCCTCAATCATTCATCCATCCTTCTTCTTCTCAAATTCTAGCATTCTCATGTATAATTCCAAGATGGAAGTATATAAACGACGGTATATTGAGTGAATATAGAGGTGTATGAAAAGAGAGAATTGATGTATTTTGTAATCCTCATTATAAGATTGGAAATCACCTTCATAGTCGACGTAGGCCTAATTAATGGCTGAACCACTCTAAATCTCATTTCTACTTTACTTTTCCCGCATTTTTCATTTTCAATTGCTGATTAAACACGGTTCCATTTATTTCTTACCATATTGATAAAGTACAGTTTTAGTACCACGAGTGTTTAAGCCAATTTTGGTGTAAACATTTTGTCGCCCACTGTAGGGCCGTGTTAGCTTCTTTCCCCATTCAAATTCGAGAAGATTTTCTAAGAAGAACTGAACTTAGAAATATGAACTTGCTAAGGGGAATCATCGGCAAAGTCAATTGCCCCAACAGTAGTGTTAACACCATCACACCGTCTACCACCGGTTCTGGGATGGAGAAATTGCCTGAAGTTGATGAAATTGTAACCATGATGGAATTGGAAGGGGCGATGAAAGGATTAACGAGTCAACTAACTATTGCAAACAATGCAATGATGGATAAGCTCGAGTTGATATTCACCATTCAAGCCGCCGCCACAAATGCCACATTAATTGCCACATGTTCCTTACTAGCCTGAACAAATCGCAAGCCAGAAGCAGAATTCTCCGCTTCGAGCTCAAGACAGTAGGATTCCATTCAGAGGGCTGTGCATTGCACTTATCTGAATTATGAAGGGAACAAAGCATCTGTGTGCAGTCGTTTTGACGATGCAATCACGAAACGAAAAGACAGTCCCACTACTATAAGGACATCCCCTCCAAAAGAATGCCCAAATTACTTGACCCTAATTCACGTGGGCACATCTAGATCAAAATTTGATAATGTAGAAGGCGGTCAATCCACGGATCCGAGCAAGGAACGGAAATGCATCTTAGGAATGGCTCAAACAATTGTGAAGGAAAGGTTAAAGAAGAAGGATGATCGAAGAGAATGGGAGTACTTCCCAACTAAAACCCCGCTCATTGAAAGGGTTAAGAAGATAGTATACCTACAAGGATTCGAACCTCCATCATTACAGTCCTACGATGGGACAATCAACCCTAATATATTTCTATGTAAATATGACCAGTATATGAATGGGGCATGCACTACTGATGAAATCAAATGCTTATATTTCCCAACTTATCTAGAAGGGGTGGCTTATATATGGTTCACAAAGAGGCCACCGAAGTCCGTGGACAATTTCGTGACCCTGGCTAAACTACTCAATAAGCTGTTCAAATCCCAGGCACTCAAAACTCGAGATGTTACGGAGCTGAATGGACTACAACAAAGACCAGGAGATCCAGTCATAGCTTTTCTCACTCGTTTTGATATGGCAGTGGCTAAAGTCAAGAATTTCAAACCCGGCCTAATCTTAATGGCTCTTAAGGGGGGCATATGTTAAGAAACCGAGTTGGGGTGGCGGATCAAGAAAAAGAAACCAAGTACACTCAAACAATTACTCGATAAAGCTAAAAAATATGCAAGCACTGAAGGAAAAAATGCGAAGATAGAGACGAATAGAAATGCGCAAAGCAGCCTTGATAATCAAAAAAGGTGCAATGAAGGAGAAGGCAATCGAGCAAAAAAGAAGCTGCGCTTTTTCAAGAACTTCGAGTTCACTCCCCTAAATTATACCATGGAAAATATCTTTATTTCAACTAAAAACAACGAAAGGTATCCAATCTTGAAACAAAGATAGGTCAAAGGTGTTGATATGAAGTCAGGAAGATTCTAACAATTCCCTAAACAGCCACGGAATGATACCGACGAATGTAGGCACTTGAAGTCAATGATCGAGGGGTTAATCAGGAAAAACCATTTGCAATAGTATGTACATGATCATAAAGGTTATCCCGACTCTCCGCAAACAAGGGGAAATACGCGTTTAAAAGAAAAAGACTTAAAGAAATCCAAAGGGTACGCTCATCAAGAGGACCAGTCACTAATGTCTCAATAATGGAGCATTAAACTAGAGCTCTCATTACTTTGCTTCACTTCCCTAGTTTTATCTTGTTATTAAGATTGTTTTACCTTGCTTTATTATTCACTATTTTCATATTAAGTAACGGTTTACTAGCAAAAATTTTGTGCATCAAAAATTAATTGTGTGTCTACCTGAGTAACAAATTTATTGGTCCATGCTAAAAGAAAAACGATCTCTTGGAATGTAGGCATGGTAAAAGGCAATCCGCCATACACAACCGGACTGTGACGAAAATCTCAGGGTACACATTGAACAAAGCAGCTTGGGAATCATGAACACCGAGCAAGATCAAACAGGATGAATAGACACATCACCTCAAAAGGACAAGCTATTCTAAGATAGACAACAAGTCAAAAGGCTACACCTCTCATTATGGATAATGCTGAATGCTTAGCAAACACCCATGCAAAGGACTGGAGCCAGGCTTCGTTGAAAATGAAGGAATATTACCAAATCTATCCCTTGGATAAAATTGCTAATCCTAAAATGGTGCCTTCTCAGATGCAAGACTTGAATTCCTTAAACCCGAAGTTAAATTCGGTAGCAAGGATTGATGTCCACCTCCTAAGAGTCAATGACGGAGTGAAAGCAAGTCAAAAAGTCCCACGGTTAAAGTCCCATGGATAAAATCGCCAAGCCCACCAAAGAAACACCTTTTTAGGTGCTGGACATGGGTTCCCCATGTAGAAAAAAAAAACTCAATGAGGCGAACCATTGTCTCTTTCATAGGGCAAGGCACAAAGTCGGGAAAACCGACATGTCCCGAAATAGAAAAATTGCCAATCCAAAAAAATAAGGGATACCATGTTAGGTGAATGACACGAACTTTATCCCTTCTGAGTCAAAACTCGATGAGATGAATTAGTGTCCCCTCCTCGGGATGAAGCATAAAAAGGGAAGGATTAAACATGCTGGAAGGACCGGCGCAAAACAAAAATCCTAGGCGAAAGGGGGTGTCAGAAATCCTAGCCGAAAGTGGGTATCCATACTAGAACCTTTTCGAATAACTAAAACAAACAAACAATGCCTAGACTCAAGACATCTCTGTTAGACCCAAAAGTGGTTCTAACACCCAAATTGATTTGAAACAAGATAAAATGAGATAGAAATAAAAATGAACACACAAGATTTATAGTGGTTCGGCGAACAAATGCCTACGTCCACTTATTCTTTACTATATTCAATAATTCAGTTGCAAATACAATGATAGATTCACTCACAACTCACTTTTGTTCACTCGATTTACTAAAACAAGAAATAAAAGATGATTTGGATTTTCCGGGAGTAATGGAGTTCGGATGTTGGAGGTGATTGAATTCTTTAAGTGCTGAAAAAAGGATCCTTCTCTTTGTCTCCAGATGGGGTATTTATAGGTGTGAATTTTCTTGAGACTTGATCCGGGTCGGGCCACGTGTCATCCATCGCATTCTCTTCGGGTTCGGATGAACTATCAGGTTGACAACACATCAAAAGGGAGGACGTTAGGGATAGGAATCAGTCATAGCCGGTCCGGTTCTCCAGGCTATTTTATAGGAGATAATCATAGATCATGGGTGAGGGTCGGAGACATGCAGGTAAGGGGTTCGGATCGGGATACCCGATCCGACCCGGATTGGTTTGGGCGCCTCTCCTTCTCTAACCTATTCCGCTCCGCTCCAGTGTTGTGGCAAGCAGATGGCCTTCCGATCCGTTCGAGATTTAGTTGCCTTCCGATCCGATTGGATATGCCTCACCAATCTATCCAGTAAGAGATCGCCGATCCGATCAGGGAATTCTATCCGATCCGAACGGGATTCAATCCGATCCGAACAGCTGCAGCTCTCAATTTGAACTGTAGTGTTTTCCTTCAATCTGAACCGAAGCCTTATAATTAAAAATATCATTCAATGTTTGGTTTCTTGACTTTGTGTTGCCTAGTTCGCAAAGTAGGCTAACATTCTGCCCCCTCAAAGGATGCTTCTGTTGCATACGAAGCGTGCTTTGATGTCATTCGAGATGCTAGTCCTTGAATCGGAACGGTCAGGAGAAATGCACAGATTTCCAATCGGTTCGGTGTCTGACTCGAGTACGCGCTTCTTCTATCTCTCGTTTGAACTCAATTCGAGTCGGATGCTAAACTAATGTGTGAAGTTTGCTCGGTTCGGGTTCCGATCCGAAGCGCTTTCGTGGGTTAGGCTCTTGGACGTTGGGCCTTCAGACAGAGTTGTGCTATTGGGCCTTCACTCCGGTCCGAGCGGGTGAGAAAGAAATAGGAATACGAGGAGTCAACATCACCCGTTATATAAATCCGCCACTGTCTTCCTTCCTTCCTTCTTCTTTTTTGCTGCCGCTCCCAACCCTAGTATTGAAAACGTCAGAAACTCGAATATTCTGAAACCATTCCTCGTAGATTTCTCAAATCGAACATATAGGTAGCTTTTTAATCTCGAGTAACTTCGTTGTAACTATACTTGGTTTCAATTCGTGATTGACTGGGTAGGTTTAGCCACGGGGCTTTACTTGAACTCCACGTCGTTACTGGTGGATCCGCCGTCACTTCGAGGCGTTGCGAGGCTGGAGAGGGCAAACATTTGTCCTTAACGATAGCTTTGACGATAGAACAGATTTATTTGCGAGTAGGGGGGAAAGAGGAAGAAGATGAGGAGCGTGATGACAAATCGGAGTCCGGTTCGGGTAGAAGACGAAGGAGCAAAAAGGAAGGAGAAGGAAAGGGGATCGGTTCGGGTTTCATACTTTAGAAAGACGGGAAGGAAAGAAAATGTCGGTTCGGGTCGGAGAAGTGAATGGGATAAGGGGTTGAAATAAGTGGACCGGTTAAGTGGTGCTGGTTCGGTTCGGATCAGGTCACCCGATCCGATCAGATCAGTCCTGCTTCCGAACCCATTTGTTTTCCTTGTCTTGAACTGACATTGCCTTAATGAAGCACCCGAACCGACCGTTATCTGTATTTGCATTGAGCCAGTCATCATATGCATATCCGAACCGAACCGAACGTATCAAGCTTGGCACATAAAGACTACCCAACTAATTCAATTAACACTTACTCTAGACGAATATGCTTCGCGGACAGTTAGGATAGTGCCCTGTGAACATAAACGAGAATTAAGAACAACTCTGACTATCACCTTCTCTTTAAAGCTTCGTCTTACATTACTGTACTTTTATTTTGCATTTCCCACATTTGCTGCACACACTTTAGTTCACACACATACACAAAAAAGGAGGACACGGGATAATTTACTCTAATCCGTGCTATTGCTTCTTCAATAGTTCCATGACAATGAGGCCCAGACGCTCTTCTCGTCTAGTTGAGAGGAAAGAAGCTCCGGAAACTTCCAACAAAACTACTCTTGAGGATATATCTTCTTCGTCTGACCCAGAATGGGACAGTGAGGGTCCGGATTACGGAGTTGGTCATCGGGAAAGCGACGAAATGTCTTCAGAAAATGAAGTTTCCCTAGGCTTTGAGGAGGAAGGAGGGATTGTGTAACAACCCGTATTTTCAATAATCTGTTATAACATAAATTGAGGCAGAATTAAATTATAAAATGGGAATCAAGGGAAACGGGCTATGCCATTGCGTTTGTCTCGGAAAAATACGCGAAATAGAGTCCGAGTTTTCGAAAATCGGAGTCCGTATGACCCAGTTAAGGCCCATTGAAGTTTGCAGAAAAATCCTAAGTAAAAACAGATTCAAATTTAAAGAATTGGGCCAGCTGGGCCAAGGCGGGAAAACTCCCGCCAGGGGCCCCATGTCGACAGGCCTGTCGACAGGGCCCCCAGGGAGTCGACTGCCCTGTCGACAGCCCTGTCGACAGGGGGTAGCCAGGCAGATTAGCCTGGCGCACCTCTTTGGTTTGGGCTTGGTTTGGGCTTGGTTGTGTGGTCTGGTTCTGGAGAGTTCCTAAATCTGACGGACCAAAATTCACCTAGGGTTAATCCTATGGTCTAAATCACTCTAATCTTCTATAAATAAGCCTCTAACCTACCCTAAATCATTCATTAATCATCCTAGCAACAAAACTATGCCAAAATCTAAACTCTCATGGCCTCCACCTAAAACCCTAGCCTCCAATCTCTTCATCAATAATTCCTAAGTAATTTTCCATGCATACAAGCATATTTAGGCTTGTATGATCCTCCTTAGCTTGCATTAAAGGCTTGTTTTTCAATTGGCATCCTAAAGGAGGAGTCTTGATCAAGTTTGCTTGCATTTGTGGGTTTTAATTAGTTGCATAAGGGGTTTCTTGCATTTGTTATACTCATTTGAGTCCGCATAAGCATTGTAAGCCCTCTTACCTTCACTTTACAAACTCTAAAGTTAATGTTTGGTGAAAGTTGAGATTTATGTGAGTTTAGTTGATTATGCATGCTTATGCGAACTCGCTAGGCCATGTTTTATATGATTCATAAGTTATGCATGCATATGCGAGATTTCTATGCCATGTTTTACATGTTTCACAAGTTATGCATGCTTATGCGAGCTTATTATGCCATGTTCTACATGTCTAATGGATTATGCATGTTTATGCAAGTGTACTAAGCCATGATTTGCAAGTTAATTGAGTTATGCATGTATACTAAGCCAAGATTTGCATGTTTTGACAAGTTGTGCATGTTTTGACAAGTTGTGCATGTTTATGCAAGTTTAAAATGACAAGTTGTGCATGTTTTGACAAGATGTGCATGTTTTGACAATTTGTGCATGTTTTGACAAGTTGTGCATGTTTTGACAAGTTGTGCATGTTTTGACAAGTTGTGTATGTTTATGCAAGTTGAAAATGACAAGTTGTGCATGTTCGACAAGTTATGCATGATTATGGTAATATGCAAGTTCACTATGCTAAGTTATGCACGTTTATGGTAATATGCAAGTTCACTATGCTAAGTTATGCAAGTCTAACATGCTATGCATGTTTGTGGTAATATGCAAGTTCACTATGCTAAGTTGTGTAAGTCTAACATGTTATGCATGATTGTTGTGCAAGTTTGTCATGTATGTTGTGCCAAGTTCCCTCTTCCTATCCTTTATGCGTTACTACGAATATGTAAGCGATAGAATGACGTTGGGGTTTTGGGGGTAAACTTAAAATACATGAAAATATAAGATTGTGAATTTACCTATTAAGTTAGGTCTACCCCTTGGGAATTTACCTATTAAGTTAGGTCTACCCAAGTAATTGTTTGACTTGTGATTATGTTTTGAAATAAAGTGGACATGACACTTAGAAAACAAAAGTGTGGCCAACTCGAGGTTGGGTTGAGTTTGTAGCGTAATTCTACCCGGAACCGACCGGCTTAACTAGTGGCTACAAACAATAGGACCCAATGTGAGAAGTTGGTCATGTGGTGCCAAAAACCCGAGGTTAGACTAAGTTGTGGTGTAAACCTACCCGGACCCGCCCGGCTTAACTAGTAACCGCAACAAAGTCTAATGTGAGAGGTTAAGGTGCATTAAATTAATTAATGCCTCATGATTAGGGTTAAGTCAGGGTCCACTAATACTTAACCAATTTGGGGATTCGAGGGATTAGAATGTGGTTAAGTTGTGAACCGTGGGTTACACTTAACTAGTTTAATCCATTTGGGAGTTCAAGGGATTAGAATGGGGTTAAGCCGCACTTAACCAGTTTAATCCAGGATTAGTGAAGGGTTAAATCACACTTAACCCTCTTGGGGAAACCCTAGCAACGTGGTCTGTTCTAACGGTAATCCCAGTTTGGTATCATTCCCAACCCTAGAAGCAAGGCTAGGGCGGGGCACGATTACTGGAGGATGTAAGCGACCAAAGGGCGATGGCCGAGTGGTACAGCGGTGCGGGTCCGGCGGGCTACGGACGTGCACGTAGTCCGATGTTGGACAAACTCGAGGCACGGGTACCAGTAGATTAGAGCTGTGCATTATTGCTTAAGTGTCTGGGGTTAACACCCAAGGGCTTGATACACCCAAAGGTGGACCCAGCACAGTCTAACTACAACCATACGTGGGCCATATGGACACCAACACTTGACGTGTTAGGTTTATAGGGAGCCGATCGACAAGACCGTTGGGCTGGACCTTGTATTAAGGTCACCTCATGTTATTGGGCCAAAGCTTGGGCCAAGGGATCAATATCTGTTATGTTGGGTTGCTAGTACACCGTGGTGCAAAAACTTAACCATGTTTATGCGATGACACCCCTATCTATCTTGTAGTTAATTTACCATGCCAGTATGTTGTTATCTATGATCATCTCAGTTCCCATCATGATGTTAACTTTGTTAGTTTATAGACTGATCGTAGCAGGGCTTACTCAGTCTTTTTGACTGACCTTTTTGTTTCGCCTCTTTTCTTCCGTTTCCCCCCCCCCCCCCCCAGGTTCTCAGGGAGGGAATACAGGAGCCTAGCTTGGATCTTGCTGCTTTCTTGGATAGCTCATGTATGCTTTGGACTTGAGCTCGCTATGGTTTCTTCCACTTTGGGGATAGCTACTTTTATGTTTTCTTTTTCAGTATCAGATGATGTTATTTTATGTACTAGACTTGTTTACTTGGGAAATTGACATTATGATGTAGCAGACTTGTTTTTGAAATAGTTTAAAAGTCTTCCGCTGTTTTATTTACTTACTCTGTTTATTTACATATATATATATATGTCATGTCCTGCCTTGCTATATCATTATGCATGTTTACCAATAATACCCCTCCAAAGCTAGTGCATTCCTTTGCGAGTGACCCTGGCGGAGGTGGGGTGTTACATTTGGTATCAGAGCATATGGTTTACGAGAAGGGATAAAAAGGTTTTTAGAACTTTTTGAAAAGAAAAACTATTTTCAAAACCAAGTATAAAGTATTTTCCAAAGAAAAGTCTAGTTGTTTTAAAAGGCTATTCCCCAAAAGCCATTAGCACTATCCTTTGACTCCTCGTTTGAACTCTTTTCTTTTCTTTTCCAGCATGTCTGATAATCTCATCTTGCCCGAAGGAGTAACGATACCCGATTGGTTTCGTCGGTACTTGGAAGTCACGGCACCGGTCCCGGGTGTCCCTAATATTGTCTCCCCAGTCGAGGCCGCTGTTCCTCCTCCTCCTCCCGTAGCTGATGTTCCTCTTCCCCCTCAGCCTCCACAAGCGGATTTCGCGGAAACTTGCAAGAACTTTAAGAGGATGGGTGGCAAGAATTTTAATGGAACAGAGACTTTTGTAGAAGCAGGTAATTGGTTGAAAGAGACCGAAGATCTTTTAGCCACCTTTGATATAAGTGACCGCAGGAAGGTTTTATTAGCAGTATGGTTGCTAAATGAAGAAGCTGCACGTTGGTGGGTAGTCACCACCGCGACCAGGCCAATTGAGACTTGGGATGACTTTAGAGGAAGGTTTGGACTGAGATTCTTATCACTAAAGCAAGGGGACATGACTATTAGGGAATACATAGATAAGTTTAATCAACTGGCTCGTGTCGATTTAGACTTGGTTAATACAGCTCAGGAGAAGGCCCTACACTTTGCTCTAGGATTAAACGAGCCATTACATGATTTGGCCCTGTCTCATATACCCTTGGGGGCGACTTTCGAGAGTTTAGTGAATTTGGCCCTACTTCAAGAAGAAGGTAGCAATGATGAGAGAGAGGTCAAGGCAAATGAGTCTCAAGGCAAAGGAGTAAATTCCGGGAAATGGGGCAAGAATAACCACAACCGCAAGGACAAGCCAAGAGGGAATATAAAATGTAACTTCTGTGGTAACGTTGGACATATGGCTAAGGAATGTAGGAAGAAGGAAAAGAGAAGGCGGGGCGAATGCTTCATTTGTGGTGAGTTTGGACATTTCAGCAAGGATTGCCCGAGGAAACAAGGGCAAGGTCAGACTCGGTGTGCAGGACTATCTGGAGGGCGAATTCATCCCCTCAATCCCGTTTTTCCAGCTCATGATAGAGGTAGTGTTTCTGTTGAAAATCTTGTTTACATTTTCTGATTTTCCCTGTTCAAACTTTGTTTGATTCTGGCACATCGCATAGTTTTATTTCATCTAATCCAGTTGAAAGTTTTGCACCTAAGTACTAGTGTAGTTGATGATCCCGTATGCGTTTCAAATCCAATTAGGGGTTCTGCCCGTTTGTCTGTGGTTTGAGTGGATTTGAAAATTTCTATCTTGAGTATAGAATTCTCGTGGGATGTTTATATTCTCGGTTTCGGGGGATATGGGTTGGCTTTGGGCATGGAATGGTTGTCTTATTTTGGAGCCATTCTGGGTTTTTGTATATAGGGTTGTGAGGCTCATGACTCGCCTCAGCCGTACCCTTAGAAATTTCTAGCAACCCTAGGGGTCCCGTCATGTTATGTTATCTTGAATCCCTCAACTCGTCTATCGATAGTTTGCAATCTGGGAGGGTGGTCCGAGAATATCCTGATATCTTGGGATAGATTTCCGTATTATCTGGTTGGTAATACCAAGCCAGCTTCGTGGCCGGTCAGGCACATGATCTCACGAGATGAGAGTTAAGGAAGCAAGTCAAGGAGTTGCTTGAGAAGAACTTCCTGAGACAAAGCATTTTCGAGTAGGGTGCTCCAGTAGTATTCGTTACTGAGGTGGACGGTTTGCTTCGCTTGTGTGTTGATCTTCGTGAGAAGAATAGATAACCGTTACCAAGGATCAATGATTTGTTTGATCAGCTTGTAGGAGCATCCGTTTTCTTTTGATCTAGCTACCGGATTCCATCAGCTTAGGATGGCTGAGGATGGAATTGACAAGACTGCGATTAGGACTCTAGATGGATTTTTAGAATGGCTAGTCATGCTATTTGGTTTGACTAATGCACCCGCATATTACGTGAACTTGATGGGTAGGGTGTTTAGGAAGTCCTTGAACAAGTTTGTCGGGGTCGTCATAGACGATGTTTTGATCTCCTTAAAAGAACGAGGAAGAACATGCTAGACATGTCAAGGAGGTGATGGATACGTTTAGAACCACCAGTTGAAGGTCAAGTTCTCCAAATGTCACTTTGGAGGAAAGAAGTTGGATTTCTTGGGCACACAGTCCCTAAGTAAGGCTTAGCGGTGGATTCCGCTAAAGTGGTTGCGGTTTAAGACCGGAAAACTCTGAGGAGGGCAATTGGAGTAAGAAGCCTCCTCTGTTTGACTAGTTAGTTAGCATTCCCGGAGCTTAGACTTACTCTTCTGGATCAAGAAGGGAGTTTCACGGGAAGAAGACCCGCAGTTGGTCAAGAACATGGACCAGTCGGCTCGAGGCGAGATGTTAGGTCACCTCGCTAGATATATTATAAAGGATGACTAAGGCGCGACAAGAGATTATGTGTTCCTCGAGTGAAAGACTTGGTAAAGAAGGTTCTTGAAGATGCGCATCACTCGAGGAGGTGGCCGAGTTGGTTTCGGAATACATGTTGTGCCACCAGGTTGAGGCCAAGTCATAGAAGCCCAGTGGGCCATTACCTCCATTGGAAGTTTCGCAAGGGGAGTGTGAAAACATCTCGATAGATTAGGTGGATAAATTACCTAGATCAAAGAAAGGGAATACGGGTATGAGGGTCATAATAGGTAGACTCACGAAGAGTGCTCATTTCAGTCCGATGAAGAGCGAGAGGACTGCATCAGGGTCAGCAACGGTTTACCCTCAAGAAGTTGGCCGGTTTTGAAATAGCCTACAGAAAGCCATGGGTAGGCAACTGAATCTAGGTATGGCCTATCACTCATAGGCAGATGGTTCATTTCGATTTAAGCACGAGTTATAGAAAATCAACTAGCAACGTGGATTGGTATTTTCAAGAAAAGTTCTGCTGCATGGAATACTTTATAGTAAGTAGACGAGATCCAGGATTCACTAGTGAATTTTGGAGAGCTTGCACGAATCATGAGGTTATAATTATGTTTAAGCCAAGTATACAGAAAGAAGAATAAGTGGGAAAGAAAGACGAGAGGCAATAATGAAATGAGTCCAACTCGAATTTGGGAAATAGGAGTTAGGAAGCCAAGGAATCATGAAGTGGAAGATAGTCAAAGCACAGTGGAGTTAAGCTCAAGGAAACGTGACTAAGAAGAGTGAAGACTAGATACGCGCATCATATCTTTGTAGGAGTGCATCCTTGATCCTAGTTTTCCTGTGGAGCTTGCTTGCAAGTTATCTTTCGTATATATATCCTCTTGGTCCCATTCTCGACCTTATTTCTGTTGTAAACTCCATAAGGTGGTTAAGACTCATCGGTTAGTACTATATGTCAAAGTTTGAATGGATTTCTTGTAATCCAAAAAGGAGTTTGTCTAGTTTATCTAGTTTATCTAGTTTATCATGTCTATCTCGTCATGAGAACCTTAGATAGAAACCCTTTTGGTTGAAACATGTGTTTGAAACATGTTATGCTTGATGGTTGCAAGTGGCTGCAAGTGTTTGCAAGTGGTTGCTCGTGGATGCATTATACACGATTAGGCACTAGATCGGCTCACACACTCTTCATGTTGCATATGCATGAGTGTTTATGTTTATCCATGATTGAAACTTGTTGTGCTACCACATGGATGTTGCATATGGATGAATGTTATGTGCACTCATATAGATACTATGAATTATGGTAGGAATTTGCATACATATGGATTCATTTCACTGACATACATATGCATTAAGGAGGTTTACTGTATCAGTAACCGCCTGATTTTTGCATTAGATAAGTACATATACACACACTTTTGCATATGTTCATACCACATTTAGAATCTTTTAAGGACAATGATTGCTCGTGGATGATGCTTTGAGTAGATGGATGATTGGATGGTAGGATACGTTCTTCCTAACTTGAAGATTTCGGGGACGAAATCCTTTAAGGAGGGGAGAATGTAACAACCCGTATTTTCAATAATCTGTTATAACATAAATTGAGGCAGAATTAAATTATAAAATGGGAATCAAGGGAAACGGGCTATGCCATTGCGTTTGTCTCGGAAAAATACGCGAAATAGAGTCCGAGTTTTCGAAAATCGGAGTCCGTATGACCCAGTTAAGGCCCATTGAAGTTTGCAGAAAAATCCTAAGTAAAAACAGATTCAAATTTAAAGAATTGGGCCAGCTGGGCCAAGGCGGGAAAACTCCCGCCAGGGGCCCCATGTCGACAGGCCTGTCGACAGGGCCCCCAGGGAGTCGACTGCCCTGTCGACAGCCCTGTCGACAGGGCGTAGCCAGGCAGATTAGCCTGGCGCACCTCTTTGGTTTGGGCTTGGTTTGGGCTTGGTTGTGTGGTCTGGTTCTGGAGAGTTCCTAAATCTGACGGGCCAAAATTCACCTAGGGTTAATCCTATGGTCTAAATCACTCTAATCTTCTATAAATAAGCCTCTAACCTACCCTAAATCATTCATTAATCATCCTAGCAACAAAACTATGCCAAAATCTAAACTCTCATGGCCTCCACCTAAAACCCTAGCCTCCAATCTCTTCATTAATAATTCCTAAGTAATTTTCCATGCATACAAGCATATTTAGGCTTGTATGATCCTCCTTAGCTTGCATTAAAGGCTTGTTTTTCAATTGGCATCCTAAAGGAGGAGTCTTGATCAAGTTTGCTTGCATTTGGGGGTTTTAATTAGTTGCATAAGGGGTTTCTTGCATTTGTTATACTCATTTGAGTCCGCATAAGCATTGTAAGCCCTCTTACCTTCACTTTACAAACTCTAAAGTTAATGTTTGGTGAAAGTTGAGATTTATGTGAGTTTAGTTGATTATGCATGCTTATGCGAACTCGCTAGGCCATGTTTTATATGATTCATAAGTTATGCATGCATATGCGAGATTTCTATGCCATGTTTTACATGTTTCACAAGTTATGCATGCTTATGCGAGCTTATTATGCCATGTTCTACATGTCTAATGGATTATGCATGTTTATGCAAGTGTACTAAGCCATGATTTGCAAGTTAATTGAGTTATGCATGTATACTAAGCCATGATTTGCATGTTTTGACAAGTTGTGCATGTTTTGACAAGTTGTGCATGTTTATGCAAGTTTAAAATGACAAGTTGTGCATGTTTTGACAAGATGTGCATGTTTTGACAATTTGTGCATGTTTTGACAAGTTGTGCATGTTTTGACAAGTTGTGCATGTTTATGCAAGTTGAAAATGACAAGTTGTGCATGTTCGACAAGTTATGCATGATTATGGTAATATGCAAGTTCACTATGCTAAGTTATGCACGTTTATGGTAATATGCAAGTTCACTATGCTAAGTTATGCAAGTCTAACATGTTATGCATGTTTGTGGTAATATGCAAGTTCACTATGCTAAGTTGTGTAAGTCTAACATGTTATGCATGATTGTTGTGCAAGTTTGTCATGTATGTTGTGCCAAGTTCCCTCTTCCTATCCTTTATGCGTTACTACGAATATGTAAGCGATAGAATGACGTTGGGGTTTTGGGGGTAAACTTAAAATACATGAAAATATAAGATTGGGAATTTACCTATTAAGTTAGGTCTACCCCTTGGGAATTTACCTATTAAGTTAGGTCTACCCAAGTAATTGTTTGACTTGTGATTATGTTTTGAATTAAAGTGGACATGACACTTAGAAAACAAAAGTGTGGCCAACTCGAGGTTGGGTTGAGTTTGTAGCGTAATTCTACCCGGAACCGACCGGCTTAACTAGTGGCTACAAACAATAGGACCCAATGTGAGAAGTTGGTCGTGTGGTGCCAAAAACCCGAGGTTAGACTAAGTTGTGGTGTAAACCTACCCGGACCCGCCCGGCTTAACTAGTAACCGCAACAAAGTCTAATGTGAGAGGTTAAGGTGCATTAAATTAATTAATGCCTCATGATTAGGGTTAAGTCAGGGTCCACTAATACTTAACCAATTTGGGGATTCGAGGGATTAGAATGTGGTTAAGTTGTGAACCGTGGGTTACACTTAACTAGTTTAATCCATTTGGGAGCTCAAGGGATTAGAATGGGGTTAAGCCGCACTTAACCAGTTTAATCCAGGATTAGTGAAGGGTTAAATCACACTTAACCCTCTTGGGGAAACCCTAGCAACGTGGTCTGTTCTAACGGTAATCCCAGTTTGGTATCATTCCCAACCCTAGAAGCTAGGCTAGGGCGGGGCACGATTACTGGAGGATGTAAGCGACCAAAGGGCGATGGCCGAGTGGTACAGCGGTGCGGGTCCGGCGGGCTACGGACGTGCACGTAGTCCGATGTTGGACAAACTCGAGGCACGGGTACCAGTAGATTAGAGCTGTGCATTATTGCTTAAGTGTCTGGGGTTAACACCCAAGGGCTTGATACACCCAAAGGTGGACCCAGCACAGTCTAACTACAACCATACGTGGGCCATATGGACACCAACACTTGACGTGTTAGGTTTATAGGGAGCCGATCGACTAGACCGTTGGGCTGGACCTTGTATTAAGGTCACCTCATGTTATTGGGCCAAAGCTTGGGCCAAGGGATCAATATCTGTTATGTTGGGTTGCTAGTACACCGTGGTGCAAAAACTTAACCATGTTTATGCGATGACACCCCTATCTATCTTGTAGTTAATTTACCATGCCAGTAT
Source organism: Allium sativum (assembly GCA_030737875.1). Classification (NCBI taxonomy): domain Eukaryota; kingdom Viridiplantae; phylum Streptophyta; class Magnoliopsida; order Asparagales; family Amaryllidaceae; genus Allium; species Allium sativum. The sequence continues at coordinate 1,046,578,786 of CM060924.1, forward strand.
GTTGTTATCTATGATCATCTCAGTTCCCATCATGATGTTAACTTTGTTAGTTTATAGACTGATCGTAGCAGGGCTTACTCAGTCTTTTTGACTGACCTGTTTTGTTTCGCCTCTTTTCTTCCGTTTCCCCCCCCCCCAGGTTCTCAGGGAGGGAATACAGGAGCCTAGCTTGGATCTTGCTGCTTTCTTGGATAGCTCATGTATGCTTTGGACTTGAGCTCGCTATGGTTTCTTCCACTTTGGGGATAGCTACTTTTATGTTTTCTTTTTCAGTATCAGATGATGTTATTTTATGTACTAGACTTGTTTACTTGGGAAATTGACATTATGATGTAGCAGACTTGTTTTTGAAATAGTTTAAAAGTCTTCCGCTGTTTTATTTACTTACTCTGTTTATTTACATATATATATATATGTCATGTCCTGCCTTGCTATATCATTATGCATGTTTACCAATAATACCCCTCCAAAGCTAGTGCATTCCTTTGCGAGTGACCCTGGCGGAGGTGGGGTGTTACAGATTGGTGACAATCGAGCACCCGATGAATTTGACTCGGCCATTATATTGGAGTCTCCTCCAGATTCCGTAGAATCGACAATCGACAACGACCGACTTGTTCGAATTTGCTTGAAGTATGGAATAATGAAAAGGGACACCCTAGTGCCCTCACGCTCTGACCGTCCCCACAACCCTCCGGAAGGATATATGACGGTTACTCGACTGATGTGCATGGTCGGCGCTATTCCTCCATTCTCGCCTTTCATCGTTGATTTCTTAAGACAAATGCGGATTGCCCCCATGCAGTTGCATCCCAATTCATATGCCTATCTGCATACCTTGTTCATAGCATATCGTGAAATTCTAGGTGTAGAGCTCACGTTCGATGATGTTCATTTCTTCTATAATTTCAAACATCGGACTAGAGAAACTCCATCTTTCTGTTACTTTGAATCAGTCCCAAAAAGGAAGATAATCTCTACGCCGTTTAGCAGTAAAGCTGGAGATTCCAGACTAGAGTGGTTCTATATAAAGCAACAGTCTGGATGCGCCAGGAGATGGACAAAATCAAGTAAAGCATTGATTTTCTGAACCCGGACTTTATACACTTGAATCATCACCCCGACCTGTTTTCCTTTTTGTTTGCAGTCGACAATCCCAAACAGATATCAGACCAAGTGTTCTTTGATCGGATGCACCGTCTTCTTAATGGCGACCAAAAATTCCTGACTATTGACGAGGTCCTTAAAGATGAATACCTTCATTTTCACGGGCTGCTATCCGTTTTCCGTAGCATCGGTCATGGGACGGTCCCTTATGCATACATTCCTCCAGTGGAAACAGTTCCAGAGATAGGAGAAGGCTCGGGAATTCCTGCAGCTCCTCTTCAAACTTCACCTTCTCCCTCTTCCTCACAAGATGACGAACTGGCTAATCTGGCCGAAAAACATCGTGAAGGGTATATTGCCCCCGAGGAAACTACTTCTCCAGACAAGTCAAAGTCTTCCCAAGATTCGCCACTTCGCGCTTCCGAAGGGGATGTTCCTAGCACCAACAAGCACATATTTCAGGGTTTGGGGGATCTCCCCTTACCTGAGACTATATATAGTTCAGAGGATTTCAGGAAGGACCCTTTAGTCTTCACTTCTTCTGAAGAAACTACTCCTGCTAAGGCCAAAGAGCCTGCCCGCACCAGTCTAGCTCCAGACTCGGGTTGGTTGGGGGGACACACACACCACTTAGGATGCACTTTATACCACAGCATTAGCATTCATTGCACTTCTTTCTCCATGAACCCATTGATTCTAAACTTCGTTTATTTTATCGTGCAGGTACAATGTCTCGGTCCTATTATGATATAAGAAAGCTTCGTCGCAGCATGTCTAATCCTCCTCAGGATGTCGAGTATGATCGCCGGGATGACCGTGGTAGGGAGGAAAGAAGACCCTATGATCCCTATCGATCTCGACCCTCACGCTCCCGCTCACCAGTTCGACTGGAACAAGAGAAATACAAGAGCTATCAAGGTCGTAGGGAGGAGGATAGACCGCAATCTAGGGATTCCACTTCCTCCCATGAAAAGCGGAGTAGAGAGAAAACTCCTCCAAAGGAAACTGGGTCTCGAAGTAAGCAAAAAGTCCCTGCTACTAAACGACCTAGGACAGACAAGGGTTCTACAGAATCTTCTTCAGGAAGGGACACCGAACTAACAATCCTCGCTCCTCCTCCACCAGATGCGGGAACTGCAGTAAGGCTGGCATATTTAAAGGAGCAATTTCCGGAGCACTACTTCGAGACTCTGACCTTTCTACCTACCCTTGAACCTATTTCTTCTAATTGGGCAGAGGAGGCCAAGGCAAAAATCGATTTGGTGGAAAAACAATATACCGAGATGTTCAAGTATTCCCGCAATCTTTCTAGAATCATCCGCACTCTAATGACAAATGCTGACTCAATGCAAAAGACTGCAGAGGAGGATGCTAAGGCCTTAAAAACCTTAGGAAAGGACCTAGAAGACACTCAAGCCCAACTTGCTGTTGCTCAAAAGAACGCTTCTAATTTCAAACAACAATTTGAGGACATGCAAAAGCGTTATCATGACTTACTTGAGTCCCACACTCAGGAGCGTTCTGAGTTGAAGAAGCAAGCTGACGAGGCCAAATCAGAAGCTGCTAAGACACGCCTTGCTTATGCTGAGCTTGAGCAGAAAAACGCCGAGTTAGCGAAAAGGAGTGCTGAGTTAGAAAAGAAAAACGCAGACTTGGCTTCAAAATTGTTGGAGGCGGAAAACAGGGCTGCTCTGGCTGAGGGCAATGTGGAATGCGCTATTAAATCTGCGGAGGAAACCCGCAAACAACTATCAGAGGCGGAGGCTGATATTCAGGGCTTCGGCGAGCTAATGATAGAATTCTTCGCGCACACTATTCGTCGTCGAAACATTTCCTGGATCGAGGACTATCCATCCACTCTGGTTCAAGTGTGGAATCAAATCGTCGAGTGAGAAAAAGAAGAACTTAAGGTCGATTCCCTCGATGAAGATAAGCTAATGGAGAAATACTTGAGAGACGACGAACCGGAGCGCCTAGCTGAAGGGCGCCGTCTAATTGCTGAGGCCATGGAAGAAGAGAGGCGGAAGTCTAAACAGAAAACCATTCCTGAAGCTGGTTCCTCCTCTTCTGCTCCTGTAACTCCCGAAGTAGAAGGGTACGATCCCGAAAACCGGGGAATTCCCCGAACAACTCTGCTATCTCCCATTCCTGAAATAACTCCAGAGGTAGTAGTCACCCCCGCTGAAAAGTCTTCAGAAGGTATCCCTATCTTTTCTCCTCAATTTGCCAAGGCTACTACTACCTTTGGCTACATGATGGAACGTTCGATGAGAAATCCTTTGCTTTCGCCTGAGTTGATAACCGATGTTTCTCATTTTGTAGGCGTTGAATCCTCCGCGAAGACAGATGTAGCTCAAGGAACTACCGCTGGGACAAAGCCCACTTATAGGGTCAAAGAAGGGGAAGATAAGGCTGCTCCCACAGACCTGGGGGAAAGAAGTGAGCCAACTAAGGTCACTACTCCCCATGATGAAGAAATGATTGCAGCTTTAAAAGACGACGGAGGAGACGAGGGGCATGATGAGGAACCGGAGGTTACAATAACCGGGGAGTCAAAAAGCGCCGATGACGTTACCTTGGCGGCCATGAAGGCCGATCAAGACAAGCGCTTGCAATCAAAGGCTGAAGAATTAGACCCTGAGGTCCTCAAGCCCCTCGCAGTTGTGGATGCAGGTTCAAGGTTAGTTGTTAAGATCTCAACTAGATCTATTACCGAAGAAATTGCTAAAAAAACTTCTCTTGATTCCAGTGCCCCGCCCTCCGGGAAGAAGTCTGCTGGCTCCAGTACTACATCTTCAGGGAAAAAGAAATCAAAACGAATCTTGACTGAAGCCGAGAAGGAAGTAAAGGATGCGGAAAAAGCTGCCAAGAAATCGAAGGCTCATCCCAAACCCAAATAGTGGGTTCTCCTGTGTCCTTTTAGCATCTTTGTAAACCAATAAGTGCTGCTACAACAGCAGCTTCCGCACTTTCTTTTTTATTTATTTCCCTGTACATATTCATTCATTTGTAAATAAAAATAATTCACTTTTTGCAATGTTTATTTGTTAGCAGTTCTGCACTTATGTAAAAATGCATGTCTATAGTTATGAAACAAAGTTGTGGAGAGAGGAGATATGTGTATGTATATGTGTCCCCAGTCAATTTCCATAAGTTATTCAATGCTTAACCATGCAATCTGAATGCTCCCGATTCTCTAACGGGATAGCATTTCCTGTGTCATCAATACCTGTTGTTTTTCCTGGCATTTCTTTTATACTCTCTCTCGTTCTCTTGAGAGTTAGAGTTCGAGTTCAGTTATTTGTTTATTCCCCGGTCGTTCAACGGGAAAAGATTTCTTTCTCGGCGCTCGGTCGGAGACGCCTTTATACTCTCTTTCTCTCTAGAAAGTTAGAGTTCGGAGTTGAACCTCTTTCTCAGCGCTCAGTCGGAGACGCTTTTATACTCTCTCTCTTTCTCTGGAGAGTTAGAGTTAAGAATAGAATTTCTTTTTCAGCGCTCAGTCTGAGACGCTTTTATACTCTCTCTCTTTCTCTGGAGAGTTAGAGTTAGAATGTCGTTTTCTCATTCTTTTACGTCTTATTGCACAAATAATCATTGTGCTTCTTTTTATGTCCAAACTGTTTTCAACCTTTTTTAGGCTCTGAGTTATCCTGTATTTTATAAGCACAACAGAACAACTAATGAATGTAAATGCATAAAAGTAAATAACACACAATATTTTTATAGTGGTTCAGCTAAGTCGTACCCTACGTCCACTTTATAGTCCTTTATTCATATCATCAGATTTTCCCAAGGCAAAGCATGTCTTGTTACAGAATCCACAGTAAAAATAACAAAAAATATAGCATTTCTAATCCAAATATCGCATTAAGTGTTGGGCATTCCATGCTCGAGGAACTTCCTCGCCATCTACGGTCGTTAACTTGAAGGTTCCTTTTTCAAGTTTCCGTTGAATGACAAAGGGTCCTTCCCATTTTGGGCCGAGGTGAGGAAGGGACGGAAAAACTCTCTTTAGTACCAAATTTCCTGGTTCAAAAGTTCTGAGGCGAACTTTTTTGTCATAATAGCGTGCCATCTGACGCCGATGTCTCGCTGCACGCAAGTCTGCTTCGTCCCTTTTCTCTTCGATTTCATCAAGAGACTCAAGTAAAAGTGCCCGATTCGTCATCGGGTCATAATACGTCACCCTGTGGGAAGGAACTTCCAGTTCAACTGGAATTACTGCTTCTGAGCCAAAGGAGAGAGAGAAAGGGGTGTGACCGGTAGCCGTTTTAAACGTTGTTCGATATGCCCACAAGGCTAGGGGCAATTCATCAACCCATTTTGCCTTTGCACGCTCTAACCTCTTCTTGAGGATGGATTTTATTACCTTGTTTATTGCCTCTACTTGCCCATTCGATTGTGGATAGGCAACTGCAGTATATCGTTTGTCTATCTTATATTTCTGGCAAAAATTTCTGAATTCAGAGCTATCAAATTGGGTCCCGTTGTCAGTAACAATCGTCCTTGGGATTCCGAATCGGCATATAATATTTCTGACCACAAAACTTATCACCTTTCTTGTGGTGATCTTAGTCAAGGGCTCAGCTTCCACCCACTTTGTGAAATAATCCACGGCTACTATTGCATACTTAGCTCCTCCATTAGCAATCGGTAAAACTCCAATGATATCAATTCCCCATGTGGCAAATGGCCAAGGACTCACCATCGATTTAAGCTGGGTTGACGGTGCCCTGGGGATTTTAGCGAATCTCTGGCACTTATCGCAGCGTCGTGAATTATCAGCTGCATCTTTGTTGATCGTAGGCCAGAAGTATCCGTACCGTAATATTTTCTTTGCTAAAGTTTGACCTCCTGTATGATCTCCACACTCACCTTCGTGCACTTCTCTTAGTACACGCTTGATGTCGTCGTGTGCGATACATCGTAACAGGGGCATAGAAAATCCTTGTCTGTAGAGAGTATCGTCTTGCATAACATATCTGGTTGCTTTGCGAACTACAACTCTTTTCTCACTCTTCCTTGATGGGAGTGTCCCATTCTTAAGGAAATTCTTAATTGGGGTCATCCATGACTCCTTCTCTGGTTCCGCTTCAAGAGCGAGTTCAATTTCCATTGACTCAAAGCTTGGTGACTCCAACGTTTCAATTGGAATTACCTCAGCCCCTTCTGGATTGTCAGAACTAGCTAGTTTTGCCAGTCTATCCGCTTTCTGGTTTTCAACTCTGGGAATATGCGTTATGTTGTACCGCTCTAAGCTATTCAATAGCTCTTTCACTTTCCTGAGATAGGCAATAAGTCGAGGTCCTCGAGCCGCGAATTCCTCTCGCACTTGACAAACAACAATCTTAGAGTCACAAAATATGTCCATCATTTTTACTCCGAGGTCTTTAGCAAGTTTCAGCCCGGCAATCAGGGCTTCATACTCAGTATCATTGTTAGTTGCTGAAAATTCTAATCGCAGGGCGTAATATAACGTCCGTCCCTCGGGAGTGACTAGGACAATTCCAGCTCCGGACATTCGGTCATTTTTAGCTCCATCTGTATATAATTTCCACGGATTCATCTCTAGCTTATCCTCGGATTTGACCACTCGTTCATTGATTATTTCCTCCTCTGGAATGGTGAACTCCGCAATAAAGTCTGCCAGAGCTTGCCCCCTGATTGACTTTCGTGGTTGAAAATTCAAATCAAACTGGCTTAGTTCTATGTTCCATTTAATCAACCTTCCCGATGCCTCGGGTTTCTGCAACACCTGTCTTAACGGCTGATCGGTGTATACGGTGATTGGATGGGCTTGGAAGTAGTAACGAAGTTTTCGGGATGCAATCAGGAGGCTGTAAGCAAGCTTCTCAATCTTTGGGTAGTTGCGCTTTGCCGCTGCTAATTTCTTACTCACATAGTATACTGGCCTTTGTACTTTGTCTTCTTCTCGAACCAGGGCTGTGCTGACAGCGTGGGCCGAGACTGCTAGATAAACAAATAATTCTTCGTGATCTACGGGCTTTGATAAGATTGGCGGTTTCTCTAACAGTTCTAACAGATTTTGAAAGGCCTCAACACAATCGGGAGTCCATTGGAAGTTCTTCTTTCCCCTTTTTATTAAATCAAAAAACGGAACACATTTGTCGGTGGCTTTGGAGATGAATCTACTCAGCGCCACTACCTTCCCTGCCAGACTTTGGACGTCTTTAATTCTCCTTGGTTCTTCGATGTTTCTAATCGCTGCTATCTGGCTAGGGTTGATCTCAATTCCTCGGGAACTCACAATGAAGCCAAGGAACTTTCCCGATGCCACTCCAAATGAACATTTTAAAGGATTCAATTTCATACGGTATTTTCGCAAGATACCAAACATTTCCGCTAAGTCTTGCGTATGACTGGAAGACTGCTTTGATTTAACAAGCATATCATCCACATAAACTTCCATAGTTTTTCCTATTTGATCATAAAACATTCTATTTACCAAACGCTGATAAGTAGCTCTAGCGTTTTTTAATCCAAATGGCATTACAACATAACAATATAGCCCCAAATTCGTAATGAAACTCGTATGCTCTTGGTCTGGTACATGCATAGGAATTTGGTTGTATCCAGAGTATGCATCCATGAAAGAGAGAAGTTCATGACCTGCTGTCGAGTCTACAAGCTGGTCAATCCTGGGAAGTGGGAAACTATCTTTTGGGCAAGCCTTATTTAAATCTGAAAAGTCAATACAAGTTCGCCACTTTCCGTTTGGCTTCTTTACCAAGACGGGATTCGATATCCAGTCGGGATAAGTCGAATCTCGAATAAATCCATTTTGCTTCAATTTCTCTACTTCCTCTTTGAGAGCAGCCGACCTCTCTGGGCCCAGCACGCGTCTCTTTTGCTTCACAGGCGGATGCTTCGGATTTACATTCAATTTGTGACTGATAATGGAAGGTGATATCCCACACATGTCAGCATGGGTCCAGGCGAACACATCTAAGTTTCCCTTCAAGAAGTCCGTTAGTTCTTCAGCGCGGCGTGGATCCAATTGAGAACCAATCTTCAAAACTTTCGTCGGATCAGCTTCATCAATGGGAATTTCCACTGTTGCTTCGTTAGGAGTTGCATTCCTAGCCTCTGGTTCCTCGTCTTTTCTAGGATCCAGGTCTTCAGGCGTTCCTTTGGGCAACTCCCTCGGGTTCAATCTCTCTAATTGCTATGCCGAGTCCCCCTTTGAGGGAGACGAGGCATCCTTACTCTCAGCATTAACTCCTTTCATCAACATCTTCAGTTCGTCCACATAGCAGGCCCGTCCAGAAACCTGATCCCCTCTTATTACTCCAGTCCCGGCTTCGGTTGGGAACTTTAGTAACAAGCACCAAGGGGCGATACAAACTCTAAATTCAGCGAGGGCAGGTCTCCCTAAAAATGCGTTATATGGCGAATCTACGTCCAATACTACGAACTGAAGCATTCGCACTCTTCTACGTTCTCCTTGCCCTAGGGTCACGGGCAACTCTATATATCCCATGGGAGCTGTCGTCGCTCCGTTGAAGCCTCTAATCCATCCTTCACAAGGTTTCAGATCTTCGGGCTCAAGCTTCATCTGATCAAATGACTTCTTGAACAAAATATTAACGGAACTTCCGTTGTCTACTAATACCTTATGGACCAAGGCCGGCCCTATGGTGGTAGTAATAACCAACGGATCATTGGTGGGAGATTGTATCCCCGTGTTGTCTCGGCTGCGAAATACCACGTCATCGAACATGGTTTTTTGTTGTTTTATGGGGGTGACATCTTCCAAATCGTCACCTTCATTCACATCTAGATGCTTGGCAGCGTTCACATATTGGTCCATTGACCTAAAACTTCGGATTGCCGGGTGAGGTCCGCCTACTATGGAGTTGATGACGATCCCTTTACCTTTCTGCTGCGCGGTAGGCTTAGGAGCAGGTAGGATCTGTTTTGGAGCCTGCTCTCCTTGCCCCCTGTCCTTCGGGGCAACCTTGTACTCATCCAACTTTCCTTCACGCAGCAGCTTTTCAATTACATCCCTCAAATGCCGACACTCATTGGTCGAATGTCCATGTGTTCCGTGAAACAAGCAAAATTTCCCTGTCGCCATTTCTTTCTCGGTCGAATCACGAGGTGGCGGTCTTTTGTACTGCAACACATTGTACGTATCCAGGTAAATATTTTCCAGGGTGTCATTTAATGGTGTATAGTTCTCGTAGTTCTGGAATCGGGGCCTTTTGTTAGGGTCGCTTCCCCTATTTCTGTTTCTCCTGTTACCGTTCGAATTACGGTTGTTGTTGTTTCCCCCATTTCCAGTATTGCTGTTTCCACCCTTGTTTCCTACATTTACTTCAACCTTGCCAGAACTTTCCCCAGACTGCTTCACGGCAATATTACTCTGCACATTCTCCTTTGAAGCTGTCTCAGACTTTCTCTTCCGGTTTGCCCTGGCCTCCTCTCGTCTTAAATAAATATCGGCTTTTTCGTAGAATATCGCCCTTGTGGGGGGTGTCTTCCCAGAAAGGTAGTCTCCAAACTCAGATTCAGGATCAACTCCTTCCTTCAATGCCATCAGAATAGTGGGCTCATGCGGGTCACTGACCTCAGTTACAGCTTGGTTAAAAAGATCTAAATATGCCCTTAAAGACTCTCCTGGTGCCTGTTTGATTCTCGACAATTCAATAACACTCTTGGACTTTCAGGCATGTAGTCGGAACTGGTTCATGAAACGCTCGCTTAGTTCTTTGTAATTAGAAATTGAACGAGGAGGAAGTCGGGTAAACCAGAATAATGCCACATCTTCTAGATAAATTGGGAACGCTTTGCACTTCACTTCATCAGGGGCAGCAGCGGCATTCATGAGCCACGAATACCGCATCAAATGCTGTCCTGGATCAGTCCTTCCGTTATATTTGTCCATCTGTGGCAAGTTAAAGCGTTGGGGAAACTGGAAGTCGAGGATATCATCAGTGAACGGAGTATGGCTTCGCTCTATGCCATAGTCTTCATTTGTATAATTCCGGCTCTCGGACATAATTCGGCGAACCATTGCCTGTACATCAGCACTAGTTAGGGGCTGCTCAGGTTCCCTGGCCCTAGTATCCGAGTTCCTTCTGGGCTCTTGCTCAGGAGATGCCCTTCTTCTTCGAGCTGCCTCTGCTCGATTCCTTTCCCTGTGTTCTCGGTCGATCTCGGGAAGAGGGGACTGGAGTCTTTGCCCCCGAGTGGGGCTATCGTTTCCTAATGCTCGTGCGATATCCTCGCGAGATCCCAAAGATCCAAACGTTAGCTGCTCCACGTTCTGAGGTCGTTCGAGTGGCCTTCGTTCACGGGGCCTCTCTTCCTCGGAAGATGAAGATTGATCTACGGGTGTGTGACGAACCGGTGATGGAGTTCTCTGCCGACGGAGCTCATTGATCTCCCGACTCATGAGCCTCATATTTTCCTGCATCATGAGATTAGTGCGCTCATGAACTCTCATAGCTTCCCTCGTGCTCTCAAGCATATCAAGCAAGCGCGAGAAATCTCCTTGCGTGATGGGCGCAGATGAATTGACCTGATCACCAACCCTGGCAGCTGGAATTGGAGCATTCGTGGGGACTCGAGTAGATGTTCCAGCTTCACCAAGCATCGGGTCGGATCAGAGGTAGGAAGCCGGGTCGGATCGGAGCTGGGGTGCCTGGTCGGATCGGTGTGCAGCGAGCAACTCGGGTCGGTTCAGATTGGGGGAGTGCACTGCTTCAGAGTCTCCTACCCGGATCGGATCGGAGCTCTCCCCTTGCTGTCGGTTCGGATTTCCTGCATTGATTCTTCCTGCTGCTGAACTCTGCCCCCGAGACCTTGTTACAACAGCATGTTGCTGATCTTCGCCAGCTCCATTTTCTTGAACAGACTGAACTTCCTTGCCTTTTCCTTTGGCCATGAGTCTTTGACAATTACTTCAACGAATGTGAGAAAGCGGAGAAACTTAAGGATTCACTTCTTTGAACTCAACGGTCCAAAAAGTAGAAAGAGATCCCGGAAAATAAAGAATTTAGATGAGGGTTCTCAGTGAAAGCACCAAAATGTTAGACCCAAAAGTGGTTCTAACACCCAAATTGATTTGAAACAAGATAAAATGAGATAGAAATAAAATTGAACACACAAGATTTATAGTGGTTCGGCGAACAAATGCCTACGTCCACTTATTCTTTACTATATTCAATAATTCAGTTGCAAATACAATGATAGATTCACTCACAACTCACTTTTGTTCACTCGATTGACTAAAACAAGAAATAAAAGATGATTTGGATTTTCCGGGAGTAATGGAGTTCGGATGTTGGAGGTGATTGAATTCTTTAAGTGCTGAAAAAAGGATCCTTCTCTTTGTCTCCAGATGGGGTATTTATAGGTGTGAATTTGCTTGAGACTTGATCCGGGTCGGGCCACGTGTCATCCATCGCATTCTCTTCGGGTTCGGATGAACTATCAGGTTGACAACACATCAAAAGGGAGGACGTTAGGGATAGGAATCAGTCATAGCCGGTCCGGTTCTCCAGGCTATTTTATAGGAGGTAATCATAGATCAAGGGTGCGGGTCGGAGACATGCAGGTAAGGGGTTCAGATCGGGATACCCGATCCGACCCGGATTGGTTTGGGCGCCTCTCCTTCTCTAACCTATTCCGCTCCGCTCCAGTGTTGTGGCAAGCAGATGGCCTTCCGATCCGTTCGAGATTTAGTTGCCTTCCGATCCGATTGGATATGCCTCACCAATCTATCCAGTAAGAGATCGCCGATCCGATCAGGGAATTCTATCCGATCCGAACGGGATTCAATCCGATCCGAACAGCTGCAGCTCTCAATTTGAACTGTAGTGTTTTCCTTCAATCCGAACCGAAGCCTTATAATTAAAAATATCATTCAATGTTTGGTTTCTTGACTTTGTGTTGCCTAGTTCACAAAGTAGGCTAACAATCTCCAAGGGGCACGTATTCAAAACTAGTCTTCGAAGGACTTGGATTGCCAAGTCAATTAGACAAGGGGTTGAATATTACGAAATAAAAGATACCAAATGGGCTTGTAATAATACAAATGCGTAATAACCTTAGATAAGAGAGAAAACTCAAAAGATAACTAAATCCCAACAATAATACGAATAATAATAAATTGGGCGCAACTAAACGATTAATAGCGCGCTCAGCCGAATGTGTAAATCAGAAAATAAAGGTGCGGCAGGCGACACGCCTGCACGAAAATAAAAGAGTTACATAATAAGAACTGCAGTGCGTAGAAATTCGAAACAAACCATAAAGTTCACAAACCTAAGCGTACGAGAATAAGCGAGGCTAGCTCCCATATACACAAGCAAGACTAAATGTACCGTTGTAAATCAAAACCAAAATAACGAAACAGGTAAAGCATTAGCAAGCAACAGTGTTCAGATGAGGAAAGAGACGATCCTCTTCATAAACTCAAGGGCCTCGAGAAGTTTGAGTCGTGTCTTTTTCCAAGGCATGAAGTCGCTCGAAATTCTCATTATTTGACCGCTGAAGATCTTCGGCAAGAGAATGCCAGGCACCCATTTACTCCACATTGTAATCTCTGGCAGTTGCGATAAGGCCTTCAACCAGCTGCGGACTTGCTTCCAACTGATTAAACTCAGCCACTATGCAATCCTTCATGGAGTCCATCTTACCTGCAATAATCCATCTATCAAATGGGTCTACATACACACCGTAATGTCAGCCAGCTGGACATTGAGCCACAAAGTCCTCAGGAAGTTCAGGAAGGCAAGTGTTGGGAACTGAAAGAGGCTCTGGGACAGTTGTAGGATCCAAAGGAATGAACGAAGAAGCCATACGACCAAGAGAAGTATGAATATCTGGGTCGAAAAGTTCATTCAACAAACAATGACTTTTAGCGGTAGTCGCATCCAAGATCTCCTTGCCTTAGGGCATCTTTTTGCTACCAACCCCCTTGTCGACTTTTTCCTAAGCTTCCTAGACATGAAGACTTCCATCCTCGAACGACCTATTTCAAAAGAGATCGGTGAGAACTCAGACAACAACAATATAATGTGAAATAGCCTAGCCAGATTCAGGCATAAACAGAAACATTTCAACTGGAGAACCCTGGGGCATTTGATCAAATAATTTATAAACAAATACAAGCATCGTGATTTCAAAAAAAACCACCAGATGATTTATATTCTTCAAAGATGATTACAGAAACGGTATCTATGCTACACAAAAACCTGGCTATTGCCCAAATCCCAAATTCATACACAGCCCGACCAGGTCAAGTTCGAAACATCCTAACGTCGGAACAACACATAAGTATTCCAACAAAACAAAACAAATTAAAGAAAAAGAAACTTACCCAGAAAGATCATTGTACCTTGGGGCCAAAGGGAAATCGCTTAACATAGATAGGTGTTGCTGCAAACACTAGGCTAAATGATGGAATGAGGAAGCCAAAACCTTTTGAAGCAAGATCAAGGTAGAAATGTCAAACATAGACTACCTGGTAAAATTCTCGAGGAAGCACAGCTATGACAGAAGGATTTCTCGAAAAAGATAAAAATGAAATGAAGCAGGTTAAAAGTAAATAAGGAAGATTAAAAGGCATACATCCAGAGAATTCTCGCCACGTCAGCTTAAGTGCCCGACTACACAAAAGTGTCCCAAAAAGCCCCAGCTGGGATCCTGAAATTCAACTATTCGCACAACAACCAAAAATATACCTCAAGCCTCTTGCTCACAGAGAGAGACAATACCAGTCCACAACAACGAAACAATCCCAAATTTTTGTACGACGGACCCCTCGACAAATCTACCAAACAATGTGCGATGAAATATGTCGAAGCCAGTAATTCCTTACTAAAAGAAATGATGGACTTTTAGGGGTAAGTGTTAATCCCTAAAAAATCCATATGCACATTGAGTAAAGGATACGGAACGAACACCATCAGGGTCGGTCATGCTCAATATTATCTGAGGTTCTTAAATGGCTCACAATGGATAGGACGCAACTAAACAGAGCAAGACCCAAGTTTCAAACCCAAGACAAATCAAATCGAATAGTACGACCAAATAAGATGGCACGATATGCTGTGAGAAATGTGGCTCAATAAAGATAAGGATCATACATTATGTAAAGCCGTTCACAACAACAGAGTACGCTTGATCTATTATCAAAGTTTGGTCAAACGCATCAAGACAGCTATCAAGGTCGCATGTATATTGAACAACTACTCATGAATTGCAACTCCTATCGCTCGACACTCGAATCAGAAACATATTGGTAGGCCGTATAACAACTCCTAGAAAGTGCACATTCACATCTCAAAGTCGCAAGTCTCAGCCGGTCACCTCTGGACTAGTGTAGATCGCCGCTCGCTCGCTCAAATCGAACACAACCGCATTAGGGAACTATGATCGGTCGATACTTCACTTTTCCATCAGGAAAATCAGATGTCTACTCATCGAATGCTAGAAATGTACGCAACTAAAGAGCACCGACCGAATTCACTAGCTTAACTACCCAAGACACTCGCTCCATCGATTCGCTCGCGCATGATAACTGAATAAAGATATGGACAACTGGCTACAGCTAGCTGATGGCATGATTGAAATTTATAGAATAAGCGATCCGTAGCCTGCATAAAGGGCTTTCAAACCAATCCCAATGGGAATTCACCTATAAATACATCATGGCTACCAACATAAAGGGGATCCAATCTTTGAAACCACGAAGTGCCTCTAAATTCTATCATCAACTAATGATTCGTCCATGGCGTCAAGTACAATCTTGTGATCAAGGAAAACGAAGGCATCCTCCCTCTCAATCATTCATCCAACCATCTTCTCCTCAAATTCTACCATTCTCTTGTATAATTCCAAGATTGAAGTATATAAACGAGGTTATATTGAGTGAATATAGAGATGTATGGAAAGAGAGAATTGATGTATTTTGTAATCCTCATTATAAAATTGGAAATCAACTTCACAATGGACGTAGGCCTAATTAGCGGCTGAACCACTCTAAATCTCGTCTCTACTTTACTTTTTCCCCATTTTTCATTTTCGGTCACTGATTAAATATGATTCCATTTATTTCTTACCGTATTGGTGAAGTACAGTTTTAGTACCTTGAGTGTTTAATCGAATTTTGTTGTAAACAATGATCAACTAAGAAGGAGTAATTTACATTATGCTAGTAAATAAGCGAGTTTAGCCAATTATCAAATAACCACTGACTTAACTCAAATATTCACAAACAAACTGCAAACATCACTATAAAACACAAAAATGATCATAGAAAAATTAGCAAAAGGCATAGCCCGAAGGTTACTCAAGAAAGCTCAAAATGATCATCATAACTGAGCATAAGAATGTAAACCAGTTTAAACAATTCTTACTTGGAGATATGAAAATAAATCTCGATGATACTGTAGTCCGCACCAACATTATTTTCTTTAAATATATCGAGATTGCCATCCAATAATGAAATTAAGTTTTAATTGACTAAGTCCAAAAATTAACCGGCAAAGTAAACGCAGGTGTATCGACCCACTCGTTTTTATCAAGACGTTTAATTAAATTCCTTTTTCAATCGAAAAAACAATATTACTTGTTTGAAACAAGTAACAGTCGAAAGCAAAAGAGAATACTAAATCATTACCCAAAGAAAACCAAAGTCATCTTGATAACGAAATAAATGGGTAATGAAAACTCAAGGTAGCATGTAAGAATTTTCACAAAATGTATGTTTGGAAAATCTACATACTAGTTATAAAACATGCGCCCTCTAATTCCCAAGGACATGGTTTCCTCAAGTCCCATTGACGCAAAGAATGTAGATTATCACAATTTCAAAAGAACTCAAATGAGGTGATCACGGTAATCATCATCATAAATGATAAAGAGGTTGGTACCCTTTTGGGCATTATTTTCCTTATCAAAATAAGATATCACAAATTCGTCGTTAAAAATTTAAACTATGAAAGGTGTAAAAAATATAAATGGTGGTCATATATATATATATACCCTTCTCAAATCAATATCTTATTAAATCCATACGATTGCAAATTAACAATCAATACTAATTATTTGCCTCGCTATTTATTTATTTAAAGTTGCTAATGCTGTGGTTCATTAGCAGTTCATATCATTAATATTTAATACAAGAGTTGTGTCAGAATCATCTCATTGAAGTGTTCAGAAACTCTTATGGATATAGTTGCATTTCGTTTCTCTATTAGAACTCCTAACATACTCAACGGGCAACCCAACACGATAAAATAAATTACGTCCAAACAGGGGCTCAAATTTATTAATAAGTTATCAAAAGTGCAACCATTTATTTATGAACTAAATTTTTTATCATAAATAAATAAAAACATTTCGTAGTGTTTACGAAAATAATCTATGTTGTCGCTTCGCAAAGCTAAACTCAAGCGGATCAATCTTTAACTTAGTCAAAATTATTTAATAATAGAAGTCTTTAAAACTAAATCCCAAAAGTTATTTTAACGCAAAAATTGAAAACAAATTTAATTCCTACACAAGGAAAGCGACAGGACTCTAGGTTTGTCAAGATGTCACAAAGATGAAGTCAAATAAATTTAATGGGTTAAACCAGGATCATTATATAAGCTAGGATTTGACGGGTTTTAAGACTCAAGCTAAATCATAAACACGATTTCCTAAGAGAATCTCAGGACAAAGACCCTCGCCATAATATTTATATTGTTCCGAACTTAGCCCTGATACCAAGTGTGACGCACCACCTCTATACTCGCGTTAGCCAATGACTTTGCAAGCAAAGGTGTCAACTAACCCCAAGAATAAGGTCGTTGAGGAGCGATCATCTGTATAATAACTTTGTACGATTGTTAAACGTATCGGATAACATGGTCTTACTTTTCAAATCTCATGAGGAAAATTTAATTCAAGTTCAGAACTACTACACAGTGGTTGTATTTAATTTAAAAAGCAATATAAAATATACAATAAAATCAGAGTCAGACACAGATATTCAGATCATAAGGTGGAAATAGATATGAATATAACACATTGGAGTGAATACAAGATAGTAGTCATAGTCGATCCACTATACAACGAAAGAATATGAACAAGGCTTCTCAAAAATAAAACATATACAAAGAAGTCTCATATACATATAACTCAAAAAGTGCAATACTAAAGTAGTTTGCTTGAGGCTGGAGGACAGTCCTTGCTGGAATCAAGAAGAATCATCTAAATACCTGTGTCTGACCCAAATATTATTTACACAAAGATAAACAATAAACGAATCAGTCTAACTGTACTTATCTCATAGACTAGGGTATATTAATATATATATATATATATATATATATATATATATATAAATGTAGACATAAATACGATAATAACAATGTCATGTATAAATGTGAAGCCCAGAAATGTCTACGGTATATCGTAGATCTATATCAGAGCTACAGAAGAATATCTCATTCAAAATTATATACGTACTCATAAGAAACAATAGCTTGTATCAAATCAACTCAAAAATTGATAACTCAATATCAATAAATCTCAAATTGATGACATAGTATCTATAAAACTCCAAATTCCTGAAATTAATAAATTAGAAATCCAGAAAATCAAAAAAGGAGGGGGTAATGGCCTTCTCAAAATGGGAGTACAACGACTCAATCAACATGTGTTTCTCGGATGAGATGCATTCTCTATGTAGTTACCCTATAATGTTGATCCAAAGTTCCTTGAATGGTCTGAAGACCGCGGATCGCGAGCTTGCAAACGGCCCGAAGGCCATCAAAGCATAAATACGCATAAATGAACCGAAGTTCCCCAAAATAATTCGATGATCGTTAAAATACTCAAAATGAACCGAGTTTCCTCAAAACGATCTGGAGATCACTCAAAATAAGAAATAAATTCCATAACTCGGGGAAATCGCATAAAGCTAGTCTAAAATTTCAAAAGATTATAACTGATCAAGGCAAGTGTAAATTACTCCAAGTTAGTAATTATAAGAGTTTACCTATATGTCCCATAACCACTAGCTCTACTCGAATATTTATGAACGAGTCGTGGATTTCAACTCAAAACATAAAACGAACATTGCCACGACAATCGAACGAGTCCAAGAATTAACCATCAATGAAAAAGCAAGGGTTCATAGTCCTTGGTTATACCGAGGCATTTAATTAGATTCCTCACATGATGAGAGAAAGGTTTATAAAATACATACTAGTAAATTTTAAAATGATTTATGAAAAGATTTCGTAAAATAACTTCGAATAATGAAGTATGATTGGAAACCATTTTTGTCAAAGAATTCAATATCTACTAATAACATAAACCTTTTTATTTAACTTCATAGTGACAAATCTCGTTTAATATCGATCGAAAAAACTATAGAACTAGGAATCTATGTTTTAATAACGTAAATTAAATCTCATGAATATCAATTATAAAATTCATTCACAATGAATAAATCCAAAATTCATAAAAATTGAGCTATAGAAATCTATCCTGTAGAGAAACAGAAAAGTCACAAAAAGGTCGAAATTGGCCGAAATTCGGCTAGGAATGGCCCTAAATGGACCTAAACTGTTGACTGTGGTCTCTACTGATCAACAGTACAAATATAGGTCTTAGACGTCTGACCACTCAGGATAGACGTTTGAGCTGAAAACCTGCATTTTTTTACAAGACGTTGGTTAGACATCTGACCTATTTGGTTAGACTTCTAAGCCGAAGCAATTAAATATTTTTCTTCCCAATGACCTCAAAATCAAATTCGGTCAAGCCCGACCTCCCGTATTGATTGTAATTGTATAAAAAGCTCGCAAACAATCTTTAAAGCAAATAATCTTTAAAGCACAAAAAGACATGCACACACACACATTAATGGAAATGAAAATATTTTCTTTTAAAATGCCAAAATGCACAAATTCTTTAAAATAAAACAATACATGCACACATGACACAAAGGTGGAAGGGCACATGCATAACCTTGATAGCTTCTGTACATAAATATCAGTACCCAAGAGCTCACAACTCAACTTTACACAAGAATTTACCCAAAATTTCATTAAAATCAAATCAAAATTCATAAATTGGAAATGTTAACATCCAATGCAATCAACTCGATTAAGTGGCATACAACAAAACGTGCCAAGGGGTGCACATGACAAGCATGAATGCTTGAGGCATAGATGTGAGTTCATAGGAACTCACCTTTGATTTGAATGGTTGAAGGAGAAGCCCACACATAAGCTGGAAAGCAATCCCTCTTAATTAGCTCATCCAGAATCACCACAAACACATACGTAAGGGAATACATGTTTTAGGGTAAGGGAAAAAAAATCCGAAATTGATGAGCTACGAAGATAGGGAAGGGGACATAAAAGCTTACCTATGTCTTAGTATTTGATTTGCACTTGAATTGAGCTTTAATTTGAAAACCCTAGCTTAGGGAATTTTAATTTCCAATTCCCCTATCTCGTTTTCTATTTTGTGAAGTATGAGGAATAATGAATGATGGAGGAGGGGTAGTGGGAGCTTTAAGGTGGCTATGTTAGCTAACCCAAACCCATGTCCGATGTCCAAATTTTGACATACTCGAAATATATCGAAGCTTATAGTCAAAAAGTTTGCAAACGATGATCCAGACTCAATGGAAGTGGCTTCGATTCCAAATTCATCCATATGCAAAATGTGGCTTTTTGGTCATGCACTCGATTAAGGATTAACGACTCTATATTTAAATAAAATATTTAAATACATTATCGTCAAATATGCGGGTATCGTCAAATATGCAGGTTGTTACAACCAAGCCGAAGGCGAGCAGTCAGCGGTCTGGGCGCAATGCTGGTGAGGGTCCGGTGACACACAGTCCCAGGGTCGAACAAGTGGGCACCTCCTGGTTCATTTGATTTCTGCCAACGTGTGTGTTACCTTGAATCACCAGATCGACTCAAAGTCTAGGTCCGACCAACAACTTCCATGACCTTCGTATCACTCAAAAGTAGGCCGCATCCACGTTGTTGTATCCCTCTCTTCCTGAATCCCCCTGTGCCAAGCATCAACATAAAACTTGTACCCTATGGGGTATGAATTTCATACCCCACTAGGTACGAAATACGTATCCCTTGGGGTACGAAATTTGTAGCCCTAACATGGGGCATGAATTTCCTAGCACGATGGGCGGATCTGAATTTCTGAAGCACTCTCCGTTGGGTTACGAAAATTGATTTGTGGTTCCCTATTTCTACTTACTCCTATCTACTCCCACCTAACCTCTCCACTATAAATACCACTTGACCTCACACTTCCAAGAGGTTGGAAATTGGGGACTTGACATCTCTTGAGAGCTCCTAGTAGCCACTTTAATGGCATTTCCACTTTGAGGAAGAAGAAGTGAAAAAGTGTATTTTTCCAGATATATTAAATATATGATAATTATGACATCATTTAACTTAGAGATATATGTAAAGAGGTTTAATGAGATGTTCTCAACCTTGTAACTCTTGGTTATTTGTAATATTTCAATGACTCTTCCAAAGTGGATGTAAATCTCTATCGAGGCCGAACCAATATAAATCTACTGTGTTATTTACTGCTTTCCGCACTTACTTTCTCGACCGCAACTATAATACATAAGTAATTGGAATCTTGGGTGTTTACGACATTTTTTTACCATTAACAACATCTGTATTATACTTTCATATTGTAAAGCCGGTCCTTGTCAAAGTTTCTTTGTATATCCAGTACATATTTTCCAAAAACAAAGAAAATTATTGTTGATATGTTAGCAATTTTTGTAAATAATTATTGATATATCAGTAACTTTCATGGTAAAGTTTCATAGTAAATCCGCTCCCTATTTTCAAGAAATAGAGGAAAAATTATTACTGAAATGTAGGAAACTTTTACAAATAATTGTTGATTTGTCAGCAACTTTTATACAGTATATAGAAAAATGAAAAATTAGTGCTGAAACGTCAGCAACTTTTGTAAATGATTGTTGATATGGCAGCAACTTTTATATGTTGTATAGAAAAGTTGCTGATACATTAGCAACTTTTATTAAGTATTGTTGATATGTCTGCAATAATCGAGGATAGAAAAAACAGGGACCCAATTTACACTGAAATTTAACGGGGGACTTTTCATGTATTTTAAACCGCAATAAGGATCTATTCATAAAGTACCATGTTATTTTTGTCGATATAAGCATGGTGTACATTTTAAAACATCACACTTTGCATTCATTTAATGAATTAATTAAAATTTATTGATTGAATTCATTTGTTAAATTCAAAATCACATAATTAATTTAAACATATAAACTTAAATGTACAACGTTAAGTGATACCGTGTAGTGTTTTGTAAACAACAAAATAATTTATAAAATATAAGCATTTGACATTAATATTACAATGTAGTACACAATAAATATATGAATGTAAACTAGTTCAACTTTGAACTTGTGATAGTTATTTATGTGTATAATTTAGATTAGCATATTTATATATTTGATTTTTCTTCCATTTTATTAAAATAATTATGCTCAATCATGATGTGAATTATTAGGCGAATTAATGAATAACAATCTACTAGGGCTATTTAAATAGCTTTAATATTATGTAGTTAATTGTAAAATATGTTACATTTTGTAAAATATTAGAAAAGAATTAAAAGGGACTTAAATGATTATTGAAAATTTGAAGTATAGGTGTCCAAAGCTAGAAAAATATAATTTTTTCATTTTGACTGTTTAAAAGAAATAACAACTAATTAAATGTATTTAAATTACTTAAATTTTAGGTTTTGTAATTTATTCATATATGCGGACTTAATTATAAAATGTTGGAAGTTAACTAATGACAAAATAAACTTTAAACTTAGAAATGTCTTTATCAACTAAATGACAGAAGAGATAAAATAATGTGAAAAAATAGTAAATACGTGTAAAATGATAAACTAATTCAAAAATAAAAACATCAGGAGAGAATTACGAGAAATGTGAAAACTATTAGAATTAATGAGAGCTTTAAAAAGTTCTGTTTTACTATTAGTTAATAGATACTTAAGTCGACAATGTGTGTGTGTCATACGCACACAGACAAACACGCGTGTGCGCACACACATATATAAAGCAGCTATTGGAACATAAAATATGACACACAAATCATGAAACGTTTGATTTGTTTGTCTGTATGTGAAATGTGGAAGTGGAGAACTAGTGCTTGAGATTTGTTATGTCCAATTTTGATAATATTGGACATAACAAATATCAACCATTTGATCGTCACTTGAATTATTCTCACCACCAAAGATAAATGAATCAAATGGTTCACAATTATTATCTTTAATCTTGCGTTTAATTTTGTGTTCCAGTAGTGTGTGTTTGTGTATATATATATATATATATATATATATATATATATATATATATATATATTTATATATGAGTGTTCCGTTGCAATTCAAATAGTGCAATACCCAAAATGTCCTCTGATTTTCACCATCCAATCCACTTTATTTTTTCATCCACTCAGTTTTTTTCGCTGGTTCGTAATTTAGTGGAAAATTTGCATCTTTGTGCAGTTCTAGAAAAAATATTACGTGTATAGTGTTCATCCCTAGTAGCACATCAAATCTTCATAAGATATGCATAACGATCACTTCAGAGCTATGACATGAATGAGTAAACCAAGATGCTCGAATCGCTCTGAATATATCGACAAGGAGGAACACAAAATATCAAAACTAATAAGTCCCACACCGGTCATACAGCCTGATTCGATTACTTCAAAAGGTAGTACAGCCCAGGCAAGTTTAGGAGATTTGTACTCGAAGTTAGAGTCACCCGCTCTAATATCTGAGGGTCGTTTGCACATAACCAAGAGCACAACAAACGAGCACAGCTTAGAGGACCAACCATTTCTGACCAAAGAAAGCAGTCGCTCCTATCAAGGAACATAAGATTACTAAAGAAGATCGCATATGTACCCCATGCACTACTCATGGATTGCGACCTCAGACTCTCGTCCATCAATGATTAATGTTACAATCATACGCTATCTACTAGCCTGACAGATATCAACTTCAGAACACTTGCACATATGGCATCCCCACAAGCTTCGATCGGTCGCCCATCCACCGTCAAATACAGCTACACCAACTAGACAATTACAAAAGGCTTAGTATGATCCATTCGGTCATACCTACACTGACCAGAAAGCTTTGACAAGGCACACTTGTGCACTCATTTCCCTCAGCCCGTTCAATATGCCAAGACATATGCAATCATTTGTTCTTATACAACCACTCGCACCTATGAAGTCGCTCACACAGGACACCTGGAAACAACTATTAACGGTTGGCTACGACTAAGCGGGGGCATTGTTTATCCCAAAAAAACCACACATATATTTGTCTATTAATTGCGCGTTAGCATTATGGATTGAGCATCACTAGGCTCGGTCAAACAAAGAGCTATCCAATACACACAAATAGTAGATGAAAAGTCATGATTGACCACATATGACACAATAACAGAAAGACTTCCGCAGCCTGGAAGGGTTGCTCTGCTCATCCCCATTTCAGAGAGTTCGGTCGCAAATCCCACTCCCAAATAGTCAGCTAAGGATCCAAGATATCAGGAAACGCACAAACGCTCAATGTCTGCTAATAGATTACAGCCTTAGTCGCTCGCTCAATCTGTCATTACTATTTCAACTAGGAGCTTCCCTCTGTTTATAGAGATTGATCGCCCATTCATCTACAATCAAACATGACCACCCTAACCAAACCGCTTGCATGCTTGGAATCACACGTCTAAACTATTCAAATCGAAAGCACTCACCCACTCTCAGAAAGTCGTTTGCTCCTATAAAGTCACTTATGCTAGACAACCAGAAACGATTACTGTCTGCTTGCTACAACAAGCTGTGGCATTTTAGTAATTAATGGGATAACCGACTCGTATGAATTCTAGTTCAAACTTTCATGAGGACTCAACTATAAATAGGCCATGTGTAACACCGCGTAATTCTGTAACATTAAATTTCAAAAATTAAAGTATAAATATTTTTTAGAAGAAGAATTAAAGGAAATGGGTTATGCCATTATGTTCGTCTCTAAATTCTTCTTGAGATAGATCCGAGTTTGCGTAAATCGGACTCCATATGAAGAAGTTATGGCGTTCAGAAGTTTCAAGAATTTAAATAAATACAAACTGATTCAAAATTCGAATTCAAAACACACTACCGGGCTGGGTGGAAAATTTCCTGCCAAGGACCCAGATTGACCAGGTGGTCGACCTATGCACATATGTCAACCAAGGGGTCGACCAGGGGGTCGACCTCCCCCCTATAGGTCGACCTAGGGGTCGACCTACCCTGTTTATCCAGATCTGAACTGCAATGATTTCGACCTATTCTGGACGGACTGGATGGTTTCTAGGGTGATCTAAGGGCTCTAAAACACTCTCAACACCAATAAAAGAACGCCAAGGCCTTAGATTTCTCCACAAAAATTCTTTTAGGCGTCTACATGCTGCTTCTCTCTTGCCTCCACCATTAAAATAATTCTTATTCTCCATTAAAAACAAGTTATAGTTCTTCTTCAAATTGGAGATTCAAATCAAGTTAAAGCTTCAAGTTGGACCATAGGCATTCCGCTTCAAGCAACGTTACTCGAATCTTAGCAAATCGCCTTTTCTAAACCGATCGTTGTAAGTTTAGTTATTCCTTAGATTTGAACGTGTAATTGGAATTGTGAATGTAATGAATTAAAATATAGAACTATATCAATTTGCAAGTTAATTATCTTTGATTCGTGCTTATGTCAAATCTAACGTTATCTATGACTTTGGATCAGATTCTCGATTGCGGCCTAGAACTTATTGTGGCTGATTGCCAACGCTATGATTATGAGACTTTTTCCTAAGACTATGACTATAAAACTGTTGCCCATGAAACTTTCTCCTACGAATATGATACATGACAAAGAGACTATTACATATGACTATGACTATAAGACTTTTTCCAATGACTTTGACTTTGATTCATAATTTTGAGACTATTGCTTATGATTCATGACTATGAGACTATTACCAAGATTCATGACTATGAGACTATTGCCTATGACATTGATTAAGAAACTATTGTGATTAGTCGCCCATGACTATTGTGGTTAATTGCCTATAACTATTGTAGTCAGTGACTTATGCCTATTCTGATTAACCTATTAGGTTGTAGTTCGAACTGGCATTATGTTGGACCAAATCACCTATGCCTATTCCCTTAGTTATGTTATGTCTCATTTCTTGGGGTGTAACTTGTCTAGTTTATTCCTATACACTGTTATGTACATCAAACCCATTGGAACCATTATTTTTGTATTTGGTTCATTCTTCCATGGCTATTCTTTTATGTCAATTCTCATGCTTATCCCCAATTTCTTGCTTTGATACTATTAGTATCATTTCGTGAGTACTTATAAACATGTGAAATTATGTTATACATACGATTACGGTGCGGGAATTTGGGCATAGCTTAATTAAGTTAATTTGTCAAAAAAAAGAAAATAATATATGTTGGCATAATCTAAATTTGCTACAATAGTGAATGATTTACATCCATATTAGACTAGGGAATAAATTGATATATTTAACTGTCCGCAAAGTGTGTAATTGGCGTGTAAACCAAGTTATGGGCATAAATGGTAAACTAGAATATTAAATCTAGTTTTGACATGAACCGTAAATTGGAATATTAATCTAGATTGGGCATGAATTGTAAAAGGGGAATATTAAATCTTAATTGGTATAAACTGCAAGTTGGGTTAATTGATTGGTAAATCAAGTTTTAGGCACAGAATATGAGTATTTTAATTTGCATGACAATTGAATATGATCTAGGATAAATTGATTTATGGAA
The DNA here is from genome assembly GCA_030737875.1 of Allium sativum. NCBI lineage: Eukaryota > Viridiplantae > Streptophyta > Magnoliopsida > Asparagales > Amaryllidaceae > Allium > Allium sativum. Next base: position 1,046,604,831 of record CM060924.1, read on the forward strand.
AATTTACATAAATAGTAGATATTTAAATTTAGTAAAAGACGAATATGCCTAACCCGAGGTTAGACTAAGTTGTGGTGTAAAACTGCCCAGAACCGATCAGCACATCCAGTGAACACAACAATACCTGTCTAATGTGGGTGGTTAGTGCATCAAGCCCAGAAAGACCCAAGCTTAGACTGAGTTGTGGCGTAAACCTGCCAGCAACCGAGCGGCACATCCAGTAACCACAACAATATATGTCTAATGTGAGTGGTTGGTGCTTTAATTAATTAATTAATTAAGGCTCATAAATAAATCAATCTAGAAATGGTGAGGTTAAGTAACTAGGGAAACACTTAACCGTTATAACATGTTAACAAAGACAAGCAGGGTCGGGTTAAGTAATCCAGAAAACACTTAGCCAATTCAACATGTTAACAAGACAAGATTGATTGGATCAAGTTAATTTAGACACTTAACCAACTTAACATGTTAACAGGGCAAGATTTGTTGGAGGTTAAGTAACTAAGGGAACACTTAACCATAATAACATGATAACTAGACAAGTGGGTAGGGTTAAGTAAGTGTTTAGTATGCTAACTAGACTAGATGGTGCGGTTAAGTAAATTTAGAACACTTAACCGTCATAACATGTTTATTAGACAAGTGGGTGATGTTAAGTCAATAGGACACATTTAACCAATATATATATATATATAACATGATGTGTGATAGGGTTAATTGACACAAGGGGAACACTTAACCAATATATATATATATATATATATATATATATATATAACATGATATGTGATAGGGGTTAAGTAACACAAGCAGAACACTAACCAATATATATATATATATACATACATATATATATAACATGATGAGTGGACAGGTTAAGTTAACATGACTGAACGGATTACACTTAACCAAGAATATATATCAACGTGAATCATTGGGAGGGTTAAGTACATATAAGATAGGTGGGTAATATTAGTAATAGAGGCCCACAAACTTAACCATTAAATAAGCATGCTCGAACCAGTGGAAGGGATAAGTACATATCAGGATCGGTGGATAATGTTAGTAAATATAGGTCCATAAACTTAACCATTAAACAGACATGCTTGAATCGGTGGGAGGGTTAAGTACATCAGGTGAGGTGGTTGATATTGTATATATATAGGCCCACAAACTTGACCAGTAGGAAACCCTAGTAAGGGGGACCCATTTCAACAGTAACCTACATAGATGTATCACGATACCCTGAGCTAGGCAGGGTGGGGCACGATTTATGGGCTAATTATAAGCGATCAATAATAGCGGCAGGGGTAACGTCAGTGTATGTTCCAACGGTTTACGCACGTACTCCATAGTTGAAAAAGCAGGCACTGGGTACCAGTAGTTATATACTGTGCATCGTGAATCATGTCGGGTCGCTACCATAAGGCTTGATACACCTTATGGTGGGGCCAGTACATAGTATCTACACATAAGAGAGGGCCGACTGACACAGACACATGGAAAATTAATACAAAGTAGGTAGCATAATCTATATTTGGACCTAGGTCGTGTAAACCCTGAATCCGAGAAGCGTTTAATAGGTAGTATAAACCCCAGTGGCCCTGGGTAGCGTAAACCCTGGTTGAATCTAGGAAGCGTTCGATAGTAAACCCTAGATTAGATCCAGGTAATAAATGGAACCCCCATAATAGATGTACACCTGAAGGCAACTACAAATACAAGGATTGAGATCACGTTATCATATGATCTTAGATTACTAGTTTGGACACTAGTAGGTAGTGCAGAAATATAGAAATCAGTATAACAGGGTAGTTGCAAAGCAGAGAAGGAGTAAAACACATTCAGTTTATCAGTACATTCAGTTTATCGGTACATTCGGTTTATCTTTCTATATCCCATGCTTACACCCATGTTATCTTGTTGCTATGGTTTAGTCTTATATTTAGTTTATTCATGTCATGACCCTTTTCCTCGTTTAAATACTAAGAATCACTGGACTTACCAGACTTTATGTCTGACCTAGTTTGCTTTCACCTCTTTTCTTCTGCCCCCCCTTATTTTGGCGCCGTTACTCTTTCCGAGCTTTGAGATTCTTTGGCGCATTGCTTGGAACTCCATTTTCTACTACTATGGCTGGCTCATGCTGTATTGGGGAATATCATTGTCAGTTTGTGCTTCTTACATATTAAACAAGACAGATGCTTTCTTGTAATAAGTATTGGTGTCATAAAACAATCTTTGTACAAGCTGTTTTAATCAATAAAGGTTATTTATTTTTCGCTACTTTATTTGTATGTCTTGTAAATTTTCCGTGTCTTGTACTAAAAAATGCTCCACCGAAGTTAAGGCATTCCCTTTGTGTGTGACCTTAACGGAGGTGGGGTGTTTCACTTGGTATCAGAGCTGAAGGTTACCGGATCAGATAAAAGATTTGAAAAACTATTTTCAAATGATATCAAAAGAAGAATTTTCAAAAGAAAAGTTTTGTTTTAAAGGAATATTCCCCAAAAGCCATATGCACTATCTTTTGATCCTCTATTTGAATTCTTGTTTCCTTATTTTTTCGAGTATCTGGGGCTGCTAGCTTTATGAGAGGTAACCTCATCGCAGCATGGTTCCGTAGGCTTGATGAGAGTACGACACTTGTCAAAGGGAAAATAAGTGCCTAACTTCACTCTATAGCCGTAATTTCCTTTCGAGCTCTGTAGGGTTCCCCATGCGATGGAGGTAGCTTTCGTGAGACATGTCAACAAGTTACACAAGGATGGAAAAGTTGAGAATGAGGGGGTCTGGTTACGGAGCACAACACAAGGATGAAGAACCAATGGACATAGACTTTGTTCACAAAGGAGGGGAGGAAAAAATAGTAAAACCTAAAACAAGAGGAAGTATCTTTATTTTTGTATAACGGGTCGTATAATTAAGGGAAAGGTCAAGAACAAGGGGCAGGATTTTCCGGAAGGCGAGAGCATGCTCTCACCGCCAGCATACCTGAGAGAGAGGCAATAAGATTTCGGTTAAAAGAGTTTTTCATTTTTGATTATCCTGTTAGTACTCATTCCAATTTTAGCACTTCACATCCGTATATATCTGCTTCCATAGTTGATTCTCCGCACCCTAGACATTGTGTAGTAGAGGATCCCATTATAGTCTCAAATCCAATTGCTGGTTCGGCCCATTTATCTTTGACTTGTGAGGATTTGAGAATAGCTATATTTATGCTTATGTTTTTGGGCTATGGGTTGATTCTAGGCATTGATTGGTTACCTAGTAATTATGAAACAAGGATAGTTAGACTTTCGACTTTCCTCGAGAATACCCTTGAGGTTTCGTACGATCCTAAGGGATCAGTTTGTCTTAGCCACCTAGAATCACTTTACTTATCTATCAATGACTTTTGATCCATTGGGGTAGTCCATGAGTACGCAATTTGTTTTGATTAGGGTAGGGATTTTCCCCTTAAAACTCGAGACAGACTTCCGCATGTATCTAGATGACACTGCAAAGCAAGTTATGCGATCAACGATAATTCTAGAGCAAGATTGGCGAGGATAGCCAAAGTCGGTAAAATGCTCAATTTTTTGGTTGTTTTATCATCTCACATAGATCGTCCAAATTCGAAGAAGGTATTCCTTGGGTGCTTGCCTAATATTGGTTTAGGCCTTTGGGGCTTGTACTTGAGGGATGTCAAGTTCGACTAGGATGGATTGCATGAGAAATAAATAGTTGTGGCAGACGCCCCAAGTAGAAAAAAAATACTAACCTTAAGAGAGGCAAAATGTACATAGAAACCTTTAGCTTTAGACCCTCAGATTTGTTACATATCTAAGTAGAGGATAGATTTCTAATCATTTTAGGTATATACACTTGGTATCATGATTAACATATGTTTTTCTCGGGAAGATAGTTCGACTACATTGGATACCCTCTAGCATAGTAAGTGAGCGAGATCCTATCTTTACTAGTGGGTTTTGGAAATAGAGGAAAAGAAGCTTCGCAATCGTGAAGTTAAATTAGATAAGGTACAATGGAGTGAATCTCAAGAATGTGCGACTTTGAAGACTGAAGACTAGATACGCGCCTCTTACCATTTTTGAGGGTATATCCTTGATTCCTCTTTTTCTGTAAAATCTATTTGCATGCTAGTCTTTAGCTTTTAAGTATATCCTCTCGATCCTATCCTCAATCCTAAGGTAGAAGCCAATTAATGTAAACATGTGTTTGAGACATGTTATGTTTGGTGGATGCAAGTGTTTGCTAGTTGTTGCTCGTGGTTGCATATACACACAAAGGGCACTAGATCTGCTCAGTCACTTCAATATTGCATTTGCATATATGTATTTTTTTATGGATTGAAATTGATGTGTTATCCTGTGGACATTGCTTTTGAGTGAATGTTTATGCACTCATATAGAAATGATATGTATCGTTAGGATTGCATACATATTGGACACATGGCACTGACATAATTCGCATTAAGGAGGTTAACTGATTCAGTAGACCGCCTGATTTTGCATTAGACAAGGACATATACACACACTATGCATATGAACATGAAAGAATTAGAAATCTTTTTAAGGACAATGAATTCCTGTGATTGAATGGTTGAGTAGATGGATGACTCAATGGTAGGACACATTCTTCCTAACTTGAAGATTTCGGGGACGAAATCCTTTAAGGGGGGAGAATGTAAGACCCCGTAATTCTATAGCATTAAATTTCACAAATTAAAGTATAAATAATTTTTTGAGGAAGTACTAAGGGAAATGGGTTACGCCATTACGTTCGTCTCGTAATTCTGCTTGAGATAGATTCCAAGTTTTTGTAAATCGGACTTCGTATAAAGAAGTTATGGCCTTCAGAAGTTTCAAGAATTTAAATAAATAAAAATAGATTCAAAAATCAAATTCAAAACACACAACCGGGCTGGGCGGGAAATTTCCCGCCCAGGACCCAGGTCAACCAGGGAGTCGACCTTGGGGTCGACCTGTGTACATAGGTCGACCAGAGGGTCGACCTCCCCTCTTATAGGTCGACCTAGGGGTCGACCTGCCCTGTTTTTCCAAATCTGGACTGCAATGATTTTAACCTATTCTGGATGGACCAGATGGCTTCTAAGGCGACCTAAGGGCTCTAAAACACTCTCTACACCTATAAAAGAAAGCCTAGACCTAAGGTTTCTCCACAAAAATTCTTTTAGGTGTCTACATGCTGTTTCTCACTTGCCTCCACCATTAAAATAAATCATATTCTCCATTAAAAACAAGTTATAGTTCTTCTTCAAATTAGAGATTCAAATCAAGTTAAAGCTTTAAGTTGGACCATAGGCATTCCGCTTCAAGCAACGTCACTCGAATCATAGCAAATCGCCTTTTCTAAACTGATCACTGTAAGTTCGGTTATTCCTTAGATTTGAACATGTAATAGGAATTGTGAATGTAATGAATCAAAATATAGAAATATACCAATTTGCAAGTTAATTATCTTTGATTCATGCTTATGTCAAATCTAATGTTATCTATGCCTTTGGATCTGATTCTCGATCGTGGCATAGAACTAATTGTGGCTAATTTCCAATGACTATGATTATGGGACTTTTGCCTAAGACTATGACTATGAAACTGTTGCCCATGAAACTATCTCCTATGATAATGATTCATGACAAAGAGACTATTACATATGACTATGACTATAAGACTATTGCCCATGACTATGACTATGATTCATAATTTTGAGACTATTGCATATGATTCAGGACTATGAGACTATTACCAAGATTCATGACTGCGAGACTATTGCCTATCACATTGATTAAGAAACTATTGTGATTAGTCGCCCATGACTATTTTGATTAATTGCCTATAACTACTGTAATCTGTGACTTATGTCTATTCCCATTAAACTATTAGGTTGTACTTCGAACTGGCATTATGTTGAACCAAATCACCTATGCCTATTCCCTTAATTATGTTGGGTCTCATTTCTTTGGGTGTAACTTGTCTAGTTTATTCCTATTCACTGTTATGTACATCAAACCCATTGGAACCATTATCTTTTTATTTGGTTCATTCTTGCATGGCTATTCTTTTATGTCAATTCTTGTGCCTGTCCCCTATTCCTTGCTTTGATGCTATTAGTATCATTTCATGAGTACTTAGAGACATGTGAAATCATGTTATACGTACGATTACGGCGCGAGAATTTGGGCATAACTTTAATTAAGTTAATTTGGCAAAAAAAAAATATGTTGGCATAATCTAAATTTGCTATAATAGTGAATGATTTACATGCATATTAGACTTGGTCATAATTTGATAAATTTAATTGGCCATAACGTGCGTAATTGGCGTGTAAACCAAGTATTGGACATAACCGGTAAACTAGAATATTAAATCTAGTTTTGACATGAACCATAAATTGGAATATTAATCTAGATTGGGCATGAATTGTAAAAGGGGAATATTAAATCTAAATTGGTATAAACTGCAAGTTGGGTTAATTGTTTGGTAAATAAGTTTTGGGCATAGAATATGAGATATTAATTTGCATGACAGTCGAATATGATCTAAGATAAATTGATTTACGGAAAATTTACAAAAATAGTAAATATGTAAATTTAGTAAAAGACGAATATGCCTAACCCATGGTTAGACTGAGTTGTGGTGTTAACTGCCCGGAACCGACCGACACATCCAGTGACCACAACAATACATGCACAATGTGGGTGGTTAGTGCATCAAGCCAAGAAAGAACCGAGGTTAGATTGAGTTGTGTTGTAAACCAGCCCTGAACCGACCAGCACATCCAGTAACCACAACAATATATATCTAATGTGAGTGGTTGGTTCTTTAATTAATTAAGGCTCATGAATAAATCAAGCTAGAAATGGTGAGGTTAACTAACGAGGGAAACACTTAACCGTAATAACATGTTAAAAAGACAAGAAGGGTAGGGTTAAATAATCGAGAAAACACTTAGCTAATTCAACGTGTTAACTAGACAAGATTGATTGGGGGTCAAGATAATTTGGACACTTAACCAACTTAACATGTTAACAAGGTAAGATTTGTGGGGGTTAAGTAACTAAGGGAACACTTAACCATAATAACATGTTAACTAGATGAGGGGGTAGCGTTAAGTAAGTGTTTAATATGCTAACTAGACTAGATGGTGAGGTTAAGTAAATTTAGAACACTTAACTGTCATAAAATGTTAATTAGACAAGTGGGTGAGGTTAAGTTAATAGGATAAACTTAACCAACACACACACACACACACACACACACATGTATATATATAACATAATGTGTGATAGGGTTAAGTAACACAAGAGGAACACTTAACCAATATATATATATATATATATATATATATATATATATGTATGTAAATAACATGATGAGCGGGCAAGTTAAATTAAACTGAATGAATGGATAACACTTAACCAAGAATATATATCAACTTGAATTAGTGGGAGGGTTAAGTACATATTGGGTTGGTGGGTAATATAAGTAATATATGCCCACAAACTTAATCATTAAATAAACATGCTTGAACCAGTGGAAGGGTTAAGTACATATCGGGATCGGTGGGTAATATTAGTACATATAGGCCCACAAACTTAACCATTAAATAGACATGCTTGAATCGGTGGGAGGGTTAAGTACATCACGTGTAGATGGGTAATACTTTATATATATGCCCACAAACCTAACCAGTAGGAAACGCGAGTAACGGGGACCCATTTCAGCAGTAACCCACATAGATGTATCACGGTACCCTGAGCTAGGCTGGGTGGGGCACAATTACTGGGCTGATTATAAGATGTCAAAAATAGCGGCATGGGGTACGTCAGTGTAGGTTCCGACGGTTTACGAGCGTGCACGTACTCCGGAGTTCAAAAAGCAGGCATTGGGTACCAGTAGTTATATACTGTGCATCTTTAATCGTGTCGGATCGCTATCATAAAGCTTGATACACCTTATGGTAGGGCCAGCACAGAGTATCTACACAAAAGAGAGGGCCGACTGACATAGACACATGGAAAATTAAAACAAGTAGGTAGCATAATCCTTAGTTGGACCTAGGTCGTGAAACCCTGAATACGAGAAGCGTTTAATAGGTAGCATAATCCCTATTGGCCCTAGGTAGCGTAAACCCTAGTTAAATCTAGGAAGCGCTCGATAGTAAACCCCAGATTAGATCTAGGTAATAAATGGAACACCCATAATAGATGTCCACCTGAAGGCAACAGCAAATACGGGGATTTGGATCACGTTATCATATGATCATAGATTACTAGTTTGTACACTAGTAGGTAGTGAAGAGATATAGAAATCAGTATAATAGGGTAGTTGCGAAGTAGAGAAGGAGTAGAAGCGCATTCAGTTTATCAGTACGTTCAGTTTATCGGTACATTCAGTTTATCTTGCCATATCCCGTGCTTACCCCCATGTTATCTTGTTACGATGGTTTAGTCTTATATTTAGTTTATTCATGTCATGACACTTTTCGTTGTTTAAATACTAAGAATCACTGGACTTACCAGACTTTATGTCTTACCTAGTTTGCTTTCGCCTCTTTTCTTCATCCCCCCCGGTAGTCAGGCAGGGAAAAGCTCAACTCATTTTGGGGTCATTACTCTTTCTGAGCTTGGAGATTCTTTGGCGCATTGCATTGAACTCCATTTTCTACAGCTATGGCTGGCTCATGCTTTATTGGGGAATATCATTGTCAGTTTGTGCTTCTTATATATTAAACAAGACAGATGCTATCATGTAATGGTATTGGTGTTGTAAAACAATCTTTGTACAAGCTATTTTAATCAATAAAGGTTATTTATTTTTCGCTGCTTTATTTGTCTGTCTTGTAATTTTTCTGCATCTTGTACTAAAAAAGTGCTCCATCGAAGTTAAGGCATTCCCTTTGTGAGTGACCTTAACGGAGGTGGGGTGTTTCACCATGGATGCCACTGGAATGGAGGAGGAGAGAGGCCACCATGAATTGCTGCTAAATTTCTTCCTGAGCCACTTCTTAAACATTTCAAACATGACCATCATTATCACCCGAAGATCTTTCATCCATTTGACCATGGTGTCCATTACAATCTTGTAAGTGCAAAAGATCGAAGATATCCTCCTGCTCCGCACCTATTCGTCCTCCTTCATCATAGTTACTACCATTCCTCCATTGAATCTCGTAACTCTAAGCGTGATCTGTATGTAAAAGTGAGAATATATTGAGAGAATAAGAAGATGTATAAAGAGCAAGAGTTGATATGTCTTGTAATCATCATAATGACAAAGAAAACTCCATTCATAGTGGATTTAGGCCTAACATAAGGCTGAACCACTCAAAAACCTCGTCTCCATTTTGTTTCCTTCGCATTTTTAACTTTAGCTGTTGCTGAGTGTGGCTTCATTCATTTTCTAACCATATCGGCGAAGTACAATCCTTGTAGCCTTGGTGTTTGAACCATTTTTGGTGAAAACATATAGGCCAGTTTCAAAAGTTATTATGGATATTGGCCACTTTTGACTAGCAAGGATGATTTAGATGACGATTTGTCAAAAATCGCCACCCCGCTGACCAATGCGGCCGGCATCTGTAATTACTTTTGAAACTGGCCTATATGAATAAAATCTTTCTAAAATTGACTTAAAAATGCAAATTTTCCTAATCTAATTATATGAACTAGTGGTTGCACTTCGGATTCAAAAGAGATGCAACATACGATATAGGTTTTGCTCTTTGCATTATCATGTGTCTATTAAATAAATGTCTGAAGTTGTGTTTATTTGATAGATGTTTGAGCATGCCTGTATATTAAATTGTTCGAGTACCATTAAATACGGTATTTATATTTATTTTATTGCTTTAGGAGTTAGTTTTTGGAAGTTAATTCAATGCGCTCTTAGATAAATTTGAACCAACGTTTCAAAAGATCCATTGCTCATGTTTTACTTTGACAAGTGCATCTTTTTTCTTGGCCATGATGGATCAAATTTTGTTATCTTCCCCCCTATCATTTTCAGTTTCTCTATTTTTTTGTTAACATCGCTTTTATGATTGCAAAACAATAAACAAATAAATATCCATAATGTTTATGCTCAGCTTACGAATTACAGTGAAATGGAAAACGCATGTATAATATACATTTTAGCCAATGCGTTTTACTTGTTTTCTAAATAAAATCCCACAAAAGTATGCTATATTTATATATAAGTTGCGGTCACAATGTATGAATAATCAAATTGAACCATGACTATTTATGGTAATTGAATAAAATATTTCTATGATTGTGCACCAACAACATTAGATGGGAACTAAAGTAGGAGATACAAATATACACATCAGATGTGCCTGAGACTTCAAAACTTTACATGTGTAACTGCTGTGCTACTCCCTTCTCCATTAAGCTTCTCTCTAAAATGAGGATTCTGCCTTAGTACTTCCTAAAACGTACCATCTTGCCGTTTATCACTTACAGAACCAATGGATAATGATCTTCTAATAGGCTGAACCCTAAATGCTTCGACTTTTCCATTTAATTCAATACATTCATCTCCTACACCACTGTAACTCTTGTTCATATCCTCATCATTTTTACTGCATTCTTCTCTTACGTCTATCACAACATTATCATAGATGTTATGAATCAGAGCAGCGCACTAGACATTAGCTCTATAAAGTGGGCAATTCGAATGAACGAAAAACAGAATTGTATTTTAGAACTATATTATTGCTTCAACTCTGAATAATTACATTGAGAAGTTGTGTACATATATATAATGGACAAATATAGCCGTTGGCAGTAGATTGGGCTTTAGAAATGATTTTCAGAGATAACGTTGGGCCCAGACCCATTTTTTTTTATGTAATACACAATAATACGATGATAAATGAATTGGGTACTAAGTGTTAACACTTTATAACCACCCCCCCCCCCCAGCAAACCCAAGGATAAAGGCTAGGGTTTATACTCGAAAAGAGGGCTGATGCAGTTCTTTATCGTCTTCATATCTTTAGTCAAATTCCTTATCGATTACTCTAACTTTTCTCTTGTTCTTCACATCGTGGTCTCTTGTTGTATCAGAGAGCTTGTGGTTAGTGGATTCGTTCTTTTTGTTGTTGAATCCACTATAACTATTTGCTTGAGTTTCGTCTTCTTCAAGTCTATGAGAGATTTCTGTGTTCATGGCAGATTTGTGTTATTACCTACAGGTTAGCGATGTCTACTGACTAGAGTTTGAACATTGGTATTGCAGTTCTTAGCTTTGGAAAGCCTTTGTCTTTCGAGAGATTGTATCGTTGATTTCTTCAACAAATAGTTTCTTTCTAAGTCTTCAAATCTGGGTCTTGAAAGAGGTTTGGTAAGAATATATGTTGTTTGGTTAGTGGAAGGGACATGATTGACTTGAAGTCTTTCTTTCTGAACTAATTCTCGTACAAAATATATATCTAGTTCGAGATGTTTAGTTCTGGAGTGTAGCACTGAGTTTGCAGTTAATTTTATTGCACTCATATTGTCACACCACACCGTTGTTTTAGTGTTAGTGTTAGTTCTTAGCTCATATAAGATAGATTGAATCCACATTATTTCTACTGCTGTACTAGCAATGCTATGATATTCTACTTCAGTGCTAGACCTAGACATTGTGTTTTGTTTCTTTGCACACCAGGATATGGGATTTTTCTTTTAGAAATACATAATACCCACTTGTTGGTTTTTTGTCATCATAATCATTTTCTAAGCCTGAATCTGAATAGGCATTGATATTTAAGCTGGTACTTGGTTTTAAGATAAGCCCTTGACTGATTGTGTCTTTTAAGAATCTCAATATTCGTTTGACTACTTTCCAGTTGTCACTTATTGGTCTTCGCATTAATTGATTAGCCTTGTTGACATTGTATGATATATCTGACCGTGATATAGTTACATATTAAAGAACACCAATAATGCTTTTGTGTAATCTTTCATTGCAAGTAGGTTCCCTTTTGTCTTTTCTTAAATGTAAGTTATTTATCGTTAGTGTGGGCAGAGATTTTGCTTCATTAATTTTTGCTCTCACCAAGATTTTTGCAATATATTTTCTTTGACCTAACTGTAGCTCACTTTCTTTAGTTCTGCATAATTCAATTCCTACGAAATATGACAGATCGCCTAAGTCGTTCACTGAGAACTCACTGTTTAGTTGATTTCTGATACTTCCGATTTCAGATTCACTATTGCCTATGATTATGAAGTCATCAACATAGATTAACACATAGGTAACAGTGTCTGTTGTAAATTTTGTAAACAGAGAGTTGTTAGATTTTGTGGAAGTGTAGCCCAGTCTTGATAATGTTGTATGCAACTTATTGAACCAAACATTGGAAGCATGCCTTACCCAATATATAGCCTTGTTTAGGTTGCACACCATTCCCTTGTTTTTTTTTTGCCTTTAAGACCTTATGGCAGTCCAATGTAGACTTCTTCTTGTATGTCACCACTCCAAAAATCATTATTCACATCGATTTGTTTAATGGTTCACTTTTTATACAAGGCTATAGGTAATATAATTCTAATAGTAGTTGGTTTCACAGCAGGTGAGAATGTTTCATTAAAATCAATCCCCCACTGTTGTAGATAACCTTTAGCCACTAATCTTGCCTTATATTGAAAAATTTCACCATTTGCATGCCTTTTAATTCTGTATGTCCATCTACACCCTCTAATATTCTTTTTTTGGGTGGTTGAACTATACACCATTTTGTTTTTTGTTTAATACAACTAATTCTTCTTCCATGGCTGACTTCCACTTATCATTCAGTATTGCTTGATGATAAGTGGAAGGTTCATATCATTAAATTATGTACAAAAAGATTTTGGTTTGAAAGTACCACATTCCCTTGTTACCATATGATGTCGATTTTAAGTTTGAGTAATTTCCTTGTTTCTTTCTGATTCTAGGCTTTCTTCATGAATGCTCTCCTCATTGTTCTTACTTTTATGAGGTGAGACATCATCATTATCCAAGTATCGATCCCATTGTCTTGATTAGACTCAGTTATGGATGCAGTATGTTGTGGAGAACTGATATTTTGTGAACCTTGTGAACCTTGTGTATGTGCTGTACTAACAGTTGTGTGTGGCACATATATATTATCACTGACTTGTTCAAGAATAGATAACATAGAAATTTTGGTGTTTTACACTTTCTTTGTGGTTTTGGATGCATTATTTTTGAATGGAAAAACTCCCTTATTAAATATAACATGCCTCGGAATGAAAAAATTGCCATTATTGTCTAAACACTTGTATCCTTTATAGCTAGTAGTGTACCCCAGAAATGTGCAAGTAGTAGATCTAAAATCCAGCTTATGTTTGTTAAAAGGTCTTACGTGAGGAAAATAGAGACATCCAGAAAAAAAATTAGATCACCATAATTGGGTTTAGTTTGAGTTATTACCTCTAGAGGACACTTCAATTCTAGTACCTTTGTTAGTAGTCTGTTTATTAAATGCATTGCTATTGCAAAAGCATCAGGCAAAAATTTTAGTGGTAGAGATACTTGTGCCAGAAATGTTAACCCAGTTTCGATAATGTGTGTGTTTTCTTTCAATATGACCATTTTGTTCAGAAGTGCGCGGACAGGGTGATCTATGTGTAATGCCTATTTGGAAAAAGTAACTTTTTAATGGAAGGAACTCCTTACCACCACCACTCCGAATAATCTTTACTTTTTAACTAAGTTGATTTTCTCCATTAGCTATAAACCGAATAATTGCATTCCAAGTATCAGACTTATATTTCATAATATATATCCAAGAATATCTTGAGTGAGCATCAATAAAAGGGATACATTAGTTATAACCGTAATGAGTGTCAATTGGAGTTGGACCCCATAGGTCGACAACAAACGGTTCTAAAGGTTTTAATTACTTAGTTTTAGAGTTTAGGAATGTCAACTTTTGACTTTTTCCCACTTGACAGTATGTATATATATAATTATTAGGAATATCAATAGAAATTCCATTGCTTTTTAAAATATCTTTCATAATCTTGCAACTTGGATGTCCAAGTTTATAGTGCTACATATCAAAAGTTGTACATTCATTGTTTTTATCTAACTCTGCTACATTACAGAAGTTACTCTTTAACTCAGTGATTTGGATGTTTCCAAAGTCAAACATGTACAACCTATTTTGTTCTCTACCCTACAATAAAATGGTTCCAGTCAGGACGTCATTAACTATACAAAGTCTTGGGTAAAATTCAAAATACATTTGATTGCCTTTTACACACTGCGATAGGCTGATTAAGTTTTTCCTCATGTGTGTTTGACACAACAAATTGTTTAACTAAAGAAGTTTACCACCCTTAATGCTAACATGTCTAGTGTGGGAGATAACTATTGAATTGCCATTACCCATAATTAGAGATTGCTTACCTTTGTATTCACAGTTCCCAAGATTGAGATAGTATAAGTTGTTTGTGACCTGATGAGTGTTTTCACCAAAAAAATGGCTTAAACACCAATGGTACGAGAATCGTACTTCACCAATATGGTTAGAAAATAGATGGAGCCGCAATCACAAAAAAAATAAGGAAAATAAAATGAAGACAAAGGTTTGAGAGTGGTTTGGCCCAAAGATAGGCCCATGTCCACTATGAAGGTGGCTTGCATTATAATGACAATGGTTACAAATCATATAAACTCTCTTTGTTCATACATTTTCTCATTCTCTCGACATATTCTCACTCTTACATAAAAATCTCACTTAAATTCACGGGATTCAATGGAGGAATGGTGGAATCCATGGAGGAGAAGTGAAGGATGGGTGTGCGATGGAGAAGGAAGACGTTTTTGATCTTTTCTCACTTATAGGATTCTAATGGATGCCATGGCCAAATGGATGAATAACTTTTGAGCAAAGATCATAATGATGGTTGAAATTCTTAGGAAATGATGGAGGAAAGAATTAAGTAGCACTTCGTGGTGGCAAGGAGTCCCTCCCCTTATGGTGGCAGCCATGGCCTATTTATAGGCGAGCTCTCCTGAAGATATGAGCTGAAGTTCATATATGCATGCTATGGGTCGCTTGTTTCATTAATTACGAAAATGTCACCGCCTAGCTGTAGTCAGCTATCGATTGTTGTATCCCGCTATCCTGCACGAGCAACTTTATAGGAGCGAGCAGCTGCATAGGAGCGAGCGGCTGCATAGATCTGATCACATTGAATGGGATGACAGGTGATGAATGCACAAGTGGCTTTTCAAAGCTTCTTGGTTGTTATACGATTGACCTTCCGAAACATCATGTTAAGCCTTTCATGACCGACAGATAATATCTAGCTGTAGCATCTATGTCTGAATGTAGATGAGCGGGCAACCGGGGTTGCGATCTATGAGTGGACATGGAATGCATGTGCGAACTCTGGCATCTTTGTGTTTCTAGCCCAAAAGATACGTACGACCGATCAAGGCAGTATGAACAAACGACTGCAGAGTGGAATGCATGTCCGGAACTAATTGTTCCTCTTGTCTTGTACGATCAACCCTTTTGATATTGGAACGAGCGATTTCCCTAAATATGGGCGACCTTTACAGGATCTACGAGCCTTACTGTCCTCGAGTAATGCTAGCAAGCATTGTGTGAACGACCCCTTTGCATGGTCGTACTATGCTGTATCACCATACTGACTACGTTGAGCGGATGACCCATGTAACACCATGTATTTTCCGTTAACACTAAAGTAACGAATTAAAGAATAATTAATTCCAAATGTGATAACTAAGGGACACGGGTTATGCAATTGCATTCGTCTCGGAATTCTGCTTGAGATAGAGTCTGGGTTTGCATAAAACGGATACTGTATGAAGGAGATATGGACGAACGAAGTTAGGAAGAAAAACCGGAAGTCGACCAAAATGCACTAGCACACTTCACAGGTGCACCGGTACGAAAAATGCACTGGCGCACCTGACAACTGTGCCCATGTCGGGCTAAAAACCAACACAGGTTTATGGAATTTTCTGATCCGAATAGTGAGTCATTGCTGAGTCCTTTCTGACTCCTTGCTAAGTCATTAGGGCTGAGGTGTAATCCTATCATGGCTGGATGGTCTTGATTGCCTCCAGGGTTAATCTGATGACTTTAAATTAATTAAAACTCTATATAAGCAACCTAACTCTCAACCTAAAATCACAATAATTCATTCCAAGAGCCGCCATGCCATCAATGGTGAACCTAGAATAGCCGTCATCTCTTTTAACTCAAAGGCAAGATAGAAGCAACATCAAAAACCAAATTAAATCTAATCTAATTCAACTCAGAGAATTCAACAATCTACATCAAAGGCGAGCAATTTAGTTTCAGAATACAGATCCCAGAAATGAAGTTTTCCTTTTGTTGTAAGTGTAGTTATCTTTCAGATGTGAATAAATTAAAAATATGGTTTGTAATGAATTGTAAAATAGAGTTGAATCAAGTTGTATGTGATGCTGATTCATGTCTATTCATGTGTATTATATCATATATGCCTATGAACTATTGTGGTCTATCGAACCTATCATGTTAGGTGGAAAGCGGTTAATAAACCTATGATATTGTATAGGAATTTGGGAATGAAATTATCATATGTAAGTTAGTGATACTATGATACATACAAGTTTTAGGTTAAATCATGTCGTTTATGCCAAATTTGTTTAGATCCATTATGCATACAAGTTTAGATCTACGACCTTGATGATATTATGGTGCATACAAGTTTTAGGCTAAGTTATGTCGTTTATGCCTAATTATTTAGGTCCATTATGCATACATGTTTAGATCTATGACCATATATGTTTGGATCTACAACTTTAAGTTGGATCCATGTGCCTTTATGTTAGATCTATGTTAGCTTGATTCAAACCTATGCAAGTTCACCACTACATGGTTAATTAAGTTTTGGTAGTTCCATGTAAAACTATTATTTTATGATTCATGTTGCATAGATCTAGTTCGCAAGTTCATAATTAAAAGTATATTATGCCATGTTCATGTGACACATATGTAGTGAGATCTATATTTTTGTATGATGTCGGAATGTTGCAAGTTCCCCTTTTCCTTTTTTAGTTTATAAGTTAGTCTAAAATGTCGAGCCTAACATTCTATGAAACTTTATGAACGTACAACAGGGGTAACATTGGGGGGAGGGGGACATGAAACTACATGTAATTGACATATTTGGCTCATAACCATGTAAATGGTACGACTTTGAAATGGTATAATTTACGTACCAAAAATTATGAATTTGATTCATAAGAAAAGTGGGCCATGACAATAAATTGATTACAAATTTACATATAAGCTAAATATGAAAATTTAGAAAAGTCGAATATGCCTAACCCGAGGTTAGACTGAGTCATAGTGTAAAACTGCCTGGAACCGACCGGCATATCCAATGACCACAACAATTCCTGTCTAATGTGGGTGGTTAGTGCTTTGAGCCCAAAAAGGACCCAGGTTGGACTGAGTTGTGGTGTAAAACTGCCCGGAGCCGACCGACACATCCAATGACCACAACAATACCTGTCTAATATGAGTGGTTTGTGCTTTAATAAAGCTAATTCAAGATTGGTAGGGTCAACTCAATTAAGGAAACACTTATCCAATTCAACAAGTTAACTAAACTTGATGGGTGGGTTAGGACACTTAACCAATTTAACATGTTGGCTGGAAAACGACAGTAACGGGGACCCATTTCAGCAGTAACCCACATAGATGTATCATGGATTCCTGAACTAGGCAGGGTGTGGCACGATTACTGGGCTGAAATGTAAGCTGTGAGAACGTCGGCAGGAGGTGTATCAGTGTAGGTTATGCTGGAGTACGGGCATGTACGTACTTCGAAGTGGAAAAAGCAGGCATTGGGCATCAGTAGTCATACACTTTGCATCTTGAATCGTGTCGGGTTGCCACCATAGGATTTGATACACCTCGTAGTGGGACTAGTACAAGTATCTATCGTCAAGCAGGGGCCGAATGACACATGTGATAAATGAATATGAGTTGGAGCCGATCAATATAAGGGGATCATTTCACCATGAACACGTGGTGCTAGTTGGTTAAGTATAAGTAGGAGCAAAGAATTAGACATGGGTGGGATGTTTGTTCGATTTATCCTTCCTCGTATAGTTTTATGTTAGTTTGCTATTCTGGTACTGTCCTATTTTAAGTTTATTCCTATCATGACCTTTTCCTCATTCACACACCAAAAAGTCGTCGGACTTACTCAGACTTATGTCTGACCCATTTTTCTTCCACTCCCTTTTCCTCCGTTCCCCCCCCCCCCCCCGCCCCCCAAGTACCTAAGGAGGCAATGGCTTAGCTTAATTTGGACCGTTCATCTTTCCAGGCTCGAAGACTTTGTGATGTATAGCTTGGAATCTCTTGCTATTGGCTAAGGCTTTGGATACACTACTACTTGGGGATTTATGCAGTTTTATTTTGTTTTATGCTTCTTTAGAAAATAATCAAGATAGAAATTATGATGTAATGGTTTGGAAGTTGGTTTGAAACTATTTGCTGTAATGTTTTGTTATGAACCACGTTTGAAATAAAGTTAGTTTTAATTTACGCTGCTTATATATATATATATATATATATATATATATCTTGTAAATTATCTGTGTCTTTTACCTACAATGCTCTACCAAAGTTAAGGCATTCCCTTTGTGAGTAACCTTAACGGAGGTGGGGTGTTTCACTTAGTATTAGAGCGAGGTTTACTAGATCAGATAAAAGTTTTCGAAAAATACTTTTAAAAAAAAGTATAAAGAAGCATTTTTCAAGAAAAATGTTATTTTACTTTAAAAGCCATAATCCCCCAAAGCCATATGCACTATCTTTCTATCCTCTGTTTTAAATCTTTTATTTTTCGTTTCAACATGTCTGGGAATCTTAACCTTCCAGAGGGTGTACCGATACCTGGCTGGTTCAAGAGGTACCTAGAGGCTAGGGCCAACGACGCTGGCCCAGCATACATTCCTCCCCCAGTTTCGGCGGTTCCTTCTCCTCCTCCTCGTGCAAATGCTTTCTCAACGATTTGTAGAGACTTTAGAGCCATGGGTGGAAAGAATTTCAATGGAACTGAATCATTCGTAGAAGAAAGGAACTAGCTCAAAGAAACTGAGGATCTATTCGATATCTTGGTAGTGGATGATAGACAGAAGATACATTTGGCGGTGTAGTTGCTCAAGGACGAAGCCTCCTATTGTTGGGAAGTCTCTAAGGTTGAAAGACCAATTGAAACTTGGATTGATTTTAGAATGAGGTTCGAAATGAAATTCCTCTCACAAGCTGAATGAAGTTTATAGGTGGAAAAGTTCTTATCTCTTAAGCAAGGAAGTATGACGGTCAAACAATAAGTCAAACAATTCAACCAGCTAGCCAGATTTGGATTGGATTTAGTGAACACTCCTCTTAAGAAGGCTCTCCGTTTTGTTAAGGAATTAAATAAGCCACTACACAGGCGAGCTATGACCCACATACCTATGGGTGCAACTTATGAAAGATAGGTGGACATGGCACTCTTACACGAGGAAGGCAAGGGCAAGAAAGCGACACAGGTGGAGGTTCCTCAAGACAAGAAAGCGGAGGGGTCACCGAACAAGAAGACAGATTCAAATAAAGGCGGGAAGAACTACTAACCCCATGAGAAGAGGAAGTGCAATTTCTGTGGCATTGCTGGACATCTGGCTAAGGACTGCAGGAAGAAGAAGAGGAGGATGAGTGGTTGTTTCCATTGCGGTGAGACAAGACCCATGGCTAAGGACTGCCCAAGAAAGCAAGGGCAGAGGTCTGGTTCTACTTCTGGAGGGCAGGTTCATGCTCTCATAGAACCTCCGCAAGAATGAGGTAGAAATATTTCTGTTCAGAGTTTAGTTTATCTTTTTAATCATCCTATTTGTATACTCTTTGATTCCAGCGCATCGCAATCTTTTATATCAACTGCTTTAGTTGAATCTCTACACCTTGAAACTTGTATAGTAGAGGATCCCTTGGTTGTTTCAAATCCAATTGGGGGCTCAGCTTATTTGTCAAAGCTTTATTTGGATTTGAAAATTTCTATACTAAGCATTGGATTTTGATGTAACGCCTATGATTAGGGCTTCACTGGCTATGGGTTGATTCTAGGCATGGATTGGCTATCCAATAATGGAGCCGTCCTTGATTGTGAAAAGTAAGTGGTTAGACTCATGACTCGCCTCAGTAACACTCTCGAAATCTCTTGTATTCCTATGAACTCTATTATGCTTAGTTATCTAGAATCTCTTGATGCGTCTGTTGAGAACTTGCAGCATGTTAGAGTAGTCCATGAATACTCGGATGTGTTTGAAGAGGAAAAGGGCTTACCTCCGAAGTGGGAGATAGACTTCTGCATATACCTCGTTGACAAAGCAAAACCCGTTTCTTTACCTGTTAGACACATGGCTCCAAGGGAGAGGAAGAGCTCAGCAAGAAAGTTAAAGAGCTGCTAGAAAAGGGGTTTATAAGGCGAAGTATTTCTAAATGGGGTGCTCCAGTATTGTTCGCAACTAAAGAGGGCAGTTCGCTTCGCCTATGCATTGATTATAGGGAGCTAAACAGGCTGACAAAGAAAAATAGCCATCCACTCCCAAGAATAGACGACTTGTTCAATTAGCTTGTAGGTGCATCAGTTTTCTCCTAACTAGATTTGGCTACCAGGTTTTATCAGCTAAGAATGGCTGAAGACAGCATTGATTAGACTGCGTTCAGAACTCTGGATGGATTCTTCGAGTGGCTTATCATGCCTTTCGGCTTGACAAACGCACCCGCTCATTTCGCCGACTTGATGAGCATGGTGTTTAGGGTGTTCCTCAATAAGTTTGTAGTGGTCTTCGTAGACGACATTTTGATTTTCTCAAAGAGTGAGGGAGAGCATGCTCAACATCTAAAGGAAGTCATGGATACTCTTCGTGCACATCAGTTAAAAGCCAAATTCTCCAAATGCCATTTCTGGAGAGAAGAAGTAAGGTTTCTTGGACTTGTGGGGTCCAAAGTGGTATTAGCTGTGGACCCCGCAAAAGTAGTTGCGGTGCAAGATTGTAAGGTCCCACAGAATGCAACCGAAGTCCGAAGCTTTCCCGAGCTAGCAGGCTTTTATAGAAAGTTCATCAAAGATTTTGCGAAAATCTCAGCTCCACTTACACGGTCGACAAAGAAGAACTTAACTTTCACTTGGGATTTGGATCGCGATATTGCTTTCCAACGCTTGAAAATGGCTCTGACAAAAGCCCCAGTTCTGATATTACCTGATGGAAGCAAGATGTTTAACATATATACAGATGCATGGTGTACGGGACTAGGAGTTGTCTTGATGCAAGAAGGGAAGGTAGTAGCTTATGGTGGAAGACAGTTGAGAGTACATGGGAAGAACTACCCAACCCACGATCTAGAGTTGGCTTCAATTGTATTTGCACTTAAGTCATGGCGCAATTATCTCCTAGGTGCGAAGTTTGAATTGTTTACTAGCCATAAATCGTTGAAGTACCTTTTCTCGCAGATAGATCTCAACTTGAGGCAGCAAAGATGGATGGAGTTTCTTCCCTCATATGATTTTGAAATTTCCTATACTCCTGGTAAGGGAATTGTAGTAGCATACGCTTTGAGTAGAAAGAAGCTGACCCTAAGCCCTCTCATTGTAGAAAGCTAAAGCTTGGAGTACATAGCCAACTTTGATTTTAGACCCTCTATCGATCATGTGACTGTTTTGTTAGCATCGCTAGAGGTGCGTCCTATCTTTTGGACTCAATAGGGACCGCACAACGTGAAGACCCTCAGCTAGTTGGTGTGATAGATAAGCTTAATAGGGGTGAGACTTCTAGTCACCTCAATAGATACTCCATTGATGATAAGGGTTGGTTGAGGCGGGATGGAAGACTATGCGTCCCGCAAGCAAGGGATTTGGTGAAGAAAGTTCATGAAGAAGCACACCATTCCAAGTTGACCATACACCCCGGTAGGGATAAAATGTACAAAGACATCAAAAGGGTTTTCTTTTGGAATGGCATGAAGAGGGATGTAGCTGAATTTGTTTCTACGTGCATGATATGCGAACAAGTCAAGGCAGAGCAGAAGAAGCCTGGTGGTTTGCTTCATCCTCTAGAGGCACCACAATGGAAATAGGATAGCATCGCGATGGATTTATTGATGGGCTGCTAGGTCAAGAAGAGGCAATGCTAGCATTTGGGTAATAGTGGACAGGCTCACAAAAAGCGCTTAATTCATACCCGTTAAGCGTAGAAGGACTGCCTCATCCCTCACATCAAAATATCATAAAGAGATAGTTCGAATCCATGGGATACCTTCAACATAGTGAGTGACTAAGATTCTATCTTTACGAGGGAGTTTTGGAGGAGTTTGCAAGAAGCTGTAGAGCTGTAGGCACACAACTATGCTTAAGCACGACCTATCACCATCAAACCGATGGACAGACGGAAATAGTGAACAGAGAATTAGAAGACCTCTTGAGACTATGCATTCTTGACTTTTGAGGTACACGGGAGGATCGTCTTCATTTGGTGGAATTCGCTTACAGCAATAGCTACCAAGCCACCATAGGAATGGCACCTTTCGAAGCTTTATATGGAAGACCATGTCGGTACCAACTTGTTGGTGGGAGTCTACAGACAAGCTCATACTTGGACAGACATGATCAGAGAAACTTCAGACAATGTGGACTTGATACGAATGAGAATGCAGACTGCCCAGGATAGACATAAGTCCTACGTAGACAAAAGAAGAACCGACCTAGAGTTTGAAGTTGGAGATAAGGTGTTCCTTAGAGTATCTCCTTTCTGGAACGTCGTTCGCTTTGGATCCACAGGAAAGTTGGCACCAAGATTTGCAGGGCCGTTTCCTATCATTGAGAAGATTGGGAAGATGGTTTATAGAGTAGAGATGCCCGAAAGATTGGCTATAGTTCATAATGTCTTTCATGTTTCTCACCTCCGAAAGTGCCAACATGAGTCTGCGGAAGTGGTGGAACCAAGCATATTAGAGGAAGTAGAAGTAGAACGAGAGGCGACTGTGAGAAGAGTTCCAACTCGTATCTTAGGTACAGAAGTCAAAAATCTACGCAACCACGAAGTCAAACTTGTTAAGTTCAATGGAGTGACGCTGAGCAAGACGCGACTTGTGAGACTGAGGCCAAGATATGCGCAACCTACCCTTTTCTTTATAAGGGTACATCTTTGATCTCTTTCTCGTTAAGTTTATTCATGCTCGTATCTATCCTTTTTGAGTATATTTCATCAGTAATATCTTGATCCTTAGGTAGAAACCAATGGGTGTAAACATGTTATGATCGATGGTTGCAAGTGGTTGCAAGTCGTTGCTAGTCGTTGCTCGTGGATGCATATACACACGCCTTAGGTGTTATATCAGCTCAGTCACTTTCATATTGCATATGCTTATATGTATTTGTATATGATTGAAACTTGATTTATTATCAAGTGGATGTTGCATTCATATGGATGATTGTGCACTCATGTAGAAAGTATGATTAGGGAAGACTGCATACATAATGGACACATGACACTGGCACAATTTGAATTAAGGAGTTCAATTGAATCAGTAGACCCCCTGATTTTGCATTAGATAAGGACATGTACACACACTGCGCATATGGTCATGAAGCATTAGAAGTTTTTAAGGACAGTGGATGCCTGTGTTTGGTGGTTGAGTAGATGGACGATTTGATGGTAGGATATACGTTCTTCTTGTCTTGAAGATTTCGTGGACAAAATCCTTTAAGGATAGGAGAATGTAACACCCAGTATTTTACGTTAACATTAAAAGAATGAATTAAAGAATAATTAATTCCAAATGTGATAACTAAGGGAGACGAGTTACGCCATTGCATTCATCTTGGAATTCTGCTTGAAACAGAGTCCAAGTTTGCGCAAAACAGATAACATATGAAGGAGATATAGACAAACGAAGTTAGACAAAAAAACCGGAAGTCGACCAGAATGCACTGGATCACTTCACAAGTGCGCCGGTACAAAAAATGCACTAGCGCACCTGCCAAGTAAGCCTATGTCGAACTAAAAACTTGCACATGTTTCTGGAGTGTTCTGATCCGAACAGTGAGTCATTGCTGAGTCCTTTCTGACTCATTACTGTGTCATTAGGGCTGAGGTGTTATCCTATCTTGACTGGATGGTCTTGATTGCCTCTAGGGTTAATCTGACGGCTTTAAATTAATTAAAACTCTATATAACCAACCAAACTCTCAACCTAAAATCACACTAATTCATTCCACGAGCCGCCATGCTGTCAATGGTGAACCAAGAATAACCCTCATCTCTTTTAACGCAAAGGCAAGATAGAAGCTATATCTGAAATCAAATTAAATCTAATCTAATTAAACTAAGAGAATTCAATAGTCTACAACAAAGGTGAGCAATTCAGTTTCAGAACACAGATCCCAGAAATCAAGTTTTTCCTTTTGTTGTAAGTGCAGTTACCTTTCAAATGTGAATAAATTAAAGACATGGTTTGTAGTGAATTGTAAAATAGAATGTTATCAACTTGTATGTGATGCTGATTCATATCTATTTATGTCTATTTTATCATATATGCCTATGAACTAATGTGGTCTATCGAACCTATCATGTTATGTGGAAATTGGTGAATAAACCTATGATGTTGTATAGGAATTTGGGAATGAAATTATCATATGTAAGTTGGTGATACTATGATACATACAAGTTTTAGGTTAAGTCATGTCGTTTATGCCAAATTTATTTAGATCCATTATGCATACATGTTTAGATCTACGACCTTGATGATATTATGGTACATACAAGTTTTAGGCTAAGTCATGTCATTTATGCCTAATTGTTTAGATCCATTATCCATACATGTTTAGATCTACAACCATGTATGTTCAGATCTATAACTTTATGTTGGATCCATATGCCTTTTTGTTAGATCTATGTTAGCAAGATTCAACCCCTATGCAAGTTCACCACTACATGACTAATTAAGTTTTGGTAGCTCCATGTAAAACTATTATTTTATGATTCTTGTTGCATAGATCTAGTTTGCAAGTTCATAATTAAAAGTATATTATGCCAAGTTCATGGGACACATTTGTAGTGAGATCTATATTTTTGTATGATGTCGGAATATTGCAAGTTCCTCTTTTTCCCTTTTAATTTATAAGTTAGGCTAAAATGTCGAGCCTAACATTCTATGAAACTTTATGAACATATAACGGGGGTAACGTTAGGGGAGGGGGGAACATGAAACTACATGTAATTGACATATTTGGCTCATAACCATGTAAATGGTATGGCATTGAAATGGTATAATTTACATACCAAAAATTATGAATTTGATTCAGAAGGAAAGTGGGCCATGACAATAAACTGTTGGCAAATTTACATGTGAGCATAAAAGGATAAATATGTAAATTTAGAAAAGACGAATATGCCTAACCTGAGGTTAGACTGAGTTGTGGTGTAAAACTGCCCGGAACCGACCGACACATCCAGTGACCACAACAATACCTGCCTAATGTGGTTTGTTAGTGCATTGAGCTCAAAAAGGACCCGAGGTTAGACTGAGTTGTGGTGTAGAACTTCCCGGAACCGACCGTAACATCCAGTGACCACAACAATACCTGTCTAATGTGAGTGTTTGGTGCTTTAATAAAGATAAGTAAAGATTGGCAGGGTTAAGTCGAAACACTTATCCAATTCAACATGTTAACTAAACTGATGGGTGGGGATAGTACACTTAACCAATATAACATGTTGGCTAGAAACCCTAGTAATGGGGACCCATTTTAGCGGTAACCCACATAGATGTATCATGGAACCCTGAACTAAGCATGGTGGGGCACGATTATTGGGATGAATTGTAAGCGGTCAGAACGTCGACGGATGGTGCGTCAGTGTAAGTTCCGATGGAGTATGGGTGTGCACGTACTCCGAAGTGGAAAAAGCAGGCACTGGGCATCAGTAGTCATACACTATGCATCATGAATCGTGTCGGGTTGCCACCATAGGATTTGATACACCTCGTGGTGGGACCAACACAGGTATCTATAGTCAAGCGGGGGCCGAATGACACATGTGATAAATGCATGCGAGTAGGAGCCGATCGATATAAGGGGATCATTTCACCATGAACACGTTATGCTAGTTGGACAAATATAAGTAGGTGAAGAGAATTAGACATGCGTGCGATGTATATTCAGTTTATCCTACCTTGTATAGTTAGTATGTTAGTTTGTTGTTCCGGTACTGTCCTATTTTCAGTTTATTTCTATAATGGCCTTTTCCTTATTCACACACTGAAAAGTCACTGGACTTATGCAGACTTATGTCTGACCCATTTTTCTTTCGCTCTCTTTTCTTCCGTTACCCCCTCCTCCCAAGGTACCCAGGGAGGGAATAGCTCAACTTAATTTGGACCATTCATCTTTCCAAGCATGAAGACTCTATGATGTCTAGCATGGAATCTCTTGCTTTTGGCTATGGCTTTGGATACACTACTACTGGGGGATTTAGGCGATTTATTTTGTTTTATGCTTCTTTAGAAAATAATCAAGACAGAAATAATGATGTAATGGTTTGGAAGTTGGTTTGAAGAAGTTTGCTGTAATGTTTTGTTATGAACCACTTTGGAAATAAAGTTAGTTTTATTTTCCACTGCTTATGTATATCTATCTTGTAAATTATCTGTTTCTTTTACCTATAATGCTCCACCAAAGTTAAGGCATTCCCTTTGTGAGTAACCTTAACGGAGGTGGGGTGTTTCAACCAAACTTGTTGTGCTGTATGTGACTTTCCTTGCCATGCTTGACCTTAAACTGGTACTTGAACTTTGTTCTATGTAATCGTCTGTTACCCTTCGCAAACTGTCTAGGTGTACTGGATTGGATTATACTATGCACGACCGTCCCTAATGACACTCGACCCGTAGTTTTTACAGATCTAATAGACCAATACATGTATGGTTTTTACGGGATAAACATACTGTTAGCCAGCTTTGTGACCAGGTTACCCAAAGCAAAGATTATGTTAACACACTTTTTGGAAAATGCTGTCACACATGGAATCTCTGGATAACATCACTCTCCGGCATTGGAAGCATCGTCAGAAGACATAGGGAAGTTTAGTCAAAATCACAACATTGGAATAAACTGGACCAAAACCTCTATCAAACGACCTCATTTGGATCTATACACATCAAACACTTGTATCCTTCTGAATTAGCTTCAAGTAGAGCTTTCGTTTGGTCCAATTTGCCTTACGGTTTGAAAGTTACGTCCGTTTCCGTGAACGCATACAGAAATTTGGAAAAAAACCTGCATTTTGGCTTTTTTGAAGATTGGATCGTGACCAACCACTGAGGTCGGATCATGACCACCCTCTGGTGTCGGATCGTGACAACCCCCTGGGGTCGGATCGTGACCACCCCTTGGGATCGGTTCGTGACTATGACCCGGCCTGACCATCACCATCTCACCACCCCAGATCACGAACCGTGACCATGAACCACGACCAGGACCTTCTACTGCATGTGTAGATTTTGACCTATTCTCAAGGTTATGATCGATTCTACTTTCCGTATCAGGTGCCATGTGTCCTACCACGACTTGATCATCATATGAGCTTTTCTACAGCTATAAATACACATCCAGAGGGAATTTTTAGGGGACTATTGTCATCCCAACATCCATGGCTGCCATGGCTAACACTTCCCCATGAATAACCACCATCCTCCACAATAAAATCAATGAATTCGGAGAGAATTATTCATTGAATTTGAATGATTGAGAAACAATCTTTATTGTAATTGTAGAAATGACAAAATATGAAGTGGATGTAGGCTCATTAACATCGAACCACTATAAAAATCTTGTTGTCTTGCTTTTTCTCGTATTTTTCAGTTATTTCATCATATTTTAAGCTCTATATACAATAATTTTGTGTTAGGACCATTTTTTGGTCTAACATTTTGGTGCTTTCACAGAGAATTGAATTCTCATCCTAACGGATTGTTGTTCTACTATTTGGATCTCTGAGTCCGAAGAAGATAATCCGCGTTCCTACCATTTTTGAAAATTCCATTGACTTAAGTAAATCAGAACTCCACGGCTCCTAAAAGGAGTAAGGAATTCAAACTTTCCAAGCGAACAGATGGTTTGCACGAGCAGGTCGAAGGGTTCGTGAACAGGGTTCATGATGAGGGCTCGTGGAACGTTGTCTGGTCGTGATGGCCTATTCAATGGCTCGTGAAGATGTTCCCAACCCGCTCCCGAAGAGCAGAAAATCAAAGAAAGACACGTCCTCACCGACCGGCTAGCGAAGAGAAGACCACGACCCTATCTTAGGATGCTCCCACAACCCGAACCAATGCTGGGTATATTGGGGCCACGACCCACAGTTAATAGCCCAAACAGGACGGATCATGATACGACGATCCACGACCCGAAGAGGTGCCAATGATCCGAAGACTTGCTGAGTCACGAACAGTAGTGGACCCCTGAACCACGATCCGTGGAGGTGCCCAAACCGCAACTCGCACTGGTGTACTAGACCCACTACAAAAAAAATTAATGACGAACAAAGGTCGATCGCCACCGGGACAGTGGGGCCCCGGAACCGCACCAGCGCTACGCCTGGACCCATTGACGGCCTCGCCTTCAGCTAGGAGTATGTTTTGTCCTATAGTTAATACTTAACAATCAAGATTGGGTAGATAGCCTGATCATATTGATAGCTAATTGACAACGACTGAAATTCTTCCCAGAGCCATAAAACCTATTTATTGATGTTATTCAATATGAGGAGCTTTTGAAAAGATTTGACATGCGGGATACAACAATATACGAGATAATGATTGTATCACAACAACCTCCTCCAGTGCCCCGATGATATATAGAATTCACCAATGCAACTGATGATGTTCCTGAACGAGTAGTAATCACCTAGTTTACATGATTTAAACCTGTCCAACTGATGAAGTCCCAGATGCCATTAACATAGAATTATTTGGAAACTATTCGGAAGATGACTCAGAAGATCCCAATGACCATGATTCTCAATGATTGGATGTCCGGTAGCAAATAAGGATCCGGGCACTATAAAGTTACCCTCCAATTGAATGATGTAATGAACGACAAATATTCTCTTGTATGCTCCCTGAATAGCTTGGCTAACCACGCAGTGTCTATTTTCCGTCAACTGCATCGGGGGATATTGGTTTCCATCGAATGAGGGTTAGATCAACACACTTTGGTTTCCAGAGTCAAATACCAATTCAACCACCGCAGGCCATGATTGGACATTGGATCCTTGTCCGGATGATAACAACTTGATTGTTCACCAGCCACCATATGACCTTGGTCAAGAGATAAGATTTTGAGATCAATGTAAATATGAATCAATCTTACTTTCATTGTGACAGAACACACGAACATTACCTGAAGCCTCACAAGTTATGTTGGCGTATTCAAGTTTAACTGATCAGGTTCCAGACAAACTAGCTCTAATAGAATTCAGAGCCTACATTGCACCCTAGTGCCTATTGCTAAATATCCCAACCGAAGATAGATTGGGAATGACCTATGCTAACCAATTTATTGGAGAAGTAGACTATTTCGCAAGATAGAATATGCTACGCAACACAGATGGCTTGAAACCCGAAGACTCTTCCCCTCCAGATGAAATGGAGTGTGAAGGAGGCATCAATATTGCGAATAAAGGGAGCATCACAAAAGGAATTAACCGATGATCTACTCGAAGACATAGATCCCAGAGAGGATGGTGAGTCGGGATGCAGAAGGGTAACATCTAATGATGCAACTACACATGTTCTGACTGTCGACGCTGACCTGACTAAGGTCGTGAAATCGGATCTCATATAGACCTCTTCCGAACAAGGGAACTTACTTTCCTTCTACAGAAAATATGACTTATGCTCGGTCCGGGGAAAGCATCTGCCTTGGAAGCTCATGGAAGTTCATGTAGATGATAGTCTTGTGGAGTCTGAGCGATCCACCTATCATGTTTCAGATCTAAAAGAGATGTTCAAGATTTGGAATAAATCTAAACCGTTTGGAATGATTGTTTGCCGATTGCATCAGGAAAGCTTCTTGGCCTCATAGTTAGCTCACACAGGAACAAAATCAACCCTGATCAAATTGCAATGATCCTAAACATCCATGAACAAAAAAGAATTAAAGTTGTCTGATGATTGGCAGGAAAGTTGGTACCACTTGCAGGTAAGAAGGATAGGTTCTAGAATCTATTCTATAATGTGAGCAAGAAGGTAGCCGTAGTAGAACGCAATTACCCAAAGATGGAAAATCTTGTCTAGAGCTTGCTAATTGTTCAGAGATAGCTCCCCCGCTACTTCCTAGTTCATCCTATTGTGATACACACTCATTAGCCGCTACGACATGGCCTGCAGCGACCTGAGGCATCTAGAAAGTTGCTCGAACAGACCATAGAGCTGAACCAGTTTGATCTCAATTCCCTCCTAAAGAGTTCCGTACAAGGGCAATAATTAGCCGACTTCATTACTAAGTGTACCGTTCCCGAAGAGGATATGTTAGATGAAGAAAATGGCCCTTCAAAATGAAAGATGAAATCAGGCATCTGGAAACTGTATACAGACAATGCAAGAAATGATCGACGGTCCAACACTGGAATTTTGCAGATAATCTCCGAAAGGAATTCCAGGCGGAAGAACCACAATTCGAAGCTCACCTAGAATAGGAAGAAGGGTCGTTGGATGGATTGAAGCATTATAACATATCTTATGTCCTACGAACGAAAAATCAAAAGGCGAATAATTTGGCTAAGTAAGAAATTTCCGAAAATCTAGAAACGATAGAGATAATCCCAATCACGACACAACGGACTCCGACCATTAATCAGATGGAAGTTGATCTAGTGTCGGATACTACACCCGAATGAGAATCATTGACAACCTCCGTAAGAAACTTCATGCAACACGGAATGCTTTCGACAATGAGAATGAATGGTGTACCATCGCTCGTTATGCCTCAAGATATGACGTGCAAGGCGACATGGCTTATTTCCCTTGGAAATTTGTCCCGAGATAGAAATCGATGAATCCAATTGCTGAATTCACTGCCTTGAACGGTTAGACAGATTCATTAGTCAACTTCCCGCTAGATAGGAAATGTGCACGAAAGAAACTTATAATTTACGACATTTTGGTGTTAGAAAGTGAAGATTCACACTTCCACTCCCTTCATCGATTATATGCCAAGCAAACTCGTGCCCCAGACTCTTGGGGCAACTGGAAATTCGAGCATGGTTCGCTTGAGATTACATCTAATTCAAGGCCAATACATCCTAGATTTGCATAACCGACTGCCTTAGTCTTCCTCAAAGATTGGCAAGTTAAAGTTTTGGAACACTTGAGACCAAAAGTTGAAATGATTTTCTGCATACCATCCTTTTGTCCTCGATATGGGATCGAAGGCATAGCAGCAAACTTACGAGATATGACTATTTCACTGGTAGCAATATCCTATTTCCTAGCGTAGAAGGTGCAAAAGTTTCTATAACCATGAATTCATTGTTCTCATGCCAATTGCCATCCTAACACCAATGTGATGATATGCTACCACTAGCGATACAGTCATGACTTCCTGGCACTTTATCCTTACACTTAGTATGGGGTTAAAAAGGCGATTCAAAGGAGATGCGACCTCATCACTCGCCTGTGATACTTACCTAACCGTCTTTGCCACCTCAAGACCCCGATTAAGGTCTACTCATTTTTGGGACTGCCGCCCCACGATAGTTTGAAAAGATATCCTTCGTCAGTTAAGAGACTTTGGTAGCCCTTCACTAGAAGAGATAGATCAAAGCAAAATGGACCTGCAAAGAACCTACAATGCCATTTCTGCTTTGAATGATATCCTTTCCTTTAACAGGATTATTCTTCAGCCATGACACTTGTATTTGCATGCTTTATGAGTAATTGATGTGATTAACTCAGATGAATTAATTTGTGGATGGTGTAGGTACCTAGGATCTGGTGTCAATTAGGCTTCTAACACACTCATGAGGAATTATAGATCATTACCATAACGAGCCCGATTGGAGTGCTCGTTTACAAAGCCACGCCCTTCATTTAAAGAAAGTTGTATAGCATAAGGTGGACCCGAGATGACCATCCAATCCTTGGCTAAAACATGGCAGACCATGAGACAATTGCACATAAATCATCGAATTGCAAAGTCAGAGTCTGACTCAAGATGGACGCGGTGTGACCGTCTATATGGCTCAATCCTATCCTCGATGCCACCAGATTACATGAATCCCGAAAGAGGGGCAGCAGTGACCATTAATATCCTTACTTTTCAATCATAAGATTTGCTTTTACATGCCACTTGAGTTATTGACATGGCTA
This sequence comes from Allium sativum, assembly GCA_030737875.1. Lineage (NCBI taxonomy): Eukaryota > Viridiplantae > Streptophyta > Magnoliopsida > Asparagales > Amaryllidaceae > Allium > Allium sativum. The sequence goes on from CM060924.1 coordinate 1,046,637,303, forward strand.
ATTCGTGCGATATGAATGACGCAGGTACCCGAAGTTTGGTGCCAACCACTCCTCCCGTCGATTGTTCGGAGGAACGCTAAGCCTTGGCAAACACTTTCTGATAAACTCTAATGCTCAGAGCTTTGATAGGAGTATAAATCTCGGACAAGTGTTATGGGCGCACCATGATTAAAGACCACTTGATCTGTGACTCTAACTCTCAAGATTCGAGAGAGAGTATAAAGGACAGGAAGATGATGTCCGCCACTCTAACTCTCAAGATTCGAGAGAGAGTATAAAGGACGCGAAGATGATGTCCACAAAGGGTGAAGTTGCACCATGATAAAAACCGCCTTGACAACACTCCACCCCGCTGAAGGATCGGGAGAGTATAAAGGCGCTAGAGACATAGCGCCCCCAGAACTTCTGCCCCGCTGAAGGATAGGTGAGCAGACTAAGAATCGAGCTTGAACTCTAACCCGCTGAAGAATTGGTAGAGTATAAAGGCACCATGATTGGTGCCCCAAGAACTCTAACCCGCTGAATGATCGGGAGAGTATAAAGGTGCTAGACACTTAACGCCACAAGAACTGTTACACCGTTGAAGGATCGGGAGAGTATAAAGGTGCTAATTAATCTTCAACAAGCCCTGGATAGGCACTAAGTTAATGATTGATTGGGGGCATACCTGTACACACATACTATTTTCGTGCATTTTCATTTATAATTGCATTGACAACTTATAACGCTTCATGAATTATTTGACCATTTGTGTTTCAAATGTTTAAAGGCATAACTAATTATGGAATGTTCGCATGTACAAGACAATGCGAAAGAAACAAAATTTTAATTACTAACTCCAGGTTTACAAAAGGTAACTAGTCAAGAACGCGAGGGCCTCACTCGCAACAATAGCAGCATGCCAATGGAAAGCAAACAAAGGGTTGCATTAAGAAGGATGACCCAGGCCCCTTGAAGACTAGAAAACAGACGCAAAGAGAACGTCCTTCTGCTGATCCCTACTTACTTCCAGAATGGAAAGTTCAGATAAGGCTGGGCATATACTATGCGGCAATTAGGGCCCGGAGAGGAGACAAGGCATTAGCACGGAACAAGTACCAACACATCGATTTTCACCCATCTCTGACTCACGATGTGAAGAGGGAGTATGAAATACATGGATACAAAGTCTACTACTTGGAATAAACCCCCGAGGATGGGGGCATGGAATATGAGCCTTAGGCAACATAGTTCAACTACTCGATGCCTATATTCAGAATTGAATGACAGAAGCCTAATTTATGGCTACTGCTCATGTGGAACCAAGAAGCCCGAGGCCGATCTTCATCTATTTTAAGACTTCACACTGGGGGCATCAACGCTGAATTGGAAGGCCGAGCAACAATCATCAATTCACTGGAATTGATAAAATCGAAGTTCAAGCAGTGACAAATTCGTCGCAGTCAGATAACAACCATCATCTTGGGTTGAGCACGAACCCGTCAGCAGGCATGCAACTTGCTGCTTCGATTCAGAATGTCGTCGATAGAAACATGGGCAATGGAACAGCTACCTACACCATCCTAGATGAGAATGCAAGAATTGTAACAATCTCAGGTTATGCACGACCAGCTTTATCTCCAACACGAATTCCATACTCGGCTCCAAACAAGAACGCAATAATTCGAAGAACAGGAACCCGATCGGGTCGGATGACCCGAACCACTACCCGAGGGAAATATCGAAGCGGAAGAAAGAAATTAGCAAAGACCCCATTCGTAATCTCAGATTCGATGCCGGGGGCACCATCCATAAACTTGACAATGTGTAGAAATTCTTTAATAACAACCTGTTCGCCAGTTTGATTCGGCGCATCTAGAGGGGTGGTACTTCTCAAGATGATTGGGATAACGTCAATCACAGCCCTTTCACACGGGACATGAGAATCCCCTGTTATTCCCCCAAACTTTAAACTTTCTTGGTAATGAGATTTTCTCAGAAGCTTTGAAGAATTCAACCCTGAGGTCGACGTACTTTTATGACAAGAAGGTGTTAATGTTGATATGGGCGATCTTGATATTTTTCTGACTAAAGAATGGGGCACCTTCCAATTCCCGAAATTACAAGGACAAAGGAAAAGCCCTGGAAAAGAATGACAAGAATGTGCAGGTCCAAAGAGAATCTATACCACTTATCGAGCCCATGGTTTTGTTCATCAAGCTCAATTGAACCGAGCAGGAGAAAGAGAATCAACAAAACTGTGATGACCATTTCAGACTATGCTAATGCATAAACGGAGGGGTCCAACTAGCTTCATAACGACATTTATTCACTTGAATTTAACAAGCTTACTTAACTCCGCAACTGATTTGATGGGAGTAACTGAATTCGTTGATGCCCGATGAGGTAATCCTCACAATCCGACTAAAGAGAAGAGACGATATCAAAGCAAATGTGGTATGACCATTTGCATATACAATTCCAACTTTTGCTAAATTGAGAAATAGTACAGAATGATCTTGGTTAACTAGGATTTTTGAACCTACAATTCTTACTAGAAGCGATGACGAGAAGTACAAACTCCCAAAGATTAGATGCTTGATTGACTCAACTCAACCCCCTTCGATAATGGGGGCATAAGCCCTGACTTTGCTTGTCCTCCGACGGCGCTGAGAGAACAACCCAAAATTCGTAGACTGACTTTGAAGATGAACCTCGAATGGAGCAAGATTTAAAGCATATGCACCATATCTTCAGAACTTTGTAGGATGTGTCCCGCCTGTACAAATAAGCTAGCTTATGGGTCAAATGTGACTTCAAAGATTCAAATTGCAGTTACATTGAAGGGAAGTAATCCAGACCAATTGCGGACACCCTTGACAACAATCCGGAGTGACCGGGGTCTTCTGATTCCTTACTGTTATGATTCAAAGTGATTTTAAGAACCTGGATCAACATCAAGAAATCAAGATAGACCAAACTTGAGTACAAATGATGAATTCACATGTTGATTCTAATGTTCTTTGCCCTAACCACCCAGATACCAACATAAAGCTCGAATATTCTTGAATTACCCAATAATTTGGATGGCCACTGCATGCATTGACTCATATGTAAAAGAAAGTCTAACCTGACAATGCTCTTGACTCGCGTAGAATGATGACGTTGTTTGGCAACGATCCGTGCATTTAGGATAACGCTTAGGAGTTAATGATCTAGCATGACTTTTGACGAATGAATTAGAACTTTTGATTCGACAAGGATTAAACAACTACTTGATCATCTTGAATGCTTCTTCCATAAAACTTGGCCTGACTAGCTCCAATGGAAGCAATGCAATAGATGGATAAAGCTTTCTCAAGGATAAATGACGTTCCAAAGAGATTTAGCTCAACACATTCAAAGCACATCTCATCTATGATAAGATGTACTTTGGGGGGAAAAATGTTAGCCTGCTTTGTGACCAGGCTACCAAAAGACAAGATCGTGTTAACACACTTTTTGGAAAATGCTGTTACATATGGAATCTCTGGATAACATCACTCTCCGGCATTGGAAGCATTGTCAGAAGACACAGGGCAGCTAGTCAAAATCACAACATTAGTATAAACTAGACCGAAACCTCTATCAAACGACCTCATTTGGATCTAAACACATCAAATACTTGTAGCCTTCTGAATTAGCTTCAAGTAGAGCTTACATTTGGTCCAATCGGCCTTATAATTTGAAAGTTACGTCCGTGTCCATGAACGCATACAGAAATATGGAAAAAACTGCATTTTGGATTTTTTGAAGATTGGATCGTGACCACCCCCGGGGTCGGATCGTGGCCACTTTCTAGTGTCGGATCGTGACCACCCGCTGGGGTCGGATTGTGACCACCTTCTGGTGTCGGTTCATGACCATGACCCGGCCTGACCATCACCAGCTCACCACCTCGGATCACGAACCGCGACCAGGACCCGCTATACATGTGTAGATTTTGACCTATTCTCAAGGCTATGATCGCTCCTACTTTCCGAATCAGGTGTCATGTGTCCTACCACGACTGACCACCATATGCGCTTTCTTACAGCTATAAATACACCTCCAGAGGGAATTTTAAGGGACTTTTGGCATCTCAACATCCATGGCTGCCATGGCAAACACTTCCCCATGAATAATCACTATCTTCCTCAATAAAATTAGTGAATTCATAGAGAATTATTCATCGAATTCGAATGATTGAGAAACAATCTTTATTGTAATTGTAATCTGTGAATGAAATGAAAAAATATGCAGTGGACGTAGGCTCATTAACGCTGAACCACTATAAAAATCTTGTGTTCTTGCTTTTTCTCGTATTTTTTAGTTATTTCATCATATCCTATGCTCTAAACACGATCATTTGGCGGTTAGGACCATTTTTGGTCTAACATATATGCCCCTCGAAATTTGTAATTTTTTTTGCAAAAACTAGAGGCTTCGAAATAACTTATCATCACATAGTTTAATAGATTAAATCCGGCTTACAAAGGGACGATCACGCTGAACTTAGGATTGTTTAGATAAAGAATGCTGAGATTGTTCCATCTCCTGAGCGAAAGGCCTGAGTCACTCACACTATTTCTTTTGAGTCGAAGTATCATTGCGACCAATCAAATAATGGGGATGCAGGCAAGCTAGTTGGATCTAGTGGGCCACTTATATTTGTGCAATCGATTATTCAAACTTAATTGAGATGATGTGTCACTTTGATCAGGACGGACCTTTTAATATTCTTTAAATATTATTTCTTTATCTTCCCTCTCTTTATTTATTTCGTCTTCATGAAGAATCCATCTTAATGGTGGATCTGCTTTAGAAGATTTCTTGCCGCTCCTGATTCCTCCCAGATTTCGATCGTATTTCCTTCCTTAATTTGTCATCGCGCCTGATTCTTCTAGCCACGTTTCACCAATTTCGAGATCTAATGAAGCATTTCTTTTTCAAAATCGAAACTGCCTGCTCATCTGTAAGCAAACCTTCTTCTTTAAACTTTGCTTTTGGGATAATCCGGTTAGCCTTATGAAAGTTCCAGGTTGGGGTAAAAGATGAACGATTTGAGCATGTATCGAAATTTTTGGTGATTTGCTGTGATTGCGATGATTTAAAAAGTTTTTATTTCGACCTAGGATGCTCTTGGGTTGTGTGTGTAATCATTTGGCAGATCTAATAAAAATCCTTAGATTTTCTGATTTTAATGATATGTCTACAAGTTGTTTGTTGAAATGCCTTGACTTTGACAAAACATTTTGATTCATCGTACCTTCGTCAATATAGGTATTATTATTGCAATCATATATGAGTAGTTAGAATTGGGCCCATTTTGGTACATATGATACTTGATGAAATGCCCGTACCATTGAGCCTTGATATTGCTACCATTATTTCATACTCTGTTTGATGTTGGTGGCATCCGTTTTCGCATCCAGTTCTGCAATCCCTTGATATCCCTTCCTGTGCACTTTAGTCGCTCATGTTTGATTTGGCAGGGGTCAATCTTACTTAACTCATGCATGGAGTTGGTTATGAACGAGAGCTGCCCTATTGATCACTAGTGACCGAATTGAATGCACATGACCATATACTTATGATCAAGTTTTGAGCAAAATGTGCACAACCTGCTTTAGGTCCGCCATGTGCGGCTAAGAGTCAATTGAGTATTCCCAACCAAGCCAGGATTTTTCATATAACTAGGTGAGGGTTATGTGCGGTCGTCTGAGCCTGGTTTGTATCGTTAGCTGAATTTTCCTTGCAATATTTTATATGTAAAGACAAATACTGGAAAACGCTTTTGAGCTTACAAACTTACCATCAGTCACTCTTATTAACTGTAAATCAGTTTGGATGCTAGTTACAATGTCAGGAGAAACGAAAGGTTCTTGTCCGGTAATGAAAGATGCCTCAGGTGTTGGTCCTGGTGTGAACATTAGCCAAATTTATTCCAAACCTCGGATCCACGAGAGAGTACCTTTCGACAGTCGTGATTCAACACTCCTATTGGGCTTATATCAACAAATGTGTGCTTGATTTGGTTTTTCAGAAGATGAAACTATATCCCCAGGGAAAGATGATTTGGCCGACTATCCACCCCGTAGGTATGTAACAGTCAATCACAATATGTTGTCAAGTGGAGTGATTCCTTCTTTTAATTCCTATTTAAAGTCCATTTTGTAGTGTTTGGCTATTTCCCCATACCAGTTGCATCCAAACGGACATCATATTTTATTTGGATTATACATACTTCTCATGAGAGTGAAGCAACGAGTTTGCATAAATCGGACTCCGTATGAGGAAGTTTTGAAGCTTAGAAGATTTCAGTTAAAAGAAGAATTAAATTAAATAATAATTAAATTAGAAAAAAATTAAAATTTCGAAAATCAGACAATAAAATATGAGTGCATAAAATCTCGCCTGAGGCTGTCGATCCCCCTAGGGGTTGTCGACATAGGGGTCGACCGCCCTATAGGGGTGTCGACAGGGGTGTCGACCCCCTATAGGGGTGTCGACCCCTATCTTCCCATATCTTGGTGACGAATTCTAAAGGACAAGGGCTTATGTGCCACGCTGTGGTTGGCTGGGTGACGTGTCTCTTTGATTTGGACGGCTCTGATGACTCTTATGCTAATATAAAAGCCATAGTTTGTCTAACACATTTATAAATACATATCTAAGCTTAACCCTAACCTTATAACCCTATTCTATGGTGCCTCCATGCTATCCATCTCTAAACTAGCCTTGTCTCCTTCTTCTGCAAACTAGAAATCAAATTAGAGAGCTTCAAATTGAAGAAAAGGTTTTTGCTTCAATCAACAAAGGAAGATTAGAATCGCCACAACGTCAACTAATTCTCTTTTTCTAATCCTATCGATATAAGTTCATTTATTATTCAGATTTGAACACATAATAGAAATCATGACTATAATAAATTGAATCGAGAACTATGTGTGATTTTAAGATAATCAATTCTGATTCATGCTTGTTCTTTTGTCAAATCTAAAACTACCTTTGCCTATGAGACTGTTTTGATTGAACTTATCATGTTATACATTAAATTAGTAATTTCTTTATGTTCAACACTAATGAATCTATATACCTATGATTTTTTTTTCTTAGTTTGCTCATATTCGTTATTAATTTACAACATGCCTATTGGAACAATGATTCTTGTGTTTGGTACACCTCTACATGCCTATTTTCCCTTATGTCAATTCTTGTGTTTCTTCTCTATCCCTATTTTATGAGTACTTGGAATTTGGAAACCTTGTTTGATCTTGTTGTACGTGCGATTGTAACATGGGGAATTCGGTATAACCTATTGGAGTAATTTTGGACATAACAAGTATATTGGACATAACTTGAATTGAGTACGATTGTTGATAATTGGCACACAAAAATCTAGAATTGGTCATGAACGGTAAATATGTAAATTGGATAAAAGATGAATATGCCTAACCTGAGGTTAGATTGAGTTGCGGTGTAAGACTGCCCGAAACCACCCGACACTTCCAGCAACCGCAACAACGGGTCTAATGTGAGAGGTTAGCGCATCAAGCCCAAAACCCGAGGTTAGAATGAGTTTGCAGTAAAAGTCTGCTCGGAACTGCCCGGCACATCCAGTAACCGCAAATAACAATTCTAATGTGGGAGGTTGGTGCATTAATATATTAATTAATGCCAATGAGCAGGCATACTTAGAATAGAAAGGTTAAGTAACATATGTATAGGCGTCACTTAACCAATGCAATATGTTAATTAAACAAATGGGTGGGGTTAGGTTAAATTGAGAACACTTAACCGCTATAACATGTTGATTAGGAAACCTTAGCGATGGGGATCCATTTCAGTAGTAACCCATGTAGATGTATCACGGTACCCTGAACTAGGCAGGTTGGGGCACGATTACTGGGCTGATTATAAGTGGTCAAAATAACGGTAGGTGGTCCGTCAGTGTAGTTTCTGATGGAGTAGGGGCGTGCACGTACTCCGGAGTGGAAAATTCAAGCACTGGGCATCAGTAGTTATACGTTGTGCATCTTGAATTATGTCGGGTTGTCATCATAGGGATCGATACACCCCATGGTTGGACCAGCACAGGTATCTACAAATAAGCGGGGCCGAATGACATAAGTAATAAATACATGCGAGCAGTAGCCGGTCGATAAAGGGATCATTTTATTATGAACATATAAGGCTAGTTGAAACAATTGTTAGTAGGAGCAGAGAAATAGAAATGGCTGCAATAGCATATTCAGTTTATCTTGCCCTATCTTATCTCATGTTATCTTGTAACAAAGTATTGTCTTATATTCAGTTTATTTATGTCATATCCTTTATCTTGTTAACATGTTGAAAATCACTAGGCTTACCAAGCTTTATGTCCGACCCGTTTTCTTTCATCTTCTTTTCTTCCGTTCCCCCTCCCAAGTCCACAGGGAGGGAATACTTCAGCTTAGTTCAGACCTTTTCCATCTTGAAGAGAGTAGATGTATTGCTTGGATTATCTTTTCTTGGGCCATAGCTAAGGTTACACTTTATTGGGGATTTATGTTGCTTTACTACTATTTTATGCTTCATTATTTATTTGAGTTTTGAATTAAGATAGAGGTTTTATTTTAATGATTTGGAAGTTGGGTTTTGAGACAACAGTTGTAATGTTTCGACTGAACCACGCTGCTTAAGAAATGACTTAAGTTTTTCTGCTGTTTGTATGTTTGTCTTGTAAATTATCTATATCTTTTACCTATAATGATTCATCAAAGTTAGTGCATTCCCTTTGTGAGTGACCATAATGGAGGTGGGGTGTTACAATTGGTATCAGAGCTGATAGTTACCAGATCAGATAAAAGTTTTTGAAAACTATTTTTCAAAAAGAAGTTTTAAAGAAGTATTTTCAAGAAAAGCGATGTTTTATTTTAAAGGCATATTCCCCAAAGCCATATGTACTATCTTTCTATCCTTTGTTTTGAATCTTTTTCTTTTCGTTTCAGCATGTTTGGGGATCTTAATCTTCCAGACGGAGTGCAACTAACCGCCTAGTCCCGTCGGTATTTAGAGACTACGGCCCTCATCGAAGGACAAGCGAATGCTCCTCATCCACCAGCCGCAGATGTTGCTCCTCTTCCTCCCCCAGCTACGGACGTCGTTCCTCCTCCTGCTCCGCGTCCGAATGCTTTCCCAAAGATATGTAGGGACTTTCGAACTATGGGCGGAAGGAACTTTAATATGACTAAATAATTCATGGAAGCAAGAAATTGGCTCAAGAAACAGAAGATCTGTTTGTTATCTTCGAAGTGAATGATAGGCGGAAGATACATCTGGCTGTATGGTTACTTAAGGACAAAGCCTCTTTCTGGTTGGAAGTTACTAATGCTGAGAGACCAGTTGAGACTTGGAAGGACTTCAGAATCTGGTATGAGATGAAGTTCCTCTCGCAAGATGAACAAAGCCTACAGATGGAGAAGTTCTTAGCACTCAAATAGGGAAGCCAATTGGTTAAGGAATACATCAACAAGTTCATCCAACTGGCTAGATTTGGAGTGGAGTTGGTAAACACTCCACACAAAAAGGCTCTCTGTTTTACTAAAGGGTTAAATAAGGCACTGCACGGCCTAGCTATGTCCCATATACCTATGGGCGTGACTCATAAGTGACTGGTAGATATGGCACTATTACATGAGGAAAGCAAGGGCGAGAAGAAAGAAGTGAATATGGAAGAACATCTAAACAAGAAAGTGTCGGAATCGCAGAATAAGAAGACATATTATAAGAAGGGTGGAAAGAATAATAAACCCCATGACAAGAGGAAGTGTAATTTTTGTGGCATCATGGACATCTGATTAAACACTGCAGTAATAAGAAGAGGAAGTTGGGTGGTTGCTTTCAGTGTGGCGAGGCAGGACATATGGCTAAGGATTGCCCAAGAAGGCAAGGGCAAGGGCAGAGGACAGGATCCACTTCTGGAGGGAAAATTCACGCTCTCACAGCACCAACGCAAGAAAGAGGTAGAAATATTTCTGTTGAGAGTTTATTTTATCTTTCTGATCACCTTGTTCATATTCTTTTTGATTTTGGCGCATCAGACTCTTCTATATCTGCTACTTTAGTTGAATCTCTGCACCTAGATACCAGTATAGTAGAGGATCCCATGGTTGTTTCAAATCCAATTGGGGGTTCGGTTCATTTATCAATGATTTGTTTGGATTTGGATATTTCTATACTAAGCGTTGGGTTTAGATGCAATGCTTATGTTTTGGGTTTCACGAGCTATGGGTTGATTCTTAGCATGGATTGGTCATCCAATAATGGTGCCATCCTCTATTGTGAAAAGAGAGTGGTTAGACTTTTTAGTCGCCTTGGTAATACTCTCGAAATCTGTTGTATTCCTATGAATTATGTTATGCTTATCTACCTAGAGTTTCTAGATGCGTCTGTTGAAATTTTGCAATCTGTTAGAGTAGTCCATGAGTGCTCGGATGTCATTGAAGAAGTGAAGCGTTTACCTCCAAAGCGAGAGAAAGATTTTCGCATATACCTAGTTGATAATGCAAAACTAGTTGCTTTACCCGTTAGACACATTGCTCCAAGGGAAAGGAAGGAGCTTAGCAAGCAAGTTAAAGAGTTGCTCGAAAAGGAGTTCATAAGGCGGTGTGTTTCTGAATGGAGAGCTCCAGTGGTGTTCGCGACCAAAGCGGACGGTTCACTTCGCCTATGCATGGATTGTAGGGAGCTAAACAAGCTGAACAAGAAGAATAGGCACCCACTTCCAATAATAGACGACTTTTTGACCAGCTCGTAGGTGCATCAGTTTTCTCCTAACTAGATCTGGCTACCAGATTTCATCATCTAAGAGTGGTTGAAGACAGCATAAATAAGACTGCATTCGGGACTCCGGATGGTTTCTTCGAATGGCTTGTCATGCCTTTCGGTTTGACAATTTCACTCGCCTATTCATAGACTTGATGAGTAGGCTTTTTAAGGGGTTCCTTAATAAATTTGCAGTAGTCTCATGGTCGAAATTTTGATTTTATCAAAAAGTGAGGAAGAACATACTTTGCATTTAAGGGAGGTTATGGATACTCTTCGATCACATTGGCTTAAAGCAAAATTCTCCAAATGCCATTTTTGGAGTGAAAAAGTAAGGTTTCTTGGAAATTTGGTGTCTAAAGAAGGCATAGCTGTGGATACCGCAAAAGTAGTGGCGGTGCAAGATTCCGAGGAATGCAACCGAAATACGAAGTTTTATCGGACTAGCGGGCTAATATATAAAGTTCGTTAAAGACTTTGTGAAGATCTCTGCCCCACTTACTAGATTAATTAAGAAGAACATAACTTTTTCTTGAGATTTGGATTGTGATGTTGCTTTCCAACGATTGAAGAGGGCTCTAACAACAACTCCAGTTCTGACATTGCCTGATGGAAATAAGATGTTTACAGTATACACAGACGCATGCGGCATGGGGTTAGGTGTTGTCTTGATGTAGGAAGGTAAGCCAGTTTGTTATGGAGGAAGACAATAGAAGCTACATGAAAATAACTACCCAACTCATGATTTGGAACCAGCTGCGGTTGTTTTTTCTCTTATGTCATGGCATCATTACCTACTAGGAGAAAGGATTGAATTGTTTACTAACCACAAATCATTAAAATACCCTTTCTCATAAAAAGATCTTAACTTAATACTGAAAAGATGGATGGAATTTCTTGCCTCATATGATTTTGAGATTTCTTATACCCCTGGCAAGGGTAATGCTGTAGTAGACGCCTTAAGTAGGAAAAGGCTGACCTTAAGTCCTCTCATTGTAGAAAAGCAAAACTTGGAGTACATAGCAACCTTTAACTTTATACCTTCCTTTGAGTTTGTACCTGGTTTGTCAGCATCGCTAGAGGTGCAGCCTACGCTTTCGGACTCAATAGGAGCAGCGCAACGTGAAGACCTTCAGATAGTTGATGTGATGGATAAGTTAATTAGAGGTGAGACTTCTAGTCACCTCAATAAATAATCCATAGATGACAAGGGTTAGTTGAGATGGGATGGAAGACTATGTGTCCTACAAGAAAGGGATTTGATGAAGAAAGTTCTTCAAGAAGCACACCATTCTAAGTTGACCACACACCTAGGTGGAGACAGGATGTGTAAAGACATATAAAGGTTTTTCTTTTGGAATGGCATGAAGAAGAATGTAGCTGAATTCATCTCTAAGTGCTTAATATTCCAGCAAGTCAAGGCAGAGCAGAACAAGCCTGGTGGTCTGCTACATCCTCTAGAGGTCCCGTAGTGGAAATGGGATAGAATTTTGATGGATTTTATGGATGGGTTGCCTTGGTGAAGAAGGGGCAATACCAGTATTTTGGTAATAGTTGATAGGCTCACTAAAAGCGCTCAGTTTATAACTGTTAAAGAATAGGAGGCTGAATCATCATTAGCATCCATTTGACATAATGAAATAGTTCGACTGCATGAGATACCCTCTAGCATAGTAAGCGATCGAAATCCTATTTGGATGATTTTACAAGAGGCTGTAGGCACACAGCTATGCTTAAGCACTGCCTATCACCCTCAAACCGATGGTCAAACTGAAAGGTTGAACAGAGTATTAGAAGATCTTTTGAAATTGTGCATTCTTGATTTTGGAGGAACATGGGAAGATCATCTTCCTTTAGTGGAGTTCGCCTACAACAATAGCTACCAAGCCACCATAGACATGGCACCTTTTGAGGCATTATATGGATGTTAGCCTACTTTGTGAACTAGGATACACAAATTTAGAAGATCAAGTGACGAAGAGCATTCTCTCAAAGGTAAAACCGGATCGGAAACATGTAGCTGTGACAAAACAGTGCGGGGCATAAAAAGAAGGAACTCAAACAGAACCAGATCGGTTTGGAGCAGTCCGATCCATTTCCTCTTTTCTATCACAAACCCGCTCCGAAGCAAGGGGCCACAGCAGTTGGACCCCATATTTGCCTGAAAATGCGGAGCAGTTAGACAACTACTCTCCCACGTTTTGCATAGGTTCACCACTAACTTGATGTGCTGCCATATTCTTATTCCATCCGAACCCGACTTCTGTGGGATGAGGGCCATATGTACCCAACCCGAAGCCACTTCAGAGGTATTTTCAACCTATAAATACACCTCCAAGGTTCATTTTAAAAGATCTTTTGGCATTTTCCGAACTCGAACTCCTTAGCTATCCGAATTTCATCATCATTCTTAGATTATAATCATCACTTAAAGCATATTTCAGAGGAGATTGAGTGAATTCATGAATTGTGTGAATGAAATTGATTGAAAATCATTGTTGTGTTTGTTTTCAAATCATCCATCCAAAGAGTAGAAATTGGATGTAGGCTATTTAACACCGAACCACTATAAACCATGTGTTTCTTCTTTGTTTTTGATTTCATTTCCATAATATCATTTCTGATTTGGGTGTTAGAACCATTTTTTGATCTAACAATGGAAGACTACACCGACCACCAAGTTGTTGGTTGGAATCTTCAGACAAGCTCATACTTGGACTCGATATGATCAGAGAGACTTCGGAGAAGGTGGATTTAATACAAAGACAAATGAAGACCGCACAAGATAGACTAAAGTCTTATATGGATAAAAGAAGGACCGACCTTGAGTTTTAGATTGGAGACTGGGTTTTCCTTAAAGTATCTCCTTTGAAGAATGATGTTCTCTTTGGATCCATAGGAAAATTGGCACCAAGATTTGTAAGGCCATTTCCTATCATTGAGAGGATTGGATCGATGGCTTATAGAGTAGAGTTGCCCAAAAGATTGGCTGGAGTTCATAATGTTTTCATGCTTCTCATCCACGAAAGTGCAAACATGAGTCTGCGGAACTGGTGGAGCCAAGCATATTAAAAGAAGTAGAAGTTGAACAAGAAGAGATGGTGAGAAGAGTTCCAACTCATATCATGGGAATAGAAGTTAAGAATCAATGCAATCATGAGGTCAAGATAGATAAAGTACAATGGAGTGACGCTGAAGAAGACGTGACTTGGGAGACTAAAGAAAAGATACGCGCAGCCTACCCTTTTCTTTTTGAGGGTACATCCTTGATCTCTTTTTCATAAGTTTATGCATGCTTGTATCTATCTTTTAAGTATATCTCCTCGGTCCTATTATTGATCCTTATGTAGAAACCAATTACTGTGAACATGTATTTGAAGCATGTTATGATTGGTGGTTGCAAGTGCTTGCTAGTGGTTGCTCGTAGATGCATATACACGCACAATAGGTACTAGATCGGCTCAGTCACTTTCATATTGCATATGCATATATGTATTTGTATATGGATTGAAACTTGATGTGTTATCATATGGATGTTGCATTTGTATAAATGATTGTGCACTCATGTACAAGTTATAAAGTACAATTAGGAATAATTGCATACATGATAGACTCACGACACGGACATAATTCGCATTAAAGAGGTCAACTGAATTAGTAGAGCACCTGATTTTGCATTAGATAAGGACATACACACACATTATGAATATGATCATGAAAGCATTAGAAATCTTTTTTAAGGACTATGGTTGCTTGTGATAGATGGTTGATTAGATGGATGTTGGATGTTAGGATACATTCTTCTTAACTTAGAGATTTCGGGGACAAAATCCTTTAAGGAGGAGAGAATGTAACACCCCATATTTTCTAAGAATATTATAATAACGAATTAAAGAATATTATTTTTAAAAGTGGAAATTAGATAAAATGGGTACCACCATTGTGTTCGTCTCGGAATTCTGGTTGGAATAGAGTCCAAGTTTGCGTAAATCGGAATTCGTATGAGGAAGTCATGAAGCTTAGAAGATTTCAGTTCAAAGTAGAATTAAATTAAATAATATTTAAAAATCAGAAAAAAAATTCAAAATTTGAAAATCAGCCAACAAAAGACGAGCGGGAAAAATCGCGCCCGAGGGTGCTGACCCCCCTAGGGGGTGTCGACGTAGGTGTCGACCCCCCTATAGGGGTGTCGATAGGGGTTTCGACCTCTATCTCCCCAGATCTGGGTGACGAATTCTAAAGGATTAGGGCCTATGTGTCGCGCTGTGGTTGGCTGGGTGATGTGTCTCTTTGATTTGGATGGCTCTGATGACTCCTATGCTAATCTAAATGCCATAGTTTGTCTAACTGATCTATAAATACGTATCTAAACTTAACCCTAACCTCATAACCCTATTGTATGGTGCCTCCAAGCAGTCCATCTTTGAACTAGCCTAGCCTCCTTCTTCGCCAAACTAGAAATCAAATTAGAGAGCTTCAAATTGAAGAAATGTTTTTCCGCTTCAATCAACAAAGAAAGATTAGAATTGCTACAACGTCAACTGGTTCTCTTTTTCTAATCTTATCGATGTAAGTTCAGTTATTATTAGATTTGAACACATAATAGAAATCACGACTGTAATGGATCGAATCTAGAACTATGCCTAGTTTTAAGATTACCAATTCTGATTCATGCATTCTTTTGTCAAATCTGAAATTACCTATTCCTATGAGACTCTTTTGATTGAACCTATCATGTTGTACATCGAATTAGTAATTTCTTTATGTTCAATCCTATCAGATATGTATACATATGATGTATTTTTCCCTAGTTTGCTCATATTCGTTGCTAATGTACAACATGCCTATTGGAACCATGATTCTTGTATTTGGTACACCTTTACACACCTATTTTCCCTTATGTCAATTCTTATGTCTCTTCTCTATCCCCTTTGCATTTTATTTTATGAGTACTTGGAATTTGGAAACCTTGTTGAATCTTGTTGTACATGCGACTGTAATGTAGGGAATTGGGTATAACCTATTGGAGTATTTTTGGACATAACAAATATATTGGGCATAACTTGAATTGATTACAATTATGGATAATTGGCGTACAAAAATCTAGACTTGGACATGAATGGTATATGTGTAAACTGGATAAAAGATGAACATGCCTAACCCGAGGTTATATTGAGTTACGGTGTAAGACTGCCTGGAACCACTCGGCACATCCAGCAACTGCAACAACAGGTCTAAAGTGAGAGGTTAGCGCATCAAGCCCAAAACCCGAGGTTAGAATGAGTTTGCAGTAGAAGTCTGCCTGGAATCTCATGGCACATCCAGCAACCGCAAACAACAGTTCTAATGTGAGAGGTTGGTGTATTAATAAATTAATTAATGCTAATGAACGGACATGCTAAGAATGGTAAGATTAAGTATCATATGAATAGGCGACACTTAACCAATGCAAAATGTTAATTAAACAAATGGGCGGGGTTAGGTTAAATTGAGAGCACTTAACTGCTATAACATGTTGATTAGGAAACCCTAGCAACGGGGACCCATTTCAGCAGTAACCCACATAGATTGACGAAGAAGAACTTAGTCTTTGCATGGGACTTAGAGTGTGAGCTTGCTTTTCAAAGGCTCAAGAGGGCCCTTACCACAGCTCCAGTTTTGGCATTACCCGATGGCGGTAAGATGTTTACCGTGTATACCGATGCATGCGGCATAGGGTTAGGCGCTGTTCTAATGCAGGTAGGAAGAGTGATATGTTATAGGGGTAGGCAACTTAAAGTTCATGAGAAGAACTATCCCACTCATGACTTGGAGTTAGCGGCGATTGTCTTTGCACTCAAGTCCTGGCGCCACTATCTTTTAGGCGAAAGGTTTGAGTTGTACACTGATCACAAATCACTCAAGTATCTCTTCTTGCAGAAAGATCTGAATCTTAGGCAGCAAAGGTGGATGGAATTCTTGGCATCTTATGACTTCGAGAAAGCTTATACCCCTGGCAAGGGTAATGTTGTGGCTGATGCACTAAGCAGAAAAAGGTTGGCTTTGAGTCCCTTGTTTGTTGAGATGAAGAGCCTAGAGTTCCTGGCAACCTTTGATTTCACGACAGCAGTTGAGTCGATGACAGGATCGTTAAGATCTCTCGAGCTTAGACCCACACTTCTTGATCAAGTAGGGACTTCGCAGAAGGAAGACCCACAGATAGTGGAGATCATGGATAGGTTGATTCGTGGTGAGACGTCTAGTCACCTTGCTAGATATACTATTGACGACAAGGGTTGGCTAAGGCGTGATGGAAGACTCTGCGTTCCACAAGTGGGAGACTTGGTGCTTAAAGTTCTCGAAGAAGCACATCACTCAAAGATGACTATACATCTTGGTGGAGATAAGATGTATAGGGATATGAAGCGCATTTTCTTTTGGCCTGGAATGATGAAGGATGTGGCAGACTATGTTTCAAAGTGCATGGTGTGCCAACAAGTGAAAGCTGAGTCGAAGAAACCAGGTGGACTATTACATCCATTCGAGGTCCCGCAATGGAAGTGGGAGAGCATCTCTATGGACTTTGTGGATGGATTGCCTAGATCAAGAAAAGGGAATTCGAGCATATGGGTCATCGTTGATCGACTTACGAAGAGTGCTCACTTTATCCCAGTAAAGAGCAAAAGGACTGCATCATGGCTGGCATCTGTTTACCTTCGAGAAATAGTGAGATTGCATGGGGTTCCTTCTAGCATAGTCAGTGATCGTGACCCAATCTTCACTAGCCAATTCTGGAATAGTTTGCAGGAAGCAATGGGTACGCAATTGAATCTGAGTACAGCCTATAACCCCAGACGGATGGCCAAACCGAAAGGGTGAATAGAGTGCTAGAAGACCTTCTAAGGCTTTGTGTTCTTGATTTTGGTGGTACTTGGGAAGACCACCTTCCTCTTGTGGAGTTTGCTTACAACAATAGCTATCAAGCTAGCATAGGGATGGCACCATTTGAAGCTTTATATGGGAGGCCATGTAGGTCACCATCTTGTTGGTGGGAGACAACAGATAAGCTTGTACTTGGGCCCGATATGATACGAGACACATCTGAGAAAGTTGAATTGGTGAGAAAACGGATGAAAGCGGCCCAAGATAGACAGAAATCCTATGCTGATAAGCGAAGGACAGATTTGGAGTTCGAAGTTGGAGACATGATTTTCGTGAAGGTTTCTCCTTTGCGTAATGTGGTTCGCTTCGGATCAATTGGGAAGCTGGCACCCAGATTCGTAGGACCCTTCCCTATCATAGAGAGAATTGGGAAATAGTTTATAAAGTGCAATTGCCCGAGAAGCTGTCCGGAGTGCATAATGTCTTTCATGTCTCGCATCTCCGAAAGTGCCTACATGAGTCCGCTGAGGTGGTTGAACCTAGCATTCTTGAAGACGTGGAAGTAGAGAAAGAGGCAACCTTGAGGAGAGCTCTGATACGTATCTTAGGAACGGAGATCAGAAAGCTAAGGAATCGAGAGGTCAAATTGGTGAAGGTTCAGTGGAGTGAAGCCGAAGAGGATGCAACTTGGGAGACAGAGGAGGAGATGCTTGGGCTTTATCCATTCCTTTTTGAGAGTACATTCTCGATCTCTTTTCCTCTTTAGCATATCTTTCTTTTGCTATCCATGTTTATCCTGTTTATCTTATAACTTCGTCATGAGAACCTTAGGTAGGAACCCCTTGGATGAAACATGTATTTGAAACATGTTATGCTTGATGGTTGCAAGTGGTTGCAAGTGTTTGCAAGTGGATACTCGTGGATGCATGATACACATTAGGCACTAAGATCGGCTCACACACCTTCATATTGCATATGCATGAGTGCTTATACTTATGGGTGCGTTTTTTACAGGTCCCTATTAAGTTTCAAAATATAAAAAAAAACCCGGTGATAAACATAATATAGAATACATCCCTATTTTTGAACTTCCGCTAAAAAAATTCCAGATCTACCCTTATACACCTAAAAAACTATCCAACAACTGTTTGTCCTCATTTACTCAGTCAATCGCTCCTATTATCACGCCCATAAACCTAAATCAACAATTCTAGAAAACAGTCGTTCAATCCAACAGCAATTTTTTCTTACTTTTTTTTTATTTTTACGAAAAACTAGACAACTATATAAAAAAATATTACATAAAATGATTTTTTTTAATACTTTTTTTTTATTTTTTACAAAAAACTAGACAATTATATACATATATTACGTAAAATTGCATACATTTATGCAACTAAGTGTAATAATTGCATGCATATATTAATATTATGCAGAAAATAAATTATTAGTTTTGCGTAGCTAAGTGAAATAATTGCATACATATACAGAACTGTACTGCGTAATTGCTGGAACAAAAAAAATGACAAAAAAGTAAAAACATATAATTATAACAAGATGCTTATATATATATATATGCAAATAACAAAAACATGTGCATACTTACATGAAAATTTTCATAACATTTACATGTACTACATCAAAAAATAAGTACAGACCACATTTACATGTACTACATCAAAAATTTCAAAACAATTACAAAGCAGAGATGACGGTCTTTTGAAGAACAAATAATTTTGTTAAGACCCAGCTTATTGCGCAAACCACATCTAGTAGTCTCTGTAGAAACACATGCAAATTTCAATCATTTGGAAAAGGATGGACGACCAATCTTCAACAACACGATAACACCAATATCTGTCGGAACACTGTTATATAAAAAAAAATCAACATTAGTAGGCTTAATGTGCAGTAACCTAAATTAAAAAAATTTGCTTCAGAATAATATAAATACATGCGTACAATTCATCAAAATAACAATAATTTCTGAATATTTATATGCAATTATTCCAGATATATGCATAGAAATATGAATATATTTGTAAAATAATATGTTTTTCGGTTTGTTTGATAAAAAATTGCATACATATATGCATATATTAAAAATAGCTGCATATTTGTACGTAACTTTTTACCAGAAGTTCAGCAAAAATCAGATATTTTCCTACATCTTACACAATAATTTCTAAATATTTATATGCAAGTATTCCAGATATATGCATAGAAATATGAATATATTTGTTAAATAATATGTTCTTCTGTTTGTTTGATAAAAAACTGCATACATATATGCAAATATTAAGAATAGCTGCATATATGTCCGCAACTTTTCATCATCTTACAGATCGCGATTTTGAATATTTTTCTGTTTGCATTTTCATCAAAAATTGCATTCATATATGCATATATTTAAGAATAGCTGCATAATTGTCCGCAACTTTTTAACAGAAATTCAGCAAGAATCAACCATGTTGCAAAAGAAAACTTTAAAACTGTATACACTCTCAATTAAAACACACATTACAAATTGTCATTCCAGGGAGTTGTCGAATGAGTTTTACAGATAAAAAATATAAATATAGTGACATACAAATAAAATTAAAACATAGTCAAATGATTGAATTACTAGCCGCCCAAAAAAACTAGAAGAATACCTTTCGCTGAAATCACTTCATTGTCGCGCACGTCTGCCTGGATTGCTAATCTCTCCTTCTATGCAAATTGAAATCCAAATCGCTTGACTGGATTCGATGCGATGCCTGCCAGAATCACTGGAATCGCTGCTGACTCTTCGCTAGAACCAAAAATTGAATGCGATAAGAATTTTGGGGATTAAGGGGTTTCGGTTGAAGGAGGAAGAAGCCACCGATTAGAGGCCATCAATTTCGTTGGAGCCGCCGCCGCCATGAAGAACGAATTTTAGGTTTCTGGAAAAGAAAAAAAAAGTAAATACATAATGAATAGATCCAACCTAGCTAAATACGGCGTGAATTAAGAAAAAGGGCACTTTTGTAAAAATACCAGCTGCTGTTTGAAACTAGGGATGTAATTTATATGTTTCGAAACAGGAGGATGTGAGCCTAATTAAGTTTGCTTTTAGGGATGTGTGCCTAATTTTCACTATACTTATTCATGGCTGAAACTTGTTGTGCTATCTCATGGATGTTGCATATGGATGAATGTCATGTGCACTCATGTAGAAATTATAAAATTAGGCTAGGAATTTGCATGCATATGGACGCATTTCACTAGCATACTTCGCATTAAGGAGGTGTACTGAATCAGTAACCGCCTGATTTTCGCATTAGATAAGTACATATACACACACCTTTGCATATGATCATACAGCATTTAGAAATTGTTAAGGACAATGGTTACTCGTGGATGATGTGGTGAGTAGATGGATGATGGATGGTAGGACACGTTCTTCCTAACTTAGAGATTTCGGGGACGAAATCCTTTAAGGAGGGGAGAATGTAATAACCCGTATTTTAATAACAAGATATAACACAAAACAAGGCAGAATTAAATAATAAAATCTGAATCAAGGGAAACGGGCTATGCCATTGCGTTCGTCTCGGAAAAATATGCGAAATAGGGTCCGAGTTTCCGAAAATCGGAGTCCGTATGACCCGATTAAGGCCCAACAAGGTTTTTAGAAAATTTCTAAATAAAAAGAGATTTTCAAATTCAAATCTAAGCATGGAAATTGGGCCAGTTGGGCCAAGGCGGGAAAATTCCCGCCACAGTACCTAAGTCGACAGCCCTGTCGACTTGGGAGTCGACTAGGTCTGACCAGGTCGACAGCCCTGTGGACTTGGCTGTCGACTTGGCCCAAACGCCCAGTCCTGCCTGGTGCACCATCTTGAGAATGTGTTGAGCTAGAGGGCCAGATTCGATTTGGAGGGCTGAGATGAGAACTAGGGTTTAATCCTATGGTCTAAATCACTAGCCTAATCTATAAATAAGACCCTAACCTACCCTAAATCCTCATTAATCTTTCCTACAACTAAACTATGGCAAAATCAATCCTCTTATGGCCTCCACTCTCTTCATAAATTCCTAAATCAATTTTCAAGAGATTCCCATGCATACAAGTGTATTTAGGCTGGTATGATCCTCTTTAGCTTGCATTAAAGTCTTGTTTCTCTATTGGCATCATAAAGGAGGAGTCTTGATCAAGTTTGCTTGCGTTTTGGGGTTTTAATTAGTTGCATAAGGGGTTTCTTACATTTGCTATACTCATTTGAGTCTTCATAGCATTGTAAGCCTATTTCTACTCTTGTATTTTAACTATGAAGTTAATATGTTATGTTTCAAGTTTGAGTTTGGGGTTAATCATGATATGTGCTTTGATCTTATGATTTTATGCATAAGATTACTCTATGCATGTTAGTAAAGTCATTACCTTGGCTTTATGCATAGAAAGATAAGATCTTTGGTTGGAAATGTTGCATAATGCAACTTTGAAACTCTCATAACCCTTGCACTAACATGCATATAATGTTATATGCATGTTACTAGCCCTTATCTCATGCTATCTATGGCCATGTTCCACCTATTTGCCAAGTTTGATGTTAGGCATGCATATGAACCTTATGCAAGTTGAAACCATGTTAGGCGTGCATATGAACCTTATGCAAGTTGAAACCATGTTATGCATGCATATGAACACTATGCAAGTTAAAATGATGTTATGCATGCTTATGAATATTTTGCAAGTTGATAACATGATATACAAGTTTATGATCACATCTTTGTCTCATGCCACCATGTTTAACTTGTGGCTCCAACCCCTCTATGTCATGATTATGCCAAGTTCCCTCTTTCTATCCTTCATGCGCTATTGCGATATGTAAGCGATGGGATTGCGTTTGGGATTGGGTAAACTTAAAAGACATAAAAACATAAGCTTGGGAATTTATCTATTAAGTTAGGTCTACCCATTGGGAATTTACCTATTAAGTTAGGTCTACCCAATTGCTTGAAAACTTGTAATGTGATGGAAATGACACTTAGAAAACATGAGAATGGCAAACTCGAGGTTGGGTTGAGCTTGTAGCATAAACCTACCCGGAACCGACCGACTTAACTAGTGGCTACAAGCAATAGGACCCAATGTGAGTAGTTGGTCATGTTGGACGTGAGACCCGAGGTTAGACTAAGTTGTGGTGTAAACCTACCCGGACCCGCCCGACCTAACTAGTAACCTCAACAAGGTCTAATGTGAGAGGTTGGGTGCATTAAATTAATTAACGCCACATGGTAGGGTTAAGTCATGGACCGCTTGAATACTTAACCAATTAAACACGATGGGTTGGTAGGGTTAAGTCATGAACCTTGGGTACACTTAACCAACTTGGTACTTAGATGAGTTGGGTTAACCATGTTTAACGCATTAAGGAAACCCTACTTACGTGGTCCTTTGCACCAGTAACCCTCTTGGATGTATCATGATACCCTAGGGACTAGGCTAGGGTGGGGCACAATTACTGGGATGACATGTAAGCGACCAAAACGACGGCTGTTTAGGTGCACCGGTGTAGGTTCAGGCGGGCCATGGTCGTGCACATGGTCCGGAGTTGAAAAAGCAGGCACGGGCACCAGTAGGTTTAAACTGTGTGTGCTTGGTTTGTGTCAGGGGTTGACACCCTAGGACTTGATACACCCTAGGGTGGACCTAGCACAGTTTAGCTACACTTCGTAGTTGGGCCGTATGACACCGACACTTGACGAGTTAGGCTGTAGGGAGCCGATCGACTAGACCGTGCTAGTTGGACCTTGATTTAGGTCATTCATGATGGTGGGCCAAACTTGGGCCTGGGGATCACCTCTTGTTTACACTTGACACGATTTGTGATACTAGTACACTAGGTGCAAACCTCAATCTTGTTTATGCGGTACCACTTTTGATCTATCCTGTTGACTTCTTACCATGCCAGTTATCATCCTATGACTCATCCTTGATTATATATACTATTAACTTTATTAGTTGTTGTACAATTGTAGATAGGACTTACCAGTCTTTTGACTGACCCATTTTCTTTCGCCTCTTTTCTTTCGTTTCCCCCTCCCCCCCCAGGTTTACAGGGCGGGAATACCAGCACTTAGCTTGGATCTTAGCTGCTTTTCTTGGATAGCTCATGTATGCTTCGGACTTGAGCTTGCCATGGTTTTCTACTTGGGGATAGCTACTTCATGTTTTCCTTTTCAGTTACAAGTTTTATGTTTCTAGACTTTGTTTATGGAAAATAATTAAGTACTGTGTTGTAACTTAACCTATGGTTTTGATATGCTAGCATTTATCCACTGCTATACTTACTCTGTTTTTACTTATATGTTTTGTCTTGTGATATCTGCATGCATGATTACCTTATTTAAACGCCCCTCCAAAGTCAGTGTCCTTGCAAGAGTGGCACTGGCGGAGGTGGGGTGTTACATTTGGTATCAGAGCATAAGGTTTACGAGATTGGAGCAAAAAGGGTTTTAAAGTTACTTTTAAAAGCTATTTTCAAAACCGATTAGGTATTTTTCCAAAGAAAAGTCTAGTTTATTTTGAAAGGCTATCCCCCAAGAACCATAAGCACTATCCTTCGTTTCCTCGTTCTAAATCTATCTTTTCCTTTTTCAGCATGGCCGATCTCAATCTTCCTGAGGGAGTCACCATTCCCGGATGGTTCCGGAGGTACTTGGAAGCTAGGGCCAATAATGCAGGTCCAGTAACCACTCCCACTATCACTGAGGTTCCACCCCCTCCTCCTCCTCCTTCTCAGCAACCACAAGCCGATTTCGCCAAGGTTTGCAAGGACTTCAAGGCCATGGGTGGCAAAAATTTAATTGGGACAGAGACTTTCGTGGAAGCAAGAAATTGGTTGAAGGAGACCGAAGATCTTTTTGGGCATCTTTGATATAGAGGACCATAGAATGGTTCTGTTGGCGGTTTGGCTACTAAAGGAGGAAGCTTCTTATTGGTGGGAGGTCACCAATGCTACAAGGCCCGTAGAAACCTGGGCCGACTTTAGGGCAAGGTTTGGGCTTAAGTTTCTATCATCTGCAGAGGCAAATTTGCAACTAGAGAAGTTCATAGCTTTGAAGCAAGGAGACATGACAGTGAGAGAGTATGTGAATAAGTTCAACCAGCTTGCCCGATTCGGTTTGGACAAGGTCAATACTCCCGAGAAGAAGGCTCTACGTTTTGCACGAGGGTTAAATGAGCCATTACAAGGTCTAGCTATGTCACACCTACCCATGGGGGACACTTTCGAGAGCCTGGTAGACATGGCATTGCTGCAGGGAGAGGATAAGAATGGGAAGAAGGAATTCAAGCCCAATGAAACTCAGCCTAAGAAGACAGACTCCAAGTGGGGAGGGAATCAGAGTAATCAGAACAACAAGAACAACAAGAACAACAAGGGCAACAAGAACAAGGCAAAGGGCACAAGAAAGTGCCCCTTCTGTGGGATTGTTGGGCATGTGGCCAAGGACTGTAGGAAGAAGAAAATGAAATTGGGTGGATGCTTTCATTGTGGAGAGACGGGACATTTTAGCAAGGATTGCCCTAAGAAGCAGGGGCATGGACAAACTCAGCGCGCAGGTTCATCTGGAGGGCAAGTGCATGCTCTCAACACCGCTCCAGTTCAGGACCGAGGTACTATTTCTGTGGAAAGTCTTGTTTATATTTCTGGTTTTCCTGTTCGCACTTTGTTTGATTCTGGCGCATCACATACCTTTATTTCCTCTGATGTTGTTGGAAGTTTGCACCTAAGTACTAGTCTTGTTGAGGATCCCGTTAGTGTTTCAAATCCGATTGGGGGTTCGGCCCATTTGTCTATGATCTGTATGGATTTCAGGATTTCTATCTTGACCGTAGAATTCTCGTGTGATGCTTATGTTCTCGGGTTCACGGGATACGGGTTGATCTTGGGCACGGATTGGTTGTCCCGCTATGGAGTCATTCTCGATTGTGAGCATAGGGTGGTGAGACTCATGACTCGCCTTGGCAATACCCTAGAGATTTCTTGCAACCCGCTAGATCCCGTCATGCTATGTTATCTTGAATCTCTTGACTCGTCGATCGATGATCTGCAATCTGTAAGGGTGGTTCGAGAATACCCTGATGTTTTTGAAGAAGTTAAGGGGTTACCCCCTAAGCGAGAGATAGATTTCCGCATTTATCTGGTTGATAATGCTAAGCCAGTCTCCTTACCAGTTAGGCACATGGCCCCGCGGAAAAGGAGAGAGCTCAGTAAGCAAATCAAGGAGCTTCTTGAGAAGAATTTTATTAGGCGAAGCATTTCTGAATGGGGTGCTCCTGTGGTGTTCGCTACTAAGGCGGACGGCTCGCTTCGTCTATGTGTTGATTATCGAGAGCTGAACAAGCTGACCAAGAAGAATAGGCATCCATTACCGAGGATAGATGACCTCTTCGACCAGCTTGTTGGTGCTTCTGTTTTCTCTCAGCTTGATTTAGCCACCGGATTTCATCAGCTTAGAGTGGCCGAAGACAGCATTGATAAGACTGCATTTAGGACTCTGGACGGATTCTTTGAATGGCTTGTCATGCCATTCGGCTTGACTAATGCACCCGCCTACTTCGTAGATTTGATGAGTAGGCTATTCAGGGAGTTCCTTAACAAGTTTGTTGTTGTCTTCGTGGATGGTATTCTGATCTTTTCAAAAGATGAGGAAGAACATGCTGGACACCTCAAGGAGGTGATGGATACACTTAGAGCCCATCAATTGAAAGCCAAGTTCTCCAAATGCCACTTTTGGAGAAAAGAAGTCCGATTTCTTGGGCATATAGTTTCTAAGCAGGGTATAGCTGTGGATCCCGCGAAAGTGGTTGCAGTTCAAGACTGGAAGACTCCTAAGAATGCAACTGAAGTGCGAAGCTTTCTCGGTATGGCAGGCTACTGTAGGAAGTTCATTAGAGACTTCGCTAAGATTTCGGCCCCTCTCACTAGATTGACGAAGAAGAACTTAGTCTTTGCATGGGACTTAGAGTGTGAGCTTGCTTTTCAAAGGCTCAAGTGGGCCCTTACCACAGCTCCAGTTTTGGCATTACCCGATGGCGGTAAGATGTTTACCGTGTATACCGATGCATGCGGCACAGGGTTAGGCGATGTTCTAATGCAGGTAGGAAGAGTGATATGTTGTAGGGTTAGGCAACTTAAAGTTCATGAGAAGAACTATCCCACTCATGACTTGGAGTTAGCGGCGATTGTCTTTGCACTCAAGTCCTGGCGCCGCTATCTTTTAGGTGAAAGGTTTGAGTTGTACACTGATCAAAAATCACTCAAGTATCTCTTCTCGCAGAAAGATCTGAATCTTAGGCAGCAAAGGTGGATGGAATTCTCGGCATATTATGACTTCGAGATAGCTTATACCCCTAGCAAGGGTAATGTTGTGGCTGATGCACTAAGCAGAAAAAGGTTGGCTTTGAGTCCCTTGTTTGTTGAGATGAAGAGCCTAGAATTCCTGGCAACCTTTGATTTCACGACAGCAGTTGAGTCGATGACAGGATCGTTAGCATCTCTCGAGCTTAGAACCACACTTCTTGATCAAGTAGGGACTTCGCAGAAGGAAGACACACAAATAGTGGAGATCATGGATAGGTTGATTCGTGGTGAGACGTCTAGTCACCTTGCTAGATATACTATTGATGACAAGGGTTGACTAAGGCGTGATGGAAGACTCTGCGTTCCATAAGTGGGAGACTTGGTGCATAAAGTTCTCGAAGAAGCACATCACTCAAAGATGACTATACATTCTGGTGGAGATAAGATGTATAGGGATATGAAGCGCATTTTCTTTTGGCCTGGAATGAAGAAGGATGTGGCAGACTATGTTTCAAAGTGCATGGTGTGCCAACAAGTGAAAGCTGAGTCGAAGAAACCAGGTGGGCTATTACATCCATTGGAGGTCCCGCAATTGAAGTGGGAGAGCATCTCTATGGACTTTGTGGATGGATTGCCTAGATCAAGAAAAGGGAATTCGAGCATATGGGTCATCGTTGATCGACTTACGAAGAGTGCTCACTTTATCCCAGTAAAGAGCAAAAGGACTGCATCATGGCTGGCATCTGTTTACCTTCGAGAAATAGTGAGATTGCATGGGGTTCCTTCTAGCATAGTCAGTGATCGTGACCCAATCTTCACTAGCCAATTCTGGAATAGTTTGCAGGAAGCAATGGGTACGCAATTGAATCTGAGTATAGCCTATCACCCCCAGACGGATGGCCAAACCGAAAGGGTGAATAGAGTGCTAGAAGACCTTCTAAGGCTTTATGTTCTTGATTTTGGTGGTACTTGGGAAGACCACCTTCCTCTTGTGGAGTTTGCTTACAACAATAGCTATCAAGCTAGCGTAGGGATGGCACCATTTGAAGCTTTATATGGGAGGCCGTGTAGGTCACCATCTTGTTGGTGGGAGACAACAGATAAGCTTGTACTTGGGCCCGATATGATACGAGACACATCTGAGAAAGTTGAATTGGTGAGAAAACGGATCAAAGCGGCCCAAGATAGACAGAAATCCTATGCTGATAAGAGAAGGACAGATTTGGAGTTCGAAGTTGGAGACATGGTTTTCATGAAGGTTTCTCCTTTGCGTAATGTGGTTCGCTTCGGAGCAATTGGGAAGCTGGCACCCAGATTCGCAGGACCCTTCCCTATCATAGAGAGAATTGGGAAGATGGCTTATAAAGTGCAATTGCCCAAGAAGCTGTCCGGAGTGCATAATGTCTTTCATGTCTCACATCTCCGAAAGTGCCTACATGAGTCCGCTGAGGTGGTTGAACCTAGCATTCTTGAAGACGTGGAAGTAGAGAAAGAGGCAACCTTGAGGAGAGCTCCGATTCGTATCTTGGGAACGGAGATCAGAAAGCTAAGGAATCGAGAGGTTAAATTGGTGAAGGTTCAGTGGAGTGAAGCCGAAGAGGATGCAACTTGGGAGACAGAGTAGAAGATGCTTGGGCTTTATCCATTCCTTTTTGAGAGTACATTCTCGATCTCTTTTCCTCTTTAGCATATCTTTCTTTTGCTATCCATGTTTACCCTGTTTATCTTGAAACTTCGTCATGAGAACCTTAGGTAGGAACCCCTTGGATGAAACATGTATTTGAAACATGTTATGCTTGATGGTTGCAAGTGGTTGCAAGTGGATACTCGTGGATGCATGATACACATTAGGCACTAAGATCGGCTCACACACCTTCATATTGCATATGCATGAGTGCTTATACTTATTCATGGCTGAAATTTGTTGTGCTATCTCATGGATGTTGCATATGGATGAATGTCATGTGCACTCATGTAGAAATTATAAAATTAGGCTAGGAATTTGCATACATATGGACGCATTTCACTAGCATACTTCGCATTAAAGAGGTGTACTGAATAAGTAACCGCCTGATTTTCGCATTAGATAAGTACATATACACACGCCTTTGCATATGATCATACAGCATTTAGAAATTGTTAAGGACAATGGTTACTCGTGGATGATGTGGTGAGTAGATGGATGATGGATGGTAGGACACGTTCTTCCTAACTTAGAGATTTCGGGGACGAAATCCTTTAAGGAGGGGAGAATGTAATAACCCGTATTTTAATAACAAGATATAACACAAAACAAGGTAGAATTAAATAATAAAATCTGAATCAAGGGAAACGGGCTATGCCATTGCGTTCGTCTCGGAAAAATATGCGAAATAGGGTCCGAGTTTTCGAAAATCGGAGTCCGTATTACCCGATTAAGGCCCAACAAGTTTTTCAGAAAATTTCTAAATAAAAACAGATTTTCAAATTCAAATCTTAGCTTGGAAATTGGGCCAGTTGGGCCAAGGCAGGAAAATTCCTGCCACAGTACCCAAGTCGACCGCCCTGTCGACTTGGGAGTCGACTGGGTCTGACCAGGTCGACAGCCCTATCGACTTGGCTGTCGACTTGGCCCAGACGCCCAGTCCTGCCTGGTGCACCATCTTGAGAATGTGTTGAGCTAGAGTGCCAGATTCGATTTGGAGGGCTGAGATGAGAACTAGGGTTTAATCCTATGGTCTAAATCACTAGCCTAATCTATAAATAAGACCCTAACCTACCCTAAATCCTCATTAATCTATCCTACAACTAAACTATGGCAAAATCAATCCTCTCATGGCCTCCACTCTCTTCATAAATTCCTAAATCAATTTTCAAGAGTTCCCCATGCGTACAAGTGTATTTAGGCTTGTATGATCCTCTTTAGCTTGCATTAAAGTCTTCTTTCTCTATTGGCATCATAAAGGAGGAGTCTTGATCAAGTTTGCTTGCATTTTGGGGTTTTAATTAGTTGCATAAGGGGTTTCTTACATTTGCTATACTCATTTGAGTCTTCATAGCATTGTAAGCCTATTTCTACTCTTGTATTTTAACTATGAAGTTAATATGTTATGTTTCAAGTTTGAGTTTGGGGTTAATCATGATATGTGCTTTGATCTTATGATTTTATGCATAAGATTACTCTATGCATGTTAGTAAAGTCATTACCTTGGCTTTATGCATAGAAAGATATGATCTTTGGTTGGAAATGTTGCATAATGCAACTTTGAAACTCGCATAACCCTTGCATTAACATGCATATAATGTTATATGCATGTTACTTGCCCTTATCTCATGCTATCTATGGCCATGTTACACCTATTTTCCAAGTTTGATGTTAGGCATGGATATGAACCTTATGCAAGTTGAAACCATGTTAGGCGTGCATATGAACCTTATGCAAGTTGAAACCATGTTATGCATGCATATGAACACTATGCAAGTTAAAATGATGTTATGCATGCTTATGAATATTTTGCAAGTTGATAACATAATATGCAAGTTTATGATCACATCTTTGTCTCATGCCACCATGTTTAACTTGTGGCTCCAACCCCTCTATGTCATGATTATGCCAAGTTCCCTCTTTCTATCCTTCATGCGCTATTGCGATATTTAAGCAATGGGATTGCGTTTGGGATTGGGTAAACTTAAAAGACATAAAAACATAAGCTTGGGAATTTACCTATTAAGTTAGGTCTACCCATTGGGAATTTACCTATTAAGTTAAGTCTACCCAATTGCTTGAAAACTTGTAATGTGATGGACATGACACTTAGAAAACATGAGAATGGCCAACTCGAGGTTGGGTTGAGCTTGTAGCAAAAACCTACCCGGAACCGACCGGCTTAACTAGTGGCTACAAGCAATAGGACCCAATGTGAGTAGTTGGTCATGTTGCACGTGAGACCCGAGGTTAGACTAAGTTGTGGTGTAAACCTACCCGGACCCGCCCGGCCTAACTAGTAACCACAACAAGGTCTAATGTGAGAGGTTGGGTGCATTAAATTAATTAACGCCACATGGTAGGGTTAAGTCATGGACCGCTTGAATACTTAACCAATTAAACACGATGGGTTGGTAGGGTTAAGTCATGAACCTTGGGTACACTTAACCAACTTGGTACTTAGATGAGTTGGGTTAACCACGTTTAACCCATTAAGGAAACCCTAGTTACGTGGTCCTTTGCACCAGTAACCCTCTTGGATGTATCATGATACCCTAGGGACTAGGCTAGGGTGGGGCACGATTACTGGGATGACATGTAAGCGACCAAAACGACGGCTGTGTAGGTGCGCCGGTGTAGGTTCAGGCGGGCCATGGTCGTGCACATGGTCCGGAGTTGAAAAAGCAGGCACGGGCACCAGTAGGTTTAAACTGTGCGTGCTTGGTTTGTGTTAGGGGTTGACACCCTAGGACTTGATACACCCTAGGGTGGACCTAGCACAGTTTAGCTACACTTCGTAGTTGGGCCGTATGACACCGACACTTGACGAGTTAGGCTGTAGGAAGCCGATCGACTAGACCATGCTAGTTGGACCTTGATTTAGGTCATTCATGATGGTGGGCCAAACTTGGGCCTGGGGATCACCTTTTGTTTACACTTGACACGATTTGTGATACTAGTACACTTGGTGCAAACCTCAATCTTGTTTATGCGGTACCACTTTTGATCTATCCTGTTGACTTCTTACCATGCCAGTTATTATCCTATGACTCATCCTTGTTTATATATACTGTTAACTTTATTAGTTGTTGTACAATTGTAGATAGGACTTACCAGTCTTTTGACTGACCCATTTTCTTTCGCCTCTTTTCTTTCGTTTCCCCCCCCCCCCCCCCCCCCCGCCCCACAGGTTTACAGGGCGGGAATACCAGCACTTAGCTTGGATCTTAGCTGCTTTTCTTGGATAGCTCATGTATGCTTCGGACTTGAGCTTGCTATGGTTTTCTACTTGGGGATAGCTACTTCATGTTTTCCTTTTCAGTTACAAATTTTATGTTTCTAGACTTTGTTTATGGAAAATAATTAAGTACTGTGTTGTAACTTAACCTATGGTTTTGATATGCTAGCTTTTATCCGCTGCTATACTTACTCTGTTTTTACTTATATGTTCTGTCTTGTGATATCTGCATGCATGATTACCTTATTTAAACGCCCCTCCAAAGTCAGTGTCCTTGCAAGAGTGGCACTGACGGAGGTGGGGTGTTACAATCACATTATTAAGGAAATACATTGGTTTTAGATTGAAACAAGAAGAGTGAACCATAGGTCAATACGGGAGAATCTTATGTGTCTGAGGCAGTTGGGGAACAGAAACAAACATCATTCAGTTGTAACTTATTTGGGATGGTGGGAGGAAAACGAAGATTGAAAAATAAAAACTGATTACATCATCCGTTATGAAAATATACTTGAAATCTAGTCTTCAATACACAATGGATTGCATAGATTAAAGTGCTAATTGCATTGGAAATAAAAGATTGTGATATAAACACAATCATAACATAATCATACAAAGTGGACTGCATAGATTAACATGAACAACATGAAAAATATAGTCATGAAATCATAAGCATGAATAACATAATTAAAGTACGATGGGAATAGTGTAATCATAAACAAAAACTTACACAATAAATGCAATTGAGTCCAATACGATACATCACAGTCCTATCAATCGCTCATCATCGCCGTTGTCATCCTCACCATCATTAGGGTCTTCGTTGTCGCAATATGGCATGTCGCTGTTAAAGTCATCCCCTGTAACTCCTGTTTTGTGCAATAGATGTATTTTTAAGTTCCTATAGTGTACAAGTTATAGTTTACATCAATAATTTCTTGATTTTTGGTTTAGTATGTGTGTTTTTGGAGTTAAATTAGTGCTTAAAGTCCAAATTATGCATATTTAGTAATGTACTAATGCATGCTTCTTATTTGTTTATAAATCATAAAGAGATGGAACCTGTATTAGTAGATCGAAC
Source organism: Allium sativum (assembly GCA_030737875.1). Classification (NCBI taxonomy): domain Eukaryota; kingdom Viridiplantae; phylum Streptophyta; class Magnoliopsida; order Asparagales; family Amaryllidaceae; genus Allium; species Allium sativum. Next base: position 1,046,670,311 of record CM060924.1, read on the forward strand.
CTGGCATGGTTGATCCAAGGCATATGAAGCCTCACAAAGCTGAAGATTTTATCTTACTTTCGGGTTAAGAATTACTAGGTGATATGCTAGATGGATGCATTGTATCACACATGCAAGTTTAGATCCTCATGTTTATTAGATCTAATAAATGTAATAGGCATGAAGACTTGAACCAGGTGCGTGTGCTAAAATGCATGCACCTGGTGGGTCACCCAGTAAATTTTTAACTAGAGAGTAAGATAAATCCTTTTGCTCGTTATATAATTTGGGTATGTTATTGCTATGTTCGATATGTAATTCGTGTATGTTGTTGCTTTGTTTGTTATGTAATTTGGATATGTTTCAAATATGTTATTTTCTTATTATTGATTATGTTATTTGGAAATGTTATTGTCCTGTTATTGATTGTGTAGTCGTTTTGTAGTTAGATTTGTAAACACCATTTGTTGAGGCTGCATGCCTAAATATATGGGAGTATGCTCACTTGGCAGTGAGCATTTTTTGTACCGTTATCTAGGATAACGCTATTTATTGTTATCCCAAATAATGCTACGAAAAATTCCCACTGCTTATTGTGGGACATTGATAGTTTGACATATCATTATTTGAGATAACTCTAGTGAGGATTATCTGGGATAATGCTCTGGCTAATGGTTACTGCCCCAATAGCAATTGATTTCATCTACTTTTCCACCAAATTTCATAATTTCCTTTCAATGTTGTGCTTTCCTAAAACTCCAAAAATGACAACTTAATTTTCAATATCTTCTCTATTTCAAAAACCAACTAATTTTTGTCTAAGTATTTGCGACTGAGCCATATATCAGGTTAGACTTTCAATCCAAGTTCTTTGATTTGATAGGTTAAGGATTTTCTTTCTCTTGCTATTTTTATAATTCTAATATAAAGCCATTGTACCTTTGTTGTAGGTAAAAAAAGGGATAATTGGGAAATTGATGATGAGAAAATGACGAAATTTTTTGATGACTTTGAAAAAATTATATTGGTGGGGAGGTAAAAGTTGGTTTAATAAACGGCATGGAATTTGTTCCTAAGACACAACTTGAAGTTATGCAGCAGGATCCGCAGATACAGAATTTAGGTGATGCAGCGGTTATGGTTCGTCTAAGACGGGGGTTACCAGAAAAGTGACGAATGTAATAATGTTGTGTCGCAGAATACATGTGTTTAATAGTTTACAATCTCTTCGAATGTATTATGATTGTGGTGCTGAATGCAATATAGTTGTTTGCAGAAATGACAAGAATGCAGGGCATCGTTTCTACCGCTGCGAGTATTATGCGCATCATAAAATTCGTCCTAAACAAGTTCATTGTTGCAATTTTTTCAAATGATTGGATCGTGAGATGTTTCCTAGAGGAGTAGAATATGCATTGGAGATGAATGCGGAGAACAAACAATTACAGAAACAAAATATAGAGTATCGGAACGCGTTGATGAATCGAGGGTACAAATTTACTGAGTACCTTCCTAGTGCATCCGGCGCCGGACCGAGCAATAGGAAGTACCTTTATTATGAATGAACTGTTATTCTATTATTTATGAACTCTATGTAATATGCTGAAAAATTATGGACTGACATATGTCGTTTGGTTTTGAATGAAACTCATATGATTTATATAATACTGGAAAGTTACAAGTACTACAAAGATAATACAAATACATGAATTTATATAGCTTACGTACATCGATTCTTCTTATAACCAATTACCTCACACTTACAACACCTGTTTCTTTTTGAAGTCCGGCCTTCATCATTGTATCAAACATCTTTTTGGTAGCTCGTACACATTGGAAATCCTAAGAATGTAATATTAAAGCTCGAAGGACTCAAGCTCGACAATACATTTTGATGGCCAATTCTATCATCAATATTTTGACATTCAAGGTTATCGTCTACGGGAAATTTTTCTTATGCTACTTGAACCGTTTTCCATCTAAAACATAAAGCTCTATGGATTTTGTTGTTGCTTAAAACATTAAATCCACATCGTCATCATTGGCTATTTTAATGGCTTTCAATCCAACTTGTGTTGGCCAGTTACATACCAAATCAATGTCAAATTCACTACATTTAATTTTAGTCGATTGATAAATCGAATCTTTCAACTTAACCAAGTTACATCCGCGAAGTACCTTTGCATATTTATGCGTCCCTCCAATGCATTTTCCAAAGTTATCATCGTCTACCACCAATTTACGATCATAATAACTGGTGGCTAGCTTTTTGACGAAGCCACCAAGAATATAAGCATTAGTATTTGGAGGGACAAGGATGCTCATGCATGTAAATTTGAGAGGAAGCACACCGGTTCGTGACACACCTAGAGGAAACCGAGTCGTGATCTAACCTATCCCATCCAATCGCGACCTTCCAACCACGACCTGTTAGTGGTCAATAACCTCGACCCGCTCATGGACCATAACCACGAACCGCTCGTGACAAAGTATCATGAACCTACCCCGAATTCAGAAGATAATGGCAATGACCTAGTCTCCCATGAGCTGCATATCTAGAATCTGATGACACTTGACCATAATGGCCATTTTGACTATTTCTCCACCAAGCCATGAACGAGTCCGAGATCCTCGGGATTGGTGCCACGTGTCTTCATGAACCACCTGTAGAAATCACCAATAAATAGCTCCATACTTGGCATTTTCTTGGATTTTTTGGCAATTCAGGGCTCTGATTCCACCATTGTCATAACTTCATCATTTCCATCCAAAGTTATCTTGAACTTACTATGTGAATTATCATTGTAAAATTGAGACTAAGAGGAAATACTAATTGTACTTGCATTCATACATATAATCAAAGTAATATGAAGTGGTCGCAGGATCTTTAACGCCGAACCACTATAAATTTGGCGTGTTTTCTGCATTTTATTTCATTTTTAGCATTAATTCTCTGCAAATCAAGATTATTTGGGTGTTAGAGCCATTTTTTGGTCTAACATTTTGGTGCTTTCACTGAGAATTGAATTCTCAGCCTATCGGATTATTGCTTTACTATTTGGATTTTTAAGTCCAAAGAAAATACTCCGTATTTCCACTGTTTTGGTTTTTGAAGATTTCAGTAAAGACAAGACATTATAGTTGCAAAGAAATCCAAGGATTCACAAGCTTTGTGAGCAAATGAAACTAATAAAGAAAGTGTTCAGGAGCAGAGGGAACTGGACTCCCCGGCTCACGGCTCGCTGGGGCCGAACCGTGCCCAGGTAGGTGTCACAACCCACGCTCAGATGGAGCCCACGAGCCACCACACAGAAGGTACCACGAACCACCTGGGAGATAGAGCCATGAGCCACCTTCAACAGGTAGCCATGAGCCATCAACCAGAGGGGGTCACCAACCTCCCTCACTAAGGGACCACAACCCGACATGGAAAGGAGGTTATGGCTCGTACTACTCACGCTGGTGCTTCTGTTCGACCTAGCTCAAGTGCTATACGTCCAACGGAAAATACTGATGACCAAGTACTTGCCTTTGCTACAGTAACAAAAGGAGATCTCTCTCGTGTACTCGATATGTTGGAAAGGACGAATGACAAGTTGGCAGCTCAAAGGCAAGAGAGTTCTTTGTTACGACAGAAAATTACTGCAATGGTTGACAAATCGACGAACTCCAAAGGAAGAGAATACCTTCACCGACTCATCGCTTCACCCTCGACTATTCCTCCTCATCAGAAGAACCTCTTAGACCCCCACGATGGCCATTAGAAAGGGACGAGAACATGGAACAACTTCGCTTCGGATCCCTACCTTCGCGAGAAGAAATGGCAATCATTCTGGGATAGGACAATCATAACAGGAATAATCGTGCCCAGTTACCTACAAAAGGGCCAGCAGCACTACCGAGGGATCAGGTTATCGATAACCCTATTGTGAATCAACCATTGTAACCCCCTCGCCGCGTGATTTACCATGGCCACAGTGGGCAAGGAAGTTTAAATGAAGCCCCATACTTTGGAGCAATACATCGAAGAGACATTGGAGGGCCCCGTAGGGCAAGGAGTGTTGATCCTGAATCCACCTTGACTAATGTCGATATTGAAGCAAAGGTGAGGCAGATTATGACAAACAGTCGTGGACAATGGAATGAAGATTTGCGTATAGACCGCAGACATAAGCTATTTGCTTATGATATATTATATGTTCGATTTCCGAGATGTTTCAACATGCCAACGATGAACCGTTACTCAGGTAGGACGAACCATTGCAGCATTTAATGAGATATTCATGGTATATGAATGCTTCACCCGCTCCCGACGCATTGAAGTGCAAAGTCTACCCGATCTTTCTAGAGGATATAGCATTAATGTGGTTTACCCGCTTGCCTGGTCGATCGATTTCCAGCTTCAAGGAATTAAGCGAAGTATTCGTAAACTAATTCCGACTTCATACTCAAAGGTCCAAAAATGTCGATGAACTATCACTAATCAAGCAGCGCCCTGATGAAACTCTGAGATCATACCTAGATGCTTCGATTTAGCGGTTATGGAGGTTAGTGACCCTCACAAATATTCGGTCTTGATGGCCTTAATTGACAAAGTAGATAAAGATATGGAATTCGGTAGATACTAAGCTGGAAAATCGCCGCTCACCAAGGAAATATTCTATGAGAAAGCCAATATCCGCCCGCGCCAAGAGGAGTTGTTTGCTAAACTAAAATGGAAAGCCACTGATAATGAAGATATGCAGAGTAATGTGACCATCAAGCAATATGGAGATAGTTCTGGAAAGGTAGAGGTCAATGTTGGAAATAAAAACCAAGGTAGTGGCCGCTAGAATGGAAACGACCGTCGGATGAAGAATCGGGGAAATGATTCAAAAAAGAGACCTCGGTTCAAAGCATTTGAGAATTTTACACTGCTGAATTATATGTTAGAGAATATTTTTTTGGACACTTATAATGATCTCCAACATAAGAGGCCTCCACCAAGAGATTCAATAGAGAAAGAGCGTGAAACAAGAAAATTCTGCCTTTTCCACCAAAATCATGGTCAATCCACTTACGTGTGCCATCACTTGAGCGAAGTCATTGAAAAACACCTTAGAGAAGGGAAGTTGCACGAATACAAGATCGCTCCAAGAGATAGGCGGCAAGCCGGATAGGCCCTGAATCAAAACCAACCTGCTTCAGGGCCCACTGCTCAGCAGAAGAGATAGAATATTGTAATTAACACCATAGTTGGAGGGCCTCATCCAGCTGGACACGGCTTCAGGATGACGGACCAATATGTGAATGTTGCCAAGCACGTTGGAGTACGAGAGTGCCTGAATCCCAAATATACAAACCCAATAGAACAACAAAAGACAATGTCTAACGATGTTATATTCCGTGATAGAGACAGTATTGGAGTTCACTCCCCTACCGAGGACTCCTTAGTGATCACAACCACCATCGGTCCTGCTTTAGTCCACAAGGTCTTAGTTGATATTGGAAGCTTAGTTAACATTCTGTTTGAAGAAAGCATTTGATCAGACGAAGCTCGAAGCAAGGGATTTGAAGCCATGCGGCGGATGGATATGTGGCTTTAATGGGGCCTCGAGAGCTCCGATTGGATATGTAGAATTATCAGTGACACCGGGGGAAGGAGATCGCCGGAGAGTGAGCATTCTCTCACTCGTAGTTTTGGTAATTGACTCGCCCTATATGCCTTTTTGGGCTGACCAGCGCCTGCAGAATTCAGGGCCTGCATCGTGCATTGGTGCTTATTGCTGAAATTCCCAACGGACAAAGTAGTGGGAGTGATGGGAGTGACAAGGCCACTAGATGAGCTTGTTATTTGATGGAATTGAAGATGTTGATGGAAGGATTGAATATAGAAACCAAAGGTGCATCCCCTCCCGTGAAGTAAGGGTTTGCACAACAGCTATGGGGGACGACCCCAAGGGCGTCGCCTGGATAATTACCCTAGGACATAGATCCCTAAGAGGACGAAGAGCCTGGGTGTAGAATGGCGGTGCCCAATGAAACAACTGTGGTTATCCCAATTGATAATGATGACCGGCGCAGGTTTTGAAAGTCGTATCCCAGTTAGATCCTCTTTGAACAAAGGAATTAACCAATTTTTTAAAGGCAAACTTGGATGTGTTTGCTTGGACCCATGTCGATATGTATGGGATATCACCCTCGATTATGAGCCAACCATTGAGTATCAACCCAAAATGTCCACCCGTTAAGCAGATGAGGGAATGCTCGGCCCAGAGAGGTCAACTGCCTTGATAGAAGAAGTAGAGAATTTGTGGAACAATGGATTCATTAGTGATTCGGCTTTTCCAGAATAGATCTCAAATCCCGTGTTAGTAAAGAAAGCCAATGGAAAGTGGCGTACGTGCATTGATTTCTCAGACCTAAACAAACTTGCTCGAAGGATAGTTTTCCGCTCCCAAGAATTGACCAGTTGGTGGATTCAACAGCAGGTCAATAACTCCTGTCCTTTATGGATGCATACTTCGAATATAACCAGATTCCCATTCATGTTCCAGACCAGGAACACACCGGCCTCATCACGGATTTGGGACTATACTACTACGTGGTGATGCCCTTCGGTTCGAATAACGCCGGAGCAACATACCAACGGTTTATAAATCGAATGTTATACAATCAGATTGGGAAGACAATGGAAGTGTATATTGACGACATGCTCGTGAAATCCAGACAATCGTCCAACCATACTGTCAACTTAGCGGAGATGTTCGATATCCGTCGACGATATGGGATGAGGGTCAACTCTCTGAAGTTTTCATTTGGAGTTGCCTACGGAAAATTCCAAGGATTTATTGTTAGATCACGTGGAATAAAAATCAATCCATATCAAATCGCAGCAATTAGGAAAATCCAAACACCAAGGCGGATCAAGGATGTACTGAGCCATGCCGTAAAGGTAACCGCATTAAGTAGACTCATTTCCAAAGCTACAGATAAGTGCATTCCATTCTTCGAATTGATAAAGCGAGGAAAACACAATTTCAAATGGACACCCAATTATGCGGAAGCTTTTCAGAAATTACTGAATCATTTAGAAAGACCCTAGATATTGTCCAAGCCAATAGACCACGAGGATTTGTTCGTATACTTGGCAGTATCGTTCCATGCAATTAGTTCAGCCATGGTAAGAGAAGAAAATAATATTCATAAGCCTCTGTACTATGTGATAAGTAGCTAGTGGCTGCAGAGCGGAACAACCTGAAGATAGAAAAGCTTGCGTACCGCCTGCTGATTGCAACAAGAAAGCTCTGCCACTTTTTTCAAACTCACCCCATCACCATATAAACTGATCATCTGCTCTAACAGGTCTTACAAAGACGAGAGGAATCAGGAAGGATACTCAAATGGAACATAAAATTGAGTCAATTTGATTTGAACTTTAAGCCCCGTAGATCGATAAGGGGCAAGTATTGGTCGATTTCATAGTAGATTTCACAGTTCTCGAGGAAGATGTGGCAAATGAGGAAGCTCGTCGCTCAAAACAACATGTCGATCCGAACACCAAGAAATTATATATCGGCGGTGCCGAGAATGACAGACTGCCTAGTGCCAGAGTTATGCTGGTTACTCCAGAGAAGCGATCGATATACTATGCTCTGGGATTGGAGTTCCATTCCATGAACAATGACTCGGAGTATGAAGCCCTTATTGTCAGACTTAGGCTTGTAAAGGAGTCGGGGATAGCAAAGCTGGATATCCTTTGCGACTCCAAGATAGTTGTAAACCAGGTCAATAAGGAGTTTCATGCCAAGGGACCAAGGCTTGTATCATACTTAAAAGAAGTAAGGAAATTGTTGGATGGTTTTGAACACTACAACATAATTTATGTTCCTCAATCGGAGAATTAGAAGGCATTTGGGTTGGCCAAGTTGTCTAGCTCCGACATTCCTGAGGATGCAAAGATAGTCCAGATTAAGACATTGTAGTCTCCAAGCATCGATCAGATGGAAATTGATCCTGTGTTGGAGACTAAGCTGGAAAGGGAGTCATGGATGACACACTTAAAGAACTTCTTGATAAATGGGACACTTCCCACCAAAAAGAGTGAAAGGCGCATTGTCATTCGTAAAGCCTCAAGATTTGTCGTCCAATGCGAAGTCCTATATTGACTAGGGTTCTCAATGCCACTCCTCTGGTGTATAGCCATGATGACATCGAACGAGTATTGGAGAAGTACACGAAAGTGAATGTGGTGACCACGTTGGAGGCCAAACATTGGCGAAGAAGATACTACGATATGGTTATTTCTGGCTAACCGTAAACAAAGATGCAGCTAAATATGCACGGCATTGTGATAGATGCCAGAAATTTTCTAAGATTACCAAGGCACCTCCTAGCCGATTGATGGCAATGATGAGCCTATGGCCCTTTGTTGTTTGGGGAATTGACATTTTCGGAAGCCTCCCTATTACAAAGGACGGAGAAAAGTTCACTCTTGTGGCTATGGATTACTTCACAAAGTGTGTCGAAGCTGAACCGCAAACCATGATCACAACTAAATGACTGATAAACTTCGTAGTCAGAAAATCATATGCCGATCTTTAATCATGAAAGTCATCATAACAGATAACAGAACCCGACTTGATAACACCAAATTCCGGGACTTCTTCCAAAAATATCATATCGAGAAAAGAAACACTTCGTGGCGCATCCACAGTCGAAAGGACAAGTAGAAGCAACGAATAAAGTAATCAAGTCCATTCTGAAGAAGCGATTAAAGCGGGCAAGTGCTATGTGGGTCGACGCGTTGCCTTTGGCACTGTGGGCCTATAAAACAATCTATAAATCGGCTACTGGGCACACACACTTCTCCATTGCTTTTGGATCTGAGGCGGTCATCCTGGTTGAATTGGAAGTGCCATCTCACATAACAACTTATTATGAGAAAATGACTAACAATAAGTTGCTCCTCGAATCCCTGGATATGGTTGAAGAAAAAAGGGACGAAGCGGACCTACGGGTCTTGAGACACAAGTAGCAAATTGCTCGGTACTACACTAAAAATGTCCGAGCTCGAACCTTTGAATCCGGAGACTTGGTTCTAAATCATGTCTTTCCACCCCCAGTCCAATTGGGTCTGAAATGGGAAGGACCATATGCCATCCTACGGAGGCTTGGTAATGGATCCTTCAAGCTAGCAACCGTGGACGAAGTTGAAATCCCCAAAGTATGGAAAGCCCAGCATTTGAGGCATTACTTGACAAGAAATTGTCATCTTTACTCTTTTGTTTGTAGGACCATGTAAAAAGGCCTGACTTTCCTAGAACGGTCTGGTTACATAAGCAAAAGATTATAAAGTAGACGTAGGTCATGATTCGACCGAACCACTATAAAATAACATGTATCATTTAGTTTTATTGCACCATTTCTTATTTACTCTTTTTTATTTACTTTCACGAGCCATTATAATTATGAAATTAGTTATAAATTTGGCGGCAATATTAATGTGCGTAATTCAAAGTACCTTTAGTCATATCAGGAGGTCAACATTATGCAAAGCGTCGAGGGTGCAATGAAGTAATCGACGGAACTGTTTACACCAAAAATGGTCTAAACACCAAGGTACTAAACTGTACTTCATCAGTTTGGTAAGAAATAAATGGAACCCCGTTTAATCAGCAATAAAAGGTGAAAAATGCGATAAAAGTAACGTAGAGACGAGATTTAGAGTGGTTGAGCTATTAACGAGGCCTACGTCCACTATGAAGGTGAATTCCTGTCTTATAATGAGAATTACAAAGTACATCAACTCTGTCTTTTCACACATCTCTATATCCACTCAATGTATCCTCGTTTATATATTTCAATCTAAGGAATTATACAAGAGAGTAGTAGAATTTGAGGAGAAGAAGGATGGATGAATGACTGAGAAAAAGGATGTCTTCATTTCCCTTCAACGTAAGGTTGTACTAAACGCCATGGCCGAATCTGTAATTGACGATGAAATTCAGCAGCACTCCGTAGTTTTTTTTAGTAGTCCCCCCTGTTTATGTTGGTAGCCATAGTGTATTTGTAAGTGAAGTTCCCTTGGTAAATGATCTATAATACGTTTATCTAGGCTGTGGATCGTTCATTCTGTTAATACAACCATGCCACCGGCTAGCTATAGCCAGCTGTCTGTAGCTGTATCCAGTCATTATGTGCGGACGGCTCGTTGGAATGAGTATCTTGAATAGCTGAGCGGGTAAAGTGTAATTGAGCGTCCTGTGAGCGCTTTCGGAAATTTTGTGAGAGCATAATGCGGGTCTGGAGTTGGTCTCCTTTGTTCCTTGCGCGGCCGTCCTTCTTAGTCCAAAGGCACTCATCTTCTTGCTGCATTTACATGGTGTTGTTAGACTATACAGCTATCTTATGAGGTCGATCTCTCCTATGTTGAATGGGCGACTTGCTTTATTTCGGTGTTTGAGAGGTTCTCGGGATATGAGACCTTTATCTTTATCGGGTCGTACTTCTCATGATACTTCATGTTGTTATCTTCGATCGCATTGGTTGACTTGACCTGCCTTGGGCTTAATATTTGGATCTAGCTCTGTGCGGTTGCATCATGCACGGCCGACCCTGGTGATATCCACCTTGTATCCTTTACCTGATGTGCGTATGGATTTTTAGGGATTAAAACTTCCCCTCGAAGCCCGTGATTTCTTTTTGTATGGAATCACTGGCTTCAACATATTTGATTGCACATTGGTTGGTGGGTTTGTCTTGACTTGTTGAGGGCTCGTTCTTGCCAAATATTTAGATTACTTCATTGTTGCTGATTGGTATTGTCTTTTCCTATGAACGAGAGGCTCGATGTATCTTTTTTATTACTGTGCGAATAGATGAATTTTGGGATGCCAATTGCGACTTGATGAGACACTTCTTGTGTAATTAAGCAATAAGCTGACATGGTGAGAACGTACTGGTTGGATTAGGTTCAACGTTTTGTGTCCTCGCAGATAGCTTACATTTTAAAATTTTGGATATTTTGACAATTGTCTATCTTTGATCATTTGGAGGGATATTTCCTGGGTACGTTAAACCGGATCACTAGATTTTAATTTAGCTATCATATAACAAAAAGGGGCTTCTAGTCCTATTAGGTATTGTCTCTTCATTTTCCCGCTTTCATATTTCTTCAATAAGCTCATTTTAATGGCGATTTCATCGTAGAAGACCTCATTGTTGCTTCTTGAGGCTTCGATTCTCTTTACTTGATCGATTGTCTTACTTATCCTCCTCTGCTCGACGGTTTACCTCAACTTTGTTTCCGGCTACAAGACTCCTTTCTTCGAGTTGAATTTCACTTGTAAGTGAACTTCCTTGTTTTTGTCTGTGATTCTGGGTTAACTCTTTTAGCTTTGTAAAGGAGGATTCTCAATTGGCAACATCGAGTTGCTGGGACACATGGTTGCGCTATTTGAGAAGCGTTGATATTAGCGATTGACCTTTGTTGCTGATTACCAAAGGGGGTGATAAGAGAGTTGACGAGATTGCATATGGTTTGAGGGTCGATGTTACTTCTGGAATGACAGCCGGGTGTTCTGCTTATCCTGTTATTCAAGCGGAAGGTTCCTCGGGGACATTTGCAGACCTGTGGTATTTGAACTCTACTGAATATTTGAGCCAAGGCGATGTGGTAATGCCTGACCCCGTTGTATCTGATATGGGAGGAATGCGAGGGCCTGCTCAGCGTCCTGAGAAAGCCTCTGTTTTCGTAGCTTCCCCTGGAATCGGTTTTGATACCATTTTATTTGCGGCATAATTTCCTGTTAATTTGACAATATCTGAATGCTTGCTGAACTCATGCTTTGTTTTCTTCCCAGTAGTAAATGCAGACTGCTCGTTGCCGGAAAGTTTCTCCCAACAAGCTGATCTTACTGATCCACGAAGCCTCCTACAGTCTTATCTTTCCTGTAATTCAAAGCACCCTCAATTATATTTAAGTTTTCAGGTCTGACATACCTCTGAACTCTCAGCGGTTGATTCTTTAAGGTGCGAGGGACTTGATCAGGATAAGTTGCTTGCACCGACTGAATCTTCTGCGAGATCTATTGTCCCGACTCCCGCTCCAATTCAAATAAAACATGATCGTCCACCTTATAGGGTTCATCCTAGAAATTCAATGCTCAAGGAGCACTTCAGCGGTTGGGACTTGAGGGGAATGCATTTCGGACTGGATTTACACCCCTACGATAGGCGAAATGCTGCGAAGAATTTGGATGCCATAAGAACGGTGTAGCAATCAACTTGGTGTTATTAAGGATCAATTTGAGACACAGTTGAATTCGGTCATGAAAGATGTTGATAAGTAACTGGAGCATTGGGACAAATTTGGTTATGAGTTCAAGAGATTGAATGCTCGACACCTTGACCATGTCGAAACCTCGGAAAACGACAAAGCTGGCCTGATCCACTTGATTAAATCCCAAGAATCTGAGATGACTTCTTTAAGGAGCGGTCGTACTATGGTGGACAGCTTAGAGGCCAGAAATGTAATGCTCAAGAAGGAATTGGAGGGTGTACGAGCGCAGCTTTTAGAGGCTCGATCTGCTCAAGAACATGCTGAGCGCCATATGGTCCTAGAAAAATAGGCTTTGATTTCTTTATAACAGGAAAACATGTCTCTCGAAGGCCAACTTGCTTCCCAGAGTGAAACCCTCAAAACCTTTGAAAAGGATAAGATCAAGTTGCAAAAAGATCTTGCTGAAGCTGAAAGTGGAATTGACAACAATCTGTTTCAATTTTACGTTTGCAGTGTCATGAGCTGTGGAATCTTGAGTTACTTGGATAAGGATTTTCCGCGAACTCTGGCCCTTGTTTGGGAGAGAGTACTTTCATATTCCGGCGATGTCTACGATGAGTTCCTTCAAGAACAGCTTTTAGAAGAGAAAGATCGCGAGGCTCTAGTTAGCGGTAGGAGGATTTTGATGAACGAGCTAGTTTAATCGCTTAGGAAGGAACGTTAGGACGCTATGATTCCTTATGCCCCACCTAACTCTGTTGGGGTTGATACTTCGAGTTCCCTTACTTCCCCAACGGATCGCTCTATTTCGGATGTCGTTAGAGCTCAACCTGTTATTGAGTGTTTATATCAACAAGATATTGTGGCACAGTGCGTGAGTTACGGCTACACTTCTTTAAACGCAGACGATCATGGAGATGACTTCATATATCCAGCAGATTCAGGTAAAATTGACATCTATCAATAAGCCCCGGATCTGGATTTTCTTATTTCTTCACCTGGGATTGCTGTGTTCAGTGCTTGTTACCCTTTTGCGTCAGGTGTACTTTCTCCCTCTTCTTTAGCTGCTTGCGGCGTTGGTTCCTAGCCTCCTACCATCGACCTGTTTTGATCTCCACCGGTATTAATCCTCCCACCATACCTTCATCAGATGGCCCACTTTTGCCAGATGCGTCTGATCCAGAAGATGAGGACGGGATTTGGAAAACCAAGGCTGTGTCCACCCTGAAATGCAAAAGAAAGCTAACTGGTTAATAAATGAAGATCACACGTCTTTTTCCCTTTGACAACTCTTTTGTGTAGCTGGATTAGCAAAAGCCTAAACAATTGTTCCATCCTTTCCTATATAAAAATAGCACTAGTTACCTTTATGGTCTGATTTCAGTTTATTTTCTTTTATTTGTCACGTACTTAGATAGGTTGTTTGTGCGAGTGTCGGCACTCGCTTTATATTTTATATTTGCGGACTTACGTTTGTATTGCTTAGGGGATATCGCCATTTTATTACTTACATTCTTATGAGTTGTTGTACTTTACTTTGTTATTCGCGCAAATCTTATCGTTCGAATAGTTCTCGCAACGAAGTTATAACTTGGTTGTGGTATGTTTTGAGTGGGCATTGGTGATATTTTACACAATGGTGATGTCCCCATACCAAAGCTCTTTTTAATTTTACAGATTTTGTTGATTTCACATCGTAATTTGGTCAATTCATGATTTCTTAGAAGCAACGCGTGGTTATTATGTGTTTTCCTTTGGGTGCCCCCATGGGAGGTCTTGGGCTTCAATTTTGACCCAAGTTCAGCCTTGTTAGTCCTAATTTTTCTTGGACTGAAAGATGTTGCTGGATAACCCCCATATAGCTAGGATTTTTGCTACCCTTTAGGCTAGGATTCCTACTTTGTAAGCCAAACCTGGCTTTGTTTGACTTGGTTAACAAGAAAGATCAAGATTGGATACCCCCTTTCGGTTAGGGTTTCTGTTTTGTGCTGGTTCTTCCAGCATGTTTAATCCTTCGCCATTTTATGGTTCATCCGAGGAGCGGACACTAATTCATCTCATCGAGCTTTAACACACAAGGAAAAAATTCATGTCTTTTACCTACCAAGGCAGGTGCCCCTTGAAATTGGCAATTTTTCCGTTTCGGGACATGTCAGTTTTTCCAACTTTGTGCTTTGACCTAGGACACAGTCTTTGTGTAACACCCCACGCCCGCTATGGTCACTCTCTAAGGGAATGCCATAGCATCGGTGGAGTATTTTAGTGAATATAGAACAGAAAAATTACAACAAGACAGATATAAATAGTATTTGAAATTTAAAACATCATCTCATAACAGCGGAAGTAAACATGTCTGGTTACATCATAAAACCAAAATAAAAGTCAAGTACAATATCCATCAAAATAAAGAAGTACAAAATCCCACTCTCTCATACAACAGCCAGGACAAAAGAAAAGATAACTGGGTAACTGGAGCTTTACATCTATCCAAGCTCCTAAAGACTGGAACAGCAATCCGATCAAGCTCCACTACTGCTAGGATCCACCGTAGGACTTGAGGGTTGGGAAAAAGATAAAAACAACAGGGTCAGACATAAGTCTGAGCGATTCCTATAACTTTAACAATACAATCGTTAAAGTAACCGGAGAAGACATAAACTTGACCTACGGTAATGTCTGGGGATGAATGGCTACACTAAGCAGCTTGGTAGACTTAGGATAAACTAAGATAACTGTAAAGACGCATCTACCCACCCAAGGATAATTACTAACTGCACCACACCAGTCATTCCTACTTAAAGGTTGATCCCACCCAAGGACTTAGAAAAATTTACCCAGTAGTTTCGCGTACCCCTAGCTCACTACATAGGTGCCGTCTGCCCCTATCTCCACTAGGTGTACCCACTACTCCCAAGCGATCGGCTCCCTACCGTAGATACCCGTGCTGGTCCCACAATGGGGTGTATCATTCCCCAAAGTGGCCACCTGATAATATAAACGGTGCACGGCTTTATATCTACACGATGCAACAACGACTTACCAACCATCCCGGGTCCACACACGCATATGAAACCCGTTGATCCTGCGTTGCCACCGCTAACCCGTTTTGGCCTCTTATAGTCAAGCCCAATATGCGTGTCCCGTCACCCGACTAGAGTCGAGCCCACAAAGATACGTTTGGGATATTGGTTGAAATGGGCCCCCACAAGCTACCCACCTAAGCTTGTCACTTATCTAGTGTATCCCACTTAACCCTTTAATCATGTTTAATTACATGTTTCCACTTGGTTAAGTATTCTAATCGTATTTTCTATTGCCACCCAAGGCAACCCACTAGATTTCCACATGCCACCCAAGGCACCCACTTAACCCATCATGTCCCTCTACATGCTAATATGGTTAAGTGTTTCTTAATTAATTAATTAAGATCATGACCTCATAAAGACCTCTCACATTAGACCATCTTTTATGACTGCTGGATATGCCGGTTGGTTCCGGGCAGACTTCTGTCATAAAAAGGGTCTAACCTCGTGTCTTTACTTTAATCACGTATTTAATTTATGACTAAGACCTCTCACATTGGGCCAATCATTTGTAGCCGCTGGATGGCCGGTCGGTTCCGGGCAGACTTCCGCTACAAAAGGGTCCAACCTCGTGTCTTAGTTGATTAATTACACCTAATTAATCACCCCCATATTAATTATCCCTAATTAATATCAAGTTTTTCATAACATGGGTAGACCTAACTCAATAGGTAAATTCCCATGGGGTAGACCTAACTCAATAGGTAAATTCCCACTTATGTTAATTTATTTTTATGGTATGCTTAATCATACCCATCATACTTTTATTAACATATTTATTAACCTCATCGTTCCCCACGTAAATCGTTCTCATTTCATGACATAATAAAGGGAAGATCCATCACAAATATCATGGGTTTAACCAAATCTTAGCATATAACTTTGTCATGGGTTAAGAGGATGTCAACTTGCATATATGAGCATATATTAACCCAACTACATTTAACCCAAACTTGCATATTATCATGCACATGACTTGCATAACATGTTGCATATGAACTTGCATATTATCATACACATATCTTGCATAACATGTTGAACTTGCATATAAGCATTCTTATAACTTGCATAACATGTTAAACATGCATTTAAGCATACACATAACTTGCATAAGCATTCTCATACTTGCATAACATGTTAAACATGCATTTAAGCATACACATAACTTGCATAAGCATTCTCATACTTGCATAAGCATGCATAACTTGCATATCATGTTAAACTTGCATTTAAGCATATACATAACTTGCATATAAACTTGCATAACAACCTACACATAACATCATACCCATAACTTGCATATGAACTTGCATAACTCACTTGTTAAACATGCATAAACCCACTTATTAAATATGCATAAACCCACTTATTAGACATGCATAAACCCACTTGTTAAACATGCATAAACCAACTTATTAAACATGCATAAACCCACTTATTCAATATGCATAAACATAGGAAAACATAGAGTAGCATATCATTACAAATGATTCAAACTCACTAATCCGCATTTAAGACCATAAGTCTCATTACACCCAATCTACTTACTTTAGCAATTGATGTTAAAGTGATAGAAACTCACCAAACCCAAGATTAGCAAACTTATGAAGTGGAATTGGTTGCTAAATATGAAGAAGATGATGATTAGAGGTTGATTAGCTTGCAACTTCCTTCATAAATTAGTGGAGGCTCCTTCTAAGATTTAATTTGGCGGCATGAGGCCATCATTTCTATTTTTAGTATGGATTAGGGTAGGTTTAGGGTGTATTTATAGATTAGGTGAGTGTTTTAGGCCCTTAGATTAACCCTAGGTTAGATTAGGACCCTTAGATTTCGGAAATCTCTAGAACACAGCCCAAGACTCAACCAAAAACCACATCTGGTGCACCCAGATCAACAGGGCCGACACCCTGTGTCGACACCCCTGTCGACAGGGCAGTCGACTCCCCAATCGACAGGCCTGTCGACAGCCCTGTCGACATGGGTAGGGCGGGAACTTTCCCGCCTGGCCCCCTGCTGGCTCCAATTTTCGAAATCTGATGTTTAATTTTTAAATCTGTTTTTAACTTTGAATTTTCTGAAAACTTCTTTGGGCCATAACCGGGCCATACGGACTCCGATTTACAAAATTTCAGACTCTATTCTGCGTATTTTTCCGAGACGAACGCAATGGCGCAGCCTGTTTCCCCCAATTCTCACATTTGAGATTATTTATTCTGCAATTAGTGAATTTTAGCATTAACTGAAATACGGGGTGTTACATTCTCCCCTCCTTAAAGGATTTCGTCCCCGAAATCTCTAAGCTAAGGAGAATGCATATCCTACCATCCAAACAACCATCTACTCAAACCATCAACCAAGGGCATCCATTTTCCTTAAACAGTTTCTAATGATGTATGAGCATATGCAAAAAGTGTGTATATATGTTCCCTACCTAATGTATGAACATATGCAAACCATGATAGTGCCATGCATCCATTATGTATACGAGAGAACCCTATCGACACATACAATATTTACATGAGTGCACATTCATTCATAAAAATGCATCATCCATATGATAACACAATCATTATACATCCATAAATATAGCTTCCTACACACAATTTTATGCAATATGCAATATGAAGTGATTGAGCCGATCTAGTGCCTAGAGTGTGTATATATGCATCCACGAGCAACCACTAGCAACCACTTGCATCCACTTGCATCCATCAAGCATAACATGTCTCAAACACATGTTTCAACCATAGGTTTACCCTATCTAAAGTTCAATCAGTACTAACGAGAGGATATACTAAAGATAAGATAAGTACTAGACAACGATAGAGGAGAAAGTAAAAACATACCCTCAAAAAGAAATGGGTACAATGAACGCATCTTCGCTTCCGTCTCCCAAGTTGCGTGCTCTCCTCTTCTCCCCATTGCACTTTGGCTAGCTGAACCTCTCTGTTTCTCAACTTCCTAGTCTCTGACCCAAGGATGCGGGTAGGAGCTCGTCGAATAGTCGCATCACGCTCTACTTCCACTTCTTTAAGCAAGCTCGGCTCTACCACCTCTGCGGTCTCATGTAAGCACTTCCTCAAATGGGACACATGGAATACATCATGTACACCACTAAGTCTGTCGGGCAACTCCACTCTATATGCCATCCGTCCAATTCTTTCCTTAATGGGAAATGGTCCTACGAACCTTGGTGCTAACTTCCCAACAGATCCAAAGCGAACCACATTTCGCAACGGAGACACTTTGACAAAGACCATGTCCCCGACTTCAAACTCAAGATCCGTCCTTCTCTTGTCCGCATAAGATTTTTGCCTATCCTGCGCTGCTTTCATCCTTCTTCGAATCAAGTCAATCTTCTCAGAAGTCTCCCTAATCATATCAGGCCCAAGCAAGATCTTATCCGTAGATTCCCACCAACATGTAGGTGATCGACAAGGCCTTCCATAGAGAGCTTCGAAAGAAGCCATACCAATACTGGACTGAAAGCTGTTATTATATGCAAACTCCACCAATGGAAGATGCTCTTCCCATGTACCTCCAAAATATGAGATACAAAGTCTTAAAAGGTCTTCTAGAACACGATTCACCCTCTCAGTCTGGCCGTCCGTCTGAGGATGATATGCGGTGCTCAGACACAATTGAGTCCCCACTGCTTCTTGCAAACTTCTCCAGAACTCGCTAGTGAAGATAGGATCTCGATCACTCACTATGCTAGAGGGTACCCCATGCAACCGAACTATCTCTCGAAGTTATACTGAAGCTAGCCATGGAGCAGTCCTCTTGCTCTTCACAGGTATGAAGTGGGCGCTTTTAGTAAGTCTGTATACCACAACCCAAATTCCCGTATTACCATTTCTTGATCTGGGTAACCCGTCAATAAAATCCATCGAGACGCTATCCCACTTCCATTGCGGAACTTCCAATTGGTGAAGCAACCCACCAGGTTTCTTTTGCTCCGCCTTCACTTGTTGGCACACCAAGCATCGAGCGACATACTCGGCCACATCTTTCTTCATACCGGCCCAGAAGAAAACCCTCTTCATGTCTTGGTACATCTTTTCCCCACCGGGATGAATGGTCATCCTAGAACGGTGTGCATCATCAAGAATAACCTTCCTTAAACCCTCGTCTTGCGGTACACAAAGTCTATCATCTCTACGCAAGCACCCCCTATCGTCTAGGGTGTACCTACTCAAATGGCTGGACGACTCCCCTCTTATGAGCTTCTCCACCAACTCAACCAACTGTGGGTCGTCCCTCTGTGCTTCTCCAATCCACCCCAAAAGAGTAGGTCTAACCTCCAAGGAAGCTAGCAAACCGGGTACATAATCAATGGAAGGTCTGAAATCAAACATCGAGATAAATTCCAAGCTTCTTTGTTCCACGAACAATGGACTCAAGGACAACCTTTTTCTGCTCAAGGCGTCCGCCACCACGTTACCCTTGCCAGGGGTATACGCTATCTCGAAATCATAGGATGCTAAGAAATCCATCCACCTTTGCTGTCTCAAATTCAAATCCTTCTGAGAAAACAAGTACTTCAATGATTTGTGGTCAGTGAACAATTCGAATCTCTCACCAAGAAGATAATGGCGCCAAATCTTAAGCGCAAAAACAATAGCGGCCAACTCTAAATCATGGGTAGGGTAATTTTTCTCATGCACTCTCAGCTGCCTTCCACCATAGGCTATCACCCTTCCCTCTTGCATTAAGACTGCGCCTAGTCCTGTTCCACAAGCATCGGTATAGACAACAAATGGCTTGCTCCCATCTGGCAACACTAAAACTGGAGCAGTGGTTAAAGCTCTCTTTAACCGTCGGAACGCATCATCACAATCTACGTCCCATGTGAAAACAAGATTCTTCTTCGTTAAGCGGGTTAATGGGGCTGATATCTTCGCGAAGTCTTTAATAAACTTCCTATAATAACCCGCCAACCCCAAGAAACTTCTTACTTCGGTAGCATTCTTCGGAACCTTCCAATCCTGAATTGATACTACCTTCGCGGGATCCACAGCTATCCATTCCTTGGAGACCACGTGCCCCAAGAACCGCACCTCCTTCCTCCAGAAGTGACATTTATTGAATTTAGCCTTAAGGCTATGTGCTCGAAGAGTCTTCAATACCTCCCCAAGATTTAGGGCATGCTCTTCTTCACTCTTAGAAAATACTAAGATATCATCCATAAAGACCACCACGAATTTATTATGGAACTCCCTGAACACCCTACTCATCAAATCCACAAAGTATGCAGGGGCGTTCGTCAACCCAAATGGCATCACCAGCCACTCGTAGAAACCATCCGGAATCCTAAAGGCAGTCTTGTCTATGCTATCCTCAGCCACTCTCAACTGATGAAACCCCGTGGCTAAGTCCAACTGAGAAAATACTGAAGCGCCGACCAACTGATCGAAAAGATCATCAATCCTCGGCACTGGGTGTCTATTCTTCTTTGTGAGCTTGTTGAGTTCTCTATAGTCTACACAAAGTCTGAGGGACCCATCCGCCTTCGTAGCAAATACTACTGGAGCACCCCACTCCGATATACTTCGTCTTATGAACCCCTTCTCAAGCAACTCCCCTACTTGCTTATGGAGTTCCCTCCTCTCACGAGGAGCCATGTGGCGCACTGGTAAAGATACAGGTTTAGCATTATCCACCAGATATATTCGGAAGTCAATCTCCCGCTTCGGAGGTAAGCCCTTCACCTCCCCAAACACATCTGAATATTCCCGGACCACTCTAACAGATTGCAAACTCTCGACCGAAGCGTCAAGCGATTCAAGATAACTTAGCATAACAGAATCCATGGGATTACAAGAGATCTCGAGAGTGTTACCCAAGCGGGTCATGAGCCTAACAACTCTCCTTTCGCAATCAAGAACAGCACCATTACTGGATAACCAGTCCATGCCCAAAATCAACCCATAGCCCGTGAAGCCCAACACAAAAGCATCACATCTAAACTCAATGCTAAGTATAGAAATCTTCAAACCCAAACATATCATGGACAAATAAGTGAAGCCCCTAATTGGGTTTGAAACAACAAAGGGATCATCTACCAGACTGGTGTCTAAGTGCAGTGACTCAACTAATGATGATGAGATAAACGAATGCGATGCGCCAGTATCAAACAATGTTCGGACAGGATGATCAAATAGAAAAACCAGACTTTCAACGGAAATAGTTCTACCTCTTTCCTGAATCGGTGGGACCGCGAAGCCTGTACTTGCCCCCTAGCCTGACTCGGTGCCATAAGAGCTTGCACCTGTCCTCCTGAGGTAGATCCCGTCCTTTGCCCTTTCTTAGGACAGTCTTTCACTAGATGCCCTGCTTCGCCACAGTGGAAGCAGCCGGTCTTCTTCTTCTTGCGACAATCCTTGCTTAGGTGGCCAGGTGTCCCACAATTGAAACACTTCTTCTTCTTGCCCTTGCCACCGTTGCCTTTCCCACCTTTGTTTTGTTGTTGTTGCTGAGGTCTCTTTTGATCTCCCTTCTTCTCGGGTGCCTTATTAGCATTGGGACCCTTCTCTTCTTCATGCATGAGTGCCATGTCAACTAGCTTCTCGAAGGTGGCCCCCATAGGGATATGAGTCATAGCCAACCCATGCATCGGTTCATTCAAGCCTTTGACGAACCTCAAATCCTTCTTCTCCGGTGTATTCACCATGTCTAGGCCAAACCTTGCCAATTGATTAAACTTTTTGACATATTCCTTCACTGAGAGATTTCCTTGCTTTAGAGTCAAGAATCTTTCCATATACAAGTTTTCCTCCGCCCTTGAGAGAAACTTTGCCACAAATCTTTGCCTAAATTCCGCCCAAGAGTCAACGGGGCGTTCTCCATTAGTGACCTCCCACCAGTTTTCCCCACGCCCGCTATGGTCACTCTCTAAGGGAATGCCATAGCATCGGTGGAGTATTTTATTGAATATAGAACAGAAAAATTACAACAAGACAGATATAAATAGTATTTGAAATTTAAAACATCATCTCATAACAGCGGAAGTAAACATGTCTGGTTACATCATAAAACCAAAATAAAAGTCAAGTACAATATCCATCAAAATAAAGAAGTACATAATCCCACTCTCTCATACAACAGCCAGGACAAAAGAAAAGATAACTGGGTAACTGGAGCTTTACATCTATCCAAGCTCCTAAAGACTGGAACAGCAATCCGATCAAGATCCACTACTGCTAGGATCCACCGTAGGACCTGAGGGTTGGGAAAAAGATAAAAACAACGGGGTCAGACATAAGTCTGAGCGAGTCCTATAACTTTAACAATACAATCGTTAAAGTAACCAGAGAAGACATAAACTTGACCTACGGTAATGTCTGGGGATGAATGGCTACACTAAGCAGCTTGGTAGACTTAGGATAAACTAAGATAACTGTAAAGACGCATCTACCCACCCAAGGATAATTACTAACTGCACCACACCAGTCATTCCTACTTAAAGGTTGATCCCACCCAAGGACTTAGAAAAATTTACCCAGTAGTTTCGCGTACCCCTAGCTCACTACATAGGTGTCGTCTGCCCCTATCTCCACTAGGTGTACCCACTACTCCCGAGCGATCGGTTCCCTACCGTAGATACCCGTGCTGGTCCCACAATAGGGTGTATCATTCCCCAAAGTGGCCACCTGATAATATCAACGGTGCACGACTTTATATCTACACGATGCAACAACGACTTACCAACCATCCGGGTCCGCACACGCATATGAAACCCGTTGATCCTGCGTTGCCACCGCTAACCCGTTTTGGCCTCTTATAGTCAAGCCCAATACGCGTGTCCCGTCACCCGACTAGAGTCGAGCCCACAAAGATACGTTTGGGATATTGGTTGAAATGGGCCCCCACAAGCTACCCACCTAAGCTTGTCACTTATCTAGTGTATCCCACTTAACCCTTTAATCATGTTTAATTACATGTTTCCACTTGGTTAAGTATTCTAATCGTATTTTCTATTGCCACCCAAGGCAACCCACTAGATTTCCACATGCCACCCAAGGCACCCACTTAACCCCTCATGTCCCTCTACATGCAAATATGGTTAAGTGTTTCTTAATTAATTAATTAAGATCATGACCTCATAAAGACCTCTCACATTAGACCATCTTTTATGACTGCTGGATATGCCGGTTGGTTCTGGGCAGACTTCTGTCATAAAAAGGGTCTAACCTCGTGTCTTTACTTTAATCACGTATTTAATTTATGACTAAGACCTCTCACATTGGGCCAATCATTTGTAGCCGCTGGATGGCCGGTCGGTTCAAGGCAGACTTCCGCTACAAAAGGGTCCAACCTCGTGTCTTAGTTGATTAATTACACCTAATTAATCACCCCCATATTAATTATCCCTAATTAATATCAAGTTTTTCATAACATGGGTAGACCTAACTCAATAGGTAAATTCCCATGGGGTAGACCTAACTCAATAGGTAAATTCCCACTTATGTTAAATTATTTTTATGGTATGCTTAATCATACCCAATCATACTTTTATTAACATATTTATTAACCCCATCGTTCCCCACGTAAATCGTTCTCATTTCATGACATAATAAAGGGAAGATCCATAACAAATATCATGGGTTTAACCAAATCTTAGCATATAACTTTGTCATGGGTTAGGAGGGTGTCAACTTGCATATATGAGCATATATTAACCCAACTACATTTAACCCAAACTTGCATATTATCATGCACATGACTTGCATAACATGTTGCATATGAACTTGAATATTATCATACACATATCTTGCATAACATGTTGAACTTGCATATAAGCATTCTTATAATTTGCATAACATGTTAAACATGCATTTAAGCATACACATAACTTGCATAAGCATTCTCATACTTGCATAACATGTTAAACATGCATTTAAGCATACACATAACTTGCATAAGCATTCTCATACTTGCATAAGCATGCATAACTTGCATATCATGTTAAACTTGCATTTAAGCATATACATAACTTACATATAAACTTGCATAACAACCTACACATAACATCATACCCATAACTTGCATATGAACTTGCATAACTCACTTGTTAAACATGCATAAACCCACTTATTAAATATGCATAAACCCACTTATTAGACATGCATAAACCCACTTGTTAAACATGCATAAACCAACTTATTAAACATGCATAAACCCACTTATTAAATATGCATAAACATAGGAAAACATAGAGTAGCATATCATTACAAATGATTCAAACTCACTAATCCGCATTTAAGACCATAAGTCTCATTACACCCAATCTACTTACTTTAGCAATTGATGTTAAAGTGATAGAAACTCACCAAACCCAAGATTAGCAAACTTATGAAGTGGAATTGGTTGCTAAATATGAAGAAGATGATGATTAGAGGTTGATTAGCTTGCAACTTCCTTCATAAATTAGTGGAGGCTCCTTCTAAGATTTAATTTGGCGGCATGAGGCCATCATTTCTATTTTTAGTATGGATTAGGGTAGGTTTAGGGTGTATTTATAGATTAGGTGAGTGTTTTAGGCCCTTAGATTAACACTAGATTAGATTAGGACCCTTAGATTTCGGAAATCTCTAGAACACAGCCCAAGACTCAACCAAAAACCAGATCTGGTGCACCCAGATCAATAGGGCCGACACCCTGTGTCGACACCCCTGTCGACAGGGCAGTCGACTCCCTAGTCGACAGGCCTGTCGACAGCCCTGTCGACATGGGTAGGGCGGGAACTTTCCCGCCTGGCCCCCTGCTGGCTCCAATTTTCGAAATCTGATGTTTAATTTTTAAATCTGTTTTTAACTTTGAATTTTCTGAAAACTTCTTTGGGCCATAACCGGCCCATACGGACTCCGATTTACAAAATTTCGGACTCTATTCTGCGTATTTTTCCGAGACGAACGCAATGACGCAGCCCGTTTACCCCAAATCTCACATCTGAGATTATTTATTCTGCAATTAGTGAATTTTAGCATTAATTGAAATACGGGGTGTTACACTTTGGTTCGCCTCATTGAGTTTCTTTTTCTCAAGTTGGAAAACCCATGTCCAACACTTAGGAAGGTCACCTAAGAAGGTGCTTCTTCGGTGGGCTTAGCAATTTTATCATTGGGACATTTTTACCATTTCCCTTGTACCTCTTTTTTTTTAAAGGAAAACCTGATGTCAGTTTCTCTAGCAAATGCTTGCTTAGGGAAGTTCCACCTTTTGGCATGTTATTTGTCTTTGGACAGCACATACGATTGAGATGACGTGCCTATACATCTGATTTGGTTTGGATGTCTCTCGCGATGCTTTCAAGTCATTTTGCTCAAGATATGCTTTAAGAAGCTTCCCCTAGCAATTAGTATGTGCATGATTAACTTCTCCTATCATGCCTTCATTTGAAAATTCAGTTTTTAGGGTACAGTGATGAGTACGATATTCAAGTAAGCACATGATGACTTTCTTTGCATACGACATTTGTAAGTGATTCATCGCCAAACATGAACATAGTAAGTGGCAAAACAAAGTAGAACGACTACTACTTCTTAAGCAAACAAAATATAAAAGAAAAACCGAGCAATAAGGCGGAATCACGGGAATTTTAGTTCAAAATTCCATGATCAGGACACCAATCGCAGACCCTTAGTCACGCATCAATTGCAGGCTATTTTAGGCCATTTCCATGGAGGGTTTGCCGCAACTTGTTTGCAGAGAAATGGGACAGCGGCCTCGCACATATTGTTGTAAATGGTTCTTTCTGACCAGCCTCTCGATTATCGACTTCATATGTTTGCATTCAATTGTATTGTGTCCTGGTTGGTCATGGAATTGAAAGATCCTTCCTAATTTCATGGTAGCATTTTTGACTTGCATCCGTTCTGGGATTGGATATTTTATAGTGTCCTTCATTGCCCTGAAGATATTCTCTATGGTGTCATTGAGGGAGGTGAACTCGGAATTTTTCCAAAAACACGGTCTCCTTCTGTGCTGATATACTTTCGCTTTTCATCTCGTTCCGCAGACTGAGTGCTTTTCTCCTTGCCAGAATCGATAATTATGACAGGTAGTTTCCAGAATGAAACTTTCTTGTTTAACAGAATATTCCATTTCGCTTGCACGACTTTTTTGAGCGAATGGATTGTCAATGACACCCTTTGCGGCTTTTATGGCAGAGGCCTAGATAATTAACATTGACTCGATCTTCCTTATCAACGTGTTGCTTGTAATAGTTATTTGACTCGTTATCCCTGTCATTGCTTTTTTCAGCTCCCTTCTGGTTATGGCCGCTTCGACCTGTAACGGTTCCTTTTCTCTGGAACGAATGGTAGGCGATGTGTCAGCACCAGAGACATCACCAATTTTGTCCACAGCAGTTTTTCTTAGCATGCTCATGATCTCAGGTACAATATTTCTCAGATAATCTCGTCAGATCCGATTAGGAAGAGAAACGGACACAGCCCTATGGTGGACGCCAAAATGTTTACAGCAAAAATGGTCTAAAAACCCATGGTATTAAACTGTACTTCACCAATTTGGTAAGAAATAAATGGAACCGTGTTTAGTCAGCAATAAAAAGGTAAAAATGCGAGAAAAGTAAAGTAGAGACGAGATTTTGAGTGGTTCAGCCGTTAATGAGGCCTACGTCCAATATGTAGGTGATTTCCTGTCTTATAATGAGAATTACAAAGTACATCAACTCTCTCTTTTCACATATCTCTATATCCATTCAATGTACCCTCTTTTATATATTTCAATCTAAGGAATTATACAAGAGAGTAGCTGAATTTGAGGAGAAGAAGGATGGATGAATGATTGAGAAGAAGGATGTCTTCGTTTCCCTTCAACGTGAGGTTGTACTCGACGCCATGGCTGAATCTGCAATTAAGGATGAAATTCAGTAGCACTCCGTAGTTTTTTTTAGCAGTTACCCCCCCCACTCCCGTTTAGGTTAGTAACCGTGGTGTATTTGTAGGTGAACTTCCCTTGGTAAATATATGTAATCCATTTGTCCAGGCTGTGGATCGTTCATTTTGTTAATTACAACTATGCCACCGGCTAGCTATAGCCAATTGTCCATCGCTGTATCCAGTCATCATGTGCGGACAGCTCGTTGGAACGAGTATCTTGAAAAGGTGAGCACGTAAAATGTAAGTGAGCGTCCTATGAGCTCTTTGGGAGGTTTTCTGAGAGCGGAATGCGGGTCTAGTATTGATTCTCCTTCGTTTCGCCTATGACCGTGCTTCTTGGTCCAATGGCACTCGTCTTCTTGCTGCCTTTGCATAGCGCTGTTTGACTTTATGACTTTCTTATGAGGTCGCTCCCGCCTATGTTCAATGGGCGATTTGCTTTATTTCGATGTTTGAGCTGTTCTCACGATATGCGACCTTTTTCTTTATCGGGTCGCACTTCTCTTGATATGTTATGCTGTTATCTTCGGTCACATTGGTTAACTTGACCTGCCTTGGGTCTGATATTTGGATCTTGCTCTGTGTGGTTGCATCATGCACGACCGACTCTGGTGATATCCACCTTGTATCCTTTACCTGATGTGCGGTTGTATTTTTAGGGATTAAAAACATCTACCGACACTTTAATTCTTGAGACTTGAGAAAGAGCATAAAGGACATGGAATTGAATTATCCACAAGGTGTGAAGGTGCACCATGACTAAAATGACTGTCTCGACTAAACTCTACCCTTTGCATCCGACAGGAGAGTGTAAATGCACCAGGGAATGAGTGCTGCAAATGAACTCCTTCGTCATAGAAGGACTGGGGGCAAACTGAAAGCTGAGTTCGAACTCTATCTTGGACATACAACAGGAGAGTATAAAGGCGTTTTGTTTAAATGCCACAAATGGGCTCCTACCCCATTATAGGCCCGGGGACCATAGTGAAAGCTTAGCACGAACCCCACATTTCCGGACATGGGGGGCAACATATGCTCGAATCTAATCAATCCTCAACAAGCCCTAGCTAGGCATCACCTTAATGATTGATTGGGTACTTACTCATACACATATACGCGTAGTGCAAGAATTTTAAATTTTCATTGCGCATGATTCTGACTTAGTTATGATCCAAATATTTATGTATGACTAATTTTGATAAACTTGCAGGTACACAACAACGCAAAAGAAACATAACTTCATCAACTAATGCGGATTTACAGAACAAAGCTAGACAAAAAAGTGAGGGCCATTCTCATGACAACATCATAAGGCCAATGGTAGATCTAAAAAACTTAAACAAATGAGCTCTATTTGGGCTTTAAGGATGACTTTGACTTTTCTCTTTCTTTTGCTTTTCTGGCTTCTCCTTGTCGGCGTTAGATTTGTCATGCTTCTTCCTCTTCTTCTTATCCAAAGGAAGATCTTATGGAATGTCAGAGGAATGGGACGCAAGTTATGTAGTTATCGACTTGGTGGAGAGCTTTATAATTTATCCAGACCTGGGATCAACTGTAGAGATAGTTGGCACATTTAATGGTTCTTCCTCTGTTTTATATTTTAAATGTTCATCCTGTTTGACCTTCATATCGGCCAAGGTCATGCAATCATCAACCTTTGTTTCTCCCATGATGGCGACCTCCTCTTCTTCATCCCTGTTGTCTCCGTCGGTACACTTTAAGGCTCCGATGATTCCAACATCCTTAGGAACATCGGCGCTTGATGCACAATGGCCTTCTCGGTTGCTTCGACCCCGGTTTTCTTTGGAACTTCAGGGACCTCAGTACTTGATGGTATGTTGACCTTCCCGAGCTCTGCTTGCTTTTTTACAATCTCTTCGGCCGACTTGGCACCTATATCATGAGTAGCAACTTTATTATTTTGGAAGAAAATGTGGTCTTCTCTATTGTTTGCTCTACAATGCGACGACAAGTTACAATAGCTTTGACAAATTGTAGAGAGAATATGGAGATACATTCGGCTGACTCTTCGCACGAGGTGCAGTGGAAACCCCAACAGCTGGAGGAACTGGGACTTTAGATCATCTGGATTATAACCCCCAACCTAAGAGGTCTTGGGCTCCATTGCTGAGCTTGAACCTTCATCAATTTTTTTTCCCTTGAGCTCAAGCCTCGCTTTCTCCATGGACACTTTAAATTGATGTCTGCCCTCTGCTAAAGCCTCAGGCTCTCCACCCCTGAGAAAGTCGGCATGAGTTGGTTCTCATTAACATCCTCCACATTTATGCATCGCATTTCGCTATCGACAATATGGTCGCATACATCAACTAAGGTAGTGATTTAGTTGTTGATCCAATAAGTATCTCGAGTTCGAATGACTTGAGAAAAAAATTACATTAATAGTTTGTCGAACCCCTCTATCTCATGTTCGGCAGTGGATAGCGGAGGTGGACTCGAGGGCCGCATTAGCATTACCTTCAGTGAGAGCAGCTCTCTCCTCGACATGGGAAAGTTTATCTTTTAAGCCAACCATTTCTTTCTCCCAAACAGCCATTTCCATGGAGAAACGATCCTGTGATGTTTTCAACTCAGTATTGATTGATTTGAGATCCTCTATCTCCTTATCAGAGCTACCTTCTCTTTGCTGTTTGAATCAAGTTCAAGTTGGTAGAGATTCTTTGCACTTTCTAATCTTCCATATAGTTTTCGTTATCTCTCTGGGCTAAGGCAAGACGGGCTTGAGTTCTTCAATTTCTTTCTCAACCTTGTTACTGGCCTTAATGTCGTGTTCAATCTTCATTCTAGCCCTGGCCGCATCTACTTCCAAACAACAAATAACCTCTGAAAGAATCTCGACATGCTTTTTCATTGCCCTATATTTCTTAGACACATGGCTGACTCTGTCCACGACTTCTGTATCCACTCACCTGGAACTGGTTCAAGTTCTAGTACGAAAACCATCCTTTCAAAATAGATGTCAGGGAACTTCTTTCGCAAAAGCTCTAGCTTTTCCTTATTATCAGAAGTTAGGGCCGCCTCTTGAGCGGTGGAAGTGTCCTAGTGTGCTGACCAGAAGGGACAAGAGCTACTTTGTATTTTTCCAAACCTTTTCCTGGATCCTTGTGCTTATCCTTGGATTCCTAATGCTTCCTGGAAGATTTTCTTTGAGGAGGTATACTCTTCGGGGAAGTCGGAGCTTTGGGAAGTTTTTTGCCTCCTACATATTGCACTTAATGACTATGGTACTTCCCGGGATCTTGCCTTGAAGGAGAGAAATAGTACGTAGAATAAAGCTAAAAGGAATCATAGTGTCTTTGACTATCTCTTCCCGGACTACCACCGCGGTCGTGCTCAGTTACGGGATTAAGTCTAGGTGTGCAGTCATGAAGTTCACGATGAGAATATGAATGGTATTGAGGCATTTTTCCTAGAGAGAATAATAAGCAAGTATAAGAGCCATGCATACAAATAGTATATGGGTGTCATGACAAGAGGTGCATGCGGTTTGTGTATCCCGTGTAAACCCCCCTAATAAATCAGGGCCTGGAGCTAGGTTCGTCTGTGCAGTATCCTTCTCTTTGATGGGAGTAGTTTCTTCCTCGAAGATAAGGATGAATGGTTCCACAACAAAATCCTCAGAGGTATAGATGTTATCCGGCAGGGCGATCTTGTCTAAATCCCCAAATATGTGTTCCTCTGTTAACAAATCGTGAGATGTGGGCTCCACTGGTGGTGGGGTCATCGGACGAGACTGCTCCTTGGAAACTGAAGCATCCTTTAATTCATCAAGTTGAATTTTACCTCCTTTGTAGATATTCATTTCTTCGTCGTCCTGAATGATCATAGGCAAAGAAATTTTTGGAAACTCGGTCGTTTTTGCAGTCTCCGTGGTCACTTGACCCTCTACTAGGGGCATGCTACTAGATTCCCCAATCGTCTGAGTAGGGGGAACATACTTATAATGCTACCATCCTTACCAAGCCAGAATCTTACATCGAGGAGGTGATGTTTGTGAAGATTCTCATCGGTTATACACTTCTTGATTTTGCAAAAATACAATTTACTTTTTACAAGGATAGACATACGATCTTCGTATACTTCACCTTCCTAATTTTGGAGATTATGAGCTTTTCAGAAAAAAGAACATTAGCACCACAATTACGCAGTTGAAATGTACACTAAAGAATCCAGAACCTATTTTATTGTAGACATCTCCTCACACATCCAGCTTGATGTTTTATGTAGAACCATCCAGATTTAACATCTCCTAAATTGTTGAATCCGTCCGACAATACCTTCTTGGAATGGATTGGTTCAAAGAAGATAAAGTTCGAGGTCCCTGTGGAGCGATGGTTGAAATAATAATAGAAGTTCAAATCTTTGAAAATGATCTCGATCTCCATGATTTCAGCGTATGCAATATACAAGGTGTAAAGTGCGGCGTAAGCATTGGGATGGAGTTGCATGGGTGTTGTACGTAACCATCTCAGGAGATCGATAACGACCGGAGTAAAAAGAGGAATAGCTCGTACTGTGCACATGACTTTGATAAAAGCCATGTACCCTTCTGCGGAAAAGTAGGGTCTGTCCTCTTTCTCCGGAGTTTTCACATCATCCCAGGAGATCTCATGCCTTAAACAGATTCTCTTTAACTTTACATCGTCCAGTTTGGAAGCTACAGAATCACTCAGTTTGTCCAATATTTTAACACCTCCAATTTCATCGGGAGCCCAGTAATCCTCTTTGTCCTAGAGTGATATGCTCTTAGAAGATTTTGATTATGTATCAAGATCTGTCTCGTACTCAGATCCAGCGTTATCACAGTCCAGGTCTAACAGGGGTACATCAGGATTATAATAACTTGATGACTCTAGATCTGAATTTTCCCTGATATTCATGTTGCACATCTATCATACATGGCTGTGTTGTTAAATAAACAGGAGCAATTAGTGCATAAATACTGGTGAACCACGTCTATGCGCAAGTGCCGATGTGCGTAGTACTGAAAAGAAACACATGAAGTAAAGTAAATAGCAGAATTGTTGGTCATAGCAAGTATTTAAAGTAAAGTTCTCGTTCCATCTGGTCCAGGAAGTTCATCTCGAGGGCTTTATCTTAGATGTTCATTGAATTTCTCAAGTTATAATGGATTTTCAATTAAAGTATACATTGGCATGCTCGATTGATTTGGTGTAACTTAGCCGGGTGTTGTCATAAAACAAGGATTGGCCCAGAGATAACCTAGTTCATGAAGTTCTATAGGTCGGCTCGTGATGGATGTTCGGCTGCGAAATCGGTTTTGCTCATGATGGAGGTATGGCACGCGATATGGAATGAGCTCATGGGTATGCATCGATTCTGTAACACCCCGCGAATTCTATAACTGTGAAATCCACAAATTAAAGTATAATTAATTTGAAATCAAAGAACTAAGGGAAACGGGATACGCCATTGCGATCGCCTCGGAAAAATACGCGAAATAGAGTCCGAGTTTTCGAAAAACGGAGTCCGTATGAAGAAGATATGGCCTTCGGAAGTTTCTGAATTAAATTTAAAAATTCAAACAGAATAAAACAGTTTAAAATTAAAAGTGGGGCCCAATGGGCCAGGGCAGAAGAACACCCACCTAACGCGCCCAGGTCGACTGGGCTGTCGACCTGGCCTAACCAGGTCGACAGGGCTGTCGACAGGCATGTCGACCTGGTCCAGAGCCAGGTCGAACCCAGTCTAACCTGGCTGGCCTATTCTATGTTGGTCGATTTTCTGTGGTCTGCTTTGTCATTAGGGCTAGGTGGCAGGCTCTAATTGGTCTCTCCTTAGGAAGAATGGCTACGATCAATCCAAGCAACATCAATGGTCCTAATCAGTTTATAACCTCTGTAAAAACAACCCTAGACTAAACCCTAATCTATTCATTCAAAAATAAGAACAAAGCCGCCATGTTGCTGAGGAACTACTGGGGGTAGCCACCAATTGGAGAGAGGATTAGGAGGCAAAATTCTAAGGCATAAAGCAACTCAATCAAATCAAACCGCATCTTCAAATCCCTAAATTAGAGAATTCGCCGCACCATTGTAAGTAGAGTATTACTTTGGTATGAACAAATAACTGTGTTGATTTGTATACTTGGTTGTGGTGATAAATAATTCATAATTTGTGCGTTACTATGATATTGTATACGTTTGGATATTCTCGAATTATGTTATTCATTATAAAGAACTACATGCGGTAGTTCTATGCAAGTATACGTTTGGAATATTCGCAAATTATGTAATCCATGTTGAAGCTACATGTATGTAGTTGATTAATTGAAATTCATGCAAGTTTGGGGTTTTGCTACTATGCCATCATGATGTATATTTTTGTGCATAAATCATTTTGTAAGTAATTGGAACAAGTTTGGTTGTTATAGTTCATATGAAACTATGTTGAAATTTTGGCACCATGATCTATGTATTAAGTCATGCTTTTGTACTAGAAAACCTATTTGCAAACTTATGAATATGACTAGGCTATGGTTGATATTTTGCATAATTAAGTCTATATTGTTTACAAGAATCATATGATGACATATGTGGTACATAGCTAGGTTAGATTCAAAATCCCTTTTTGCAAGTTTACATGACTAAAGTAAGAATCATGATTTCTTGTTAGAAATATTTATGCCATGGTTATGTGAACAAAATTTAACTATACTTATGTCATGCTTATGTTTGGCATTATGCCATGCTTATGTTTGACATTATGCCATGCTTATGTTAGAAATATTTATGCCATGCTTATGTTTGACACTATGCCTAAATAAAAATATAGGTTCATGTTGTAGTTATGACTATGTGTCAATAATGATACCCAATTTAGATTCTTATCTCAACTACAAGTTCACATGCTTTGATTCATGTCACCTATGCTTTATGACCAAAGTATATGTCACTACTATGCAAGTACACCAGTTTCTATTTTGTATTTCCAACGTCATATTGCAAGTTCATGCGCTCACATTTCCCTCTTTGTGTATGTAATCACACTTTAAGCCTCCCCTTTTCGCATGGCTAAGTTGGGCTTTAAAAGGCTAAGCCCACCATATATATAATAAACGGACGTGTTAAACGGGGGAAAATAGCGTTGGGTTAAAATTACTAATGAATGAAAATATAAAATAGAAGGGCCCAAATTCAAGTATGGGTTGGGCCCATGATTGGTGTAACCTTTGCACCATTAACTTAATAATTGGCCGCAAATATTTACATATAAGAAAATAAGGAAGAAAGACAAAATATGTAATTGTAGAACATACGATGTGTTTAACCCGAGGTTGGATTGAGTTGTGATGTAAACCTGCCCGGAACCACCCGGCTGTCCAGTAGTCACAACAATACCTATCCAATGTGGGAGGTTAAACATGGAGCCCAATAAGGACCCGAGGTTAGATTGAGTTGTGGCGTAAGACTTCCCGGAACCAACCGGCAATAGGCAGCCACAACAATACCTGTCTAATGTGAGAGGTCAGGGCCTAAATAAGACAATTAAGGCTGAGTCAGGATTGTTAGGATTAAGTGAACTAAAGACTTAATCAAAATGGAACATGCCAAACTAAACGGACTGGTGGGGGTTAGGTTAGGAAACACTTAACCAACTTGGCATGTTGGCTAGAGATAGAAAACCTAGTAACGGGGGACCCTTTTCAGCAGTAACCCTAGAAGGTGTATCAGGATACCCTGAAACTAGGCAGGGTGGGGCACGATTACTGGGCTGATTGTAAGAGGTCAAATCGACGGCGGTGGTGTAGCAGTGTAGGTTCTAACGGGGTGCGGGCGTGCACACACTCCGGCGCAGAAAAATAAGGCACTGGACACCAGTAGCATACCTGTGCATTCTAAGGTTGTGTCGGGCCGCCACCATGGGACTTGATACACCCCATGGTGGGACCAGCATAGGTAACTACAACATCGAGGGCCGTAAGACACATGAACTATGCGAGTAGGAGCCGATCATCATTGAATGGGTCCCATCACCATGATTATGGGGTGCCAGTTGGAAACTAGTTTATATGGGTTCAGAGATTAACAGGGGGTACGATAGTATATTCGACCCTAGACAACTTAACCAAGTTTATAGTGCTTGCCCACTTCTTGTTTATACTTATCATACCCAGTTCTTTATTCATAGACAAAATAGTACTAGACTTACTCAGGCTTTATGTCTGACTCTACTTTTCTTTCGTCTTCTTTTCTTCCGTTCCCCCCCCCCCCCCCCAAGGTCCAAAGGGAGGGAACACAGGAGCTTGACCAACCTTAACATCCAGCTTGAAGAAGAGAAATGTATTGCTTGGACTTTTTCGCTTTGAACTATGGCTTTGGACAATCCACTATGGGGCTTTTGCAGTTTATCTATGTTTTATTTATGCTTCTTTAATAATGTAATCAAGACAGATTATGAAGGGGTTATGTTATGTTTTTGGAAAAGATGTAAGACAATCATGGTGATGTTTTGTAACACGTATTTGCTTTTATGAAATAAAGGTTGTTGTTTTTCCGCTGTTTACAAATATGTGTTCTTATATCTGTCTTGTATCTTTGTGACTTATACTTAAAACCCTCCACCAAAATTAGGGCATTCCCTTTGAGAGTGACCCTAACGGAGGTGGGGTGTTTCACTTGGTATCAGAGCATAGGTTTACCAGATAAGATAAATAGTTTTGAAAAATTATTTTCAAAAAGGAAATTTAAAGAAGCATTTTTAAAAGAAAAATATTATCTTATTTTAAAAAAGGCAAAGTCCACCTCCCAAAGCCATAGGTACTATCTCTTATCCTTCGTTTTGAATCTATCCTTTTTGTTTCAGCATGTCAGAAGATCTTAACTTGCCGGAAGGGGTACCAATACCTGGTTGGTTTAGACGGTTCTTAGAAGCAAGGGCCACTCAGCCAGGTCCTACCATTCCTCCTCCCCCAGCTGCCGGAAATCATCCAGCTGCTGCGGCACCTTTTCCTCCACCTCCTCCTCAGGGAAACACTTTTGCTAAGATATGTAAAGATTTTAAAGTTATGGGAGGAAGGGATTTCCATGGAACTGAGTCCTTCGTGGCAGCTAGGACTTGGCTGAAAGAAACTGAGGACCTATTCATCATCTTTGAGGTAGAGGATAGACAAAATGTACAATTGGCAGTGTGGCTATTGAAGGGCGAGGCTTCCTACTGTTGGGAAGTCCCTAATGCTGAAAGACCAGTGGAGACATGGGAGGACTTTAGGGCAAGGTTTGAGACTAAATTTCTCTCAGATGCGGAAAGAAGTTTGCAGTTGGAAAAATTCTTATTCCTTAAGCAAGGGGACAAGACAGTCAGAGAGTATGTGAATCAGTTCGATGAGCTGGCTAGGTTTGGGCTTGACCTAGTCAACACCCGACACAAGAAGGCTCTCCGTTTCGTCAAAGGGTTGAATGAGCCATTACACAGTTTGGTCATGACCCATATACCCATGGGAGCCACGTATGAAAGATTGGTGCAAATGGCATTGCTGAATGAAGAGGATAAGGGCAAGAAGGAGACAAAGGCAGAAAGCACTCAAGTGAAGAAAGAGGGTTTGCAACCTAAAAAGACAGACTTTAAGAAAGGCGGGAAAGGCAACAAAGAGAAGAGGAAGTGCAATTTCTGTGGCGAAGTGGGGCACTTAGTAAAGGACTGCCGGAAAAAGAAGGCCAAGGAGAATGGTGGGTGCTTTTCTTGCGGTGAGACAAGCCACAGGGCTAAGGATTGCCCAAAGAAACGAGGACAGGGGTAGAGGGCTGGATCAACCCCAGGGGCACAGGTTCATGTGCTGGAGGCGCCACCTCTGCAACAGAGAGGTATAAATACTTCTGTAGAAAGTGTAGTTTATCTTTATGATCACCCCGTTCGTACTTTATTTGATTCTGGCGCATCACACTCCTTTATCTCGTCTGCTCTAGTAGAATCTCTGCACCGAAAAACTAGTATGGTAGAAGACCCCTTAATTGTTTCAAACCCAATTGGGGGCCCAGCTCATTTGTCTATGATCTGTGTGGGATTGAAAATTTCTATTCTAAGTGTAGAATTTCAATGTAGTGCCTTTGTTTTGGGCTTTTCGGGTTATGGTTTGATTTTGGGTATGGATTGGCTATCCAGTAATGGGGCCATCCTTGATTGTGAGAAAAGGGTTGTTAGGCTCCTAACCCAGCTCGGTAATACTTTGGAAATTTCTTGTAATCCCTCGTATGCGGTTATGCTTAGTTATCTTGAATCGCTAGATGCCTCTGTTGAAAATTTGCAATCAGTTAGAGTGGTCCGAGAATATCTGGATGTCTTCGAAGAGGTGAAGGGCTTGCCTCCGAAGCGGGAAATAGACTTCCGCATATATCTTGTAGATAATGCAAAGCCCGTTGCGTTGCCCGTCAGACACATGGCTCCACGAGAAAGGAAAGAGCTCAGTAAACAGATTAAAGAGCTTCTAGAGAAGGGGTTCATTAGGAGGAGCATTTCAGAATGGGGCGCTCCAGTGGTGTTCGCTACAAAGGCGGATGGTTCACTCCGTCTATG
Source organism: Allium sativum (assembly GCA_030737875.1). Taxonomy (NCBI): domain Eukaryota; kingdom Viridiplantae; phylum Streptophyta; class Magnoliopsida; order Asparagales; family Amaryllidaceae; genus Allium; species Allium sativum. Next base: position 1,046,708,095 of record CM060924.1, read on the forward strand.
TGTTGACTATAGGGAGCTCAACAAGCTAACGAAAAAGAATAGGCACCCTCTCCCTAGAATTGACGATTTATTTGACCAGCTTGTAGGAGCGTCTGTTTTCTCCCAGCTCGATTTAGCAACCGGTTTTCATCAGCTAAGGGTGGCTGAAGATAGCATCGATAAAACGGCGTTCAGAACCCCAGACGGTTTCTTTGAATGGCTTGTCATGCCTTTCGGCTTGACAAATGCACCTGCTTACTTCGTGGACCTAATGAGTAGGGTATTTAGAGATTTCCTCAACAAATTCGTAGTAGTCTTCGTAGATGATATCCTTATCTTCTCAAAGAGTGAAGAGGAACATGCTCAACACTTAAGGGCAATCATGGAAACTTTGCGAGTCCATCAACTAAAAGCCAAATTCTCCAAATGCCACTTTTGGAGAGAAGAGGTGAGGTTCCTTGGGCACATAGTATCCAAACAAGGGTTATCAGTGGACCCTGCTAAGGTAGTGGCGGTACAGGATTGGAAGACACCAAGGAATGCAACTGAGGTCCGAAGCTTTCTAGGACTAGCGGGTTTCTATCGAAAATTCATAAGGGATTTTGCGAAAATCTCAGCTCCGCTCACTAAATTGACCAAGAAGAATCTAGGGTTCAATTGGGATTTGGATTGCGAGTTTGCTTTCCAATGACTAAAAAGGGCTCTCACAACAACCCCAGTTTTGACGCTGCCAGATGGGAGCAAGATGTTCACTGTTTATACGGATGCATGTGGGACAGGGCTTGGTGCCGTCTTAATGCAAGAAGGAAGGGTAGTAGCTTATGGCGGGAGGCAGTTGAAAGTGCACGAAAGGAACTACCCAACCCACGATCTTGAGTTAGCCGCCATCGTCTTTGCACTCAAGTCTTGGCGACACTATCTCCTAGGTGAGAAGTTCGAACTTTACACTGACCATCAATCGTTGAAATATCTTTTCTCGCAGAAGGATCTTAACTTGAGGCAACAAAGATGGATGGAGTTTCTTGCCTCGTACGATTTCGAAATCTCCTACACTCCGGGCAAAGGCAACGTAGTGGCAGACGCGTTGAGCCGAAAGAAATTGACCCTAAGCCCGTTGTTTGTTGAAAGACAAAGCCTAGAGTTTATAGCCAGCTTCGACTTTAGGCCTTCCTCCGATTTTGTACCAGGCTTGCTAGCATCTCTCGAAGTGCGCCCAACTTTAGTGGATTCAGTAGGGACAGCACAACGCGAAGACCCTCAACTTGTGGAAATAATTGATAGGCTAATTAGGGGTGAGACTTCAAGTCACCTCAACAGATACTCCATCGATGATAAGGGGTTGCTAAGGCGAGATGGAAGACTATGCGTCCCACAAACAAAAGATTTAGTAAAGAAGGTTCTCGAGGAAGCACATCACTCCAAGATGACGATACATCCAAGCGGAGATAAAATGTACAAAGACATAAAAAGGACTTTCTTCTGGAACGGCATGAAAAAGGACGTGGCAGAATTCGTTTCTAAGTGTATGGTGTGCCAACAGGTTAAGGCGGAACATAAAAAGCCTGGCGGACTGCTACATCCTCTGGAGGTCCCGCAGTGGAAGTGGGATAGCATCTCAATGGACTTCATCGATGGGCTGCCTAGGTCTAGGAGAGGCAACACTAGCATTTGGGTAATAGTGGATAGGCTTACTAAAAGCGCCCACTTTTTACCTATCAAAAGTAAAAGAACTGCCTCATCCCTAGCATCACTTTACCTTAAGGAAATCGTTCGACTCCATGGAATACCATCTAGCATTGTTAGTGACCGAGACCCCATCTTCACCAGCGAGTTTTGGCGGAGTCTGCAAGAAGCAGTAGGAACGCAGTTATGCTTGAGCACAGCCTATCATCCCCAAACCGACGGCCAAACAGAGAGAGTGAACAGAGTTTTGGAAGACCTTTTAAGGCTATGCGTCCTTGACTTCGGAGGGACATGGGATGACCACCTTCCTTTGGTGGAATTCGCCTACAACAACAGCTATCAAGCAAATATCGGAATGGCGCCCTTCGAAGCTTTATATGGAAGACCGTGCCGATCGCCCACTTGTTGGTGGGAGTCTACTGATAAGCTCATACTTGGACCAGATATGATCTGAGAGACTTCAGAGAAAGTAGACTTAATACGAAGAAGGATGAAGACGGCCCAAGACAGACAAAAGTCCTATGCCGACAAGAGAAGGACCGACCTTGAATTTGAGGTTGGAGACAGAGTTTTTCTCAAGGTATCACCGCTAAGAAACGTTGTTCATTTTGGAACCACAGGAAAGCTAGCACCAAGGTTCGTGGGGCCATTCCCTATCATCGAGAAAATTGGGAAAATGGCCTATAGATTAGAGCTACCCGAGAAGTTGGCTGGAATCCACGACGTTTTTCACGTTTCACATCTCCGAAAATGTCTACATGAGTCAGCCGAGGTGGTAGAGCCAAATATCCTCGAAGAGGCCGAGGTGGAACGCGAAGCAACCATAAGAAAAGTTCCAACCCGCATCTTAGGAACGGAAGTGAAGAAGCTACGCAACCATGAAGTCAAGCTCGTCAAAGTTCAGTGGAGCGACGCCGAGGGAGACGCGACTTGGGAAACTGAAGCTAGAATCCGTACAGCCTACCCTTTTCTGTTCGAGGGTACATCCTTGATCTTTCTCTTTCCTTAAGTTGCGCTTTTATCTATCTTTTTAGGTATATTTCCTCGACCTTATCTTTTAGGTAGAATCTTTTTGGATGGAAACATGTAATTGAAACATGTTATGTATGATGGTTGCAAGTGGTTGCAAGTGATTGCTAGTGGTTGCTCGTGGTTGCATATACACACAAAATCTTGTTTTAGATCGGCTCAGTCACTTCATATTGCATATGCATATGTGTTTGCATTCGTATATGGTTGAACTTTAATGTGTTGTCATGTGGATGCTGCATTTGTATTAAATGATTGTGCACTCATGTAGAATCAAAATAGGAAAATTTGCATACATGATGGATTCATGGCACTTACATAAATCGCATTAAGGAGGTCAACTGAATCAGTAGACCGCCTGATTTTGCATTAGATAAGTACATGTACACACACACTTCGCATATGATCATGAAGCATTAGAAGTCTTTTAAGGACAATGGATGCTCGTGTTTGATGGATGAGTAGATGGATGATTGGATGTTAGGATATACATTCCTCCTAACTTGAAGATTTCGGGGACGAAATCCTTTTAAGTGGGGGAGAATGTAACACCCCGCGAATTCTATAACTGTGAAATCCACAAATTAAAGTATAATTAATTTGAAATCAAAGAACTAAGGGAAACGGGATATGCCATTGCGTTCGCCTCGGAAAAATACGCAAAATAGAGTCCGAGTTTTCGAAAAACGGAGTCCGTATGAAGAAGATATGGCCTTCGGAAGTTTCTGAATTAAATTTAAAAATTCAAACAGAATAAAACAGTTTAAAATTAAAAGTAGGGCCCAATGGGCCAGGGCGGAAGAACACCCGCCTAACGCGCCCAGGTCGACTGGGATGTCGACCTGGCCTAACCAGGTCGACAGGGCTGTCGACAGGGCTGTCGACAGGCATGTCGACCTGGTCCAGAGCCAGGTCGAACCCAGTCTAACCTGGCTGGCCTATTCTATGTTGGTCGATTTTCAGTGGTCTGCTTTGTCATTAGGGCTAGGTGGCAGGCTCTAATTGGTCTCTCCTTAGGAAGAATGGCTACGATCAATCCAAGCAACATCAATGGTCCTAATCAGTTTATAACCTCTATAAAAACAACCCTAGACTAAACCCTAATCTATTCATTCAAAAATAAGAACAAAGCCGCCATGTTGCTGAGGAACGACTAGGGGTAGCCACCAATTGGAGAGAGGATTAGGAGGCAAAATTCTAAGGCATAAAGCAACTCAATCAAATCAAACCGCATCTTCAAATCCCTAAATTAGAGAATTCGCGGCACCATTGTAAGTAGAGTATTACTTTGGTATGAACAAATAACTGTGTTGATTTGTATACTTGGTTGTGGTGATAAATAATTCATAATTTGTGCGTTACTATGATGTTGTATACGTTTGGATATTCTCGAATTATGTTATTCATTATAAAGAACTACATGCGGTAGTTCTATGCAAGTATACGTTTGGAATATTCACAAATTATGTAATCCATGTTGAAGCTACATGTATGTAGTTGATTAATTGAAATTCATGCAAGTTTGGGGTTTTGCTACTATGCCATCATGATGTATATTTTTGTGCATAAATCATTTTGTAAGTAATTGGAACAAGTTTGGTTGTTATAGTTCATATGAAACTATGTTGAAATTTTGGCACCATGATCTATGTATCAAGTCATGCTTTTGTACTAGAAAACCTATTTGCAAACTTATGAATATGACTAGGCTATGGTTGATATTTTGCATAATTAAGTCTATATTGTTTACAAGAATCATATGATGACATATATGGTACATAGCTAGGTTAGATTCAAAATCCCTTTTTGCAAGTTTACATGACTAAAGTAAGAATCATGATTTCATGTTAGAAATATTTATGCCATGGTTATGTGAACAAAATTTAACTATACTTATGTCATGCTTATGTTTGACATTATGCCATGCTTATGTTTGACATTATGCCATGCTTATGTTAGAAATATTTATGCCATGCTTATGTTTGACACTATGCCTAAATAAAAATATAGGTTCATGTTGTAGTTATGACTATGTGTCAATAATGATACCCAATTTAGATTCTTATCTCAACTACAAGTTCACATGCTTTGATTCATGTCACCTATGCTTTATGACCAAAGTATATGTCACTACTATGCAAGTACACCAGTTTCTATTTTGTATTTCCAACGTCATATTGCAAGTTCATGCACTCACATTCCCCTCTTTGTGTATGTAATCACGCTTTAAGCCTCCCCTTTTCGCATGGCTAAGTTGGGCTTTAAAAGGCTAAGCCCAACATATATATAATAAACGGACGTGTTAAACGGGGGAAAATAACGTTAGGTTAAAATTACTAATGAATGAAAATATAAAATAGAAGGGCCCAAATTCAAGTATGGGTTGGGCCCATGATTGGTGTAACCTTTGCACCATTAACTTAATAATTGGCCGCAAATATTTACATATAAGAAAATAAGGAAGAAAGACAAAATATGTAATTGTAGAACATACGATGTGTTTAACCCGAGGTTGGATTGAGTTGTGATGTAAACCTTCCCGGAACCGCCCGGCTGTCCAGTAGTCACAACAATACCTATCCAATGTGGGAGGATAAACATGGAGCCCAATAAGGACCCGAGGTTAGACTGAGTTGTGGCGTAAGACTGCCCGGAACCAACCGGCAACAGGCAGCCACAACAATACCTATCTAATGTGAGAGGTCAGGGCCTTAATAAGACAATTAAGGCTGAGTCAGGATTGTTAGGATTAAGTGAACTAAAGACTTAATCAAAATGGAACATTCCAAACTAAACGGACTGGTGGGGGTTAGGTTAGGAAACACTTAACCAACTTGGCATGTTGGCTAGAGATAGAAAACCTAGTAACGGGGGACCCTTTTCAGCAGTAACCCTAGAAGGTGTATCAGGATACCCTGAAACTAGGCAGGGTGGGGCACGATTACTGGGCTGATTGTAAGAGGTCAAATCGACGGCGGTGGTGTAGCAGTGTAGGTTCTAACGGGGTGCGGGCGTGCACACACTCCGGCGCAGAAAAATAAGGCACTGGACACCAGTAGCATACCTGTGCATTCTAAGGTTGTGTCGGGCCGCCACCATGGGACTTGATACACCCCATGGTGGGACCAGCATAGGTAAATACAACATCGGGGGCCGTAAGACACATGAACTATGCAAGTAGGAGCCGATCATCATTGAATGGGTCACATCACCCTGATTATGGGGTGCCAGTTGGAAACTAGTTTATATGGGTTCAGAGATTAACAGGGGGTACGATAGTATATTCGACCCTAGACAACTTAACCAAGTTTATAGTGCTTGCCCACTTCTTGTTTATACTTATCATACCCAATTCTTTATTCATAGACAAAATAGTACTAGACTTACTCAGGCTTTATGTCTGACTCTACTTTTCTTTCGTCTTCTTTTCTTCCGTTCCCCCCCCCCCCCCCCCAGGTCCATAGGGAGGGAACACAGCAGCTTGACCGACCTTAACATCCAGCTTGAAGAAGAGAAATGTATTGCTTGGACTTTTTCTCTTTGAACTATGGCTTTGGACAATCCACTATGGGGCTTTTTCAGTTTATCTATGTTTTATTTATGCTTCTTTAATAATGTAATCAAGACAGATTATGAAGGAGTTATGTTATGTTTTTGGAAAAGATGTAAGACAATCATGGTGATGTTTTGTAACACGTATTTGCTTTTATGTAATAAAGGTTGTTGTTTTTCCGCTGTTTACAAATATGTGTTCTTATATCTGTCTTGTATCTCTATGACTTATACTTAAAACCCTCCACCAAAATTAGGGCATTCCCTTTGAGAGTGACCCTAACGGAGGTGGGGTGTTTCAGATTCATGATGTGGCAATAACACATCTTAGACAACGACTCACCCTTTTTAGGCTCGTGAAGAGATTACGGCTCATGGGGAAAACTGGTTCATAGCTCAAAAGGATAGGGAATGGGAGCAAATCGACGCATTGACTTTCATCATGACCCAGCTCTAACCACTACCCTATGATCTGATCTTTTTCACTTCCCCACGATCCACTTCGCCACTACATCCAGGGACCCGAACTGCTGAAGCTGATCTCACTTTCTACCAACCTCTTTTTATACTCACAATACCATCGCCACGGCCCTCTCTCCTTCCCATATCCACGAGCAAGCCCTTGATCGACCCCTCACTTATTTCATTCTCTTCTTCCTTCTCCTCATCAACTCCTAATCTCATGCGAAGTTTACCGATGGCTCGATGAATATTTTCCCCACAACTATTGTCTGAACATGATTGGGATCGTCAGCAACTGCAACGTCATCAGGGAGTACGATGGAGGAATCATCAAAGAGAATGCGATTGAAGTCGAAGAAAAATAAAAAAAAGAGAGAAGAAGGAAATGTGCATATATATATATATATATATATATATATATATATATATATATATATATATATATATATGCGATTCATTCACAGCTCGGATCGAAAATAAAAATCCAAACAGAAATTTAATCTATGATTACCTAATCGTTTGGATTGGCAAATCTGAAAGATTAATAGGTAAGTCGGATTTTAGGGTTTAGAATTTGGGGTAGTATAGCTAAAGTGAAAGATAAGAAAGTGGATGGTAAACAAGCTTATATAGCCTTTAATAAGACTCTTAGTCTCCCATCTTTTCCCTAGTGGATCGGCCCAATCCGACGGGCCATGAGCTCTCAGATAAGCCCACCATCGCTTGCGTAAGGCCGTGCTCTACTGTCGGTTCATGACACATGCCAAATGACACGGACAGTAGTATGTTTTAATGAGCTGGACTTCGGAATGACTACTGAATTGAAAAGATGGAACTTTTTACTTATAGGAGCACTGAACTTGTTTAAGCCTGTTTTACGAAAGTTAAAGGGCTCACATGAAGAACTGCTCGCGATATGCTCTGGAATTTCATGTTAGGAAGTGACTAGTAAATAGAGAAATAATTGGAACTCGGTGATGTATTTATACTCGTCATAGAACTCGATCCTTTGAAACAACGTGACGATACAAATAGACACGACTATCATCACTCATTTGTTCAAAAATAGGCATATGGATTAATTTCGAAGCACATTCCACATATGATAAAACGTATTTCAAGGGGGTAAGCTAGCATTTTGACCAAGCCACCAAGAATATAAGCATTAGTACTTGGGGGACAAGGATGCTCATGCGTGTAAATTCGAGAGGAAGAACACAGATTCGTGATAGATCTAAGCGAAACCGAGTCGTGGTCGTAACTTTGCCATCCACTCGCGGCCCTCCAACCACGACCCGTTCATGGTCAATAACCTCGACTCACTCGTGGACCATGACCAAAAACCGCTCGTGTCAAAGTATCACGAACTGACACCGAATTTAGAAGATAATGGCCCAGGCCTAGTCCTCCATGAGTCGCAAATCCAGGATCGGGTGACACTTGTCCATAACCGCCATTTTGACAATTTCTCCATCAAGCCACAGACAGGTCCGAAATCCTCGGGATTGATGCCACGTGTCTTCACAAACCGCTTGTAGAAATCACCTATAAATAGAACCATACTTGGCATTTTCCAGGATATTTTGGCAATTCAAAGCCCTGATTCCACCATTATTATAACTTCATTATTTGCATTTAGAGTTATCTCGAATTTACTGAGTGAATTATCATTTTAGAAGTGAGGTTAAGAGAAAATATTGATTGTACTTGCAATCAAACATATAATCAAAGTCATATAAAGTGGATGCAGGCTCTTTAACACTGAAACACTGTAAATTTGGTGTGTTTTTTGCATTTTACTTCATTTCTAGCTTTAATTCTCTGCATATCAAGATTATATGGGTGTTAGTGCCATTTTTTGGTCTAACAATAACATTTAGTAGGAATACATTTAGGAGCCATTTTACATACAAAACAGCAACAATTTAACTATCTATAACGAACTAAAAATTCAAATGTCAATACACATACCTTTAACACAAAATGAGATTTATAACTTGTCGATTGATGAGAAGATCTTCTAGAAAAGTACGATTCTAATATTGTATGCTTGTTATATAAATGAGGGAAAACATTTTTTCCATAGATGGAGTTGTGAAGTAATAAAGAATGGAGAAAATGGGGGAGGAACAAAGGGGCTTATTGGCTTATAGGCGTAATCATAGATAACGCTACCTCAAAATGGTTTTACGAAGGCGTCAATAGGGATAACACCTTTGAAAAAACAAAATTTTGAACTGGTATCATTTATGTTAACGTCAATGCACCAAAAAATGGCCAGTTTGTGTAAATAGTTTTGAAACAGTTCTATTCCCTTTATTACTTTACAAAAGCGGCCCAAATCGAAAAAATTCCTAGATTATATGAAGAATTATTATTTAAGTTTAATAAAAATTATCGCTGGGTATTTACATTTTTGTACTTAGTAAGATTCAAAACTAGCCACTTGTTAACTACTATACACTGTAAACAAAAACTACACACCCAACAAGTACTTGACATATACAATAACATCCATTGTAACTTAGAAATCTCAATTTCACCGACTAAAACAGATAAGCCCCGAATAAAAATAAGCAAAGTGAGCTCTCTTGGCATAATTTTCTTCTTTCTTTGAAACTTCATGTTTGATCGTCACAGATATGTAATTAAGATAGAAAAAAGCTCGAATCAAGTGAATGCTTTTAGTCAAACTCTCCCTTTTTTTAATTTTATAATCTGTTGAACAATAAAATTTCAAATGTATGTAACTGGCATTACAGGAAAGCAAATAAATATTGCATATCACATGGTGCGGAAAGATATGGCCAAGAAAATGGAACCTAATGTTGTATGATGACTGGTTTTCATTAATTGTGAAATCTTTCTCATGACTTTTATGTGTTTCCTCGATGATGTGATTGTGCACTATGATGTTTTCAACAATTTGGGTTTTTGGATACCTGGAATAAACAGATTACATCCAGTTATGTATATTTTTATTAAAAAGTATACAGAATTATGTAATATGAGTTTAGGAACCTAACTCGTATAATAAATCAGGAAAGTAGCGTGAAGGACAAAATGAATAGAAAATTGTTCCATAAGGACAAAGGGCTAAAAAAATTTCCATGAGGACAATTTTTTTTAAAGGAAGCAATTATATTGGGCCCCTAAGTTCCTCCCTTTACACTAAAATTTGTCCTTATGGATAAGATTTTAGCCCTTTGCCTTATGGAACAATTTTTTATTCATTTTATCCTTAAGGCTGAAAACTCCATAATAAATTAAGATGTGAAAATAATGATTTGAGATTTATAAGAAATTGTATGCATTGGAATAAATTAAATTCATTTTGTACAATAATTTTTTTTATTCCAATCTGTGTTTGTGAAGTATTTTAATGGTCAAATAAATATTGAAAATATAAATTTTTTATTTGCAATCAATATTTGAATGGAAATGTATTTTCTATATGAAATGTTAAGTTATTTTAACAAAATAACTAATAATTAGTGAATTTATTTTTAGAAAATGTAAGTTGTTGAAATTTATAAAATAAAATTATAATTGTTTTTAAAAACCATGTTTAGAAATCTTAATACATGTGTGTTACCCCCAAAAATAACCAAGGCAGATTGAGAATGAGGACCGAGGTGAAGAAGCGTGAGAACAGTAGTACTCTGAAAAAGGTAGTTTTAGGCTTCCGACAATATCCTTTTGAAGTAAAGAAAGGGAAAGGGAATTTCTTTCCATACTAGGAAGCCTTTCAGTCCAAACAGAAAGGGCATTAACTTCAGACATGTTGACCCTACGAGAAGAACAATAGCAGGTAACCAAGGATGAAGCATTAGAAGAAACAAAAAAGTAACTAAAGACCATAAACAGACAAATTTGTAATAGCCAATAGCCCTCAGTTGTACTCCCAAAGTCTTATCTTCAGTAAACAAAGTCATTGTCAAAACAAGTCTGTTCCCCGAGTATGACCAAAGGAAGGGAAAAGAGTAGAGGACAAACCATTTGAAAGGGTTGAATATCAGAGGAAGATCCCCCAGACCCAAAAAAAAGATTGATTATGTTAGAGAAGATGCTGATTAAAAAATAGCTACGACTTTAGGTGGAGAGTCCGCATACACCTGTGCTCTCGCAACCGCTCATACCATAAACAAAGGGGTATAACTTGAAAATATTAATGAAACAGGGAAATCGACATTAAGGACACCTTGGCATGACTCCCAAGAAATCCTCTGAACTAGTAATTGGATGAGACCTCCGAAGCTGACGGGAAGTCATTCCACACCTATAAATAAAATCGCAAAAGACCAAGATAGGGACATACGATTCATTACCAAAATTTGTAATACTAAATTGTGAAATGAAACCCTAATTTGTAAATCAATTTGGGGAAAATAGTTTTTAGTTTTGCAAATATATTGAATAAAGAGGAAACCTATGGTGATTAAGGAAATTATGAGAAATCTTGTTCAATTAAGTATATTTTGATAATGATTCACTAACATTGCAGGTATGATATGCGAGGTATACGGGTAATTAGGACCTTGTTCAACCCTTGCCCTTGACCAACATTAGAATCCTTATGTCATATGGAAAACAAAAATCCTTAGACTATCAACCATAGCAGTAAACAAAAATTGTGCTAGAGTCTCCTTTACTAAATAACCAACAGACCTTAATGTCTGTCCAAGGTTATGACTATATTCCTACTACCCAACTTAGTCTTTGAGAAACTGATGAAAACCTATCAATCGACGGTAGTTTTAAGATGGACAAATCCCTCCAGAACCACTCTCATGATCCTTGAATCCTTAAAGAACCCGATATGAAGGTGCTAAAACCATATCACTCACCAAAAAGGTTCTCACGGAGTGGAATTTAATAGCTAAACTTTATTCAATAAAACCAATGGAAACTGAAACCATGCACCAAGGAAATTCTAAGAAAATACTTTATGAAAGAATATGCTTTCCCCTTAGAAACTGAAGGAAAACTCATTGCTAGTTTTGCTCACTACAGGAAGTTCACTTTAGGAATCTTATGGAAGCTTTTCGATGAGTACTCTAAAACATAAGCAATTATCAAATTTAGTTCATTCCTTCTGAAGATTTGGAATTCTACGGAAACTCTGTCGTTGGGATGTTAACCTAAAATTTGGCTAAAATTTTGGCGCTACAAGGAGGCTCGGACCTCCAACCCTATTTATTCCCTAAGTATTTTTAAAGTGTATCCATAAGAAAGAAACCAACAAGATATAAGCATAGAAAAATTATTAACAGATTACAAAGGATCGCAGAAGCCTAGAACAATGCTTCATACGAAGCAAAAGATAAGGGTTATATATGGAATGAAAACCCCAACGAAGTAAGAGAATTTTCCGATAGGAAGAAGTATTGACCCAGTAGGGATATATACAGACACCTCCACGTACCAGTAAAGAGAAAGAGGTTGTGACTCCTTTCATTTTATCGACATAAGGATTACTAGAGAGAATTCGGAGAAAGATTAAGTCAAGCTTTGAAGGAAAAGAGTGTGTTATATCTGATACGACATTCCCCCAATGTGGATATCTAATCAACTAAAATGGAACGAGGATCTTCCAAGCAACTCCAAAAGTAAATTTTTATGCGGATTTATGGTTTTATAAGTAACAAATGTTGTGAATGAAAGCCCTGAGTATGATTAATCTAAAGAGGATAAAGGATTTAATGTAGGAATCGACCCATCTCAAGTAGGGTTTAGCAATCAAAACAATAAATTATTCCATCAGATAAAGATGGCTATATGAACTTTCTCATGAGGCCCGATTTTTGATAAAGAAATAATGAAGGAATACGAGGCCTTCACCCAAAAATGGCAAGATACTATGGCTAGATCTTAGGAATATCCATACCCATATCAACTAGGAATGCAAAGAAGAGACGCCACTTTACAAGGCCGTTCCATAATAAAATCAATGTGGAAAATATTTTACGAAAGCATGGCATCACAGACAGAATGTAACGACCCGTATTATACGTATAAAAAGATCACATAATATTGTAGTACGTACGTAAGAGGTAAAATGGTTGCACATCTTTGGGAAATGACTAATAAATCCATTTCCTACCTTCATTATTTTTGTCAAACTTTAATGTGACCATTTTACCCTTGGTGAATCTTGCTTCACCCGTAGCTATTATTTGGTAAAGAATTTATATCTAAAATAACTTATGTTGTTCTCATTCTGTAGGTTGGTCCCATTAAGCAAATGGACTTACCATTTGGGGAGAACGGTTGAAATAAGATTAGGGATCCATAAATGGGTTGTTTGGGTATTTAGTAGGTAAGCCCACAACTCATTTCAGGTTTGATGACTTGTGTGGGCTGAAAGGGTAGGGGAATCATCTCATACTCAATTTCCCAAATCCTAAAGTAGATATAAACCCTACAAATGTCCTCGACCACTCAAATCAACCATTAATATATGCCATTTTAGCCAATCAACCAAATTAAGAGAAAATCAAGTTAAATAAATAGCAAGACAAGACAAGAGCTGCTACAATACATTGGGATTCAAGCCAACTACTTTTTATTTTAGGATCTAGCATATTTGATGTGATTAAGATGAGTAATAGTGTAACACCCTGTTATTTCAAAACATGACATAAGGGATAATTAAAGAATAATTAATTTAAGAAAAGAATCAGGTGAAACGAGTTACATCATTGCGTTCGTGGCTATTTTCTAGTCAATTTAGACCTATGGTTTGCAGAAAACCGATTTAGGATGAAAAAGATATCTTTTAATTAAATATTGCAACAAAGCATAAAAAAAAGAGGAATGAGAAAAAAATAGTGGATTCCATTGTCCTAAGTCTTGTTAACGAAAGACTATGTAGCCCAGTTGGTTAATGCATATGACTTGTATACAAGAGGTATGGAGTTTGATCCCCGCCAGTGCCATATTTTTGTTTTAGGAGAATGGCTATAAAGTGGCTTAGTGTGAAAGCAGTTCAATTAAAAAGCGGTTTAGTGTGAAAAGGGTTAATTGGAGGATTAATTGGAAAAATGGTTGAAAAGATTATATATATATATATATATGTATGTATATATATATATATATATATATGACGTGTGGGTGTCCACACCCTGCTGCTGCGCATCATGTTGCACACATGGCGCATTTTTAATGGTTAATGATCGTTTTTTCGCGACATGGCCATTTTCTATTGGTCGGATGACGTGGACGATTCATATGGCTCCTGATCTAATCTAATGGCCCTAATTAACTCACTACACCAAAATAAACACATTAGACCTATACCTAATTTCACTACACTAATTCATGGCACCTCAATGCTCTCTCAACCTAAACTAGTCCTTCTTCTTCAGCAAATCAAAGTAAAGAAATTCTATAAACGGGATCGAATCTACAACAAATATAACGCCTAATTCTCTTCCTTAATCCAATCTTTGTGAGTTCATTGATTATTTTTAGATTAAAATAATGCTAATGAAATTCTGACAAGTTATAAATTGGATTTGGGAATTTTACAGGATAATAAGATTTAATCCCATCATTTCTATCTTAGCTTATAACATCAGATTCACGATTCTTATATGCCCAAGTTGATATTATCATCAGTTCTATCATATCTTTATGATCAGTTCATACTTATGCCTATTGTTGTTATTATGCTTCTTTTTTATCTTATCCCTTCCTCATTCCCTTTTTGTATTTTATAGCCGGTCTACTTCAAGCCTGGGCCAAATCTTATAGAGATGAACATACGAAGGGTAATTTAGGGAACGATGGAAAATTTGGCATAATATACGTTGGGTTGGTTTGGGCATGACAAATGTTAAAATTGGTATAATATATGTTAATTGTTGGGCATGATATGAAATTGAGATTTTTGGATTATTGGCATAATTAGCCTAAAATTGGCATAAACTACAAATGACTAGATTGGCTAAGATAAGCATGCAGGGACACGTGGTTAATCTCCGTTTGCAGTAGAAGCCTGCCTAGAACCAACCGGCCTAACAAACAACTACAAACAGTCAGTCTAATGTGAAAGGTCGTAGGAATAACTAAAAGATGCTTAGACACGAGGTTAAGTCTGGCTTGTAGCAGAAGTCTGCCCGAAACTGCCCGGCACATCCAACGGCCATAAGCGATCGACTTAATGTGAAAGGACTATGCATTAATAACTAATTAATGCTGATCAAAGATAAATATGATAGCTAAAAATGTTAGGTGGATGGGGTTAAGTTAACATGTGTAAGATGACAACTTAACGAATAATACATGAAAAATGTGGATAGGGTTAAGGCGAGCTTAACCAATAATGCATATTGATTAGATAAGTGGATGGGATTAAGTCAACGGGTTGGTAGACAACACTTAACCAATATAAGTTTGGTTTAGGATATACCCTGGGAAAAACTAGTAGCGGTAGGGGCCCATTTCAGACAGTAACCCACTTAGTGGTCTCGGGAACCCTGAGCTAGGCAGGGTTAGTGCACGCTTACTGGGCTTATTATAAGCGGCTAAATAAAAGCGAGGGTGTAGTTGTGCAGGTTCCGACGGGTTCGTTATGCATGCACAAGGTGTTCCCAGCATTGGAAGTTTTAGCCGTTGTACACCAGTAGGTATAAAGCCGTGCACCCAGGGGTTGCTACTTAGGGAGTGATACACCATAAGCCACAGATATCTGCAAGTTAGGGAGCCAATCGATTAGGGGTAGTGTGGGGACAACTAGTATCTATTATGGGCAAGTGGACTTTCAAGGATTGTATGGGGTGGATACCTCTTACTGGATTTTACGCCTGAATGCTACCAATTGCGAGGTAAGGATCATTTCATTAAGACTTACTAGTAGGTGGTGCAGAGAATTAAATTAAGTGAGAATTCTAGGAAGCGCAATAGACATTCCTTTATATTTATCTTGTTATCTAGCTTTACGTTATGTCATGGTTATTCTTTCCATCTTGTTTATTCCTCTCATATTGCTTTACTTATTTTCATGCTAAAAGTAGCTGGACTCGCCAGGCTTTATGTCTGACCTTTTTGTTTTCGCATCTTTTTTTCCGTTCCCCCCTTCCTCAGGTTCTCAGGGTGGAAACACTGAAGCTTGACTTGGATTTCTTTCTTCTTAAAGCGCTTGGAAGTGCTGGGAGTAATGCTCGGCTTTATCTCTTTTCATTATGGCTATTTGGAGTGGGATTACAATTATACTTTTATATAATATGATAATAATTTTGTTCAAGATGGATATTTATGTACTTTATTCGAGTACGTGGTTTTGATGTTGTATCCAGACATGTTTTTTTTCCACTGCAATGAATAAAGTTTGAATTTTCTTAAGTACCATCTATATATTTGTATTGCGATATTCTCTTCTATCCTCTTATAATACTCCATGGAAGTTATTGCATTCCCTTAGTGAGTGACATTAATGGATATGGGGTGTTACACATGGTGTCAGAGCGAGGTTACCAAAACAGATAAAAGATTTTGAAAACCGTTTTCAAAGGGCATTTATAGAAAGAAGTATTTTCAAAAACATGTTTTAATGAGGGTATTTTCAAGAGAAAAGTTTATTATGAAAAACATGATCCCCAAAAGCCATATATCTATCTTTCGATTCTCTATTTTGAATCTCTTCCTTTTTCCTTTCAGCATGACTGGGGAACCCGATATACCTGAGGGCGAACCGATACTAGGCTGGTTCAGGAGGTATCTGAAGGCTAGGGCTACTGCCATAGGCCCAGCCAACGTTCCTTCTTCCCCTGCTGTAGCTCCTCCTCCTCTCCATGTAGATGCTTTAGAGCGGTTCTTGACTTTAGATGGAGGTTCAAGTTGAAATTTCTTTCACAAGTGGAGGAGAGTTTATACATGCAGAGGTTCTTGGATTTGAAACAAGGGAATTTATCTATGAAGGAGTACGTCAACAAGTTTAACCAGTTAGCAAGATTTGGTATGGAATTAGTTAATACACCACATAGAAGGCTTTGAGATTTGCCAAGGGTCTGAATGAACTATTACACGGGTTGGCTATGTCCTACATTCCTATGGGGCCTACTTTCGAGAAACTTGTTGATATGGAGCTGATGCATGAAGAGGAGAAAGGTGCTAAGGTAGATAAGGCACAGGAAAAGAAAGTGGATCCTAAGAAGGGTGGGAGATCCCTAGATAAAAGGAAGTGCCATTTTTGTGGTATACCAGTTCATATAGCTAACGATTGTAGAAATAAGAAGGCGAGAAAGATTGGGTGCTTACAATGTGGTGAGCATGACATATGATTAAAGACTGTCCAAGAAGGAAAGGGCAAGGGCAGAGGACAGGATCTACTTCTGGAGGGCAGGTTCATGCTCTCATGGCACCTACGTAAGAGAGAGGTAGAAACATTTTTGCTGAAAGTTTGATTTTCCTCTTTGATCATCCTATTCGAACATTGTTTGATTCTGGCGCTTCACATTTGTTTACATTTGCTTCAATTGTTGAATCTCTGCACCAAGATACTAGTCTAGTTAAGGATACCACTGTAGTCTCAAATCCTATTGGGGGTACGACCCATCTTTCAATGTTATGTCGGGATTTTAGAATATTTGTGTATGGCGTTGAGTTTGAATGCAATGCTTATGTACTTGGTTTCACGAGCTATGGGTTGATTCTAGGAATAGATTGGCTAGCCAGGTATGGTGCGATTCTCGACTATGAAAAGTGGGTAGTTTGAGTGTAGACTAGTTAGGGTAATACTCTTGATATCTCATGCGACCCTAAGGGTTCTATTATTCTTAGCTACCTAGAATCTCTTGACACATCTATTAATGATTTGAAATTTGTTCAAGTAATTCGTGAGTATGCAGATGTCTTTGAGGAGGTTAGGGGCTTACCTCCAAAACGCGAGATAGATTTCCATATATACTTGGTAGCCAATGAAAAGCCAGTTGCATTGGCTGTGCGCCACATGGCTCCAAGAGAAAGGAGGGAGCTTAGTAAACCATTGGAAGAGTTGCTTGAGAAATGGTTCATAAGAAGAAGTATCTCGGAGTGGGTTACTCCTGTTGTTTTTGCCATGAAGGCTGATGGTTCACTTAGATTGTGCATGGACTATAAGGAGCTGAATAATCTCACGAAGAGGAAAAGACACCCATTGCCGAGGATAGATGATTTGCTTGATCGAGTTGGTTGGTGCTTCAATTTTCTCGTAGTTGGACTTAGCTACAGGATTTCATCAGTTGAGGGTAGCTGAGGATAGTATAAATAAGACTGCTTTTCGGACTCCCGACACTTTCTTTGAATGACTCGTCATGCCTTTTGGTTTGACGAATGCACCCGCATATTTCATACACTTGATGAGTAGGGTGTTTAGAGAGTTTCTAAACAATTTCATGGTAGTCTTTGTGGATGATATCTTGATATTCTCTAGAAGCAAGGAAGAGATGCCCTACATCTTAGGGAAGTTTTAGAGAACATTGGAGCACATCAACTAAAAGCTAAGTTTCCCAAATTTCATTTTTGGAGGAAGGAGGTGAGGTTCTTTGGGCACTTAGTCTCTAAGGAAGGGATAGCAGTAGATCCCGCGAAGGTGGTCGCAATCCAAGATTGGGAGGTTCCAAAAATTCAATAGAAGTAAGAAGTTTTCTTGGTTTGGCGGGCTGTTATAGAAAGTTCATCAAGGACTTTGCTAAGATATCAGCCCCACTTGCATGGTTGATGAAAAAAAATTGACCTTTGCATGGGATGTTGATTGTGACGATGCTTTCCAGCGTTTGAAGAGGGAATTGACGACAACTCCAGTTTTAGTTTTGCCCGACGGGAGTAAACATTCACAGTGTATAACGATGCTTGCGAGACAGGGCTTGGCGCAGTGTTGATGCAAGATGGAAGGGTGATATGCTATAGTGGAAGGCATTTGAAAGTACATGAGAAGAATTACCCTACCCATGACCTGGAGTTAGCTGCCATAGTTTTTGCACTTAGTCTTGGCGATATTACTTGCTTGGTGAGAGGTTTGAGTTGTGTACAGACCATGAGTCACTAAAATACTTGTTCTTCAAAAAAGATTTAAACTTAAGACAACAGAGGGGGATATAGTTCTTAGCATCCTACAATTTTGAGATTGCATATAGCCTTGGCAAGGGTAACGTTGTAACGGACGCCTTGAGTAGAAAGAAGTTGACTTTGAGTCCTTTGTTTTTCGAGTGGAGGAGTTTAGAGTATATCTCTACCTTTGACTTTAGACCCTCTATTAATTATGTACACGGTTTGTTGGCATCGTTAAAGGTACGACCTACGCTTTTGCGACAGATAGGTGCGGCACAACAAGATGACCCACATTTGATAGAGATAATAGAGTAGCTCATCAGAGGGGGGTCTTCGAACCATCTTAGTAGGCATATGTTAGCCTGTTTTCTGACCAGGCTAACCAAAGCAAAGATCATGTTGACACACCTCTCGGTAAATGCTGTCTGATATGGAATCTCTGGATAACATCGGTCTCTGGCATTGGAAGCATCGTCAGAAGACACAAGGCAGTTTGGTCAAAATCACAACATCAGTATAAACTGGCCCGAAACCCCTATCAAATGACCTCATTTGGATCTATTCACCTCATATACTCGTAGCCCTTTGAATTAGCTTCAGTTTGAGCTTTGGTTTGGCTCAATCGGACTTACGGTTTGAAAGTTACGCCCATTTCCGTGAACGAGTGTAAGCTGGCATATGACAGCGATCTGATCCGCCCTTGCCTACGCGATCCGATCCGCCCTATGTGATCCGATCCGCCCTTGTCTACGCGATCCGATCCGACCCATGACCGCGATCCGATCCGCCCTTGCCTACGCGATCCGATCCGACCCATGACCGCAATCCGACCCATGACCGCGATCCGACCTTCGGACCTGTTCAAACGCAGCTTGTTTTGACCTATTCTCAAGGCTACTGGCTCTCCTATTTTTCTGGATCGCCTGCCACGTACCCCATCACGAACCAGTCCTCCCAGGAGCTTTCCTACAGCTATAAATACACCTTCAGAGGGCATTTTCAGGGGACTTTTGGCATCTCCTCATCCATGGCTGCCATGGCCAACACTTCTCCATTAATAACCACTATCTTCCTCAATAAATTCAATGGATTCGGAGAGAATTATTCATTGAATTCAAGTGATTGAAAGACAATATTCATTGTAATTGTAATCTATGAGTGAAATGAGAAAATATGAAGTGGACGTAGGCTCGTTAACACCGAACCAGTATAAAAATCTCGTTGTCTTGCTTTTTTCTCTATTTTTCAGTTATTTCTTCATATCCTATGCTCAAAATATGACGATTTGGGTGTTAGGACCATTTTTTGGTCTAACATTTTGGTGCTTTCACTGAGAACCGAATTCTCAACCTATCGGATTGTTATTCTACTATTTGGGTTTGAAAGTTCGAAGAAAACAGTCCGCGTTTCTACCATTTTTGAATATTTCGTTGATTTCAGAAAATCAGAGCTTCATGCCTTCGAAAAAAAAAAAGCCAAGGGTTCACAAGCTTCACGACCAAATGAGGATAATAAAGAAAATGCATAGGAGCAGGTTAGAGCAAGTGGTCGGTTCTTTGTTCGCGGATCGCAGGGGGTATCACGAACTGGTTCGCGGTTCGCAGGGGGTATCACGAACTGGTTTGCGGTTCGCGGATCGCAGGGGGCATCACGATCCGATTCGCGGTTCGCGGAACGACCTCCACGAACGGAGCCCAAAGAGCCATCACGATCCGATTCGTAGTTCGCAAAACGACCTCCACGACCCGGACCCAGAGTGACCTTCACGACCCGACCTGGTGTTGGATCCGCGATCCGATCCGAAGACGTTGATTAATTGACGATCCGTGCCACGAAGCAGACGACAGTAGCGAACCGCGACCCAGAAAAGTGGTGACAAACAAGGGTCGCGATCCGACCCAAAAAAGTGACATTTTTAGGAAAAAATGTAATTTTCAGATCATTTCAGAATAGGCTCTATCTTCCAAAATTGAAAAAATCGTGCGGTGCCCACATTTTCGACCTAACCGGTTAGGTCGATCGCCGCCGGGACTGCGGGTCCCCGGACCCCCGCCGGCGCTGCGCCCGTACCCGCTGACGGCCTCGCCTTCGGCTCGGAGCACGGCTCGCCTTCGGCTCGGAGTACATTCTGACCCACAATTATCACAAATGCTTATCGACCAAGATTCGGTAGGTATTCTGAGAATTCTTTCCAGAAGCCATGACCTCTATCTACCGATGTTATTGAATGTCAGGAGTTGTTGAAAAGATTCGACACGCTGGCTATGGCAGTATACAAAATAATGATGGTCTCATAACAACCTCCTCTTCCAGAGCTCCAATGGTGTGCATATTTCCCAAATGCAACTGATGATGCTCCTGAGCGAATAGTGATCACCTAGTTTATGTGACTTAAACCTGTCCTACAGGCGAAATCCCAGATGATATTGACATAGAGCAATCCGGATACTATTCTGAGGATGACTCAAAAGATCTCAATGACCATGATTCTCAATAATGGGATACCCGACGGCAAGTAAGGACACTAGCACTACAAAGTTACCCTTCGCTTGAATGGCATGGTGAAAAACGTATGTCCTACGGTTCACCTATTTGCCGTCAACCGCATCGAGATAGATTGATTTCCACGTGTCCAAGGGTTAGATCGATGTACTTTGGTCCCCAGAGTTAGGAACCAATTGAACCTCCGCAGGCCGTGATTGGATATATGGATCATTGCTGGGATGATAACAACTTGACTGCTCACCATCCACATTATGACATTGGTCAAGAAATGAGAACTTGAGATCAACGCAAATATGAATCAACCATTAGCTCTCCACTTCATACAACAGTTGTGATAGGATATACGAACCTT
Source organism: Allium sativum (assembly GCA_030737875.1). NCBI lineage: Eukaryota > Viridiplantae > Streptophyta > Magnoliopsida > Asparagales > Amaryllidaceae > Allium > Allium sativum. The sequence goes on from CM060924.1 coordinate 1,046,729,687, forward strand.
ACTTGAAGCCTTGCAAGCCATGCTATTGCATTCAAGCTTATCTGATCGTGGTCTCAACCAACCAGGTCTAGCGGAATTCGGAGCTTACATAGCATATGGGTGTTAACCGTTAAATATCCCTACCAAAGACGGAGTGAGACTGGTCTATGGTGACCAAGTTATTGGAGAAGCTGACTGATTAGGAAGGATGGAATATGCTACGCAACAGAGATTGCGTGAAACCCAAAGACGCTTCCCCTCCAGATGAAATGGAGTGTGAAGGAGGTGTCAATATTACGAATAATGGTAGCATCGCAAAAGGAATTGCCAAACGACCTGCCCGAAGACATAGATTCCAGAGAAGATGGTGATTCGGGATGAAGAAGGGTGACATATAATAACGCAACTGCACGTGTTCCGACTGGTGATGCCGACCTGACTAAGGTCTTCACATCGGATCTCCTTTAGACCTCTTCCGAACGAGAGAACTTATATGCTTTCTGTAGGCGAGCCTGGATGTGTTCGTTTGGACCAGTGCTAATATTTGCGGGATTTTATCCCAAATTATGAATCATTTCTCGAGTATAAACCTGAAGTGTGCTCCTGTCAAGCAAATAAGACGTATGCAGTAATTTCACTATCGCGGGATTTTATATGGAGTTGCCATTCGAAATGAAAGATGAAATCAAGTACCTGGAAGTTGTATACAGACGGTGCAAGAAATAATCGGCAATCCAACGCCGAAGTTTGCAGATAACCCCCGAAGGACGACTCGAAAGGAATTCCAGTCGGAGAAACCACAACTCGCAGCTTACCTAGAATGGGCAGAAGAGTCATTGGATGGATTGGAACGTTACAACATACCTCATATTTCATACACAGAAGATCTAAAGTCGAATCATCTGGTCGAATAAGAAAGTTCCGATAATCCAAAAAAGATAGAGATGATCCCCATCAAGACACTATGAAATACAACCATTGATAAAATGGAAGTTGATCCAACATTGGAGTCCAAACCCGGAAGAGAGTCATGGTTAACTCCATGATAAACTTCCTACAGCACAAAATGCATCTAACAAGGTGAAGTGAAAGGCGTGCAATCGTTCTTTATGCCTCGAGGTATGACATGCAATTCGACATTGCCTATTTCTCTTGGAAGGTTGTCCCAAAACAAACACCAACGAATGCAATTGCCAAATTCACCGCCCTAAATGATTCGACCAAATCACCAGTCAGCCACCCATTAGATGGTGGATGTACATGAATGAAACTTCTGGCCAACGGCGTTCTGAAGTTAGAAAGTGAAGACTCATACTTCCACTCTTTTCATCGATTATCTGCCAAGTGACTCACTCGCCTAAGGCTGGGGGCAACTACAGATTTGAGCATAAATTTCTCGAGATTACATCATCTAATTCGGAGTTGATACATCAAGAATTTGCCTGGCCAATTGACTTAGTCTTGCCTGAAAGTTAGCGAGTTGAAGATCTAGAATGCTTACGCATGAATGGTGGTTGATTGTCGGCGCACCAACCCTTGTCCCCGATATGGGATCGAGGGTATATCAGCAAATTTATGTGATATGATTATCCCACCAGCAGTAATGTCCTATTTCCTAGCATGGAAAGTGCAAAAATTTCTATAAGCATGAATCCATTGTTCTCATGCTAATTTACAACCTAACACCAATGCAAAGATGTGCTACCATTAGCAATCCAGTCATAACTTTCTAACACTCTATCCTTACCCTCAGCACGGGGGCAAAAAGGCGATTTGAAGGAGACGCGACCTCATCACTCGCTTATAGTACCTACCTAGCCGCCTTTGCCATCTCAAGACCCCGACCAAGCCTTTTATTGACAGAGATAGGGCGAAGCAAAATGGACCTGCAATGAATATGCAACGCAATTTTTCACTCAGAATGATACTCATTCCTTTAAAAGGATTATTCTATAACCATGACTCTTATATTTGCATGATTTATGAGTTATTGATGTAATTAACTCAGATGAATTAATATGTGGATGGTGTAGGTATCCAGGATTTGCTACCGATCAAACTTGTAACACCCGCATACAGAGCCATAGAGCAATACTATAACGAGCTCGACTGAACTGCTCGTTTACAAAGCCACGCTCTTCGTCTAAAGAATGCTGTATAGCTCAAGGTGGATCCGGGATGACCATCCAATCCTTGGCTCACACGTGGCAGACCACAAGACAATTGAACATAAATCATTGAGTTACAAAGTCATAGTCCGACTCCAGATGGACGCGGTGTGACCGCCTACATGGCTCGATCCTATGCTCGACGCCACCAAATTACATGAATTCAAATAAAGGAGTCAACACTGCCTCTTAATTTGCTTACATTTCAATCATAAAAATTGCTTTCACATGCTTTCCGAGTTACTGACGTGACTAATTCTTGCGGTGTGAATAATGCAGGTACCCGAAGTCTGGTGCCAACCATTCCTCCCGTAGACTGTTCGGAGGAACTCAAAGCCTTAGCAAATGCTCCAATTGCTTGTCCGACTGGTTTTAATCCTCGGATCTTGGATTAAAATGTAAACCAAGGACGAGTTCGATGAGCGTGCATGATTGCAGACCGCTTGATCCCCAACTCTAACTCTCCAGAGTCGAGAGAGAGTATGTAACACCCCACCTCTGCTAGGGTCACTCTTTCGGGGGCACTAGCTTCTGGGGGGCGTTAGAACTAGGCAAGCATGCATAATGATATATCAAGGCAGAACAGGAACATAAATATATATATGTAAAACAGAGTAAGTGAGAATAAAACAGCGGAATATCTCAAACCATCTCAAAACAAGTTTAGTACATCATAAAGTCATCTGCCAAAATAAATATGTCTAGTACAACATAAACAGAAATACTGAAATACATAGTGCTATCCCCAAAAATAAAAGTGATAAACCATAGCGAGCTCAATGTCCATGCTTACATGAGCTATCCAGCAAACAAGCAAGCGATCCAAGCTAAGCACCACTGTTCCCTCTCTGAGAACCTGGGGGGGGGAGGGGGAAACGGAAGAAAAGAAGCGAAAGAAAATAGGTCAGTCAAAAAGACTGGTAAGCCCTACTACGATCAGTCTATAAACTAATAAAGCTAACATCATGATGGAAACTGAGATGAACATACTGGCAATAGATAAAGGTGACATCACATAAAGAAGATTAAGCTTTGCACCACAGTGTACTAGCAAACTAACATAACAGGTATTTATCCCTCAGCCCAAACTTTGGCCCAATAGCATGAGGTGACCTTAATGCAAGGTCCAGCCCAACGGTCTAGTCGATCGGCTCCCTATAAACCTAACACGTCAAGTGTTGGTGTCCATACGGCCCACATATGGTTGTAGTCAGACTGTGCTGGGTCCACCTTCGGGTGTATCAAGCCCTCGGGTGTCAACCCCAGACACCTAAGCAATAATGCACAGTCTAAACCTACTGGTACCCGTGCCTCGAGTTTGTCCAACACCGAACTACGTGCACGTCCGTAGCCCGCCTGGACCCGCACCGCTGTACCACTCAGCCGTCGCTTTGGTCGCTTACATCAGTCCAATAATCGTGCCCCGCCCTAGCCTAGCCTCTAGGGTTGTGAATGATACCAAACTGGGATTACTGCTGGAACAGACCACGTTGCTAGGGTTTTCTAAGAGGGTTAAGTGTGGTTTAACCCCTCACTAATCATGGATTAAATTAGTTTAAGTGTAACCAACAGTTCACCACTTAACCCCATTTAATCCCTCGCATCCCCAAAATTGGTTAAGTATTAGTGGGCCATGACTTAACCCTAATCACGAGGCATTAATTTAATTGTACCTTAACCTCTCACATTAGACTTTGTTGTGGTAACTAGTTAAGCCGGGCGGGTCCGGGTAGCTTTACACCACAACTTGGTCTAACCTCGGGTCCAAGGTACACATGACCAACTTCTCACATTGGGTCCTATTGTTTGTAGTAACTAGTTAAGCCGGTCGGTTCCGGGTAGGTTTACGCTACAAACTCAACCCAACCTCGAGTTGGCCACACATGTTTTCTAAGTGTCATGTCCACTTTATTTTCAAACCATAATTACAAGTTTAACAAATACTTGGGTAGACCTAACTTAATAGGTAAATTCCCAAGGGGTAGACCTAACTTAATAGGTAAATTCCCAATCTTATATTTTCACGTATTTTAAGTTTTACCCAGAAACCCCCAACGTCATTCTATCGCTCACATATTCGTCATAACGCATAAAGGATAGAAAGAGGGAACTTGGCACAACATACATGATGAATCTCACATGTCATAATAAACATGCATAACATGTTGGACTTGCATAACTTAGCATAGTGAACTTGCATAAACATACATAACTTGTTAAACTTGCTAATCATGGCATAGTGAACTTGCATAAACATGCATAACTTGTTAAACTTGCAATTCATGGCATGGTGAACTTGCATAAACATGCATAACTTGTTAAACTTGCAATTCATGGCATAGTGAACTCGCATAAGCATGCATAACTTGTTAAACTTGCATAACATAGCATAGTGAACTCGCATAAGCATGCATAACTTATTAAACATGCATAACATAGAAGAGTGAACTCGCATAAGCATGCATAACTTATTAAACATGCATAAATCCCAACTTTCATCACATATTAACTTTAGAGTTTCTAAAATGAAGGTAAGAGGGCTTACAAGTATTATGAAGACACAAATCCACTAATAAAGATTGAAAAGCCCCTTTATGCAAGCATATAAAAACCCAAAACAAAGCTCCAATTAACAAAAATCCCAAAAACTCTAGCTTAGCAAATAAAGCTTGCAACTTGATGATGTATGCAAGCTAATGATCATTCATACAACTTAGAAAAGCTTGTATGAACATCAAAATCTTCCTAGAAATGATTTTTTAAGAGGGTGGAGGCTAGGGTTTTTAGGTGGAGGCCATTTGAGAATTCAATTTGACATAGTTTGGTTGCTAGAATGAATAATGAGGTTTTAGGGTTGGATTAGGGGCTTATTCATAGAAGATTAGAGTGTTTTTAGCCCTAGGATTAACCCTATGTTAGTTTAGGTCCGTCAGATTTAGGAATTCTCTAGAACCAAGCCACAAGACCAAGCCCCAAATCAAAATGGTGCGCCAGGCAAAACTGCCCGGCCACCCCGTGTCGACAGGGCTGTCGACAGGGCAGTCGACACCCTAAGACCCCTGTCGACATGCCTGTCGACATGGGGGTCCTGGCGGGAGTTTTCCCGCCTGACGCCAATTAGCCCTAATCCTTGTTTTTAATTTGAAATTTAAATCTGTTTTTAACATGGAAATTTCTGAAAACTTCAATGGGCCTTAACTGGGTCATACGGACTCCGATTTTCGAAAACTCGGACTCTATTTCGCGTATTTTTCCGAGACGAACGCAATAACATAGCCCGTTTCCCATGATTCAGATTTTAGAATTAAATTCTGCCTCGATTTATGTTATAACAGGTTATTGAAAATACGGGTTGTTACATTCTCCCCTCCTTAAAGGATTTCGTCCCCGAAATCTTCAAGTTAGGAAGAACGTATCCTACCATCCAATCATCCATCTACTCAAAGCATCATCCACGAGCAATCATTGTCCTTAAAAGATTCTAAATGCTGTATGAACATATGCAAAAGTGTGTGTATATGTACTTATCTAATGCAAAGATCAATGCAAAATATGTTAGTGAAATGTATCCATATGTATGCAAATCCCAAACATAATGTATAATATCTACATGCGTGCTCAATCATACATCCATATGCAACATCCATGTGATTGCATACAAATTTCATCCAAGAATAAGCATGAACACTTATGCACATGCAATATGAGGAGTGTGTGAGCCGATCTAGTGCCTAATGTGTATCATGCATCCACGAGAAACCACTTGCAAACACTTGCAACCACTTGCAACCATCAAACATAACATGTCTCAAACACATGTTTCATCCAAAGGGTTTCTACCTAAGGTTCTCATAACAAGATTAGCATGATAACTAGATAAACATGGATAGCAAAGAGAAAGATATACTAACAAAGGAAAGAGATTGAGAGTGTACCCTCAAAAAGGAATGGATAAAGCCCACGCATCTTCTCCTCGGTTTCCCAAGTTGCGTCTTCTTCGGCTTCACCCCATTGAACCTTCACCAGCTTGACCTCTCGATTAATTAGCTTCTTGGTCTCCATCCCCAAGATACGAATCGGAGCTCTCCTCAAAGTTGCCTCTTTCTCTACTTCCACGTCTTCAATAATGCTAGGTTCAACCACCTCAGCGGACTCATGTAGGCACTTTCGGAGATGCGAGACATGAAAGACATTATGCACTCCGGACAGCTTCTTGGGCAATTGCACTTTATAAGCCATCTTCCCAATTCTCTCTATGATAGGGAAGGGTCCAACAAATCTCGGTGCTAACTTCCCAACAGCTCCAAATCGGACCACATTCCGCAAAGGAGAAACCTTAACGAAAACCATGTCCCCAACATCAAACTCCAAATCGGATCTTCGCTTATCAGCATAGGATTGCTGTCGGTCTTGGGCCGCCTTCATCCGTCTTCTAATCAACTCGACCTTCTCGGATGTATCTCTAATCATGTCGGGTCCAAGTATAAGCTTATCTGTAGTTTCCCACCAACATGTGGGTGACTTGCACGGCCTCCCATATAAAGCTTCAAATCGTGCCATCCCTATGCTCGCCTGATAACTGTTATTATATGCAAACTCAACAAGAGGAAGATGGTCTTCCCAAGCACCACCAAAATCCAGAATGCAAAGCCTCAACAAGTCCTCAAGTACCCTACTCACCCTTTCTGTTTGGCCGTCTGTTTGTGGGTGATAGGCCGTACTCAGGTTCAACCTTGTTCCCATAGCTTCCTGCAAACTGTTCCAGAACTGACTAGTAAAGATGGGGTCTCGGTCACTGACTATGCTGGAAGGGACTCCATGTAGTCGTACTATCTCACGAAGATATACTGATGCTAGTCCAGATGCGGTCCTTTTGCTCTTCACCGGAATGAAATGAGCACTCTTCGTAAGCCTATCCACAATGACCCATATGCTCGTATTCCCTTTCCTTGACCTTGGAAGCCCATCAATAACGTCCATAGAAATACTCTCCCACTTCCATAGCGGGACCTCTAGAGGATGCAATAGCCCACCGGGCTTCTTCGACTCGGCTTTTACTCTCTGACAGAAAACACATCTAGAGACAAACTCCGCCACATCCTTCTTCATTCCAGGCCAGAAGAAAATGCGCTTCATATCCTTATACATCTTATCTCCACCCGGATGTACAGTCAACTTGGAGCGATGTGCTTCATCAAGAACTTTCCTCACTAAGTCTTCTACCATTGGAACACAAAGCCTTCCGTCTCTCCTCAGCCAACCCTTATCATCTATAGAATATCGAGCAAGGTGACTAGATGTCTCCCCTCGAACCAGCTTCTCCATAATCTCAATTATCTGAGGGTCTTCCTTCTGCGAAGCCCCAACTTGATCTAGAAGGGTAGGCCTGAGCTCTAGAGATGCTAAAGAACCGGTCATCGACTCAACTGTCAAAGAAAAATCAAAGGTTGCCAAGAACTCTAAATTCTTCATCTCTACAAATAGAGGACTCTACTCAACGCATCCGCTACAACATTCCCCTTGCCAGGGGTATAGGCTATATCGAAATCATAGGAAGCTAAGAATTCCATCCATCTCTGCTGCCTCAAGTTCAGATCCTTCTGCGAAAAGAGATACTTCAAAGACTTATGATCAGTATACAGCTCAAATCTCTCTCCTAGAAGATAATGACGCCAAGCCTTGAGTGCATATACTATCGCTGCCAGCTCTAGATCATGGGTGGGATAATTCTTCTCATGCACCTTAAGTTGCCTCCCACCAAAACATATAACTCTGCCCTCTTGCATCAGAACGGCGCCCAATCCCGTGCCACAAGCATCAGTGTACACGTTAAATATCTTACCACCATCGGGTAAAGCTAGAACTGGTGCTGAGGTAAGGGCTCTCTTGAGTCTTTGAAAAGCAAGCTCACAGTCCATATCCCAAGCAAAAACTAAGTTCTTCTTCGTCAACTTAGTAAGAGGAGCGGATATCTTCGCGAAGTCCTTGATGAACTTCCAGTAAAAACCCGCAAGACCTAGAAAACTTCTCACCTCGGTTGCATTCCTTGGAGTCTTCCAATCCTGAAATGCAACCACCTTAGCAGGGTCCACCGCTAAGCCTTGCTTGGATACGATATGCCCAAGGAATCTAACTTCCCTTCTCCAAAAGTGACACTTGGAGAACTTGGCCTTTAGCTGATGCGCTCTAAGCGTATCCATCACCTCTACAAGATGCCTCGCGTGCTCTTCTTCATCCTTGGAGAAGACCAGAATATCATCCACAAAGACCACGACAAACTTATTCAAGAACTCCCGAAACACCCTACTCATCAAGTCCACAAAATACGCGGGTGCGTTCGTCAAGCCGAACGGCATAACAAGCCATTCAAAGAATCCATCTGGAGTTCTGAATGCAGTCTTGTCTATACTATCTTCAGCCACTCTGAGCTGATGAAATCCAATAGCAAGATCAAGCTGAGAGAAAACAGAAGCACCAACAAGCTGATCAAAGAGATCATCGATCCTCGGTAACGGGTGTCTGTTCTTCTTAGTCAGCTTATTCAATTCTCTATAATCCACACAGAGTCGAAGAGAACCATCTGCCTTAGTAGCAAACACTACAGGCGCTCCCCATTCGGATATACTTCGTCTGATGAAGTTCTTTTCAAACAACTCTTTCACTTGCTTGCTCAGCTCTCGTCTCTCACGCGGAGCCATGTGCCGAACGGGCAAAGAAACAGGCTTAGCATTATCCACCAGATAAATGCGAAAATCAATCTCTCGTTTAGGGGGCAACCCCTTAACTTCTTCAAAAACATCTGGATAATCTCGGACCACCCTTACAGACTGAAGGGCTTCCTCTGACGAGTCGAGAGATTCAAGATAGCACAACATGACGGGATCCTTCGGATTGCATGAAATCTCTAAGGTGTTGCCAAGGCGAGTCACAAACCTCACAACCCTATGCTCACAATCAAGAATGGCTCCATATCGGGACAGCCAATCCATGCCCAGTATCAATCCGTTTCCCTAAAACCAAGAACATATGCACTACACAAGAACTCTACACTGAGTATAGAGATCCTCAGATCCTCACATATCATAGATAGATGAGCAGAACCCCCAATGGGATTCGAAACACAAACGGGATCATCCACTAAGCTAGTACTAAGGTGCAAGCTATCAACAAGATCAGATGAAATAAAGCTATGTGATGCACCAGAATCAAACATGGTACGAACTGGAAGATCGGAAACATAAAAAAGGTTCTCAACAGAAACACTACCTCGATCGGGGACTGAAGCGGTATTGAGAGCATGAACTTGCCCTCCTGAAGGTCCAGCCTGTCCTTTCTTCTTCGGGCACTCCTTGCTGAAGTGTCCAGCTTCACCACAGGAAAAACATCCACCACTAAGCTTCCTTTTCTTCTTCCTACAATCCTTAGCAAAGTGTCCAGGCACACCACAGTAATTGCACTTTCCCTTGCCTTTGTTGTTGTTCCCCTTCTTGTTCTTGCCCTGATTCCCCTGACTGCTTTGACCACCTTGATTGCCTTTGCCTTGAGAATCAGTCTTCTTTGCTTGAGTATCACTCGTCTTGACCTCTTTCTTTCCATCTCCCTGAAGTAGAGCCATATTGACCAAACTCTCAAAAGTAGCCCCATGCGGAATATGTGACATCGCCAAGCCCTGCAGCGGCTCATTCAGCCCTCTAGCAAATCGAAGAGCCTTCTTCTCCGGAGTGTTCACCATATCCAAACCAAAACGGGCCAGCTGATTAAACTTGTTCACATACTCCTTAACAGACATATCACCTTGCTTTAATGCAATGAACTTCTCCATCTGCAAATTCGCCTCAGCAGAAGATAGAAACTTGGCCACAAATCTAGCCCTCAAATCGGCCCAAGTCTCAACGGGCCTCGTCCCATTGGTGACCTCCCACCAATAGGCTGCTTCATCCTTCAAAAGCCACACTGTCAATAAGATCTTCCTCTCGTCATCAATCCCAAAGATAGCAAACAGGTCCTCAGTGTCTTTCAGCCAATTCCTAGCTTCAACAAAAGATTCCGTGCCTAGGAAATTCTTGCCTCCCATCGCCTTGAAGTCTTTACAAACCTTCGTGAACTCAACCTGAGGATGCTGAGGGGGAGGAGGAGGAAGAGGAGCCTCAGCAACAGGAGGAGGAGGGACATTAGCAACGGGAGGTGGAATATTAACTGCTGGAGGAGGAGGAGCAGGAACCACCGGAGGAGGGACATTAGGGGTAGGATTCTCAACTACAGGAGGAGGAGTGGGAGTAGGGTTTGCGGGGCCGGCTGCCGCCCTAGCTTCTAGAAGTCTCCTATACCAGAGTGGCACGTTTACTCCATCCGGGATGGCAAGATTCTCAGCCATACTGAAACGAAAGATAAGATAAGATTAGGTCTAGGGAACGAAGGATAACGCTAATGGCTTTTTGGGGAATAGCCTTTTAAAATACTAGACTTTTCTTTGGAAAATACTTTATACTTGTTTTGAAAATAGTTTTTCAAAAGTCTTTTTTAAAAACTTTTTGTTCTTTCTTGTAAACCATATGCTCTGATACCAAATCTGTAACACCCCACATCCGCTAGGGTCACTCTTTCGGGGGCACTAGCTTTTGGGGGGCGTTAGAACTGGGCAAGCATGCATAATGATATATCAAGGCAGAACAGGAACATAAATATATATATATGTAAAACAGAGTAAGTGAGAATAAAACAGCGGAATATCTCAAACCATCTCAAAACAAGTCTAGTACATCATAAAGTCATCTGCCAAAATAAATATGTCTAGTACAACATAAATAGAAATACTGAAATACATAGTGCTATCCCCAAAAATAAAAGTGATAAACCATAGCGAGCTCAATGTCCATGCATACATGAGCTTTCCCGCAAACAAGCAAGCGATCCAAGCTAAGCACCACTGTTCCCTCCCTGAGAACCTGGGGGGGGGGGGGGGGAACGGAAGAAAAGAAGCGAAAGAAAACAGGTCAGTCAAAAAGACTGGTAAGCCCTACTACGATCAGTGTATAAACTAATAAAGCTAACATCATGATGGAAACTGAGATGAACATACTGGCAATAGATAAAGGTGACATCACATAAATAAGATTAAGCTTTGCACCACAGTGTACTAGCAAACTAACATAACAGGTATTGATCCCTCAGCCCAAACTTTGGCCCAATAGCATGAGGTGACCTTAATGCAAGGTCCAGCCCAACGGTCTAGTCGATCGGCTCCCTATAAACCTAACACGTCAAGTGTTGGTGTCCATACGGCCCACATATGGTTGTAGTCAGACTGTGCTGGGTCCACCTTCGGGTGTATCAAGCCCTCGGGTGTCAACCCCAGATACCTAAGCAATAATGCACAGTCTAAACCTACTGGTACCCATGCCTCGAGTTTGTCCAACACCGAACTACGTGCACGTCCGTAGCCCGCCTGGACCCGCACCGCTGTACCACTCAGCCGTCGCTTTGGTCGCTTACATCAGTCCAGTAATCGTGCCCCGCCCTATCCTAGCCTCTAGGGTTGTGAATGATACCAAACTGGGATTACTGCTGGAACAGACCACGTTGCTAGGGTTTTCTAAGAGGGTTAAGTGTGGTTTAACCCCTCACTAATCATGGATTAAATTAGTTAAGTGTAACCAACAGTTCACCACTTAACCCCATTTAATCCCTCGCATCCCCAAAATTGGTTAAGTATTAGTGGGCCATGACTTAACCCTAATCACGAGGCATTAATTTAATTGTACCTTAACCTCTCACATTAGACTTTGTTGTGGTAACTAGTTAAGCCGGGCGGGTCCGGGTAGCCTTACACCACAACTTGGTCTAACCTCGGGTCCAAGGTACACATGACCAACTTCTCACATTGGGTCCTATTATTTGTAGCAACTAGTTAAGTCGGTCGGTTCCGGGTAGGTTTACGCTACAAACTCAACCTAACCTCGAGTTGGCCACACATGTTTTCTAAGTGTCATGTCCACTTTATTTTCAAACCATAATTACAAGTTTAACAAATACTTGGGTAGACCTAACTTAATAGGTAAATTCCCAAGGGGTAGACCTAACTTAATAGGTAAATTCCCAATCTTATATTTTCACGTATTTTAAGTTTTACCCAAAAACCCCCAACGTCATTCTATCGCTCACATATTCGTCATAACGCATAAAGGATAGAAAGAGGGAACTTGGCACAACATACATGATGAATCTCACATGTCATAATAAACATGCATAACATGTTGGACTTGCATAACTTAGCATAGTGAACTTGCATAAACATACATAACTTGTTAAACTTGCTAATCATGGCATAGTGAACTTGCATAAACATGCATAACCTGTTAAACTTGCAAATCATGGCATCGTGCACTTGCATAAACATGCATAACTTGTTAAACTTGCAATTCATGGCATAGTGAACTTGCATAAACATGCATAACTTGTTAAACTTGCAATTCATGGCATAGTGAACTCGCATAAGCATGCATAACTTATTAAACATGCATAACATAGCATAGTGAACTCGCATAAGCATGAATAACTTATTAAACATGCATAAAATAGCATAGTGAACTCGCATAAGCATGCATAACTTATTAAACATGCATAACATAGCATAGTGAATTCGCATAAGCATGCATAACTTATTAAATATGCATAAATCCCAACTTTCATCACATATTAACTTTAGAGTTTCTAAAATGAAGGTAAGAGGGCTTACAAGTATTATGAAGACACAAATCCACTAATAAAGATTGAAAAGCGCCTTTATGCAAGCATATAAAAACCCAAAACAAAGCTCCAATTAACAAAAATCCCAAAAACTCTAGCTTAGCAAATAAAGCTTGCAACTTGATGATGTTTGCAAGCTAATGATCATTCATACAACTTAGAAAAGCTTGTATGAACATCAAAATCTTCCTAGAAATGATTTTTGAAGAGGGTGGAGGCTAGGGTTTTTAGGTGGAGGCCATTTGAGAATTCAATTTGACATAGTTTGGTTGCTAGAATGAATAATGAGGTTTTAGGGTAGGATTAGGGGCTTATTTATAGAAGATTAGAGTGTTTTTAGCCCTAGGATTAACCCTAGGTTAGTTTAGGTCCGTCAGATTTAGGAATTCTCTAGAACCAAGCCACAAGACCAAGCCCCAAATCAAAATGGTGCGCCAGGCAAAACTGCCCGGCCACCCCATGTCGACAGGGCTGTCGACAGTGCAGTCGACACCCTAAGACACCTGTCGACATGCCTGTCGACATGGGGGTCCTGACGGGAGTTTTCCCGCCTGACGCCAATTAGCCCTAATCCTTGTTTTTAATTTGAAATTTAAATCTGTTTTTAACATGGAAATTTCTGAAAACTTCAATGGGCCTTAACTGGGTCATACGGACTCCGATTTTCGAAAACTCGGACTCTATTTCGCGTATTTTTCCGAGACGAACGCAATGGCATAGCCCATTTCCCTTGATTCAGATTTTAGAATTAAATTCTGCCTCGATTTATGTTATAACAGGTTATTGAAAATACGGGTTGTTACAGAGTATAAAAGCGTCCATGATTTGGCGCTGAGAAAGGACTCTTACCCCGCTGAAGGATGGGGTGCGATGGAACAGCTGAGTCCCAACTCTAACTCTCCAGAGTCGAGAGAGAGTATAAAAGCGTCTATGATTTAGCGCTGAGAACTTCTGCTCCGCTGAAGGATCGTTGAGCATATCATGAACCGAGCTCGAACTCTAACCCGCTGAAGGATCGGGAGAGTATAAAAGCGCTAGAGATTCAGCGCCCCAGCAACTCTAACCCGCTGAAGGATCGGGAGAGTATAAAAGCGCTAGAGACTTAGCGCCTCGGGAAAATTCCTCACCCGTTAAAAGATCGGGGGGGCAGGATGGAAGCTGATCCCAAATCCTCCATGTCCCGACATGGGGGCAACACAGTTATGGTCCTAATCAATCCTCAACAAGACCTGGCCAGGCACTAAGTTAATGATTGATTAGGGGCATGCCTATGCATACATACTACTTTACTGCACTTTCACTTATAAGTTGCACTGATAACTTACAATGTTTCATGACTTGTCTGCTTATTTGCGTTTCAAATGTTTAAATGCATAACTAATTATGGAATGCTCGCATGTACAGGATAATGCGAAAGGACACTCACCCCGCTGAAGGATCGGGGAGCGACTGAACAGCTGAGTTCGAACTCTAACCTTGGCGACCGCCAGGAGAGTATAAAAGCGTCTATGATTAAGTACTGAGAAAGGTGTTGGAGACTCAGAACCCACCATAATTTCTGCTCCGCTGAAGGATCAGGAGAGTATAAATGCATGACGACATATGCCACTCAAGGGATCCTATCCCGTCACACGACTGGGACCGAGAATGAAAATGGAGCTCGAACCACTCGTTTCCGGGAATGGGGGGCAGCACACGAACACAGCAGTACAAAAAGAAATCGAATTTCATTCACTAAGTACAGGCTCACAAAACAAAGCTGGACAAAATGCGAGATCCGAACTCGTACAACAACAGCAGACCAGTAGGGAATAACTAAAGGGCCGCGTCCAGAAGGATGACGTAGGCGTATAATTCTAAGCTGCCTGTGCGACTCACGGCGACGACAGAAAAAGAAGCCTGGATAGTGAATTGTTCAGCGACATGTTATACAACTTCATACTCACAACTGGAAGGACCTGGCGAGGCCCTGAGATTTTTTGATGTCTGCCCTACCTTAGTACGATCTTGAGCGATCATTGATTCCTTGGCCTTAATACGACTCGACGTAATCGTGGAATTCTGGACATTTATGAATTACAGGCTTCTTGTACCGTCCCAAACACGTCCTACTCCATGCTTGGATAGTATGATCGCTTGAATTCTGAAAGTGACTTCCTCTTCTCATGTATACATGTCTGAATTTGAAAGGGAAGTGATCCGACCGCATGTCTTTCGCACTCACCCTATAACTGGGGCCATGGCTATTGAAAATATTTACAAACGGCATAACTTAAGTGCCTGTGTTTAACTTGTGTTGTGATCCTAACAGGCCCCCTTGAGGACCAAGAAACAAATGCAAAGAGAATGTCCATCTCCTGATCCCAACCGACTTCTAGAATGGGAAGCTCATATAAGGTTGGATATATCCCATACAGCAATTGGACAAGATGCAGCTATTTCGCCTCCAACCTCTCACTTCATGCAGAAAGCAAGTGGGAACACCCGAGATGAACATGAACCAATCAGCAGTCACACAACGTGCAGCTTCGATTCAGAACGTCGTAGATGGAAACATGGGCGATGGAACGCTACATGCAACTTCCTAGATGAGAATGCAAGAATCACAATGAACTCAGATCATGCACAACCAGTTTTAACTCCAATTCGAATGAATACTCGAGCGACATTTCATACTCAGCTCCGAGAAAGAACGCAACAATTCGAAAAATAGGAACCCGGTCAGGTCAAATGACTTGAACCATGACATGGGGGCAATATCGACGTGGAAACAAGAAATCAGCAAAGACCCCCTTTGTAATCTCAGATTCGATGCTGGGGGCACCAGCCAGGATCTTGATAATGTGCAACAATTCTTTGACGGTGATCTGCTCGCCAGTTTAATTCGGCACCTCTCGAGGAGCGGTACTCCTCTAGTTGATGTGGATAACGACAATCACAGCCCTCACACGTGGGACGTCAGGATCCCCTGTTGTTCCCCCGGACTTTAAATTTTCTCTATAACAAGACTTTCTCAGAGATTTTGATGAATTCAACCCTGAAGTCGATAGACTTTCATGACAAAAAGGTGTTAGTGTCGAGACGAATGACCTAGATGCCTTCCTGACTAAAGAATGGGGTACCTTCTAATTCTTGAAACGATAAGGACAAAGCAAAAGCCCTGGAAAACAATGACAAGAATGTGACATTCCAAAGAGAATCTATACCACTTATCGAGCCCATTATCTTGTTTGTCAAGCACAATTGAACCGAGCATGAGAAAGAGACTCAATAAGACTGTGATAACCATTTCGGACTATGCTGAAGCATAAACGGTGGGGCCCAACTAACTTCATAACGACATTTATTCACTCGCATTCAATAACCTTACTTGACTCCGCAATTGATCTGATAAGAGTTTCCGAAGTCGCTGATGCCCGATGAGGCAATCCTCACTATCTGACTAAAGAGAAGAGATGATATCAAAGAAAATGTGATTCGACCATTCGCATGTACAACTCGAACTCTTGCTGACTCAAGAAGAGCACAGGACAACTTGGGTCAACTAGAATAGCTGAACTTGCAACTCAGCTACGGCCTGAATCAACTGCAGAGAGTATAAGAGCATAAAGACCGTATACCCCAATAACTTAGCTCACCCCCACCGACGCTGGGGGCATAAGCATTAACTTCGCTTGTCCTCCAGTGGCCCTCATAGCATGAATGCTGATTCGCAAGCTGACATTGAATATGACCCTGGCCTGGCACATGACCCGAAATGTATACACTATATCTTCAGAATGTGACAGAATGCATCTTGCCCATTCAAATGAGTCAGTTTACGGGTCAAGTGTGACTTCAAAGGTTTAAATCGCTGCTACACCGGATGGAAGGTGTGACAAATTCCTCCACTACCTTATGATAGTGACGATCGCACGAGCAATGGTTCACATGGTATCAACTACGTCTCTTACTGACTTGCATATGATTATTGAATTGTGAAGCAATCCAGAGCGATCGCGGATTCCTTTGACCACGATCCAGAGTGATCATGGCCTTCAGATTCCCTACTGTTACGATTCAATGCGATTTTAAGATCCTGGATCAATACCAAGATATTAAGATGATCCAAACTTGAATACAAATGACAAATTCATACGTTGATTCTGAAATGCTTCGTCCCAATAGTCCAGTTGTTAGCTCAGAGCCCAAAGATTCTTACATTGCCCCATGATTTGGTTGGCTACTTCATACATTGGCTCATATGAAAAAGAAAGTCCAACCCTACCACGCGCTTGGCTTGCATAGAATAATGATGTTGTTTGGCAACGACTTGTGTGTGTAGAATCACGCTCGGGAGCCAACGATTTAGCATGACATCTGACGGATGAATTAGATCCTTTGATCCAACAAGGTTTAAACGATTTCTTGATCATCTCATATACTCCTTCCGTGGAACTTGGCCTGACTATCTCCCAGCGAAGCAATGCAGTAGTTGGATGAAGCCTTCTCAAGGATAAATGACGTTCCAGAGAGATTTAGCTCAACATATTCAAAGCACATCTCATCTTCGATAAGATGTACGTTGGGGGGCAAAATGTTAGCCTTCTTTGTGACCAGGCTACCAAAAGCAAAGATCATGTTGACACACCTCTCGGTAAATGCTGTCTGATATGGAATCTCTGGATAACATCGCTCTCTGGCATTGGAAGCATCGTCATAAGACACAAGGCAGTTTGGTCAAAATCACAACATCAGTATAAACTGGCCCGAAACCCATATCAAATGACCTCATTTGGATCTATTCACCTCATAAACTCGAAGCCCTTTGAATTAGCTTCAGTTTGAGCTTTGGTTTGGCTCAATCGGACTTACGGTTTGAAAGTTACGCCCATTTCCGTGAACGAGTGTAAGCTGGCATATGACCGCGATCCGATCCGCCCTTGCCTACGCGATCCGATCTGCCGTACGCGATCAGATCCGCCCTTGACTACGCGACCCGATCCGACCCATGACCGCGATCCGATCCGCCCTTGCCTACGCGTTCCGATCTGACCCATGACCGCAATCCGACCCATGACCACGATCCGACCTTCGGACCTGTTCAAACACAGCTTGTTTTGACCTATTCTCAAGGCTACTGGCTCTCCTATTTTTCTGGATCGCCTGCCACGTACCCCATCACGAACCAGTCCTCCCAGGAGCTTTCCTACAGCTATAAATACACCTTCAGAGGGCATTTTCGGGGGACTTTTGGCATCTCCTCATCCATGGCTGCCATGGCCAACACTTCTCCATGAATAACCATTATCTTCCTCAATAAATTCAATGGATTCGGAGAGAATTATTCATTGAATTCAAGTGATTGAAAGACAATATTCATTGTAATTGTAATCTATGAGTGAAATGAGAAAATATGAAGTGGACGTAGGCTCGTTAACGCCGAACCACTATAAAAATCTCGTTGTCTTGCTTTTTTCTCTATTTTTCAGTTATTTCTTCATATCCTATGCTCAAAATACGACGATTTGGGCGTTAGGACCATTTTTTGGTCTAACAGCATACTACCGATGACAAAGGTTGGTTGCATAGGGATTGGAGATTTTGAGTATCTCGAGACGATGGTTTAAGGAGGACAATCCTTGTAGAAGCACATTGTTCTAAGCTAACCATACATCCCAGTGGAGACAAGATGTATAGGGACATGACGCAAGTTTTCTTTATGGCCAGAATGAAGAAGGATGTGGCTGAGTTCGTTTCTAGATGCCAAGTGTGCCAGCAAGTCAAGGCTCAACAAAAGAAGCCTGGTGATTAGCTACACCCTTTTGAGGTTCCACAATGGAAATGGGAAAGTGTTTTCACGGATTTCGTCGATGGGTTGCCGAGGTCAAGGAAGGGTAATACAAGGATTTGTGTAGTAGTAGGTAGAGTTAACAAGAGTGCCCATTTCATTCACATTAAGAGTAAAAGAACAACAACATCATTAGCATCTATTTATCTCTGAGAGATAGTTCGTCTACATGGCATAACTTCTAGTATCGTTAGCGATTGAGATCCCATTTTCACTAGTGTGTTTTGGAAGAGCTTGCAAGAGGCGGTAGGAATGCATTGGTGTTTGAGAACCACTATCACCCTTAGAAGGACGGCCAAACAGAAAGAGTGAATCACATTCTAGAAGATCTTTTGAGGTTATGCATCTTGGACTTTGGAGGGACGTGGGAGGAACATCTTCCATTGGTAGAGTTTGCCTACAACAACAGCTATCAGAGTAGTATTGGCATTGCACCTTTTGAAGATCTATATGGACGACCTTGCCGATCACCGACTTGTTGGTGGGAATCTACTGATAAGATTTTGTTTATGCCTGATATGATTAGAGAAACTTCGAAGAAGATAAATTTGATTCGAAGACCTATGAGGATGGCACATGACCGACAAAAGTCTTATGCTGATAAGAGAAGGACCGATCTTGAGTTCAGTGTTGGAGACATGGTGTTAACTATAGTGTCACCATTGAGGAACGTAGTTCGCTTTGGATCTGTATGGAAATTGGAACTATGGTTCGTAAGGCCATTTCCCATTACAGAAAGAATTTGACAGATGGCCTACAGAGTGAAGCTGCCCGAGAAGCTAAGTGGTGTTCATGACGATTTTCATGTGTCGCGTTTGCGGAAGTGCTTACATGATACCGTGGAAGTAGTAGAGTCGAGCATGCTTAGAGAAGTGGAAGTGGAGCGAGATGCCACAATTAGACGAGCTCCTACATGCATCCTCGGATCGGAGGTCAAGAAATTATGCAACCGATAGGTTAAGTTGGTTTAAGTCCAATAGGGAGACGATCAAGGAGACGCGACTGGGGAGACTGAAGACAAGATATGCGCGTTGTACCCTTTCCTTTTTGAGGTTATGTTCTCAACTTCTCCTTTTTCTACTTCTTTGTTTATACTTGTTTTATCACTTAGTGTATCCTCTCGATTATATCTTTTATCTTTAGGTAGGAAAATCCAATGGTTGTAAACATGTGTTTGAGGCATGTTATGTTTGGTGGATGCAAATTGATGTAAGTGTTTTCAAGTGGTTGCTCGTGGATGCGCTTACACACACATTAGGTACTAGATCAGCTTAATCACTTTCATATTGCATATGAATGAGTGTGCATATTTAAATTAATGGATGTATATTGAATATGTTATCATATGGATGAAGCATTTGAATGAATGGTTGCGCACTCATATAAAAATGATATGTATCATTAGGATTCTTTTGCATATATAATGGACACATTGTACTCTCATATTTTGCACTAAAGAGGTTAACTGAATCAGTAGACCGCCTGATCTTTGCATTAGATAAGGAACATATACACGCACTTTTGCATATGTTCATAGAGCATTAGGAATATTTTAATGACAATGGATGCTTGTGGATGACGGATTAGTAGATGGATGATTGGATGGCAGGATACGTTCTTCTTAACTCGAAGATTTTGGGGATGAAATAATTTAAGGAGGGGAGAATGTAATACCCCGTTATTTCAAAACATGACATAAGGGATAATTAAAGAATAATTAATTTAAGAGAAGAATTAGGTGAAACGGGTAATAACATTGCATTCGTGGCTACGTTCTAGTCAATTTAGACCTATGGTTTGCAGAAATCCGCTTTAGGATGAAAAATTTATCTTTTAATAAATATTGCAGCAAAACATGAAAGAAAGAGGAATGAGAAAAAAATAATGGATACCACTGTCCTAAGTCTTGTTAACAAAAGACTAAGTAGCCCAGTTTGTTACGGCATGTGACTTGCATGGAAGAGGTTCAAAGTTTGATCCCCGCCAACGCCATATTTTTGTTTTAAGGGAATGGCTAAATAGTGGCTTAGTGTGAATGCAATTCAATTAAAAAGTGGTTTAGTGTGAAAAGGGTTAATTGGAGGATTAATTGGAAAACTGGTTAAGAAGAAAAATTAAATATATATTATATATAAATATATGACGTGTGGGTGTCAACACCCTACTATTGCGCAACATATTGCACACATGGCACATTTTTATTGGTTAATGATGTTTTTTCCGCAACATGGCCATTTTCTATTGGTCGGATGACGTGGACGATTCCTATTGCTCCTGATCTAATCTAATGGCCCTAATTACCTAACTACATCTAGATAAACATGCCAAGACCTAAACATAATTTCACTATACCAATTCATGGCGCCTTCATGCTGCCTCAACCTAAACTAGTCCTTCTTCTTCAACAAATCAATGTAAAGGAAATCTGTAAAGGGGATCGAATCCTCAACAACTACAATGCCTAATTCTCTTCCTTAATCAAATCTAAGTGAGTTCAATGACTATTTTTAGATTAAAATAATGCTAAAGAAATTCTAACATGTTGTAAATTTAATTTGGGAATTATGCATGATAATTTGGTTTAATCTGATTGTTAGATCAAAATTTGGACCTAACACCCAAATTGTTCTGAAGCTTATAGAGTTTCAACTGAAGAATGAGAATAAAGGAAATAACACACATAATTTATAGTGGTTCGGCGTTAACGAGCCTACGACCACTTTATATATTATTGATTATATTTTGAAAACTAATACAACCAAGGATTTCTCTCAATATTTCAGTAGTTTGACAATAATGGCAGATTCAATACTCAATATTGCCAAAAAGATCCCAAAAAATGCCAAGCTCTGGGCTATTTATAGCTGATTTTGTCAGGCGGGTCGTGGTTACACGTGGCACGAATCCCGATAACATCGGATCGCATCGCCACCGTTGAGGAAATAGTCAAATTAGCCGTTGTGGACAGGTGTCGCGATCTCCTTGAAAATCGGATCGTGCAGATGGGTAGAATCAGTCAGAATGACTGTTAGGGACACGTGTCGCTAGATTCGTGCGTCTCGGATCGCTGAAGACTTGCTTACGCTTGAATGGGTCAGAGGATTCGCCACGCATCAGGGAATCAGATCGGTCAACACTGGGCAACAACAGATGCTCGGATCGGATCGCCTAGAGGCATCGCTTCGATGATGACATGGGGGCGATCCGTCGAGTCGCGATTCTCCATGGGCGATCCGTCGACTCGCGATCCTCCGTGGGCGAGTCGATAGTGTGCGATCTGTTCGTTTATATTCTTGGAGAACGTGGTTTCATGCTTTCCTCTTACGAATGATCCTAGGTGGCTTGGTCAAAAAGCGAGCCAACATTTTGCCCCCTTGAAGTATGTTTTATCGATGATGGAACATGCTTCGAAGCTATAGAATCGTATTTTCTCAACGAGTCGCGGATCAGAGAACGATTCTCTTTCGGGGATTTCTCAGAATCCTTATTTCTGAATTTATTGATTCGTATCGCAGGCTCGAGTCGCGGTTTTTTAGGGAGATATTCGTTCCGCTCTTGGGTGTGCACTTGGGCCTCGGAATGAAACGGGCTCCTCCTCGAGTCGTGGTGGGCTTTTGGTTCGCGGCCCGCCGGTTTTTCGTGGATCGGATAGGAC
Source organism: Allium sativum (assembly GCA_030737875.1). Taxonomy (NCBI): domain Eukaryota; kingdom Viridiplantae; phylum Streptophyta; class Magnoliopsida; order Asparagales; family Amaryllidaceae; genus Allium; species Allium sativum. Next base: position 1,046,752,065 of record CM060924.1, read on the forward strand.
AGAGAAGGGGAGACAAACGGTCGCCCTCTTTGCCTATATAACCGACCCTCCCCTCTTCACGTTCTTTCCTCTTTCTTTGAATCAGTGGCTAATAAGAAAGTTTTGTACGACGGGTATAGCAACATAGGGGATCCTAAGTCCGATTGGTTTTATATAAGGAAACAGACCGGATGCTCACGAAGATGGCTCAAATCAAGTAAACTTTGATCTTCTAATCAAATATCTTGCTCAAGGAGTCTAAGTATTAACATTCTTCCGCCTTTTTCTTTGTCTTAAACAGATCACATCTTCCCGAAAACGGAGGGTCCGTTAGACAACCATCGATTATCTATTCTTCATCAAAGCAAGTCTGACTTTCTGAGGATCAAAAAATGCATCACTGATGACAATCTTCATAATCATCGTCTTCTGGATAAAAGATTTGGACTTGGTACTAGTGGCAGACCTTATAAGTAAGTGCCGCCAACGGAGGGAGAAGGAACTTCGCAAGCGGCAGAAACAACAAAGTTTCGTAAGAGTCCTTCTCCGATAGTCATCCAGGATTATGAGGACTTGAACATATACAGAGGGGATGAGGTTCGCGGTGACGTATCCAAGGAAATCCCGATTTCTACTCCAATCGAAACCGTCGCTCCCGATGATTTGACGGAAGAGCAGTTATTTGATGAACTAAATAAAATTCCTCTACCCGATGATGTATATTCAGAGAAAGACTTTGAAGGGGGGCCTTTCTTTCCTGCTTCTGAAGAGACCATTGCTCCAACTAGGGAACAAGATATTGGTCAGATGAGCCTGTCTTCAGGCCCGGGTATATTAGGGGGAATTACATGGGATGCACATATCACACACACTATCTGATCCTGCACTCTTATAGCGTGGGTATTCAAAGTTTTAATATGCTCTTCTCTTTTTTCCAGGAACGATGTCCCGTAGGAAATCTTATTCGTATCGTTCTCTTCGTGAGGGCACACCTAGCCTTCGTCCGGATACAGAGCGCTCTCGTGGTCCTTCTCACAAGCCGACTTTCTCGCAGCCTCTCCACCAAAATCGACCTCTACCAAACCTTCCAGTCATCCAGCGATTCCCACAGGGGGAAAGAAACTTCCTAAAGAGTTATCTCCTCCAAAGAGTGCTCCTTCTCACAGCCGGTCGTCCAAAAGGCATCACGAATCTAAGGATAGGGACAACGATTCATCCAAAGAGTCTGAAAAGGAGAGAAGTGATGTTGTCCCTTCCAGTCAGCCAGAATTCGCTGCCCCCGGGTCACGGGACTACATGCATGGTCCCGAGATTCAAGGTAGGCTGGAAAAGCTGCGGGAACTATTCCCAGACATATTCTTCGACCGAATGACATTTGTTCCAGCCTTGGAACCGGTCCCCAAGAACTGGGACAGCGAAGTTGTCGGACATATCCGCCATGTCGCCAGGCAATATGAGATGATGAAAAAACATGCGGTCAACCTTTCAGAAGTGATCCGATCGCTTGAAATAGAAGCACACAGATCTAAGGCGAAGCTTGAAAACAATGAAAGGGCTAGGACAAAAATGGAGAAGGACCTTGAAGATGCTCAATCCCAGCTTGCTTTAGCACGGAGGGACGCTGAAAATTATAAAATTGAATTAGAAAATGCTAAGCAGCGCTTCCATTCGGAACTTGATTCCAATAGCCAAGAAAAAATGGCCTTAAAGAAGGAGGTCGAAGATCTCAAAATGGCCAATATCGAGTTGAAAACAGCACAGGGCCATTTTGAAGCTGAGGAAGCTGCTTGGGAGGCAGAAAAAGCTAGCTTAAAAGAAAGCTTGGCTTTGGCTAAAGCAGAAAAAGTGATTTTAAATGATCAGGTTGCGGACGCGGAGAGACAGGCAGCTCTTGCCGAAAAGAACGTTGAAAGTGCCAACGAATTGGCCACTGCTTCTAATAACAAGCTTCTCGAAAGAGAGAAGGAGATCGAGGGGTTTGAAGAGATGATTTTTGACTTCCTTGGCCAGGTTCTCAAAACTCGCAATATTTCGTGGATCCCGAATTGCCATGTTACTTTGGCCAACTTATGGGATGCCATTGTGGAGGGTGAAAAACATAGATTGGGGGTCGAAGAAATCGATGAGGATGAACTGATGAAGAGCATCCTAAGAGACAATGAACCTGAGGACCTGGCAGAGGGTCGTCGCTTGATTCTAGCGGAGATGGAAAAGGAGAGAACCTTGGCTAAAGGTAAGAGCAAAATTGACGAAGGCTCAAGTTCAGTCGTGGAGCCCAAAACCTCTAGAGTTGAGGAGTACCATCCTGATGATCCGCTAATCCCTTTGGGCCTAACTCCGGTAGTTGTTGGAGCTCCTGTGACTATTCAAGAAGGAGGGTCAATGGAAGGTATCTCCCTTTTTTCCCCGCAATTTGTCAAAGCAATTGTGAATTGTCATCGTTTGGTAGAACAACCAATTGAGTTAGTAACATGTGTTCCTCCTGGTACAGGTGGCGAGCACGTTGACAAGGGTGTTGACAAAGAAAAAGAAGCGGAGAAGGAAGCTGTCTCACAAGGTGCCGGTGCTGATATATCAAGACAGGCTGGGGTCACAACAGCAGAGAAAAGTGTCCCGGCACCTAGCACTGACGTTCCCAAAGATGCTGAGACCATCGAAGCCTTGAGAGACATGGATGGGCGCCATGTAGATGACGAAGAAGACATTATTAGCGCCAAAAAGGTCAACGATGATGACGAGGAAATCTTGGCCAGCCGAAAAGCCATATAGGAGAAAGAGTTGGCTTTGAAGAAGGTGGGAGATGAGGCTTTGGACGTAGTCCCTCTTGCAGAATTTATCCCAAAACTAGGATGATTGTGAAGATTCAGCCGAAATCTATTAGCCGACAGCTTCAATTTGCCAATCCCGATGACTTCCCGGCTTCCCTTTCTGCTAGAAGGAAGAGAAAACAGGCGGAAGAGGAATCTTCAGAAGAACCGGATGTTCCTCTTATTGACAAAAGGAAGAGGAAGAAAGGGGATGCGTCTGATTCCGACAAGGCGAAGCTGGAGAGGCAGAAGCAACAGAAGAGGCCAAAGCGTAAATAGGATATTTGTTGTTTGTTGATATTTTGTCTTTTGGCCAGGAAGTGTAATTGTGAGACTGGTGCTCACTTTTGTTTCTAGGTTGTTTTTAACTTTGTTGAATCGCAGTATATAAATAAAAGTTTATCTCTCCTTGCATCATTGTGTACCTGTATTCAGATAAACTTTCCATGTTTAGCCATTAGCTAACTAATAATAATTACAAATCAGTCAAACAACAGAAAGAAGAATTTTCATGCTATGTTGCACTGCTGTATCAAAGTTCAGTGTATGTATACGAGTGCGTGTACCCCCCAATCAGTTGTTATTGTAGCATTTGACTGGGGTTTACTTAGGATTGATCAGTACTGTCGGCAGGTTGCCCCTTATTTCTGAATATGGGGGACTTAGGATATTTCATGGGATAACAGTGGCGCGGTCGGCCCTTATTCCTTTAACAGGGAATGAGTACTTTCTCAGCGCTCAATCGGAGACGCTTTTATACTCTCTCTCTCTCTCTCTGGAGAGTTAGAGTTCATGCTCAGCGACTCCTTCGCTCCCCGACCCTTCAGCGGGGAAGGAGCTATTTCTCAGCGCTCAATCGGAGGCGCTTTTATTCTCTCTCTCTCTCTGGAGAGTTAGAGTTCATGCTCAGCGACTCATTCGCTCCCCGATCCTTCAACGGGGAAGGAGCTATTTCTCAGCGCTCAATCGGAGACGCTTTTATACTCTCTCTCTCTTGAGAGTTAGAGTTCATGCTCAGCGACTCATTCGCTCCCCGATCCTTCAGCGCGGAAGGAGCTATTTCTCAGCGCTCAATCGGAGATGCTTTTATACTCTCTCTCTCTCTAGAGAGTTAGAGTTTTGCCCAGGCAGCTCCGATCATGGTACACCGCCGTAATTCGTGGATGTCATCTTCGCGTCCTTTATACTCTCTCTCTACTCTGGAGAGTTAGAGTCACGGATCAAGCAGTCTGCAATCATGCATGCTCATCAAACTCGTCCTAGGTGTATATTTTAACCCAAGCTCCGAGGATTAAAGCTAGTCGGACAAACAGTTGGAGCCTTTGTCAAGGCTTTGAGTTCCTCCGATTAGTCTACGGGAGGAACGGTTGGCACCGGACTTCGGGTACCTGCATTATTCACATTGATTTTCATAAAAATAAATAGGCAGATAAATAAAGATGCAATAAAGGCAAATGACACACAGTATTTTTATAGTGGTTCGGTCGAATCATGACCTACGTCCACTTTATAATTTTTTGCTTCAAAGAATCAAACTATTCTAGGCTAGTCGTGCCTTATACATGATTTTCAATAAAGCAAAAGAATAGATTTGAAATTTTCATGTTAAGTATGGCCGTAAATGTTGGGCATTCCACACTTTGGGGATTTCCCTTCCGTCTACAGTTGCCAGCTTGAAGGTTCCATTATCAAGCATATTCAGAATGGAGTACAGTCCTTCCCACTTCGCTCCCATATGAGTTGGGGGTGGAAAGACACGTTTCAGAACCAAGTCTCCGGGTTCCCAGGTTCGTGTTTGAACCTTTTTATTGTAATATCGGGCGACCTGTTGTTTGCATCTCAAGGCACGCAGGTCTGCTTCATCCCTCTTTTCTTCGATCATATCCAGGGACTCAAGGAGCAATTCATTATTGGTCATTGGATCATAATAAGTCACCCGGTGAGAAGGTACCTTTATCTCAACTGGGGTGACTTCTTCCGTTCCAAAAGCAAGGGAGAACGGGGTGTGTCGTGTTGCCGATTTATAGGTTGTCCTGTAGGCCCATAGTGCCAAAGGCAATTCGTCAGCCCACATGGCTCTAGCCCGCTTCATTCTTCTTTTCAGAATGGACTTAATCACTTTATTAGCCGCTTCGACTTGTCCGTTCGATTGCGGGTGCGCCGCAGAGGTGTATCGATTCTCAATGTGGTATTTTTGGCAGAAATTTCTGAATTCCGCGCTATCGAACTGAGTTCCGTTATCCGTTATCACAATCTTTGGAACCCCAAATCGGCAAATTATGTTTCTCACAATAAAGTTGATCACTCGTTTGGTTGTAATTGTAGTTAGTGGCTTAGCCTCGACCCACTTAGTGAAGTAATCCACGGCCACGGTAGCGAACTTTGCTCTGCCCCTCGCTCTGGGGAGACTTCCAATAATATCAATTCCCCACATAGCGAAAGGCCATGGGCTCATCATTGTTTTTAACTGATTAGGAGGTGCTCTAGGTATCTTCGAAAACCTCTGGCATGCGTCACACCGTCGTGCGTATCATGTTGCATCCTTGTTTATGGTAGGCCAGAAATAACCATGCCGCAACACCTTTTTTGCCAAAGTCTGCCCTCCAGTGTGGTCGCCGCATTCGCCTTCGTGAACCTCTTGCAGTACACGCTTAATGTCGTCGCGGGCTATACACCGGAGGAGGGGCATTGAAAACCTTGTCTGTAAAGAACTCCGCCTTGCAGAACGTATCGGGCGGCTTTACGAATCACTTTGCGCCTCTCGCATTTCTTGGTCGGAAGCGCTCCGTTCATCAGAAAATTCTTTAGAGGGGTCATCCAGGACTCCCTTTCTGGTTCCGCCTCTAGCACTGGGTCAATTTCCATCTGATCTATGCTAGGGGACCGAAGTACTTCAACAGGGCTAGCCCGGTCACTTCGGGATCGTCGGAACTAGCCATTTTTGCCAGCTTATCTGCCTGCTGATTCTCAGAACGCGGAATATGAGATATGTTGTAGTGATCGAAATCGTTCAGCAACTCTTTTACTTTCTTTAAGTATAGAATCAATCTTGCACTTTTAGCTTGGAATTTTCCAGTTACTTGGTTTACAACTAACTTGGAGTCGCAGAAGATGTTCAGCTTTGTGACTTCTAGTTCCTTTGCAATACTCAATCCGGCTATCAGAGCTTCATATTCGGAATCGTTGTTAGTGGCATGAAACTCCATCCGGATTGCGTAGGTTATTACTCGTTTCTCGGGGGTTTCAAGCACTATTCCAGCGCCGAATCTTTCGTCATTCCTAGCGCCATCAGTATACAATCCCCAGGCATTGGGATCGAAAAGTAATTTTGACGGCTCAACTTCTTCGTTTGCTATATCTTCCTCAGGGACAGTGAACTCTGCTATGAAGTCGGCTATCACTTGCCCCCGAATTGACCGTCTAGGCTGAAAGTTCAAATTAAATTGACTTAGCTCAATATTCCATTTCAGTAACCTTCCAGACGCCTCTGATCTCTGTAGGACTTGCTTGAGCGGGTGATCGGTGTATATGGTGATAGGATGCGCCTGAAAATAATGTCGAAGCTTTCTAGAAGTGATCAGCAAACTATACGCCAACTTTTCTATTCGTGGATAATTACGCTCTGCTGCTGTCAATTTTTTGCTCACATAATACATAGGTCTTTGGACCTTACTCTCCTCCTTTACCAACGCTGAGCTGATCGCATGGGATGAGACTTCCAAATACACGAATAAGTCCTCGTGATCCATTGGCTTGGATAATATCGGAGGTTTTTCAAGGTGCCTGAGCAGATTCTGAAACGCTTCTACGCAGTCGGGTGTCCATTTGAAATGACGTTTCCCTCGCTTTATTAATTCGAAAAACGTGATGCATTTATCCGTAGCCCTGGATATAAATCTGCTTAGTGCAGCCACTTTTCCGGCAAGGCTTTGCACATCCCTAGTCTGCCTAGGTTCCTGAATATTTCTGATCGCCGCGATCTGATCTGGATTAATCTCAATGCCACGAGAACTGATGATAAATCCTAAGAATTTCCCGGAGGCAACACCGAATGAACACTTGGTTGGGTTGAGTTTCATTCCGTACTTTCGAAGAATGCCGAACATTTCTGCCAAGTCAGTTGTGTGTTGAGGAGACTGCTTGGATTTTACCAACATATCGTCGACGTATACTTCCATTGTTTTCCCGATCTGGTTATAAAACATTCTGTTGACTAAACGTTGATATGTAGCGCCCGCATTCTTCAAGCCAAAGGGCATCACCACATAACAATATAGTCCCAAATCCGTGATAAAACTAGTATGTTCTTGATCTGGAACATGCATTGGAATCTGGTTATATCCTGAATAAGCGTCCATGAATGAGAGAAGTTCGTGACCCGCCGTCGAGTCTACCAACTGATCAATCCGGGACAACGGGAAACTATCTTTTGGACAGGCTTTGTTCAAATCCGAGAAGTCGATACACGTTCGCCACTTCCCATTGGCCTTCTTTACCAGGACTGGATTCGAAATCCAGTCTGGGTAGGTCGAGTCTCTAATAAATCCGTTACTCTTCAGTTTCTCAACTTCTTCTTTCAAGGCAGCGGACCTCTCTGCGCCCAACACTCGCCTTTTTTGCTTTACCGGAGGATGTTTAGGGTCAATGCTTAAGGAATGGCTCATGATTGATCGGGATATCCAACACATGTCCGCGTGGGTCCAAGCAAACACATCCAAGTTGTTTTTTAAGAAATCCGTCAGTTCTTTAGCGAGATTCGGGTTTAACTGGGATCCAATCTCAAGGACCTTCTCCGGGTCACTATCATCGATCGGCACATCCACAGTTGTCTCGTTGGGAGTTGCCATTCTGCCCCCGGGTTCATGATCCTCTCTGGGATCTATATCCTCGGGCATCTCTCTGGGCGACTCTCCAACGGCTATTCTCTTTGGTTGCTATAAGGTCTCCGCCCCCGTTGGGGGAGAAGCGCATTTAGTTTCAATATCCCCTCCGTTGCGAAGTAACTTTAGTTTGGCAACATAACATGCTCGCGCAGCCACCTGATCCCCTCTGACGATACCAATGCCAGCTTCTGTGGGGAATTTCAACAACAAGCACCAGGGGGCTATACAGGCTCCAAACTTGGCGAGGGACGGTCGGCCCAAGAAGGCATTGTAGGGCGATTCAACATCCAAAACCACAAAGGGAAGGATTCTCACTCTCTGGCGTTCTCCTTCCCCAAGTGTAACTGGTAACTCTACATAACCCATTGGAGCAGTGGATGCTCCGTTAAATCCACGGATCCATCCTTGACAGGGCTTCAAATCTTTTATTTCGAGGTTCATCTGGTCAAAGGTCTTTTTGAAAAGAATGTTGACAGAACTCCCGTTGTCCACTAAAACCTTATGGACAGTGGCTGGACCAATAGGTACTGTAATTACAAATGGATCTTCTGTCGGAGCATGGACTCCAATGCTTTCTCGTTCTCGGAAGACGACATCATCAGTCATCATCTTTTGCTGCTTCACCGGGATACTGTCCTCAGGGTTGCTACACTCCCCTACCTCGAGGTGTTGTTTGGCTGCATTGACGTATTGATCCAACGGCTGGGAACTATGCCCGGCGAGATAAAGTCCTCCGATTACGGTATTGATAACAATGTTCTTTCCCTTTTGCTGGGCAGTCGGCCTAGCAACAAGTTGATTCTGGTTCTGATTTGGGGCCTGCACACTACTTGCCCCCTATCCCTGGGTGTTACTCTGTATTCATCTAGCTTTCCTTCTCGAAGCAGCCTTTCGACTACATCTCTTAGGTGACAGCATTCATTCGTCGAATTGCCGTGAATCTGATGAAAGAGGCAAAACTTCCCTGTTTCACGCTCTTTCTCCGTCGACTCTCTGGGAGGTGGCCTCTTATTCTGGAGGACTTCATACGCATCCATGAAGATATTTTCCAGAGTATCATTTATTGATGTATAACTTTCAAAGGCCCTGGGACGAGTCCTTCTCTGGGAGTCGTTCCCTCGGTTCCTCTTCCGGTTGTTACCGTTACCATTATTATTGTTGTTACCTGGCTGACGACCACCCTGATTCTGATTTCCGACATTTACTTCAACTTTCCCCGAGTTGTCTCCTGTCTTCTTAATGGCGACATTGCTCTGGATTTCCTCCTTATTGGCTGTTTTTGCTTTTCGGTTAGCATATACCTCTTCCCGGCGTAAATGTACGTTGGCTTTCTCGTAGAATGACTCTCTGGTGTGGGGCGGTTTGCCTGCCAGGTACCTCCCAAATTCAGTGTCCTTATCTACTCCGTCAATCAGTGCTGCGACAACGGTCGGTTCATGGGGATCTTTAACCTCAGTAGCGGCCAAATTGAAACGATCCAGGTATACCCTTAAACTCTCGCCTGGTCGCTGCTTGACAAGGAACAAATCGATCACACTTTTTGTCTTCTGTGCGTAGATGCGGAATTGTTCTACGAACTTCTCGCTTAACTCCCTGAAGCTAGAAATCGATCTTGCGGGCAAGTGAGTGAACCATAGCAGTGCTACATCCTCCAAGAATATGAGAAACGCTTTACACTTGACAGCATCAGAAGCTGCAGCGGCGGTCATCGACCAAGAATACCTCATCAGATGCTGGACGGGATCAGATCTGCCCGCATATCGGTTCATTTGTGGCATGTTGAAACGCCTTGGGAAAGTCGCACCCAAAATATCGTCAGTGAAAGGGGTGTGACTGCGGTCAATTCCCCAATCTTCGTTCCGTTGTCCACGGCTGTCTGCCAGGATCTGATGGATCATGGCTGCAACATTCGCACTGGTCAGCGGAGGTTCAGGGTCAGTGCCTCTGGTTCGGCGGGGTTCTCTGACCTCTCTTCTGGGAGGAATCACAAAATCTGGGGCTCGGATAGGGCTCCGTTGCCCCCTGTTACCATGAGCATGCGTGCGGGGACGGGGCTGAGGAATTCTGTTATGCACAGGACTGTCCACATCTCGAGTCCTGGGAGCTGTGGCTTGATTGTTCACATTACGATTTGAGGGCCCCGCCCCTAGCGCTTCTTATTCCTGCGATGGCAGGGTTGCGAACCGAAGTTGCTCTATATTTTCGGCTCTCTCGTACGGTCGTCGCGGAGGTCTTGGTGATTCCTTAGACAAAGAAGAATATCCCGGCGTGGGTGAACGAACCGGCGGCGTTCTTTGCCTTGCGAGTTCATCAAGCCTTCTATCCATAGCCATCAAATTTTGTCGCTGGATGGAACTTTCCTGCCTTTGGGCGGCCAATTCATCAAACAACATATCCCACATTTCGGCGAAGCAAGAGAGATCCCCCTTAGTGACAGGAGCAGCAGGATCATATTGGTCATCATCACTCTCTCTTATGCGCAAAGAGCTTTAGCCGGGTCGAGCAGAGGGGCCAGGACGGTAGGAGCGGGCCATAGGCTCCTTTCCAGGTCGAGTTGTAGTCTGATCATCAATTCGAATAGCTGCGGTTCGTGGATGGCGGCTCGCTACGCCCCCCTGAGATCGGTTCGCGGTCGTGGTGCGCGGAGGGTGCGAGGCGTTACCTCGGGATCGAGTGACAACCCCTTCAGCGGCCCGGATCGTCTCGTTCTCATCGACTCGGAGCGTGGTGTCTTCATCGGATCGGTTCGCCCCCTGCGCTTCGCGATCCAGCATTTCTTCATTGCCCAGCTCGTGCACACTCTCTTCAATCGTTTCGTTGGTCTGTGAAGCTCGCACTTCCTTAGATCTTTTTCCAGCCATGATATCTGAATCGCTGGAATCTTCAAAGAACTGAATAGTGAAACTTTAGGACTGATTTCTCAGTGAAAGCACCAAAATGTTAGATCAAAATTTGGACCTAACACCCAAATTGTTCTGAAGCTTATAGAGTTTCAACTGAAGAATGAGAATAAAGGAAATAACACACAGAATTTATAGTGGTTCGGCGTTAATGAGCCTACGTCCACTTTATATATTATTGATTATATTTTGAAAACTAATACAACCAAGGATTTCTCTCAATATTTCAGTAGTTTGACAATAATGGCGAATTCAGTACTCAATATTGCCAAAAAGATCCCAAAAAATGCCAAGCTCTGGGCTATTTATAGCTGATTTTGTCAGGTGGGTCGTGGTTGCACGTGGCACGAATCTCGAGAACATCGGATCGCATCGCCACCGTTGAGGAAATAATCAAATTAGCCGTTGTGGACAGGTGTCGCGATCTCCTTGAAAATCGGATCGTGCAGATGGCTAGAATCGGTCAGAATGACGGTTAGGGACACGTGTTGCTAGATCCGTGCGTCTCGGATCGCTGAAGACTTGCTCACGCTTGAATGGGTCAGAGGATTCGCCACGCATCAGGGAATCGGATCGGTCAACACTGGGCAACAACAGATGCTCGGATCGGATCGCCTAGAGGCGTCGCTTCGCTGATGACATGGGGGCGATCCGTCGAGTCGTGATTCTCCGTGGGCGATCCGTCGAGTCGCGATCCTCCGTGGGAGAGTCGATTGTGTGTGATATGTTCCTTTATATTCTTGGAGAACGTGGTTTCATGCTTTCCTCTTACGAATGATCCTGGGTGGCTTGGTCAAAAAGCGAGCCAGCACTGATCAATTATATCTTAGCCTATAACATCATATTCATGATTCTTATATGCCCTTGTTGATATTATCATCATTTTTACAAGTTTTATCATATCTTTATGATCAGTTCATACTTATGCCCATTATTATTATTATGCTTATTCTTTATCTTATCTCTTCTCCTTCCCTTTTTGGTTTTTATAACCGGGCTACTTCGAGCCTAGGCCAAATCTCATAGAGATGAACGTACAAACGGTAATTTAGGGAACGATGGGAAATTTGGCATAATATACATTGGGTTGGTTTGGGCATGACTAATGTTAAATTTGGCCTAATATATGTCAATTGTTGGGCATGATATGAAATTGGGAATTTTGGGTAATTGACATATTAGCCTAAAATTGGCATAAACTTCAAATGAATAATTTGGCTAAGATAAGCATGCCGAGGCACGAGGTTAGACTTTGTTTGCGGTAGAAGCCTGCCTGGAACCAATAGGCCTAACCAGCAACCGCAAACGGCCAGTCTAATGTGAGAGGTCGTAGGCACAACTAGAAGATGCTTAAACTCAAGGTTTAGTATGGCTTGTTGCAGAAGTCTGCTTGGAACCGCCCGACACATCCAGCGGCTACAAGCCATCGACTTAATGTGAGAGGTCTGTGCATTAGTTACTAATTAATGCTGATCAAAGATCAATATGATACCTAAAACATGTTAGGTGGTTGGGGTTAAGTTAACATATGTAAGAGGACAACTTAACCAATAATACATGAACAAAGTGGATATGGTTAAGGCAAGCTTAACCATTAGTGCATATTAATTAGATAAGTGGATGGGGTTAAGTCAATTAGTTGACTGACAACACTTAACTAATATAAGTTTAGGTTAAGATAAACCCTTGGGAAAAACCTAGTAGTAGTAGGTACCCATTTCAGACAGTTACTTACTTAGTGGTATCAGGAACCTAAGCGAGGCAGGGATGGGGCACGCTTAATGGGCTGATTAAAAGCGGACAAATAAGAGCAAGGTGTAGTAGTGCAGGTTCTGATGGGCTCGTTAATCTTTCACAAGGTGTTCCCGGCATTGGAAGATTTAGCCACTGTACATCAGTAGATATATAGCTATGCACCCACGGGTTGCCACTTAGGGGGTGATACGTCTTAAGGTGGGACCCGCACAGAAACCTACAAGTTAGGGATCCAATCGATTAGGGGTTGTGTGGGGACATCTGGTATCTATTATGGGCAAGTCGACTTTCAAGGATTGTATCGGGCCGATACCTCTTAATAGATGTTACGCCTTAGTCCTACCAATTGTGGGGTTGGGATCATTTCGTTAAGGATTACTAGTAGGTAGTGTAGAGAAATAAATTAAGTAAGAAATATGGGAAGTGCACTAGACATTCCTATATATTAATCCTGTTATCCACCTTTACCTTATGTCATGTTTATACTTTCCATCATGTTTATTCCTGTCATATTGCTTTACTTATTTTCATGCTAAAAGTAACTGGATTCGCCAGGCTTTATGTCTGACCTTTTTGGTTTTGCCTCTTTTTCTTCCATCCCCTCCCCCCCTTGGGTTCCCAAGGAGGAAACACTGAAGCTTGACTTGGATTTCTTTCTTCTTAAAGCACTCGGAAGTGTTGTGAGTAATGCTCAGGTTTATCTCTTTTCATTATGGCTATTTGGAGTGGGATTATGATTTTACTTTCATGTACTCTGAAATAATTTTGTTCAAGATGGATTCTTATGTACTTGATTCTAGTATGTGGTTTTGATGTTGTAACCAAACATGTTTTACTTTTCTGCTGCAATGAATAATGTTTGAATTTTCTTAATTACCATCTATATATCTGTCTTGTGATATTCTTTTCTATACTCTTATAATAATCCATGGAAGTTAATGCATTCCCTTAGTGAGTGACATTTATGGACGTGGGGTGTTACAAATAGTGTTCTTACTTACTAATTAGGAAATATTAATATGTAAACAACTTATAAAAATATGGAAACATGCTTATAATTCATTATTAATCATATGGTAACACATATCTAAGTTTGGGTTGATTTGGACACAATTTGTGAATCCCATAATTTATGAAATTATGGAAACATATGCTTCTTTGAGTATTTAATCTTGTTTAATTGATCTAAGTGTTGTTTGAATTTGTTTGGTACATTAAGACATTTCCTAGGAATGCTATTTTTGACACCAAAAAATGGCATAATGCCCAATGAAAGGGTAATGTAGAGAATAAATGAAGATAAATGACTGTAAAACTGAAAATGGAGAAAATCACACAAATTTTTTTTGGTTCAGTGTTAATGGGCCTACGTCCACTTTATAATCTCTTATATGTTCTTTAAACTATTAGATAGAATAGTTACAATGAAAATACAATAAGAGATTAACAATGATTTGAAAGCTAGAGTATTCAAACTTCCAAAAGTCATTTCTTCTAATTCCAAAAGGTGTACTGATCGGTGATACAGTGCTTGAGCTGGCTTGGACATGCGTCGTGTGATCAAAAACAATAGTGAAGCCTAAGGAAGCGTTCTGCTTCCACGAAATCAGTACCTTTTGAATTTCTAGTGATGGGTGGCCATTAATCCAGTCTGTTCGTATGGCTTGGAACGGGTAAAGCTAAGTGTATGCTATTCCTCAGGTGGACATTAAGTGCGTAGCTAGACCTGGCTTGGCAGGTTCTATCACAACGGCTTCGACTAAACTGCATCTGGCTTTAGTGATAAGCCTAAGTGATGGGTCTCATCGTTCGGCCCATTTCTTGACTTCGACTATCTATTCCCGTTATCCAGGGGACGGGCGTATGGCATTGTTGAGCCTTGATGGGCTAGCCAAAAGGCCCGTTGACATTTTGCCCCCCAAAGTATGTTGCGTTAGGGACAGGGCATACTTTGTAAATACGTGATCTGAACAACTTTTTCCATACCATTCAAAAAAAAATTATTTGGTCGGTTTGAGCTGTAACACCCCGCCTCCGCTAGGGTCACTCGCAAAGGAATGCACTAGCTTTAGTGGGGCATTATTGGTAAACATGCACAGAAATATCACAAGGCAGAACATATAAAATAGCGGAAGTAAAATCGAACTTTCATAAACATGAATACATAAGGTCTAAAGCCTTTTACATCAGAGTACATCAAAACCTGTCCTGCAATAGTAAAGAAGCATAAAGACTTTTTCATAAATTATTCCCCAAATAAAAACAGTAAAGTAGCCATAGCCAGGAAAAGTCCAAGCCATCCATGATGACCTTCAAGCAGAAGAAGTCCGAACTAAACAACAGTATTTCCTCCCTATAACCCGGGGGGGGGGGGGAACGGAAGAAAAGAGGCGAAACAAAACGGGTCAGTCAAAAAGACTGAGTAAGCCCTATCTACTATTAGTATAAAAACTAGTAAAGTTATCTGACATGAGAAACTGAGATGAACATAAGCATGATAACAAGATAGATAGGCTAAATCAAAATAACAGGATGAACTACTGAACTCAGGTAAACTAAGGTGTCATGATAAATTACGATGTCAAGATAAAACAAGGTATCACATCGTCAGGTTTCTATCAAGTATAATATCCCTAAGATATCTATCACGTATAACGTCCCATGGCATCTATCCTGTATATCCGCTCTGCACCTACCGTACTAGTATCCCAACTGTATTACGTGTTATCCGTGAATGACCCTTACTCAAAAGTCGTGTAATGGTCCATGTCAACCTAATATGCCGCATATATAGGTTACTCAACTTATATGTTTCTTTCCATGTATAAGTTCAGTCCTTTGCCATAGGCTGTACGGGCTTTCCCATGTAAACGGTTTATCCTTGAAGTTGTTTTGGACTGCAACCCTTGATCTAGTTGTGTTTTCTTACCATGAACTATCGCGCGTCCACTTAGGATTTATGCCACCTAGGACCGCTAGGGATTATGCTACCTAATGAACGTTTCTGTGTCTCGGTTTGGGTTTTGGCCACCTAGGACCACTAGGGATTATGCCACCCGTCAACCGCGCCCTTGATCCCACGTATGTATCGTGAATCGTTTTCCATGTCTAGATGCACATGTTCCCCAATGTGCCATCCGAGTTCCGTGCCAGGGCAAATCAAGAAATACGGAACTCTATCGGGAGCTTTAAATCGTCTGCCGATGCAGATATCAAGGTCTGTTTTTGTACCCGTGGCTATGGTCCCACGTGACCCCTCCCTCAACTACTGAAAGGCAATCCAAGAAAAATCATGTATAAGAACCACTCCACGGCCCCACTATAGCCCACTTTCCTACGGGCCAACCTCACCCATGACTCGATAGCAAGCACATGGTCTGTTGGGGGTTCCCTGCCTTTCCGCAAGTACGCGATTGACTAAAGATGGTAGGTAGTCGGCGATGCGCTATCCAGGGCAAAAACAAGAATCGTCGACTCCACGCTAATCCATCCCAGTCTTTAGGTTGCTCGCATAGCAACCAAGGCATACTCTTGGTCCTTCTAACGCAGACCTTAACCTCTCATGGGCCTAGTATAATTACCTGGCAGCCCACAGAGGGATCCCAAGAATATCCTTACGTCCCCCGAAGCTTCTACTTCGGCACCCAGTGCGCTGGAGCTTTTATCCAAGTCAGATAACTTGCTCCCCCTCGTATACTAAGCGATGACCAACCGTATCAGGTTACTCATCGTTTTGAGAATTAGTCCTATGTCCTTAGCTAAGAATTATTACTTAGTTACCCTTAACTAAGGTTTACCACTTAGTTTCCTTTCCCGTTATCCTTGATTAACCACGGTTTTCTACCTAGTTCTTCTAGCTAGGGTTTGTCTATTGGGTTAAGTGTTATCATTCAAGTCCATGACTTAACCCGCCCACGAATAACGTCAAAGATTGGATAAGTATTTGAGTTCAAGACTTAGTCCCACAAGTTGGTTAAGTGTACCCAGAGGCTCATGACTTAACCCTATCAAGTCAAATTGGTCAAGTACTAGCTTACCTTAATCCTATCGGATTATCTTGCTAGATTGATTAAGCATAGATTATCTTAATCCCATCAAATTATCGAGTCGGATTGGTTAAGTATAGGTTGGCTTAACCCCATCCTCTAATCGTACTACAATGGTTAAGATTATTCTAAAAGGGTCTTGTGACTTAACCTTATCAGGTCCGCGTATTAGATGGGTTAAGTGTAAGTTACTTAACCCCATCAAATCATCATGTATAATTGGTTAAGTATAAGTTGCTTAACCCCATTAAATTATCATGTTAAGTTGGTTAAGTATTGGTTACTTAACCTCATTGAATTACCGAGTTTAAATTGGTTAAGTGTTTAACTTAACCCCATCGAATTACCGTGTTTAGATTAGTTAAGTGTGGATTACTTAACCCCATCTAATTACCGTGTCGGATTAGTTAGGTGCAAATTACTTAACCCCATCCCCTAATCATCTTGTATGGTTAAGTGTCATTAAGAAAACTTACTTAACCTTGCCAAATTATCATGTTGGATTGATTAAGTGTTGGTTAACTTAATCCCCGTCCACTAGTCGTATAAAAATGGTTAAGCGTCATTAGGCAAATCAAATCACTTAACCTACCCAACCTTGTCATGTTTTGTTAAGTATCATTAGCCTAACCAATTTACTTAACCCATTTACCCATGTCATATTTGGTTAAGAGTCATTAATCAAATTAACTTAACCCTATCATGTGGCATTATTTACTTAATGCACCCCAACCTCTCACATTAGACTTTGTTGTGGTTACTAGTTAAGCCGGTCGGTTCCGGGTAGCTTTACACCACAACTTGGTCTAACCTCGGGTTCAAGCACAACATGACCAACTTCTCACATTGGGTCCTATTGTTTGCAACTACTAGTTAGGCCGGTCGGTTCCGGGTAGTTTTACGTTGCAAACTCAACCCAACCTCGAGTTGGCCACTTTCATGTTTAGTCTAGTGTCATGTTCATAGTCAAGTTTTCAAGCAATTGGGTAGACCTAACTTAATAGGTAAATTCCCAATGGGTAGACCTAACTTAATAGGTAAATTCTCAAGCTTATGTTTTTATGCATTGTAACACCCCGAATTTCGGTTAATACTAAAATTCACAAATTAAAGAATAACTAATCCCAGATGTGGGAATCAAGGGAAACGGGCTGCGTCATTGCGTTCGTCTCGGAAAAATACGCGAAATAGAGTCCGAGTTTTCGAGAATCGGAGTCCGTATGAAAGAGATATGGACGAACGAAGTTAGGCAGAAGAACCCGGAACAGGCCAGAAATGCACTGGCGCACTTATGAAGTGCGCCAGAACAAAAATGCACTGGCGCACTTGTGAAGTGCGCCAGTACAAAAATAGACTGGCGCACTTGGGAAGTGCGCCCGTGCCGAGCCAAGAAACCTGCACAGTTTCTAGAGAGTTCTGTGGTTGGGTGCACCAGTTTGGGGTTTGGGCTTGGTCTTAGGGCTGATTTCTGGAGAGTTCCGAGATCTAAGGGTCCTAAACTAATCTAGGGTTAATCTAAGGGTCTAAAATGCAACCTAATCCTATAAATAAGACCACAACCCTACCCTAATTCATTCATAATTAAACCTAGTAACTAAACTATGGCAAAATGAAACTTGATCATGGCCTCCACAAATCAATGAAGAGGAAAGCAAGCTAATCAACCTCTCTAATCAACTTCTAATCCATTCTAAGCATCTTAATCTTCTTCATTTGGAGTGCAAATTGCTAGTGGTGAGTTTCTATCACTTTGATGATCAATTGTTAAGATAAGTAGATTAGGTGTAATGAGATTTATGGTCTTGAATGCGGATTTGTGAGTTTGAATCATTTGTAATGATATGCTAATCTATGTATAATATTAATCCTATGTTGAATATGTAAGTTTATGCAAGTTGAATATGAGAGTTTATGCAAGTTGGATATGTGGGTTTATGCATAATAAGTAATTGATTTTATGCAAGTTAAGTAGGTGATATTATGCATGATGAGTATGTGATTCTATGCATGCTAAGTATATGATATTATGCAAGTTTAGTATGTGATTCTATGCATGCTAAGTATATGATATTATGCAAGTTTAGTATGTGATTCTATGCATGCTAAGTATGTGATAATATGCATGATTAATAAGTTGTTTTATGCATATTTAACAAGTGGGTTTATGCATGTTTAACAAGTTCATATGCAAGTTACATGTATGATAATATATGCTATGCAAGTTACATGTTTGTTAATATGCAAGTTACATGTATGATAATATGCAAGATATGCTATGCAAGTTACATGTTTGTTAATATGCAAGTATGTGAATGCTTATGCAAGTTATGTGTATGCTTAGATGCATGTTTAACATGTTATGCAAGTTGTGAGAATGCTTATATGCAAGTTCAACATGTTATGCAAGTTATGTGTGCTTATGCAAGTTATGTGAATGCTAATATGCAAGTTCAACATGTTATGCAAGATATGTGTATGATAATATGCAAGTTCATATGCAATATGTTATGCAAGTCATGTGCGATAATATGCAAGTTTGGGTTAAATATAGTTGGGTTAATATATGCTCATGTATGCAAGTTGACATTCTCTTAACCCATGACAAAGTTATATGCTAAGATTTGGTTAAACCCATGATGTTGTGATGGATCTTCCCTTTTATTATGTCGTGAAATGAAAACGATTTGCGTGGGGAACGATGGGGTTAATAAAGATGATTAATAAAAGTATGATTGGGTATGATTAAGCATACCATAAAAACAAATTAACATAAGTGGGAATTTACCTATTGAGTTAGGTCTACCCCATGGGAATTTACCTATTGAGTTAGGTCTACCCATGTTATGAAAAACTTGATATTAATTAGGGATAATTAATATAAATTATGGGGGTGATTAATTAGGTGTAATTAATCGACTAAGACACGAGGTTGGACTCAGTTGTAGCGTAAAACTGCCCGGACCCAACCGGCTTAACCAGTTGCTACAAATGTTAGCCCAATGTGAGAGGTCTTAGGCACAAACTAAATACGTGATTAATGCAAAGACACGAGGTTAGACTCGGTTATGACATAAGGCTGCCCGGACCCAACCGGCTTAACCAGCCGTCATAAAAGATAGTCTAATGTGAGAGGTCTTTATGAGGATCACGGTCTTAATTAATTAAGAAACACTTAACCATATAAGCATGTAGTGGGGCTTGAGGGTTAAGTGGGTGCCTTGGGTGGCATGAGAAAACTAGTGGGTTGCCTTGGGTGGCAATAGAAAACACGATTAGAATACTTAACCAAAGTGGAACATGTAATTAAACATGATTAAGGGGTTAAGTAAGTGCCTCGGGTGGCATGTGGGAATTAAGTAAAGGACTTGGGTGTCATGTGGAAATCTAGTGGGTGCCTTGAAAGGTAATTAAAATATGATTAATGACTTAACCAAAGTATTTATAACATGTAAGTAGACCTGGTTAAAGGGGTTAAGTGGGATACACTAGATAAAAAAATAACAAGCTTAGGTGGTAGCTTGTGGGGGCCCATCTCAACCAATATCCCAAACGTATCTTTGTGGGCTCGACCCAAGTCGGGTGACGGGACACGCATATTGGGCTTGACTATAAGAGGCCAAAAACGGGTTAGCGGTGGCAACGTAGGACCAACGGGTTTCATATGCGTGTGTGGACCCGGGCTGGTTAGTAAATCGTTGTTACATCGTGTAGATATAAAGCCGTGCACCGTTGATATTATCAGGTTGCCACTTCGGGGAAATGATACACCCCATTGTGGGACCAGCACGGGTATCTACGTTAGGGAGCCGATCGCTTGGGAGTAGTGGGTACACCTAGTAATGATAGGGGCAGACGGCACCTATGTAGGGGTACTAGAAACTACTGGGTAAAAATTACTAAGTACATTTAGTGGGATCAACCTTTAAGTAGGAATTAATCTTAGGTAGGTAAAACTGGTGTGGTGCAGTGTAGGAATTTTCTTTGAGTAGGTCTGGGGCGGTGTAATTTAGTAATTATCCTTGGGTGGATAAATGCGTCTTTACGGTGATCTTAGTTTATCCTAAGTTTACCAAGCTGCTTAGTGTAGCCATTCATCCCCAGTCGTTACCGTATATCAACTTATGTCTTCTCTGGTTATTTTAATGAATGTATTGTTAGGGTTATAGGACTCACTCAGACTTATGTCTGACCCCGTTGTTTTTATCTTTTTCCCCAACCCCAGGTTATTAGAGTGGGCCTGGTGCTAGTGGGCTTTGATCTGATTGCTGTATCTATCCTATGGAGCTTGGACCGTTGAAGTGAAACCGAGCTTATCTTTCCTTTTATGGCTATTAGTTATGTAGTGGGGTTATGTACTTCTATTTTATCAAGATGGATATTATGTACTTGACTTTGGTTTATGGTTTTGTGATGTAACCAAACATGTATTACTTTCCGCTGCAATGAAATGGTGTTTTAAATTTTCAAGTATTACTTATATCTGTCTTGTTGTAATTTTACTGTTCTATATTCACTTAAAATACTTCACCGAAACTAAGGCATTCCCCTGGTATGAGTGACCTTAGCGGACGTGGGGTGTTACACGTGGTATCAGAGCTTGAGGTTACCAGAACAGATAAATTTTTTAGAAAAACTATTTTCTAAGAATATTTTTGAAAGGAGTATTTTTAAAAACATGTCTTTTAAAAGAAAAGTTTTTGAAAGAAAAGCATAATCCCCAATAGCCATATCAATATCTTTCGAATTCTCCGTTTTGAATCTCTTCCTCTCTCGTTTTGAGTTTCCCCTCCGCGTATAGATGACCTTTCTAAGATAGATAAGAATGGAAATCCACTTCAAGGGACTTAGACGTTAGTCAGATTAGAAGTTGCTTCATGAAGGAGGAGGACTGGTAGGTATCTATTGGATAGACGAAGGGAGGAAGGCTCAAATAGTTGTTTGGTTAATAAAGGACGAAGCCTCATTGATGGGAGGTCACGAGTGGAGAATGGGAAGGAGAAGGGTAGTAGTTATCCTTTTGGGAGGAATAGGACACCTTATTAGGATTGACCAAAGAAGCAAGGACAAGGTATGGAATCTTCTGGAGGGTAGTTGTATTCCCTCACGACTAGGGTGCCGGATGGGGATAAGACCGTCTAGGTTGGAATTTGGATTTCTTTATTATCCGATTCGAACTTTATTTGATTTGGACGCATTAAGTTCGTTTATCTCATCATTGTTAGTGAGTTACTGCACTTAGACACCAGTTTAGTAGATGATCCCTTAGTTGTTTCAAACCCAATTGGGCTCCATGATGTGTTTGGGTTTGAAAGTTTCTATACTTAGCATTGAGTTTGGATGTGATGCTTGTTGGGCTTCACGGACTATGGGTTAGTTTTGGGCATAGACTGGTTATCCAGTAGGGGTGCCGTTCCTGATTTTGAGGGGAGAGTTGTCAGGCTTATGACCCGCTTGGGTAATACTCTCGAGATCTCTTGTAATCCCATGGAATCTGTTTTGCTAAGTTACCTAGAATCGCTTGACACGTCGGTCGAGAGTTTGCGATCTGTTAGAGTGGTCCGGGAATACTCGGATGTGTTTGAGAAGGTGAAGGGCTTACCTCCGGAGCGGGAGATTGACTTCTGAATATATCTGGTAAACAATGCCAAACCAGTGACTTGGCCAGTGTGCCACAAGGCTCCTCGTGAGAGGAGGGAACTCCATAAGTAAGTAGGCGATTGCTTGAGAAGGGGTTCATAAGAAGAAGTATATCGGAGTGGGGCGCTCCAGTAGTTTTTGCCATGAAGGCGGATGGGTCCCTCAGACTTTGTGTAGGCTAAAGAGAACTAAATAAACTCACAAAGAAGAATAGACACCCATTGCCAAAGATTGATGATCTCTTTGATCAGTTGGTTGGCGCCTCAGTATTTTCGCAGTTGGACTAAGCCACATGGTTTCGTCAGTTGAGAGTGGCTGACGATAGTATAGAGAAGATTGCCTTTAGGACTCCGGATGGTTTTATGAGTGGCTGGTGATGCTATTTGGTTTGACGAACGCCCCCGCATACTTTGTTGATTGGAAGAGAAGGGTGTTCAGGGAGTACCTAAATAAGTTTGTGATGGCCTTTGTAAATGACATCTTGGTCTTTTCAAGGAGCGTAATAAGTTTTCGTATGTGCTCAATAGGGTGAGCAAAGCCAGTTATAGGATAAACGGTGGTTTTGGAGCGAGACTGGCGAGGACATCCAAAGTTGGTCAAAGGCTTAATTGTTTAGCCATTATTATTATTATTTTTAGTATCATCTCACGTAGGTTGCCTGAACTCGAAGGAGATGTCCCTTGGGTGTTTGTCTGATATTGGTTTCGGCCTTTGGGGCTTGCATTTGGGGGATGTCGAATTCGTCTAGGGTGGTCTGCGTGAGAGATGGACAGTTGTGACGATTTTGGATAGGATTCTTAGCATCTTATGAGTTTGAGATAGCGTATACCCCTAACAAGGGAAACAGGGTAGTAGACGCCTTAAGAAGAAAAAGGTTGTCCGTTGGACTATAGAGTTTAGAATTTATTTCTATGTTTGACTTTAGACCTTCCGTTGACTTTGTACCCGGTTTTGCTAGCCTCCCTGGAGGTTAGGCCTACTCTTTTAGGCGGATTGGCGGAGCACAGCGAGACGACCCACAGTTGGATGAGTTAGTAGAGAAGCTCACGAGGAGAAGGTCGTCCAGCATTTTGAATAAGATACACCCTAGATGGTAAGGGGTGGTTGCGTAGAGACGATAGACTTTGTGTACCGCAAGACGAGAATTTAAGGAAGGCTATATTTGATGATACACATCGATCGAAGATGACCATTCATCCCGGTAGGGACAAGATGTACCAAGACATGAGGCGAGTTTTCTTTTTGGCCAATATGAAGAAAGACGCGGCCAAGTATGTCGCTAGATGCTTGGTACGCTAACAAGTGGAAGTGGAACAGAAGAAACCCGGAGGGTTGCTTCACCCGTTGGAAGTTCCGAAATAGGAAGTAGGATAGTGCCTCGTTGGATAACCGAAATCAAGGAAGGGTAATACGGGGATTGGGCTTATGGTAGATAGACTTACTAAGTGTGCCCATTTCATACCCGTGAAGAGCAAGAGGACTATTCTATGTCTAGCTTCAGTTTACCTTCAAGGGATTATTAGATTGCATGGTGTACCTCCCAGTATAGTGAGCGATCGAGATCCTATCTTCACCAGTGAGTTTTGGAGAAGTTTGCAAGAGGCGGTAGGGACTCAGTTGTGTTTGAGCACCGCATCTCATCCTCAGACGGACGGTCAGACCAAGAGGGTGAACCATATCTAGAACATCTTTTGAGGTTATGTATTTTGGATTTTGGAGGTACATGGGAAGAGCATCTTCCATTGGTGGAGTTCGCATATAATAGCAGCTTTCAGTCCAGTATTGGTATGGCTCCTTTCAAAGCTCTTTATGGAAGGCCTTGTCGATCTCCTACATGTTGGTGGGAATCTACGGATAAGATCTTGCTTGGGCCAGATATGGTTAGAGAGACTTCAGAGAAGATTGACTTGATTCGAAGAAGGATGAAAGCGGCGGAATCTTATGTGGACAAGAGGAGAACAGAGATTGAGTTTGATATTAGGACATGCTTTTTATCAAGGTGTCTCCGTTACAGAATGTGGTTCACTTTGGATCTGTTAGGAAGTGAGTACCAAGGTTTGTAGGGCCATTTCCCATTAAGGAAAGAATTGGACGGATGGCATATAGAGTGGAGTTGCCTGACAGACTTAGTAGTATACGTGATGTATTTCATGTGTCCCATTTGAGGAAGTGCTTACATGAGACCGCTGAGGTGATAGAGCCGAGTTTGCTTAAAGAAGCAGAGTTAGAGCGCGATGAGACGATTCGACGAGCTCCTACTCGCATCATTGGGTCAGAGACTAGGAAGTTGAGGAACAGAGAAGTTCAGCTAGCTAGAGTGCAATGGGGAGATGACGAAAGAAATGCTACTTGGGAGACGGAAGCGAAGATGCGTTCTTTGTATCCATTTCTTTTTGGAGAGTATGTCTTTTAACTTCTCCTTTATCGCCTGCCTAGTACTTACCTTATCTTTAGTATGCCCTCTCATTAGTATCTTTGACCTTTAAATAGGGTAAACCTATGGTTGAAACATGTGTTTGAGACATGTTATGGTTGATGGATGCATGTGGATGCAAGTGTTTACTAGTGGTTGCTCGTGGATGCATATATACACACTCTAGGCACTAGATCGGCTCAATCACTTCATATTGCATATTGCATAAAATTGTGTGTAGTTAGCTATATTTATGGATGTATAATGATTGTGTTATCATATGGATGATGCATTTTGGTGAATGATTGTGCACTCATATAGATATTGTATGTGTCGATAGGGTTATCTCGCATACATATTGGATGCATGGCACTATCATGGTTTGCATATGTTCGTACATTAGATAGGGAACATATACACACACTTTTCGCATATGCTCATACATCATTAGAAATTGTTTAAGGACAATGGATGCTCGTGTTTGATGGATTGAGTAGATGGTTGTTTGGATGGTAGGATATGCATTCTCCTTAGCTTAGAGATTTCGGGGACGAAATCCTTTAAGGAGGGGAGAATGTAACACCCCGAATTTCGGTTAATACTAAAATTCACAAATTAAAGAATAACTAATCCCAGATGTGGGAATCAAGGGAAACGGGCTGCGTCATTGCGTTTGTCTCGGAAAAATACGCGAAATAGAGTCCGAGTTTTCGAGAATCGGAGTCCGTATGAAAGAGATATGGACGAACGAAGTTAGGCAGAAGAACCCGGAACAGGCCAGAAATGCACTGGCGCACTTATGAAGTGCGCCAGAACAAAAATGCACTGGCGCACTTGTGAAGTGCGCCAGTACAAAAATAGACTGGCGCACTTGGGAAGTGCGCCCGTGCCGAGCCAAGAAACCTGCACAGTTTGTAGAGAGTTCTGTGGTTAGGTGCACCAGTTTGGGGTTTGGGCTTGGTCTTAGGGCTGATTTCTGGAGAGTTCCGAGATCTAAGGGTCCTAAACTAATCTAGGGTTAATCTAAGGGTCTAAAATGCAACCTAATCCTATAAATAAGACCACAACACTACCCTAATTCATTCATAATTAAACCTAGTAACTAAACTATGGCAAAATGAAACTTGATCATGGCCTCCACAAATCAATGAAGAGGAAAGCAAGCTAATCAACCTCTCTAATCAACTTCTAATCCATTCTAAGCATCTTAATCTTCTTCATTTGGAGTGCAAATTGCTAGTGGTGAGTTTCTATCACTTTGATGATCAATTGTTAAGATAAGTAGATTAGGTGTAATGAGATTTATGGTCTTGAATGCGGATTTGTGAGTTTGAATCATTTGTAATGATATGCTAATCTATGTATAATATTAATCCTATGTTGAATATGTAAGTTTATGCAAGTTGAATATGAGAGTTTATGCAAGTTGGATATGTGGGTTTATGCATAATAAGTAATTGATTTTATGCAAGTTAAGTAGGTGATATTATGCATGATGAGTATGTGATTCTATGCATGCTAAGTATATGATATTATGCAAGTTTAGTATGTGATTCTATGCATGCTAAGTATATGATATTATGCAAGTTTAGTATGTGATTCTATGCATGCTAAATATGTGATAATATGCATGACTAATAAGTTGTTTTATGCATATTTAACAAGTGGGTTTATGCATGTTTAACAAGTTCATATGCAAGTTACATGTATGATAATATATGCTATGGAAG
This sequence comes from Allium sativum, assembly GCA_030737875.1. Classification (NCBI taxonomy): domain Eukaryota; kingdom Viridiplantae; phylum Streptophyta; class Magnoliopsida; order Asparagales; family Amaryllidaceae; genus Allium; species Allium sativum. The sequence continues at coordinate 1,046,778,215 of CM060924.1, forward strand.
TTACATGTTTGTTAATATGCAAGTTACATGTATGATAATATGCAAGATATGCTATGCAAGTTACATGTTTGTTAATATGCAAGTATGTGAATGCTTATGCAAGTTATGTGTATGCTTAGATGCATGTTTAACATGTTATGCAAGTTGTGAGAATGCTTATATGCAAGTTCAACATGTTATGCAAGTTATGTGTGCTTATGCAAGTTATGTGAATGCTAATATGCAAGTTCAACATGTTATGCAAGATATGTGTATGATAATATGCAAGTTCATATGCAATATTTTATGCAAGTCATGTGCGATAATATGCAAGTTTGGGTTAAATATAGTTGGGTTAATATATGCTCATGTATGCAAGTTGACATTCTCTTAACCCATGACAAAGTTATATGCTAAGATTTGGTTAAACCCATGATGTTGTGATGGATCTTCCCTTTTATTATGTCGTGAAATGAAAACGATTTGCGTGGGGAACGATGGGGTTAATAAAGATGATTAATAAAAGGATGATTGGGTATGATTAAGCATACCATAAAAACAAATTAACATAAGTGGGAATTTACCTATTGAGTTAGGTCTACCCTATGGGAATTTACCTATTGAGTTAGGTCTACCCATGTTATGAAAAACTTGATATTAATTAGGGATAATTAATATAAATTATGGGGGTGATTAATTAGGTGTAATTAATCGACTAAGACACGAGGTTGGACTCAGTTGTAGCGTAAAACTGCCCGGACCCAACCGGCTTAACCAGTTGCTACAAATGTTAGCCCAATGTGAGAGGTCTTAGGCACAAACTAAATACGTGATTAATGTAAAGACACGAGGTTAGACTCGGTTATGACATAAGGCTGCCCGGACCCAACCGGCTTAACCAGCGGTCATAAAAGATAGTCTAATGTGAGAGGTCTTTATGAGGATCACGGTCTTAATTAATTAAGAAACACTTAACCATATAAGCATGTAGTGGGGCTTGAGGGTTAAGTGGGTGCCTTGGGTGGCATGAGAAAACTAGTGGGTTGCCTTGGGTGGCAATAGAAAACACGATTAGAATACTTAACCAAAGTGGAACATGTAATTAAACATGATTAAGGGGTTAAGTAAGTGCCTCGGGTGGCATGTGGGAATTAAGTAAAGGACTTGGGTGTCATGTGGAAATCTAGTGGGTTCCTTGAAAGGTAATTAAAATATGATTAATGACTTAACCAAAGTATTTATAACATGTAAGTAGACATGGTTAAAGGGGTTAAGTGGGATACACTAGATAAAAAAATAACAAGCTTAGGTGGTAGCTTGTGGGGGCCCATCTCAACCAATATCCCAAACGTATCTTTGTGGGCTCGACCCAAGTCGGGTGACGGGACACGCATATTGGGCTTGACTATAAGAGGCCAAAAACGGGTTAGCGGTGGCAACGTAGGACCAACGGGTTTCATATGCGTGTGTGGACCCGGGCTGGTTAGTAAATCGTTGTTACATCGTGTAGATATAAAGCCGTGCACCGTTGATATTATCAGGTTGCCACTTTGGGGAAATGATACACCCCATTGTGGGACCAGCACGGGTATCTACGTTAGGGAGCCGATCGCTTGGGAGTAGTGGGTACACCTAGTAATGATAGGGGCAGACGGCACCTATGTAGGGGTACTAGAAACTACTGGGTAAAAATTACTAAGTACATTTAGTGGGATCAACCTTTAAGTAGGAATTAATCTTAGGTAGGTAAAACTGGTGTGGTGCAGTGTAGGAATTTTCTTTGAGTAGGTCTGGGGCGGTGTAATTTAGTAATTATCCTTGGGTGGATAAATGCGTCTTTACGGTGATCTTAGTTTATCCTAAGTTTACCAAGCTGCTTAGTGTAGCCATTCATCCCCAGTCGTTACCGTATATCAACTTATGTCTTCTCTGGTTATTTTAATGATTGTATTGTTAGGGTTATAGGACTCACTCAGACTTATGTCTGACCCCGTTGTTTTTATCTTTTTCCCCAACCCCAGGTTATTAGAGTGGGCCTGGTGCTAGTGGGCTTTGATCTGATTGCTGTATCTATCCTATGGAGCTTGGACCGTTGAAGTGAAACCGAGCTTATCTTTCCTTTTATGGCTATTAGTTATGTAGTGGGGTTATGTACTTCTATTTTATCAAGATGGATATTATGTACTTGACTTTGGTTTATGGTTTTGTGATGTAACCAAACATGTATTACTTTCCGCTGCAATGAAATGATGTTTTAAATTTTCAAGTATTACTTATATCTGTCTTGTTGTAATTTTACTGTTCTATATTCACTTAAAATACTTCACCGAAACTAAGGCATTCCCCTGGTATGAGTGACCTTAGCGGACGTGGGGTGTTACACGTGGTATCAGAGCTTGAGGTTACCAGAATAGATAAATTTTTTAGAAAAACTATTTTCTAAGAATATTTTTGAAAGGAGTATTTTTAAAAACATGTCTTTTAAAAGAAAAGTTTTTGAAAGAAAAGCATAATCCCCAATAGCCATATCAATATCTTTCGAATTCTCCGTTTTGAATCTCTTCCTCTCTCGTTTTGAGTTTCCCCTCCGCGTATAGATGACCTTTCTAAGATAGATAAGAATGGAAATCCACTTCAAGGGACTTAGACGTTAGTCAGATTAGAAGTTGCTTCATGAAGGAGGAGGACTGGTAGGTATCTATTGGATAGACGAAGGGAGGAAGGCTCAAATAGTTGTTTGGTTAATAAAGGACGAAGCCTCATTGATGGGAGGTTACGAGTGGAGAATGGGAAGGAGAAGGGTAGTAGTTATCCTTTTGGGAGGAATAGGACACCTTATTAGGATTGACCAAAGAAGCAAGGACAAGGTATGGAATCTTCTGGAGGGTAGTTGTATTCCCTCACGACTAGGGTGCCGGATGGGGATAAGACCGTCTAGGTTGGAATTTGGATTTCTTTATTATCCGATTCGAACTTTATTTGATTTGGACGCATTAAGTTCGTTTATCTCATCATTGTTAGTGAGTCACTGCACTTAGACACCAGTTTAGTAGATGATCCCTTAGTTGTTTCAAACCCAATTGGGCTCCATGATGTGTTTGGGTTTGAAAGTTTCTATACTTAGCATTGAGTTTGGATGTGATGCTTGTTGGGCTTCACGGACTATGGGTTAGTTTTGGGCATAGACTGGTTATCCAGTAGGGGTGCCGTTCCTGATTTTGAGGGGAGAGTTGTCAGGCTTATGACCCGCTTGGGTAATACTCTCGAGATCTCTTGTAATCCCATGGAATCTGTTTTGCTAAGTTACCTAGAATCGCTTGACACGTCGGTCGAGAGTTTGCGATCTGTTAGAGTGGTCCGGGAATACTCGGATGTGTTTGAGAAGGTGAAGGGCTTACCTCCGGAGCGGGAGATTGACTTCTGAATATATCTGGTAAACAATGCCAAACCAGTGACTTGGCCAGTGTGCCACAAGGCTCCTCGTGAGAGGAGGGAACTCCATAAGTAAGTAGGCGATTGCTTGAGAAGGGGTTCATAAGAAGAAGTATATCGGAGTGGGGCGCTCCAGTAGTTTTTGCCATGAAGGCGGATGGGTCCCTCAGACTTTGTGTAGGCTAAAGAGAACTAAATAAACTCACAAAGAAGAATAGACACCCATTGCCAAAGATTGATGATCTCTTTGATCAATTGGTTGGCGCCTCAGTATTTTCGCAGTTGGACTAAGCCACATGGTTTCGTCAGTTGAGAGTGGCTGACGATAGTATAGAGAAGATTGCCTTTAGGACTCCGGATGGTTTTATGAGTGGCTGGTGATGCTATTTGGTTTGACGAACGCCCCCGCATACTTTGTTGATTGGAAGAGAAGGGTGTTCAGGGAGTACCTAAATAAGTTTGTGATGGCCTTTGTAAATGACATCTTGGTCTTTTCAAGGAGCGTAATAAGTTTTCGTATGTGCTCAATAGGGTGAGCAAAGCCAGTTATAGGATAAACGGTGGTTTTGGAGCGAGACTGGCGAGGACATCCAAAGTTGGTCAAAGGCTTAATTGTTTAGCCATTATTATTATTATTTTTAGTATCATCTCACGTAGGTTGCCTGAACTCGAAGGAGATGTCCCTTGGGTGTTTGTCTGATATTGGTTTCGGCCTTTGGGGCTTGCATTTGGGGGATGTCGAATTCGTCTAGGGTGGTCTGCGTGAGAGATGGACAGTTGTGACGATTTTGGATAGGATTCTTAGCATCTTATGAGTTTGAGATAGCGTATACCCCTAACAAGGGAAACAGGGTAGTAGACGCCTTAAGAAGAAAAAGGTTGTCCGTTGGACTATAGAGTTTAGAATTTATTTCTATGTTTGACTTTAGACCTTCCGTTGACTTTGTACCCGGTTTTGCTAGCCTCCCTGGAGGTTAGGCCTACTCTTTTAGGCGGATTGGCGGAGCACAGCGAGACGACCCACAGTTGGATGAGTTAGTAGAGAAGCTCACGAGGAGAAGGTCGTCCAGCATTTTGAATAAGATACACCCTAGATGGTAAGGGGTGGTTGCGTAGAGACGATAGACTTTGTGTACCGCAAGACGAGAATTTAAGGAAGGCTATACTTGATGATACACATCGGTCGAAGATGACCATTCATCCCGGTAGGGACAAGATGTACCAAGACATGAGGCGAGTTTTCTTTTTGGCCAATATGAAGAAAGACGCGGCCAAGTATGTCGCTAGATGCTTGGTATGCTAACAAGTGGAAGTGAAACAGAAGAAACCCGGAGGGTTGCTTCACCCGTTGGAAGTTCCGAAATAGGAAGTAGGATAGTGCCTCGTTGGATAACCGAAATCAAGGAAGGGTAATACGGGGATTGGGCTTATGGTAGATAGACTTACTAAGTGTGCCCATTTCATACCCGTGAAGAGCAAGAGGACTATTCTATGTCTAGCTTCAGTTTACCTTCAAGGGATTATTAGATTGCATGGTGTACCTCCCAGTATAGTGAGCGATCGAGATCCTATCTTCACCAGTGAGTTTTGGAGAAGTTTGCAAGAGGCGGTAGGGACTCAGTTGTGTTTGAGCACCGCATCTCATCCTCAGACGGACGGTCAGACCAAGAGGGTGAACCATATCTAGAACATCTTTTGAGGTTATGTATTTTGGATTTTGGAGGTACATGGGAAGAGCATCTTCCATTGGTGGAGTTCGCATATAATAGCAGCTTTCAGTCCAGTATTGGTATGGCTCCTTTCAAAGCTCTTTATGGAAGGCCTTGTCGATCTCCTACATGTTGGTGGGAATCTACGGATAAGATCTTGCTTGGGCCAGATATGGTTAGAGAGACTTCAGAGAAGATTGACTTGATTCGAAGAAGGATGAAAGCGGCGGAATCTTATGTGGACAAGAGGAGAACAGAGATTGAGTTTGATATTAGGACATGCTTTTTATCAAGGTGTCTCCGTTACAGAATGTAGTTCACTTTGGATCTGTTAGGAAGTGAGTACCAAGGTTTGTAGGGCCATTTCCCATTAAGGAAAGAATTGGACGGATGGCATATAGAGTGGAGTTGCCTGACAGACTTAGTAGTATACGTGATGTATTTCATGTGTCCCATTTGAGGAAGTGCTTACATGAGACCGCTGAGGTGATAGAGCCGAGTTTGCTTAAAGAAGCAGAGTTAGAGCACGATGAGACGATTCGACGAGCTCCTACTCGCATCATTGGGTCAGAGACTAGGAAGTTGAGGAACAGAGAAGTTCAGCTAGCTAGAGTGCAATGGGGAGATGACGAAAGAAATGCTACTTGGGAGACGGAAGCGAAGATGCGTTCTTTGTATCCATTTCTTTTTGGAGAGTATGTCTTTTAACTTCTCCTTTATCGCCTGCCTAGTACTTACCTTATCTTTAGTATGCCCTCTCATTAGTATCTTTGACCTTTAGATAGGGTAAACCTATGGTTGAAACATGTGTTTGAGACATGTTATGGTTGATGGATGCATGTGGATGCAAGTGTTTACTAGTGGTTGCTCGTGGATGCATATATACACACTCTAGGCACTAGATCGGCTCAATCACTTCATATTGCATATTGCATAAAATTGTGTGTAGTTAGCTATATTTATGGATGTATAATGATTGTGTTATCATATGGATGATGCATTTTGGTGAATGATTGTGCACTCATATAGATATTGTATGTGTCGATAGGGTTATCTCGCATACATATTGGATGCATGGCACTATCATGGTTTGCATATGTTCGTACATTAGATAGGGAACATATACACACACTTTTCGCATATGCTCATACATCATTAGAAATTGTTTAAGGACAATGGATGCTCGTGTTTGATGGATTGAGTAGATGGTTGTTTGGATGGTAGGATATGCATTCTCCTTAGCTTAGAGATTTCGGGGACGAAATCCTTTAAGGAGGGGAGAATGTAACACCCCGAATTTCGGTTAATACTAAAATTCACAAATTAAAGAATAACTAATCCCAGATGTGGGAATCAAGGGAAACGGGCTGCGTCATTGCGTTCGTCTCGGAAAAATACGCGAAATAGAGTCCGAGTTTTCGAGAATCGGAGTCCGTATGAAAGAGATATGGACGAACGAAGTTAGGCAGAAGAACCCGGAACAGGCCAGAAATGCACTGGCGCACTTATGAAGTGCGCCAGAACAAAAATGCACTGGCGCACTTGTGAAGTGCGCCAGTACAAAAATAGACTGGCGCACTTGGGAAGTGCGCCCGTGCCGAGCCAAGAAACCTGCACAGTTTCTAGAGAGTTCTGTGGTTGGGTGCACCAGTTTGGGGTTTGGGCTTGGTCTTAGGGCTGATTTCTGGAGAGTTCCGAGATCTAAGGGTCCTAAACTAATCTAGGGTTAATCTAAGGGTCTAAAATGCAACCTAATCCTATAAATAAGACCACAACACTACCCTAATTCATTCATAATTAAACCTAGTAACTAAACTATGGCAAAATGAAACTTGATCATGGCCTCCACAAATCAATGAAGAGGAAAGCAAGCTAATCAACCTCTCTAATCAACTTCTAATCCATTCTAAGCATCTTAATCTTCTTCATTTGGAGTGCAAATTGCTAGTGGTGAGTTTCTATCACTTTGATGATCAATTGTTAAGATAAGTAGATTAGGTGTAATGAGATTTATGGTCTTGAATGCGGATTTGTGAGTTTGAATCATTTGTAATGATATGCTAATCTATGTATAATATTAATCCTATGTTGAATATGTAAGTTTATGCAAGTTGAATATGAGAGTTTATGCAAGTTGGATATGTGGGTTTATGCATAATAAGTAACTGATTTTATGCAAGTTAAGTAGGTGATATTATGCATGATGAGTATGTGATTCTATGCATGCTAAGTATATGATATTATGCAAGTTTAGTATGTGATTCTATGCATGCTAAGTATATGATATTATGCAAGTTTAGTATGTGATTCTATGCATGCTAAGTATGTGATAATATGCATGACTAATAAGTTGTTTTATGCATATTTAACAAGTGGGTTTATGCATGTTTAACAAGTTCATATGCAAGTTACATGTATGATAATATATGCTATGCAAGTTACATGTTTGTTAATATGCAAGTTACATGTATGATAATATGCAAGATATGCTATGCAAGTTACATGTTTGTTAATATGCAAGTATGTGAATGCTTATGCAAGTTATGTGTATGCTTAGATGCATGTTTAACATGTTATGCAAGTTGTGAGAATGCTTATATGCAAGTTCAACATGTTATGCAAGTTATGTGTGCTTATGCAAGTTATGTGAATGCTAATATGCAAGTTCAACATGTTATGCAAGATATGTGTATGATAATATGCAAGTTCATATGCAATATTTTATGCAAGTCATGTGCGATAATATGCAAGTTTGGGTTAAATATAGTTGGGTTAATATATGCTCATGTATGCAAGTCGACATTCTCTTAACCCATGACAATGTTATATGCTAAGATTTGGTTAAACCCATGATGTTGTGATGGATCTTCCCTTTTATTATGTCGTGAAATGAAAACGATTTGCGTGGGGAACGATGGGGTTAATAAAGATGATTAATAAAAGCATGATTGGGTATGATTAAGCATACCATAAAAACAAATTAACATAAGTGGGAATTTACCTATTGAGTTAGGTCTACCCTATGGGAATTTACCTATTGAGTTAGGTCTACCCATGTTATGAAAAACTTGATATTAATTAGGGATAATTAATATAAATTATGGGGGTGATTAAATAGGTGTAATTAATCGACTAAGACACGAGGTTGGACTCAGTTGTAGCGTAAAACTGCCCGGACCCAACCGGCTTAACCAGTTGCTACAAATGTTAGCCCAATGTGAGAGGTCTTAGGCACAAACTAAATACGTGATTAATGTAAAGACACGAGGTTAGACTCGGTTATGACATAAGGCTGCCCGGACCCAACCGGCTTAACCAGCGGTCATAAAAGATAGTCTAATGTGAGAGGTCTTTATGAGGATCACGGTCTTAATTAATTAAGAAACACTTAACCATATAAGCATGTAGTGGGGCTTGAGGGTTAAGTGGGTGCCTTGGGTGGCATGAGAAAACTAGTGGGTTGCCTTGGGTGGCAATACGAAACACGATTAGAATACTTAACCAAAGTGGAACATGTAATTAAACATGATTAAGGGGTTAAGTAAGTGCCTCGGGTGGCATGTGGGAATTAAGTAAAGGACTTGGGTGTCATGTGGAAATCTAGTGGGTGCCTTGAAAGGTAATTAAAATATGATTAATGACTTAACCAAAGTATTTATAACATGTAAGTAGACATGGTTAAAGGGGTTAAGTGGGATACACTAGATAAAAAAATAACAAGCTTAGGTGGTAGCTTGTGGGGGCCCATCTCAACCAATATCCCAAACGTATCTTTGTGGGCTCGACCCAAGTCGGGTGACGGGACACGCATATTGGGCTTGACTATAAGAGGCCAAAAACGGGTTAGCGGTGGCAACGTAGGACCAACGGGTTTCATATGCGTGTGTGGACCCGGGCTGGTTAGTAAATCGTTGTTACATCGTGTAGATATAAAGCCGTGCACCGTTGATATTATCAGGTTGCCACTTTGGGGAAATGATACACCCCATTGTGGGACCAGCACGGGTATCTACGTTAGGGAGCCGATCGCTTGGGAGTAGTGGGTACACCTAGTAATGATAGGGGCAGACGGCACCTATGTAGGGGTACTAGAAACTACTGGGTAAAAATTACTAAGTACATTTAGTGGGATCAACCTTTAAGTAGGAATTAATCTTAGGTAGGTAAAACTGGTGTGGTGCAGTGTAGGAATTTTCTTTGAGTAGGTCTGGGGCGGTGTAATTTAGTAATTATCCTTGGGTGGATAAATGCGTCTTTACGGTGATCTTAGTTTATCCTAAGTTTACCAAGCTGCTTAGTGTAGCCATTCATCCCCAGTCGTTACCGTATATCAACTTATGTCTTCTCTGGTTATTTTAATGATTGTATTGTTAGGGTTATAGGACTCACTCAGACTTATGTCTGACCCCGTTGTTTTTATCTTTTTCCCCAACCCCAGGTTATTAGAGTGGGCCTGGTGCTAGTGGGCTTTGATCTGATTGCTGTATCTATCCTATGGAGCTTGGACCGTTGAAGTGAAACCGAGCTTATCTTTCCTTTTATGGCTATTAGTTATGTAGTGGGGTTATGTACTTCTATTTTATCAAGATGGATATTATGTACTTGACTTTGGTTTATGGTTTTGTGATGTAACCAAACATGTATTACTTTCCGCTGCAATGAAATGATGTTTTAAATTTTCAAGTATTACTTATATCTGTCTTGTTGTAATTTTACTGTTCTATATTCACTTAAAATACTTCACCGAAACTAAGGCATTCCCCTGGTATGAGTGACCTTAGCGGACGTGGGGTGTTACACGTGGTATCAGAGCTTGAGGTTACCAGAACAGATAAATTTTTTAGAAAAACTATTTTCTAAGAATATTTTTGAAAGGAGTATTTTTAAAAACATGTCTTTTAAAAGAAAAGTTTTTGAAAGAAAAGCATAATCCCCAATAGCCATATCAATATCTTTCGAATTCTCCGTTTTGAATCTCTTCCTCTCTCGTTTTGAGTTTCCCCTCCGCGTATAGATGACCTTTCTAAGATAGATAAGAATGGAAATCCACTTCAAGGGACTTAGACGTTAGTCAGATTAGAAGTTGCTTCATGAAGGAGGAGGACTGGTAGGTATCTATTGGATAGACGAAGGGAGGAAGGCTCAAATAGTTGTTTGGTTAATAAAGGACGAAGCCTCATTGATGGGAGGTTACGAGTGGAGAATGGGAAGGAGAAGGGTAGTAGTTATCCTTTTGGGAGGAATAGGACACCTTATTAGGATTGACCAAAGAAGCAAGGACAAGGTATGGAATCTTCTGGAGGGTAGTTGTATTCCCTCACGACTAGGGTGCCGGATGGGGATAAGACCGTCTAGGTTGGAATTTGGATTTCTTTATTATCCGATTCGAACTTTATTTGATTTGGACGCATTAAGTTCGTTTATCTCATCATTGTTAGTGAGTCACTGCACTTAGACACCAGTTTAGTAGATGATCCCTTAGTTGTTTCAAACCCAATTGGGCTCCATGATGTGTTTGGGTTTGAAAGTTTCTATACTTAGCATTGAGTTTGGATGTGATGCTTGTTGGGCTTCACAGACTATGGGTTAGTTTTGGGCATAGACTGGTTATCCAGTAGGGGTGCCGTTCCTGATTTTGAGGGGAGAGTTGTCAGGCTTATGACCCGCTTGGGTAATACTCTCGAGATCTCTTGTAATCCCATGGAATCTGTTTTGCTAAGTTACCTAGAATCGCTTGACACGTCGGTCGAGAGTTTGCGATCTGTTAGAGTGGTCCGGGAATACTCGGATGTGTTCGAGAAGGTGAAGGGCTTACCTCCGGAGCGGGAGATTGACTTCTGAATATATCTGGTAAACAATGCCAAACCAGTGACTTGGCCAGTGTGCCACAAGGCTCCTCGTGAGAGGAGGGAACTCCATAAGTAAGTAGGCGATTGCTTGAGAAGGGGTTCATAAGAAGAAGTATATCGGAGTGGGGCGCTCCAGTAGTTTTTGCCATGAAGGCGGATGGGTCCCTCAGACTTTGTGTAGGCTAAAGAGAACTAAATAAACTCACAAAGAAGAATAGACACCCATTGCCAAAGATTGATGATCTCTTTGATCAGTTGGTTGGCGCCTCAGTATTTTCGCAGTTGGACTAAGCCACATGGTTTCGTCAGTTGAGAGTGGCTGACGATAGTATAGAGAAGATTGCCTTTAGGACTCCGGATGGTTTTATGAGTGGCTGGTGATGCTATTTGGTTTGACGAACGCCCCCGCATACTTTGTTGATTGGAAGAGAAGGGTGTTCAGGGAGTACCTAAATAAGTTTGTGATGGCCTTTGTAAATGACATCTTGGTCTTTTCAAGGAGCGTAATAAGTTTTCGTATGTGCTCAATAGGGTGAGCAAAGCCAGTTATAGGATAAACGGTGGTTTTGGAGCGAGACTGGCGAGGACATCCAAAGTTGGTCAAAGGCTTAATTGTTTAGCCATTATTATTATTATTTTTAGTATCATCTCACGTAGGTTGCCTGAACTCGAAGGAGATGTCCCTTGGGTGTTTGTCTGATATTGGTTTCGGCCTTTGGGGCTTGCATTTGGGGGATGTCGAATTCGTCTAGGGTGGTCTGCGTGAGAGATGGACAGTTGTGACGATTTTGGATAGGATTCTTAGCATCTTATGAGTTTGAGATAGCGTATACCCCTAACAAGGGAAACAGGGTAGTAGACGCCTTAAGAAGAAAAAGGTTGTCCGTTGGACTATAGAGTTTAGAATTTATTTCTATGTTTGACTTTAGACCTTCCGTTGACTTTGTACCCGGTTTTGCTAGCCTCCCTGGAGGTTAGGCCTACTCTTTTAGGCGGATTGGCGGAGCACAGCGAGACGACCCACAGTTGGATGAGTTAGTAGAGAAGCTCACGAGGAGAAGGTCGTCCAGCATTTTGAATAAGATACACCCTAGATGGTAAGGGGTGGTTGCGTAGAGACGATAGACTTTGTGTACCGCAAGACGAGAATTTAAGGAAGGCTATACTTGATGATACACATCGGTCGAAGATGACCATTCATCCCGGTAGGGACAAGATGTACCAAGACATGAGGCGAGTTTTCTTTTTGGCCAATATGAAGAAAGACGCGGCCAAGTATGTCGCTAGATGCTTGGTATGCTAACAAGTGGAAGTGGAACAGAAGAAACCCGGAGGGTTGCTTCACCCGTTGGAAGTTCCGAAATAGGAAGTAGGATAGTGCCTCGTTGGATAACCGAAATCAAGGAAGGGTAATACGGGGATTGGGCTTATGGTAGATAGACTTACTAAGTGTGCCCATTTCATACCCGTGAAGAGCAAGAGGACTATTCTATGTCTAGCTTCAGTTTACCTTCAAGGGATTATTAGATTGCATGGTGTACCTCCCAGTATAGTGAGCGATCGAGATCCTATCTTCACCAGTGAGTTTTGGAGAAGTTTGCAAGAGGCGGTAGGGACTCAGTTGTGTTTGAGCACCGCATCTCATCCTCAGACGGACGGTCAGACCAAGAGGGTGAACCATATCTAGAACATCTTTTGAGGTTATGTATTTTGGATTTTGGAGGTACATGGGAAGAGCATCTTCCATTGGTGGAGTTCGCATATAATAGCAGCTTTCAGTCCAGTATTGGTATGGCTCCTTTCAAAGCTCTTTATGGAAGGCCTTGTCGATCTCCTACATGTTGGTGGGAATCTACGGATAAGATCTTGCTTGGGCCAGATATGGTTAGAGAGACTTCAGAGAAGATTGACTTGATTCGAAGAAGGATGAAAGCGGCGGAATCTTATGTGGACAAGAGGAGAACAGAGATTGAGTTTGATATTAGGACATGCTTTTTATCAAGGTGTCTCCGTTACAGAATGTGGTTCACTTTGGATCTGTTAGGAAGTGAGTACCAAGGTTTGTAGGGCCATTTCCCATTAAGGAAAGAATTGGACGGATGGCATATAGAGTGGAGTTGCCTGACAGACTTAGTAGTATACGTGATGTATTTCATGTGTCCCATTTGAGGAAGTGCTTACATGAGACCGCTGAGGTGATAGAGCCGAGTTTTCTTAAAGAAGCAGAGTTAGAGCGCGATGAGACGATTCGACGAGCTCCTACTCGCATCATTGGGTCAGAGACTAGGAAGTTGAGGAACAGAGAAGTTCAGCTAGCTAGAGTGCAATGGGGAGATGACGAAAGAAATGCTACTTGGGAGACGGAAGCGAAGATGCGTTCTTTGTATCCATTTCTTTTTGGAGAGTATGTCTTTTAACTTCTCCTTTATCGCCTGCATAGTACTTACCTTATCTTTAGTATGCCCTCTCATTAGTATCTTTGACCTTTAGATAGGGTAAACCTATGGTTGAAACATGTGTTTGAGACATGTTATGGTTGATGGATGCATGTGGATGCAAGTGTTTACTAGTGGTTGCTCGTGGATGCATATATACACACTCTAGGCACTAGATCGGCTCAATCACTTCATATTGCATATTGCATAAAATTGTGCGTAGTTAGCTATATTTATGGATGTATAATGATTGTGTTATCATATGGATGATGCATTTTGGTGAATGATTGTGCACTCATATAGATATTGTATGTGTCGATAGGGTTATCTCGCATACATATTGGATGCATGGCACTATCATGGTTTGCATATGTTCGTACATTAGATAGGGAACATATACACACACTTTTCGCATATGCTCATACATCATTAGAAATTGTTTAAGGACAATGGATGCTCGTGTTTGATGGATTGAGTAGATGGTTGTTTGGATGGTAGGATATGCATTCTCCTTAGCTTAGAGATTTCGGGGACGAAATCCTTTAAGGAGGGGAGAATGTAACACCCCGAATTTCGGTTAATACTAAAATTCACAAATTAAAGAATAACTAATCCCAGATGTGGGAATCAAGGGAAACGGGCTGCGCCATTGCGTTCGTCTCGGAAAAATACGCGAAATAGAGTCCGAGTTTTCGAGAATCGGAGTCCGTATGAAAGAGATATGGACGAACGAAGTTAGGCAGAAGAACCCGGAACAGGCCAGAAATGCACTGGCGCACTTATGAAGTGCGCCAGAACAAAAATGCACTGGCGCACTTGTGAAGTGCGCCAGTACAAAAATAGACTGGCGCACTTGGGAAGTGCGCCCGTGCCGAGCCAAGAAACCTGCACAGTTTCTAGGGAGTTCTGTGGTTGGGTGCACCAGTTTGGGGTTTGGGCTTGGTCTTAGGGCTGATTTCTGGAGAGTTCCGAGATCTAAGGGTCCTAAACTAATCTAGGGTTAATCTAAGGGTCTAAAATGCAACCTAATCCTATAAATAAGACCACAACACTACCCTAATTCATTCATAATTAAACCTAGTAACTAAACTATGGCAAAATGAAATTTGATCATGGCCTCCACAAATCAATGAAGAGGAAAGCAAGCTAATCAACCTCTCTAATCAACTTCTAATCCATTCTAAGCATCTTAATCTTCTTCATTTGGAGTGCAAATTGCTAGTGGTGAGTTTCTATCACTTTGATGATCAATTGTTAAGATAAGTAGATTAGGTGTAATGAGATTTATGGTCTTGAATGCGGATTTGTGAGTTTGAATCATTTGTAATGATATGCTAATCTATGTATAATATTAATCCTATGTTGAATATGTAAGTTTATGCAAGTTGAATATGAGAGTTTATGCAAGTTGGATATGTGGGTTTATGCATAATAAGTAATTGATTTTATGAAAGTTAAGTAGGTGATATTATGCATGATGAGTATGTGATTCTATGCATGCTAAGTATATGATATTATGCAAGTTTAGTATGTGATTCTATGCATGCTAAGTATATGATATTATGCAAGTTTAGTATGTGATTCTATGCATGCTAAGTATGTGATAATATGCATGACTAATAAGTTGTTTTATGCATATTTAACAAGTGGGTTTATGCATGTTTAACAAGTTCATATGCAAGTTACATGTATGATAATATATGCTATGCAAGTTACATGTTTGTTAATATGCATGTTACATGTATGATAATATGCAAGATATGCTATGCAAGTTACATGTTTGTTAATATGCAAGTATGTGAATGCTTATGCAAGTTATGTGTATGCTTAGATGCATGTTTAACATGTTATGCAAGTTGTGAGAATGCTTATATGCAAGTTCAACATGTTATGCAAGTTATGTGTGCTTATGCAAGTTATGTGAATGCTAATATGCAAGTTCAACATGTTATGCAAGATATGTGTATGATAATATGCAAGTTCATATGCAATATTTTATGCAAGTCATGTGCGATAATATGCAAGTTTGGGTTAAATATAGTTGGGTTAATATATGCTCATGTATGCAAGTTGACATTCTCTTAACCCATGACAAAGTTATATGCTAAGATTTGGTTAAACCCATGATGTTGTGATGGATCTTCCCTTTTATTATGTCGTGAAATGAAAACGATTTGCGTGGGGAACGATGGGGTTAATAAAGATGATTAATAAAAGTATGATTGGGTATGATTAAGCATACCATAAAAACAAATTAACATAAGTGGGAATTTACCTATTGAGTTAGGTCTACCCTATGGGAATTTACCTATTGAGTTAGGTCTACCCATGTTATGAAAAACTTGATATTAATTAGGGATAATTAATATAAATTATGGGGGTGATTAATTAGGTGTAATTAATCGACTAAGACACGAGGTTGGACTCAGTTGTAGCGTAAAACTGCCCGGACCCAACCGGCTTAACCAGTTGCTACAAATGTTAGCCCAATGTGAGAGGTCTTAGGCACAAACTAAATACGTGATTAATGTAAAGACACGAGGTTAGACTCGGTTATGACATAAGGCTGCCCGGACCCAGCCGGCTTAACCAGCGGTCATAAAAGATAGTCTAATGTGAGAGGTCTTTATGAGGATCACGGTCTTAATTAATTAAGAAACACTTAACCATATAAGCATGTAGTGGGGCTTGAGGGTTAAGTGGGTGCCTTGGGTGGCATGAGAAAACTAGTGGGTTGCCTTGGGTGGCAATAGAAAACACGATTAGAATACTTAACCAAAGTGGAACATGTAATTAAACATGATTAAGGGGTTAAGTAAGTGCCTCGGGTGGCATGTGGGAATTAAGTAAAGGACTTGGGTGTCATGTGGAAATCTAGTGGGTGCCTTGAAAGGTAATTAAAATATGATTAATGACTTAACCAAAGTATTTATAACATGTAAGTAGACATGGTTAAAGGGGTTAAGTGGGATACACTAGATAAAAAAATAACAAGCTTAGGTGGTAGCTTGTGGGGGCCCATCTCAACCAATATCCCAAACGTATCTTTGTGGGCTCGACCCAAGTCGGGTGACGGGACACGCATATTGGGCTTGACTATAAGAGGCCAAAAACGGGTTAGCGGTGGCAACGTAGGACCAACGGGTTTCATATGCGTGTGTGGACCCGGGCTGGTTAGTAAATCGTTGTTACATCGTGTAGATATAAAGCCGTGCACCGTTGATATTATCAGGTTGCCACTTTGGGGAAATGATACACCCCATTGTGGGACCAGCACGGGTATCTACGTTAGGGAGCCGATCGCTTGGGAGTAGTGGGTACACCTAGTAATGATAGGGGCAGACGGCACCTATGTAGGGGTACTAGAAACTACTGGGTAAAAATTACTAAGTACATTTAGTGGGATCAACCTTTAAGTAGGAATTAATCTTAGGTAGGTAAAACTGGTGTGGTGCAGTGTAGGAATTTTCTTTGAGTAGGTCTGGGGCGGTGTAATTTAGTAATTATCCTTGGGTGGATAAATGCGTCTTTACGGTGATCTTAGTTTATCCTAAGTTTACCAAGCTGCTTAGTGTAGCCATTCATCCCCAGTCGTTACCGTATATCAACTTATGTCTTCTCTGGTTATTTTAATGATTGTATTGTTAGGGTTATAGGACTCACTCAGACTTATGTCTGACCCCGTTGTTTTTATCTTTTTCCCCAACCCCAGGTTATTAGAGTGGGCCTGGTGCTAGTGGGCTTTGATCTGATTGCTGTATCTATCCTATGGAGCTTGGACCGTTGAAGTGAAACCGAGCTTATCTTTCCTTTTATGGCTATTAGTTATGTAGTGGGGTTATGTACTTCTATTTTATCAAGATGGATATTATGTACTTGACTTTGGTTTATGGTTTTGTGATGTAACCAAACATGTATTACTTTCCGCTGCAATGAAATGATGTTTTAAATTTTCAAGTATTACTTATATCTGTCTTGTTGTAATTTTACTGTTCTATATTCACTTAAAATACTTCACCGAAACTAAGGCATTCCCCTGGTATGAGTGACCTTAGCGGACGTGGGGTGTTACATGCATACTTACATGTCAACTTCCATGTTATACTTCAAGTCATGTTTTCAAGTATAAACACATGTCATATTTAACGTTACATGTTGTCATGTTTATACCCATTTACCCAAGTCATATTCATGTCATTATGTTTCCCCATAATGTGACCCCAACGCTTTTTAAACTAGCATATACGTTCGCAACAACGTGATGGATTAAAAGAAGAGACTTGGCAAAGGAATGACAAAAATGGGTATTAAGCCACAAGTTAATCATGGTGGCAAATGAGGCACAAATGTGTTCATTAGCTTGCATGTTACATTCTTAAGCCTCAAAAACATGCATCAACCCAAACTTGGTACATAAGCGAATCATGGTGACAAAAGACATGGAATGATGGCTAGAAACTCGCATATATCATCATATAAGGATTATGACTTCATATGCAAGTTGACATAATGATTATGAAGATTCTCATGTTGCATAATGCAACATTTCAACATAAAGGTTGTGGCTTTTAGCTCATAAGATCAAGATAATGACTTCATAAACTTGCATAACATGATAGCATGCATCATTCTAATTAATCAAACCCAAACTTTCAACATGAACATTTAACTTCATAGTTAATATCTAAGAGTAGGGAAGGGCTTACATTGCTATGAAGGCCTAAATCGATTAAACTAAAGCTTATGATGAAGCCTATGCATGCCATCACCCAAAAACCCAAAGATGGATGCTCCAAATCACTAAAAACACCATCTTTATGAACAAAGATCAAAGCTTTAGCCTTGAAATCAACTTGAGACGCTCTCATACTAACATATGAACTCTCTAACACTCACATAATCACGAAACCTCTCATAGAAATGAAGTGGAGGCTAGGATTTTGAGTGGAGGCCATGAGTGGAGCAATTTTGCCATAGTTTAGTTGCATGAATGAATAATGAGGGTTTAGGCTAGGTTAGGGGTCTTATTTATAGAAGATTAGGCTAGTTAGGACCCTTAGATTAACCCTAGGATAGATCCCAGCCCTCAAGAATCGTCACAAGCCTCCAAAACAAGACCAAGGGCCAAAACAGGTGCACCAGGCCAGCCAGGGTCAAGCCAGAAGGCTGTGCAGGTTTCTGGCTCGACACGGGCGCACTTCCCAAGTGCGCCAGTGTATTTTTGTGCTGGCGCACTTCACAAGTGCGCCAGTGCATTCTGGCTTGTTTTCGGTTTTTCTGCCTAACTTCGTTCGTCCATATCTTCTTCATACAGACTCCGATTTACGAAATTTCGGACTCTATTTCGCGTATTTTTCCGAGACGAACGCAATGGCGTAAGCCGTTTATCCTGATTCAGATTTTATAATTTAATTCTGCCTTGATTCTTGTCTTAACACGTTGCTAAAAATTCGGGTTGTTACATCCTCCCCAACTTAAAGGATTTCGTCCCTGAAATCTCCAAGTTAGGAGGAACATATCCTACCATCCATCATCCATCTACTCAAAACATCATCCACAAGCAACCATTGTCCTTAGATGATTTCTAATGCTGTATGAATATATGCAAAACGTGTGTGTATATGCACTTATCTAATGTAAATGATCAGGCCTGAACGATCTAATGCAAAATATGTATAGTGCCATGAATCCAACATGTATGCAAATAGTCCTAGTCATATAGATACTATATGCGTGCACAATCATTCATTCATATGCAACAACCGCATGATAATACATTCGATTTCGTCCATAAACAAGTATAAATACTCGTGCATATGCAATATGAAATGTGACCGAGTCGAGCTAGTATCTAATGTGTATTCGCGCATCCACGAGCAACCACTTGCAACCATATCAATCATAACATGTTTCAAATACATGTTTACATCCATAAGGTTTTACCTAGGATTCCCTGAAATAGGGTCGAGAAGATAAACAAGACAAACTCCTTACGGGGTTTGTAACAGAAAATAGGATCGAGAGGATGTCCACAAAAGATAGCCTACAAGTAAGCTCTACCGAAAACAGGGATCAAGAATATACTCCCAAAAAGAGATATCATGCGCGTATCTAGTCTTTGACCATCAAAGTCATATTTCCTTGGGATTAATCCCATTGTGCCTTGACCGTCTTTTAACTTCGTGATTTCGTAGCTTCTTATTTCTTGTTTGCATAACATGAGCTAGAACTCATTTCTTCGTCGCCTCTCGTTCCACTTGCACTTATCCTTTTTCTAGAATACTTGGCGCAAACATGACTGCGTACGCATGATCTAATGCAAGCTTTCCAAAATTCACTAATGAATCTTTGATCTTGTTTATATACTATAAGGTATTCCATGTAGAAGAACTTCTTCTTGAAAGTAAACAGATGTCAACCAGGTTACCAAGCGCACTTACTAGGGTGATTTCCATAACCCATGCATAAGTGAAATAAACCATCCATCTTATCGGCGAACACCACTCGATCGGGCTTCAAATTTCCAATAAAGGCATCATGGGATTCTAAGTAACTAATCATGACCGAACCCAAAAGGTTACACGAGACTCCGAGGGTATTACCAAGGCTAGTCAAGAGTCTAACTACCCTCCTATCAAAACCGAGAGTGGCACCCCTTACTGGATAACCACTTCATCCTTAGAATCCATCCATAGCTTATAAACATAAGCATTATTTCCAACCTCAACACTTGACATAGACATTCTCAAATCCAAACAAGCCATGAATAAATGGATTGATTCTCCAATAGGACTTTGAGACAAAAATGGGATTCTCTATTACATTAGTACTTAAGGTGCAGAGACTCAACTATCGAAGCAGACTTAAATGATACGATGATCAAAACAAAGTCCTAACGGGATGATAGAGAAGAAAAGATAAACCTTTAACAAGAACTTTACCCTCCTTCCGAGGTACCCTAGAAATAAGAGCATACTATTACCCTCCCGATGATCTTGTCCTTGTCCCATAATACTTAACTATCCACCCCGTTTTACCATGCCAAAGGTACTCTCTCGTCATGGGTTTCATTGTTCATCTTTCTCCCTCCTTTGAGGACTAAGCCATACCAACCAGTTGCTCATCCTTAAGCTCGTATCCTTTATCCTCTTTCTCACTATCCTTTCTTATAACGCGGCCACTGGTCTCTCGAGAACCACCTCCATCGCATGGAAAGCACTTCCGTAGATAGAAAAGACTAGTCGTAGTTAAAACCACTGTGACTACAGATGGAGGAAAGAAAGGAAAAGAGATTCAATCAAGGAAACAAGGATAGTGCTAATGGCCTTTGGGGAATAGCCTTTTTCTTTTAAAAGAAAATTTTCTTGAAAAATGCTTCTTTATAAACGATTTTCAAATAGTTTTCAGAAGGTCTTTAAAAACTTTTGCCCAGTCTGGTAACCTTCTGCTCTGATACCAAATGTAACACCCCGCCTCCGCTAGGGTCACTCGCAAAGGAATGCACTAGCTTTAGAGGGGCATTATTGGTAAACATGCATAGAAATATCACAAGGCAGAACATATAAAATAGCGGAAGTAAAATCGAACTTTCATAAACATGAATACATAAGGTCTAAAGCCTTTTACATCAGAGTACATCAAAACCTGTCTTGCAATAGTAAAGAAGCATAAAGACTTTTTCATAAATTATTCCCCAAATAAAAACAGTAAAGTAGCCATAGCCAGGAAAAGTCCAAGCCATCCATGATGACCTTCAAGCAGAAGAAGTCCGAACTAAACAACAGTATTTCCTCCCTGTAACCTGGGGGGGGGGGAAACGGAAGAAAAGAGGCGAAACAAAACGGGTCAGTCAAAAAGACTGAGTAAGCCCTATCTACTATTAGTATAAAAACTAGTAAAGTTTACTGACATAAGAAACTGAGATGAACATAAGCATGATAACAAGATAGATAGGCTAAATCAAAATAATAGGATGAACTACTGAACTCAGGTAAACTAAGGTGTCATGATAAATTACGATGTCAAGATAAAACAAGGTATCACATCGTCAGGTTTCTATCAAGTATAATATCCCCAAGATATCTATCACGTATAACGTCCCATGGCATCTATCCTGTATATCCGCTCTGCACCTACCGTACTAGTATCCCAACTGTATTATGTGTTATCCGTGAATGACCCTTACTCAAAAGTCGTGTAATGGTCCATGTCAACCTAATATGCCGCATATATAGGTTACTCAACTTATATGTTTCTTTCCATGTATAAGTTCAGTCCTTTGACGTAGGCTGTACGGGCTTTCCCATGTAAACGGTTTATCCTTGAAGTTGTTTTGGACTGCAACCCTTGATCTAGTTGTGTTTTCTTACCATGAACTATCGCGCGTCCACTTAGGATTTATGCCACCTAGGACCGCTAGGGATTATGCTACCTAATGAACGTTTCCGTGTCTCGGTTTCGGTTTTGGCCACCTAGGTCCACTAGGGATTACGCCACCCGTCAACCGCGCCCTTGATCCCACGTATGTATCGTGAATCGTTTTCCATGTCTAGATGCACATGTTCCCCAATGTGCCATCCGAGTTCTGTGCCAGGGCAAATCAAGAAATACGGAACTCGGTCGGGAGCTTTAAATCGTCTGCCGATGCAGATATCAAGGTCTGTTTTTGTACCCGTGGCTATGGTCCCACGTGACCCCTCCCTCAACTACTGAAAGGCAATCCAAGAAAAATCATGTATAAGAACCACTCCACGGCCCCACTATAGCCCACTTTCCTACGGGCCAACCTCACCCATGACTCGATAGCAAGCACATGGTCTGTTGGGGATTCCCTGCCTTTCCGCAAGTACGCGATTGACTAAAGATGGTAGGTAGTCGGCGATGCGCTATCCAGGGCAAAAACAAGAATCGTCGACTCCACGCTAATCCATCCCAGTCTTTAGGTTGCTCGCATAGCAACCAAGGCATACTCTTGGTCCTTCTAACGCAGACCTTAACCTCTCATGGGCCTAGTATAATTACCTGGCAGCCCACAGAGGGATCCCAAGAATATCCTCACATCCCCCGAAGCTTCCACTTCGGCACCCAGTGCGCTGGAGCTTTTATTCAAGTCGGATAACTTGCTCCCCCTCGTATACTAAGCGATGACCTACCGTATCAGGTTACTCATCGTTTTGAGAATTAGTCCTATGTCCTTAGCTAAGAATTATTACTTAGTTAGCCTTAACTAAGGTTTACCACTTAGCTTCCTTTCCCGTTATCCTTGATTAACCACGGTTTTCTACCTAGTTCTTCTAGCTAGGGTTTGTCTATTGGGTTAAGTGTTATCATTCAAGTCCATGACTTAACCCGCCCACGAATCACGTCAAAGATTGGCTAAGTATTTGAGTTCAAGACTTAGTCCCACAAGTTGGTTAAGTGTACCCAGAGGCTCATGACTTAACCCTATCAAGTCAAATTGGTCAAGTACTAGCTTACCTTAATCCTATCGGATTATCTTGCAAGATTGATTAAGCATAGATTATCTTAATCCCATCAAATTATCGAGTCGGATTGGTTAAGTATAGGTTGGCTTAACCCCATCCTCTAATCGTACTACAATGGTTAAGATTATTCTAAAAAGGTCTTGTGACTTAACCTTATCAGGTCCGCGTATTAGATGGGTTAAGTGTAAGTTACTTAACCCCATCAAATCATCATGTATAATTGGTTAAGTATAAGTTGCTTAACCCCATTAAATTATCATGTTAAGTTGGTTAAGTATTGGTTACTTAACCTCATTGAATTACCGAGTTTAAATTGGTTAAGTGTTTAACTTAACCCCATCGAATTACCGTGTTTAGATTAGTTAAGTGTGGATTACTTAACCCCATCTAATTACCGTGTCGGATTAGTTAGGTGCAAATTACTTAACCCCATCCCCTAATCATCTTGTACGGTTAAGTGTCATTAAGAAAACTTACTTAACCTTGCCAAATTATCATGTTGGATTGATTAAGTGTTGGTTAATTTAATCCCCGTCCACTAGTCGTATAAAAATGGTTAAGCGTCATTAGGCAAATCAAATCACTTAACCTACCCAACCTTGTCATGTTTTGTTAAGTATCATTAGCCTAACCAATTTACTTAACCCATTTACCCATGTCATATTTGGTTAAGAGTCATTAATCAAATTAACTTAAACCTATCATGTGGCATTATTTACTTAATGCACCCCAACCTCTCACATTAAACTTTGTTGTGGTTACTAGTTAAGCCGGTCGGTTCCGGGTAGCTTTACACCACAACTTGGTCTAACCTCGGGTTCAAGCACAACATGACCAACTTCTCACATTGGGTCCTATTGTTTGCAACTACTAGTTAGGCCGGTCGGTTCCGGGTAGTTTTACGTTGCAAACTCAACCCAACCTCGAGTTGGCCACTTTCTTGTTTATTCCAGTGTCATGTTCATAGTCAAGTTTTCAAGCAATTGGGTAGACCTAACTTAATAGGTAAATTCCCAATGGGTAGACCTAACTTAATAGGTAAATTCCCAAGCTTATGTTTTTATGCATACTTACATGTCAACTTCCATGTTATACTTCAAGTCATGTTTTCAAGTATAAACACATGTCATATTTAACTTTACATGTTGTCATGTTTATACCCATTTACCCAATTCATATTTATGTCATTATGTTTCCCCATAATGTGACCCCAACGCTTTTTAAACTAGCATGTACGTTCGCAACAACGTGATGGATTAAAAGAAGAGACTTGGCAAAGGAATGACAAAAATGGGTATTAAGCCACAAGTTAATCATGGTGGCAAATGAGGCACAAATGTGTTCATTAGCTTGCATGTTACATTCTTAAGCCTCAAAAACATGCATCAACCCAAACTTGGTACATAAGCGAATCATGGTGACAAAAGACATGGAATGATGGCTAGAAACTCGCATATATCATCATATAAGGATTATGACTTCATATGCAAGTTAACATAATGATTATGAAGATTCTCATGTTGCATAATGCAACATTTCAACATAAAGGTTGTGGCTTTTAGCTCATAAGATCAAGATAATGACTTCATAAACTTGCATAACATGATAGCATGCATCATTCTAATTAATCAAACCCAAACTTTCAACATGAACATTTAACTTCATAGTTAATATCTAAGAGTAGGGAAGGGCTTACATTGCTATGAAGGCCTAAATCGATTAAACTAAAGCTTATGATGAAGCCTATGCATGCCATCACCCAAAAACCCAAAGATGGATGCTCCAAATTACTAAAAACACCATCTTTATGAACAAAGATCAAAGCTTTAGCCTTGAAATCAACTTGAGACGCTCTCATACTAACATATGAACTCTCTAACACTCACATAATCATGAAACCTCTCATAGAAATGAAGTGAAGGCTAGGATTTTGAGTGGAGGCCATGAGTGGAGCAATTTTGCCATAGTTTAGTTGCAAGAATGAATAATGAGGGTTTAGGCTAGGTTAGGGGTCTTATTTATAGAAGATTAGGCTAGTTAGGACCCTTAGATTAACCCTAGGATAGATCCCAGCCCTCAAAAATCGTCACAAGCCTCCAAAACAAGACCAAGGGCCAAAACAGGTGCACCAGGCCAGCCATGGTCAAGCCAGAAGGCTGGGCAGGTTTCTGGCTCGACACGGGCGCACTTCCCAAGTGCGCCAGTGTATTTTTGTGCTGGCGCACTTCACAAGTGCGCCAGTGCATTCTGGCTTGTTTTCGGTTTTTCTGCCTAACTTCGTTCGTCCATATCTTCTTTCTACGGACTCCGATTAACGAAATTTCGGACTCTATTTCGCGTATTTTTCCGAGACGAATGCAATGGCGCAAGCCGTTTATCCTGATTCAGAATTTATAATTTAATTCTGCCTTGATTCTTGTCTTAACACGTTGCTAAAAATTCGGGTTGTTACATGAGCCGTCTGTTTATAAGCTTCGTAAATCGAGATTAATCCATTAGACCTTTCAGAAACTTAAACGGGCTCTGGTCATAATGACGCCCCACTATCATATGTATTTTCGGCTGAACTTGGCTCGATGGTGGCTTTATACATCGGCCTAATCTGATCCAATGGTCGTGTTAATCGGATGCGAACATTTACACCATTACACTATAAAAGGAAAACCCTTTTTACCTTTTTCATTTTACTTTTCCTACAGCAAAAACCAAATTATTGCTCCGAACGAAGAAGAGGAAAGATCATTATCTTCAACCAAGTTCATCTTTTTCAGGTAAAAATACATTCTTCATATTTTTCAAAACACATCGACATTGTTCTTATGTAAGATATCTCTTCTCTCCATTTTCTTGTCGTAATTTGGGTTCCACGTAATCAATAATTGGGATCATCAGCTTTGGATCGCCGGAGCCAGCTTTGATGCGACTGTCTTGGTGGTTTTGATGCAATTTTAGTAAGATCCAATGATGTTGGATTTGCTAACCCGATTATGGGTGGAGGTAGAGAATTTTCCCGCCTTTTCGTAGTGCTTCATGCATTAGGGTGTTGTTGAACCATTGGACAAGTGGCAGTGTTTGAGAGGGTGATGATAAAGATAGCAATCTTTTTATAGTCTGACATATGAGAGCAAAGATGATTTTGTGGTTTGTCATTTATTCAGATAGCACTGTAAATAGGAACTAATCGCCTTTAAATCAATTTCTAATTTTAGCTTGGTAATACCTTTAATTGATAATGGTTAAGACTCAAGGAAATCTCAATTATGGGTCGGGTAAGGACTTGCCCTTTTCTGCCAAAGTAGACAGTACCTTTGATTCTTCAACTAACTCGGAATCTGATTTGGATAACAACTCCTAAGGTCGGTCAACGAGTTTATTGCCTCCTCCTAAGGTTATGGTCGAGTCAAGTGAAGCAGTACCTATTACAATAGCACCAGACATGCTTCCAGGTGTAGAGATTCAACCATAACTTATATCTTCCATTGTAACGGCTTTATTGTTGAAGAAGAGAGCTGGGACAGAAGTTTTTACTTTTGAGAAGGATAACATTGGGAATGCAGTCGAAGTCTGGACAGAGAGAAAGACGATAAAGTATCACTAAATGTCGATGATATCGAGATTGTTAGGTGGAGAGATGATAATGCATCCAAGGATGAGATCAAAGCTCAATCTAAGAAAGACATTTCATCCATGAAGCTTGAGCCATATAAAGATCCTTTGAATATCAAGCCTGTCCAAGCCATCCGCCTGATCTTCCTTTCTTCAATCAAGGTTCCTCCTTTCATGAATTTAACTACCTCACAAGGGAAAGAATCAGAATCAATCCCTCGTTCTTTGGGAAGCACGATCGTGGGATCGAGACGTAGACTGACCACCGAGGAAGCAGTGGAAATGGCTGTGCAGAAGAGCTAGCGACATGATTGAGGAAGGGGACATACAACCTCCATTTTAATTTTCCTTCGTTGTAATTTTACTTTTACGCCCTTTGGAAGCTTCATGTGAGTGTGGCCCTTGCGTTTTTGTCATTATCATGTTCTGTAATTTTATGGACGATGTTATAACCATACGTGTCATGCAACAACATTTTGTAATCATGTCACGTTAATGTAAATGAAAATCTACTTGTCTTTAAATACTTGTGCTAATAATATGTTGAACATGTCAAAAATGGGAATGTTGTTCGGGTTACCAATCTTATTCTAACCTCCAAGGGTTATCTAGACATCATCCTTGTCTGGGTTATTCATCGACCCTCTTGCCCCCGGTGTTGTGGTATTTTGCTTGGTTAGCAAGTTATTCGGTCATACTGAAGGTGGACTTAACCCAGACCGGGATTTAGATGTCCTCTAGTTGATAAGGATTCGAGTTCAAGGGATGAAGTGGCCATGTCAAGGGAATATGATTCATTTCCAAACAATTAGTTATTGCATTCGGAGTCATCCTTACTTTCTGTCAACAAAGTAGGGGTCGAAAGTTGATCGATAAGTCTAAGTTTAGGATAGATATTTCTGATGATTTTTTATTTTCCCGACGGTGCCAGACCTCTTTGTCCGAAGCGGGCATTTCAACGTGTCAAGATCCGAACTAAAGTTTGTCAAATCACAACATTTAGCTATAATAACAATTAGTCAGAGAAGTAAAGTAGCCTTTTATTCATAAACTATTGCAGTCGATAAATCATTTTTTGTTACAATACTAAAGTAAATAAAATAGCATAGAAACAAGAAATCCTAAGAAAGATAAGGTCGTAAGTGCTCTGCATTCCATGCTCTTTGAAAAGGCTCGCTATCAACAGTCGATAGCCTAAAGTTTCCATTATTAAGCTTTTGTTGAATGACGTATGGCCCTTCCCACTTGCCGCCCAAATGGACATGAATTGGAAAGACCCATTTCAAAACAAGGTCGCCAATATCGAAATTCTTCGGCCAGACCCTTTTGTTATAATATAATGCAATCCTTCGCCTATGGGCTTCGGCATAGAGATTTTCCACCACTCTTTTCCCGTCAATCATGTTTAACAATGTTAAAAGAGGTGCTTTATTTGACAATGGGTCGTAATAAGTCGTTCAATGATAAGGGACTTCGAGTTCTATCGAAAAACAACTTCTGTGTTACAAGACAGGGCGAAAGTAGTATGGCCAGGGACTGTCTTTTGGGTAGTGCTATATGCCCAAAGAGTTAGAGGTAATTCATCAACCCATTTATCCTTAGCTCGCTCTAATCGCTTCTTCAAAATGGTGTTGATAATTTTATTGACCGCTTCAACTTGGCCATTAGTCTGTCGATGTGCAACTACGTTGTGTATCATTTCGATGTGATATTTCTCACAGAAGTCTCTAAACTCCGAGCCATCGAACTGAGTCCCATTATTCATGATAATTGTCCGAGGTATCCCATACCGACATGTGATATTCTTCACGAGCGAGTTGATGACTCGTTTTGCTGCGATTGTGGTCATCTACTCGGCCTCTGCCCATTTTGTTGAATAATCTACTGTCACGATTGCATATCAGGCGCCTCCTCTTGGAATGGGACAGGTTCGGACGATGTCTATTCCCTATACAGCGAATGGCCAAGGACTAACCATTTGAGTGATCTCTATCAGAGGAGCTTGTCGGATTTGTGCGAACCTCTGGCATTTATTGCATCTTTTGGAATAGTTGGCTGCATCTTTGTTGATAATTAGCCAGAATTACCCATATCGCAACACTTTCCTGGCAAGGATTTGTCGCCCGGTATCTTCTCCCTAGTCCCCTTAATGTACCTCCATTAGTATCCTATTGATATCATCATTGGCCACACACTGAAACGTGGGAACGGAGAAACCTCTTCTATAGAACTGGTTTTTTTGAATAACGTACCTAGAAGCTTGTTGCACGATAGCTCGTCTCTCGTTTCTCTTTTCTAGTAATGTGCTATGGAGGATATTTATCAGTTACAAGACCGTGCCTTGGTTAGAATTGCAAAACAAGCACTTGCAACATTTTAGGAGCCCATGTCTTTAACCAAAGCCTGATGCAAGAGGGGACTCGGGAGCGGAGGCAAAGATCGGTCGTTCGCATCAGAACGAAGCCGCTCGAATGCCAAAAAAGACAAGTCGTTCATCTAACATAAATAGGAGCAACCATATAGCACAGACATATAGAAAAATGGCATGGTACAAAGATGGTGAAGGACGAACGTTCTTAAGCTAAGGAGGTCAGTAATGCAAGATACAAAGAATAATTGGTTCTAGTCCCACTTTCCGCTCTTATAAAGTAACTTGACCATAAGTATGATCTTAGTCGCCCGCTCATTTCGCAATCAAAAGAATCAAATAACTATTCACCAGTTGCCAGATATTGCCACACCCGAAGGGAATTGACTAATGTCACCCACTCGACTACTCAAAATGATCGCTCCTATAAAGTTGCTCGCACATGAAAGATGGATACAGCTATAGACAACTTGCAACAACTAGGCAGTGGCATTTTGGTAATTACCGACTGAAACGATCTGTTGCTTGCATATATGAACATCAGCTCATTTCTCTGGCGAGGGACGCTTATAAATAGGCCATGGCAGCAAACATAAAGGGGATCCAATATTTTGAACCACGAAGTGCTACTAAATTCTATCTTCAATCATTCCTTAAAAATTTGGACCATCTTCTTCATTCAAAGGTTCCTCACCAGTTTGGCCATAGCACCTAGTACAACCTTGTAATCGGAAAATCAAGGACATCCTCCGTCTCTATTATTCATCCATCCTTCTCCTCCTCATAGCCTAACATTTTCTAATAAAATACCAGGAGTGATATGTATAAATGAGAGCATGTTGAGTAAATATAGTGATGTATGAAAAATGAGAGTTGGTGTATTTTGTAATCTCCATTTTAAGAATGCAAGTAATCTTCATAGTGGATGTAGGATCAGCACAAGGCTAATCCACTCTAAATCTAGTCTCTATTTTTCCTTATTCGCATTTTTTACTTTCAATTTTTATTAAGTATGGCTCCATTTATTTTCCTACCGTATCAGTGAAGTACAATTCTATTACCTTTGGTGTTTATGCAATTTTTTGGTGTAAACATTTGGCACCCACCGTGGGGACGTATTTTCATCTCTCCCCATTAAGGCCCAATGAGATTCTCTAAGAAAAACTGTGCTTGAAATCATGAACATTCCAAAGGAAGTTGCTGGCAAATCTGATGGCATTTCAACGTCGTCACATCGCCTACTATCCATTCCGAAGCAGAGAAATCATTAAAGGTTGAAGCAGCCATAACCAAGAGTGAATTGGAAGAAGCAACAAAGGAAGAACTAACCAGTATAAAAAGAAGTCATGCTTTTTTAAGAGTTTTGAACTTACCCAGCTCATCGACACCGCAGGGAATATCTTCGTGGCCACTAAGAGCTCTGAAAAGTGTCCAGTTCCAGAGCGAATGAAAATCAGAGTTTTCACCATAAAATCAGGAAGTTTTTGTCAAGTCCATAACCAATTAGGATATGATACTGATGAGTGTTGGCATTTAAAATCATTAATTGAGGAGCTAGTAAGGGAGAATCATTAGCAACAATATGTGCAACACTATGAATGTTGTCCCAATTCTCTTCGAACAAGGGGAAGCGAGCTTTGAGGAAGTCACCCAGATCAATCCGAGTCTAATGCCTACTTGAGGATCAGTAACCAGAGCTTTGAACAAGCAACCTCCATTATCTTGTTCCACTTCGTTACATCATGTTGCTTTGTTACCCAAGAACTAGTAGTTATTTTTCTCTATTATACTACTTAATGTACTCTTGTAAGCAGCAGACAATGATTCACCTGCTTTATATTAAATGATTGTTTGCAAATTAAAGATTAGGTGCTTACCAAAGGTAACATAATTATGAGTTCAGACTACAAGCCTGTTTCTCAAATGTAGGCGTAATATAGAGGCAATCGCTCATCTATAGTTTAACCATAATGGAAGACTCCCAAAAGCGTGTTATCAGGAAAAGAAATCTGGAAAGCAAGGAGTATCATGCAAAGTAAAGAAAAATAAGTAAGCACATCACCTCAAGGAAAGGTGGCACTTTGATGTTACAAAAGTCACCAAACTCTTGGTAAGCGTCCACTGAAGGAGTTAACATCAGGCTTTAAGAAAGGCATATGGGTAATATTAAAGTTGTCCCACGAATAAAATAACTGGGCTGGAAACACCAGTTCTAGTGCTGGAAAGACCGGCAAAACATGCTGGAATCGCCAGCACAAATCCGAAACCCTAGCCAAAAGGGGTTAATAGAAATCCTAACAGAATGGGGGTATCCAACGAGGTTTTTTCAGTTCTAGAAAAATCAGGATGAACAAGACCAAACTTGGATCGAAAATTGAAACCAATGACCTCCCCTGGGGGAACCCTAAAAAAAACACAAAACGACCTCGCGTGTCTCTAAAAAAAACCTAGTCCCTGAAAAAAAACTTGTACAGCCAAGTTAGAAGGAGATCTGGTTGAACATCAATTCAGAAGTAATGAACCAATCAATTGAAATCGTGAGTAAATTAAAAAAAAATCTATAAAATTATAAAGAGCTTTGGTATAGGGACATCATGATTGTGTAAAAATCAACAATGCCTACTCAAAACAAACCACATACTAATTATAACATTAACCTAAAAAATAAATAAACGATAAGTTCGCGCGGCTGACGAAAATAATTCCCCATAAAGTGTTGTCACTCATAAAAGCAAAATGGTAAAAATGTTATAATACCAAGCGATACAAATGTGGATGTGCGAACATAAAAATATTAAGTGAGGGTTGGCACTCGCATATACAACTGGTCTAAATGCGTAACAAATAAATGGAGTAGACTGAAATCAGAGTACAAAAGTCATAAACGTTGTTTCTTAACAGAGAAGCAAAGGATGGACCGACTGGTTGACATTCATCTCTTACTGATGTGTTTACGCAATGAACTATAAGGAAAGGACAACTTAATGATTCTTGACTATATGCAAATTGGTTTCCTTTTTCGTACCAAAGTAGACACAGCCTAGGTATTCCAAATCCCGTCCTCATCTTCCAGATCTGAGACATCAATTAATAATGGTGAAGGCGTGATGCGAGGGTTAGTGCTCGTAGATATTAAGATAGAATCAATGGCGATAGTTTGAACAGTAGTACCACAAGAAGGCAAAGGAGGTGGTGAGAGCACACCTGATGCAAGTAAATAACAAGCACCAAACTAAGCAAACCTAGGTGAAGAAGTAAGGAAATCCAAATCCGGGCAGACTGATAGATATCAATTTTACCTAGGGTTACTGGGTATGCAAGGTCGACCTCGTAATCATTCACATTTAAAGAAGTGTTGTCATGGCTTGTGCATTGTTTAACAGTATTTTCTTGAACTGAATGGTTAGTAATGGGGTGAATTCTGGCAACATCTAGGGAAGAGTGATCTATAGAAGGAATATGAGAACTCGAAACTTCAATCTAGATGGAACTGGATGTGTCACAAGTGATGATAACACCAAGATTTTCTCCTCTAAATGATTGAGCTTGCTTGTTTGCCAATATCTTCCTACCCTTAGCCAAATCCCCACGATCTTCACCTTCCAAGAGCTTCTCTTGAAGTTATTCATCATCAGCGTTATTGGAATATAGAAGCACCTGTTCCAAAACCAGGGCCAAATACGCGGAAATTCCTTGTTCAAATAACTTAGACTTACACGACTCATGACACTGCAAATATAAAATTGGAACAAAGTATAGTTAGTCCTGATTCTGGCTTCATCAGGTTCTTTACGCAGCTTGATTTTGCTTTCTTTAAGAGATCTCATGGTCTCATTTTGGGAAGTAATCTTGCCCTTGAGAACCATATTTTCCTGTTTAGAAGAAGTCAAAACCCGTCTTCCTAAGGCTAGATGGCACTCGGCAAATTCTTGAGCGGAATGGGATTCTCAAAATTGCCTTTGCGCAACCTCCAGCTCTTACCTAAGCTCGTCACTTTTGGCCTCTAAGTTTCTCGCTTTGGTGTTCCCGCTATTTAAAGAGGAAATTTCAGATTCTCGAGATTTAACCAAGCAAACTAGTCCAGCTTTATCATTTTTTAAGATATCAATATGGTCAAGGTGCCGAGCATTTAATATCTGAAACTCATAACCAAATTTGGCCCAGTGTTCTAGCTGTTTGTCAATATTATTCATGGCCGAACTCAACTGTGTTTCGAGATGATCCTTAGCGGTGTTAAACTGAGCAATCATACAACTCTTTATGGTGTGTAGAATATTAATAGCATCCCGCCTATCATCTGGATGCAAATCTGAGTCAAAATACATTCCCCGCAGATCCCAGCTACTGAACCGATCCTTAAGTATCAAATTTGTGAGTGGAACCTTACAAGCGGGCGGTTGTGTATCATTTGAGTTTGAGCAGAAGTTGGGATGATGGATCATTCGGGGGATTCAATTGAGGAACACTTCTAAATCTCATTCTTTCCTTGGTCAATCCTACTTTTTTTCTCTCTTCCCTTTCTATGAGGTGTCCGCCCTTATTGTCTTTGATCAATATCTTTGCACAATCAGGTCCTCCCCTCCTTAAAGAATCAGTCACTGGGAGGTCAGGGATATGCCGGGTTAGAGAATTTGAAGACGATTGGGAGCGTTTCAAATGGCGAGAAAGGTGAGATTGTAAAAGATATTGTGGATCAGCAAAACCTTCTTGATAGGCGAAACTGTTCGACAGCGAATGACCCATGTTTATGCCTAAGGAACAAAACAAGATTTTAAGAAGTAGTCGAAAATTATGAGGGTTATGAGAAAGAAAGCATGTCGTGCGAGTGATAATAACAAACCGCTTTCTAGGGGAGTTGGCAAGTCAAAAGCTTTCCCAGGACACTCAATGGACACTCGAGTTCTTTCCACATCAGATGTCACAGGACCAGAAATCATAACATCACCCTGATCAAAGTAGTTGATGGTATCTAAATCCCTCGGGCCTCTAGAAGTCCTTGTAAGACCCCCTTCATGAATAATAATGGGAGTGGAGTTTTCAACGATCTTTTCGGAAATTATACAAGTCTTCTAGCCACCCATGTTCTCGTCTTCCCCCTTGTCATTCCCTTTAGTGATCAATGGTAAAGATTGGCTACTATAACCATAGGTTAAGCGTTTCCTTTTAGTAGGACGTTTGCTAATGGAATGATGAGGATGGGCCAGAGTTTTCTTAAGAGATTGTGTCGAATGAATCAACCGGTATTTGCGAAGGTTTTCCTCTGAATGCAATGCCTACCCACTTCTTCCAGTTTTGTCAACAGTAACTAAAGAATTAAGGAGAGCTTTGTCTAGAGTAAGGCCCGCAATAGAAGGGATCACTGCAAAATCAGAAAGAACGCCGAATGAGAATGAAAGAGATGTAAAAATTCCAGGGCAAAGTTGTAATTACCTCCCTCCATCCATCACCCTAGAACCTATAAGGACACCGGACATAGAATTATTGATCCGGAAACCCATTGGCACCATCCGTCAAGCCGGTAACAATACCTCCATGCCTGGCTTCCAAAAAAATGAAACAAGGACCATCATCTTCCCTCCTTTAAAAAGCATATAAAGAACAAATGATTGCAAATGTAGGTTCTTGCTGCCGGATTTCCCTGAAAAGTATGTACAGTCTGAGAAATATTTGGTACCCACTGGGATGCAACTGATATGGGGCAATGGCAGTTTGCCGCAAAATGGACTCTAAATAAGGGTTAAAAGGGGGAATTGCCCCAATAGACAACATGTGATAATTAACTGTCACATATCCAGGAGACAGACGATCGACCGAATCTTCTTTCCTTGGACATTTGGCTTTGTCTTTGGAAAACCCAAAGCGAGCACACATTTGTATGAATAGATCAAAAGAGATTGTCAATTAATGGCAATTATAAGCTAACCCTTCAAGAAAGTGAGGTTGAGGATAAATCTAGCTAACGTTTTATTCAGAACTAGCGACAGGGGCTACTTTAATTCCTGACCCGAACACTTTTGTTCTCTAGACATAACGGTTTTGCTGGGGTTTTGACTGAATTGGTGTTTAGTCTGCATTTCAACGCATACGAGTATGCTCGGAAAGTAAGCTGCAACTTCAGTTGCTGATAATTAAAAAGAAGCAACTCTGGGCAGATATGCCTTTCAAATTAAAATCATCAATCACACCCAGTAATTGGACATACAGGTAATATAATCTTATGAAGGAAGAATCACAAATTCAAAAGTACGAGAAACGCAGGCTTTGATCTAATCAAATACATAAGGAATTACTGATCACACATGTTAAAATAATACTAGCAGCAGTAAAAGGGAAAAGAGCAGAAATATTTCTATGGCATAAGTATTCCATCAGACATCTAGTAAAGGCGTAGTGGATTGGAAAATGTCATTTCGAAGGCATTTTAGTAAGCAACTTGCATGCATACTATTGAAATAAAAAAACAAAGGGTTTTTTGTATAAATCAGAACTGCCAAATGATTACACATGAGATCCAAGTGAATACTAAGTCGAGTCGACATTTTCCAAACACAACAGCCCTACATGTTCAAGCAATTTTGTCTTTCTTTTACCAACTGGGAACCCCTTTAGGAACCAAGTAGATTAACTCAAAGTCACTATTTAAAAGAAGAAAATTCACCTCCAGACAAATAGATAGATTCAATCTGGAAGGAGTGCTGTAGCTGGAGACAAAGCCAAAAAACATAAACTAAAAAGATCAGGCGAAACGATCAAACAAGCAATGAAAATCAATGTTTTGAGAGGGAACGACGGAGTCTTCTACAGCTGAATCATCATTAAAATTTGTTTATCAAAAGGATATAAAAAGCGGGAAAATGAAGAGACGATATTTAAAGAGGACGAGAAGGCCCTTTTTAAAAAAAAATAGAAAATTAAAATGATGGGACAGTTCAGGCGAAGCCCGGTGACACGGTTTAACATACCCGAAAAACAGTAAGCCTGTCAGGTGTCCTTAGGTAGATGACCGTAAGAGTGTTTAAGTTTTGAAAACATGGATTGTTGATAAGAGTGCTTGTTTTACAGAAAATTAGATTAAATCCACCTAATGGTGTTGTATCTAACCATTTCGAAGCTTATAGTTTTAAAAAAAAACTACAAGCTTCGAGGAGCAAATGATTATCCGTTAAAAGACAGAGCCTGGGTTAGAACAGCTAAACAAGCACTTGCAACATTTTAGGAGCCCATGACTTCTACCAAATCTAGAGGCAAGTCATCACTCGAGCACGGAGGAAAAGGTCATTCGTTCGCATCAGAACGAAGCCGCTCGAATGCCAAACAAGACAAGTCGTCCATCTAACATAAGAAGGGATAACCACATGGAATAGTCATACAGAAAAATGGAACGGTACAAAGACGGTGAAGGACGAACGTTCTTGAACCAAGGAGGTCAGTCATGGAAGATACGAAGAAGAATTGATTCCAGTCCAACACTCCGCTCTTATAAAGTCAGTCGTCCATACGTATGATCTTAGTCGCCCGCTCGTCTCGCAATCAAAAAAATCAGATAACAATTCACCAATTGCTAGATATAGCCACGGCCGAAGGGCATTGACTGAAATCACCCACTCGACTACTCAAAACGATCGCTCCTACAAAGTTGCTTGCACATGACAGCTGGATATAGCTACAGACAACTGGCAACAACCAAGCAGTTCCATTTTGGTAATTACCGACTGAAAACGATCTGTCGCTTGCATATATGTACTTCAGCTAATTTCCCCGGGGAGGGACACCTGTAATTAGGCCATGGCTGCCAACATAAAGGGGATCCAATATTTTCAACCACAAAGTGCTGCAAAATTCTATCTTCAATCATTCTTTAAAGATTTGGACCACCTTCTCCATTCAAAGGTCCATCACTAGTTTGGCCGTGGCGCCTAGTACAGCCTTGTAATCAGAGAATCAAGGACATCGTCCTTCTCAATCATTCATCCGTCCTTCTCCTCTTCAAACTCTACCATTTTCTCATAAAATCCAAGGATTGATATGTATAAGAATATAGAGACGTATCAAAAAAAGAGTTGGTGTATTTTGTAATCTCCATTTTAAGAGTGCAAGTAATCTTCATAGAGGATGTAGGCTTGGAACAAGGCTAACCCACTCTAAATCTCATCTCTATTTTTCCATATTCGCATGTTTACTTTCAATTGTTATTAATTACGGCTCCATTTATTTTCTTACCATATCGATGAAGTACAATTCTAATACCTTTGGTTTTTAAGCCCTTTTTTGGTGAAAACAAAGGAGGTGGTTTTTAATAGGAGTCATCCAAGATTCTCCTTTAGGCTTGTCATCTTCTTGTTTGACTTCAATTTGTTCAATGCTCCGTATGCTCAGGGTCTCTATCGGAAATAGCTCCTTTTTGGCTGGGTGGTCTGAACTGGCTAGCTTTGCCAACCTATCCGCCTTTTTATTTTCCTTTCTAGAGATGCGAGGGAGGCTATACTAGTCGACATAACATAACTATTTTTCAACCTGCTTAAGACAGGTTGTCAGTCAAGCCCTTTTGGTAAGGTATTCCTTCCGAACCCAGTATACCACAAGTTGTGAATCACAAAAAATCTCAAGCGATGTTATTTTTAGATCCTTCGTGAGTTTAAGCCCGAAAATAAGGGCCTCATTCTCACAATCTTACCAAAAAAATCTAGCCTTAGAGCGTAATAGACTTGTCGTCCCTCGGGAGACGACAATAATACGCCGATATCCGAGCGTTGATCATTACGAGGTCCATTCATGTACAGTTTCCAAACAACTGACTATAACTCGGTACTATCCTTCGGGACTTCATCTTCCGGGCTTGTAAACTCAGCTATGAAATCGGCTAGGGCCTGCCCTGGATGGATTTCCGTGGAACAAAAGTTAAATCGAATTGGCTTAAATCAATGTTCCATTTAAGCAGCCTCCCACTAGCCTCGGGCCACTATAGGACCTACCAAAGGGTTTGGTCTATGAATATTTTAATGGGATGAACCTAAAAGTAGCGTCGAAGATTTCTTAGTATAATTAACAAGTTATAGGGGAGTTTCCCGATCTTCGGATAGTTGCGGTCGGCCGCTTTAATTTTTTGCTTACGTAATAAACTAGTCGTTACACCCGCTCCTCTTCACAAATTTGGACCGAACTGATCGCGTGTATGGATGCGGCTAAGTACACAAATAGATCTTCATGATCAATGGGCTTGGATAGAATGGGGGTTTCTCCATATGGTTGAGCAGGTTTTGGATGGCTTCGACACGGTCTGTTGTCCAAGCAAAGTTTTTTTTTCCACTTTTAATTAATTCAAAGAAGGGTAGGCATTTATCATTCGCAATAGAAATAAATCGACCTGTTGCTGCTACCTTAACTACCGAGCTTTAAACACCCTTGATTATAAATTGTTCCTGAATTCCCTTAAGGTCCGAAATTTGGTCAGGATTGATTTCGATCCCTTGGGAACTATTTATGAAACCTATAAAGTTGCCTGACGCAATTACGAAGGAATGCTTTAAAGGATTTAATTTTATTCCATACCTCTGGAGGATATCAAACATCTCTGACAGGTTGCTTACATGATCGGATGATTGTCTTAACTTCAACAGCATGTCGTCCACGTATACCACCATTTTCTTCCATATCTGGTTGTGAAACTTTCAATTTACCAATTGCTGATAGGTTTCTCTCGCATTCTTCAGTCCAAAGGGAATAACTACATAACAATACAATCTAAGGTCAATGATGAAGCTAGTGTGCTCTTGGTTGGGGACATGCATGGCGATCTAGTTGTGCCCTAAGTATGTTTCCATGAATGATAAGAGTTCGTGCCCAGCGGTCGAGTCCACCAATTGGTGGATCCTAGGCAATGGGAAGCTCTCCTTAGGGAAAGCTTTAAACGAGTCAGAGAAATTAATACAAGTCCGCCATTTTCCGTTAGCCTTTTTTACGAGTATGGTGTTTGTTGCCAGTCAGGATAGGTCGAATCCTGGATAAATCCATTGGCTTGTATCTTCCTAATTTCCTCTTTCAGGGCCATTGACCTTTCGGGGCTGGGTATTCGCCTCTTCTACTTTATAGTGTGTACTTTGGATTAATGCTGAGGGAGTGAGTTTTAACGGAGGGAGAAATTCCACACATTTCAGTGTAGATCCATGCAAACATGTCAAGGTTTATAACGAAAAATTCAATCAATTCCCTGGTCTATAAGGGATCAAGATAAGAGCCGATCTTCAGAACCTTCGTAGGGTTATCCCTATCGATCGAAATCTCTACGGTAGCCTTGTTCGTGGCTACCTTTCTAGATCCTGGTTCTTTGTCCCCTCTTGGGTCGATGTCTTCGATTTCACATATGGTTGGTCATGATCGGGATGATCTCTATAGTCGTTATGCTTCTTTCCCCTGCGTAGGAGGGGAGGATTCTTCTAATTCTTTGCTACTCGTGTTTCGTAGCTCTTTCCATTCCGCCAAGTACTAGGCTCGTCCTCTTACCTTGTCTCTTCGTATTGTTCTAATTCCACCATCAATAGTGAATTTCAATAGCAAACACTAGGATTATACAACCAATGTCAATTGTCCTAGAAACGCATTATACTGGGAGTGGATGTTCATCATGACAATGGCAGAATTCTAAATCTTCGGTGATCTCCATCTCCTAACTCTGCAGGTAGCTTCGCTTAACCAAGCCGACTGCTTTGGCAAATGCTCCATTGAAATCGCGTATCTGGCCAGTAAATGGCTCCAAGTTCCTTCAACTCCAGTTTCATTTTGTCATAGGCATGTTGAAAAAAAATGTTCACTGAGCTTCCATTGTCGACCAGAGCCTTCCGCACAATAGCAGGTGTAATAATGGTTGTTATCACTAGTGGATCGATGGTTGGAGCTTCTACGCCAATCAGCTCCCGACCATGGAAAATGATATCGTCGGTCTTCGTTTTCCTTTTTAACAGGACTTGCAGCTTCGGGGGGACATGTTCTACAACGTCTATGTATCTTGCGGAATTTACATAATGCATGGAGTGGATGTTGTAAGCTGTAGGGTGTGGTTCTCCAACAATGGAATTAATCATAATAAGATTTCCCTTCTCCTGGGCAGTGGCTCAAGGTGTGGCCAGACTTTGTTTGTGTGCCAAAGTCCCTTTCCCTCTGTCTTATGAGGCTATTTTATATTCATCGAACTTTCCATCTCGAATTAACTTATCGATGATGTGCCGAAGTTGTTGACATTCGGTTGTCTTATTTCCGAAAATTTCATGAAATAAGCAATAGTTCTCGGTTGCCCGCTCCTTCTCGGTAGGTTCACTGAGGAGTGGCTTCTTGTACTGGATCGTGCTACAGGTATCAAGATAATTATTCTCTAGCGTGTCGTTCAAGGCTGTATAAGTTTCAAAAACCTGGAACCGAGGTCATTTTCTAGAGTTCCCCCTTTGTCCAGGATTCCCACTGGCTTCCTTCGATCCTTCTCCATTCCGTTTACCATGGTTCCCAACATTCACTTCTACCTTTCCTTAGTTACCCTAGATTTCTTGACCGCGGCATTGTTCTGGATCAGTGTGGTAGATACATATTTCGGCCTATCCTCCTACTTTAACTGCGCATCCTCCTGCCTCAGTCGGATGTTGGCCTTTTCATTGAATGTTTCAATCATTGTGGGAGGCTACCTGGTAAAATACTTTCCGAACATAGTTTGCTTATCGATGCCATCGACCATGTCCGTCAAGACGGTTTCATGATCAGGGTTGCTTACTTCAGTGGCGGCCCAATTAAATCGATCAAGATAGTTTCTTAGGGACTCACCCCTCACTTCTTGATTGTTGATAGACCCGTGTATTGCATTGATTTAGTGGCATGTAGATGGAAATGATTCAAGAATTTCTCACTCAAAACTATAAAGCTCGGCACCGACCTTGCAGGTAGGCAAACGAACCACATAAGTGCCACTCCGCTCAAAAAGATTGGAATCGCTTCGCATTTTGTAATATCAGGAGCAACCGCCACCACCATATGCCATAAGTACCTCATCAGATGTTGTTGCGAATCGATGGTACCAACGTACTGGTTCATCTGGGCCATACTGAACCTCTTGGGAATTCTTCTCATAAGATGTCATCGGTGAATGGCATATAGCTCCGATTGACTCCCCGGTCCTCATTCTTGTGTCCTCTGTTTTCATTCATAATCTGCCATACCATGGTGGTCAGATTCGGTGGAATGACTACGTCTCTCTCTAAGGGTAGCATCGTCGAACATGCCGTCTGGGAAGTCCTTCTTCCTCCCCAGGCACCTCGAACAATCCCAATATTCTGAGGGGAGTGAATAGAGGCACGATCTACCTCAATAGCATTTTGGTGAGCAGGAGGAGAGGCTTCTTGATTTTGTGGGGCCACGGGGCCGACGGCCTCTACCTCAATCTAGTTGGACTGTGTTTGACATCCTTCCCCGAACTGGTACGGTCGTCCCTCGAGATGCAACTGGAGGATATTGTCGGCCTTTCTAATGGACGTTGAGACTGGCGTGCATCCCTAATTCCCCAGATGACGATAAGCTCTCTGACATGTGGTCTGGTCGAGGAGGACGGAGTTGATGGTCCCCGAACTCCCGAGCTTGTTGATTCCTGAACTCCTTCCTTTGCCTTGACATGCAGAGAGGCTTCCCGATTTTGTGGGGCCATGGGGCCGGCAGCCTCTACTTCAGTCTTGTTGACATGTCTCCGACATCCTTCCCCGAACTGGTCTGGTCGTCCCTCGATATTCTAGGCTCTTTCTAACGGACGTTGAGACAAAGGTGCATCACTACTTACCCCAGGTGATGACAAGCTCTCTGAAATGCGGTCAAGTCGACGAGGACGGAGTTGATGGTCCCTGAATTCCTGAGCTTGTTGATTCCTGAACTCCTTCCATTGCATTGACATGCGATTCATATATTGTCGCATTGTGGCATTCTCTCGAGCATGAACTTTTAAAGCATCCATAGTTTCTCAGAGCTGATTTAAGATAGCCACAAACTCATCTCGGATGGCCAAAGCTGAGGATGGAGCCTAATCTGCCGCAGGGGGTAATGCAGGTTGATCTGAGGTAGTTTCAGGTGCAGCCGATCCGCTGGCTTTGTACGTAGATGTCCCAACGTGCAGTTATTTTCCTCTATTGCGAGTTGTTTTTTTAGCTATAACATAACAATATATATGAATAAAGGTAGGAATTTCTTCTCAGACTTGGTGATCTGAAAGTAGAGAAAAAATACGTTTTAAGCTGAGAATATCGGTTCTTAGTGAAAGCACCAAAGTATTGACACCAAAAAATGGCACAACACCCAAAGAAAGTTATGTAGAGAATAAATGAAGATAAATGATTGTAAAAACTAAAAATGGAGAAAATCACAAACAAATTTATAACGTTTCGGCTTTGATGAGCCTACGCATACTTTATAATCTCTTATATATTCTTTAAACTATTATACAGAATAGTTTCAATGACAATAAAACAAGATATTAACAAAGATTTAAAAGCTATACTATTCAAACTTCAAAAATTCCTTTATTCTTAGTCCAGAAGGGCTATTTATAAGTGATACAGTGCCTGAGTTAGTTTCGACACACATTGTATGATCCAAAATAATATTGAGCCTAAGGAAGCATTCTCCTCCCATGGAATCAGTAAGTTTTGAATTTCTAGTGATAGGTGGCCGTTGATCCGGTCTGTTTAGATGGCTTGGAATGGGTAAAGCTGAGTACGAGCTATTCTTCAGGTGGACATTAAGTTTGTAGTTAGGTGTGACCTGGCTTGACCGGTTCGATCATAGTGGCTTCGACTAAACTACGTCTAGCTTTAGTGATAAGCCTAAGTGAAGGGCCTCATCGTTCAACCCATTTCTTAACTTTGACTATCTATGCTGGGTATCCTAGTCACGGGCCTATGGCACTGTTGAGCCTTAATGGCCTAGCCAAAAGGCCCATCAACAACTACGATAAGTACAAATGCTGAAGAATGGCGAATTAAGACGCTAGAATTCATTTTCGACATGTTGTAGTTTTCTGTTCGACAATGTCGTGTTAGGCCAAATGTGTTAGATTAGGATAGAATTTTGTAAGGACGACAAGGAAGGTCCCAAGGGGCGCTACACTATGTTTTAAGTCGTTAGGAGTTCTAGAGACCAAGTTATGTTGTTTCGAAACTCGGGTCAGCTAAAGGAAGTAGTCTCGGTTCAGCTAGGAGTAAAGTGGGAACATGAAAATGGAACAGAGGGTGGGGGGAACATCCAGCTTGGTGGTCCAGTAGAGTTCGACTCTAATAAGTGCCCAAGCCTCAGACTGACATAGTCACTCCAACTCCAGATCTAACCATTTAGGTCAGCAATACCGACCTGGATATGAAAATCCAAGGCTGGATCGGCATTGCCGCTCCGGAGATGGGGACTCAAGTTCGTTTCGACATTCGACAATGTCAAACCATAATTGGGCCTATTCGTAAATGGAGCAAAGGGATAGTTTCTTATGGTGATGCATGGCGTGATGTTTGTTCTTGACGA
This sequence comes from Allium sativum, assembly GCA_030737875.1. Taxonomy (NCBI): domain Eukaryota; kingdom Viridiplantae; phylum Streptophyta; class Magnoliopsida; order Asparagales; family Amaryllidaceae; genus Allium; species Allium sativum. The sequence continues at coordinate 1,046,821,610 of CM060924.1, forward strand.
TGATCGAGCTCTTTTGAATACAAACTCCAATACAAGTACCTAATCCCAAGGTGCGAAGGAAGTCTTAGGTAGGGCTACCATATAGGTTCCAAGTAGGGATCTGTAGGAATGACTTCCGAGGTAAACTTCGCATGGACACACGTGCAAAGAAATTATCATTGTTCAATACTTTGTCCACATTTGAGAGAGGTGGACAAGAGTGGATCAACAATTGCTATATAGAGTGATCAACCTAGACCCCAATGCCAGTTGCAATATGGAATGGGTAGGTTACTAGGTACATTCCATTTCAATGGGATGCAGCGATGTGTTGGTAGAGTCTATTGCAGTAGGAAATATTGGTTCCCCAAGAGACATAGTGACCAAAGTAATGAGCGTCGTATACCCAGCGCACTGCGTGACTAAATGTAAGCATAGATATGATGATTTTATGGTTGCTATCATTATGAAACGTATACTTCCTGTAACAACCGAATTTTTAACAAAAAGTTATTAATTAATGGATTAATTAATTGAGGAACAAATAATAATATAAATATTAATCGGAAGATACTGAGAATCAAGCAAAACAATTTTTTCCGTTGCATCCATTACAAAATTATGGTTTAGATGAACTTTTATTTTGCGTAAATCGGACAAGAAATGAACAAGTTATGTTAAATCAAAGTTTGAAATTAAATTAGAGAATATAGTTAAAAAATAGAAAATAAAGCAACATTAAATGGGTGACCCATCGCTTAACAGGTCGACCCAGGGTAGCCCAATGTCAACGGTGGGCCAACCCAGCTTCGAACGTTTTTTGATAATTTTTTTGATGTGTTGCTGATGTGCAAAATACAATGAACTTAGACAATAAATCAAACGAACATAGACACCTAACTCTACTATTAATTGACTACCAACCCTGTAACTACCCAAAATTTAATAAACCATAACCATACTTTAAAAACGATAAATTTGGAATTACTTAATTAAATATTTCGGAATTAAGTGCAATTGGCTTTATTATTGCGTTCATCTAGGAATTCTTGTTTAGATAAACCCCAAGAGTGCATAAAATGGATAACGTACGAAGAAGTTATGAATCTTAGAAGTTTAAATACATATGAGAATGTTATATATGAATATAATTCAAATTAATGCAAACTAGAAAAACAACGTGCATAACCAGACCATTAGGGGACAACCCACAATGGGGGTTGGGTCGACCTAGGAGGTAGGAGGGTCGACCAACCCAGATTTGGGGCATATTCCAAGTTTTATGGTTCAACTGTTTTTGGTTCTAGGTTCATCACTGACTCGGCGCTACATGTATGTCTTGGATTAAAACCATAGGATCTAACGGTTAAAGGTTGGCTCTGTTAATCAATATAAGTGGGCTCTCTCTCCAATTTTATCTAAACATAATTCTTCACCTTTCACTCTACCTCTATTACATATTCTAAATTAAACAATAAGAAGGGGGGACTCTGTTGAAATCTAGATTGAAAAGGAAGATTCAAGATCTGTAACCAACCGTCAAACCTACAATCAATAACGAGATAGAAGTAGACTTTTCTACAACGACATATATATATATAAGAGGTTTAATCTCTTCTTCACCAAGACCCGGCGAGATTTCCCTGTTATTTTTAGATCTAATACCAAGAACTATATCATGACATTTAAATTAAAATTGGGGTTTCGAACATACAGTGTTTATAAGATAATTGATATACAATGTTCTTTATTGTTATTCACCTATGTTGTTGTTATAAGTAGGTATAGATGTGTTTCTAAAATGAGAAATAATGTGTTGAAGAGATTTGATATATAGGCAAAACATCTCAGCAATGTCATTATCAAGTCAGCTTTAGATATCTCAACAATATCACTGTCCTTGGCCAGCTTTATCACAATGGACAATATTTGGATCAACTTTGGCAGAGTGTAGTCAAGTCGTATGCTTCAAAATAAAGTGATGTCGTTGTCCTTTGTCCAGCTTTATCACAATGGACATGTTTTGGATCAGCTTTGGCAGAATGCAGTCAAGTCACCAATTTTAAAATAATGATTCCTTTGGCCATCTTTACCACATTGCACAGTTTTGGATCAGCTTTTTCATAATGTTGTCAAGTCACTAGTTTTGTGGTAGAGTGTAGTTAATTCTTACTGTTTGGAATAACTTTGGCATAGCTTTACTTAATGTAGTGATTTCGTACAGCTTGAAAATGATTTAACCAGTGAATGTGCATTTCAAATTTCACTCGTCCAAAGTGTTTTTAGCAAAGCATGGTCTCTTCTTCACTCAAATATATTTTCCACAACACCTATATCACATGGTTTAATATTTGATGCAGTATTAATCAGTGAATTGTCAATTCATCTTTATGACAAGGTGTACTATATGAAACAACTTTAGTCAATGTGGTCTAATATACTGCTCCGGACCAGCTTTATTTAGTGCACTATGACTGATAGGCAACGATATAATCATACAAATTTAATAGACACTCCCATGTTCTTAGACAAAAACAAACCTAAAAACTTCATACACATCTTCCAAGTTCTGCAGTCATACAAACACACATACAATAATGCAAAATAATATTTGAAATACTACTGCGATAACAATTAATAGGGACACTAGTGGTTACGGTTAAATTGCATGTCTTGTAGGGATTGTTTGAGACATCTAATTTTTTGTTCCAAGTCGTTCGCATATGCTACAGCCCTTGGACACAATGGTTCGTCAATCCATTCTTAAAATTTCGATCGTGGGATAATTGGAACAAAGAATATTCGATGACAAATGTTTTCGCCGTCAGCTCTTACAACAACTTCAGCCATATATCCATAGTGGCAGCAAACAGGGATAGAGTCGACTACACCATACGGGTTGATTTGCAACCCCCAGGTGTGGACGATTTGCAATAGCTCAAGACTGTTGCTAAACAGAAACGGCTTTAGTCCGTTGCAAACTTGATTACTGCAGCTGTTTTCACCAAAAAAGGGCTTAAACACCAAGGTACTAAAATTGTACTTCATCGATATGATAAGAAAATAAATGGAGTCGTACTTAGTAATAGTTGAAAGTAAAAATTCGAGTAAGGAAAAATAGAGACGAGATTTAGAGTGGTTCATCCTTGTGCCTAGCCTACATCCACTCTGAAGATTACTTGCATTCTTAAAATGGAGATTACAAAATACACCAACTATTTTTTTTCATACATCTCTATATTCACTCAACGTACTCTCATTTATACATATCAATCCTAGGATTTTATAAGAAAATGGTAGAGTTTGAGGAGGAGAAAGACGGAAGAATGATTGAGAAGGAGGATGTCTTTAATATTCTGATTAGAAGTTTGTACTAGGCGCCATGGCCAAACTGGTGATGAACCTTTGAAAGGAGAAGATGGTCCAAATCTTTAAGGAATGATTGAAGACAGAATTTAGCAGCAATTTGTAGTTCAAAAGATTGGATCCCCTTTATGTTGGCAGCCATGGTCTATTTATAGGTGTCCCTCCCCAGAAAAATGAGCTGAAGATCATATATGCAAGCAGCGGATCGTCTTTGCTGGTAATTACCAAAATGCCACTACCTGGTTATTGCCAGTAGTTTGTATCTGTATCCAGCTATCATGCGCGAGAGACTTTGTATGAGCGAGTGTTTCAAATAGCCAAGTGGGTGGCTTTAACTAGTGTTCTTCGGGTGTGGCTATCTTCAGTAATTAGTGAGCGGTTTTCTGATTTTATTGATTGTAAAATGAGCGCGTGACTAGGATTGTATTTGTGGTCGAGCGACTCTGGAGTGGAGCATGGGACTGAGGTCAACTCTTCTTTGTGCTTTGCCTGACTGAATTCCTCGGTTTAAGAATGTGCGACCTTCTCTAATTCGGACGCTCTTAGCAGGTTGTTCAAGGATATTCATTCTTACTGCCTTTTCACCACGCCGTTTCTCAATATGTCTACGCTATGTGGTAGCTCCTGATCCTGTTAAGTGAACGACTCGTCTTGTTTTGTTGTCCGAGCAGCATTGCTCTAATATGAATGACCGACCTTTTGCTTCCGTGACCGGGCCATGACTTTTATCTGGCTTTGGTTTGAGACATGGGCACATAAAAATGTTGTGAGTACTTGCTTTTAATTCTAGCCCAGGCTCGGTCCTTTAAGAGATAGATATCTGAATCATGTTCTATATGGTTGCTTCCTATTCTTTGTGAGTCATTTAATTGCCTTGGACAACAATATGCACGAATGACCCTGATGGCGGTCGTTCTGTAGTTTCGGCTTAGGGTTTTTAGCTCAATATGCATATGGTTTTTTTTAGAGATCAACAAAAGCCAATCGAAGCTTGTAATCTCTTGGCAGAGAGTTACTAGCTTCAATGTGATTGATCGCAGCATTGTTTGGTAAGTTTAATCTGACTCATCAAAGGGTCGTTCGTGCATAACTTAAGATCGTGTCATTGTGGAGGATTGATATCGTCCCTTTCCGTGAGCGAGACGCCTGACATATCTTTACATTGTTGCGAATGGCCAAATTGTGGGATGCCAGTTGGATCTTGATGGGACACCTATATGTGCAATTGAGCACCGAGTTGATGTGGTGAGAATGCTCTGGATGTATGTCTTTTTATCTTCACTTTTATTTACTTTTACCCTTCTTTATTTTACCTCTTCTCCTCGAAAAAAATTTCTTTACGACTGTAGTTGTGCTCTTCAAGGATTTACCAGGTAACTTGTATCTCTTATTCTTGTTCAGACGCTTCTTCAAAAATCTTTTTCCTTATTGTATTGCTTAGTGCTGGCAGTAACACCTATTCAATCAAGGCAATTCTCCCTTGGAACTGAAGCATGATGACCTTTTTGGGTGATTTTTTCCTTTATTTTGCCTCGTTTTGTCTGAACAGTGGAATACCTCTAAGCTTAGATGTTTTAAGTGTAGTCTGACTGGCTTAAGTATGAATTCGGATCTTGGTAATAATCATATTTTGCCTAGCGAAGATACCATTTTTGTAATTGTCTTGAAGAATCTGAACCACCTGGTGACTTCTGAAGTCTTGATGTTGGTATTGCTTATTAGTTGTTCAGTGGAATACCTCAGGCTTCTCTGGGTGAAACGTTTCTGTTCACGTCTGAGTCTGGTTGGGCTATTCTTGGTCATTTACGATTGTCGTTTTTGTCCATATTGATTTTCCTTTTCTTCCTCTTTTTCTCTAAAATAGGTCGCCCAAGGATGACATTCTTTATGTCAAAGAGACTAAAGAAGAAATTGAAGGGAATGGCTGGTAGCAAAAATATGCTTCAAGGTAAAAAGGACTTGGGTGCAAATGATATGCAATGCCATCATTCCTTGGGTGAACCCCTATCCCAGATGTTCAGATTGTCCCTATTCAACTATCATTGGCTACTCTGTCCATTACTTTAAACCCTAGAAACTTTCAAATGACTGTTCCGAGTCCTTTTTTTGTTCCCAATCCTTTTCATCCCGAACTTGCTGAGCGATTCGAGGGTTGGTGCCCAGTTGGTACATTTTCTGGCGTATACATAGTCCCGTTCGATCGACGGATTTTTGCAGGAAAAATAGATGTCCTGAAGGATTGCATATTAGCTGAATTTAATCAGTTGGAGGCGTGTCCGAACCTGGTTGATGACCTTATCATATAGGTCGGGGATTACATTATAAAGCAATTGGATGCTTGGCATACTATTATTGTAGATCTTCAGCAGTCGAATAAAGAGAATGTCAATCGAATTTATGCTTTAGAAAAAGACAGGTTCGAGCTCGTCAAGGCCCTTGAATCCTGAGAGAAGATCATTGCCTCCCTTCTCTGAATGTTGTGGCTTGTTAGCTTTATCTTTTATTATTTCCGTTGTTATTTTAAAATGATACATTTAGTCTGGCTTGTATATGCGGGTGCCAACCTCGCCTATTATCTTACGCTCTTATCGGTAACTTTTATGGCCTGTTTTGGACCTCAGTGTGCTACGTTTTTTTACCCAGCCACCTTCGCATTGGTGTGTCGCATGCTATACCTTTATTTTAATTTTTCATGTTTGGTCAGGTGTTCTGTTATTCGCGCAGCTACACACGATTTACGTTTTTTTTTTCAGTTTGTCTTGATGATTCGTTATTTACCGTTGGTTATTACGTGCTTGTTTGTATACTCATAAGCGTGTTTGTTATTATTTTTTATTAAATTTTGTTCAACCCCGCACCTGACTTGGTGGACCAAGCCCTACGGAGACTAGTTTTGAATAAGTGCCCCCCGGGGAGGACTTGGGTTATAAGTTTTCGACCCACTCTAGGCCACGTTTGATGTGATTTTTTTTCAAAAAAGGTATCGAATGGATACCCCCTTGTGGCTAGGATTTCTGTTACCCACTTGCATCTAGGATTTTTTATTGTGTTGTTCTTTCCAGCATGTTAGTTGTCATTTCCAACACTAGGACTACGGTTTCCATCCCTTTTTTTTTTTTGCGTTCCCCTCAAGTGGCGGACAATAATCCTTGTTACTGAATTTGGTTTCGATTTTAAGGAGTTCGTGTCCTGCACCTGACAAGGCGCCTCTTTGGGACTAGCAATTTTTATCTGTGGGACAGATTTGGTAATATTCTTGCATCTCTATCGAAGCCTATTGCCGATCCCTTGAACGGATGTTTGCTAAGAGTTTGGCATATTTCACAATGAGAAGTTCATCCCTCTGACTCGTTATGTGTCTTAGAACAGCTTATTCTCTTGAGGCCATGCGCTTATTCTTCATATTTGATTTTGCCTGAAGTTTATGGTTTTCAAGCTGCTTGGCTTAAGATGTGCTTTGAGATTCTTCCCATCCCAGTTTCGCTGTATATGATCAATTGCTTCTATCATACATACATTCCAAGAGATCGGTTTTTAGCATGAACTGAAAAATATGATACTCAGGTAAGTACATAATTAATTTTGATGCGCAAGGTTTTTTTTGTACGTAAACCATTGCCAAACATTTGCATGAATATAGCGAGTAACATAACAGGGTAAAACGATTTAAGTAATAAGATAAAAACAAAGTAATAAAGCAAAGTAGCGGGGATTCTTTTCCAAAACACCATAATCAGGACACTATTTACTAATCCTTAAGCATGCATTGGTCTCGGATTAGCTTGGGCCTTTTTCTTTAAATCTTGTTGACCCTTGTTCGCGGAGAGCCCGAACAATATTCATGGTCTTGTACATATTGTTGCGAATGATTTTTCCTGATTAGTCCCTCGATTAACGACCTCAAATTCCCGCAATCGTTGATATCGTGTCCTGGCTGTTTATGGAACTAACAAAACCTTCCAGATTTCATAGCAACATCTTTGACCTGCCTTTGTTTCAAAACAGTATATCTCTCGGTGTCTTTAGTTGCCATGGAGACATTTCCGATAGCATCATTAGGAGGAGTGAACTCGGAGTTCTTGAAAAAGCGTAATTTCTTTTTAGCCCAGCTATCTTTCACCTCGTTGCTCCTTTTCTGACCATCAGAGCTACTTTGCGCATTACTTTTCTTCTTTATCTATCCATGTGCAAAATTTTCTTCAATACTCATGTATTTTTCAGATTTATAGAGTAATTGTTCGAGTGTACTTACTTTCTTCTTCTTTATCCATCGTCCTAATCTGGTTTCTCTGCATATGGCCGCTTTCAAAGCCATCAATACTAGATGGGGCTCGAAATTTTTGACTTTAGCCACTGCCATATAAAAGAGAGAGAGAAAAGATTTGATGGACTCTCCTAGTCTTTGTTGTGATTCGCTTAGATCCATAACATCTCGAACTCTAGGTGCTTGGAATTTGAATTGCTTGCCGAATAGTTTATCCAGGGTTGTGATTCTTCCACAGATTTCGACGGTAGCTTTGTGAACCATAGGTAATCCCCCCTTCTAGATAGGTTGGGAAATATAAGCACTTGATCTCGTTGGTAGCCATGCCACATTCATATACTGGTCATATTTGCAAAGGAATATATTAGGGCCTCTTGACCCATTATAGGACTGCAACGTTGGAGGTTCGAATTTCTGAGGACATACAGTCTTCTAAATCCTTTTGGTAAGTGGGGTTTTAGTTGGAAAGGATTCCCATTCTTTTTTATCATCCTTCTTCTTTAGACTTTCTTCCACAACTTCACGTGTCATTCCTAAAATGTATTTCTTCTTTCTGCTCTGATCCATTGAATAAGCGCCCTCTTCCTTGCCAACTTCTAGTTAGGTTTATGATCGTGATCTGGAGTCAAGGAATTTGGGCATTCTTCTTGGAGGACCCTCGCTCTGGCGGTAGAGCTGTCTAACCGCTCCGAGATTGTGTCATCGAAGTAGTCACGCACAGATGCTTTGTTCATTCCATGATCCCGATTGACGTGATACGCAACTTCTTGAATGGAATTTTCCTGTTTCGATCTCGAAGTAGAGGATTCTGCCTCAGATTTGAGTGAATGAAGAACAAGTGGCCCTTAGCACGGCTTTTGCAATAGCGGCTTGAATAGCGAGTATTTACTCGAGTTTCTTCATCATTGCATTGTTCACTATAGTTATTTGACTCGTTAATCTAGTCATTACTTCTTCCATCTCTTTCCTGGTTACAGATTCTTCAACTTCAGACAGCTCCCCTGCCCCGAAACAGGTAGTGGACGATGTGATGATATTAACATTGTTGATGAGGCTATTGGCTTGGTAAGTGACTTCCCCGATCATGTCCATGATTCCAATCACAGTATTCTCAGAGAATCTCGTCGGACCTTATTAGGGAGAAATATAAATACGGCCCCACAGAGTGTACCAAATGTTTTCACCAAAAAATGGCTTAAACACCAACGGTACTAGAATTGTACTTCATTGACATGGTAAGAAAATAAATGGAGACGTACTTAATAACAATTGAAAGTAAAAATGTGAATAAGGAAAAATAGAGACGAGATTTAGAGTGGTTTAGCCTTGTGTCAGGCCTATATCCACTATGAAGATTACTTGCATTCTAAAAATGGATATTACGAAATACACCAACTCTTTTTTTTCATACATCTCTATATTCACTCAACATACTCTCATTTATATATATTAATCCTGGGATTTTATGAGAAAATGGTAGAGTATGAGGAGGAGAAAAACGGATGAATGATTGAGAAAGAGGATGTCTTTAATTTTCCGATTACAAGGTTGTAGTAGGCGCCATAGCCAAACTGGTAATGAACCATTGAATGGAGAAGATGGTCCAAATCTTTAAGGATGATTTAAGATAGAACTTAGCAACACTTTGTAGTTCAAAAGCTTGGATTCCCTATATGTTGGCAGCCATGGCCTATCTATAGGTGTCCCTACCCGGAGAAATGAGCTGAAGTTCATATATGCAAGCGACGGATCATCTCAGCCGACAATTACAAAAATGCAACTGCCTGGTTGTTGCCAGCTGCCTGAATCTATATCCAACTGTCATGCGCAAGCGACTTTGTAGGAGCGAGTGTTTCAAAAAATCAGGTGGGTGACTTTAGCTAGTGTTATCCGGGCGTCGCTGTCTTCAGTAATTGGTGAGCAGTTTTCTAATTCGGTTGATTGTATAATGAGCGGGTGACTAGGATTGTACTTGTGGTCGAGCGACTCTGGAGTGGAGCACGGTACAGGGATCAATTCTTCTTTGTGCTTTGATCGACTGAATTCCTCGGTTTAAGAATGTGCGAACTTCTCTAGTTCGGACGCTCTTAGCAGGTTGTTCAAGGATATTCATTCTTACTGCCTTTTCATCGCGTCGTTTCTCAGTATGGCTATGCTATGTGCTCGCTCCTGATCCTTAAGTGAATGACTCATCTTGTTTTGTTGTTCGGGTGGCTTTGCTCTAATACGAAAAACCGACCTTTTGCATCCGTGACCGGGCCACGACTTGCATCTGGCTTTGGTTTGAGATATGGACACATAAAAACATTGTGAGTACTTGCTTTGTAATTCTAGCCCAGGCTCAGTCCTTTAAGAGATAGACATCTGAATCTTGTTCTGTGTAGTTGCTTCCTATTCTTTGTGAGTCGTTTAAGTGCCTTGGACAACAATATGCATAACCGACCCTAATGGCGTTGATCCTGTATTTTCTGCTTAGATTTTATAGCTCAATGTGTGTATGGTTTTTTTTTTGGGATCAGCAATGGCCTTAGTCCGTACTACATTACACAATGGCTCTAGGTCGTTCACCAGTTACCAACTCCCTACAATACACCCCCTCCCCTCTCACCCCTCCCCCGTTTCACAATACCCTTTTTCATTTCTTCCCCATTATGCTCTTCAATCATCTATGACTTTATAGTTTTGGAAAACGCTTGTAAATGGATCTAAATCTCCTTTAGACTTCTTAGAAATTATTAATCAATTTCAAGCAATCAAAGAAATTTCGTCATTCAAAAATTTCGTTCCAAATCTATTTTCGCAGATCTCATATTCGGAAAACATTTTCTAGGGTTATCTTGCTTATATCTCAATCAATAACTTGCTTTTATCCTTGATCAAAAACATCAACGAATCCAGATCTAAAACCAGACAAATCCTAATCAAAGTCAGCCGACTCTAGGTACGGAAAATTGAATTTCATTATTTTATCATTGATTTACTATCATACGAACAGAAATCGTTGATTAAATTGTGATGGTGGATGGTTGTTAGGTGGTTTTGTCTTTTGATATATAACTAATTTAATGTAAATTCGTGATTTAAATTTAGTGTGATTATATTGTTTTCATGTAAACATGTGTATCATTTAACCAAAGTTCTGCTCTTTGCTAAAATGTACAGATCATATTTTACGTGTTTTTAGTTTGATTCATGATGCATTTCATGTCAATGCACTTTAAGTATAAAGCTTCATATCCATAGATGAATGAAAACTGATTTATCAAAATGTGTTGTGCTCGTGAAATCCCGAAATTGATTCGATTAAGGGTTGATGCCCTCTCTAGCTATTTGAAATATCCATAGATTTTAAGGTTTTTCTAATTTTGGATGTACTAACTTTTCATGTGGTTTCATTGTACGCCAATTAAGATGTTTGGTATAATCAACTAAGTTCATTTCATTCAATTCCCTTTTAGAACCACATGAAAAATGGGTAAATGGTTGTTTGAATTCGGTCTTAATTTGGTCTATCTAAGTTAGTCGATTTGTTGGTTTCTTTATACGATTCACTTTTAAAATCCTTGAAACTTAATTTGATTTTTGGGTAACATCCCTATGAGTTAGAATTTTTACAACTGCTGAACTCACACCTCAGACTTGATCTAGATTAAAAGAGACTTGTTTCACCATCAAAACAAGATAAAATTTACAGACTTTTCATGCGTCAGAATGATGTTTATTACTTAAATTGAATAATAATCCCATGAATATGGGATTGTAAAATGAAAGGGAGCAGTTCAAATTGGCCCGTGATTTATGGGTGTAAATTATTGAATATAATAAAATGAACTGATGATCTGAAATACTACATTTTTAATTAATAGGTCTGTATTTATTGGTTAGCCTTTGTTCTAGCGTTTTGTCAAAAAACGTAAATTGTTTATGAAATCCAAGATACGAACATATGACTAGTCACCTAAAATATAAATTACTATATAGGAAAAATCAAAATAACCTATCCTTATGTCAATAATGACAGCATGAGTAGTTAGCGGCTTTGACTAGATAACTATTTTTCAATTGCTATTTGTTGTATTTACACGGCTGTTTGGTATAAGTCCAAAGCATCATAAATTCTCTTATACATCAAAGTTGCTTTTAAATGGCTTACAATTGTCGATAACCTCATTGTCAGAATTTTCATTATTTATAGCTCAATTTTCACGAGTAAGAAACTATATTTAATATGGTACTATCATGAAAGGAGGCTTGTGTAACACCCCACGTCCATTAATGTCACTCAAAAAGGGAATGCATTAACTTCTACGGAGCATTTAAAGTAAGTATAGAACAGAAACTTAACAACAAAAAAGATATAAATAGTACTCAAAGATTTAAAACATTATTTCAGTGCAGCGGAAAACACATATGTTTTCTTACATCATCAAAAACCAGAGTCAAAGTACATAATATCCATCTTGACTATCAAAAGTACACAAAGTGAAAGACATAATCCCCAATACAAAATAGCCATAAATAAAAGAGAAGCTGGACTTTACTTCAGCGATCCAAGTAATCTTCTGAAAGCAGAGAAAAGGCATTCCAAGATCAAGCTCCACTAGTGCTAGTCCCAACTTGGGAACCAGGCGGGAAGGGAGAAAAGAGGAGGAAACAAAGGGGGTTAGACATAAAGTCTGTCGAGTGCGATAATTTTAACAATATAATTAACAAAGTAACTAGGCATAAGTTGGAAAATAAGGAAATGACCATGAACCATTGAACATGGTAGAGTAAATAAGGAAACAAGATGAACGACGATATCGTTAAAGCGCACCTAACCCACTGCAAGATAATTACCAAACTACACCAACACTATAGTATAATTGCTATACTGCACCACCACTAGTCACCCTAAGGTTGATCCCTCCGGCAGACTTAATAATGGTATTGGTAGTTTCGTGCATCCCCAGCTGCGTTCATAGGTGTCGCTTGCCCCTATCTCCACTAGGCGTACCCACTACCCCCAAGCGATCGGCTCCTTAACTCGTAGATACCCATGTTGGCCCCACAGTGGGGTGTATCACTCCCCAAAGTGGCAACCCGATACAACCAACAATTCACGGCTTATACCTACATGATGCAACAACGTCTTACCTACTAGTCCGGGCCCACACACGCATATGAACCCGTTGGACTTGCGTTGCCACCGCTAACCCGTTTTGGCCTCTTACAGTCAAGCCCAGTATGTGTGTCCCGTCCTCGACTTAGGTCGAGCCCACAAAGATACGTATGGGTTACTGTTTGAAATGGGCCCCCATCACTTGACACAAACTATCCACCTAAGCTTGGTCTCCTCTAGTACATCCCACTTAACCCACTTCCTATTCATGTTTGAATTACATGTTTCAATTTTGGTTAAGTGTTTCTCATCGAATTTCCAAATGCCACCCAAGGCACCCACTAGAATCCACATGCCACCGAAGGCACCCACTTAGCCCCCTCATATCCCACTACATGTTTATCTGGTTAAGTGTTTCTTAATTCATTAAGACCGTAACCTCATAAAGACCTCTCACATTAGACTGACATTTGTGGCAGCTGGATTAGCCGGGCAGGTCCGGGCAGTCTTACACCACAAAAGAGCCTAACCTTGTGTCTTTACAATTGTTACGTACTTAATTTATGCCTAAGACCTCTCACATTAGACTGGCATTTTTGGCAGCTGGATTTGTCGGGCGGGTCCGGGCAGTCTTACACCACAAAAGAGACTAACCTCGTGTCTTAAACGATTAATTTCTCCTAATTAATCATTCCCCAATTTGAATTACTTTCCCTATTCAAATTATCAATCAATTCCAAATTTAATGATGTCCATAATTGACTCAATTATGTCCTACCATTTATGGTATGCAAAATCATACCAATTTTCACCATAATTATATTTATTCCTTTTAAGGCATTTATGCCAATTAAATCTTTTAATATTATCCCCTTTAGCCCACGTTGTACGTTTGTTCGTTTAACGTAAAATATACGTTAGACTCGAATAGTCTAACTCATGAAATAAAGAGAAAACATCACAATATACACATAATTAAAACATAGATCTAAACATAGGGGTGAACTTGCATATGTGAATGATATTCTACATCTAAAACTTGCATAGGCCAAAGATACAACTTACATAAACAACATATGTCATGGATCCAAATCTAAAGGTGTGAACTTGCATAAATCATATATGTCATACATCTACATCTAAAGGTGTAAACTTGCATAGGCAATAACCCTAAACTTGCATAACATGATTCATATCCCAAACTCATATATCTATATAAACTTGCATATGTGATTTATGCATCATAACAATGGTGTAAACTTGCACCTAACATGTAAAATATCATGTAGAATTTAGCATATAACTCACACATGTCATAGCCTAACTTTTAAACAAATTGTCATATATAATTTTACCCAACTTGTATATGATTCATGTTTGAATAAAAATCTAAACTTGCATACATATGATTTATCATATGAATCAACATCACCAAACTAGCATATGAAACATGATGATTTGATTATATATAAAATTACAACATAAATGACAACAACATAACTTCATAAATGATAGCATCACAACGTAACAACAAAGAGATTTAAACACAATTCTATAACATACTAACAACATGTGATCAATAATTCACATCACATCCATAAAATCCGCATCATAACTTAATCCAATTAAATTACTGATTATTTTATTAAAACTATCGAACTCACAACTCAAAAGCAGTCTTGAGTTCTGAATTCTGATTTCTGAAGTTGTATTAGCTCTCCTTTGTAGAAGATTCGCTGTTAGGGTTGAATAGAACTGATTTGATTTGCTATTCTTCCTCTATAATTGGTGGCAGCTACTCTAGGGTTCAAGTCGACAGCATGACGGCCATAGTTTTAGTTTTAATTCTGATTTAGGTTTTGAGTCTATGGGTCTTTTTATAGAGTTTTGAATTAATTTAAGTCGTCGGATGATCTTAAGGTTAATCAAAACCATTCAATCGGTATAGGGTGACACCTCAGCCCTAATGACTCAGCAAGGAGTCAGAAAGGACTTAGCAACATGGGTCAGACTGAACAAGAAAGCTGTGCAGGCCTGCTTCCTCGGCCTGGGCGTACTTGGCAGGTGCGCCAGTGCAAATTTGAACTGGCGCACTTCCCAAGTGCGCCAGTGCAATAATTTTTTTTCTGTTTTGCCACCAAACTTCGTTCGTCCATAACTCCTTCATCCGATACCCGTTTCCCGCAAACTCGGACTCTATTTCCACCATAATTTCGAGACGAACACAATTGCGCAACACCATTCACTTAATTCTCACATCTGAGATTAATTATTCTTTAACTTAGTTAATTCCATTAACCAAAAATCCGGGGTGTTACAGCTTGGTAGGGACATCAAAAAATTCATATTGATCATTACATGTGAAACGACAGTTGAATTTGATGTGTTGTGATAGATCATTCGTAGTTTCATGGGTGTAGAGGTATTGTGAAAATGACACGTTAAGTTTATTAAAACAAAGCCTATGTCAGTATTTTGAATGTTAGTTTTGATGCAACTGCCAGTTTACTAGAAAAGTAGCAATATGGACTTTGCACAATTTCTTATGTGACTCTTGCAATTATAGTTTATTTGAAACAAATGAGTTCGTTCAAATTAATACACACGGATATATATATATATATATATATATATGTATGTATGTTATATATACATATATATATATATGTACATGTATGTATGTATATGTATGTATGTATGTATATATATATATATATATATATTAATTTGAACGAACTCATTTGTTTCAAACATATACATATCTGTTACATATACTGGAAAGTAGAAACCAAATCATTTATATGCCGACACCTGTCCAACTTTGGGAACATCTCCTTTTCAAAATATATCGATTCGTAGTTAACCGCTACTGTCAGTTACGCTCTTTCTTCCTTTTCTCACCATCCCAGTTTCCTAATGATAGATTAACAGACCCTGCTACTTCCTTCCATCTTTGTGCATCAAAAGTTTTTAAGTCATTTACGTCTTCATTCGCGGTATCCGCCGGTTGATCCAACTGCAAATTTGGAAAATTCAGGAACTACGATTTTTACCGGGATAGTAATTTGTTAATTTATATTGAAATATCGGATTCCGCTTAGATTCGACGGCTGATTGGGTAGGGTACTGTGGACGTCGGTGTTATTCCTCCGTGCATTAAAGTCGATTATGGAACTAGGGATTTCCAGGGTCGTAACTTGGCTTATTCAACTAATTTGGGTTTTCTGCAAATTAGTACATTTTACTGTGGATTAAGGTAGTTCTTGTAGTGACCCGGATTTTGAGCGACTTTGGTTATCGACGTAAGCTCGACGTCGATAACTAAAACATCGAAAAATCCCGGTAATTAATGAAAGAAATTAGAAGGTGAGAATAGATAAGATAGAAACTTAGAATAGAAGAAGAAGAAGAACACAACATCAGAGTAACACGAACCTCACAGCGGAACGAATAACATATAATAGATAACATAACTTTGAAATATAACAGTTATGTATACAATAGCACTTATCAGAGTACAGCACTTACAACACAGCGGAAATAACTATAGCTATAATCCAGAAGCCTCCTGCTCCAACTCTTCAAGTATACCTGTAAATCCTGACTACTTGACTGCCCGTACAAATTTAGGCACCCAAGAGTTTAGGGAAAACAAAATAAACTCCGGGTCAGTCATGTGACTGGTGTGAATAAACTCAAATCATTTAAAACAGGTATATGATATCTCATAAGACCACGCCGTGAATACGGAACGGGTTTTTCCCTTATGAGAATCCAAATAACTTTTCAAAGCAATATCATTCTGATATTATAATAATGTCTAAGTACAAATAAATATCAATCTAGCAGAAACGCTTGCATCTCACGTTAGTACATATATAGTATACAATCAAAATCGCAAGCACGTATAGGATGATTGGATTTCCAACTATGACAAGGTATGGAACCTCCTTCCGATCAGTGTACTCTAGGAACGATACACTGGAGTTCAACAAGAACATCTTGCAACTCAGCCAAACATGACCGACCACTCATTTCTCTTGAGTGTATCGAATGTACATCACCAACGGTTGGGATCAGAAATCGTTCCCTTATATATATATGGGACAACATTGATAGATTAAAGAAGCAAATGAATATTCTCTAGATAGGTGATTATACACCCTACTTCGGTGCGACCGGCTTAGCCATGCTGCCTGCCCGATTTCTGTCATTTACCGGATGTGAGGCTAGAAGCTACGCTTTATCATCACAATATATTCACTTCGAATGCCACATTGTCAGATCCATCGAAAACCACTAATTGACGTCTACAACAATACATTACGTGTCAGCTAAAAGAAGTTTCCTTCTCCGCTTCCACTCTTGGTACGGTTGAAGAAATCAATGTACGTGACCTTTCTGGAAATACTCTGTCAGACATCCATCTTCATTCACTTAAAATGTCACATCGTCATACCCGCCAAATCACAAATTGACATATCCAAAAATAACACGGGTATACAGCTAAGAGAAACGAATTCCTCCGCCACCAAACGTGAATACGTTTGAACAGATCAACTTACGCGATCCATTGGATATACTCTGTCAGACCTTCGTCCATACAAGTTGTCCTGGGACTGGACAAACCAAAGGCACTATTCTGTAAACAGGATAGCCCTTGCATTTTACTCCGTCTTCAATTATCTTTGGCATATATGATTCGCGACGCTTATGCCAATACAGAGTGGTTCTTTGGATAATAATCCAACCAGTCTCTCCATATTAACAACGTTAAAATGGTCAAAACTTCGATAGTCTGTGATTTAACCATCAAAGAAAAACAAGTGTGCAAACAACGATATTATTCCCAGATGGAAATTAAATTGAACAAACATCATTTAACATTAATCTCTTTAGTTCATTTATTTACTTATCTCCTGTTTCCCTATATTCTAAATTCTTATTTTTCTTTTATCAGAAAACATTTCTGATTCTCGTTTGGAAAACATTTCCAAAACTCCTTTACGATCAAACCTTACCATTTCTAAGTTAAGAAGGAAGTCACTCAAGTTGGGGTATAATTACCTCTCAGATCTTAACTGAACAACGTTACAACTTCGAAATGGTCAAAGTTTATCTTTTAATCTTTAACAACTTCTTTACGCCTTTCTCGGATTCAATTTTACTAGTCCACTTCTATATTTAAAACATTGGTTATAACGATAACATTATAATCCCTACTTTTGAATTATCTAACTTTAATTATAACTTCTATTCCTATTAGTGAATAATTAACCTAACACTTATTTATTTATAAATAAATAAATCTCTATTTAGACACTGGAAAGTATAAGTACTTTCCTAAATTCGATATAATCGAATTTGTCGATTAACTCTCTTCGAGAAATCTCTATCTGATTAACTCTTCTTCGAATAACCTATATTCGATTAACTTCTTCTCGAATAAACGATATTCGATAATATCTCTTCGAATAACTAATATTCGATAACTCTTCCTTTTCAAATATATCATATTTGAAAATCTCACTTCGATGAAACTAACATCGATAACTCCTTTCGATGAAACTAACATCGATAACTCTTTTCGATGAAACTAACATCGATAACTTTAACTCGACGAACTTAACTCGACTAACTTAACTTGACTCGACTAACTCAACTTACTTGGTTCGAACAATTCGATTCGATTAACTAGGCTCGACTAACTTGACTAACTTAACTCGACTTACTTGGTTCGACCAATTCGATTCGATTAACTAGGCTCGACTAACTTGACTAACTTGACTCGACTTACTTGGTTCGACCAATTAGATTCAATTAACTAGGCTCGACTAACTTGACAAACTTAACTAGACTTACTTGGTTTGACCAATTCGATTCGATTAACTAGGCTCGACTAACTTGACTAACTTAACTCGACTGACTTGGTTCGACCAATTCGATTCGATTAACTAGGCTCGACTAACTTGACTAACTTAACTCGACTTACTTGGTTCGACCAATTCGATTCGATTAACTAGGCTCGACTAACTTGACTAACTTAACTCGACTTACTTGGTTCGACCAATTCGATTCGATTAATTAGGCTCGACTAACTTGAATAACTTAACTCGACTGACTTGGTTCGACCAATTTGATTCGATTAACTAGGCTAGACTAACTTGGTCGAACCACCCGATCAACTCAACTTATTTAACTTAACTTATTTCTCAACTCGATCAACTCGATTAACTCCTATCGAATAACTAATATTCGATTAAACTCCATTCGCTTGACTCTAGATCGCAGCGATCACAATGGTTACGCCTGACTCCCTCAGGAAACATCCGACCGCCGTAGGCTATTTACAGCCCTGCGAATTACGCTAGCAGTCGTACGAGATGGAAACTTATCCTGAATACTATGTTTGACTAACTCTGTCTCAAATAACTATATTTGATTAACTCTAGTTCGTTTTAATTCTAATCAATTAACTCCAACTAATTAATTCCTACTGGTTAACTCTAACTGATAAATTCTAACTGGTTAACTCTATTTGACTAACTCGACTTGACTAACCTCTTTCCAATAACATATTCGATTTCTCCTTTCGAATACAATATTCGATTTACTTTATTCACTTTATAAAGATTTCCTTTTTAACAACGTTTTATTCATTTGAAAAGATTTACCTTTAAACAACGGTTCTATACTTTAAAAATGATTTCCTTTTTATAATGTTCCCTTTCCAATTCTATTTGTAAATGGTTTACAAATATTTCCTTTTCAAATTTATTCTTGAAATATTCAAACTCCTTAAATTCCCGGGAAAATTCGCCATAACCTCCTTTGTATTGGGAGCATCGGGAAAATCCCCAAACTCGCCACACTGGCCTTTCCATTCAAAAAGAAATGTTTTGAATTTACTCCCTTTTTAAAAGATCTCCTATTTATAAATATCCCAATTTATAAATATTCCTTATTTACAGATATTTAAATTTATAAATATCTTTTATTTATAAATATTCCACTTTATAAATATTCTATTTTCAATATCACTTTGAAAATTCCCCTATCAGCATTCCGGCATGTTGTGGTACTCAATCATATCAAATCACGATGTTCAATATCATCCAAGCACATATAATCACCCACAGATTTTATATCACATCATATAACAATATATGAAAAACAATAAAATAACTGTTGAGGAATCCAGTCGGATTCCTCCAACATGTCTCCCTGCATCACAGATGTTAGACAATATAGATAACATCACTTTCAGTTCCATATGATACATTCTGTTAAACAGAATCAATATAGAAATTTAACTAACTGACTAGCAGTTCAATCAAATAGTCAACACACAGTAAATCAGACAATTTCTAACAGTTCTAAAAATACAACATGAAATTATAAACTGTTTAGAGTTGGTGAGATTTACTCACATTTGACGATCATCATCTATGACGATAACCATCGCTTGGTTTAGACGGACGATTTATTTCTCTATAAATTGTAACAAGCTCGGATTCACTCCCGGTCAGTCTCATTATGTTACTCCTGTCCATACGATCCCAACGCAACTCACGGTTTGTCAATCTGATATCGTATGCGGAAGTTATCGATATTTCAAGTTCAATACATCGCTTAAATTAAAAACAAAAAAAAACTTAAATTTTAATTTTAAAACAATTGGGCCTTACCCTTCTCCTTTGAATCGGCCAATCACCAACATACTCAACCTGCTACCCTCTCCTGCTACAATCCGCGTTACTCCAGTAATCTTCACGAAAATACAATGACCATTACCGAACTTCCTTCATCCCCCATTCCGTTTCCACTTCACCGTTCCCTCATCTAAGGCCACCATCGAACTCTCCTTCCGAAGAACTTCACCGTCAACCCAAAAACCTTCCATTCGCACTGACAGCACAAATTCCGTCCTCCTATCGAATCCGCTCAGCCCCCATAGATCGAGCGACTTTTATCATCCCGGAATAACCCCAAAAGCACACGCTCGAAGCTCCTTACCCCGCTAAACACAAATACGAACACTACATCGCAAATCGAAGCTTTTAGATCCCTGAAACCTTAACCCTAACTCACGCAGCAAAACCCCGAACCAGAAAGCTGCCATCGCAACCCACCAAAGTGGTATCAAATCGAAGAGGAACTCTCAAGCAATCCATACATATATCCATTATAATTTATAGATTTGTATTTGCTTTGATTTGGATTTTTGAACATGCGAATTGTTTTTTTTTTTTTTTTTTTTTTTTTTGCTGAAACAAATAAGCGGCGCATTTTTTTCTGGTTGACTTTGAAAATGAGAATTTTTGGTTTAGGGATTGTTAAGGTGTTTATATAGGAATTTTATATGATTTTTATATTCAATTTTAATCCAACGTTATTTATATCCATCTTTAAAAATCCCTATAGTCACATACAATACCCAAAAATCACGAAACTGGACTTGCAGCTACAGCTCGACATTACGGTCCCAACCAAACTGGTTTCGTCAAATTCCGACTTCGTATGCTCACACAGCGTATTTTTAACTGTCGAAATACTGACTGTTTTTCACTCTAAAAATCCGTACGGCCACACAGTGACTCTAAAAATCACGAAACTGGAAACCTAACAATAATCTGATATTGCGGATCTAACAAAATTCGTTTTGCTGAATTCTAAGGTCGTTTGCAAAACTGGTTGTTTTTAAAGCGCTGAATAGACCATTTAAATATATAAATATATTTAAATATAATTAAATTAATTATTAATAAATTAATATTCTCGTATATCTTCACATATGATATTATACAGCTTCAGAATATCATATCAGAATTTACAGCTTGATATTTCAGATTTTAGATTTATCGATATTCAGTTTATATCAAAAATCCATTTATAACATAATTAAAGCGTCACAAATTATAAAGGAATTCTGCAGCGAGTTTTCCGAATTTTGATTTGGACGTACATCAAAATCTACACGACGAAATCCCGATTTTTCTCTTCCACTAGAAAGATATACTCCACCAGCTCCACACGTTTCTTGTTTCATAGAAATCCGATTTAAAACGAATCCTGTATACTCAGTTGAAGTTCAAATCGCCAAATAGCGAACTGCCGCGTCGTTACGCGCTCGAATTTAATTATATTATAATTCTACGTTTCAAACTGACGTCGATTGAATATATTCGTCAGTATAATTCAACTCTAAGCTGAATTACATCTTAGGGATACCCCGTTCACAGAATATTGTGATTTCCAATATTTTTTATTATTTCGACATTATAATATATTTTATTATATTATAATTATTAATTAAATATTCAATACTATTTAATTAACGTTCTCAATATCGATAAATCGATATTTAATAATTAAATAAATAATTCAACGGCTAAAAATGCGGGTTACTACAATCTTCCCCCCTTAATAAAATTTCCTCCTCGAAATTGCTAAGCTAGGGGATGACCCTATCTTCTGGGTAAAAATTTATCTGTTTATCTCTTGTCTCCGGTTTCAACTGAACCAATTAATATCGACTAAAATATTAATTTATTCCGACTAACTAAATTTTCAAAAATTCTGAAAATTTTCTAACACCTTAACTTTTCGAAATTTTTTGCCAGCACCTCCTTTGTACTGGTCAATACCTCAAACTCCAACTCGCCTCTCTGGGCCTTCTTTAACCCAAAAGAAAATCAAATAGCCAAACGGCTTGCCAATTCGGCTCATAAATCTCATATCCATATATAATATAAACTGGTACCTTTTTGTCGGGAATATCAACTCTATCACTTCCATATGCTATCAACTCAGCATATACCAGTGTTATTTCCATCAAATTCCAATCAGTTCATATCCTCAAAACCAAATCGAATTTCATTCGAACCCGAATATCAAATTTCAAATTCTTAACTCATCAACCCAATTCCATAACAGATTATTCTCTAATCCAATTCAATTCTATTTAACTCAGTTCAAGTTAATATTTCAATTTGTTTCTACAATCTTATTCTATTTAACTTCATAAGTTAAAATTAAATTCCGAAACTTAATTTCCTGGGTCTATTTCAAATCAATTTGAAATTACAATGCCAATTCAAAACATTTGAATTTCTAAACAACTTGTTTTCTCAAAACAATTCAAAAACAAAACCTTTGGTAGTAGTCTGTCACTTAGAACTCGAAAATGAACACTGATGATGTCGCGATTCATCATCAGAATCTATTTTCCAGCTATCGAAGTGAGTTCAATACTATATCACCTTCAGTTTGAAAAACGTTTTCAAAATCTCCCAAGAACTTAAAATTTCCTTATTTTAATTCAAATCTGATTTAAATTCATATTTTTCTTCATTTTATTTCATATACTTATATGAATTCTGATTAGTCATTTATAATCATTTTACCTTTTTATAATGGACAAATTTTCAAAATAGCCTTGTTTTTAGAACTAATAGCGGATTTAGGCTAGTTTTGAAACAATTTGCAGAAGAAGGCTTGTTTTGGCCTCCTCAGCACTGAGGTAGACTGTTGTTTAAATAAAAATACACGTGGGCGCACTTGTGAAGTGCTCCCCTTATAAAAATATAAGGGACAAATTTTCAAAATAGACTTGTTTTTAAAATTAATTGCAGATTTAGGCTAGTTTTGAAATTATTTGCAAAAATAGGCTTGTTTTTAACAACTATTCCCAAAAACAAGCCTATTTCTGCAAATAGTTTCAAAACTAGCCTAAATCTGCTATTAGTTTAAAAAACAAGCCTATTTTGAAAATTTGTCCTTTTATAATCTTACTCGATTATAATAACAACCAACACAACCAATTATACTATGCTAATTTTAA
Source organism: Allium sativum (assembly GCA_030737875.1). Classification (NCBI taxonomy): domain Eukaryota; kingdom Viridiplantae; phylum Streptophyta; class Magnoliopsida; order Asparagales; family Amaryllidaceae; genus Allium; species Allium sativum. The sequence continues at coordinate 1,046,845,163 of CM060924.1, forward strand.
AACATATCATGTTGGTTCATCGTATTCAAGTGTTTAGTAACCCCTATCGATACAGTGGATCAAAATGATCGACCAAAATTCATAAACAACTCAACCAATAAAACTCCACAATATAAAATCATTTTATATTGAATAACAAATACGTTCACTCGTATATATACATTCAAATTCAGTCTAGGATATTACTAATCCCATCTCTACTGAGTTACGCCACAGAGCCAAGGTAAATCACCTAACCTTCAGCTCTGATACCAACTGTAGTGACCCGGATTTTGAGCGACTTTGGTTATCTACGTAAGCTCGACGTCGATAACCAAAACATCGAAAAATCCCGGTCATTAATGAAAGAAATTAGAAGGTGAGAATAGATAAGATAGAAACTTAGAATAGAAGAAGAACACAACATCAGAGTAACACGAACCTCACAGCGGAACGAATAACATATAATAGATAACATAACTTTGAAATATAACAGTTATGTATACAATAGCACTTATCAGAGTACAGCACTTACAACACAGCGGAAATAACTATAGCTATAATCCAGAAGCCTCCTGCTCCAGCTCTTCAAGTATACCTGTAAATCCTGACTACTTGACTGCCCGTACAAATTTAGGCACCCAGGAGTTTAGGGAAAACAAAATAAACTCCGGGTCTGTCATGTAACTGGTGTGAATAAACTCAAATCATTTAAAACTGGTATATGATATCTCATAAGACCACGCCGTGAATACGGAATGGGTTTTTCCCTTATGAGAATCCAAATAACTTTTCAAAGCAATATCATTCTGATATTATAATAATGTCTAGGTACAAATAAATATCAATCTAGCAGAAACGCATGCATCTCACGTTACTACATATATAGTATACAATCAAAATCGCAAGCACGTATTGGATGATTGGATTTCCAACTATGACAAGGTATGGAACCACCTTCCGATCAGTGTACTCTAGGAACGATACACTGGAGTTCAACAAGAACATCTTGCAACTCAGCCACACATGACCGACCACTCATTTCGCTTTAGTGTATCGAATGTACATCACCAACGGTTGGGATCGGCAACCGTGCCCTTATATATATATGGGATAGCATTGATAGATTAAAGAAGCAAATGAATATTCTCTAGATAGGTGATTATACACCCTACTTCGGTGCGACTGACTTAGCCATGCTGCCTGCCCGATTTCTGTCATTTACCGGATGTAAGGCTAGAAGCTACGCTTTATCATCACAATAGATTCACTTCGAATGCCACATTGTTAGATCCATCGAAAATCACTAATTGACGTCTACAACAATACATTACGTGTCAGCTAAAAGAAGTTTCCTTCTCCGCTTCCACTCTTGGTACGGTTGAAGAAATCAATGTACGTGACCTTTCTGGAAATACTCTGTTAGACATCCATCTTCATTCACTTAAAATGTCACATCGTCATACCCGCCAAATCACAAATTGACTTATCCAAAAATAACACGGGTATACAGCTAAGAGAAACGAATTCCTCCGCCACCAAACGTGAATACGTTTGAACAGATCAACTTACGCGATCCATTGGATATACTCTGTCAGACCTTCATCCATACAAGTTGTCCTGGGACTGGACAAACCGAAGGCACTATTCTGTAAACAGGATAGCCCTTGCATTTTACTCCGTCTTCAATTATCTTTGGCATATATGATTCGCGACGCTTATGCCAATACAGAGTGGTTCTTTTGATAATAATCCAACCCATATAAAAAACGTTAAAATGGTCAAAACTTCGATAGTCTGTGATTTAACCATCAAAGAAAAACAAGTGTGCAAACAACGATATTATTCCCAGATGGAAATTATATCGAACAAACATCATTTAACATTAATCTCTTTAGTTCATTTATTTACTTATCTCCTGTTTCCCTATATTCTAAATTCTTATTTTTCTTTTATCAGAAAACATTTCTGATTCTCGTTTGGAAAACATTTCCAAAACTCCTTTACGATCAAACCTTACCATTTCTTAGTTAAGAAGGAAGTCACTCAAGTTGGGGTATAATTACCTCTCAGACCTTAACTGGACAACGTTATAACTTCGAAATGGTCAAAGTTTATCTTTTAATCTTTAACAACTTCTTTACGCCTTTCTCGGATTCAGTTTTACTAGTCCACTTCTATATTTAAAACATTGGTTATAACGATAACGTTATAATCCCTACTTTCGAATTATCTAACTTTAATTATAACTTCTATTCCTATTAGTGAATAATTAACCTAACACTTATTTATTTATAAATAAATAAATCTCTATTTAGACACTGGAAAGTATAAGTACTTTCCCGAATTCGATACAATCGAATTTGTCGATTAACTCTCTCCGAGAAATCTCTATCTGATTAACTCTTCTTTAAATAACCTATATTCGATTAACTTCTTCTCGAATAAACGATATTCGATAATCTCTCTTCGAATAACTAATATTCGATAACTCTTCCTTTTCAAATATCTCATATTTGAAAATCTCACTTCGATGAAACTAACATCGATAACTCCTTTCGATGAAACTAACATCGATAACTCCTTTTGATGAAACTAACATCGATAACTTTAACTCGACGAACTTAACTCGACTAACTTAACTTGACTCGACTTACTTAGTTCGACCAATTCGATTCGATTAACTAGGCTCGACAAACTTGACTAACTTAACTCGACTTACTTGGTTCGACCAATTCGATTCGATTAACTAGGCTCGACTACCTTGACTAACTTAACTCGACTTACTTGGTTCGACCAATTCGATTCGATTAACTAGGCTCGACTAACTTGACTAACTTAACTCGACTTACTTGGTTCGACCAATTCGATTCGATTAACTAGGCTCGACTAACTTGACTAACTTAACTCGACTGACTTGGTTCGACCAATTCGATTCGATTAACTAGGCTCGACTAACTTGACTAACTTAACTCGACTTACTTGGTTCGACCAATTCGATTCGATTAACTAGGCTCGACTAACTTGACTAACTTAACTCGACTTACTCGGTTCGACCAATTCGATTCGATTAACTAGGCTCGACTAACTTGACTAACTTAACTCGACTGACTTGGTTCGACCAATTCGATTCGATTAACTAGGCTCGACTAACTTGGTCGAACCACCCGATCAACTCAACTTATTTAACTTAACTTATTTCTCAACTCGATCAACTCGATTAACTCCTATCGAATAACTAATATTCGATTAAACTCCATTCGCTTGACTCTAGATCGCAGCGATCACAATGGTTACGCCTGACTCCCCCAGGAAACATCCGACCGTCGTAGGCTATTTACAGCCCTGCGAATTACGCTAGCAGTCGTACGAGATGGCAACTTATCCTGAATACTATGTTTGACTAACTCTGTCTCAAATAACTATATTTGATTAACTCTAGTTCGTTTTAATTCTAATCGATTAACTCCAACTAATTAATTCCTACTCGTTAACTCTAACTGGTTAACTCTATTTGACTAACTCGACTTGCTTACCCCTTTCGAATAACATATTCGATTTCTCCATTCGAATACCATATTCGTTTTACTTTATTCACTTTATAAAGATTTCCTTTTTTAACACCGTTTTATTCATTTGAAAAGATTTACCTTTAAACAACGGTTCTACACTTTAAAAATGATTTCCTTTTTATAATGTTCCCTTTCCAATTCTATTTGTAAATGGTTTACAAATATTTCCTTTTCAAATTTATTCTTGAAATATTCAAACTCCTTAAATTCCCGGGAAAATTCGCCATAACCTCCTTTGTATCGGGAGCATCGGGAAAATCCCCAAACTCGCCACACAGGCCTTTCCATTCAAAAAGAAATGTTTTGAATTTATTCCCTTTTTAAAAGATCTCCTATTTTTAAATATCCCAATTTATAAATATTCCTTATTTATAAATATTTAAATTTATAAATATCCCTTATTTATAAATATTCCACTTTATAAATATTATATTTTCAATATCAATTTGAAAATTCCCCTATCAACATTCCCGCATGTTGTGGTATTCAATCATATCAAATCACGATGTTCAATATCGTCTAAGCACATATAATCGCCCACAGATTTTAAATCACATCATATAACAATATATGAAAAACAATAAAATAACTGTTGAGAAATCCAGTCGGATTCCTCCAACCTGTCTCCCTGCATCACAGATGTTAGACAGTATAGATAACATCACTTTCAGTTCCATATGATACATTCTGTTAAACAGAATCAATATAGAAATTTAACTAACTGACTAGCAGTTCAATCAAACAGTCAACACACAGTAAATCAGACAATTTCTAACAGTTCTAAAAATAAAACATGAAATTATAAACTGTTTAGAGTTGGTGAGATTTACTCACATTTGACGATCATCATCTATGACGATAACCATCGCTTGATTCAGACGGACGATTTATTTCGCTATAAATTGTAACAAGCTCGGATTCACTCCCGGTCAGTCTCATTATGTTGCTCCCGTCCATACGATCCCAACGCAACTCACGGTTTGTCAATCTGATATCGTATGCGGAAGTTATCGATATTTCAAGTTCAATACATCGCTTAAATTAAAAACAAAAAAAACTTAAATTTTAATTTTAAAACAATTGGGCCTTACCCTTCTCCTTTGAACCGGCCCATCACCAACATACTCAACCCGCTACCCTCTCCTGCTACAATCCGCGTTCTTCCAGTAATCTTCACGAAAATACAATGGCCATTACCGAACTTCCTTCATCCCCCATTCTGTTTCCACTTCACCGTTCCCTCATCTATGGCCACCATCGAACTCTCCTTCCGAAGAACTTCACCGTCAACCCAAAAACCTTCCATTCGCACTGACAGCACAAATTCCGTCCTTCTATCGAATCCGCTCAGCCCCCATAGATCGAGCGACTTTTATCATCACGGAATAACCCCAAAAGCACACGCTCGAAGCTCCTTACCCTGCTAAACACAAATACGAACACTACATCGCAAATCGAAGCTTTTAGATCCCTGAAACCTTAACCCTAACTTACGCAGCAAAACCCCGAACCAGAAAGCTGCCATCGCAACCCACCAAAGTGGTATCGAATCGAAGAGGAACTCTCAAGCAATCCATACATATATCCATTATAATTTATAGATTTGTATTTGCTTTGATTTGGATTTTTGAACTCGCGAATTGTTTTTTTTTTTTTTTTTTGCTGAAACAAATAAGCGGCGCATTTTTCTTCTAATTGACTTTGAAAATGAGAATTTTAGGTTTAGGGATTGTTAAGGTGTTTATATAGGAATTTTATATGATTTTTATATTGAATTTTATATTCAATTTTAATCCAACGTTATTTATATCCATCTTTAAAAATCCCCATAGTCACATACAATACCCAAAATCACGAAACTGGACTTGCAGCTACAGCTCGACATTACAGTCCCAACAAAACTGGTTTCGTCAAATTTCGACTTCGTATGCTCACACAGCGTATTTTTAACTGTCGAAATACTGACTGTTTTTCACTCTAAAAATTCATACGGCCACACAGTGACTCTAAAAATCACGAAACTGGAAATCTAACAATAATTTGATATTGCGGATCTAACAAAATTCGTTTCGCTGAATTCTGAGGTCGTTTGCAAAACTGGTTATTTTTAAAGCGCTGAATAGACCATTTAAATATAGAAATATATTTAAATATAATTAAATTAATTATTAATAAATTAATATTCTCGTATATCTTCACATATGATATTATACACCTTCCGAATATCATATCAGAATTTACAGCTTGATATTTTAGATTTTAGATTTATCGATATTCAGTTTATATCGAAAATCCATTTATAACGTAATTAAAGCGTCGCAAATTATAAAGGAATTCTGCAGCGACTTTTCCGAATTTTGATTTGGACGTACATCAAAATCTACACAACGAAATCCCGATTTTTCTCTTCCACTAGAAAGATATACTCCACCAGCTCCTTACGTTTCTTGTTTCATAGAAATCCGATTTAAAACGAATCCTGTATACTCAGTTGAAGTTCAAATCGCCAAATAGCGAACTGCCGCGTCGTTACGCGCTCGAATTTAGTTATATTATAATTCTACGTTTCAAACAAACGTCGATTGAATATATTCGTCAGTATAATTCAACTCTAAGCAGAATTACATCTTAGGTATGACCTCGTTCACAGAATATTGTGATTTCCAATATTTTTGATTATTTCGACATTATAATATATTTTATTATATTATAATTATTAATTAAATATTCAATATTATTTAATTCATGTTCTCGATTTCGATAAATCGATATTTAATAATTAAATAAATAAATTATTCAACAGCTAAAAATGCGGGTTACTACAGTTCTAAGCAGTTTCATTTTCAACTGCGATGATAATGAACTTAGGTTTCTACTTATGAGTTAATAATTTCTAATTTGAACAAAAATAGTGAGCAGCTTTTATCTTCTTTTATTTGCAATCGAACCGTCTTAAACGGTTATAACTGAGTAGGAAGTCAACCATATTTTCCAGTCTAATACTTAAGACACAATTTCTTCAATAAAAGAAACAGTTAGTATTCTTACGATTCCTCGATATTGTTTTATTTTCACATAGTTATGTATGTAATCCAATATATATTATATAATATTTCGTTCATTTTGTTTCCTGGGGTTGTAAATACATATGTCTTATGTTGTGGTTGCATTTCTGTTTATGCTTACAAATTTGAAATGGGAATTAAATTAACGTATATCAATTTTTGTACATTATTTCGTGTTTACGAATTTCTGTATTAATATGAATTTAAACCCATGAAATGGTCCAAATTGTTTAAATACCGCTTACGCATAACTTTAACTCAACTTTGTTTGTGCTCTGCAATTTTTTACCTTTCAATGTTGGTGAACTATATTATGAGCTACAAACAAGTTAGAATCTTTTTGCCCACCTTTTCCTTATCATATTTGCGTACTGTACAATAAAATGTATGATACCATGTGTATACAACGTAGCATTTTCTTCCACCTTATGTTAGGAGATTACATGATACATAGAGTGGAAAATCAAGATTATGGAAGACGATTAGTGGATCATCCTGATTTTATTCTTGTATCTGTGGAACTGTTGAACATAAAAATAGTTTACACCAATTATATATTTGACTACCATTTGCAGTAATATTGTAGTTTATTTACTTGACACGGTTCATCATCGATGGAAAACTTTACTACATACAATTGTTGGAACTAATCTGAGAGGTTCTTCTTCAATCATCCTTCCAAGATTTCTTTTCCCCAAAACTCTTTCATTTTTTAAAATAAATCTTTAGTCTTCTCCATTATTTTTCCTCCTCACATATTCCTAATCCATTGTTCCCTCATATTTGTTCGGTTCACATCCCAAGTTAAATTCTATAATTGCATTGTTATGTAACATGGCCACGTTTATTCATTCTGGGCTCCCTAACATAATAATTAAGCCTTCACATTTTCTATTCCCTGCAATAAATGCATGGGGTCATGTTTTTATTGTTAAATCATTATTGCGCAGTTTTTATTTTTGTTTTACCCCTTTTCATTTGATTTAAAACATCAATTAACCACATGTAAGATGATCGGGTAATTGACTCATTGTTCATCAAGTATTTTAGATTTGTGCTTGAAAAAAAAAACTTTGTGTTTGCGTCAATTTACTTATTTTATTACATGTAAAACTTAAAGTAAACACCAAACATCACTGATGTGTACCATTGTAATATTTCATAAGTATGTTCTGATTTTTTTTATACCCTTCCTGAAATTCTTATCATCGGGGACATTTCAAAATGTTGGTTTTGACCTTAATGCGGATGACTTTTAAAGTGAGTAATTTGGCATTTTGTAATGTGCTTTATGAAATAAGCCGATAGGTACATCCTCGCTTATTAACAAATGTTTGCACAAATGACTATATCTAGAAGCATTCATTTTAGATATCATAGTCCACTTACTTGTTGTTGATTTTACTACTGGATAAATGCACCACAAAGTGCAATGAATATCCTCACTAATAAAGATTCTTTTCTAGCAATAATTAGTTTGACAACTCATGTAAAATAGATTAAGAACTAAATTGAGCGACTACTATGCTTCAAAATGCGGATGTATAATAGAAAGAAAGAAGATTATCTTTTGCCCATCGAAAAAGAAATTGAAAAGTCTGTGAATGATGTTAGGCAAAAAAGGCATATTTGAGCCTTTTAAATTTTCTTTTTATACTCTTTAATTTGTTAGCAGTCTTTCAAAAATGTAGTCCTAACATAAAATGACTTTATTATAATATATCAAAGATGATATTTGCTAAGGTTTTATTTCAGCATGATTAATGTGCAACCTACAACGTATACATGCGTGGGTTTGTGACATTCATCTATGTTGATCATATTTTTTACTTTAGGCCCTGTAGTTCATATAATTTCACATATGAATAAATATATTTTACTTTCATTAAAAGAATTTATTTAATTTCAACAGTAGGTTTTCGATTTGTACTGGCATACCACTACACTACATTTAGATACAGATAACTTTAGATGTTTAATTACACTCAGACATGTCAGTTGGGAAGTACGTTTTCATATTTAGTTATTGGTTGCATATTACGCTTTGGGAAAAGAAATATTTATATTTGTTGAGAATAGATTACCACAAACAATTATGCATGATATTGAACATCTGTCTGTTTATGTGTGCACTCGTGCGTGTGTGAGCTCATGCTTGCATGTGTGCACTCGAGCGTGTGTGAGCTCATGCATGCCTGTGTGCACACATGTATTTATTATTCAAATAGTAAAGCATATCCATGGCTTTGCTTGATTTACACTTGTCCATTTATTCTGTCCTCATTTCTTTTTTGATTCTATCTTTTTAGTCAGGAGGCAACGGTTACTCCTTAATTCTCACCTCCCTCCCTATCAAGCAACAAGCATTAGTTCTACCTGTTCCTTAGATCCCAGTTTGAATTGATAACTGAATATTTTGGTCTCATCTTACTAAACATTAAAGAATCAATGTCGATCGTTGCTCACACAAAGTAGTTATTTCTCTTAGTTTGTCTCGACTCATTTTTACAACATTTTCAGTCAATCATTCTAAACATATATGCTACTGCGCAGATCTCTTATCTCTTATTTTATAGTAGATGCATGTATTTCTCTATGTCAATATCTTTGGCATTCGATGACTTTTATAACTAGAATAAACTTACACATCATGGATTGACAATACAGATATATTATAACCAAAAATTACTTACATGCCTAACCAGTAAATTTCAAGCTCCAATTCTTATTTGAAATGGCTTTATTTCAGAAGGATATGTCAATCTAATAAGATCATATTCATAGTAACTCTTTGTTTTCTTTATTGTTAGTTCAGCTATTGGGCCTAGGTTATATAAGCACAAAAATAAATTATGAATTTTCAATAAGCATTTGTTTGCTCCAAATTTGGGATCAAACACCAAAGGTGTAAAAGCTACACTTCACGTATTCGGTAAGAATATGGAACCGTGAAATCGCAAAATAAACGGATAAAAGCAAGTAAGAGCACAAAGGAATTTTTATAGTGGTTCGATTCTCTATGAATCTATGTCCACTTTCAATCCATTCTCATAATGACATTCAAGCTTACAACTTATGAATTTTCCCTCATTACAATCATTTCTCTCTTTTAACTCTCTTGATGATTTACTTTCAATTGAATTTGGCGAAGAAAATGAAGAGATCTTTTAGCTTTGTGATGAATCTTCAACCACTTGTGTTCTTTGATCCTTTTCCATGATCTTCATAGATTTTGTCGTGAATTAACATTCGATTTTAAACTTTGGAGAGGAGAAGAGATCGTTTTTATGATGCTTGAGAGATTTATTATGTAGCTTGAATGAGATTGAAGGTTGTAACACCCCACGTCCATTAATGTCACTCACAAAGGGAATGCATTAACTTCCATGGAGGTTATAAGTAAATATAGAACAGTAAAATTACATCAAGACAGATATAAGATAGTACTTGGAAATTAAAAAAAAAAACTTTATTTCATTGCAGCAGAAGTCAAAACATGTTTGATTACATCTTAATACCATAAATCAGAGTCAAGTACAATATCCATGTTGACAAAGCAAATACATAATCCCATTACATAAATAGCTATTAAAGAAGATAACGAGCTGGCCTTTACTTCAGCAGTCCTAGCTTTCCCAAAAGAGACAAGCAATCCAATCAGGCTCCACTAGAGCTGGGTCCAACCTGAGGACCTGGAGGGAGAAAAATGTGGAAAAGAGGGGGGTCAGACATAAAGTCAAGCGAGTATGATAATTCTACAATACTATTATTAAAATAACTGGACTAAGGCATAAGCTGGCAAAACAAGGAAATGTCTATGAAAGAGCAGATTAAGGACATAGACAATCGCTAAAGGAAACGTTATAGGCGCTCCTAAATACTAAAGGATAAACACTATACTGCACCACACCAGTCACCCTAAAGATTGATCCCACTTAGCTTCACTTGGAAACATTCTTAATGGATTTACGTACTCCTAGCTGACTACATAGGTACCGCCTGCCCCTATCTCCACTAGGTGTACCCCACTTTCTATTTTTCGATCAGCTCCCTACTCGTAGTTACCCGTGCTGGCCCCACAGTGGGGTGTATCATTCCCCTAAAGTGGCAACCCGATATAACGGAGATGCACGGCTTATACCTACACGATGCAACAACGTCTTACCTACCAGCCCGGGTCCACACACGCAAATGAAACCCGTAGGAGTTGCGTTGCCACCGCTCCCTGTTTTAGACTCTTATAGTCAAACCCAGTATGCGTGTCCCGTTCTCGACTTGGGTCGAGCCCACGAAGATACGTTTTGGGATACTGGTTGAAATGGGCCCCCATTATCTCCCACAAGCATTCCACCTAAGCTTGTCCCCTTAGTCAATCTCACTTAACCCACTATTCATGTTCGTTACATGTGTGTTGGTTAAGTCTAATCGTATTTCAAATGCCTCTAAAGGCAACCACTAGATTCCTCATGCCACCCAAAGCACCTACTTAACCCCCATGTCCCACCTTACATGATTATCTGGTTAAGTATTTCTTAATTCATTAAGACGATAACCTCATAAAGACCTGTCACATTAGACTGGCATTTATGGCAGCTGGATTTGCCGGGTGGGTCCGGGCAGTCTTACACCATAAAAGAGTCTAACCTCATGTCTTTACAACTGTTATGCTTTAGTTTGGGCCTAGGACCTCTCACATTGGGCCGACATTTGTGACTACTGGATTTGCCGGGCGGGTCCGGGCAGGTTTACGTCACAAACGGGTCCAACCTCATGTCCTAAGCATTGATTATTATTAATAATCCACTTTCCCCAATTTTAATAATTCCCTATTTGAATTATTAATTAATTCCAAATTTAGCAATGTCCATAATTGACTCAATTATGGACATCCATTTAAGGCATGCAAAATCATATCAATTGCACCCCAATTTATTAATTTCCTAATATTACGCCTACCCCACGTTTGAACGTTTATTCGCAAAATGTATGCTAGACCCGATTAGTTTAACTAATAGCATAAAAGAAAATATTCACAACAACAATATATATATGTGACTAAATGAATCCTAACAAGGGGTGAAACTTGCATATATCAAAATTTCAACTTGCATAAGGTTATACATGTCATGGGTCTAAGGGTGTCAACTTATTCATAATTCACATAATATGATTTTGATCAAGTTCCATAAACTTGTATTGGACATGTGTGAATCAACATCATTAACAATATGGTTTATATGGGTACACCTAACTCAATAGGCAATTTCCCAAAAATTAAAATTCATTTAATCATAGATTCATGTATATGGGTACACCTAACTTAATAGGCAAATTCCCATATTCAAGATCCAATTAATTTGTAGATTCATGCATATGGGTACACCTAACTCAACAGGCAAATTCCGATAATCAAGATCTACTATAAAAAAACATAAACTTTAAACATGATCCAATTCGCATAAATAATAACATCATGATTTTACAACTTGGATGATTCAACACAACTTAACATGACATCATTATCATATAACATAAGTATTTCAACATATGTGATAATATGAGATCTACAACATATGTAAGATTTACAACATAGCATATCATAATTTGCAACATAGCTTGATATGATTTACAACATAGCATAGCATAATTTACAACATGGCATAACATGATTTATAACATAGCATAACATGATTAATCACATATGACATAGCATAGGATTATTTACAACATAATCACTACAACATAGCAACATAATAGCATAACAAGAGATCCACAACATAATTTACAAATACATAACAATTCATATCACTTTCTTGTGATCCATTCATAACTTAATCAAATTATTTTATAATAACATTGTGAGAATCAGCATACTCACAAAAAGAAGAGAAATAGAAAGAGTCTTTGATTTAATTTGTTTGTTGAGTGAATTTAGTTGTAGGCTAGGCTTTCTCCTTCTTCTTTAGTTTGTGACGGCTACGCTGAACTCCATGGCAACGGCATGTCGGTAGCTCTCCAATTTTTCATATGAATTAGAATGAGAGACTACCCACTTATTTATAGAAATTAGGATTCATTCAGGCAATTAGATTTAATCTAGAAATAACCGCAGCCGTTCAGACAAGATGGGGTTTATCTTATTGACTCAGCAATGAGTCAGAAGTGACTCAGCAAACACTCAGCAAATTAATAAACTTCTATTCATGTTTACATTAACTGCCCATATATATATAAATATATATATACACATGCATCTATTCATGAATTCAAATTAATCCATAATTAACTTATGACCATTTCTACACATTAATTTTCCAATTAATGTCTTAATTCCATTTTTCGCCTTTTAAGGCAATTCGCATATCTCAAATTTGTTATATGCCTTTTTAAGGCTATTTCGTGCAAATTCTCAATATTAATTCTTTTAATTTGTGAATATTAGTATTAACAGAAATATGGGGTGTTACATTCTCCCCTCCTTAAGGGATGTCGACCCCGAAATCTTCAAGTTTATATCCTATCATCAATCATCTACTCAATCAACAAACACTGGCATCCATTGTCCTTATAGACTTCTAATGCTTTTATGTTTAAATGTATAGTGTGTGTATATGTCCGTATCTAATGCAAAATCAGGCGGTCCACTGATTCAGTTGACCTCCTTGATGCAATTCATGATAGTGCAAGCATCCATTATGTATGCAAAAGATCCTAATTGCTTACATACTACTTCTATATGCGTGCATATCCATTCAACCGAATGCAGCATCTATATGATGGTACAACCATTATACATCCATTATACTAAATACATTCATTTATGCAATATGCAATATGTAGTGACTGAGTCGATCTAGTGCCTAAAGTGTGTGTATATATGCATCCACGAGCAACCACTAGCAAACACTTGCATCCATTTTGCATCCATCATACATAACATGTCTCAAACACATGTTTCAACCATAGGATTATCCTAACTAAAGGTCAAAGATACTAATGAGAGGACATACTAAAGATAAGATAAGATAAGCTAAGTGATAAAGGAGAAATTAAAAGACATACCCTCAAAAAGAAAAGGGTACAACGAACGCATCATCTCTTCTGTCTCCCAAGTAGCGTTGCTCTCATCATCTCCCCATTGCACCTTAACTAGTCTGACCTCTCGATTCCTCAACTTTTTGATCTCCGACCCAAGAATTCATGTAGGAGCTCGTCTAATTGTTGCATCACGCTCTATTTCCACCTCTTTAAGCAAGCTCGGCTCTACCACCTCCGCGGTCTTGTGCAAACACTTCCTCAAATGTGATACATGGAATACGTCGTGTACTCCACTAAGTTTCTCAGACAACTCCACCCTATACGCCATCTTCCCAATCCTGTCTTTTATAGGAAACGGCCCTACAAACCTTGGCGCTAATTTCCCAACGGACCCAAAGCGAACAACATTCCGTAACGGAGATACTTTGATAAAGACCATGTCCCCAATGTCAAACTCAAGATCTGTCCTCATCTTATCAGCATACGATTTCTGCCTATCTTGTGCTGCTTTCATCCTCCTTCGAATCAAATCAATCTTCTCCGAGGTTTCCCTAACCATATCGGGCCCAAGTAGGATTTTATCGGTAGATTCCCACCAACATGTAGGCAAAAGGCAAGGCCTTCCATAAAGAGCTTCGAAAGGTGCCATGCCAATACTAGACTGAAAGCTATTATTATATGCGAATTCTACCAATGGAAGGTGCTCTTCCCATGTACCCCCAAAGTCTAGGATACAAAGCCTTAAAAGATCCTCTAGAATACGATTCACCCTCTCGGTCTGGCCGTCCGTCTGAGGATGATATGCGGTGCTCAAACATAGCTGAGTCCCTACCGCCTCTTGTAAACTCTTCCAAAATTCGCTAGTGAAGATGGGATCACGGTCGCTTACTATACTAGAAGGAATACCGTGCAAACGAACTATCTCTTTAATGTATACATAAGCCAACCACTGAGCAGTCCTCTTACTTTTCATGGGAATAAAATGGGCGCTCTTAGTAAGTCTATCTGCTATAACCCAAATCCCCGTATTACCCTTCCTTGATCTGGGTAATCCATCCACAAAATCCATTGAGATGCTTTCCCATTTTCGTAGTGGAACTTCCAATGGGTGAAGCAACCCACCGGGTTTCCTTTGTTCCGCTTTTACTCGTTGGCACACCAAGCATCTAGCGACGTACTCGGCCACATCCTTCTTCATACCGGCCCAAAAGAAAACCAGCTTCATATCTTTGTACATCTTGTCTCCGCCGGGATGAATGGTCATCTTTGAGTGATGAGCATCATCAAGAATGGCCTTCCTTAAGTCTTTGTCTTGTGGTACACAGAGTCTATTATCCCTTCGTAACCAACCCTTATCGTCTAGGGTATACCTACGAAGATGGCTAGATGACTCCCCTCCTTTGAGCTTTTCTACTATCTCAACCAACTGTGGGTCGTCTTGCTGTGCCTCACCAACTCGTCCTAGAAGTGTAGGTCTAACCTCCAAGGATGCTAACAAATCAGGTACTCGGTCAACGGAGGGTCTAAAGTCAAACATGGAGATGAATTCTAAGCTTCGTCGTTCAACAAACTACGGACTCAAGGACAACCTTTTCCTACGTAAGGCGTCTGCTACCACGTTACCCTTGCCCGGGTATATGCTATTTCAAAATCGTAGGAGGCTAAGAATTCCATCCACCGTTGCTTCCTTAAATACAAATCCTTCTGAGAGAATAAGTATTTTAATGATTTGTGGTCATTGAACAGTTCAAATTTCTCACCAAGAAGATAGTGATGCCAGGACTTAAGCACGAAAACAATTGCGGCTAACTCAAGGTCATGCATAGGGTAATTCTTTTCATGAACCCTCAACTGCCTTCCACCATAGGCTATTACTCTTCCCTCTTGCATGAGGACCGCGCCAAGTCCCGTCCCACAAGCATCAGTATAGACGGTAAACGGTTTATTCCCGTCTGGCAGCACTAAGACTGGGGCTGAAGTTAAAGCTCTCTTTAAACGTTGGAACGCATCATCACAATCTTCGTCCCACGTAAAGACCAGGTTCTTCTTCGTTAACCGTGTTAGTGGAGCTGATATTTTTGTGAAGTCTTTGATAAACTTCCTATAATGGCCAGCTAACCCCAAGAAACTTCTTACTTCGGTTACATTTTTAGGGACCTTCCAATCTTGGATGGCCACCACCTTTGCGGGATCAACTGCTATCCCTTCTTTGGAAACCACATGCCCTAAGAACCGTGCTTCTTTCCTCCGGAAGTGACACTTAGAAAATTTTGCCTTAAGGTTATGTGCTCGATGGGTTTCCAACACTTCCCTAAGATGTAGGGCATGCTCTTCTTCATTCTTAGAAAAGACTAAGATGTCATCCACAAAGACTACCACGAATTTGTTAAGGTACTCCCTAAACACCCTACTCATCAAGTCAACAAAATATGCGGGGGTGTTTGTCAAACCAAAGGGCATCACTAGCCATTCATAGAATCCTCAGCAGTCCTAAAAGCAGTCTTATCTATACTATCCTCAGCCACTCTCAGTTGGTGAAAGCCAGTGGCTAAGTCCAACTGCGAAAACACTGAGGCGCCAACTTACTGATCAAAGAGATCATCAATTCTCGGTAGTAGGTGTCGGTTCTTTTTAGTAAGCTTGTTAAGTTCTCTATAGTCCACACAAAGTCTAAGGGACCCATCCGCCTTTGTAGCAAATACTACTGGAGCACCCCACTACGATATACTACGTCTTATGAACCCCTTCTCAAGCAACTCCTTCACTTGCTTATTAAGTTCCCTCCTTTCACGAGGAGCCATGTGGCGCATTGGCAAAGATATGGGTTTAGCATTATCCACAAGATAAATTCGAAAGTCTATCTCCCGCTTTGGAGGTAAGCCCTTCACCTCCTCAAACACATCCGGATATTCCCGGACCACCTCTACCGATCGCAGATTCTCTACAGATGCGTCAAGCGATTCAAGATAACTTAGCATAACGGAATTTATTTGATTACAAAAGATGTTGAGAGCATTACCAAGGCGAGTCACAAGCCTAACTACTCTCCTTTCACAATCAAGAATGGCCCCATTTCTAGATAACCAATTCATTCCTAAAATTAGCCCATAGCCCGTGAAGCCCAATACATAAGCATCACATCTAAATTCAACGCTAAGTATAGAGATTTTCAAATCCAAAAATATCATGGTCAAATGTGCCGAACCCCCAATTGGATTTGAAACAACCAAGGGATCCTCTGCTAAACTAATGTTCAAGTGTAGTAATTCAACTAATGATGCAGAGATAAACGAATGAGATGCGCCAGAATCGAATAAGGTACGAACAAGATGATCAAATAGAAAAACTAAGCTTTCAACAGAAATTGTTCTACCTCTTTCTTGCAGCGGTGGGGCCGCAATAGCTAGAACTTGCCCCCTTGCCTGCCCTGGTGCCATAAGAGCCTGCTCCTGTCCTCCCGAGGTAGACCCTGCCCTCTGCCCCTTCTTTGGGCGGTCCTTCACCAAATGTCCCGCATCTCCACAATGAAAACAACCAGTCTTCTTTTTCTTTCTACAATCTTTGCTGAGATGGCCAGGCGTCCCACAATTGAAGCATCTCTTCTTCCCTTTGCCATTATTGTTTTTACCACCCTTCTTATTTTGCTGTTAGGGTTTCTTCTGATCCCCTTTCTTTTCAACTGCCTTATCCTCATGCTTAAGTGCCATTTCTACTAGCCTTTCAAAGGTGGCTCCCATAGGGATGTGGGTCATAGCCAACCCTTGCAAACGAACCTCAAAGCTTTCTTCTCTGGCATGTTCACCAACTCCAAGCCAAACCTTGCTAACTGATTAAATTTATTGACATATTCCTTCACTGATAAACTCCCTTACTTTAATGCCAGGAATTTTTCCATATTTAAATTGTCCTCTCCCCTTGGAAGAAACTTTGCCTCAAACCTTCGTCTGAAATCCGCCCATGAATCAACTGGACGTTCCCCGTTAGTGACCTCCCACAAAAACGAGGCCTCTCCCTTCATTAACCAACAGCTAAACGGACTTTCCTCCCATCTTCCACTTCAAAGATATCCAACAATTCCTCAGTCTCCTTAAGCCAGTCTCTGGCCTCCACAAACGTCTCAGTCCCTTGAAAAGTTTTTCCTCCCATAGCCTTAAATTCCTTGCACGTCTTTGCAAAAGTGTCAACACGAGGAGGAGGAGGAATGGGTGCAACTAGGGGTGGAGGAACATCTGCTGGGCCTGCAGTGGTGGCCCTAGCCTCCAAATATCTCCTAAACCACCCTGCAACCGTCACACCTTCTGGGAGATTAAGATCTTCAGCCATGCTGAAACGAAAAAGGAAAGATTCAAAATGGAGAATTCGAAAGATAAAGAAAAGGATATGGCTATTTGGGATTATGTTTTTCATAAAAACTCTCTTTAAATAACATGTTTTTGAAAGCACTTCTTCCAAAAATACTTTCGAAAAATATTTTTCTAAAAATTTTATCTGTTCTAGTAACCTTATGCTCTGATACCACGTGTAACACCCCACGTCCATTAATGTCACTCACAAAGGGAATGCATTAACTTCCATGGAGGTTATAAGTAAATGTAGAACAGTAAAATTACATCAAGACAGATATAAGATAATACTTGGAAATTAAAAAAACTTTATTTCATTGCAGCAGAAGTCAAAACATGTTTGATTACATCTTAATGCCATAAATCAGAGTCAAGTACAATATCCATCTTGATAAAGCAAATACATAATACCATTACATAAATAGCCATTAAAGAAGATAACGAGCTGGACTTTACTTCAGCAGTCCTAGCTTTCCCAAAAGAGACAAGCAATCCAATCAGGCTCCACTAGAGCTGGGTCCAACCTAAGGACCTGGAGGGAGAAAAATGTGGAAAAGAGGGGGGTCAGACATAAAGTCTGGCGAGTATGATAATTCTACAATACTATTATTAAAATAATTGGACTAAGGCATAAGCTGGCAAAACAAGGAAATGTCTATGAAAGAGCAGATTAAGGACATAGACAATCTCTAAAGGAAACGTTATAGGCGCTCCTAAATACTAAAGGATAAACACTATACTGCACCACACCAGTCACCATAAAGATTGATCCCACTTAGCTTCACTTAGAAACATTCTTAATGGCTTTACGTACTCCTAGCTGACTACATAGGTGCCGCCTGCCCCTATCTCCACTAGGTGTACCACACTTTCTATTTTTCGATCGGCTCCCTACTCGTAGATACCCGTGCTGGCCCCACAGTGGGGTGTATCATTCCCCTAAAGTGGCAACCCGATATAACGGAGATGCACGGCTTATACCTACACAATGCAACAACGTCTTACCTACCAGCCCGGGTCCACACACGCATATGAAACCCGTTGGACTTGCGTTGCCACCGCTCCCTGTTTTGGCCTCTTATAGTCAAACCTAGTATGCATGTCCCGCCCTCGACTTGGGTCGAGCCCACAAAGATACGTTTTGGGATACTGGTTGAAATGGGCCCCCATTATCTCCCACAAGCATTCCACATAAGCTTGTCCCCTTAGTCAATCCCACTTAACCCACTATTCATGTTCGTTACATGTGTGTTTGGTTAAGTCTAATCGTATTTCAAATGCCTCTAAAGGCAACCACTAGATTCCTCATGCCACCCAAAGTACCTACTTAACCCCCATGTCCCAACTTACATGATTATCTGGTTAAATATTTCTTAATTCACTAATACCATAACCTCATAAAGACCTCTCACATTAGACTGGCATTTATGGCAGCTGGATTTGCTGGGCGGGTCTGGGCAGTCTTACACCATAAAAGAGTCTAACCTCGTGTCTTTGCAACTGTTATGCTTTAGTTTGGGCCTAGGACCTCTCACATTGGGCCAACATTTGTGACTACTAGATTTGTCGGGCGGGTCCGGGCAGGTTTACGTCACAAACGGGTCCAACCTCGTGTCCTAAGGATTGATTATTATTAATAATCCACTTTCCCCAATTTAGTTAATTCCCTATTTGAATTATTAAATAATTCCAAATTTAGCAATGTCCATAATTGACTCAATTATGGACATCCATTTAAGGCATGCAAAATCGTATCACTTGCACCCCAATTTATTAATTTCCTAATATTACCCCTACCCCACGTTTGAACGTTTACTCGCAAAATGTATGCTAGACCCGATTAGTCGAACTCATAGCATTAAAGAAAATATTCACAACAACAATATATATATATGTGACTAAATGAATCCTAACAAGGGGTGAAACTTGCATATATCAAAATTTCGACTTGCATAAGGTTATACATGTCATGGGTCTAAGGGTGTCAACTTATTCACGATTCACATAATATGATTTTGATCAAGTTTCATAAACTTGTATTGGACATGTGTGAATCAACATCATTAACAATATGGTTTTATATGGGTACACCTAACTCAATAGGCAAATTCCCAAAAATCAAAATTCATTTAATCATAGATTCATGTATATGGGTACACCTAACTTAATAGGCAAATTCCCATATTCAAGATCCAATTAATTTGTAGATTCATGCATATGGGTACACCTAACTCAACAGGCAAATTCCGATAATCAAGATCTATTATAAAAAAACATAAACTTTAAACATGATCCAATTCGCATAAATAATAACATCATGATTTTACAACATGGATGATTCAACACAACTTAACATGACATCATTATCATATAACATAAGTATTTCAACATATGTGATAATATGAGATCTACAACATATGTAAGATTTACAACATAGCATATCATAATTAGCAACATAGCTTGATATGATTTACAACATAGCATAGCATAATTTACAACATGGCATAACATGATTTATAACATAGCATAGCATGATTAATCACATATGACATAGCATAGGATTATTTACAACATAATCACTACAACATAGCAACATAATAGCATAACAAGTGATCCACAACATAATTTACAAATACATAACAATTCATATCACTTTCTTGTGATCCATTCATAACTTAATCAAATTATTTTATAATAACATTGTGAGAATCAGCATACTCACAAAAAGAAGATAAATAGAAAGAGTCTTTGATTTAATTTGTTTGTTGAGTGGATTTAGTTGTAGGCTAGGCTTTCTCCTTCTTCTTTAGTTTGTGACGGCTACGCTGAACTCCATGGCAACGGCATGTCGGTAGCTCTCCAATTTTTCATATGAATTAGAATGAGAGACTACCCACTTATTTATAGAAATTAGGATTCATTCAGGCCATTAGATTTAATCTAGAAATAACCGCAGCCGTTCAGACAAGATGGGGTTTATCTTATTGACTCAGCAATGAGTCAGAAGTGACTCAGCAAACACTCAGCAAATTAATAAACTTCTATTCATGTTTACATTAACTGCCCATATATATATAAATATATATATACACACGCATCTATTCATGAATTCAAATTAATCCATAATTAACTTATGACAATTTCTACACATTAATTTTCCAATTAATGTCTTAATTCCATTTTTCGCCTTTTAAGGCAATTCGCATATCTCAAATTTGTTATATGCCTTTTTAAGGCTATTTCGTGCAAATTCTCAATATTAATTCTTTTAATTTGTGAATATTAGTATTAACAGAAATACGGGATGTTACAAAGGTTCTTAGATTTGATTGGAGAAAGCTTTAATGATCATTGATTTGGATTTGATCTTCATAAAGTTAGAAAAGTGTTGTTGAATCCATAGAAGTTATTAGAGAAGTTGTAGATGAGCTTTGAATTTGATAGAGTCTCCTTGTAGGAATGAATTTTCGGTCCCTTCCCTCCAAATGAATCATGAGGGGTATTTACCGGTGATCTTTAGACCAGATGGCAATTTCGTAATTATGCCGAAAAACGCCATAACTCCTGTCGCAACCGACATGACTCGGATTCTCGCTATAACTTATGTCATTTACGACATGACTCGTGTCGCCTGTCGGGTTAGCCCCCTGGCATCTGAAGCTTGCGACCAGACATAACCTTCCTTATCATAGCTCGTACCGTTCGTGTGATTTGACATTAGTTGGAAGCGACATGGTTTAGCTTCAGACTTTGAACAATGACTGGCCCTATATGTCACTGAACGCCATGGAGGATGGACGGCATGATCCATGTCGTGTGACCTAATGTTTCTTTACGTCTTGGGCTTATGGCATGTCACGGTCCCATATCGCATGATGACTTAACTTTGACGTTATGGATGGAGCATGACACGGGAGGATGCGACATGGCTGCAAGCTACATGATGTGGTATGGATGAACCTCCTCCTTTGCGACATGATTCTAATGTCTTAGCTTTCATATCTTGCGGCATAATTAGGTCACGACATGGTTCGTATTGGGATCTTAAGATACCAGATTGCTCTTCATGTTGTTGAATCGATATGGTGGATGGACGACATGGCGTGTTTCCTGAAATCCGACCTAGCTTTCTCAACACGGCTTTAGGACGACATGAATTATAGTCGAGATATCGACTTGTGACATAAATCGTACATATAACATGTGATGCGGCATGAGTTCCCATACGTCATGAACATTCAAACTCACGGCATGGAACAAATGTTATACGAGAATGATGTCTCTTGCGGCATGCTTTACGGCTTAAATAGTTCAAAGATTTTAACAACATGGTTATACTCATGTCGTGAGAATCATATCGTTCATAGCAGCTTCATTATGGCGGTTGGTCTCAGTAGCAGGATCCATATGACATGAACAGAATGTATTGACCGTGAACCATGTTTACAACATGGTACGTCATGTTTCTTGCGACATGGCCTGAACGCCCTGAAATAGAGCGTCTTCAAATCTTGTCATATTTAACGACTTATGACTGTGTCGTTGAAACGATTTGAGTTAGTTGTGCCATGTATCATTGTCTATGAATACTTCTTAGTTCTGAACCACATTCTAAGAACGGGGCTAACATTTGCCCCCCGGAGCTTGCATTTCTTGCTTGAAGGAAATGCGGGCTTCAAAATTAACACAATTTGCGTTGAGATTCTGTCATAGCTCATCTATTTTCTATAGCGAATCACGCTTTGAATTCATATATTCCATGCTACCTGTTCTGTAATTAAAACAAGCCTTCGCATGATTTTGGACTTATACTTTGTTATTGATTGCCCACATCAATAATAGATTAGTTTAATCATGAGAAAATGAATTATAGCGAATTTTAATTTTGAATTGAGTAACGTGTCTGCACATAATTATTGTGACGACCGCCCATAACCCCCGCACTAAACAAGAGGAATAGTGTGCTGAAAGGCGTGCCAGGCTGCTATGGACGATCATCATAGTAAGTGAACACATCGAAACCTGTCGTAGAACTCACATCGCAAGGATAAAATATAATAGAACATATACAACAGGTGATAGTAATGAGGTATCATATAGCAAACTTTTGAAACTCTTTCAACATCCAGAAAGATCATCCAAATGATATCCAAGTTTGTACATAAGGCCTCACTACAACTCTCAAGCAACTCAAACAGCGGAAACAGAAATACTAGATAGAATAAAACTGGTACGCCAGCCTCCTGCTCGTCATCGCTCAGGTTCCTCGTATCACTAAGCTCCATTACCTGTAACCTGCTACTTAGTCTGCCCATCCACAACCGAATGAACAGCCCAAGGTAATAAGAGGAGACATAAAACCTTGAGTCAGACAATAGTCTTAGTGAGCGATAATACAGCTAACAAACCTCAACAAGAAAGCATATGAGAATGGGTAAATGAACAACTTATCTACCCACATCGCCAGAGAAGAACTCAACCTTATCTTCCCCACATCGGACAGCGATAGCCTTTACATCAAGCATTTCAACCATTAATCCATAGGAACCCCCAACTAGATTTGTCACGATCAATGGCCTATCACAAATCTCGGGTTCCAAACCCAAGCGACAAACAAGCTCATTGCAGATGAATGAATGTGATGCTCCAGTATCAAACAACACTCGAACTGAAACACCGTTAACGGAATAAGTACCTTGCACCACAACACCCTTTCCCTTCACCTCTGCAGTAGGAGCTCTTGAAGAAGATGGCACGGCTTCCAAAGCATATGCCTTCACAATCTGCTTGCCCTTAGCTGATTCTGGAAAATCTTTCTTCTCACGCCCAGGCTTTCCACACTTGAAGCACTTCTTCTCAGCTTTGGGATTCTTGCACTCATTTGAATAATGACCCTTCTGTTGGCAGTAAAAGCAAAGCACCTCACTCTTGGGTTTCTTTTGGCCATCCTTTCCTTTCTGTTGTTGCTGCTTCCTCTTTTTATTATTACCACCCTGCTGTGGTTTCTGAACCTCCTTGGTTGCAGCAACAACATTTGCTTCCTTGGGAAACAAGCTCTCATGACGAATAGCCTTTTCCACAATCTTTTCAAATGAATCATCAAGGTGGTACACAAGCGGCTTTCCAATATGAGCATCCAAACCCAAGACAAACTTCTCGTTCTTCTGATAGGGTGTATCAATGTATGAACGAGCATATCTAGACAAAGCCTCAAAATAAAAAATGTAGTCAAGAACTGATCTGCCATTCTGCTTCAACTCTACGAACATCTTGAAGAGAACGGACTTTTGAGCAGTGGAGATAAACTTTGCTTCAAACTTAGCTTGGAATTGCTCCAATGAAATCTCCTCTTCCGGAGTCTCGAGTATAACAGAATTCCACCATTCCATGGCACTGCTCTGCAGCTGCCTTGATGCAAGTTTTCTCTTCATTACATCCTCAATACCCAAGTCTCCAAAGATTCGAACACATGAATCCATCCACCTCTGAACCTCTTCAGCTGGCTCAGTTCCCTTGAATGGTTTCCCTCCTAGAGATGTAAAGTCCTTGCACATCTTTGCAAAATCTACCCTAGGAACTCGCACACCTACATCTACCGTAGCCGCCACAGGAGCGGGTACCCTTCGCATAATTGCTTCTGCCATGTCTTCAAACATGGCCGGGTAATCTGGTTCACCACAATTTCCCCCTCCAGTATTAGCTCTCCTAGCAGCGTGTCTTGATGGTCGTCTACTCATTCTAAATCTGCAATTAAGAATAATTAGCCACTTCCAAGAAAACTGCTAAAGTGATACAACCGTTACTACTATATATACTAATATATATAGTAAACATCCAACTGAAATCTACAAATACGTCCATCATACGCAATTACGTCTTTGAACTTTGGCCAAAATCGTTGACCAGAGCTCTGATACCAAATGTGATGACCGCCCATAACCCCCGCACTAAACAAGAGGAATAGTGCGCTGAAAGGCATGCCAGGCTGCTATGGACGATCATCATAGTAAGTGAACACATCGAAACCTGTCGTAGAACTCACAGCGCAAGGATAAAATATAACAGAACATATACAACAGGTGATAATAATGAGGTATCATATAGCAAACTTTTGAAACTCTTTCAACATCCAAAAAGATCATCCAACTGATATCCAAGTTTATACATAAGGCCTCACTACAACTCTCAAGCAACTCAAACAGCGGAAACAGAAAAACTAGATTGAATAAACTGGTACGCCAGCCTCCTGCTTGTCATCGCTCAGCTTCCTCGTATCACTAAGCTCCATTACCTGTAACCTGCTACTTAGTCTGCCCATCCACAACCGGATGAACAGCCCAAGGTAATAAGAGGAGACATAAAACCTTGAGTCAGACAATAGTCTTAGTGAGCGATAATACAGCTAACAAACCTCAACAAGAAAGCATATGAGAATGGGTAAATGAACAACTTATCTACCCATATCGCCAGAGAAGAACTCAACCTTATCTTCCCCACATCGGACAGCGATAGCCTTTACATCAAGCGTTTCAACCATTAATCCATAGGAACCAGAACAACCATTCATCCATGGAAAACAGAAACAACCAACAATAGCAATCATGGCATCGAGATTATATATATCTCACGTAGATCATCCTAGTCGAATTCCTCATCCCTTGAATACAAGCCCCAGAGGCCGAAACCAATATCAGACAAGCACTCAAGGAACATCTACTTCGATGTTGGATAACCCACGTGGGATGGCACATGCAAAACATCCAGCATACATGACAGACTCTGGCTATCACCGCCAATCTTGCTTTGAAACCATCTTTATCGTATGACGGCCAACCTTGCCATATGTCAAGGGCTAATGATAACCCCAGTTCTAGCATGAACTCCATATGCCCAACCTTGGCAATGTCCAACCTTGACACTTGGCCTCTCCCCGAGACCCAAGGTACTCGACCAGCAACCTTCCAGTCTTTTGGGCCTTTCAACGATACCCATCGTACCCCTGCTTTGAGCCTGCTAGAACTTACGACAATGATGACCTCTCAGCCTTCGCATCTCTAATCGTCCAACCTTGACGATGTTTCATAACTCAAGCAACCTTCTCGAGCAGCCATTATCCACCAACTCACGACCTTTGAGTTGTCTCCGCATTCGTTGTTCCACCTTGATCAACGAACACATTCATCACTTCGAGCCTTCCTACTTGAATCACCTCGAAGTCACGCCATCACCAAACCAAAACACATCACTCCGCATTCGTTTTTCCATGCCTTTTTGGTTCGTACCCGAGTCGTACCCGAAAACGTAATTTTTTAGAAAACGACTCGGCTAAAACCTACCAGAACCTTGCTCCAGAATGACCAGCCCAAAACCGACTAGCCTTGCTCCAGAACGACCCGCCTCCATGCAGCTTTGGATCGACTCGGCCTCCATGCAGCTTTGGATCGACTTGACCTCCTTCGGACCGACCAGCTTTGGATCGACCCCGTCAAGACCGACCAGTTTTTCTCCACCTGACCGACCAGCTCCTTCAGAGCGACCAGGATTTGCTTCCAGTAAAAACCAACCAGAATGCTACCATCTGAAACCGACCAGAATGCCACCATCTGAAACCGACCATAATGCCACCATCTGAAACCGACCAGAAACACTTCTACTCCTTCTGGACCGACCAACTTCAACCGACCAGCTCCCTGACTTGCTTCCCAAGCCATACTATGACTGACCACCTCATTCCAGACTGACCCGACCAACTCCAGGACGACCAGAAACCTGCACATCTCCAATTCTACTCCGATTTCGACCAAAACTTCGCCAAACGACGAATCCAACGAAACCAGCTTATCCGATTCATCCAAACGCAATCACAAACATGTTATGCAACCAACAATATCATCAATCTAACAATTTCCATCAAAACA
Organism: Allium sativum; assembly: GCA_030737875.1. Classification (NCBI taxonomy): domain Eukaryota; kingdom Viridiplantae; phylum Streptophyta; class Magnoliopsida; order Asparagales; family Amaryllidaceae; genus Allium; species Allium sativum. Next base: position 1,046,872,078 of record CM060924.1, read on the forward strand.
CATAAATTTCCCAAAACATGATAAGTGAATCATATGAACATAAAAACGGATCTAACTTGCATAATCTTGAGAAAAATCATAAAATTAACCATTAAATTATCTAGATCAGATCCTAAGATGATTCATATATAAAATGGACTTATCATGGTGTGAATCCAAGGAAAATAACATGGAAATGATGAAATTAACAACATAAGACCCATATACTTGCATGCATCCGAATGAGAGATGTAAATCACTCACCAATTCTTCAAATCAATGCAAAAACAATGAAATATGATTCCGATCATCAAGCAACTTGCACAAAACCCTTAGATCCGATGAAATTCCCTTTCAATCGATGTAGATCTAGCCTCTTATGGTGTAGATCTTCGATTTCCCTCCTTGGATTTTGGAATTTTAATGGTGGAAAGATGTTAGAGGAAGAAGGAGATCAAAGCCTCCCCATAAGAGAATGGAAAATGCCAACCTTTCTCCATATCCCTTACCCCCTATTTATAGTCTCCACCCACCCTCTAATGGGCCTTCTCCAAATCAGCTTATTAGCCTTCCAAAACCTGAACAGCCAACTGAAAAACCTTAAAACAGGGATTTCTCCCAAACCTCTGAACCAAATCCTTAATGTAACCACTCTACGGAAAGAGAATCATCAATTCCTTTCCAATGGTACAGTTCTCACCCTCTGATTCGACCTGAGTCAAAAGTTATGCCCTGAACAAGACTGATAGGGGCAAAATGGTGACAAACAAAATCGGTAAAAATTATGGACATGTCACACATCCCCATAAGCAATATATCAAAAGATGAGAATGATCCAACCCTCAGGGAATAAAATAAAAATATTTTACGATCTTCCGATACGTAAAATGCGGGCTGTTACAATTATTTTATCCAATGGTTTATAACTCGCTGAATAATGTCTGTACCAGTACAATATTCAATTCGAATTCGCATTAAACGATTAAAATCAACTACTCGACTAAAGCCGAATGTGGATTTCAAAAGCTATTGTTTCAAAATCTCATATGATAGTATATGATATTTCCCATTTGGGAAATAAGTATTTGTGACTTACTTTCCGTTTCTCTTTGGAGAATCTTTGATTATCCGTGCCCCAGCTATGGAGGCCATTGTTAGCGTTCATTATGCGAAGAATATCACCGCTCAATGTTTGTTTGTCATGCTGATTAGTTTCAGCATCGAAGATTTCGTTGGATGCCCCATGCTTTAGCGTGTACCTTTTAATCCAACATCTTTTCTTTTTCTTGCGATCGAATCAAAATGGTGGATATCATCTAACGTTGTTGATTTCTCCTATGGAGAGGATTTATTGTTGTCGCATCGTTTTGCCATGCAAACTTCTACAAGGTTTGGGTTAAGGCTGCATCGCTCCGCGCTTACGAACTCCCGCGCTTTTTCTTGCTTTAACAAGCTCCCGTGCTTCATTTTGCGCCTATGGATTCCCGCGAACCATTGGGTTTAGGCTGCATCGCTCCGCACTTACGAACTCCCATGCTTCGTCTTGCTTTAGCAAGCTTCCGCGCTTTGTTTCGCGCCTACGGATTCCCGCGAACCATTGGGTTTAGGATGCATCGCTTCGCGCTTACGAACTCCCATGCTTCGTCTTTCTTTAGCAAGCTCTCACGCTTCCTTTCGCGCCTACGGATTCCCGCGAACCATTGGGTTTAGGTTGCATCGCTCCACACTTACGAACTCCCACGCTTCATCTTGCTTTAACAAGCTCCCGCGTTTCTTTTCATGACGTCGGATTGCCGCGAACCATTAGGTTAAGGCTGCATCGTTCCTCTCTTATGAAATCCCACGCTTCATCTTGCTTTAGCAAACTCCCGCACTTACGTTTCACACCTATGGATTCCCGCGAACCATTGGGTTAAGGCTGCATCGCTCCGCGCTTACAAACTCCCATGCTTCGTCTTGCTTTAGCAAGCTCCCACGCTTCGTTTCGCGCCTACGGATTCCCGCGAACCTTTGGGTTAAGGCTGCATCGCTCCACGCTTACGAATCCCCACACTTCGTCTTGCTTTACCAAGCTCCAGCGCTTCATTTCGCGCCTACGGATTCCCACGAACCATTGGGTTAAGGCTTCATTGCTCCGCGCTTATGACCTCCCATGCTTAGTCTTGCTTTAGCACGCTCCTGCGCTTCGTTTCGTGCCTACGGATTCCTGCGAATCATTGGGTAAATGCTGCATCGCTCCGAGCTTACGAACTCCCATGCTTCGCCTTGATTTAGCAAGCTCCCACGCTTCATTTCACGCCTATGGATTCACGCGAACCTTTTGGTTAAGGCTGCATCGCTACGCACTTACGAGCTCCCACGCTTCGTCTAGCTTTAGCAAGCTCCTATGCTTCGTTTCGCGCCTACGGATTCCCGCGAACCATTGGGTTAAGGCCGCATCGCTCCACGCTTATGAACTCCCATGCTTCGTCTTGCTTTAGAAAGCTCCCACGCTTCGTTTTGCGCCTACAGATGCCCGCGAACCTTTGGGTTAAGGCCGCGTCACTCCGCGCTTACGAACTCCCATGCTTAGTCTTTCTTTAGCAAGCTCCCGCTTTTCGTTTCGCGCCTACGTATTCCCACGAACCGTTGGGTTAAGGCTGCATCACTCCGCGCTTACGAACTCCCACGCTTCATCTTGCTTTAGCAAGCTCCCGCGCTTCGTTTCGCGCCTACGGATTCCCGCAACCTTTGGTGGATGAGGTTTGGATCCGTGACAGCTTGTTGCTCTATTTGCCATTTGATTCATTGGGACTTCCTTGATCAACTGTTGATTTGGTATTATCAGAGTCGCCTCGTTTCATCAGATCTTGAGGAAGAAAAGGCCTACGGAATAACCTTCAATGAGAAAATAATCTTTTAGCAAATCTTTCATATATATTTTGCAAGTCAGAGATTTACACAAGCAAGCAACATTTCATTCGTAGTGTTCTGTAAACCATTATTGACTTTTTACAAGAAAGTAAAACGAAGTTAAGAGTAAAGTCACGCAAAGAGGCGATAATAGTCGCTTATTCTGAGCCGTAGATATTAGATCATCATCAACTGTTGTCAGTTGATTATCAGCCTTGGAATGATCTGAGTAGAAGATACGTTGCTTTGACCAGACTGATCATTTGATGCCCCTTGCCCCTGGGGAGCTGCAGAAGGATTTGTATCTTGGGAGTTCTTCACAAATTGTTGCAGACGGTGTTATCCACTAAAAACGATCAATGGATTATGGACAGTTTAATACGAGTCGGTCTTGTAGCACATGAGAAGTGGTCGGTTCTGCAATGATAAAGAAGTGGTCGGTTCAGTGACCCTCAAAAAGCGATCGGTTCTGCAATGCCTCGAGAATGGGTCGATCCTGAAGATCTCAAAAAGTGGTCGGTTCTTTTTATCACCTTCATTGGGTTCACTAATCATGAGATTCTGATCGCTCCATCCTAAATCTAAGCCATCTGGTCACTCCAAAGATAAAGGACGTCTGGTCGTTTTCCTTTAAACACAAGGTTTCCGATCGCACAAAAATAAAGAAGGCGCCCGGCTGTTCCAAATGTACAAGGGCCCTGGTCGCTCCGAAGGCCAAAGGCTCCTGCTCGCTTCAAATGTCAAAGACCACTGATCGTCCCAAATACCAAAGAGAACTGGTCGCTCTCTTTTTGTACTAGTTGGTCGCTCCAAATGCTCAAAGCAGCTGGTCGCTCCAAAAAAGCCAAAAGAAGTTGGTCGATCCGAAGCTGGTCGCTCCAAAAGCCAAAGAAAGCTGATCGCTCCAGATATATGAAACATCTGGTCGCTCGCTAGCCTCTCGTTCGCTCCAACCAGCCTCAAAGCTTTTGGTTGGTCCGCTCTCCAGCAGAATTCCCTGGTGAGCCCGCCTGTCCCGAATAAAGCATCATCTCGTTCTCTTCTCGTCTGGTCGGTCCGCATTTTCAGAAGGCAGCAACGTCCTATTCCTTCAGCTTCCTGGTCGGCCCGCTCTGCTTCCAAGCTTCATGGTCGCTCGCTAACCTCCTGGTCGTCTTTTCCTTCAATAAGAAGCCTCTGGTCGGTCATAACTCCTAAATGGCTTTACAGCTGGCGAAAACTGGCAGTGGCATTCTCGTAAATACCCAAAAAACCGACCAGAACCCTGAATTCAAGATTTTAGCCTTTCCTTCACCTATAAATAGCACCCCACCTCCATCATTTTAAATGGACTTTTTCTGGAACTACGAGGAGGTGCTGTCTAATTGCTTTCGGGATTTCTCCAAGCATTCCTACATCTCTTCTCTATCATCGATCATAAGTCTATGGAGCATTGGAGCATGTGGAGCATAGCTTTCATGGAGGAACAAGCATATGCATTTTACGCACTTCTTCATTTCTTCTTGATCATTCACCCAAAGATCTAAGGAGCTTTCATCCATGGCTTCCATGGAGGGATTGGCATAAAATACTTCAGGCTTTCATCCATTCTTTCAATCGGCTGTAAGGACAAATGCATGTCAAAGGAGCTTGCATGAATGTATAATGGAGCAAATGTTGTAATCTTTTGGTTATTAATGAAATCCAATCTTCAAAGTGGACGTAGACTTGATTAAGAGTCGAACCACTATAAAATTCTTGTCTTCTTTCCTTATTTTGGTATTTTGATGCTTTTGGATGTTAGATATGGCCTCACATAACTCTAAAGGTTTTCTAACGCCCCGCCTCTGAAAAGGTGACGTGCTTTCTAAGCATCTCGCCTCCGATTAGGTAACGTGTTTAGAAATACCATTTTGGTTGTTATACCAATTTTCGGTATCAACAATTAGGCGCCCACCGTGGGGCCAGATCTACTTTCTAGCATCAAATATACTACGAAGATCTTGAGATCTTGAAGCTAAGCCTTAAAATAGCTCGCTCCAGCTTGCGATTTGGACCTTCCGACGAACTCTCCTCAAAGTTCAAGTTGCTTTCTAAAATAATGCCGCCAAAAGTGAGCAAGGAAGCGAGAACTAGGACATCTAATGAAAGAAATCGGGAGAAAACCCCCATGATCAACCAATTTGAAGTAAGCGAAACATCAAATGGAGGCATGAACATTACTAGGTGCGAGCTTGCTCAAGCTGTCACTGGATTGACGCAACAGCTAGAGATAGCTAACAAAGCCATGTTGACAAAACTTGATTCGCTCTTTGCTCTTCAGGCCGCTACGGCAAAGGTGGCCTCTAAACCCACTCGTGCAGAGGATGCTGGTTCTTCTTCTTCTAGTCCAAATCGAGAAAAATCTTTTCAGGAAGTCACTAATCCTGGAAAAGGAAAGTCCGATAATCCAAAGCAAGCCGCTTGGAACCATAATGGAGAAGCTACTTCTTGTCGAGTTGCCGATGCTGCCAAAAGGGCACTTTCCAATCGAGAAAGGCCAGGGCCCCTAAGTCGCAACTGTGAAGGTTTGCAAAGGCAAGCCTCCGGCCATGACATAGGCATCCGCCCCGCAGAAAGCCTCGACGAGAAGGATCGCCTTCTGAAGATGGTCCGACAGATCATGAAGGAGGACAAGCACCGAAACGACAATGAAGCGGAATGGGAATTCGCGCCATCTAAAACCCACCTTACCGAAAGAATCAAGAAAACGACCTTCCCTTGAAAGTTCAAACCGCCCACCATCCAAGCTTATAATGGGATAGGTGACCCTAATGTGTTCTTGTTCCGATACGATCAACACATGGATGGGGCACAAGCAACGGACGAGCTTAAGTGCTTGTACTTCCCGGTGTATTTGGAGGGGGTTGCGTCATTACGGTTCACAAAGTTGCCTCCCAGATCTATTGATAACTTTGCCACATTGGCAAGATGCTTCCGAGACCAGTTCCGCCTCCAAACAACAAAGGTCAGAGATATCATGTCCCTCAAATGAACTAGAACAAGCTCCTGGTGAAATGATAAGGTCTTTCTTGAATCGTTTTAATGCTGCTGCTGCAGAAGTACGGACCCACGAGCCAAGGCTAATTCTAATGGCCTTAAAGGGGGGCATTGATAAGCTGTCTGAGTTCGGAAGGTGGCTAAAAAGGAAAAAACCTGAGACGCTAGAGAAATTTTATGACAAAGCCGAGGAATACATGTGTCTTGAAGATGATCCTATCTATTCTGGTGTCAATGTCAAAGCTAAGGTGGTCCCGGAAAGGAAGGAAGTTCCCAAAAAGAATGGTCAAGAAAATTTTGGGGATGGTCAAGAGAGAGGAAGCAGTAATGATGCTAGAAATGATAGGGATTCCAAGAAACGGCGTTTCTTCAAGCCAACGGATTTTACTCCGTTGAATGATACAATCGAGCACATATATATGGCAACGAAGGATGCAGAGGGATATCAGAGCCCAAAGCCAGTAAAGGTGTCCAAAGAAGCTGCGAACTCTGGAAGGTTTTATCGATTCCATAATCGACCAGGCCATGACACGAACGAGTGTCGACACTTGAGGAATCTGGTTGAAGAATTAATAAGGAAGGATCGCCTCCAAGAGTACGTAAAGCGGTCAGCAGATGCCGAGCCTACTCAGGAACAGCGATCACCTTCGTCGCTATTTCAAATGATTTTCTAACTTATATTCTTTTGTATTTTTATATGAATATAGTAAATACTTTGTGTGAAATTACATGAGTATAAATCCAGCAGCACTTCTAATTCTGTCTAAGCTTTATATTCGCATGTCTTTGATCATATATCCAAAAGATGCGCAGCTATGGTTACAAGACGCGATACCTCCGTCATCCTGTTTTCCGACATAAAACTCGCCATAGCTTTACTGAAGAAATATGGTCCAAAAGCAGGCGCAAATTTAACCCAATCCCTCTTCGAGGATTCTCAGTCGAATAATAAACTGAGTCTTCTCCAGGGGTGCTCGGCCAAATAACCCAAAGTCAGACAAAATCTGATTGCATTATAACCGAGTCTCTTAACCCAAACACTCTCCGAGGATTCTCAGTCGAATAATAAACTGAGTCTTCTCTAGGGGTGCTTGGCCAAATAACCCAAAGTCAGAAAAAATCTGATTGCGTTATAACCGAGTCTCTTAACCCAAACCCTCTCTGAGGATTCTCAGTCGAATAATAAACTAAGTCTTCTCCAGGGGTGCTCGGCCAAATAACCCAAAGTCAGACAAAATCTAATTGCGTTATAACCGAGTCTCTTAACCCAAACCCTCTCCGAGGATTCTCAGTCGAATAATAAACTTAGTCTTCTACAGGGGTGCTCGGCCAAATAACCCAAAGTCAGACAAAATCTGATTGCATTATAACCGAGTCTCTTAACCCAAACCCTCTCCGAGGATTCTCAATCGAATAATAAACTGAGTCTTCTCCAGGGGTGCTCGGCCAAATAACCCAAAGTCAGACAAAATCTGATTGCGTTATAACCGAGTCTCTTAACCCAAACCCTCTCCGAGGATTCTCAGTCGAATAATAAACTGAGTCTTCTCCAGGGGTGCTCGGCCAAATAACCCAAAGTCAGACAAAATCTGATTGCGTTATAACCGAGTCTCTTAACCCCAAACCCTCTCCGAGAATTCTCAGTCGAATAATAAACTGAGTCTTCTCCAGGGGTGCTCAGTAAATAAATCAAAGTCAGATAAAACTTGACTACGATATTACTGAGTCTTTGACAAGGAAAACCTTCAAAAGGCATTCAAACATTTCTCGAATATCTAACGCATTAGGACGCAAAGGATGGAGAATTCCAAACAAAGCATGCAAAGCTCGTATAAAGAATTAAAAACGTCCAAATATCCACCTTTGATATATAAAGGTTGAAACAATCCATTGGTACGGGGGCATATCACATATCACGACACAAAACAAAAAGCAGCTTCTTGATTTCTCACATACCAAAGGATCATCTCAACCGTTTATAGGTGGGAAATTCATAAATGAGCAAAATATGCAAAGTGTGGTGTGTGAGCATGATGTATAACCCAGAATATGCAGAAGAAAGTAAGTACAAGATTTATAATGCAGAAACACAAAGCACTACCACACCACATTCAAACACAAAATCAAGTCACAACAATATTAAGTGCAAATTATTCAAGTCATAAGCGAGGGCCGGCACCCGCATATACATCCGGTCCGAATGAAAGATTGATAAATGCAAAGCAAGAATCCAAGCCACTATTTCTTTGGGTCTCCAGATCTCAATGAAGGACCCTTAAGAGTTGGTGAATCAATGGTCTTCTTCTTCTTGACAACACGCTTATGATGTTTCCGCTTAGAAGGAGAAGCATCCTCTTTACCTGAATCAACAATGATGTCGTCAATAGTTGCCTCAGAATCATGCTCTTCTTCCTCACGGAGCTTACTAATATCTTGGTCAAGGGTTTCGATAGCATCAATTCTCTCCTCCTGCGAAACTGGTTGGGAGAATGTTAGTCCTTTGGAAACACCAACAAGTAAGCCTGTATTGAATAAAGGCAAGTCAGTTTCAACGGCATCCATCACCATAGCAGTATACCCGCCAACAGGAGGTGATGGTGAAAGCGAATTCGTTGCATAACTATAGCAACTCATGAACTTAGAATACTCCAAAGAAGAAAAAAAGTAATCTAAATCTAGTATCACTTCATCCATATCATCTCTACCTGGAGCAGAAGGATGTGTGCTGAATTCATAATCCTCGAGGTTTATTGCTTCCTCCAAATCACTGTCTCCTCCAACTGCAGAGGGAGGAATTGCAACATCTGCATGGAATACAGGGCTTGAGATTATGGCACCATAATTTAATTTAGTGAAAGTACCCTCAATAAATATACCTGAAGACTTAACCCCGGATGATTCCCTCCGATGGATCCCAAGAGAATTTCTGCCTTCAGCTAAGGCCTCTCGATCATCTTCATCCAGCAACTCAAGTTGGAGCTGGTAGTCATCAGAATCTTTTTAACGCCTCAAAACCTCCTCCCAAACACGAGCAAGCGTATCTCCATAGCCTTCTCCTAGGAAGCGGAGGCTTCCCCCATACATAACACTGCAAACATAGAATTCTAGGAAGGTTACTTCGTCTTCTTCCTTAATTATGCGGGCTTGGTTCAGAGCTTCTTGCTTCTCTTTTTCTAAGGAGGAGGACTTGGCGGTTTCGACTTCAAGCTTATTGCAAAGAGAGGCGATTTCAGATTAACGAACAGACACAGTCCTTCTGCTCAAAGCCAGCTGAGCTTCAGCTACTTCTTGTGCTTTTACAGCATCGTCAGCCCGCTTATGAAGCTCGACCTCTGTATTCTTGGCAGCTTCGAGCTCCTTGCGAAGCTTTTCAATCTCGGATTCTAGCTCGTTAGCCCTGGAGCCCCGTTCTAAAACAGAAATCTTCGTATCCTGAGCTTTCACAACTTGGATAAGTTGAGCCTTTTTGTCCTCCAGGGTTTTAATGCTTTCAATCTGTTTGGTGTTAAGATTCTGAAAATCATAACAAAATTGTTCCCATGCTTTGAGGCGCTGATCAACGGTTTTGCCAATATCATCCAGGATTCCCCGAGCTTTCGCCACCATCTCTGTCATGTCCCGTCTATCTGTGGGATGGACATCCACATCAAAGTTCAAACACCTCAAATCCCAATCTCCAAATCTATGACTAAGAGGGGGGCTGGGGCATCCAAGTTCCCTTTCCACATCAAGTATTTCACGCGGCCTCGACATGTTATCTTGAAGCTCGGCCTGGGTTGGATAAGGAGGAACGTATCCTGGGGCACGCTTCTGGGGGATCTCCGTAATAGGGTCATCTCCACTCCTTCGTCTTCTCCTTTGAGGCTCCTCCCTCTTCTGCCTTGCCTCCTCCTCCACCGATTGTTCATAATCATCAAGCCAGGCTCTTTGCTCTGGAAACTGTTCATAAGAAGGATGAGAAGAAGTGGGATGTTGACCGTGTAATTTTTGGGGTTGAGGAGGAGCTTGCTTATTCTTTTTCTTTGGCCGAGAAAGTGTATCAGAACTTTGCCTCCTTTTCCGGAAATCGTCAATGAATGATGACTTCATTCCTAAAAAAAATAATAATAATGAATTCATTTAGCACTTGAGAACATGGAAGTAAAGAAAGATATAGAGCAAGAAGTTAAAAGTGCAACTCTGAAAACAAGCTTAGTCCTAAAAGAAAAAACAAAAACATGCCTAATAAGCCTGTGTTAGACTCCGATCCTAAGTTTATTCTCATATCTGGAACTGGTCCAGGAATCCCCGGAATGTTGGGATCAGATTGAACATTAGGAACTGTGAAACCTGAAACAGGGGTATCATCTTTGCTAAGGTATCGCGCGGACTCTAGATCAGGAAGTTCGCCAAAAGTACCCAAAGAGTCTCTATCTTGAGTACTTGCCATGGTCGGATCCTCAAGAACATCTCCAATGTTCTGTTCAACATTTAAGGTAGTTTCTCCTACCGTGAGTTGCTTACCCTCACGTTGAACAAGTTCTTCTTCAGTATTTGAGGGAGGCTGATCCCCCGTAGTTTTCTCCGGGATTTCCGGGATGACAGCTTGTTTTTCAGAAACGGCCTCTGTGGCTCTCTCCGGAATCGTCAAGACATCGGTCTGTTTTTTAGAAGAATCTTTATGTTCCTTGAGGGCACTCGAAGGCTTTTTACTACCACTACCACTGCCGGCTTGTGCACATTTTGTTAAGTATTTCTTAGCCGTTCTTTTCGCCGTCAGGGTACGGGATGGGGGAAGCAGCTTGTATTGTCGAAGGAACTCTTCGCAAATTAAAAACTGTCTACTTCTTTCAGTTTCGCTCATGGATAACAATGATTCCAGCAGAGGTTCATTAATGTCTGTGCCTTGATTAGAAGGAGTCTCTGTGAGAAAAAGTAAAATCAATACATGATCATCGGAGGTAAAATAGAATTCCTATGAACATTTACCTCCTTCGTCCCATTGACCGAAAAAGTTGTCGGGATACTGCACATAGAAAAATTGGTCGGGAAATCCTTTGGTACTCTCAAATAAGCCGGTTATAACCTTGGATTTCCTGCTTTCCATGAAGATATAGGAGGGACGCTCCTTCTTTCTTCTCTTAAAAGAGTATAACGAGCATATATCCTTGAAGGTGGGCTCACGCTTTAAAACTCTCATAAACAGCACATATAAGCATGTAACAATAAAGTAGCCATTGGGAGCGAGTTGATAAGGAGCGATAGCCAAATTTTTCAGAATCATTTCTAAGTAAGGATTGAAGGGAGGGATCGCTCCACTCTGTAACATCCCCTTACAAACTGTTATGTATCCAACGGGGGAGGGGGGGGGCGATCAGATAAATCGTCTCTTTCTGGGAATTTGACTTCATCGTCGGAAAGGCTAAATTGTTTGCAAATTCTATGATATACATCAACGTCAAGTTTTGACACACAACTATCAGCAGGTGTGTAAGAAAGACATCGAATGATTGGGGAGTTCTGATCAACATTCATCTCAGTGGTAGCAGCGGAAGAAGTATCGATATTTTGATCAGAGGTCCCAGCTTCTCTAGTTGGAGAAGTTCCCTCAACAAAATGGCAAGATTTTCGTCTGGTCGTCATTTCTACACAAACAAGTATGTTGGAAAAACAAACTACAACAATATTCATAAAAATCAAAACTAGGTCGGCCCTGGATGGTTGAAAATCCAGTCGTTCCAAATTAGGCAAAATACCTGGTCGCTCTAACCCAGCCAAGGCCCGGTCGCTCAAAACTGGCAAAGCGTCTGATCGCTCCAAGCCAGTCAAGCCCGGTCGCCCAAAGCTAATAGAGCACCTGGTCGCTCCAAGCCATTCAAGCCACGGTCGCTCGAAACTGATAGAGCACCTGGTCGCTCTGAACCAGTCAAGCCCTAGACGCACAAAATTGACAAAGCACTTGGTCGCTCTAAAACGGTAAGGACCCGATCGTGCCAGAAAAGGTAAAATTCTGATCGCCCTAAACTACAAAAGCCTTGATCGCACCGAGTCAACCATTTCTTGGTCGGGAAAATCACCTCAAGGCGAAACAAAACTAGAAATCCTTGATCACTCAAAAACTAGTTAAGACCTGGTCGCTCGAACCCCGTCAAGGCCCAGTCGCTCAAAACTGGAAAAGCGCCTGGTCGCTCTAAAAACAGCCAAGCCCCGGTCGCTCAAAACTGGCAAAGCGTCTGATCGCTCCAAGCCAGTCAAGACCCGGTCGCTCAAAGCTGATAGAGCACCTGGTCGCTCAAGGCCAGTCAAGCCCCGGTCGCTCAAGACTGATAGAGTACCGGTCGTTCCAAGCCAGTCAAAACCTTATCTCGTAAAATTAGCCTCTTCTGGATCGGTAAAAACATCCTAAGGCTGGTCATTATAAAATTAATTCGAAATCAGTTTCAACCTGGACGGTCGAGGTTAAAATCCGCCTGGGTCGATCCTGTCAGATAAAGTTGATTCCAGCCAAACTGTTCTGGTCGGTCAAAAAGGATCAGCCCATCCAAAACCGGCCACACAACTGCTCTAAAATCGACCAAGCAAGTCGCACAACAGGAAGAGACCATGAACATTTAAAACAAATGCATAATCAAAAACATCATGAAGTGGCGGATTGAACAGAAAGTCATACACGCATCTGTCATTCAGGCATTTACACGAATACATAGTGATCGTCATTGCAACAAAGAAAAAACTACAAGGATTCCCGTTTCAAAATCACCATTCACAAATCCAAATTGAATGCTACATTACTGTCGAGCATCCCAATGTACAAAGAGATTCAAATTTAATGATTCTATTACAAATTACAATTGTACATCTAATCCCGATCCAGTTACATCCTAAACCCGAAGACTCCAGTCGAATTCAAAAAACCAATGACGATCATTCTCGAATTAACAACGAGATAAAGACATATACCTGCAATTAGATCAATTAATTGAAGGAATTGGGATCGAACTTCCAGACTTTGAACGATCAAACTTCGAATATGTGGCAGAGAATCGAGACAAGCGATTGTAGTCGAGATTGAATTGAATTCCTGAATTGAATCGGTAGAGCGAGACTGGAAGTGAAGAATTTCCTTCATAGGTGTGCCGCCATTAAAATGCAAAAAAAAAATTCCTTGAGTAGAAAAAGTAAGGAACACGAAGGGTCCGAAGGGTTATATATAGGACGACCAAGTCACTTTGCAAAAACCGACCCCTCAAGCAAAAAACAAAACCGACCCCTGGGAATCGCATCCAAGACCGACCCTTAGTTTAATCAAACCGATCCTCAAATATTTCGAAGTCCATATTTTTCTCAAAAATTATGGAACTCCGAGGGGCAAAATGTTATCCACTAAAAACGATCAATGGATTATGGACAGTTTAATACGGGTCGATCTCGTAGCACATGAGAACTGGTCGGTTCTGCAATGATAAAGAAGTGGTCGGTCTAGTGACCCTCAAAAAGCGATCGGTTCTGCAATGCCTCCAGAATGGGTCGATCCTGACGATCTCAAAAAGTGGTCGGTTCTTTTTATCACCTTCATTGGGTTCACTAATCATGAGATTCTGATCGCTCCATCCTAAATCTAAGCCATCTGGTCACTCCAAAGATAAAGGACGTCTGGTCGTTTTCCTTTAAACACAAGGTTTCTGATCGCACAAAAATACAGAAGGCGCCCGGCTGTTCCAAATGTACAAGGGCCCTGGTCGCTCTGAAGGCCAAAGGCTCCTGGTCGCTTCAAATGTCAAAGACCACTGATCGTCCCAAATACCAAAGAGAACTGGTCGCTCTCTTTTTGTACTAGTTGGTCGCTCCAAATGCTCAAAGCCGCTGGTCGCTTAAAAAAAGCCAAAAGAAGTTGGTCGTTCTGAAGCTGGTCGCTCCAAAAGCCAAAGAAAGTTGATCGCTCCAGATATACGAAACATCTGGTCGCTCGCTAGCCTCTCGTTCTGTCCAACCATCCTCAAAGCTTTTGATCGGTCCGCTCTCCAGCAGAATTCCCTGGTCAGCCCGCCTGTCCCGAATAAAGCATCTTCTCGTTCTCTTCTCATCTGGTTGGTCCGCATTTTCAGAAGGCAACAACGTCCTATTCCTTCAGCTTCCTGGTCGGCCCGCTCTGCTTCCAAGCTTCATGGTCGCTCGCTAACCTCCTGGTCGTCTTTTCCTTCAATAAGAAGCCTCTGGTCGGTCATAACTCCTAAATGGCTTTACAGCTGGCGACAACTGTCAGTGGCATTCTCGTAAATACCCAAAAAACCGACCAGAACCCTGAATTCAAGATTTTAGCCTTTCCTTCACCTATAAATAGCACCCCACCTCCATCATTTTAAAGGGACTTTTTCTGGAACTACGAGGAGGTGCTGTCTGATTGCTATCGGGATTTCTCCAAGCATTCCTACATCTCTTCTCTATCATCGATCATAAGTCTAGGAGCATTGGAGCATGTGGAGCATAGCTTTCATGGAGAAAAAGCATAAGCATTTCATGCACTTCTTCATTTCTTCTTGATCATTCACCCACAGATCTAAGGAGCTTTCATCCATGGCTTCCATGGAGGGATTGGCATAAAATACTTCAATCTTTCATCCATTATTTCAATCGGTTGTAAGGACAAATGCATGTCAAAGGAGCTTGCATGAATGTATAATGGAGCAAATGTTGTAATCTTTTGGTTATTAATGAAATCCAATCTTCAAATTGGACGTAGACTTGATTAAGAGTCGAACCACTATAAAATTCTTGTCTTCTTTCCTTATTTTGGTATTTGGATGCTTTTGAATGTTAGATATGGCCTCACATAACTCTAAAGGTTTTCTAACACCCCGCCTCTGAAAAGGTGACGTGCTTTCTAAGCATCTCGCCTCCGATTAGGTAACGTGTTTAGAAATACCATTTTGGTTGTTATACCAATTTGCGGTATCAACAGACGGTTCTTCGTAATCAATTCTTCAATCAATGATTTCAGATGCCTGCATTCATTGGTGTTGTGGCTCGGTTGATTATGATACCGACAGAACTTTCCGGATTTAGTCAGATGGTCATTCATTTTAATTGGCCGAAGCTCTGAGTAATCTTCTGCGTCCTTTGTGGCAAGGTAGATGTTCTCGAGAGTTTTACTCATAGGAGTTAACTCAGACGAGTCAAGAAGGAGAAACTTTTTATTAGCTTTGTTGTCATTTCTGTCATTTACTTGCTTGTGCCCCTGAGTATTCTTTTGATCACACTGAGTAGAGCACATTTGGGAGCTTCAAGAAGTTGGTTACCACCGATGATCTGAAGAGGTATAGGATTATCGTCCACTCTCATGTACTCCTCCTCTTTCTTATAGAACTTGCCAAGTGCAGTTGGTTCCTTCATCTTTATCCATCTTCCGAATTCGCTTGTTTTGTCTATAGCGTCGAGTAAAGCCATGAGAATTATGCGTGGCTCTGGATTACTCACTTCAGACAAGGCAACATTGAATCGACTGAGTAAGGCTTTGACAGTTTCCATTGGATTTTGTTTCATTGCTGAAGGTGTTATGGCATCCATGGCTTTAGTAGCGTAGAGGCGGGACTGCTCCTTGAACTTTTGGTTAGGTCATAGAATCGATCGATAGACTAGGGTGACAGCTTTGTGAACCATACTGATGCAGCCCCACCTTCTAAGTAGAGAGGAAAGTACGTGCATCTCATCTCATCGGTTGCCTTAGATGCACTCATATGCCATTCATATTTGAATAGGAAGTAGTTCAGATCAACGAGACCATTGTATGGAGGCAGAGTCGGAGGATTGAACTTCTTAGGACACTCTTCTCCAAGGAATCTTCCGGTGAATGGAGTCCTATCGGGAGAGAATTCCAATTCTCTTTTTTCATCCTTTCTAGCTTGATTCTTTTTCATGGCTCGTTCTATCATGTCCGAAATGTATTCTTCGGTGCTATGGCGCCCTGTGAAGCTGAGCTCCTTTCCAAATGTTCATCTAGGCATATGATCTCGATTAGAGAGCTTATGTCCATTGCCTTCTCAACGAAGAGGTGCCCCTGTGATAGGATTAGTGTCTTTTCGAGCATTCTCTTTAGAATGGCACTTAGCTTTTGATCTCAATTCTTCGATATTAGCTTCATCTTTTCCACTTGTCAAATCATAATTGTCTTCCATATTGTCATTGCGGTTATGATCGGAAGTGGGCGATTCTTCATTTTCCTCGAGATTCACATGCACCTTTGAAGTGGGTGGATTTTATCGAGCATTAAGAATGGCGTCTAGTTTCTCCATCATCATTTTAGTAGTGGAATCCACTCGGTTGTTGACGTTGGCAATAGCGACTTTTAATTCATTTCTAGTCATGCCAGCTCCACTTATCGAGTTTTCACCAACATCGAAACGGTTAGCGAGCGGTGTTTCTTCATTAAAAATATTATCGGCTTCTACCATGGTTTTGCTCGTGGTCTTCTTAGATTTGGCCATAATTTCGCAGAAGGATGTGGCTTAGAACTTCAATGTAAGTCTGTTAACTTCGTGAGAGTGTGAGAGAAGGTAGGAGATGCGAACGCGGCCCCACGGTGGGCGCCAAATGTTTGCCCCGAATTTGGGATCAAACACCAAAGGTGTAAAAGCTACACTTCACCTGTTCGGTAAGAATATGGAACCGTGAAATCTCAAAATAAACGGATAAAAGAAATTAAGAGCACAAAGGAATTTTTATAGTGGTTCGATTCTCTATAAATCTACGTCCACTTTCAATCCATTCTCATTATGACATTCACACTTACAACATATGAATTTTCCCTCATTACAATCATTTCTCTCTTTTAACTCTCTTAACGATTTACTTCCACTTGAATTTGGTGAAGAAAATGAAGAGATCTTTTAGCTTTGCGTTGAATCTTCAAACACTTGTTTGCTTTGATCCTTTTCCATGATCTTCATAGATTTTTTAGTGAATTAACATTCGATTTTAAGCTTTGGAGATGAGAAGAGATCGTTTGTATGATGCTTAAAAGATTTATTATGTAGCTTGAATAAGAATGAAGGTACTTATATTTGATTGGAGAAAGCTGTACTGATCATCGGTTTGGATTTGATCTTCATGAAGTTAGAAAAGTGTTGTTGAATCCATAGAAGCCATTAGAGAAGTTGTAGATGAACTTTGAATTTGACAGAGTCTCCTTTTAGGAATGAATTTTCGGTCCCCTCCCTCCAAATGAATTATGAGGGGTATTTATAGGTGATCTTTAGATTAGATGGCAGTTTCGTAATTATGCAGAAAAACACCATGACTCATGTCGCCAGCGACTTGACTCAGATTCTCGCTATAACTTATGTCATTTACGACATGAATCGGGTCGCCTGTCAGGTTAATACCCTGGCGCCTTAAGCTTGCGACCCGACAAGACGTTCCTTATCATGGCTTGTACCATTCGCATGATTCGACATTAGTTGGAGGAGACATGGTTTAGCTTCAGACTTTAAACAGCGACTGGCCCTATATGTCACTGAACGCCATGGAGGATGGACGGCATGATTCATGTCGTGTGACCTTATGTTTCTTTACGTCTTGGGCTTATGGCATTTCACGGTGCCATATCGCATGATGACTTAACTTTGATGTTATGGATGGAAAATGACACGGGAGGACGTGACATGACTGCAAGCGACATGATGTGGTATGGATGAAGCTCCTCCTTTGCGACACGACTCTAACGGCTTGGCTTTCGTATCTTGTGGCATAAGTAGGTCACGATATGGTTCGTATTCGGATCTTAAGATACCAGCTTGCTCTTCATATCGTTGAATCGATATGGTGGATGGACAGCATGGCTTGTTTCCTGAATCCGACCTAGCTTTCTCCACACGGCTTTAGGCCGACGTGAATTATAGTCGAGATAACGACTTGCGACATAGATGGTACATATAACATGCGATGTGGCATGAGTTCCTATATGTCATGAACATTCAAACTCACTACATGGAACAAATGTGCGACATGGAGGTCTCTTGCGGCATGCTTTACGGCTTGAATAGTTCAAAGATGTTAACAACATGGTTATACTCATGTCGTGAGAATCATATCGTTCACAGCAGCTTCATTATGGCGGTTGTTCTCAGTACCAAGATCCATACGACATGAACAGAACGTCTTGACCGTGAACCATGTTTACGAATTGATTGGTATGTCGTGGTCTCATCATGGTACGTCATGTTTCTTGCGACATGGCCTGAACGCCATGAAAACAGACTGTCTTCGACTCTTGTCGTATTTAACGACTTATGACTGTGTCGTTGAAACGATTTGAGTTAGTTGTGCCATGTATCATTGTCTAAGAATACTTTTAAGTTCTGAACCGCATTCAAAGAACGGGGTTATCAGCAACATAAACTACAAAAGAAGGATAATAATGGCCCTAGCACATTTCAAGCAAACTGTCCTTTATTTTTGATTTACTACTGTAGAACTGATTTGTTGGACTTCATTTCCTACATTGCATAAGCTGACAGTTAAATTTATTTCCTCCTTTAGTTGTCTAAAAATAATTATTTGTTTGTATCTAGTAATAAAAATTAGAGTATGAAAGGGACAAAAGATGGTTCTGATGTTTTCTGAATACAGATAGTAAGATTCTTTTTTCATTTAGTGGGAATTTATTAATATGTGAATAAAATATAAATATGGAGTTGCACAACCATATCCATTTTTTAATCAGTTATATGTATGAATATTAGAAATATATAATAAACATAGAGAATAAATTTATGATATGAAAAATTTATCGGCTTTAGTTACGAAAAAACTGGTCATTGACACCATGTTTGATTTCATTTTAAAATCGCATTATATATTATTTACAGTCATTTATTTAATTATCAAGTAATTTAATTGTGGTTTTGGATTCTTTACGGATTGTATGCTTCCACTTATGGGACAAGGGAAATGTAAGCAATAAAGAGTTTCGGGATACAAAGGCCAATTGTGGAGCTAAAATTTTATCACCTTTAGGTAGAAGAAAACTGGTCACTAACACCATGTTTTTTTATAATTTTGAAATCTCAATATATCCCATTTACAATCATTTATTTAATTATTGAGTAATTTAATTGTGGTTTTGGATTCTTTACGGATTTCATGCTTCAACTTATGGGACAATGGAAATGTAAGCAATAAAGAGTTTCAGGATACACAGGTCAATTTTGAAGCTTATCGATTCTTTAAGCAGTAATTGTCTACTCTTTGTTTTAAAACCAATTTGATTGGAAATTTATTGTAAATCAAACACCTTAGTGTTAATATTCATATCCTGACTTAGATTATCATGTTTATAGGTGTGTCCTTAACACATTTTATTCCAAATAGGCATGTTGAGAGTAAGAGTCGATGTAGCTTGAGAGTTACAAAGAGTTATCATGCTGGATACACGGATGGATTATAAATAGTTATCAGCAGGTACCATAGCAATGTTCCTCATTATTAAAGCACATTATACATATCTGTTAAGCATTGATAAAAAATTATTTTGGTAACCTGACATTTTGGTAAACATCCACTACAACAAAAAAAACTTTTCGCAAGAGGCGATATCTGTTGCAGTAGACCTATTGCAATAGGCATGCGCCTGTTGGTATAGCCGAAGTTGCAAAAAGTCTGCAACATTTTCTACCTGTTGCAATAAAATGTTGCGGTATACTTTTTGCAACCGGCTTTTGCTATTGCAATAGATCATTTTGCAACAGTATATGCCTGTTGCAATAGATCCATAAATATGTAAAAAATATATTATTATAGCTTATAGATATTACATATTAAATGTGTTTGTTTTAGTAATAGTGTATATCACAGAATCAAATAAACAAATAAAATTTTTATTTTAACAAAGTTTTAATAGTACAAACAATTACAATAAAAGTTTCTACAATTTTCATACACCATTCATATATAACAATTTCTTTTGTCACACAACACATTTTTTCGGATAGAGTATTTTCTACTCATATTTCTTCTCTATCATACATATACTATAACAAGAGAATAAATATCATCAGTTCACTAGAACAAATCTGCAGTTCATGCTCCAAGTTTGTTGTCGATCATGAACATGCACATGCCTATCCAGGAATATGTATGCCACTCCAGCGAACTCTACATCAAATAAAAACCTAGAATTGACATGCAATAATAAAATATATATGAAATAAATATTTGAATTAAAATGTGAAGAATTCTAGCGTATTAGGCAACTTACATTATTAGAAATGGAAAAGAAAGCTTATCAAGTGAAGAATCCCAAAAAAGCTGCTTCTCAGTGACCTGATACTGACTGTACAATATAGTGGACTAAACAGAGAAAGTCTATACGGAATATTCAAAATGTTATTCATAACAAAACACAGTTATACATTTTTATTCAAACAGAAACAAAATGCATGCAAGTTTATATTGTGTAGACGGGTGTTGTTCCAAAGAGTGGGCTAGTTGCAGCTTCAACAATGCATGCAGGTTTATATTTTTCAATTTCGACATAAAAAAGGGTCAATACATACCTCTTGCATCTCAAAGAACAATGAAAATCAAAGAGAAAAGAGACCACATACCAAAATTATTCATACAAATGGAACAAATAAGATGTGAATTATTCTGGTAGAAACAAGGAAATCAATACAGCACAAGATGTCAAACGGTGGATAGCAAATAACAAGTCAAGACTTCAGTCTAAATGGTAAAGGAAAAGACCAGTGGAGATCCAATCAGTTAAGGACAAAATTGTTGTTAACATAATCATTACTAGTGATATCAAATGTTCCAAATCAACAGCTGATACAAATGTGCACCCCCAATGTCATTTGCAATCAATAATGCTATACTAAATACATGTCTATACTTGGTTTTACTAAGTTCAATTTACTGAACACAGTGCATGAAGACATGTGGTTTTGTTTGAGAGTGTTAACTCAACATATTGCACCTCCCTAAACGTGCTTAGCAGTGGGTAGTACAAATCAAAATATTAATTAGCAGTATAAAACTTAGGTTGAAGGATATGTGTGATACCACTTAAATAACATGATCTTTTTTTAGATGGTTATGTAAGGCAGTTCTAGAAAGGTACATATGGTCCAATTATTGTACCAGGCAAACCTTTTCTATAAGCACGTTTACATTTCTGATGGAGTACGAAACCGCTTACGGTATTGTCTTCGTAATGTACAAAAAAGAAAATGAAAAGGAAAAAAGCAAGCCACCATCGCGATAAACTACTACAAAAAGAAAAATTATGTAACTTGTTCTTTACAAAAAAGAAAATATGTTGTGACAAAGATCTTGATATCCATTACAAAATCATCTTTTTTCAGCTACTACATGTGCTATATGTTGCCATAAAGCAGGGCCAACCACAGAAAATTCTGATTCGATCAAAACCTTTAAATCAACTCTTTCGTTTAACTTATCGGGCAGAGTATGTTAAACATCGAAAAGAAGACCTTCTACTAGTTAATATAACTTTTTTTGAAGTGAAAAAAATTGTAAAAGAGCAGCATAATTCGAATAACTATATGTATTTACTGTCTAGTCCGCCTGTCAAGATTCAATTTAGTGCAATCCAAAGATCATTACCAATAATCATACTTGTTCACCTTGTTCTCTCTCTCTCATGCTTTTGTGTTAGCCAAACAAGTTGCTCTCTCTCACGCTTTTAAAGCATGTTTAGGGACGTGGTTAATTAAAGCAATGCTTTCCAATGAATTAATCTCTATGCAGATGGAGAATAATTTGGTTTTGCTATTCATATAGGATTAATACAGAAAGAATATATAGTGAAGATCACAAGTGGGATGAACTACAAAGAATGCATACTGAAGAGAAAGCAGCTCCAATTAAAGTATGCAAAGACAACATAGCCTCTCAGTATTCCTATATCAAGTAACAACACCGCTCTTGCTTAACTTAGTTATTACTTTAATTTTATATATTGTAAGAAATAAAAGATTGTTTTATCATTGTAGATTTTTAGAATACAAAAGAAAATATAACAGACCAATTATTAAGCTAAATTAAATTAAAACAACAAAAGTCCATTAGAACCGCATCTCTATTTGAAGTATAGCTTTAGAATTGTTGAAATGCAGCAGGTTATCACCCAATTAGTGCAAGCACCATATTGAACTGTTGTTAAATAGGGAAAGAAACTAATCATTGAAATTAACATAGGAACAAGCACCATATAAACGATGCTAACAAAGGAAAAACATTTGACACCGATTGAAATTTTTTGAATGTAATTAATCAGTAATGGAAGATAAACGAGGCAGCCAAACTGTAAGTACAAAATATTTGACACCGATCAAAAATTAGTTGGAAAATGAAATTCAGTAACCTCACCTTAAAAGCAGTTGTCGCCATATCAGCTGAATCTCGCCCCCAGACCTCATCCCTCACCATATTGCCTTCGTACCCAATAGCAACTGTCGCTATGGCAAAAACACAGTTTGCATAACTCCCTGTTCTATGGCTGTATTCATCAGTTTCCGCATACATTCAGGTGATTTTTGGCTTGTTATCGAAATCTATGGGCTAGAACTGGAGTTGTGAAGTGGTTCTCGTACCTTGCCTAGAAAGTCCTGCTCACGCTGTGGCTAGATGTATTCCAAAGGATGGAGTAGAGGTGAGATTTTGAGAAGGTCACCACTTTTCGAGCTGGTGTGTATTTTTTCACACGATGGTTGGATTTAATTTAGGGTTATGAATTTGGAAAAAGGGATCTCGTTAATTTTGGGATTATTTGTGGGTTAGGGATAGTGTGGAAAGCCAGGGTTTTTTGGGGTTCAAGATCTGAAATGAAGTTCAAAGAAGAGGCAGGTGATTTGAAATTTTGGGGTTGGCGAAAATTTCAGCGGGAGGTGAAATTTACGATTGAAATAGGAGGCATACTTAAAACTTTAGTAACAGCAGTATTAGCTTCGTTAACTACCATTCGTTACTTTTGTCTTAGTGTTAGTGGTATGTTTATTAGTTATAATTTTAAATAATGAACAACAAATGTGAACCTATTTTTCATAAATATTTTTAAAAATTATTTAAGAAAACTTAAATTTAATTTTTTGAACAAATAATATAAATATAATTACTAAGCAAATTTCTTACTAAGTAAATATTTTACTTATAGATTATTAAATATTACTTGGAAACTAAATACGTAGCATTGAATTTTAATTATTAAATATTAGTTACTAAAATTTAATTATTAATTACGTAATTCTATTAGTTAATAATAATTAATTATATAATTATTAATGGCTAATTATATAATAATAATTATTAATTATACAACATTAATTACTAATACGATTATTGATTATTATGTAAAATTTAATTATTAACTATAAAAAATAATAAATACAAAAAAATTATTGATTATTAAGTAAAAATTAATTGTTAACTACAATAAATTATTAAATAAAAAATAATTATTGATTATTGTAACAATCAGTAACTCTAATTAAATTATCTAACACTCAACTTTAATAAATTATAAATAATGACTTATATGAGTAGATAAAATAAACATACAGGAGTCTATATTTATAATTAATAACTATAAATTAAAATTTAACGATTATTATGCAAATTGTTACTTATAGATTATTAATTATTAATTAATTAATTAATTATACCATACTAATAGTTATTAATGTAATTATAAACTATTAACTATTAAATATACTAATTATTATTTATCAAATAATAATTCTTTATTATTAACAATAATTATTATTTATTATTAAAATATAACTTCTTATTTATTAATTGTTACCGCATTGCTGAATTTATTATTCTTTAAATTTTAGTTATTATTATTTTTTAATTAGTAATTATAATTATTTTATCAGTTATAAATACCACTTTATAATACTTAAATTTTATTATTAATTAATGATTATTAAATATTAATTTTAATTATTGTATAATTACCAGTAGTTAATCGTTTAATAGTAACTATTTAAAATTAATAATTAAAAGTTAATCATTAAGAGCTAATACTTATATTTAATAGCATGTTTTTAGCAACAGGCTTTACTAGTTGTAAAAAGTACAGTTATTACAATTGGCGAAAGTTGTTGCTAAAGATATTTATTTGCAACTGGCTTAGAAGCATAGTTGCAAATAATATGTTTGTTGCAACTGTTATGGAAGCATTGTTTCTAAAAGTATGATTTTGCAACAGGACAGGAAGCGCAGTTGCTAAAAATATGCTTTTCGCAACAGAAAGAAAAGGCCCGTTGCTAAATCTCATCTATTGCAACTGTTATAATAGGTCTGTTGCTAAATATCATTTACTGCAACTATCATGTGTTGCCTGTTGCAAATAGCTAGTTGCAATAGGGTATTTTTCTTGTAGTGATCTTAGGCCGGGCTGGTACTAATATATGACACTAACTTTGTTTAAACATTCAAATAGTGTGTGTTAGAGACTAATTGCCCGGTTAAAGTTGTGAAGCATCATGGAGGTGAGGAGATTCGACGATATTAAAGCACTACAATATGGACTGTTGAAGACCATCTAAAGGCGCCTTCGAGGTATTATTCTTATCACAAATCTGATTTTAATAAAAAAAATAAAAAATTGGAATTGTGAAATTTTGAGTACCTTCAAATATTTTTTTTGAAACAACTATGTTTTCAAAAAGTTGTCTTTTGATATAAGACACTCTTTTGATATAAGACACTTCTCCATCTTTCGTGATAGAGATATTTATGTGTGCAGATCTTGCTTCTACATTTAAATTCTAAAATGATAAATCGGGTACCATAACTTCTAATGCTTACTGTTAATAAAGCCCACAAAATTAATTGGATTATGCTTGCATTTTTTATTTCAATGGAGTATGCCCTACGTTTTTTTTCCTCCATTTTTATATCATTTTCATGACTACATCAAGTGCTTTCTATCAAGTGCGTTCATGACTAAAACATTCCTTCTAAGAACTGACATGGTAATATTATCTTTTCATTAACTGCGACGTACATAATGTTTTCCACGTCTACAGTTAATAGACAGGTAGAAAGCAAATTCGGGATCTCACAAGTTTAATTTTATATAAAAATATTTATATATTTGATACGTTCAATTTTGATTTTGCAAACTGGGGCCTCAAGGCATTTCGGCTACCTAGAAGTGATCATCATTAGCATGTTCAACATTTACATTTCCTCTTGGAGTTGGCATGCCTGCTTCAGTACATCATCCTTGCAAATCTATCTCTTGGACTAAATCTGTATAATTTTCTTCTTAAGCAAATCCATGTCTTTCCTTCTTCTTCTTCTTCCTACTCTCTCTCTCTATCTTCCCCCCCCCCCCCCCTTCTTTTTTTTCTTTTTTGTATTTACCGAAGCTTCATAATTTAAATCTTCCTGTCTTAGGTACTACATGAATTGTCAACTCACTAACGCCTTGTAAATGTGCTCTGCTTGCAAGTGCTAATAATAACAAGCATTATGTACCATCGTGTTTTGGTTTCGCACCCCCAGTTTATGACTTACAAAAATTTTAATTTTGGTGGCTTGTTAACTGCATAAACTGGCATATAGGTGATCTTCAAAAAATTTGTTTGTTGTTAAATTCTACTAATGTTTAATTATGGTCTGTCATTTATTACATATTGTGTTTTAAACATTGTAAATATATGGTCAATTAAGTATTAAATTCTGGTTTTATCACTCTACAATTTAACATCTACACATTCTTTTTTTATCACCCTGACTGTAATCTTAGACATAGTAGATTCCTCTATATTTGAGAAATACCAGATGATTACGAATTAAATAAACTCAAATTTCAACACAAAATCATAGTATTATCTCCTAACATGAAAATTTTACTGTAATGCATCCTTGTATAAAATTATACAATTTATTAGGAATATGATTATACTTTCATTTTATCTTAAGAGGTTCCATTATTGTAATACAACAATATTATGATGTTTCAAACCAACTTTTCAATGCTACTCACTGAAAATAATATTTCACTTCTAAATCTATGTATGCATCATACAATGAATTAAATGCGTAAAACTATCGAACTAAAGTGCACTGGGAACTAAGTGCTTTTTACACATATGACTTGACTGCATTTAACAATGGAAGTCCATTGTTCTTTTACATTCTTGGCAAGTTTAAGTGGTCCAGATGACACAAAAACCACAAATGATATTCTAGACCCTTCCCCAATAATCAAACCGACCAACGAGGCAACCAACGATGCAGACGAGTCGCAGGAGATCTCGTTTCATGCTTTAACAGGCTAGTCCCATCCCCTCGCAATCCGCCTTCCAGCATCCGTCTAGGGTAACCCAATTTCAATTTAAGTCGATACAGGTTCCACTCATAACAATCTACACCCGAAGACGGCAAAATTTCGGGCACTGTACATTGACAGTGAAAGCTCATTTTATGTGACCGTGGGAAACGTTGACAAACTACGTAGTTCTGGTTGCTGCGGAAATGTGTTGATCGAAATCCAAGGGTACGCATTTCCCATTGATTTTTATTTACTTGAAATAGTGGGCTCAGATGTAGTTTTTGGTATTCAATGCCTGGGATAGCTCGGCCCAGTCAAAATAGACCACCGAACACACACTATGCAATTCCAGTTTAATGATGAAATCATTTTATTGACAGGGCTTGGCCCACACACGAACCCAGAGCCTATTTCCTTAAATCAGCTCAAACTCTTGGATCCCACATCCGATATTTCCACCTTCTTATTTCTCCAGCTAACCAATACCCCAACCCCACCTGCACATGACCCGATTGCTCATACAAATCCACAAATTCAGACAATACTTACCACCTTCAAACATATAATCTGCCCACCGAAAAAATTACCCCCATCCCTCACACTTAACCATCATATCTCCCCACTACCCAACGCCATGCCAGTAAACGTCAAACCATATCGATATCCCCACTTCCCAGAAAACAAAATCGAAAAACAAATCAATGAAATGCTCAATTCAAATATCATTCAACCCTCCACAAGCCCTTTCTCTTCCCCCATTTTTTTAGTAAAAAAAAAGACGGCTCGTGGCGTTTTTGTGTTGATTATTGCGCACTTAACGCAATCACCGTTAAAGATAGATTTCCAAAACCAACCGTCGACGAGTTATTGAATGAACTTTATGGTGCTATGTTTTTTCCAAGCTAGACCTCCGAAGTGGTTATTTCCAAATTCGTGCCCACCCACCTGATATTCCTAAAACCGCATTTCGCACACACGAAGGCCACTACGAGTTCCTTGTCATGCCATTCGTCCTAGCCAACGCCTCATCTACTTTTCAAGCAACCATGAATAATATATTTCGTCCGAACTTACAAAAATTCGTATTTGTTTTTTTGATGATATACTCATCTATAGCGCTTCATGGATACCCCATCTTGAACATCTTCATCAGACACTCCATATCCTCAATCAACACCACTTTTATGCCAACCCAAATAAATGTTCCTTCGGCCTCACTGAGCTTGAGTACATGGGCCACATTATTTCAAGCAAGAGAGTCCTCGTAGACCAATCTAAAATTTCTGCGATGCTTACGTGGCCTACACCAAAATCATTGACGGCTATGCGAGGTTTATTGGGCCTCACTGGTTACTACCGTCGGTTTATAAAGAATTATGCAGGCCTCACAAGCCCAATTACTGATTTATTGAAGCTCAAAACATTTTCGTGGTCTAGAGAAGCCCAACTCACATTTGATAAATTGAAATCCGCAATCACCTCCACCCCTATTCTCGCACTACCCAATTTTGACAAACCCTTTTCAGTAACCACTGATGCCTCCGATACTGTTATTGGAGCGATTCTCTCTCAATCCGACCACCCCATCGCATTCTTCAGTCTTAAGCTTCCTCCATCCCTTCACAAATCTTCAACCTATTTGGGAAAGATGTTTGCAATAATTTCTTCAGTCAAAAAATGGCGACACTACCTCTTAGGTCGTCCCTTCCAAATATATACAGATCACCAAAGCTTACACGAGCTCACCTCGGAAACAATTCAAACTCCGGAGCAGCAGAATGGCTCTCTAAATTGCTCGGATTTGACTGCACGATTCATTACAAACCAGATAAACAAAATTTGGTGGCAGATGGCTTATCCAGATTCTCCTCGGCAGTAACCATGCATGCAATTTCAGCACCATCGTTTCCATTGTTGTCAAATATTCAAATGGCTGTAGCCACAGATCCAGCAGCACGGGACATCATCAACAAGCTTGTGGCAGGTACTTGTCCAAACCCGAAATTTCAATTTTGAAATAATTTGTTATTTTGGGGAAAACGTGTATATGTTCCAGCAAATGACAATCTCAAACAACGAATTATGGCGGAGCTGCACTCGTCCAAAGTTGGGGTTCATTCCGGTATCACGGCAACAATTGCAAGAGTATTAGAAAATTTTTACTGGCCTAATTTTGCAACCACCGTTCACAAGTTCGTCACCGAGTGTTCCATTTTCCAACAAACGAAATCCGACAACACACCCTACAAAGGCTTGCTTCAGCCGTTACCATTACCTACACAAATTTGGGAGGACATTGCGATGGATTTCATCACTAACCTTCCACAGTCATATGGTTGAACAACTATTTGGGTGATTATCGATCGCTTATCAAAATACGCTCATTTCTACGCACTTCCATCTTCAGTATCTGCCCCTCAGCTAGCATCTTTCTTCTTAGAAGAGTATGTATGACTACACGGCTTTCCACGTACAATCACTTCAGACCAGGATAAACTTTTTACAAGTCAGTTCTGGCGCGAATTGTTCCGACTTCAAGGCACAAAACTCCAGTCCAGGAACACATATCACACGCAGACGGATGGTCAGTCCGAAGTTTTAAACCGCTGTCTTGAAACCTTTTTAAGAGCGGTAACAAGCGATGCACCAAATAAGTGGGCTAAATGTCTCTCATGGGCCGAGTGGTGGTAAAATACCACAAACACACTGCCATCGGCATGACCCCTTTCCAGGCAGTCTACGGTAGGCCACCACCAGTTCTCTCCAACTACATCAGCCATTCAACCAATGTGCCATCACTTGCAGACTGGGCTGCCTCAAGAAACACACTACTGCACATGATTAAAGCTAACTTACACAAGGCACAACAGCATATGAAGACGCAAGCCGATCAACACCGCATTGACAAAAGCTTCAATGTAGGAACTTGGTTTTTTCTCAAACTCCAACCGTACCATCAACAAACAATGAGAAACAAGCATCATAAAATAACAAAGAAGTATTACAGAACATTCCAGGTTATAGAACGCATAAGCAATGTAGCTTATAAACTGCAACTCCCTCCTTCGGCACGCATACACATGTGTCCTTACTCAAACTATGTCCGCAGTCATCAGCTATTGAGCCACGACCACTGCCACCAGATATCGCTACAGCCTATGTCGACCTTGAGGACAAGGTCATTCTTGAAGATGTGGGCACTGATGCACACACGGCTAGCACCACACAAGACACACCAGACTATGTTGCACAAGGAGTTAATACTCGTCCAAGTAGGGTGGTAAGGTTACCACAACGCTATTTAGAATAGCGTGCACGATGGAGATATTTTCATTGCTTTAGTATTCTGTTATATGGCAGCAGCTTTATTTCTGTTATTCTCTTTCATTTTTGGCGCTATTTCATGTATTTTGGCGCCTTAAGATGGCCACGTCCTCACAGGTTTGTTAGAGCACAACCAACCATGGCTTGTTCAGTTACTAAACAAGCCACGGAGCAATCAGGTGTGGCTTGTTCACTCATCCGTGGCTGGTTTGTGGCTAGTTTTGAGCTCCTTCGTGGATGGTTCACTGAACAGAGGCTAGAGCTTATAACGGCAAAGAGAATACCGTTATAATCTTATAACGGCAAACTCTTTGCCGTTATAAGTTTATAACGGCAAAGTGTTTGCCGTTATAAGCTTATAACGACTTTCTCTTTGCCGTTATAATACATAGCCGTTACACTACAACGGCTACCCCATTTTCCCTTCTAATACACTAACCTTCCTCCTTCTTCTTCCATGCAACCACTCCACCTTCTCAACTTCAACTTCTTCAACAACAAAAATGTCTTCTTCCGCACCCAAGCGAAGCATCAAAAAATGCGGAAACAAGAATCCCATGTCCAAACCACCCTCTTCATCGTATGCCATGCAAGGGTCAGTCCAACAACATCAATCGTTGCAGCCATCTCACGAATATGGCTACTCGGCGTATTCAAATTATCCATATAGACCATCGTACCAACCGCTCACTCCTCCTAACTTTACATCCGTCCATTCGTCCGCCCCGCCACATTTTTACCAACGACCGCCCGTGCCAGGCGTGTACGATGATCATTCGATATGTCAATGATGATGCAGACCGATCAAAGTCAACAAACTCACCTACCTCCGCAACAGACCGAGGTTCGTGACCACGAAGGTACACAAAATCTGCAAAGACAGTTTTCGTACGGGTTTGTCTCTCCTAGTAACGAAGAAAATGTTGAAACTTCAACGGATGAGCCGGAGGACGAAGATGCAAATGAGGATGCGAAGGTTACAAATTCTGAAGAATTTAGTCAAGAATACACTGCACATGTCAGTCCCGAATATAACCAAAAGAAGACGAAGTGGAAGTCATTAAGCGGCATTTTCAGTAAACGACACCAAACCGAAGTTGAATCGTAGCCGGATCCCGGAATAGAAGATGTTGAGGATGATCATGCTGAAGAGGAAGAAATAGCAGCGGATGGAAGAAGAAAGCAATGTAAGTTTACTTCCGAGCAGTACGTTTCACTTGCTAAATCGTGGATACGCATTCCACAAGACAGCATTGTTGGGAATAATATGGAAGGTCAGAAATTTTGGGAAAGAGTTGCAGATTTCTACAATTCGTTGGAAACGAGGAGTAGAACATGGGGATCACTTAGAGGCGGTTATAGAGTTTTGAATGATGCATGTCAGAACTATCTGGAAATACTGACTGGCTTGCAGAACAGGCAGCAAAGCGGTGATGCACCTTATGACATTGTAAGTATCGTAGATTACTTTTAAAAATAAGTTAGTATACTACGCTTGATTAGTTAGAAATGTCATACACTCATACAATTTCGACTTTATGTTACAGATTGAAGAGTCACGAACGGCCTACCATCGAAAGTATGGACTTCCATTTAAATTTAACGACTGTTTCGAGCTTCTATCTAGGTTGCCTATGTGGAAGAACCCAAGCAACTTCATGGTTGAACAGCAGAACAAAGTTAGAAGGATGAACTACTCTGAATCTAGTTCGGGAAGTGACCCGAGCTCGCAAGAAAGAAACCCTTTATTTGGAACTAGTGACGGACGGCCTATTGGCAGAGCCAAGTCAATTCAGCTGGAGCAACGCGGTGCAGAGTTCTCTAGATTTATTGAAAAAGTAGAGAATTCAGCTACGGAGACAAAAGAGCATAGACTTCGATTTTCGAAGCAAAGAAACTGCAGTGACGAAGAGTTCCACAAAGCAGTTAGTGTTGATAGAGAGCTTCGCAGACAACAACATACGGAGAAACAAGCCATGTTACGAGCAAGGCTTGAGAAGAAGGAAGCACTGATGCGGGAGAGCAATTATGTTAAAATGATTACATGTGATTTTAGAAAGCTTTCCGCTTTACAGCAAGAACTAGTATAAGAGCAGATTGCATAGTACAGAAGAAGCAAAGGCAGCAGAGGCGGAAGCTGTAGTGGCTCTTTTGCGGACTAGCTATGTATGTTGGGTTAGGTTGTAATATGACTGTGAACTATTTGTAGTAGTTACATACTAGTGGGTATTTATGTACTAGCTAGGGTTTAGTTATAATATGATTGTGTCCTATTTGTAGTATGTATGCAGTAGTTGTTTATGTAGTAGCTGTATATGTTAGGTTGAGTTGTAATATGATTGTGATCTGTTTGTAGTATTTATGTACTGGTTGTTGAAACAATGATACAATCGACAATATGATTTGAAACTAGATTTATTGACCCAACATACACACTGATACATAGTGCATGAGTGCAAACCGATACATAGTTCTAGTACCAACTACTGATTCCGACTATTTGTTCCTTTATGCGCCCACAAATGATCCACTAACTGGTCACGCAATTGGAAGTGTGCAGCTTGATCTTCAATATGTTGAGCCATATCAACATACTCGTCCATTGAGTTTACATCTTTATGGGGTTTTGCATTTGACCCCGTAAACATGTCAGGATAATTAGACTTTTGATTCTTATACCCACCTCTTTCATACACCACAATCATGTTATGTATTATTATACAAGCGTACATGATTTCTGAAAGCACTCTTGCATCATGAAAACGAGCAGGATTGCATAAAATATGAAATCGGGCTTGTAGAACACCAAACGTACGTTCGATGTCCTTTCTGTAGCTAGCTACTTTCTCAGTGAAATAACGTTCTTTTTCATTTGATGGTACTCTGTATCCTTGAATAAAAGTTCTCCACTTTGGGTATATTCCATCCACTAGATAGTATTCAGTTTTGTGTTCGATATTACCAACGTTATATGAAACATCTGTTAACAGTCCGTTAGCAAGCTCTGTGAAAAGATATGATTGTTTTAAAACATTTATATCATTCAATGAACCTGAGACTCCAAAAAAAGAATGCCAAACCCATAAATCGTCTGTTGCTACTGCTTCAAGGATCATTGATGGCAATTTCTTATGTCCGGTGAACATTCCTTTCCATCCCGTTAGGCAGTTTTTCCAAGGCCAGTGCATGCAATCTAAACTTCCGAGCATACCTGGAAATCCTCTAGCTTCTCCCCTACGTAGTATCCTGCTTATATCGTTTGGTCCAGGTGTCCGTAGATACTCGTTCCCGAACCCTTGAACAACTGTTTTACAGAATTCTTTCAAACACTCTATTGTTGTTGATGCTGCAATTCTGAAATATTCATCCATTTGGTCGCCAGCTGTTCCATAGCTTAACATCGTCAATGCCGTTGAAATTTTGATGTGGGGCGAATGGCCAATTTCTTGTGCTCCGTTCAGTCTATAAGTGAAATATGGATTTGACTGATTAAGTTTAAGATAAATTTTAGAGAAGATTGTCGGACTCATACGATAACGACGGCGGAACAAAGTTATATCGTAGGTTGGATTGTCGATGAAGTAATCTCACATTAATCTTTCATGTCCAATCCTGTAATCTCTCTTATACCGCCGGTCACGCCGGCCAGGCATACTACCTCGATGGTTGCTAATTGAGCTTTCAGCGAAATTATTGGAATACCCAACCATTGTGTGTTGCTCCAGCTGCTCCTTCGTCTCTTCCTCATCTTCTAGGTCGTAATCTTCGGTTTGATTCATGTGGTAGTAATGATGATGTAGATTTGGATCCATTGCTTGCTTTTTTTGTAAATTGAGTTTCGTTGTTCTGCCTAAGTGTAGACGTACGACAGATATATATAAGAAATGATGGTTAACATATTTTAAATATATAGTCACGTGTATGTAGAGTGTACCCTTTCACATGCATGTACGGCATGATTGGACCAGTCACTGAGAAGAAAAAATTAAAGACGCGCCTCCATCATTCGTAGCTGTGATTCCATTAAAATTCTCCATCTTTTGCTCACTGCATTGAGTAGTCTCTTCCGAATTAAATGACAACATTTCATGTGATGGCACCATTTTTCGTGCTGCAATGATGTGACCGGTCATTGTACAGAATCACCCATAATATCACGAGAACCCTATAACGGGTATTCTAGTATGTTGAGTTGTAACTGTTCGTCGTACATTGCCCTTATAAGTACTCCATATCTGATAATCCATCTCATACCTTCTACAGCTTCAAGCTGCACCGTTATAGACTAAAGTGAGAAAATTTATTTTCTTGTTGTCTTATAAGTAACGTTTATTATCAACAAAATTCATACTTCTAGTAACTCTACTTATTCTACTGATGCACAGGTTACATGGACGATTCAGAAATAAGTGATGAAGAAATGGGAAGGATTTTTGATGAGTGTGAACGAAACTTAGTGAACGATAACGAAATTGGATTAGTTCATGATACACAAGTTGAAGAGGTGCCTGCCGCTATTCAGCATCGAGCGGTTACAGCTCCGCGTCCTTCTCTAGCAAATCAACGACCTAGTAATAGAGCTCAAACATTGAATTCTCCAACTTTAGAATTTTCTTCTAAGGATTTACTGGCCCTCGTTAAATCCTATATTGAGGTTGAAAAGAGGGGTGAGTTGCTAATGCAAAGTGGAGGGGGTTTAACATATGAAGAAAGATGGGCAATGATCACGAGGCCATACAACAACCATCGTTCCCGGCCCACTACACGAACATCGGTTGAAATCCAAATGGCTAATCGTCATTTTGCTGACGCTTGTGATCGGTACACAAAAATTATCGAAACTGTTGAAGACGAGAACATATTTAAAACAAATCAAGCAACATATGATTCTCGTTACCTTTTCGATTATGGTGAGGAGTTTGTTGGTTACAAAGCGTATAAACTCCGCTACAGTTGGTTGACCCGCTATGGAACTGAGTAGACTTATGGTATTGTGATTTTATTGTTGTTTTACTGTCTATTTAATTTGATGTTTGTGCATCGAATATGGAGTTATCTGCAAACCTTGTTATGTTGGCGTGCTATTTAAGAATTTTGCATTTATACACGAGAAGAGGGAAACCTTGTTCAACATCAAATTCAAACGTTATTACATTCCAATCAACACTTACAGGAACTAGAACAACATAACATACCGGCTATACACAAAAACATTCTCTACACAGAACTACAGTCTCTCCACATAACCAAATGCAGTCTCTACACAGAAACATAATCAAAACATACACAAAATATATCGAAAGTACATAATAGTGGTAGTCAACAAATACAGAACGCATACTCAAACAACAGGAACATACAACTATCAACTAGGAAAACGTAATACAACAAAAGTACATAACAGTGGTAATACAACCAAAGTACATAACAGTGGTAGTCAACAAATGCAGAACGTCTGCTGCAACAGTAGGACCATACAACTGACAACTGCGAAAGTACATAAAAGTGGTAGTAACTCAGTCGTCCGAGTCATCTGAATGTGCACGTGGACGTGTGTGGCGCCGATGACGTCTCTCATACTCACCAACATCTGGAGGCTGACTGGACCCAGCACTAGACCTATGGTGGTAATACATCTGCAAGTCCTGAAGTCTCTTGCGCTCTGCCCCAAGCTGGGCATCTAAATGCGCCTGCTGCTGTCGTGCCTCCTCTGCAACACGACGTAGCTCACCATCATAGTAATCTAGGCTACGCCTATGCTCTATATAGCCCGTATGCCTAATCCCCATTTGCATATCATATTGATCATGATATGATATCTGTGTAGGATCCGGGTAATCGTGATGGGCCGGAGGATGAAAAACGTCAACGAAACGATCTGGTCCAATGGTGGGCACTGCCATGGTCCATCCAAAATGACTGGCGGACGACACATGATCAGCTGAACGAAAACTCTGGCTGGGCTGGGTAATATCCTCGACAACTAGTGGACGTATGCCGTGTCGTATAGCTTATGCCCTACTAAATCAATCGATGCTGCATGCGTAATCGTGTCTAAGGACCCAGTGAAAAATCTACGCCAGAAGGTAAGGTAACACTCCCCAATAATAACAAAGCTCTCACCAGTCCACCAGCCTGCTGCCTTGGCTATATCTAGCTGCTCCCTCCGGTAAATCATACACCGATAAGTACGTGGGTGTGGATCATCTGGAATAGCATCGAAGTCATACAACTGTCTCCAGCACCTCTCACCAAGATAACAATAAGCACCTAGCGCCGCGGGAGAAGATATAAGTGGAAATCTCCGTCCGGCAAGCATCCTTGCAATCTGTATGATCTCAAGATCGATGGATGTACTCTGCTCAAATGGATGCCATAGAATCTGATCCCTATACATCCTCAACTCGATCTGGTTATGGGCAACGGGATACACATGGCATGACTCATTATCTCTGGACCCTCGGTTGTCCGCAGTCCAAAAGCGTATACGAGGAAAAAAGGTCGATGGGTCTGCAGTACGGGTGATAAAATGAAAGTTCCTAGAGTACTCAAAGTACCAATACTTTAACAACTCCTAGAATCCAAATAAAGAAACCTGAGAATCAGTGATGGTGCACTGCATGTCGAGACAACTGTATAGGTATGTAAGAATAGGCGTGCCCCAATCATATAAAATCGCCACATCGGCATTTATCTCAGTCGCGACCACAAAAAACCCCATAGGAACGCTACTGCTCGAAGAACTAAGGAAAAGGTTACCCATAAGGTTCAACATAAATAATCGAGCAAGCTCCAAGTCGTCATCAACAGAGTAGTGATCGAGTATCATGTCCATAGCCGCACGGATCGTGCTCACTCTAATAGCGCCTTCTGCCTGATACGACGTAGCAGAAACATCCAAATGAGGCAGTAGATCATGAACAAGTGCATGATCATGCCATCGACCATCATCATAAGGCAATGGGAGATAAGCACCTACTCCAATGCTAATACCAGTAAGCTTGGAGAAATCAAGCGGTGTAAGTCCTAACTCACCACAAGGAAAGTGAAATGTGTGGGTAGTTTTGTACCACCGTAGAGCAATGGCCGCACACAATTGGACATGGACATTTATAACATGATTTATTCCTAAAATAGCAAAGAGCATAATAAGATAAAATATGACTACTAAATTATCCACTTATTTCATTACAAGGTCTATAATATTACCTAGAAAAAATTGAAATCCAAGAGCATGTAACAGTCCTGCGACCCCCTCCTTACTCGCCAAGTGTGCATGATATATCTAAGTGTGGTCGCTAACGAACCACGTGGACGTATATTCCGCGACTGCTAACAGTTCAACAAAATGTTATACTATCTACCCAATATCTAACACTCAAAGAATACTATTTAAATATTACTAAAAATACTTACAGCCAAACTCGACTGCGTGCTAACGTGTACTTCGTCATCTGGAAGAATGCGATAATTGGATAGCATAGCAAGCTTCGCCACGCTGAGGTTCATATCCACATAGCCATCGAGATCGACCTGTCTAGCGGAAACCGATCCAACACCCCTACGCGCTCTGCCTGTTCATCCGCCTCTACGCTCGCCACGTCCCCGATGGGTGCCTTCCTCGTGCGCCCCTATTTCTTCGTTATCCATGTTCTCGGCGGCTACAAGCAAGTCTTCTATTCCGAGCACTGGTTGTTCGCCACTACCCCCTGCACCACTCCCGCCTACGCCACTTCCCCCGGTGCCACGATCGTCGCCGTGCATGAATTTTTTGGCGAAATTTTTTAGTAAACTAGCCATATTTTCGAACGAATATTTCAAATACGGTATTTAATTTGGTTAGAAGCTGACGGATTGGTGAATTGAAGGTAAAATTTAGGTGAAAAATGGGGGTTGGAAGATGGTTTTCGGGTTAGGAAAATGGAGGAAGGGGATAATGAAGCAGGAGGCGGCTGGGGGAGGGTTTTGATGGTTTGCTTATAATGGCAAACTCTTTGCCGTTATAAGTTATAACGGCAAAGAGTTTGTCGTTATAACGTTACAACGGCAAAGAGTTTGCCGTTGTAACCCCCTTCCCCAAACCTGTCTGCGGCTGTTCGCCCTTTCTGGGTACTCGGCTCGTTGGACCAGTTGTAGAACATGAGAGAGAATAACTGAAAAGAACGGATGGTTGGTTTTGGTCTTAGGAGGACTGCGACTTAAGTGTACTGAACCAATGGAAATGATATATAAGTTTTATTGTGAATCTCTCTCTCTGAAAAGGTTCTCTTCTCCATTCTATATTTCGTCCCTTGCTCATCTGTTTCTTCCTCCCACCTCTTTTTTTCCTCTGTAGCTATATCACTTTCTTGGTATCCTCTGAAGAACATTTGTTTTAAATCCTTATTTCAACGGTCCACGTCTATACGGAAGTGTTACACAATTTGTGTTCACTAAGAATGGAGAACTGCATAGTCAGCAAATTCAGGAATAGAGGGAGCAGTGCTGCAATTTTGATCATACCATTTGCTAGGAGATGATGATCGAACAGTATTAGTCAATTGAGAGGAAAAACCGTATATAATTTTATGTAACAGCTGAGAATGAGAAGTACGATTCAGTCTGTGGTTTAGATTTTCAAATGCAATGGAAGAGATATTTGGTATTATCGTGATTGATCCAGGTAAATATAATATGAGCCTTCTCTTTAAAAGGATTCATTTTCCGCAGTATGGGCTGGGGTAATATAGGAAATAATAAATTGCGTTATGATACTAAACAAATTTACAGAATGTTGGTGTCATAGTTGTACATTTATTAATTTGTTTACATATTTCTATCTGTGATGTATATAATTCAGCTATTGAGATATAAACTGTATTGTGATATGCTACGTTCTATGCATCGTGTGAAATTTTCTGAATTTGAAGTAATTTCCTATTGAAATATTTTCACGTTCTGTGATAATTCAGCTATTGAAATATTTTAACGTTCTGTGAATCTTACTTTCTGTGATATTCAGCTATTGAAATATTTTCACAAATTTGTGAAGTTGAAGT
Organism: Allium sativum; assembly: GCA_030737875.1. NCBI lineage: Eukaryota > Viridiplantae > Streptophyta > Magnoliopsida > Asparagales > Amaryllidaceae > Allium > Allium sativum. Next base: position 1,046,910,613 of record CM060924.1, read on the forward strand.
AATTTCCGATTTACAACCTTAACATGCATCATTTATAAAATATTTAAAAATATATCAATTAATCACTATTTTACCTAAGTCATAAAAGTATCATACAACTTTTATAATGTTGAATGGAAACATAGCAATACTTCTTCACACTGTAAATATGAGCAATAACATACACAAAAAGTAAAACAAAACAAAAAAAAAACATTATGCCAACCTATTAATTTTACAATTTCCCGTATGACCCCTAAATGTTATTACGAGAATGACATGTTATCACTCTCAAAAAATAAAAATAAAATAAATATATCATGGGAATATTACCGATTGCAAAATCATATCCAAACTTTCATCATCATTTCCAATTACTTTTTTTTAACGAAAATGCTTCTTCAACCGACATTTCGTAAGTGAAAATAAGCGGCAATAACGGGAGCCATTGGATTGTTTCTTCTCCGCGAATTTCGCTGGTTTCCTATCACAAATTTTTCAGTTGCTCAAGCATCATGATTTTTTATTATGTAATCTCCTTAATTTTTCAAAATAAAAATTATTCAAAATAACTTTTGACATTAGCTTAACGAAAAGAGTTACTCAACCGGACAAAGGAAAACAGAAAACATGGCAGCGCTGGAAGCCCTTTGATCCTTTCCCCTCCTTGAATTGCGCTTCTTCGCTACCGCACTTTTCAGGATGCGGTGAATTTTACCGTAAATATTTCGGTCGTTCAAGAATCATCCTTAGTTTAATAACCAACGATGTCATGTGCATGGCACGGACCACAAACTTGCTATTTGGAAACGTGAAAGAATTAACGAGTTAAATTTTAGCTTTCATAGTGCCAAATCGTAATTAATATTTTGGTTTCATAGTGCCAAATCATAAATCATACTGTACTCTCCTTAATATTGACTACATAATCACTTATGGCCTTGAATATGCTACAAAAAACTATACAATGCATAAAAATCATGTTACATTTGTAAATAAATTTGCATTGTCAACGTAAGTAAAATTAATATTACAATAAATATGGCTACCTGTTACTACATTACTTAACAACTACAAACTAACCAACATATTTCGGGAGCAATAATAAATCAATGGATTTTACACTAACAAAAATAAAGCATTAACCGTAAACTTATGACAATATTGTTGTGATTTGTGACATAAAATCACATATGTTGATAGAGACGAGGCGTGGATGTGCTTGGCGGTAGAGGAGATGGTGCGGCAACAGAAAGAAGGTTGGAAGGAGCAGTTTGGCGTTTGTGCGGATTTATTGCTGGATTTTGACCCGGTCTTTCTTTGTCTTGTCTGCAAATATTGAGGCGATATATTCCTAATATATCTCTAAGAGGAAAATTAGACATTTCACCTAGGCCTTCTATTCTCCTATAAAAGCATCACATTGGCTTGAATTAATGTATAACCGAATAGAGTGGCGGCCGCATGCCTCTAGGGCTTGGTGCCCTAGAGATGATTGGTGCCTCTGGTTAATCCAAGGCTTAGCCCTCGTTTTTTATTGTTGTCCTTCTCCAACAAAGAGTGTTAGTCATCTAGATATTCTTTCCCTTTCTAAATAAGGTTATTGATTTTTGTAATTTTGTTTATAGTTTTTTTTGATCCACTGAGTGTAAACAAAATTTGTTTTTGAGAATCAATAAAGAGGGTGGTTGGGTGGAATATCTTGTTTTTGCGCGTGTGATTTCATATCTGTGTTTGTTTCCATAGAAATCATCTTTAAGTAATTGGGTGAATAAGATCATGGTCGCTTCCACAAAGGCGCAGTTTTCATAACAGTTGGTATCAAAGCAAGATCATTGCAAAGCTTAGAGTGATTTCGGATTGGAAAAATTGATTTTTGTTTGGAAAAAATTGATTTTTTGTTAAAAAAATATTCGAATTTTTTTCTTTGACGTCGGATATGATGGCGCTGTTGGTGATGACTAATTTTGATTGGGGATTTAAAAGCCTCAATTGTTTGGTTGATGGAAATGAAGAGGAGTCCTCAGATGTGGATGGGGGAAGATGGAAGAAGACGAAGATGTTGGCAATTAGTCTGATTTGTCTACACCTAGGTGATTCTGTTCATGTTTTCGATAGGGGTCTTCACGTTGATGATGCTCGAGGTATCAGGAGTGATTGAGGAAGGAGCTCAGATCAAGTGGTAGACGGGTGTCGTTATGGAATTACAAGCACTTTTAGACCGTTGGTTGATGCACGATGCAGCTCAGGTGGTAGATGCATCTTTTGCAGGGGGTGAGTTGTGTTTGTAATTAAGGCTTGGTCGTACTCCTTTCAAATCGACTGGCCATTTCTCATTGCCCTGAAATCGAGGTTGTGGGGTGTATCTCGTTGCCCGGAAATCGAGGTTGGTTTAATTGAGAGAAGGTGTCGTTGAAAGAGCTAGATGACTTGTTTGGTGATTGTTGGAGTGTTGATATGATTTCAGATTAAGGTAGGGCACTGTGATGGTGATTTCACATGTCCATGGAAGTCGGTTGACATGTCGTTGATGAGATTTCATATCATGCTGGAGTGTTGTGATTTGTGACATAAAATCACATATGTTTATAGAGACGAGACGTGGATGTGCTTGGCGATAGAGGAGATGGTGCAGCAACAGAAAGAAGGTTAGAAGGAGCAGTTTGGCGTTTGAGCAGATTTATTGTTGGATTTTGACCCGGTCTTTCTGTGACTTATCTGCAAGTATTGAGGGGATATATTCCTAATGTATCTCTAAGTGGAAAATTGGATATTTTTACTAGGCCTTCTATTCTCCTATAAAAGCACCACATTGGGTTGGATTAATGTATGGCCGAATAGAGTGGCAGCTGCGTGCCTCTAGGGCTTGATGCCCTAGAGATGATTGGTGCCTCCAGCTAATCCAAGACTTTGTCGCCGTTCTTCATTGTTCTCCTTCTCCAACAAAGAGTGCTAGTCATCTAGATATTCTTTCCCTTTCTCAATAAGGTTAATGATTCTTGTAATTTTGTTTATTGTTGGTTTTGATCCATTGAGTGTAAACAAAATTTGTTTTTGAGAATCAATAAAAAGGGTGGTTGGGTGGAATATCTTGTGTTCGCGCGAGTGATTTCATATCTATGTTTGTTTCCATAGATATCATCTTTAAGAAATTGGGTGAATAAGGTCATGGTCGCCTCCGCCAAGGCACAGTTTTCAAATATGCCACCACTCGACTGCCCGTTACGCAGCACGGGCCGCACACTTGTACATATAAATACACACACACAATCAGACACAAAAAAATTGTTGATGACGTAAAGAAAGTGATATCCACCTATAATACATAATTATTTCTGTATCCAATTTGAAAAACCCAAAACCAATATTAGTATATCACAATCAAAAAGGGAAATAGATCTAACTGTCAACAGCATACAAGCCAACAAATATGCGCATCATGAAGACACTTGGTTTCATATGTTGTATATATGTATTATATGTAAAATCGAATAAATAAATAAGAATAAGTGTAACTAACAGTATAATTCTTGGTAGGAGTGTCATGGCACGTGCTTCGCGCGTGGTAACGTCATGCGCTTCGTGCATGGTCGTGGCACGCGCTTCACGCGTGGATTATTATTTTTAAAATCTCAAAGTCAATATTTTAAATACTTTTATAGATAAGCATAATCCATGGCATATTTCTTTGATTGAAAAAGGCAATAAATTAAAGAAAAGATTGTCTTTCCTCTATGCCATTAATTGGTGTAATGCAATAAATATGTAAATGCATATATATATGGAAGGATTCAATTTTTACCAAGTGGGTTATTTGCTCAAAATAATTAAAAGCAGACTAAAGAAGTGGAACAGATGCAGGCATAAGCAGCTTAATAATATCAAAAAAATAATACAACAAATGTAAATATATACAATAAAAAAATTGATTTGGCCTAAGAAGTAAAGGCATGTATAAAAATACTACCAAACATAGAGTACTCTCAAAGCCTAGTTGTTTTAAACTTCCTCATCTATGCACATTGCACCCTCTCTACCATCCATCTCTCGCACACCCGCACATTCGTTAGCCAACAAATCTGGCTCTCCACCACCTTTGTCAACCTTCACGTGTGTTACCGTAGCTCCTCCGACCTCTAAGCCTTCCATTGATCGCCCTAAGAACGTCACTGTGGCCTCCCCTGCCAACACAAATGGACACATCCAGAATGAATCCACCCCATCAAAATTACTACAACGTACACATGAAATAAATCTTCCCTGCTTCCATCACATGTTAATAACTTTTAAGTTTAATTATATTTATTAAAGTAGAAAAGTAGTCTAAAAGCACCAACTTTTCTCAGCATCGCTCAAACAATAAGTGCAGTAAAGAGACAAAGCAAAAGGCAGAACATCATAATTTATCAAAACATGTTTTCGAGTGGATTCTCACCTGTTAATGACATTATCCTCCTCAACAAATGTATGCCTTCTTTGCTGTAGTGTAAGCCAATGTAAATTGCTGTAAAATTTTACAAAGCTCTTTTTTTATTATTATAAAGAGAAATGGTGGAGAACAGTAGGAGTAATGGTGGAGTAATGCTGGAGTAATGCTGGAGTGGAGAAATGGTGGAGAATATTAGGTGATATTTATAGAGCTCAAGCATTAAAAAATAAGAAACCGTCTATTTGCAAAATTTATGGTGATATTTTGAACTGTTCATGCATGGGTAACCGAATTTTAGTTGATTCAACAATTATCGAAAATGCAGTAAATGCTAGAAATGTGCATTTAAAAATAAGAAACCTTCAATTTGCAAAATTTAAGGTGATATTTTGAACTATTAATAAAGATAGGAACGAATATGAGAATTTTAAGAAATTGTCTATTTCTAGAAGTAGAGCAATTAATAGTATAGGAATGAATATGAGAATTTTAAGGAATTGATTATTTCTGGAAATAGAGAAATTAATATTATAGAATGAGTATGAGAATTTTAAGGAATTGGTTGTTTCTAGAAATAGAACAACTAATTTTTATTCAGCAAAGAGGAAATGTACGACCTAATTTCGAATAAAGGGCATTTTCGGTAGTTTGCATGTACAACAAAAAAGTGTGACACTAAACCTATTCCAATTATTAGTAAAGATAAGTACCCTTTTCTTCTAAAAAAATTAATTATTTGATTTTGGGATTTTGTCTCAAAAAGGCAATATTTAAAGGTGTGAATTTATAGTCCAGATTTACCTATTTTGTCTACATTGATTTATTTTCACTTTTTTCACGCTATTTCCCCATATCTCTCTCTTTCTCCCCCATTTTCTATATATATATATATATATATATATATTATTTATTTCTATTTATATTTACATATGCTTATTCCTTTTTCCTCACATGCATATTCTTTGGCAAGTTGCCTAAAATTTTGCATTTGTTGCCTCATTTGATTAAATGTTGAACCTATTAAATTCTTTTATGATAGAAAGATGCATTATTTAGGTGTTTTAAAATTGACATTAATTTGGTTAACTTGATTAGAATCCTTTAATTCAAAAAGAATTGTAAGTTAATTTCAATCAACGAGTTATTAATATAGTACATATGTGTTTATGTTAACATAAAAGGAAAGTTTTAATAAATTAATTGTTTGATTTTGGGATTATGTGCTTAAAAAGGCGACATTTAAACGTGTGAATGTATAGTCCAGATTTACCATTTTTGTTTGCATTGATATATTTTCGCTTTTTTCATGCTTTTTCCCCATGTCTTTCTCACTCCCCCATTTTCTCTCTCTATATATATATTATTTATTTCTATTTATATTTATATTTACATATGCTTATTCGTTTTTCCTCACATGCATATTCTTTGAATAGGTAAATTAATTATTTGAAGGGCAATTTACGTACTTCACGGTCAGACCAAAACGTAACAGCAAAATGTAACGTACACGTAAGTATGAAAATAAGGAGAAGAAGGGGAAATTGGTATAAACTTACATGAACTTTTGAACTAATATGAACACCACAGCTACAAAAAAAATTCGCCTAAAAAACACAAATTAAAATAAAAAATATACTATTGTAAAATAATAAAATGCGTTATTTGTAATATGAAGGCACGCAATCCAAGGGTCTAAACATGCAAGTGGCACAGAGGTTAAACATGATGCATCCTTTTGCATTTTCTTGGTGCGGAAAAAAAATCATGTTTTGAATGGCTCAAATCTATTGATTCGATTATGTATATATGAAAAAGGAAATATAATAAAGCTTTGTGCTTTAAAAATATAAACTTAGCACATATTGGAATACTCGAAGCAGTGAACAATGAAGAGCAAAGTGCAGAGAAAATGAGAAGAGAAGTGGGAATATTAATGGGATGGTGAACCATATTTAAAAGGTGAAGAGTTGATTCTAGAATAGCGCATTCGCAGGCTATGAGTAATTGAAGCGGTCAAACGCGCTAAATTTTGCAGATGCTTTTTTCTTGGGCTTTTCAAATGGAAATACGCGGATGCTAATTTTCCATATTTTGACGAATTTTATTGAGATGTATGAAGGGCATTTTCAACTGTTTAGGTGTATACCAAAAAAGTGTGAAAGCAAAACTATTCCGATTATTAGTAAAGATATGCTTATCAATGTTGTATATGCACTTAATTAAGCGTACAACATGAAATTTTTATGTTTAAATTACTCACTTCAAAAGTGCTTGAATTGAGTGAATACGAATATAAACATCATTTCTCCTAAAAAAAATTTATCCGTGGACATATCTTATTTCTAATTTTCCTGGTTTAATGAAAGATCAAGAAGTGCATGCCAGGTTTGACCTGAGAATTTCTCAGATTTTTATAGAACTCGACAATTTAGTAAAATTATTATGTCTTTGACATAAACATGCACCTTGATTAAGTGAAAGATCAGAGCATCTACTAGGTGATTAGTTAAGCCTGTTGCTAATTAATATGATCGCAACTCTGTTTTCAATTGCTATATTAATTGGTACAAGAATATACCAGAAGTGTGGTGCTAAGGGCACCCAAATATGTTTTTCCTAATACGACGACTAAAAAATACCACAATAATTAGTATTATCCTCTTCTTAATACCACACATAAAAAAAAAGGGCTACCACACCACTTTACCCTATTTCTATTTCGCTCGATATTTGTTCGTCCCCGTTTCTAAAACTGATTAACGTGCTGAACCCTAGATCTATAACCGATTAACAAATTCGACGCCGCAATGCCGAGGAAGAAGACAACTGCGGGTATATCGAAATCTCAGCCTCAGTCAAGTGAAACACGTAAGTTAGTAACCTTAAATTGAGAGATTACCAAAGAAATTTGAATTTTCTCGTTAGAGATGCGAAGAAGACAACAATTATGAGAGATTAGGGTTTTCGAATTAGTTCAACCCATGACTAGTTCAGCAAATAGTGACTGGGTAAGTGTAACACCCCGTATGTTAAATAACTTGTTATAACATAAATCAGAGCAGAATTAAATTTAATATTCTGAATCAGGGGAAACGGGCTGTGCCATTGCTTTCGTCTCGGAAAAATACGCGAAATAGAGTCCGAGTTTTCGTAAATCGGAGTCCGTATGACCAAGTTATGGCCCGTCAAAGTTTCACGAAAAATCAAAAACGAAAACTGCTCATGTTTTGAGGCCCGGGATGAGTTTTGGGCTGTTTTTTTTGGGCCCTAAATGGTTCCTACACTTGACTTCTTCCCCAAGACATGCTTTAAAGGCTAGGATTGGTTCTAGGGTATATCCTATGGTCCTAAAACATCTAACTAATCTATATATACACCCTAATACCCCCCTTATCCTTACCAAAAATAGATCTAAGGCCATTATGCCACCACTTAGAAAATTGGAGAGCCTCCACTAAAAATCCTAAGAGGGTTTGCAAGCTAATCTACATCTTCTTCTACTTAATCATTGGCATTTGCTTCATTTAACTTGCTAATCTTGTTTTGGTGAGCTTCTATCCCCTTAATAATCAATTATTGAATTGATTATGATAAGATGTGATAAAGTATGGCTATGTTTGTGGATCCATATATTTATGCAAGCTTGATGTAGTGAATATTATGTGTTTTGCAAGTTATATGCCTTATGTCATGCAAGTTTCATAATATGTAATCATGATATTTTTATGCAAGTTGTTTCATGATGTTTATGATGCAAAACACTAAGTGAATATGGATCCATTATGCAAACATGTTATGCAAGTATGTGAGTACTTACGCAAGTCATGTATATGCTTATATGCATGTTTAACATCTTATGCAAGTATATGAATGTTTATGCAAGTTATGTATATGTTGAAATGCAAGTTTAACATAATATGCAAGCCTATGCAAGTATGTGAATGTTTATGCAAGTTATGTATATGTTGAAATGCAAGTTTAACATAATATGCAAGCCTATGCAAGTATGTGAATGTTTATGCAAGTTATGTATATGTTGAAATGCAAGTTTAACATGATATGCAAGCTTATGCAAGTATATGAATGCTTATGCAAGTATGTGAGTGCTTATGCAAGTTAAGTATATGCTAAAATGCAAGTTCTACATGTTATGCAAATCACATGTATGATGATATGTAAGTTCATATGCAACATGTTATGCAAATCACATGTTTGATGATATGTAAGTTCATATGCAACATGTTATGTAAGACACATGTTTGATAATATGCAAGTTTGGGTTGAATATAGTTGGGTTAATACATGCTCATATATGCAAGTTGACATCCTCTTAACCCATGATAAAGTTATATGCTAAACCCATGTTATGTGTGGTAAATCTTCCCTTTATTATGTTATGTCATAATGACAATTTATGTGGGGAACGATGGGGTTAATTAATATGTTAATTAAAAGTATGTTGAAATGGGTATGATTAAGCATACCATAAAAAATTAATTAACATAAGTGGGAATTTACCTATTGAGTTAGGTCTACCCCATGGGAATTTACCTATTGAGTTAGGTCTACCCATGTTATGAATAAATTGATATTAATTAGGGATAATTAATATGGGGGTGATTAATTAGGTGTAATTAATCGACTAAGACACGAGGTTAGGCTCTGTTATGACGTAAGACTGCCCGGACCCTACCGGCTTAACCAGGAGGTCATAACAGCCAGTCTAATGTGAGAGGTCTTAGGCACAAATTAAATACGTGATTAAAGTAAAGACACGAGGTTAGACTCTGTTATGACGTAAGACTGCCCGGACCCTACCGGCTTAACCAGGCGGTCATAACAGCCAGTCTAATGTGGGAGGTCTTTATGGGGAATCACGGTCTTAATTAATTAAGAAACACTTAACCATATTAGCATGTAGTGGGACATGAGGGGTTAAGTGGGTGCCTTGGGTGGCATGAGGAATCTAGTGGGTTGCCTTGGGTGGCAATAGAAAATACGATTAGAATACTTAACCAAGTGAAACATGTAATTAAACATGATTAAAGGGTTAAGTGGGGAACACTAGATTAATAACAAGCTCTGGTGGGTAGCTTGTGGAGGGCCCATTACAACCAGTATCCCATATGTATCTTTGTAGCTCGGCCCAAGCCGAGGACGGGACACGCATACTGGGCTTGTCTATAAGTGGCCAAAACGGGGTTAGCGGTGGCAACGCAGGCCCATCGGGTTTCATATGCGTGTGTGGGCCCGGGACTGGGATGTAAGACGTTGTTGCATCGTGTAGGTATAACCCGTGCACCGGTGTTGCTTTTGGGTTGCCACTTTGGGGAATGATACACCCCACTGTGGGCCCAGCACGGATACCTACGTTAGGGAGCCGATCGCTTGGGGTAGTGGGGTACACCTAGTAGAGATAGGGGCAGACGGCACCTATGTAGTCAACTAGGGTATAGGAAACTACTGGTTATATCTATCTTTGATATCCTTGGGTGGGATCAACCTTTGAGTAGGAGTGACTGGTGTGGTGCAGTTAGTAATTATCCTTGGGTGGGTAGATGCGTCTTTACGGTTATCTTAGTTCGTCCTGTGTTCGTGGGCAACTTAGTGTAGTCATTATCCCCAAAGATACCATACCGAGTTCATATCATACCCTAATTACTTTAATAATTGTATTATTAAGGAGATAGGGTTCACTCAGGCTTATGTCTGACCCCCCGTTGTTTTTATCTTTTTCCTTCAGGTCCTCAGGTTGGGCCTAGTGCTAGTGGGCTTTGATCAGTTTGCTTTATCTATCTCTTGGAGCTTGGACCGTAGATGTAGAGCTCAGCATATCTTATCTTTTCTGTTATGGCTATTTGTTATGAGTAGTGGGATTATGTACTTATTTTATTCAGGATGGATATTTTGTACTTGACTCTTGTTATGGTTTTATGATGTAACCAAACATGTTTTACTTTCCGCTGCTATGAGATGATGTTTTAAATTTTCAAGTATTACATTATATATGTCTTGTTGTAATTTTACTGTTCTATACTCACTAAAAATACTCCACCGATGCTATGGCATTCCCTTAGTGAGTGACTATAGCGGGTGTGGGGTGTTACACGTGGTATCAGAGCCAGGTTACCAGAACAGATAAAATTTTTAAGAAAAACTATTTTCTAAGAATATTTTAGAAGAAAGTATTTTCAAAAACATGTCTTTTAAGAGTAAAGATTTTGAAAGAAAAGCATAATCCCAGATAGCCATATCTCTATCTTTCGAATTCTCCGTTTGAATCTTTCCTTTTTTCGTTTCAGCATGGCTGAAGATCTTAACTTTCCGGAGGGTGTAGCAATACCAGCATGGTATAGGAGATTGATGGAGGCTAGGGCCGCCGCTGCAGGGCCAGCTAATGTTCCTCCACCACCAGTTATACCCGATCTTCCTCCTCATCCTCCTCGTGTGGTTACTTTTGCTAAGACTTATAAGGAATTCAAGACTATGGGAGGGAAACCTTTTCTAGGATCAGAGACTTTTGTGGAAGCTAGGGATTGGCTTAAGGAGGTGGAAGAGTTGATAGACATCTTTGAGATGGAAGAAGCAAAGAAAGTTAAGTTAGCTGCTTGGTTAATGAAGGGAGAGGCCTCGTTCTGGTGGGAGGTCACTAATGGAGAGCGCCTTGTTGATTCTTGGGCGAATTTCAGACAGAGGTTTGTGGCAAAGTTTCTCTCAATGGCAGAAGAAAATCTGTATATGGAAAGGTTCTTGAACTTGAAGCAAGGGAACTTATCAGTGAAGGAGTATGTCAACAAGTTCAATCAGTTGGAAAGGTTTGGCATAGATATGGTGAATACCCCGGAGAAGAAAGCTTTGAGGTTCGTTAGGGGCTTGAACGAACCGATGCATGGATTGGCTATGACTCACATTCCTATGGGGGCTACCTTTGAGAAGCTAGTTGACATGGCACTTATGTATGAGGAAGAGAAGGGTCCCAATACTAGTAAAGCACCCGAGAAGAAAGGAGATCAGAAGAGACCTCAACAGCAACAGCAAAACAAGAATGGGAAAGGCAATGGTGGCAAGGGGAAGAAGAAGAAGTGCTTCAATTGTGGGACACCAGGCCACCTAAGCAAGGATTGTCGCAAGAAGAAGAAGACTGGCTGCTTCCACTATGGCGAAGCAGGGCATCTGGTGAAGGACTGTCCTAAGAAGGGGCAGAGGACGGGATCTACCTCAGGAGGACAGGTGCAAGCTCTTATGGCACCGGGTCAGGCAAGGGGGCAAGTTCAGGCTCTCGCGGTTCCACCACTTCAGGAAAGAGGTAGAACTATTTCCGTTGAAAGTCTAGTTTATCTGTTAGATCATCCTGTCCGTACTTTGTTTGACTCTGGCGCATCTCATTCGTTTATCTCATCATCTTTAGTTGAGTCACTGCACTTAGACACCAGTCTAGTAGATGATCCCTTGGTTGTTTCAAACCTAATTGGAGGCTCCACTTATTTGTCCATGATGTGTTTGGGTTTGAAGATTTCTATACTTAGCGTTGAGTTTAGATGTGATGCTTTTGTTTTGGGCTTCACGGGCTATGGGTTGATTTTGGGCATGGACTGGTTATCCAGTAATGGTGCCGTTCTTGATTGTGAAAGGTGAGTTGTTAGGCTGATGACCCGCTTGGGTAACACTCTCGAGATCTCTTGTAATCCCATGGAGTCTGTTATGCTAAGTTATCTTGAATCGCTCGATGCTTCGGTCGAGAGTCTGCAATCTGTCAGAGTGGTCCGGGAATATCCGGATGTGTTTGAGGAGGTGAAGGGCTTACCTCCGAAGCGGGAGATTGACTTCCGAATCTATCTTGTGGACAATGCTAAACCAGTATCTTTGCCAGTGCGCCACATGGCTCCTCGTGAAAGGAGGGAACTCAATAAGCAAGTAGGGGAGTTGCTTGAGAAGGGGTTCATAAGACGAAGTATATCGGAGTGGGGTGCTCCGGTGGTTTTTGCTACAAAGGCAGATGGGTCCCTCAGACTTTGTGTTGACTATAGAGAACTCAACAAGCTCACAAAGAAGAATAAACACCCATTGCCGAGGATTGATGATCTCTTCGATCAGTTAGTTGGCGCTTCAGTGTTTTCGCAGTTGGACTTAGCCACGGGGTTTCATCAGTTGAGAGTGGCTGAGGATAGTGTAGAGAAGACTGCCTTCAGGACTCCGGATGGTTTTTATGAGTGGCTTGTGATGCCATTTGGTTTGACGAACGCCCCTGCATATTTCGTTGATCTGATGAGTAGGGTGTTCAGGGAGTATCTTAACAAGTTCGTGGTGGTCTTTGTGGATGACATCTTGGTCTTCTCCAAGAGTGAGGAAGAGCATGCCCTACATCTTAGGGAAGTGTTGGAGACTCTTCGAGCGCATAGCCTGAAGGCTAAGTTTTCTAAATGTCACTTTTGGATGAAGTGCGATTCTTAGGGCACGTGGTCTTTAAGGAAGGGATAGCTGTGGATCCTGCAAAGGTAGTATCTATCCAAGATTGGAAGGCTCCGAAGAATGCTACCGAGGTGAGGAGTTTCTTGGGGTTGGCTGGCTACTATAGGAAGTTTATCAAGGACTTCGCGAAGATATCAGCCCCATTAACTCGCTTGACAAAGAAGAATCAGGTTTTCACATGGGATGTGGATTGTGAGGATGCATTCCGACGATTAAAGAGAGCTTTAACCACTGCTCCAGTTTTAGTGCTGCCAGATGGGAGTAAGTCGTTCGTTGTTTATACTGATGCTTGTAGGACAGGACTAGGCGCAGTCTTGATGCAAGAGGGAAGGGTAATAGCCTATGGTGGGAGGCAGTTGAGGGCGCATGAGAAAAATTACCCTGTCCATGACCTAGAGTTGGCCGCTATCGTTTTTGCGCTCAAGATCTGGCGCCATTATCTTCTTGGTGAGAGATTTGAGTTGTTCACCGATCACAAATCTTTGAAGTACTTGTTTTCTCAGAAGGATTTGAACTTGAGACAGCAAAGGTGGATGGAGTTCTTAGCATCCTATGATTTCGAGATAGCATATACCCCTGGCAAGGGTAACGTGGTGGCAGATGCCTTAAGCAGAAAAAGGTTGTCCTTGAGTCCGTTGTTTGTGGAACGGAGAAGCTTGGAGTTTATCTCGATGTTTGACTTTAGACCTTCTGTTGACTTGGTACCCGGTTTGCTAGCATCCTTAGAGGTTAGACCTACTCTTTTGGGACGAGTTGGCGAGGCACAGCGAGACGACCCACAGTTGGTTGAGTTGGTAGAGAAGCTCATAAGGGGGGAGTCGTCCAGCCATTTGAATAGGTACACCCTAGATGATAGGGGGTGGTTGCGTAGAGACGGTAGACTTTGTGTACCGCAAGATGAAGACTTGAGGAAGGCTATACTTGATGATGCACATCGTTCGAGGATGACCATACATCCCGGTGGGGATAAGATGTACCAAGACATGAGGCGAGTTTTCTTTTGGGCCGGTATGAAGAAAGATGTGGCCGAGTATGTTGCTAGATGCTTGGTGTGCCAACAAGTAAAAGCAGAGCAAAAGAAGCCAGGTGGGTTGCTTCATCCTTTGGAAGTTCCGATATGGAAGTGGGATAGTGTCTCGATGGACTTCGTTGATGGTTTACCGAGATCGAGGAAGGGCAATACAGGAATTTGGGTCGTGGTTGATAGACTTACTAAGAGCGCCCATTTCATACCCGTAAAGAGTAAGAGGACTGCTCCATGGCTTGCTTCAGTCTATGTTCGAGAGATAGTTCGATTGCATGGGGTACCTTCCAGCATAGTGAGTGATCGAGATCCTATCTTCACTAGTGAGTTTTGGAAGAGTTTACAGGAGGCGGTGGGGACTCAGTTGTGTTTGAGCACCGCATATCATCCTCAGACAAACGGCCAGACCGAGAGGGTGAACCGTGTTTTGGAACACCTTTTGAGGCTTTGTATCTTGGATTTTGGAGGTACATGGGAAGAGCATCTTCCTTTGGTGGAGTTTGCATATAACAACAGCTTCCAGTCTAGTATTGGCATGGCACCTTTTGAAGCTCTTTATGGAAGGCCTTGTCGATCACCTGCATGTTGGTGGGAATCTACGGATAAGATCTTGCTAGGGCCCGATATGGTTAGAGAGACTTCAGAGAAGGTTGATTTGATTCGAAGAAGGATGAAAGCAGCGCAAGACAGACAGAAATCTTATGCAGATAAGAGGAGGACTGATCTTGAGTTTGAAGTTGGGGACATGGTTTTTGTCAAAGTGTCTCTATTACGGAATGTTGTTCGCTTTGGATCCGCTGGGAAGTTAGCACCGAGGTTTGTAGGACCGTTTCCTGTCAAGGAAAGAATTGGACGGATGGCATATAGGGTGGAGTTGCCAGACAGACTTAGTGGTATACATGATGTTTTCCATGTGTCACATTTGAGGAAGTGCCTACATGAGACCGCAGAGGTGGTAGAGCCGAGCTTGCTTAGAGAAGTGGAAGTAGAGCGTGATGCGACGATTCGACGAGCTCCTACTCGCATCCTTGGGTCAGAGATTAAGAAGTTGAGAAACAGAGAGGTTCAGCTAGTCAAAGTGCAATGGGGAGATGACGAGAGCAATGCTACTTGGGAGACGGAAGCGAAGATGCGTTCTTTGTACCCTTTTCTTTTCGAGAGTATGTTCTTTAACTTCTCCTTTATTGCCTATCTTGTACTTATCTTGTCCTTAGTATGTCCTCTCGTTAGCACCTTTGACCTTTTAGATAGGGTAAACCTATGGTTGAAACATGTGTTTGAGACATGTTATGATTGATGGATGCAAGTGGATGCAAGTGTTTGCTAGTGGTTGCTCGTGGATGCATATACACACACTTTAGGCACTAGATCGGCTCAATCACTTCATATTGCATATTGCATATAAATGTGTGTACGTAGCTATATTAATGGATGTATGATGGTTGTGCTATCATATGGATGATGCATTTATTCGGTGAATGATTGTGCATGCATGTAGAAATAGTATGTGTCGATAGGGTTCTTTCGCATACATATTGGATGCATGGCACTATCATGGTTTGCATTAAGGAGGTCAACTGAATCAGTAGACCGCCTGATTTTGCATTAGATAGGGAACATATACACACACTTTTTGCATATGTTCATACAACATTAGAAACTTTATGGACAATGGATGCCAGTGTTTGATGGTTGAGTAGATGGTTGTTTGGTTGGTAGGATACGTTCTTCTTGACTTAGAGATTTCGGGGACGAAATCCTTTAAGTAGGGGAGAATGTAACACCCCGTATGTTAAATAACTTGTTATAACATAAATCAGAGCAGAATTAAATTTAATATTCTGAATCAGGGGAAACGGGCTGTGCCATTGCGTTCGTCTCGGAAAAATACGCGAAATAGAGTCCGAGTTTTCGTAAATCGGAGTCCGTATGACCAAGTTATGGCCCGTCAAAGTTTCACGAAAAATCAAAAACGAAAACTGCTCATGTTTTGAGGCCCGGGATGAGTTTTGGGCTGTTTTTTTTGGGCCCTAAATGGTTCCTACACTTGACTTCTTCCCCAAGACATGCTTTAAAGGCTAGGATTAGTTCTAGGGTATATCCTATGGTCCTAAAACATCTAACTAATCTATATATACACCCTAATACCCCCCTTATCCTTACCAAAAATAGATCTAAGGCCATTATGCCACCACTTAGAAAATTGGAGAGCCTCTACTAAAAATCCTAAGAGGGTTTGCAAGCTAATCTACATCTTCTTCTACTTAATCATTGGGATTTGCTTCATTTAACTTGCTAATCTTGTTTTGGTGAGCTTCTATCCCCTTAATAATCAATTATTGAATTGATTATGATAAGATGTGATAAAGTATGGCTATGTTTGTGGATCCATATATTTATGCAAGCTTGATGTAGTGAATATTATGTGTTTTGCAAGTTATACGCCTTATGTCATGCAAGTTTCATAATATGTAATCATGATATTTTTATGCAAGTTGTTTCATGATGTTTATGATGCAAAACACTAAGTGAATATGGATCCATTATGCAAACATGTTATGCAAGTATGTGAGTACTTATGCAAGTCATGTATATGCTTATATGCATGTTTAACATCTTATGCAAGTATATGAATGTTTATGCAAGTTATGTATATGTTGAAATGCAAGTTTAACATAATATGCAAGCCTATGCAAGTATGTGAATGTTTATGCAAGTTATGTATATGTTGAAATGCAAGTTTAACATAATATGCAAGCCTATGCAAGTATGTGAATGTTTATGCAAGTTATGTATATGTTGAAATGCAAGTTTAACATGATATGCAAGCTTATGCAAGTATATGAATGCTTATGCAAGTATGTGAGTGCTTATGCAAGTTAAGTATATGCTAAAATGCAAGTTCTACATGTTATGCAAATCACATGTATGATGATATGTAAGTTCATATGCAACATGTTATGCAAATCACATGTTTGATGATATGTAAGTTCATATGCAACATGTTATGTAAGACACATGTTTGATAATATGCAAGTTTGGGTTGAACATAGTTGGGTTAATACATGCTCATATATGCAAGTTGACATCCTCTTAACCCATGATAAAGTTATATGCTAAACCCATGTTATGTGTGGTAAATCTTCCCTTTATTATGTTATGTCATAATGACGATTTACGTGGGGAACGATGGGGTTAATTAATATGTTAATTAAAAGTATGTTGAAATGGGTATGATTAAGCATACCATAAAAAATTAATTAACATAAGTGGGAATTTACCTATTGAGTTAGGTGTACCCCATGGGAATTTACCTATTGAGTTAGGTCTACCCATGTTATGAATAAATTGATATTAATTAGGGATAATTAATATGGGGGTGATTAATTAGGTGTAATTAATCGACTAAGACACGAGGTTAGGCTCTGTAATGACGTAAGACTGCCCGGACCCTACCGGCTTAACCAGGCGGTCATAACAGCCTGTCTAATGTGAGAGGTCTTAGGCACAAATTAAATACGTGATTAAAGTAAAGACACGAGGTTAGACTCTGTTATGACGTAAGACTGCCCGGACCCTACCGGCTTAACCAGGCGGTCATAACAGCCAGTCTAATGTGGGAGGTCTTTATGGGGAATCACGGTCTTAATTAATTAAGAAACACTTAACCATATTAGCATGTAGTGGGACATGAGGGGTTAAGTGGGTGCCTTGGGTGGCATGAGGAATCTAGTGGGTTGCCTTGGGTGGCAATAGAAAATACGATTAGAATACTTAACCAAGTGAAACATGTAATTAAACATGATTAAAGGGTTAAGTGGGGAACACTAGATTAATAACAAGCTCTGGTGGGTAGCTTGTGGAGGGCCCATTACAACCAGTATCCCATATGTATCTTTGCAGCTCAGCCCAAGCCGAGGACGGGACACGCATACTGGGCTTGTCTATAAGTGGCCAAAACGGGGTTAGCGGTGGCAACGTAGGCCCATCGGGTTTCATATGCGTGTGTGGGCCCGGGACTGGGAGGTAAGACGTTGTTGCATCGTGTAGGTATAACCCGTGCACCGGTGTTGCTTTTGGGTTGCCACTTTGGGGAATGATACACCCCACTGTGGGCCCAGCACGGATACCTACGTTAGGGAGCCGATCGCTTGGGGTAGTGGGGTACACCTAGTAGAGATAGGGGCAGACGGCACCTATGTAGTCAACTAGGGTACAGGAAACTACTGGTTATATCTATCTTTGATATCCTTGGGTGGGATCAACCTTTGAGTAGGAGTGACTGGTGTGGTGCAGTTAGTAATTATCCTTGGGTGGGTAGATGCGTCTTTACGGTTATCTTAGTTCGTCCTGTGTTCGTGGGCAACTTAGTGTAGTCATTATCCCCAAAGATACCATACCGAGTTCATATCATACCCTAATTACTTTAATAATTGTATTATTAAGGAGATAGGGTTCACTCAGGCTTATGTCTGACCCCCGTTGTTTTTATCTTTTTCCTTCAGGTCCTCAGGTTGGGCCTAGTGCTAGTGGGCTTTGATCAGTTTGCTTTATCTATCTCTTGGAGCTTGGACCGTAGATGTAGAGCTCAGCTTATCTTATCTTTTCTGTTATGGCTATTTGTTATGAGTAGTGGGATTATGTACTTATTTTATTCAGGATGGATATTTTGTACTTGACTCTTGTTATGGTTTTATGATGTAACCAAACATGTTTTACTTTCCGCTGCTATGAGATGATGTTTTAAATTTTCAAGTATTACATTATATCTGTCTTGTTGTAATTTTACTGTTCTATACTCACTAAAAATACTCCACCGATGCTATGGCATTCCCTTAGTGAGTGACTATAGCGGGTGTGGGGTGTTACAGTAAGAGATTAGAATGAAGAGGTAATGTGGTATTAGAAAGTACACAAAATTTATGAGTTTTTTTTAATTGCGATATTAGGAAGAACATATTAGGGTTCCCTTAGCATCACACATACAAGAATATTATAACAAGATGACCTAATAATCGTTGAATCTTTAAAGTAAAATTATCTAAAATAATTAAGTCAAAAGGTTCATTATTTTATATAAACAAATTTTGATGATAGGATTGAGAAAAAATCATTTCGATTATGATTGAATTATCAACCGCTTAATTATATCAACCATTTATGTGGTTATCATCTATAATGACAATGACTACGATAAAGGTTAAAGACTTAGACGACCACGATCAATTGTACATGACATTTTTGTATTATATTTAACATTAAAATAGAAAACTTTCTGCTTGTATATTAATAATATAAACATTCATGGACTAATAAGATGTAAACGAATTCTCTTTGTCTTTGTTATAAAAAAATAGAATTTTTGCAAAAGAAAGTGAAACCATATGAACCCGACACTCCTAGCTCAGTTGGTTAGAGGTGGGCGAATTGGGATGAGACATAGGTCTCAGGTTCGAGGGCCACCTCTGACCAATTTCTAGGGGTGACTACCTAGGTAGTGTGAAGGCGTTGAAAAATCGGGGTATATCTTCACTCATGGGGTTTACTAAGGGCGACTAGCAATGGCTTGAGTGAAGTCTTAGGTTCCACACGTAAATAAAAAAGAAAGTAATACCATATGAATTTATCATTGATGATATAATACATATGATTAAAAATATATGTACCCAACGCTTAAAAGTTGAAAATATGATGGTTCACCATTATAAATGGTACTGAAAATATGATGGTCAAAACTTATTACAAAAAGTCAACAATTATTTTCATATAACATCATAATATATTTGAAAATTCAAATTTGTGAAAAATTATTAATTTGAAGAAAAAAATTACATTTTTCCCAACCTAAAACTTCACATGAGCAACTCATCATTATTTCACTTACATGTTCGGTGTAATTATTTTACAGTTATTAGGATCTAAATTTTCATTATTTACAACTATGCGAAAATTAAGCTATAAACTTACTCATCCCAAATGAAATAACTATGCAGAAGCGTCAATTCATTCAGTCGGTCATTCATCATCTTCACGGACCCAAAAAGTTGAGGAAAACGCATACGATGTTCCAACTCAGATAACTCTGGAAAAATAGTTAGCAAAATTGGTAAATAGGTACGAATTCGCGTGCCAATATCATATGAAAGTTGGGATAAAGTACCCAAGAAATTTAAAGATGATGTTTGGAATGAATTGCGGATAAGCCATCACAACTATGTTTATTTTGCTTTTTGTTTGTTTTTAAAATGTTTCTTGCTAGTCACTACTCGATTGAGATGGAGTTTACACTGTTTTAAATAATATTTTAGTGACACACCTGCACTTGGCGTAATAATATGTTTTATATCTAATATGAATTTTCCTGCATGTCATGGGTACAAATTGAGAAATAGCAGTATCTGAATTAAGCAAGCTAGAAAATAAACAATTGGTTCTTGAGAGAATTCTCCTAAAGTATATTGCAAATTACCATCATCATCCAAATTTTTTATTTTTTATTTATTTGCATTTGTGAACATGCTTGAGGATTTTCATTTTAAAATAAAAGAAACTAGAAGTTTTGTCACCATTGGATAACCAAGTCCCACCGTTGAGCATTTTCATATGCAACTTTCCATATAGTATTTGGCAGTTCTTACCGATTTTTGCTATTTTTGCTTATTTATTTTATTAGAATGACAATGGAGTCGCTCGAACCATGACATATAACGATTGAGTTTAGAATCAATATGGAAAACATAACAAATAACGATAATATGGAAAACATGACATAGTATTTGACAACTTTGGTGATATTAATTCATGAATACAGATAGGATACAAAATTGTTATGAAACCCAACTGCATTTTTGTACCATATCTGTATTTTTATTTAGTAAAGCAAGACTGGATATCAGTACTCGTTAAATCACTATTTACTTGACTGTATAGCAAGTATAAACAATTGAAGAATCATAATTTATTACAGATTTGGATTTTGATTGTGATCTACTAACTTTTCCCATTTTTATCTACATGCATGCTTAAAATGACCTTGGGTATATGAATGATTGAAAATGCTTTCCTCATAATACCAACTCTTTCCATTTTCATATGCAACTTTCCTCATAGTATTTGGCAAGGATTCGACAGATTTTATTAGAATGACCATGCTTAAAATGAATATCTATATTCATGAATGAATATTTGTATTCATGAATGAATGAATCTCAATAGGTTAAATTTATCTACCTATTTCAAATTTTGTACCATAGCTATATTCATGAATGAATATCACCAAAGTTGTCAACTGCAGATATTTCCCATCACCATCCTTATCACTTGATCCTATAATCATCCACTGAACAGAAACTAAATGAAGTTTAGAATTATCACTCAACTACAGAAATAACATCGCTGGGGAATACACCTGCTACTTTGGAAGAAAAAAATTCAACATTATAGAATCATCATGTATTCGTTCTACGCAAATGGTTGACATGCGAAAGTAAAGTGTAAATGTTAGGAATTTTTTATTGCCAATGTGTAGTTGTTATTTTACATCATACTGGTCCTCCATGGTTGTCTTTAAGACACCGAAGCAACTAAAACAACAGTAATTAAGTTCAACTAGCTTTTAAACATTTCCATAATTTATTAGGCTAGATGCAAGTTATCTAAACTCAGAATAAACGAACACAGTTTGATATGTTACTTTCCGTTATATTGTACTAAGAAATTATCAAATTATACTCAAGACGGTGACAAATGACAGGTGTGCGTTATTTCAGTTTTACTGCTGTGATATTAGGCATGTGGATAAAAATGATATCTCATAGTATAAAATAATAAATATAGTATGAAATAATGAATTAAATACAAATTATCATAGCACAATCTTACCTATTTCAAATTATGGTCGATGTATATATGGAATCGACAATAATATAAAGTTACTATTTGTTTTTAAAAATTTATCTACATCAATGCTGGAATATTTATCCTATTTCAATTTTTGTACCATATTTGTATTCATGAATGAATATAACCAAAGTTGTAAAATACAGATATTGCTCATCACCGTCCTTGTTGCTTCATCCTATAGTCATCCACAGAACAGAACATAACTACAGTTTAGAATCATCACTCAACCACAGAAATAGCATCGCTATGGAATACACCTGCTACTTTTTAAGAAAAAAAGAAACTTCAGCATTATAGAATCATCATGTACTCGTTCTACAAAAATGGTTGACATGCAGGAATAAAATGTAAGGATTCTTTTGTCTTGTTTAAATAACTGATTAATACAGAAGTATTATTTTGTAGGCCGAAGCGTAGCTATAAAATATGTCTGCTTGAATTCTCGGTGTTTGCTATAAAACATCTTCGAATGCTGTTTAGCAAGTTAAAAATCAGGATAAAAGTTAAACCATGTCAGATAATAAAAAGACATGCTCACTTAAAAGCAACCAGTATGATTAAATATAAATAACTCTATATATTTGGAACAGATATGCTTGTAAACCAATAAAATTGAGTAACATTATACTCTACTGATATTAGTCCCTTAAAAGGTAGAGACATAACTCTATATAAATACATATGTTGAAATATATACAGTTGTTACAGTTGTATATATGCTTATGAAAGCCACTGCATAACATATTTCATTTTAAATTAAGTGAATTTAAAATATGGATGCTTTAAGAAAACAAAATAGGAGTAAAAAAGAGCCATTTATGAGCACCTTTGGTTTTTTATTTTCCCAGCTTTTTTCAGCACAAAAAATCCACAAAATAACCATTATAAAAAATAAGATCACTAATTTATTGAAGGCAACGTGAATGGTGAAAACTCTCATTATGCTATGACATATAAAAATATATCTTTCTGCCTCCATGGTCATTCTAATAAAATCCGTCGAGTCCTTGCCAAATACTATTCGGAAAGTTGCATATGAAAATGGGAAGAGTTAGTATTATGAGGAAAGCATTTTCATTCATATATCCATGGTCATTTTAAGCATGCATGCAGAAAAAAATGGGAAGAGTTAGTAGATCACAATCAAAATTCAAATCTACAATAAATTATGATTCTTCAATTGTTTATACTTGTTATCCAGTCAAGTAGATAGTCATTTCACAAGTACTGATATCAAGTCATGCTTTACTAAATAAAAATACATATATGTTACAAAAATGCAGTTGGGTTTCACAAACAATTTTGTACCATATCTATATTCATGAATGAATATCACCAAAATGTCACAATAAATAGATTCATTAGTAGATTAATGTTAAGTGCTATGGATTTTTTTTGTAAGAATCATGCCTGGAGAGCGAAAAAAGGCCAGGTCTATTGCCTCATACCCTTCAAACTGTTTAATTTGGGGACCTGTCCATTATGACTAAAGAGTTCAAAATTATTGTATTTGAAACCTGCAAGTTATTAGTAAGGGCTCCATGAATATTTAGGGAAATTTGACATGTTTATTGTATTGTTTAATTGAGTACTGTTTCAAAACCCATACAGAGGAAGATATGATTTCTTTCCTTTTACATTAACACATTTTTGGTGAAATCTTTTATTATAACTACACTAACATATTTTTTTATCTTCATCATATACAGACATTTTTTGAGCTTGAGTCGAATGAAAAAGAGCTTTATTTAAAAAATATGTGCGAGTCATTTAGGAGATACAAAAGCGAATTGAGGATTGGATACTACGACAAGTTTGATAATGATGAAGATAGGAAGAAAAACTGTCCTCCAAAAGTTAGCCTAGAAGAATGGGATGGATTCTTGAAAAACGAAGCAAAACCCGGTGCATGCGAAAGAAGAGAGCTAGGAAAAAAACAGATCACTCTACATCATAGTCGTCATAGTGGTCGTACAAGTCACGCTGTGGTAGAACATAAAATGGTACATTCCTATTAAGATAATTTTCGAGTTGAAATGTTATGTTCTGATTTATCCTATGGTGTGATTATGTTCATGCATGCAGCTCGCACATGAGTTAGATTTATAAACCACTAGGATGATCATGCACGTAACTCGCACATGATTTTTAACTAAGTGAGAATTTGATTTATAATCTCTTTTTTGGTGCTTGCTATCTTAATTTGTGAGATGATTCTAATGCATGACAATTATAGGTTCATATACTCATTGAGACTTGAATTTTTTTTTTCTTTCTATAATTTTCATTAATTTGTTTTCAAATGTTTGGTTGCAGACAAGTGAAAATCCAGAAAAAGAAATCACATGTAGTGAAGTATGGGAGAAAACTCATAAAAAAAAGATGGCACTATATCGGATTCAAATTCTTCGTACTTTTTAAGTTAAAGTACATTATATTGTTTTAGATGATAAGTTAATCATGATATATTATTATGAAATATATGTTTACATGGTTAATCTATCTAATTTTTAGTTTAGTAACTTATCAATGCATGTGATATCATAAGTTTTTTTATATCATAGGATAAAATTGCAAAATCGAACGAAATAATCAATGACGACAAGGAAGAAGATTTGACAATGGATGAAGACATTTTATCGCAATTGTTTGGCAAAGATAAAAAGGGTCGAACTAGAAGTCTTAGAACCATGATATCAAAGTCACAAGTTAATGCTTCTAATATTCCACGTAAATAATTCAAAAATAATAAAGTAGCCTCAGATCATCTGACAAAAAGGATTGATAAGGTGGAGGGGAAAATGGAGAAATTCGATGGGACATTGCAGTCAATTTTCGGCATGTTAAAAGGATTTTGTTAATCGAGGAAACCAGAAAACAGACATTGCTTTCATCGAAGGAGGAAGTGGTAGGACACATTAGGAAAGTGTCGGAAGAACGTTGAACAATGACGTTGCTGCTAATCCGCTGAATTTGCATGTTTCAGCAATCCAAAATTGAAATGTTAAGCTTTAATCTAGAGGTTGTTGCAACAGGTTTAATATACAGAGATTGGACGACATCCATCATACATGGGAAGCCCGTACCTCCAACACATAAGAAGGTGATTGTGGACAGTATATTGTTACCAATGACACTACATTCAAACAAAATCATCCTCTTGGTACGGTCTTTGGTGATGTTGGAGTCAGTGGTAATGTGTGTCTTCCAAAGAGTTCAATACGATATCTTTAGATGGAGAAGCAGGTATGGGCTGTTACAGTCTTTTAGATTTATTTCGATATTTCTAAATTTAGGCAACCCTTAAAAATTATCTAAAATTGAGTTTACAATTATTATATGAATGGTTAAGCCATGTCGTTTTGACCAGACAGTATTTTTGTGGTTTTATAATTTTGAAGCTAATGTGATAAATAATTGGGATGTTATTAAATTAGAACACTACAAATTGAAAATATACCTACATAATTGATATTGTATACAAAATTATTCATATCCCAATATTACTATTGTTTTGTTTGCGCTATTCATGTAAAGCACCAAATAGGTAGTGAAGAGAAGAACACAGACAAGTAGTTATACTTACACAGCCATTACTAAGCTCATTTATTTCTTTTGTTGTCGTGGATAACATGAAAAAGGGCAAAATTACATTAGTAAACTATATACTATTATTTGCAAGATGACAATAGTTCATTAAAAAAAATCTACTCCAACTACGAAAGGTTTAAATCTGGTCGAGACGTAGAAAGCTGTTTATGTACAACTAATACAGTTTTTCTCCAGTTCATGCACCTTAAGCTACAAAATAGAAGGAAAAAAATATATAGACGATAAAAATGTTTTCCACGACACAATCGTTATTTTCAAATTCATGTAAAGCAATATTATACCAAAAAATGAGTAGCATAACTACAGTAATCTTCATGAACCAATCCAAAACCAAAAAAACATGAGTGGAATAACTACAGTAGTTTTCTTGATCTAATCTTGAACTAAAAGAACATTTGATAGAACTAAAATTCAAATGGAATATAATTGAAGTAACATCATATATTTTGAAAGAAGCTTACATAGAAAGCAGCAAAAATTAGCTAATATTAAAAGATAGATGGAGATCAACATCAGGTCAAGCCGTATTAAGGACTCAATCATGCAACATTCAAGGATACATTACTAAATAATGTCCTATGATGTAGACAGTCTATGACTTGTTCATTTGGCTTTAGTTTTCAAGATTTTAAAACTTCCTGACGATTAATTAGAGATGGTTTTCGATCGCATCGACGGTTATTCGATCCCTTGATCTGCCATGTGTCCAGATCTGGACCTCGGAATTAACATTGGAAACCGTAGAAAATGAGATATTAGATCCGTAAGAAATGATTATTAAACAAATGAAAGCCATCCTTGTTCCTATGGTGAAAGATATCGAAATCCATTACATTTAGGATACTGGAATAAGAAACAATGCAAAGAAAAGATATATGGTCATTAAAATTTTAGGACATTGGAGTAAAAAAGGTAGAATGCTTACATTTTGGATTATTTTAAAGTAATAATGGTCATTGAAGTGAATGGACAGTGAACAAGATTTATGAAACTTTTATGATCTGTTGTAGGTTCACCTGACATCGCAGACCAACATGTTACTTACTGATTTAGCGTAGTATACATAATTATGCTGAAATTACAATAAGAGATGCAGCATAAGGATCTTATTTGATAAAGTACTTGTGATCAAAAATTATATTATGTAAGGGTCTGAAAGAACAGAAACACGTACTAAAGTGGTGATGATGTACTAGATCATTAAATCCTTGTTTCGGCTCAAGTATAATATCTAACTTTACCTCTAATTAGTGGTCGACTATTAGGATCGACTGCACCAAAAGTCCATGCGTCACGATGGCTTCCCAATATAACATATTTGCATATTCATAATTTACAGCTTAATTTTGGATATATGAAAATAATTAGATATCTCTATCGATCAGAAAAGGTAGGCTCAAAATATCGAAAATATCTTTAAAAATACATGAGGTGGGCTAAGTTTGCTTACATCTATGAGTCGGATAAAATTATTTGCAGTGGAACTAAACTATATACATGAATCTTGAGTTTTTCTCTTCAAAAGCATTGAATAGCAGGCAAAACAGACATACCCCCCATTATAAACTAATGAATTTACCAAATGTAAAAACAAAGTAATCAAAGAGAAAAGTCAATATTGTAGGGTTGAAAGAGCTAATACTTTCAGATCAATATTCTAGCACAAAACTTCTCTAATCGATTGATACCAACTGTGATGAACTGAGAAATAAATCGATACAAACTGAGATGAACCAAGAAACTAATTGATACCAACTGCAGTCATTGATATTTCTACTGTAAACTATTATACTTAAACGACATCTGATGCTTTGAACCGTATGTGTTGACTACAGGTTTGTCTTCGTTAGTAAATAAAAAAAGGTAGTATATACATGTAGGTTTTGATATTGTCTTGAGGTATTTAGCCATTCCAATTATTGTTTCCAACTGTCAGAAATATGCAACTAGTAAACCTGGTAGTTTCTTAGTTTTGAACAGCTGAGTATATACATGTAGGTGCATATTGTTTAACCTTGTCTTAGATTATAGTTTATCTTTATTTCTTGAATGAAATAGTGTGAAGTAGTAACGCATGCTTTTTTTTTGCTTTTTTCCTTTCTCAGATTATAGCACGTAGGTGCATTTTGTAGCTTATTCTTGAATGAGTATATACATGTAGGTGCCTTTTGTTTAGCCTTGTCTCAGATTATAGTATATACATGAACATAGTTTGATATCTTGATCGTTATTGGTTGATAACTAAAATTCAAATGAATTTAGAAATATATTGTCCTTTTTTAATGAAACTATGATTTTTGATGTAGAAATGTATCGGTCAAAAATTATTAGTTAAAATAAGTTATATTTTGCTAATAAATTTTTGGCTTATGCAGGAGTAGACAAAGTCACGTTGATATGGAGTACTAGAACATAAATAGCTGTTGATGTGGCTGATGCTCTTGTAAGCCTTACTTAATTACTCATTTCTTGTCTATGTATTAATTTTGCACATGTATTATTAGGAATATGACTTTATAAATCTGAAAATTTGTCTTTCAACAATGTTAGATTGCTAATTTCCAATGATGATAGAGGTTTGCTCAAGAAGAAATTAAGCAACAAGACTCTTACGTAATGAATGATATATATGAGCAATTAATATTGTAATATTCTGCTATTGAAGTTGAAATGTACCGTACTATTTTTTTTCGCTACTGCTATTGATCTTGGAGTGCATGGTAATATTAGTTTTTCTGCTACTGTTAGACTTTTAAGTTTGTAATATAATATTGAACTTTAAAATTAGTTTGTTGTTAAATTTGATCTTTATGTTGAATTTATTGGAAGATTTCAGTTTATTGATATTTCTTTTGTGATATTATGTCAAATCTGCAACCGTTTGTACTGAATAGAAAGTAATGAAAGAGGGGGGATGAAAAGATTTTTTTTAATATAATGTCAATTGGCAACGGCTAAAAGCCGTTTCTAAATTAAAATAAGCCATGTACAATAGCCGTTGCAAGATGGAGGATTGCAATGGGCTAAGGCCGTTGCAAAATAGGAAACTCCTATGGCTCTAGGTCGTTTCAAAATTTTAGCCACCCCTGATTTAGCAACGGCTTAAAGCTATTGCAAAATCAATTTGCAACGGCCTATAGCCGTTGCAAATCAATTTGCATCGGAGTGGTTCGGCGTGGAGCGTCGGAAGCCGCGGAGCACCGGAAGCTTAGTGGCCAAGTAATTATGTAGAACACCGCCTCATAGTTGAAATTCTACAAACTAAATGCCTATAACGTTAGACCGCTTGTTCATACGAGGGCTGATTTATTGGTGCCTACTAAACCTCTTCTTGTTGATGGGGTTAATAAATAGGATGTTCATTCATTTGTGGGACATACGCATGTTCATCCAATTCGAGTTGGAGTGTGAGTATGTCAAGATCCGGATACTCAAGAGCAACTTCCTTGTAATGTTGTTCTTGATAGTTTATATTCCAATCTGTACGTTAGTGTGACCACTAGACGCTGGAAGGGAGTAGTCGACGTTGCCGAAATCGGAATCCATAGATAATGGTCGTGAAGGCATCGTTACTAGAAATAGAGTAATGAAGATATAAATGAGTATGGATTGGAGTTATAAAGTAGTGGGGGTATTTATAAAGTGTACAAATACACAGGTGAATTTTCAAAACTCGCCCAAAGCTGAGCTTTCAAAATTCATCCAGTCCTCACCCTGAACCAAACAAGTCTATATCTGTAAATATTTCCAAAACAAGGTTAACCATGTTATAATTTCTGCAAACTAGCCTAAATTGGTTAATTATCCGTATACATATTTTTTTTAAAAAAAAATTGGTTAAATCTTTATTATAACCCAAAAGTCGGCTCGGCCCAAATTACAGCCCGTTTGTAGCATAAGGGTACTTTACATATACTTCCAACGAGAACCTTTTTGCGTCTTCACACATTCTCTGGAAAAGCACAAAAGAAAAATTTGGGTTCATTCATGGCGGACGTAAATTCTCTCTTAACCTTTCTCCAGTCGCTTCCTTCCAAACTCCACTTCCCCAATAGCAATCGTTCTCGTTCCGTTGCACTGGTAAGTAGCTTTTGCTGATCCTCCCAATCACCATTGCAATTTCTCTGTTGACAATTGCTGTGTTGACTAAAACATCTCTGCATTTTTTCTTGAAAGCACGGGAATTGCGTCCTCGCCATGTCTACCACACTGTAGCTGCGAAGCAAATCATGCTGAGCTCTACCATCACCTTCGACATGTGACTTCCATCGTTCAGGTACTCAATTTCTTCCTCCATGTTGCCAATTTGATCTGAGTTAAAGCACTTTAGATTTTGAATAGCCCACAATCATTTGCTGAAACTGCGTTCGAAAAACAAGCGGTTACGTGTTTCAGATTGTCTGTTACATAGCACGCATCTATCCTCCTTTATTATACTCCAACTACAAAGTCTTTCCTTGGTAGGTAACCTGCCTAGAATGGCCTTGTATAAGATCTGTGCCATTTTTGGTGGGGTGGATCGAGTCCAGACCACATTGCTCCAGTTTACAGTAGGGTGGATCGTCCTGATGCTCCATATATATATATATATATATATATATATATATATATATATAATAGAAAACACTGAAGATGTATGGATGTAGTGGCGGCTCTGAAATTCAGGGAAAATTGAGTAGCCGTAGGCAAAAAAGGGCACATGCAACAGTAAGTACCAAAGCATAACGTATTGCTCTAGCAAAAAATGGACACTCCCAGGGTTTAACATTGGTTCTCACTATATGTAGATCACACATGCACATCCAACTGAACTACATATTGCTTCGGTAATGTTTACAATATATATGTTGCTGCTACGACCTTTGTGCACTATGCTTTTTGGCTTTGTGTTTTAATGTTTTTTTAAAGGAGTTCCTTATAAAATAACACGATGCTACCAAAAACTATACATATAATAAGTTAATCATAGTACTTGGTATGAATTTCATCATCCATGAACGAAGTCCACATATTAATACTTCTTATCACTTCATTCGAGAGCCACAACATAAAATGAAGTCCAAGCGAAGTATGGTAATTCGAAATATCAAGTAGCATTTATTTTTACAAAGAAATTGAAGTATGAAAACTAGGGAAGATCGTGAGATTCTCTTAGAGTCAAATTCACAATATTTAAAGGACGTTGGCAACTAATTTTTGTTTCGTTTACCGAATATGATGTCTTTAATTGATTACATATTTGGAATGATAAAATTGACTTAAATGTATGCTTAATTGGTATTTATTATTTTATGAAATTTTATTTTCTAGAGGCATCTTTAAAGTTTCTCAAAGAAAACATAAATGTAGTGAAGTGTTTTATATTTTCATTTTCAACCTAAGATGCAATTTGATATGCTTATTAGTATAAAATCGTGCAATATCTTATTCTCTAACCAAGTAAAAAAACAAAAACAAAAGTATAATAAAATTATAAGTTCTTCCTGCAAAAAGAATCTACTCATAATCCTTTTTATGCTTTAGTTAAATTTCATCTTATTTCCCTTAAATTCAAACCACTTGGTGGGCATGGTTCGATCTGATGCGGTTTGAAGCCCAAACCACTTCCGCAGTGTATCAAACGGTTGATTAAAGTACAAACCAGTATATTAATTGTACAAACTATTCAATTTCATTTCAATTTTTATCATAATATTGGATTTTGGTTCGGTCAAGTTTGGACCCAATTAAATATAAAATAAGAGAATTGTTTTCATCGACATTCAACTTACAATTGTATGACATTATCATTTAAATTTTAAAATACACAGTGTAATCCCGAATTGAAAGATTAGCTTCCAACTGTATAAATACTTCAATTTTACATTAATGAAAAGTAGATTTTCTTTTAGTACATTAATCAAGCATCAACGTTGATTAATGCATAAACAATATGTTAGATAACTCAAATAAGATTATAACTAGCATTATTCAAAAAAATGATATGGAAATATTTATACTGAAACTATAAAATTTCCCCTTGTGATAACGATTATTATTAATATAACAATAAATTGCGGTGAAAATAGAATATACGTTGTCAAAAAAAATTTAGATAGAGTTAGTTATATTTTTATAATAAGATTGCTATTGTATGTATTCGGTTCGGTTTAATATGGTTGGATCAACGGTCAAACTGCAACCGAACCATATCATTGCGGGTCGTTTCGGTTTGTGGTATATGCTTTAGAGAGAGTTCCAGATCGGCTTTCCAAACCGTTTTTACAGTGCGGTATGTGCGTATTTCGTATTGCGGTGCGGTTTATACCTATCTCTGCACTGTACTATTAAAATCCCTAGTATAATGCAGACTGATGGAGTATGAGGACCAACATTTTACTTTCTATTCTTCTTTAGGATAAAGAAAGGTGTGGCTATGCTCAAATCAGGACAAACATTTTTTTATGGGATTTTGCTGACATTATGATCTTAACCATACCTTAGGATCTATTTTGAGGGATTCTAATTTTTTTTCAATTATATTTCTATTTATCGTAGTAGAAAAATATTCTTTAAAGACTAAAATTCAACATGAGAACAAAAAATGATATACATATGTAATATTGCTTTTATTGATTATTCTTATAATCAGTATATATTTATCTCTTAGGAATATGTTAATTGGCTCTAACAACATGTCAACTAGACCATCGAAACCCCTATGATCATTATTGTTCTGACCAAGCATTTCAAAGCTCCAACGATCGGTGCGACGAAACATCCAAATTAAGCCTTTTTTACTTTTCAAGTTAGGCGATCTTTTTTATTAATTACTCACTCATGCATAAGACCGCAGTTATCATGATCAAGTCATAAGTCAAACCGTGTTGACTCAACACATGAGATTTAATGGTTCAACCGGTCAAATCTTCAAAACTGTGAATTGTTTTGTTAGAAAATTGATATATTAAAATAAAAGTAATAACCAACCATCTTAAAACAAAATTCCAAGTTCGGCGGACTATAAATTGTCTTCAAAACTTGAAATCAAATGTTTTCTGAGTCTTCACATTTAAAACTTAAGTTATCATCATGTTAGAATAAGGGTTAAAAGTATCTACAATACAAGCTGACCCCTAGACTTTTAAGTACAAAGAAAATGATAACGATAATTGTTCTATTGACCGCCCTATCTTTTCAGACAAATTTGAATAGCGAAAATTTAACTGCATCCACTTTATTAGTTTATAGGATTACTACCTATTTTGCTGGTTTTCTTAAATTTTAAAATTTGATTAGTTAATCTACGCACCGTGTAATTTATCATTTTCTCAATTTTATCCTCCTATGATCCTCTTTCTTCCTTTTTCTAAGTCTAAAACGCATATAAATCCGAAAAGATCAAAAAATATTGCATATCTCAGATTTGTTACAACAAAAGTAGTTAATGTATTTCGTCTAGTTTTCTTAGAACGAATGATGGTCCATGTGTTTCAACTTTCAACATACAGTTGATTGCAGAATTCACGGCGAACATGTTGAAGTGATCGTAACGAAAACTAAAAGAATGAATTGCACAAATCAACAAATATTCATATCATGCACAAACCAAAGCATTTTCATAAATAGATTGTCTTAACTTTTCCCAGGTTAACATGAGCACATATTCATGTATATTTGTAACTATTATGTACACTATGCTTTTTGGGTTTGGGTTTTAAAGGTGTTCATTATAAAATAACATAACGCTGTAAAAAAACTATTTGGATAATAAGTTAACAAAAGCACTTGCAAAGAATTTCATCATCTAGTGTGAAGTCCACATATAAATACATGTTATTACTTCTTCTAGAGCCACAACATAAAAGGAAGTCCAAGCAAAGTATGTTTCTTCATAATATCAAGTAGTGTTTGTTTTTACAAAGAGATTGAAGCATGAAAATTTAAGAAGAACGCGAGATCTACTTGAAGTTAAACGTTGAACGATGTTAGCAACTAATTTTTGTTTTGTTTACCAAATATATTGCCTTTAACTGATTCCATATTTGGAGTGACGAAATTGATAAAAATCTATATTTAATGAGTGTATGGTTTTCTAAAATTATATTACATAGGGACATCTCTGAAGTTGCTCGACGTAAACATAAATGTAGTGAAGAGTTTTAGATTTTCAACCTAAGAAGCAATTGGATATTCTTACTCATATGAAATATTGCAATATCTTATTAACCAACCAAGTAAAACAAGAAACAAAAATGAAAGTAAAATAGAATTACAATTTCTTCATACAAATAAAATTCTACTTATAATCCTTTTTATGCTTTAGTTAATATTCAACGTATTTCTCTTAAATTTAAACCATTGCTAGTATAATGCATACTAATGCAGTATAAGGATCAACGTCTTGATTTCTTTTCTTCTGTAGGATGAAGTAAAGTGTGGTTACATTCAAATGCGGACAATCATTTTCTTAGAGAAAAACAGTAAATATGCGGCAAAATCTGTTGCAAAAGCTATTGCAAAAATGTTTAAAAAAGTATTTGCACAGATTTTGCAAAACAAACTATATCAAGTATGCAACAGAAAACAATTTGCAAAAGCTATATCAACTTAAATTTTAGAAACCGTTTTCAAATAGTTCGAAAAAACTAGGTTTGTTTATGTGACGAAAAACCAGTGCAAATGATTTATAGAAACCTGTTTGCAAAGATTTTACAAAAAACAGCTATAAAGTTCCAGTAATATGTACGTTGCCTTTCTATTTGTTTGAGTCCAGAATTCCATACGTTCTTGAACAATATTGCTTCCTCTATGGCGCAGAAGGTTAATGAGAAAATATTTCCTAATATAAAAAAGACCTACTCTAAAAAACTATACTGAAATTTGCAGAGCTCAACGAACTAATGAGAGTAATCAATGACGAAATTTAATGAGGTAGAAAAAGAGCGAATTTTAGAAGAAAGTTAAATTTTTTGTTTTGTTTGCCTCGTCTTATATATTGGTATGCGAAGGTTGGTTTAACGGTTGTAACATTTGAAAAGGTTGCGAATTTTGATCAAGTGGTGCGACCGTTTATTGTTTCCTTTTAAATTAGAACGCCGATGCGCACATGTGGGAGGCTCGGGCATATAAGCAGATGCGTGCAGTTGCGCCACCCGCTAAGATGACTTTTGCCTTATGTATCTCTTATTTCATCTAACATATGATAATGTTCCATCTTAGTATATAGCTATATAATATTTATTATATACTAGGATGTGAGACTATATATATTCCAAAACATTTAATACATTTGATAATCATTCATTTCCAATTATTAGTTTTACAGACTTTATGTGTTCTTCACTAAACCTTATAAGAATCTACTTTGGAATTTTTCTACCATTTTTGAAAGATATTGAATGACTGTTTATCATAGGAATTATCAAACCTTTTTTGTAAAAAAAATTATGTCGGTAACTGCAGTTATCAAAACTGTATAGTTTAATTTTGATAGTAATTCTCAAACAATTAAATTTTGATGTTTCGAGGAATTCTAAAATTTTAGTTATGTTTCTATTGATCGTATGGAAAAAATTTTCTTCAAACATAGAAATTAAACACTAGAATAAATAAATAATATACATATGTAATGTTACTTTTATTGATAATTCTTATAATCATTGTATATCGTTGTTAGCCCACTTTGTGAACTGGGCAACACAAAGTCGAGATGTGAAACATTGATGAACTTGGAAAGCATTATAGCGGATAGGAGCGGAGAAGATATAGCGGGTCGGATCGGAGAGGTCTTGCTGTTCGGATCGGTGAACTATTACTGTTGGAATCAAAGAGGCACAGCTGTTCGGATCGGAGAGCAACCTACTGCCAGTTGGAGCGGAGGGCTACCTTCTACAAAGACAGATCGGAACAGAGGGAAAGTGGACAAAAACTTAGCCTTGGGACAAAACCGGATCAGATCGGATATCCCGATCCGAACCTCTCATGTTCACTCCTCCGATCCGAACCCATATTCCACGTCACTCTCCCCCATGATCGCCTGATTATTCGGAGCGGTTATGACCAGTTCCTACCCACAACGTCCACTGCTTTGATGCATTGTCAACACAGAAATCCATCCGAACCCAAGTCTGATGGGATGGATAACACGTGGCTCCGATCCGGATCGGGTTCTGAGCAAATTTTCACCTATAAATACCCTGTCTAGAGACAATGAAAGGGATCTTCTTTTTGGCACTTTGAGAGTTCACCACTTTCATAACCCGAATTCCAACACTCCCGGATAATCCAAATCGTCTTTCAACATTTGTTTTTAGACAATTGAATGAATGTATGTGAGTTGTGAGAGAAATTGAGTGAATATCTCATTGTAATTGCAACAATATCATTGAGAATAGTGATTCACAAGTGGACTTAGGCTTTTCTTCGCCGAACCACTATAAATTATGTGTCTTCATTTTATTTTTGATCTTATTTCATTTTGCTTTTAGTCAATTTGGGTGTTAGAACCACTTTTTGGTTTAACATTTTGGTGCTTTCACTGAGAACCATTTGAATCCTTTGTTTTTTGGGATTATCGTTCTACTTTTTGGACCGTTGAGTTCAAAGAATTTAATCCTCAAGTTTCGACGCTCTTGAATATTTGTTGAATTGATTGTTGAAGAACTATGGCCAAAGGAAAAGGCAAAGAAGTTCAATCTAGTCGAGGAAATGGAGTTGGCGAAGATCAGTAAAATGCGGTCGTGACAAGGTCTCGTGGGCAGAGCTCAGCAGCAGGACGGACCGATACAGGAAATCCGAACCGCATTCAGGGGGAGAGCTCTGATCCGATCCGGGTAGAAGAGTCTAAAGCAGTGCATTCCCCCAACCTGAACCGACCCGAGCAACTTTCCCTACACCGACCCGACCTGGCTTTCCAGCTCCGACCCGAACAGGCTTCCCAGCTCCGAACCGACCCAATTTCCCATCTCCGAACCGACCCGTCACTTAGTGATGTTGGAGCCTCTACTCGAGCCCCTACAAACGCTTCGATTTCCCTCTCCGAACCGACCCGTCACTTAGTGATGTTGGAACCTCAACTCGAGCCCCTACAAACGCTCTGATTCTAGCCACCAGGGTCAATGATCAGGTCAATCCATCCGCACCTATTAATCAAGGAGATTTCTTGTGCCTACTTGACATGCTAGAGAGTACTAGGGAGGCTATGAAAATCCACGAGCGCACCAATCTCATGATGCAAGAAAATATGAGACTCATGAGCAGGGAAATTAGCGAACTCCGTAGGTAGAGAAACCCATCCCCGGTTCGTCACACACCAATGGATCAGTCTTCTTCTTCCGAGGAAGAGCGGCCCCGTGAACGAAGGCCGCTCGAACGACCTCATAATTTGGAGCAGCTAACGTTCGGATCTTTGGGGTCTCGCAAGGATATTGCACGAGCACTAGGAAACAATGATCCCACTCAGGGGCAAAGGTTCCAGCCCCCTCCTCCCGAGATCGACCGGGAGCATAGGGAACGAAGCAGAGCAGAAGCAGCTCAAAGTAGAAGGGCATCTCCTGAACAAGAGCCCAGAAGGAACCCGGATACCAGGGTCAGGGAACCTGAACGGCCCCTCACTAATGCTGATGTATAGGCGATGGTACGCCAGATTATGTCCGAAAGTCGAAACTACACCAATGAAGATTATGGCATTGAGCGAAGCCATACTCCTTTCACTGACGACATACTCGACTTTCAGTTTCCCCGGCGTTTTAACCTGCCGCAGATGGACAAGTACAATGGGACAACTGATCCGGGACAGCATTTGATGCGATACTCGTGGCTCATGATAGCTGCTGCTGCTCCTGACGTAGTGAAGTGTAAAGCATTCCCGATCTATTTAGAAGATGTGGCGCTGTTATGGTTTACCCGACTTCCCCCTCGTTTGGTCTTTAATTATAGGGAATTGAGCGAACGTTTTAGGAATCAGTTCCGACTACATACCCGAAAGTCCAAAAGTGTTATTGAATTACCAAGAATTAAGCAGGCGCCAGGAGAGTCTTTGAGGTCATATCTTGAACGTTTCAACTTAGCTGTGACTGAAGTTAGTGACCCGCATGAGCCCACCATCTTGATGGCTTTGAAGGAAGGAGTCGATCCTGAATCCGAGTTTGGAGATTACCTTTGTCGGAAGACATCCTCCACGAGAGAGATATTTTATGAAAAGGCCGATATTTATTTAAGACGAGAGGAGGTCAGGGCAAACCGAAAGAGAAAGTCTGAAGCGGCTTCAAAAGAAAATGTTCAGAGTAACGCCGCCGTGAAGCAGTTTGGGGAAAGTTTCGGAAAAGTTGAAGTAAATATGGGAAAAAAGGGTGGAAAAAATAATTCTAGAAACGGGGGCAACAACAATAACCGTAATGCGAATGGTAACAGAAGAAATAGAAATAGGGAAAGTGATCATAACAAAAGACCCCGATTCCAGACTTATGAGAATTATACACCGTCGAACGACACTCTAGAGAACATTTACTTGGACACATACAATGTTTTGTAATATAAAAGACCGCCACCTCGCGAATCAACTGAAAAAGAAATGGCAACTGGGAAGTTTTGTTTATTTTATGGAACTCATGGGCTTTCAACCAATGAATGTCGGCATTTGAGAGACGTGATTGAGAAGCTGTTGCGCGAAGGGAAACTGGATGAATATAAGGTTGCCCCAAGGGACAGGGGGCAAGGAGAGCAGGCTCCACAACAGATTCAATCTGCTCACAAGCCTACAGTGCAGCAGAAAGGCAAGGGAATTGTTATCAACTCCATAGTGGGTGGACCCCACCCAGCAATCCGTAGTTTTAGAGCAATGGATCAATATGTAAATGCTGCCAAGCATGTAGATGTGAATGAAGGTGATGATTTGGAAGATATCGCCCCTATAAAGCAACAAAAGACAATGTTTGATGACGTGGTATTCCGTAGCAGAGATAATACTGGGATCCAATCACCCACTGATGATCCGTTGGTCATTACTACCACCATTGGGCCGGCCTTAGTTCATAAGGTGTTAGTAGACAACGGAAGTTCTGTTAATATTTTATTTAAAAAGTCATTCGATCAGATGAAGCATGAATCTAAAGATTTGAAGCCATGTGAAGGTTGGATCAGAGGCTTCAATGGGGCGTCAACAGCTCCCATGGGGTACATAGAATTGCCCGTAACCTTGGGGCAAGGAGAACGCCGAAGAGTGCGGATGCTTCAGTTCGTAGTGTTGGACGTAGATTCGCCTTATAATGCATTTTTGGGAAGGCCTGCCCTTGCTGAGTTCAGGGCTTGCATCGCCCCTTGGTGTTTATTGCTTAAGTTCCCAACTGAAGCCGGAACTGGAGTAATGAGAAGGGATCAAGTTTCCGGATGGGCCTGCTATGTTGTCGAATTAAAGATGTTGATGAAAGGACTTAACATCGAGAGTAAAGATGCCTCGCCTCCCCCAAAGGGGGGCTCGGTGTAGCAATTAGAGGGATCGACCCCGAAGGAGTTGCCCAAAGGAACGTCTGAAGACCTGGATCCCAGAAAAGACGAGGAACCAGAGACTAGAAATGCAACTCCTAATGAAGTGACAGTGGAAATTCCCATTGATGAAGCTGATCCAACAAGAGTTTTGAAGATTGGATCTCAATTGGATCCACGTCGGGCCAAAGAACTAACGGACTTCCTTAAGGCAAACTTGGACGATTTTGCCTGGACCCACGCTGATATGTGTGGGATATCGCCATCCATCATAAGTCACTCGCTAAATGTAAACCCGAAACACCCGCCTGTGAAGCAAAAGAGACGTATGCTAGGCCCAGAGAGGTCGGCTGCTCTCAAAGAAGAAGTGGAAAAGATGAAATAGAACGGATTTATTCGAGATTCGACGTATCCCGACTAGATATCGAATCCCTTCTTAGTAAAGAAGCCGAATGGAAAGTGGCGGACTTGCATTGATTTTTCAGATTTGAACAAAGCTTGCCCGAAAGATAGTTTCCCACTTCCCAGGATTGACCAGCTTGTAGATTCGACAGCGGGACATGAACTTCTCTCTTTCATGGATGCATATTCCGGATACAACCAAATTCCTATGCATGTGCCAGATCAAGAACATACGAGCTTTATTACAAATTTGGGGTTATATTGTTATGTTCTAATGCCATTCGGATTGAAAAACGCCGGAGCCACTTATCAACACCTGGTGAACAGGATGTTTTATAATCAAATAGGGTAGACTATGGAAGTTTATGTAGATGATATGCTTGTCAAATCAAGACAGTCCTCCAGCCATACGCAAGAATTAGCCGAAATGTTTGGTATCCTGCGAAAGTATCGGATGAAGTTGAATCCTTTGAAATGTTCATTTTGAGTGGCATCAGGAAAATTTCTAGGCTTCATTGTGAGCTCCCGAGGAATTGAAATCAATCCCAGCCAAATAGCAGCGATTAGAAACATTGAAGAGCCGAGGAGAATTAAAGACGTCCAAAGTCTTGCGGGGAAAATAGCTGCGTTGAGTAGGTTTATCTCCAAAGCCACGGACAAATGTATCCCGTTTTTTGATTTGATTAAAAA
Organism: Allium sativum; assembly: GCA_030737875.1. Classification (NCBI taxonomy): domain Eukaryota; kingdom Viridiplantae; phylum Streptophyta; class Magnoliopsida; order Asparagales; family Amaryllidaceae; genus Allium; species Allium sativum. The sequence goes on from CM060924.1 coordinate 1,046,950,584, forward strand.
GGGAAAAAAGAACTTCGAATGGACTCCGGACTGTGTTGAGGCCTTTCGAAATTTATTGGAATTGCTAGAAAAACAACCGATTTTGTCAAAACCAGTGGATCATGAAGAGTTATTTGTTTACTTGGCAGTTTCGGCTCACGCTGTTAGCACAGCCTTGGTTCGAGAAGAAGACAAAGTGCAAAGGCCAGTATATTGTGTAAGCAAGAAATTGGCAGCGGCAGAACGCAACTACCTAAAGATTGAGAAGCTCGCTTACAGCCTCCTAATCGCATCCTGAAAACTTCATCACTATTTCCAAGCTCATCCAATAACTATATACACTGACCAGCCTCTGCGGCAGGTGTTGCAGAGACCCGAAGCATCGGGAAGGTTGATCAAATGGAATATAGAATTAAGTCAGTTTGATCTAAATTTTCAGCCACGAAGGTCGATCAGGGGGCAAGCTCTGGCAGATTTTATAGCAGAGTTCACTATCCCAGAGGAGGAAGTGATCAATGACACGGTGGTCAAGTCCGAAGATGAGTTAAAGATAGATTCATGGAAGCTATACACAGATGGAGCCAAAAACGACCGAAGGTCCGGAGCTGGAATCATCTTAGTTACTCTTGAAGGGCGGTCGTTATATTACGCTCTACGATTAGAATTTTCGGCGACTAACAATGACTCTGAATACGAAGCCCTGATTGTCGGGCTGAAGCTTGCTAAAGACATCGGAATAAAAATGTTGGACATATTCTGCGACTCCAAAATCGTTGTTTACCAAGTGCGAAAGGAATTTGTGGCCCGGGGACCTCGACTTATCGCCTACCTCGGGAAAATGAGAAAGCTATTGAGCAACCTTGAGCGGTACAGTATAACACATATACCAAGAGCGGAAAACCAGAAGGCAGACAAGCTGGCAAAGCTAGCTAGTTCCGACAATCCAGAAGAAACTGAAATAATTCCAATTGAAATGTTGGAATCGCCAAGCTTTGAGTCAATGGAAATTGAGTTCGCTTTCGAAGAGGAACCGGAGAAGAAGTCGTGGATGACCCCAATTAAGAACTTCCTTAAGAATGGGACACTCCCATCAAAGAAGAGTGAGAGAAGGGCTATAGTACGCAAGGCTACCAGATATGTCTTACAAGATGATACTCTTTATAGGCAATGATTTTCTATGCCCCTGTTACGATGTATAGCACACGACGACATCAGACGTGTACTAAGAGAAGTACACGAAGGTGAGTATGGAGATCAAACAGGAGGTCAGACTTTAGTGAAAAAGATATTGCGGTATGGATACTTCTGGCCCACAATTAATAAAGATGCAGCTGATTAGTCACGACGCTGCGATAAGTGCCAGAGATTCGCCAAAAACCCCAGAGCACCGTCGACCCAACTCAAATCGATGGTGAGCCCTTGGCCTTTTGCCACGTGGGGAATTGATATCATCGGAGTTCTACCGATTACTAAAGGAGGAGCGAAATATGCAATAGTCGCTGTAGAATATTTTACGAAGTGGGTGGAAGCTGAGCCATTAACCAAGATTACGGCGAGAAAGGTGATAAGTTTCGTGGTTAGAAATATTATATGCCGATTCGGGATCCCAAGGACCATTATAACTGACAATGGAACCCAGTTCGATGGTACTGAATTCAGAAATTTCTGTCAGAAGTATAAGATCGACAAACGATATACAGCGGTTGCTTATCCGCAGTCGAACGGGAAAGTTGAAGCAATAAACAAAGTTATAAAATCCATCCTCAAGAAACGGTTAGAGCGCGCAAAGGCAAAATGGGTTGACGAATTTCCCTTAGCTTTGTGGGCTTATCGAACAACATTTAAGACAGCTACTGGTCATACCCCTTTCTCTCTCTCTTTTGGTTCAGAAGCAGTAATTCCAGTAGAGCTTGAAGTTCCTTCCCACCGGGTGACGTATTATGACCCGATGACAAATCGGGCGCTCTTACTCGAGTCCCTTGATTAAATCGAAGAAAAAAGGGACGAAGCGGATTTGCGTGCGGCAAGACATCGACGTCAGATGGCACGCTATTACGACAAAAAAGTTCGTCTTAGGACTTTTGAACTAGGAGATTAGGTGCTAAAGAGAATTTTTCCATCCCTTCCTCACCTCGGTCCGAAGTGGGAAGGACCCTTTGTCTTCCAACGGAAACTTGAAAAAGGAACCTTCAAGTTAACGACCGTAGATGGTGAAGAAGTACCTAGGGCATGGAATGCCCAACACTTGATGCGATATTTGGATTAGAAATGTTGTACTCTTTATTATTTTTCTTATGAACTCTGTAATAAGGCACGACTTGCCTTAGGAAAATCTGATGATATGAATAAAGGACTATAAAGTGGATGTAGGCTACGACTTAGCAGAACCACTATAAAAATATCGTGTGTCATTTACATTCATGCATTATATATAAACATTCATCGATTATTCTGTAGTGATTATGGAATATAAGATGATTTAAAACCGGAAAGGTTGAGAACAGTTTAAACGTAAGAAAAAGCACAACGACTATTTGTGCGATAAGACGTAAAAAATGGGCAAACGACATTCTTAACTCTAACTCTCCAGAGAGAGAGAGAGTATAAAAGCGTCTCCGATTGAGCGCTGAGAAAGAGCTCCTTCCCTGCTGAAGGATCGGGAAGTGAATAAATCGCTGAGCTCGAACTCTAACTCTCCAGGGAGCGGGAGAGTATAAAAGGACAGGAAGACGACGTCCTCTTAGGCGTGAAGGTGCACCCAAACAAGAGACCGCCTCAGTAAGAACTCTAACCTGAATATAAGACAGGAGAGTATAAAAGAAATGCCAGAAAAAACGACAGGCATAGACGACACAGAAAATGCAATCCCATCAGAAAATCGGGAGCATTCATATTACTTGGTTAAGCCTTAAATAGTTTTTTGAGATTGACTGGGGGCATATATGTATACACATATTTTCTCCCTCCGTAATTTCATTTCATAACTATAGTAAGACATGCATTCATACATAAGTGCAGAACTAATGACTAACAGATATTGCGGAAAATGAATTATTTTTTATTTACGAATGAATGAATTTGTACAGGAAAATAACCAAAAAGAAGGTGCAAGAGCCACCCTCATAGCAACAATTATTGGTCAACCAAATGCTAAAACAACACAAGACAACCCACTATTTAGATTTCGAGTGAGGCTTGGACTTCTTGGTGGCTTTCTCCGCATCCTTTGCCTCTCTCTCAGCCTCCGTCAAGAAGCGCTTTGATTTTTTCTTTCCTGAAGATGCAGCACTGGAATCGGTTGACTTCTTCCCGGAGGGCGGAGCGCTGGAATCAAGAGAAGATTTTTTAGCGAGTTCCTCTGTAATAGATCTAGTTGAAAGCTTAACAACTAACCTTGATCCCACATCAACAACTGCGAGAGGCTTGAGGATTTCAGGGTCTAAGTCTTCAGCTTTTAACTGCAAGCGTTTATCTTGGTCAGCTTTCATTGCAGCCAAAGTAACATCATCTGCACTTTTCGACTCCCCGACTATTGCTACTTCTGGATCTTCCTCATGTCCTCCGTCGCCGCCATTATCCTTTAAGGCTGCTATCATTTCTTCATCATGGGGATTTTCAGCCTTAGATGGTTCGCTTCCTTCTCCCAAATCTATAGGAGCAGCCTTGTCCTTCCCCTCTTTTGCCTTCTCCGTAGGCTCTGCCCTAGACGCGGCTCCCTGAGTCACATCTGTCTTTCCGGATGGCTCAATACCTACAGAGTGAGAAGCAACAGTTATCAACTCAGGAGAAAATAATGGGTTTTTCATCGATTGCTCAATCACGTGGCGAAAGGTAGAAATAGCCTTGACAAATTAAGGAGAAAATGTAGGCATACCTTCCGAAGACTTCTCGGCAGGGGCAACTGGTGTCTCTGATGCCATTACGGGGATAGGGGATAGCACAGTTGTTCGAGGGATTCCCGGGTTTTCAGGATCATACCCCTCTACTTCAGAAGTTGCGGGGGTAGTAGAAGAGGAACCAGCCTCGGGAACGTTCTTCTGTTTAGTCCTCCGCCTCTCTTCCTCCATAGCATCAACAATGAGGCGGCGCCCTTCAGTTAGGCGTTCTGGCTCATCATCCCTTAATTATTTCTCCATCAGCTTGTCCTCATCGATGGAATCAACCTTGAGCTCCTTTTTTCCCACTCAACGATCTGACTCAATACTTGGACTAGAGTAGATGGATAATCCTCAATCCAAGAAATGTTCCAGCGACGGATGATATGTGCAAAGAATTCAATCATTAATTCGCCGAAACCCTGAATCTCTGCCTCCGCCTCTGACAATTGTTTGTGGGCCTCCTCAGCGGATTTGATAGCACATTCGACGTTGCCCTCCGCCAGGGCAGCTCTGTTCTCCGCCTCCATTAGCTTTGAAGCCAACTCAACATTATTCTTTTCTAGCTCAGCATTCCCCCTTGCTAACTCGGCATTTTTCATTCAAGGTTAGCGTAAGCAAGGCGCGTCTTAGCGACATCTGACTTAGCATCTTCAGCTTGCTTTTTTAACTCAGAACGCTCTCGAGTGTGAGATTCAAGCAAATCATGATAACGTTTTTGCATATCTTCAAATTGTTGTTTGAAGCTAGTAGCATCCCTTTGAGAAACAGCAAGATGGGCCTGTGTGTCCTCCAAATCTTTTCCTAGATTCTTTAAGGCCTTTGCATCTTCTTCCGCGGTTTTTTGCATTGAATCAGTATTCTTGATTAGAGTACGAATGATTCTGGAAAGTTGGCGTGAATATTTGAACATTTCAGAATACTGCTTTTCGACCGCATCTATTTTTGCTTTGGCCTCATCTGCCCACCTGGAAGAAATTGGCTCGAGGGCAGGTAAAAAAGTCAGGTTCTCGAAGTAATGTTCGGGAAACTGCTCCTCCAAATACGCCCGCTTGATTGCAGTTTCAGCATCTAGTGGTGGAGGGGCGGGGATCGTCAATTCGGTATCCCTGTGCGTTGAGGATTCAATAGTCTCTTTATCTATCCTAGGCCGTTTAGTAGAGACTTTGCGTTTACTTCGTGACTCAGTATCTTTCGGCGGACTTCTCTCCCTGCTGCACTTTCCTTGGGAAGAGGTGGAGTCTTTCGGTTGCGGCCTATCCTCTTCCCGACGGCCTTGATAACCTTTATATCTTCCCGGGTCCGTTCGAACAGGTGAGCGAGAATGCGAAGTTCGAGGGCGATAAGGTTCATAAGGCCTTCTCTCCTCCCTACTGCGATCGTCGCGGCGATCGTACTCAATATCATGAGGTGGGTTAGACATGTTGCGGCGTAGCTTCCTGATATCATAGTAGGATCAGGACATCGTACCTGCACAATAAGACAAATGAAATTCAGAATCAATAGTTTCACAGAGAGAGAGAGGTGCAATGAGTGGTAATGCTATTGTGTAAAGTGTGTCCTAAGTGGTGTGTTTCTCCCCAACCAACCCGAGTCCGAAGCTAGACTAGTACGGGCAGGCTCTTTGGCCTTAGCAGGAGTGGTCTCTTCAGAAGAAGTGAAAACGAAAGGATCCTTCCTAAAATCCTGTGAAGTGTATATAGTTTCAGGTAAGGGGAGATCTCCCAAACCCTGAAATAATGGGTCATCAATGATAGGGACATCTCCCTCGAAAGCATCAGTTGGCGACTCTTTAGAAGACGTTGACCTCTCTGGAGAAATGGCATCTTCAGGAACGGTATACCCTTCGCGATGTTTTTCGGCCAAGTTAGCCAATTCATCATCTTGAGTAGAGGATGGAGAGGGAGAAGTTTGGAGAGGCACTGCAAGAGCTCCCGAACCTTCCCCTGTCTCTGGGACTACATCCACTGGAGGAATATAAACATATGGAGTCGTCCTGTGACCGTTGCTACGAGTAACGGATAACAAACCATGAAAATGAAGATACTCATCCTTAAGGACTTCATCAATAGTCAAGAACTTCTGATCGCCATTAAGGAGCTGGTGCATCCGGTCAAAGAACACCTGGTCTGATATTTGTTTTGGGTTGTCGACTGCAAACAAAAAGAAAAACGAGTTAAGGCGATGACTTGAATGTATAGAGCCAAGATTTAGAAAATCAGTGCTTTACTTGATTTCGTCCACCTCCTGGCACACCCAGGCTGCTGCTTCACATAAAACCATTCCAGCCTGGAATCTCCAGCTTTACTACTGAATGGCGCTGAAATTATCTTCCTCTTAGGGACAGACTCAAAATAGCAAAAAGAAGGAGTCTCTCGAGTCCGATGCTTGAAGTTGTAGAAGAAATGAACGTCATCGAAAGTGAGTTCTATGCCTAAGATCTCACGGTATGCTACATATAAGTTGTGTAAGTAAGCATAAGAATTGGGATGCAGCTGCATGGGGGCAATCCGCATTTGTCTTAAAAAATCAACAATGAAGGGAGAAAATGGAGGGATAGCACCGACCATGCACATCAACCGAGTAATTGCCATATACCCTTCTGGAGGGTTGTGGGGACAGTCAGTTCTCGAAGGTACTAGGGTGTCCCTTTGTAGTATCCCGTATTTTAAACAAATTCGGATGAGTCTGTCATTGTCGATTGTTGATTCAACAGAGTCTTGCGGTGATTCCAATATGGCAGCCGATTCAAATTCATCAGGAGCTCAGTCGTCACCAATCCCTCCTTCCTGTTCAAAACCTAAAGAAGCTTCATCCTTCGAAGACACATTGTCACTTTCACGATTTCCAACCTCGTAATCTGGACCCTTGTCATTCCATTCTGGATCCGAAGTGGAAGATATGTCCTCGAGAGTAACTTTGTTGGATGTCTCCGGGGCCTCTTTCTTCTCAGCTTGTCTAGAAGAGCGTCTGGGTCTCATGGTCATGAAACTATTGAAGAAGCAATAACACAAATTAGAGTAAATTAGCCCATATCCCCCCGTGCATGTGCGCAAACTAAAGTATAAACAGTGTATGCGGAAAGTGTAAAGTAAATGTTTAAAAGTGCGATGCAAAATTTTGGCTAAGTATAAAGGATTGAAGTAGTTCTTGATGTCCAGTTACGTTCGCAAGGCACTATCCTAACTGTCCATTAAGTTGAAGGTTATGCCAAAAGTTGATTGGGCCAGTTAAACAAGTTTTTATGCATTAAGATGAACAACCCTTCGGTTCGGTTCGGGCGCATTCATTGGGATCGGATCGGGGGTGTGGCCTCGTCTTGGGCTCGGATAAACTTTGAAGCTCAGAAATCAAAATCGGATCGGCTCGGAGGTAGAGTCCCCTAACGGTTCGGATCGGATCACGTAGTCATACTTCTCCTCCTTTTATCTTACAATCCGATCCGATCAGGTTAGGAAAGCTCCCTTCCCCCTTTTTTACCTACTTGCTCAGACCCGATCCGATCTTCTGAACTTCTTTTCTTTTTTCCTTTCTTTACTTGCCCCGACCCGATCCGACTTCCTGAACCTCATTTCTTTTCCCTCTCATCCGTCTTCTATACTCCAACCCGAACCGATCCACTCAATCCTCTTCTTCTTCTTCCCCTTCCTCAACCACATTCAAATCCACATCCATCTCCAAAGCTCTAGTTAACGACGAGTGCATGCCTCATTTAACCTCTCAGCGCCTTGAGATGGTGGTAGAACCACCCACGACGACGGCAGGGGAGGAGGAAGACACGACATCGAAGCAGGAGAGGATCAGTGCTCAAATTATTCGAAATCAACCACATATCTCAATTGAAACCCGTTGTTACAAAATTGATTGAAGCTTCAAAACCTACCGAGGTGTTTAAATCGAAGATTGGCGAGATAATTTCAGATTTTCTAAGATCCTGAAAGTTAGAGTTTCAGAGTAGAATCGGTCAGGCGAAGAGCAATGAAGAAAGAAAGAAAGAAAGGAAAGAGGAGGCGGACGATGGACTTATATACAGTCGAGGTGACTATTTGTATTCCCATCCTATTTTTCCGTTCGGACCGGTTCGAAGGCCCAGTGGTGAAGCCTGGCCCGCTAGTCCAAAGTACAATAGAATTGGAAGGGGACCCGTTCGGGTCAGAATCCGAACCGAACAGGATGTCATATCTTAGCTTGGCTCACTAGTCTAATGAGAAATAGAAGGAAGAGGGGGACCTGTTCGGATCGGGAACCGAACCGAACGGAAAGTTGTAACCCAGCCTGGCATATGAATTAAATTAAAATTTAAAGAAGAGGATGAAAGCATGAGGAAAGTTGAAGGAAAGATGACCTAGCAGGCGATATGCAATGACAATCAAAGCATGCTCCGTCTCCAACAGAAGCATCCTTTGAGGGGGCAAAATGTTAGCCCACTTTGTGAACTGGGCAACACAAAGTCGAGATGTGAAACATTGAAGAACTTGGAAAGCATTATAGCGGATCAGAGCGGAGAAGATATAGTGGGTCGGATCGGAGAGGTCTTACTGTTCGGATCGGTGAACTATTACTGTTGGAATCAGAGAGGCACAGCTGTTCGGATCGGAGAGCAACCTACTGCCAGTTGATGCGGAGGGCTACCTGCTACAAAGACAGATCGAAACGGAGGGAAAGTGGACGAAGACTTAGCCTTGGGACAAAACCGGATCGGATCGGATATCCAGATTCGAACCCCTCCTGTACACTCCTCCGATCCGAACACATATTCCACTTCACTCTCCCCCATGATCGCCTGGTTATTTGGAGCGATTATGACCAGTTCCTACCCATAACATCCACTGCTTTGATGCGTTGTCAACACAGAAATCCATCCGAACCCGAGGCTGATGGGATGGATGACACGTGGCTCCGATCCGGATCGGGTTCTGAGCAAATTTTCACTTATAAATACCCTGTCTGGAGACAATGAAAGGGATCTTCTTTTTGGTATTTTGAGAGTTCAACCACTTTCGTAACCCGAATTCCAATACTCCCGGATAATCCAAATCGTCTTTCAACATTTGTTTTTAGACAATTGAATGAATGTATGTGAGTTGTGAGAGAAATTGAGTGAATATCTCATTGTAATTGCAACAATATCATTGAGAATAGTGATTCACAAGTGGACATAGGCTTTTCTTCGCTGAACCACTATAAATTCTTTGTCTTCATTTTATTTTTGATCTTATTTCATTTTGCTTTTAGTCAATTTGGGTGTTAGAACCACTTTTTGGTCTAACAATCGTACTCTTAGGAACATGTCAATTAACTCTAGCAAGTCATGATAATAAAAAACTCCATGGCCATAGTTGGTCCGATCAGACTATTAAAACTCAAAATAATTTGGCCAGTCAAAAACTTGACAATATGTCTTCAAGGCAAGAATCTAATATTTTCTATGTCTGCACTGTTAAAACTCGGATGGACCGAAAATCAGCTGCTCCCCTGGACCCAGCTGATTAAGAAACCTTGATTTCCTCCATTTTGCAATTAGACCCTAAAAATGTGGATTTAATTGCAAAATAGGGAAATCGTCGTTAAAATTATGGATAAGATTTTTTACTGATTCTTGTAATCAATTAATTATGGGCAATAAATTGGAAAGATGTGGGAGAGATATTTGATTTGATTAATCAATCAATTCTTGGTATATGTGGCAACAAATTTGGAAGGAATGAGAAGTTACATTATTTGATTGGAGTAATCAATAAAATATAATATACAGGGAAACTATCATAAATATGCAAGATTCGCATTGACATCAAATCAAGGAAATCCAGAAACTTTTCATGCTCATATTCAGGCGAGTGTTCATCGTTATCCTTATAAATAGGGAGGCATGTAACAACCCGAGATTCGATAGACCAAATTTTTCTCAAAATCCAGTCCATCGAACCCCGAGCTGAGTGTCCTGGTATCCTGCAGAGAAGACAGAGAAAGAAAACATATCAGAACTTGATAAAGCAACTCACAGCAGAAGTAATTAAATATAGTTTTTCCGGACATAACTATACCTTGTTGGTAATACTGCTATGTCAGTATTTAAGCTATATCATCTCTGTCTTGCACCTAACCTGCACATGTTTTGAGGAGGGGGTCAGAACATAAGTTCTGTGTGAGTGTAATTATAATAAACTCATGTATACTCTACATATACCATTCGGTTACGGTTTCTGGTCCCGTTAGGTTATTTACCAAATTGGTCTTTTTGACCCAACCCGTGTCATTCCCACTCGCTATCATAATAACCCAACTCGTACAGTCCTTTCATGAATGTGTACAATCCCTTAACGTCATTACTACGGGCCCTAAGCCTGTTTTCCATACTACCTTACCGTAGTTCCATCATCCTAGAGAACTCGTTCGGTTGGAATTCGTGCCACCTAGGACCACTAGAGATTATGCTACCAATGAACGTTTCAGTGTCTCGGTTTGGGGTTTGGCCACCTAGGACCACTAGGGATTATGCCACCTGTCAACCGCGCCCTTTTATCCCACGTATGTATCGTGAACCTTTTTCCATGTCTAGACGCACATGTTCCTCAATGTGCCATCCGAGTTCCGTGCCAGGGCAAATCAAGAAATACGGAACTCGGTCGGGAGCTTTAAGTCGTCTGCTGATGCAGATATAATGGTCTGTTTTTGTACCCGTGGCTATGGTCCCACGTGACCCCTCCCTCAACTACTAAAAGGCAATCCAAGAAAAATCATGTATGAGCACTTCACTAAGGCCCATCGATGCCCACTTTCAGATAGCCAACCTCACCCATAACTCGATAGCTAGTATATGGTCTTTTGGGAATTCCCTGCCTTTCCGTACGTACACATTGACTAAAGATGGTAGGTAGTCGGCGACATGCTATCCCGGGGCAAAATCAAGTATCGTCGACTCAACGCTAATCCATTCCAGTCTTTAGGTCGCTCGCATAGCAACCAAGGCATACTCTTGGCTCTTCTACCGCAAACCTTTACCCCTGTGAGGCCGGGTTTCATGGACCAACTGCCACCTCACAGAGGGATAACAAGAGTACCCTCACGTCCCCCGAAGCTACTGCTTCGCCACCCAGTTCGTTGGAGCTTTTTATCCAAGTCAAATAAGTTGCTCCTCCTCGTATACTAAGCGATGACCTACCGTATCAGGTTACTCATCATTTATGAACTAGTCTCATGTCCTTGGCTAAGAATTATTACTTAGTTATCCTTAACTAAGGTTTACCACTTAGCTTCTCGTCCCGCTATCCTTGTTAACCACGATTTTCAACCTAGTCCCCTGAGCTAGGGTTTTGCCAAATGGGTTAAGTGTTGATATCCAAGTTCATGACTTAACCCGCCTACGAATCATGACAAGATTGGCTAAGTACTCAAGTTCAAGGTTTTGCCCTACAAGTTGGTTAAGTGTACTAAGAAGCTCATGACTTAACCCTATCATATCAAATTGGTTAAGTATTTATTTGTCTTAACATTATCAGATTATCATGTTAGATTGATTAAGCATAGATTATCTTAATCCCATCAGATTATCGAGTCGGATTGGTTAAGTATAGGTTAACTTAACCCCATCCACTAATCGTATACAATGGTTAAGCCTAATTTAAAAAGTCTTGTGACTTAACCCTACCAGGTCCACCTATTAGATTGGTTAAGTATAGGTTACTTAACCTCATCAAATCATCACGTATAATTGGTTAAGTATAAGTTACTTAACCCCATTAAATTATCATGTTAAATTGTTTAAGTATTGGTTACTTATCCTCATTGAATTACCAAGTTTAGATTGGTTAAGTGTTTAACTTAACCCCATCGAATTACCGTGTTTAGATTAGTTAAGTATAGGTTACTTAACCCCATCTAATTACCGAGTCGGATTAGTTAAGCGTAAATTACTTAACCTCATCCCCTAATTGTCTTGTATGGTTAAGTATCATTAAGGAACCAAGTCCGGTTTAACTTAACCCACCCATTCATGTCATATCAGTTAAGTGTCATTAGTCAAAATTACCTAACCTTTTCATGTGGCATTAATTAGATTAATGCACCTCAACCTCTCACATTAGACTTTGTTGTGGCTACTAGTTAAGCCGGGCGGGTCCGGGTAGATTTACACCACAACCTAGTCTAACCTCGGGTTTTAAGTGCTACGTGACCAACTACCCACATTCGGTCCTATTGTTTGTAGCCACTAGTTAAGCCGGGCGGGTCCGGGTAGATTTATGCTACAAACTCAACCCAACCTAGAGTTGGCCACTTTCATGTTTGGTCTAGTGTCTTGTTCATAATCATGTTTTTCAAGCATAATCATATGCTAACTTTCGTGCTATGTTTTCAAGTCATGTCTCATGTCATTTAAACTTTGCCTAACTACCCATAACGTTTTCCACATCGCACGTATATTTGCATCAACACGAATAGATCAAGAGGGAACATATAAACATGACAAAGTGGGCGTAAAATGGCAAAGTAGTCACAAGTTAAACATGGTGAGGCTAAGGGTATCCTACACAACTTGCATATGTGGTGTTTTGTTCCTAAACATGTATGACACTAACTTAGCAACATAGGGGGATAGCATGGCAAAAGTGAATCATACATGTAACTAGCATTAAGTTTTAGCATCATAGGCAAGTTATCATAAGGTTCATGAAGTGTTATAGGTTGCATTGTGCAAAATCACCACATAAAGCTCATGGCTTTCTACCTAAAAGTCAACATGAATATTACTAGGTTCATGATAGGTAAGCATTAGGTCCTCAAGCGTTACGCAAATCCTATTTTAACTTGCTATATGTTCATGCTAATTCCAATCCATGATTCATATGTTCGAACGATCATAGCATTTTACACAAAAGGTTGTTATAACACCACTCACCTAGGTTGGTGCCTTCTATGCAACGATTAAATCTCGCTTTATGTTGATTTCATGCCAAGAATTGATCTTTCAACCTCCTTGTGTTATTTGAATCCGAATTCCTCTCTTTTCCCTTGCGTAGTCCTCTTGGCTCCAAGTTCTTCATCCAAAGTCGTCACCTTTCTTGGCCTAAACCTCCTTAGTTACAAGAAGAGAGCTTTTGTGGAGACAAGGGTGAAGAAGTGGGCCTAAAATCCATTTGGAGGAGAGGGAGGTAAGTCTAGAAATCGGCATGGCTTCGCTGTGGAGTATGGTGATCATTACAAGGGGTCTAGGGGTCTATTTATAGCTGCAGGGTCATAATTCTCGTCCAAGAAACCAGCATACACGCATCAGAACATTCCAGATACGTTTCTGGAAAATTTGGGTCAGGTCGACCCCCAGGTCGACTCTAGAGTCGACCTGGTTGGGGGCAGGTCGACCCCATGGTCGACTCTAGTGTCGACCTGGTTGGGGTGGGTCGACTCCCCAATCGACCCCCCTGTCGACCTGCTTTCCTGCCGGGAAAATTTCCCACCTTTTCTTTTTGGACTTGAATTTCGAATCTGATTTTCGTTTGAACTGTTTTTAAAATTCTGAAACTTCGCGCGGTCATAACTTCTTCGTACGGAGTCCGTTTTACGAAATTTCGGACTCGTTTTCATGTAGAATTCCGAGACGAACATCATGGTGAAGTCTGTATAACTAGATTCTGAATATTTACTTTAAATATTCTTTATTTTCCATCATTCTTAATTAATTCGCTCCGCGTGTCGCCATTGTGTTGTACCATCTTGGAATATATATATATATTTTTACATATTATATTTCTTATTTATTCTCAAGTCATAAAAATACGGGGTATTACATTCTCCTACCCTTAAGGAATTTCGTCCCCGAAATTCAACAAGAGTGAGATTAATATCCCTCCGTAACCATCCAAAAAGTGTTCAGTCAACTGTTGCAACCATGTGTGCATGTGCAAAGTGAATCACATTGCAATAAAATATGTATGCCTAACTTTTGGTACCACCTATATGGATGCAATTTTTAAAGAAAAATTCTTTTTCAAAGTATGATGCCCGCACCCTAAATATACTTGCAATTCTAAATGAATGCAGAAATTTTTGAAAATGTTTTTCAACCAAATTTTTCCCATACCCTTATAAAATAATAGTGCAGTTCAGCCAATTGTCGCATCCAGAGCCTATCATCCATTTTTAAATTTAGAAAAAATCTAATTTTTCTAAATATCATATAAGGGAAAAAACCTATATTTTTCCCGTTTATCGTATTTTCTTTGTCTATTCATTGCAACTTTTATTGCGGCATAATATTTTTCATGGTTGTATAATCACGACAATTTTATCAGAACAATAATTCGTGCATTACTTCTAGATAATTCTAATACATCGTTACAACTAGATAAACAAAGAAATAGCTGAACATCGTGGAAATAAAATACTACTCTACGGGTATATTAGCATAGGCCCAATCTACCGGAAGAGACTACGGATAAGCCTCTCTATACTATCAAGCTTTTCCCCCTGCTGTTGGTTCCCTTGCCTAACCTCCATCTGCAAATCCTGTAGCCCTGATCCCAACTGGTCATACGAAGTGCTCATATCCTGCAACATCTGCTGTTGAGTCTGCCCAAACTCAACCTGTGTCCGGAGCATCTCCTGCTGGGCCCTCAGGATATCCTGCTGATCTCTAACCAGGTGGGTCTGTCTCTCAGAGACGGCCCTCAACTCAGCCCTCCAATCTGTGTCCTGGGACTCCCAGGGATCCCATGCAGAAGTAACTGAAGTCCCCCAACCTGGAGCCTGAGAGGTTCCCCAATCTGGAGCCTTAGAGGTCCCCCAATCTGGAGCCTGAGAGGTCCAAGCGCCTCTCCAAGCCTGCTCTGTCTGTGCTGGACTACACTCTTCGGGCTGTACATGCGAGGGTTCTTCGGCATGTTCTTGCTGAAAATCATGTTTCCCCTGTGGCTCTTCTTCCTGCTCCTCTTCTTCCCCGAACAAATCGTGCTCCATGGGTAGCGGCTCAAGTAAACTATGTAAGGTGATACCCATTCTTGATAGTACGGCCGAGTCGATAACATTGGAGGGATGGTTAGGAGGTGAGACAAAATTCTCCCTATGCAAATCAATGCCGCTCTGTGCAAACACTATGGTCCATAAATTCCCAAAACAAATATTCGAATGTCTCGTATCTCTAGCATAGTCATAGTGTAGCAAAATAATGCGTGCCCAATTCATCTCTAAACCCCCAAAAATAGCATAAGTGGCACGCCTTACAACAGTCGAAATTCTATCAAATCCAGCATCTGTCCCACAAGATTGTATTGCAAAATTCTGATAACCAACCTAGCTAGCGGGTGTAGATGTTCATTATCCCAAATTCTTACAAATTCATCTTTAAAAATTCTACGCCACACAAGCATATCATTCATTTCCACATCCTATGTATCCATTCCCGTAACCCGAATGTTTAACATTTCCCCAAAATGAACCTCATTGAAAAATATCGGGGTACCCTTAACCATTGAACTAAAGGTTATAAGACCTTCATTATCCGTACCAATAATTAAATTTGCATTGAAAAGCCTTACCAACCGCTTGTAAACTCTTCGTTCGGCGGTGTGCATGTCCAAAATGGAAGACAAGCCCGCATTCACAAACAACTCCTCTACGGGTGTCGCAACAAAATCGGCAAACTTCACCGGACGTCCCAACAATAATTTCAACCCCGCGGTCGCTACAAACTTCTTGACTATGTCTTCTTGCTCATCGCACCACTCAATTTCTTGTGGTGTTAGTTGAGGGTAAAGCTCATAGAGATTTGCCATAGCGATTTGGGTGCGAATTGGAAGAGGAGATGGCTAGATCCGGATAGAGGGTATTGTTAGCTTCGATTTAAGACCGATTTTGGGAAAAATAGTGGAGATTTGGAGGAGTAGGAGATGGAGGAAGTGGAGAATGGGGTGGGTTCTTTGAGAGGAATGCTTGCTGGAAGAAAAGCACAAAAGTGTGCTGTTGGAGCTGAAGGCCACGGCCTTCGTGGCCTTTATTATTTTTTATTCCTCAGCTACAGGGGGGTCGACTCGGTAGTCGACCCGCCCAGTGGGAGTCGACTCCCGAGTCGACCTGCCCCTTTTTTTTCTCGTGGGTTATCCGTGGCGATTCTTCGTCTATTTCGCAATGGTCCACCTCCACTGCTTGTGTCACACCGCCGGTTCACAACTTGACGTGCACACTGATCGTGTCGGTTTCGATTCCATGAAACAAAATCTTATGCGGAACACACGATCTCAAAAATATCCAAATTTGTGTACACTTCCTAATTTTCACTTAACGGTTCAAAAATTACCTTGTATTCCATTTTCAGTGTACGGGGGTAAGAGTTCCATTTCTTTCTAAACTTAGTTCTTAAGCAGGCTCCACTAAACCTAGATTTTTATATACCATGCAATGTTTATATTTTTCCCGAAAATACAAATACGCTCACTCGTAATTTTTCCCAGGGAAAACTAAACCTATGCTCTGATACCAGATGTAACAACCCGAGATTCGATAGACCGAATTTTTCTCAAAATCCAGTCCATCGAACCCCGAGCTGAGTGTCCTGGTATCCTGCAGAGAAGACAGAGAAAGAAAACATGTCAGAACTTGATAAAGCAACTCGCAGCAGAAGTAATTAAATATAGTTTTTCCGGATGTAACTGTACCTTGTTGGTAATACTGCTATGTCAGTATTTAAGCTATATCATCTCTGTCTTGCACCTAACCTGCACATGTTTTGAGGAGGGGGTCAGAACATAAGTTCTGTGTGAGTGTAATTATAATAAACTCATGTATACTCTACATATACCATTCGGTTACGGTTTCTGGTCCCGTTAGGTTATTTACCAAATTGGTCTTTTTGACCCAACCCGTGTCATTCCCACTCGCTATCATAATAACCCAACTCGTACAGTCCTTTCATGAATGTGTACAATCCCTTAACGTCATTACTACGGGCCCTAAGCCTGTTTTCCATACTACCTTACCGTAGTTCCATCATCCTAGAGAACTCGTTCGGTTGGAATTTGTGCCACCTAGGACCAATAGGGATTATGCTACCAATGAACGTTTCAGTGTCTCGGTTTGGTTTTTGGCCACCTAGGACCACTAGGGATTATGCCACCCGTCAACCGCGCCCTTTTATCCCACGTATGTATCGTGAACCGTTTTCCATGTCTAGACGCACATGTTCCTCAATGTGCCATCCGAGTTCCGTGCCAGGGCAAATAAAGAAATACGGAACTCGGTCGGGAGCTTTAAGTCGTCTGCTGATGCAGATATCAAGGTCTGTTTTTGTACCCGTGGCTATGGTCCCACGTGACCCCTCCCTCAACTACTGAAAGGCGATCCAAGAAAAATCATGTATGAGAACTTCACTAAGGCCCATCGATGCCCACTTTCAGATAGCCAACCTCACCCATAACTCGATAGCTAGTATATGGTCTTTTGGGAGTTCCCTGCCTTTCCGTACGTACACGATTGACTAAAGATGGTAGGTAGTCGGCGACATGCTATCCCGGGGCAAAATCAAGTATCGTCAACTCCACGCTAATCCATCCCAGTCTTTAGGTCGCTCGCATAGCAACCAAGGCATACTCTTGGCTCTTCTACCGCAGACCTTAACCCCTGTGAGGTCGGGTTTCATGGACCAACTGTCACCTCATAGAGGGATACCAAGAGTACCCTTACGTCCCCCGAAGATACTGCTTCACCACCCAGTTCGTTGGAGCTTTTTATCCAAGTCAAATAAGTTGCTCCTCCTACCGTATCAGGTTACTCATCATTTATGAACTAGTCTCATGTCCTTGGCTAAGAATTATTACTTAGTTATCCTTAACTAAGGTTTACCACTTAGCTTCTCGTCCTGCTATCATTGTTAACCACGATTTTCGTCCTAGTCCCTTGAGCTAGGGTTTTGCCAAATGGGTTAAGTGTTGTTATCCAAGTTCATGACTTAACCCACCTACGAATCATGACAAGATTGGCTAAGTACTCAAGTTCAAGGTTTAGCCCTACAAGTTGGTTAAGTGTACTAAGAAGCTCATGACTTAACCCTATCATATCAAATTGGTTAAGTATTTATTTGTCTTAACCCTACCAGATTATCATGTTAGATTGATTAAGCATACATTATCTTAATCCCATCAGATTATCGAGTCGGATTGGTTAAGTATAGGTTAACTTAACCCCATCCAATAATCGTATACAATGGTTAAGCCTAATTTAAAAAGTCTTGTGACTTAACCCTACCAGGTCCACCTATTAGATTGGTTAAGTATAGGTTACTTAACCTCATCAAATCATCACGTATAATTGGTTAAGTATAAGTTACTTAACCCCATTAAATTATCATGTTAAATTGGTTAAGTATTGGTTACTTATCCTCATAGAATTACCAAGTTTAGATTGGTTAAGTGTTTAACTTAACCCCATCGAATAACCGTGTTTAGATTAGCTAAGTATAGGTTACTTAACCCCATCTAATTATCGAGTCGGATTAGTTAAGCGTAAATTACTTAACCCCATTCCCTAATTGTCTTGTATGGTTAAGTATCATTAAGGAACCAAGTCCGGTTTAACTTAACCCACCCATTCATGTCATATCGGTTAAGTGTCATTAGTCAAAATTACCTAACCTTTTCATGTGGCATTAATTAGATTAATGCACCTCAACCTCTCACATTAGACTTAGTCTAGTGTCTTGTTCATAATCTTGTTTTTCAAGCATAATCATATGCTAACTTTCGTGCTATGTTTTCAAGTCATGTCTCATGTCATTTAAACCTTGCCTAACTACCCATAACGTTTTCCACATCGCACGTATATTTGCATCAACACGAATAGATCAAGAGGGAACATATAAACATGACAAAGTGGGCGTAAAATGGCAAAGTAGTCACAAGTTAAACATGGCGAGGCTAAGGGTATCCTACACAACTTTCATATGTGGTGTTTTTTTCCTAAACATGTATGACACTAACTTAGCAACATAGGGGGATAGCACGGCAAAAGTGAATCATACATGTAACTAGCATTAAGTTTTAGCATCATAGGCAAGTTATCATAAGGTTCATGAAGTGTTATAGGTTGCATTGTGCAAAATCACCACATAAAGCTCATGGCTTTCTACCTAAAAGTCAACTTGAACGTTACAAGGTTCATGATAGGTAAGCATTAGGTCCTCAAGCGTTACGCAAATCCTATTTTAACTTGCTATATGTTCATGCTAATTCCAATCCATGATTCATATGTTTGAACGATCATAGCATTTTACACAAAAGGTTGTTATAACACCACTCACCTAGGTTGGTGCCTTCTATGCAACGATTAAATCTCGCTTTATGTTGATTTCATGCCAAGAATTGATCTTTCAACCTCCTTGTGTTATTTGAATCCGAACTCCTCTCTTTTCCCTTGCGTAATCCCCTTGGCTCCAAGTTCTTCATCCAAAGTCATCACCTTTCTTGGCCTAAACCTCCTTAGTTACAAGAAGAGAGCTTTTGGGGAGACAAGGGTGAAGAAGTGGGCCTAAAATCCATTTGGAGGTGAGGGAAGTAAGTCTAGAAACCGGCATGGCTTCGCCGTGGAGTATGGTGATCATTTCAAGGGGTCTAGGGGTCTATTTATAGCTGCAGGGTCATAATTCTCGTCCAAGAAACCAGCACACACGCATCAGAACGTTCCAGATACGTTTCTGGAAAATTTGGGTCAGCTCGACCCCCAGGTCGACTCTAGAGTCGACCTGGTTGGGGGCAGGTCGACCCCCAGGTCGACTCTAGTGTCGACCTGGTTGGGGTGGGTCGACTCCCCAGTCGATCCCCCTGTCGACCTGCTTGCCTGGCGGGAAAATTTCCCGCCTTTTCTTTTTGGACTTGAATTTCGAATCTGTTTTTCGTTTGAACTGTTTTTAAATTCTGAAACTTCGCGCGGTCATAACTTCTTCGTACGGAGTCCGTTTTACGAAATTTCGGACTCGTTTTCATGTAGAATTCCGAGACGAACGTCATGGTGAAGTCCGTATAACTAGATTCTGAATATTTACTTTAAATATTCTTTATTTTCCATCATTCTTAATTAATTCGCTCCGCGTGTCGCCATTGTGTTGTACCATCTCGGAATATATATATATATATATATATATATATATATATATATATTTACATATTATATTTCTTATTTATTCTCAAGTCATAAAAATACGGGGTGTTACAAGGCAATTGTTCATCCTTTCGTAAACAAGCGAACAGAGTACTCTTCTACATATCCTCAATAAGATCCCTATTCCTGTATAAATTATAGGCTGAGAAATATATATTGAGTGTTTTGTATTCTTCTCTTATTGTACTTCCTCTTGTGAAGAAAGAATAAAAGAAGTTGGTTGGTCTCCTCGGACGTATGATATTTATATCTGAACCACGTTAAATCTTCTGTGTCTTTTATTTCTGCTATTGTTTCTGTGAGGCTGCATAACTGATTCATGTTCTTTTATGTTGAATTCCATTGATATTAAAATAGAAATTACTAAATACTGACTGAATACGCTTCCTCTTAGATTATAAAAAAAAAATATCACTACAGTTTGGTATCAAAGCTAGTGTTATTGTTAATATTTAGATATCAATGGCTACTTCTAGTAAGTCTATTGGTAGATCTATTATCAATTATGGAGTAACCCATTTTGATGGAAAGAGAGATTTTTGTACTTGTAAGATGAAGATAGAGGTTGTATTGAAGAAGGAGAAGACTTATAATGTTGCTTTTGCGCCTGAGAAATTGAAAGATATGGATGCATCTGATTTGGAAGAGATGGAAGATGAAGCTCTCATAACAATTCAGTTGAGTCTTTCAGATTAAGTACTTAGAGAATTTTCTCAGAAGAAGACGATGAAGGAACTATGCGATGCATTTTCCAATGCATAAAAAGACAAGTGTCTCACTAATCGGATTACTCTACAACAATAACTTTATGCGTTCAAGATGAAGCCTGGAGCCGGTCTTATGGAGCACGTAGATGCTTTGACCACTTTAGTTATGAACCAAAAGGCAACAGATGTTGATATTACTGATGAGGCTCAAGATGTGATCCTGCTATGTTCCTTGCCTAAGGAGTATACTGCTTTTGTTAATTCCATGATTTATGACTACCGTACAATTAGCCTTTCTAATGTAAAGGACGGTCTTCATAATGAATTGGTAAGAGTTAGATTGGCGAGTACTAGCATTGATAGTGATACCGAAGGCTTATCTATTCAGAGAGGTAGATGTCAAAGCAAGTCGAAGAAATATGGAGGATGTATTTCTTCGAGATCAAAGTCTAGGGGGCCTAATAAATTGACTTGCCATTATTGTATGAAGCCCGGGCACTTTTTTTCACAATGTCCCAAGCTTGAAGGAAGAAG
Source organism: Allium sativum (assembly GCA_030737875.1). NCBI lineage: Eukaryota > Viridiplantae > Streptophyta > Magnoliopsida > Asparagales > Amaryllidaceae > Allium > Allium sativum. The sequence continues at coordinate 1,046,971,816 of CM060924.1, forward strand.
AAAAGACCCAAAGCAAGCTTCAGCCTCTGTAGCGGAGAAATCAGATACAGAAAGTGATATTGACGTGTTATACAGCTTCTGGCTCTTCTGGGAAGAGCAGTCTATGGTTGATTGATTTTGCAGCATCCTATCATATGATAGCTGTGACGATTACCCACAACTCATGCACTTAATCTAGAGGAATAATGCGCTGAAAGGTGTGATAGGAAGATATGAACGATAATCAAGGTAAGATAACACATGTGGAACCTGTTGTATAACTCACATTGCAAGGATAAAATATAATAGAACATATACAACAGGCAATAATAGATATGCATATGTGAGCAGAAACTTGAAATTTTTATAACAACAAAAAGAATATCCTTATATCCTTGGATTAGAACATAAATATTTGTACACATTTTCCTCACTAAAACACTCAGGATCAAACATCAAACAACTGAAATAACAGATACTAGATAGTAGAAAATAATACATCAGCCTGCTCGCCACCGCACAGCAACATCGTCCTCACCAGGATATCACATGTTACCTTCTACTCTGTCTGCCCATCCAAAAATGGATAAAGAACCCAAGGTAACAAGACGTAAACATAAAACCTTGAGTCAGACAACAGTCTTAGTGAGTGATAAAACAATTACCTAACATCATCAACAAAGTATATAAGAGTAGGTAGATTAATAAACCAATCTACCACAACACCAAAGAAGAACTCAACCCCACCACATCTGACATTGATAGCAAACAAAGCAACTAGTTAAATCTCACGCAAACCATCTTAATCGAGATCAACATCCCCTAAGCACAAGCAACAAAAGCCTAGACCAATGTCAAACAACCACTCAAGAAATATCTCCTCCAATGTTAGACAATTTATGTGAGATGGTACAAGCAAATGAAAAACTTTTCAGACTAACTCTGGCTATCACTGCCAGTCCTTCTTCGAAACCATCGTTAATTGTACAACCGGCTAGACACCTTGCCATCAACTATCAAGTGCCAATGGTAAACCACGATTCTAGCTAAAACTCCTTACTTCATACAATGAAATGTAACAAGGATCGTTCGAGCTGCCTAGGGTATTCGACCATGCAATGAAATCTTGTGACTTCTACTTTGATTTCACTAGAATCTACGACAACAATAATTCCTCGGCCTTCAGTACCTCTAGTCGTCATCATCAGTGACCATCCAACCATTATCAATGAACTAAAAAAACACCCTTGAGTCGCCATCACATTCATTGCTTTACGACGATCAATAAACACATCACAACACTTAGAAATGCCCCATTAAATTTACTTCGGAGTTACAAATCATCACTGAATCAACATTCATCAAAAAATGGTCTTCAATACCAAATCGTCCTCCTTAGGTCATATGGTGACCAATGCTCCACGACCCTTCCTTCCTATTCCATCACCGACTGACCCTCTAAGCTTTGAACGATCTGTCTTCTCCGCCAACCCATCACCTATCAATGACACGACCTAATTTATTTTGAACGACCCGACTCCTTCCGCTGAGCCACTCCCTCTTTACACACCAACGACCTAACTAGGTCGTTCTTCCTCTATTGACCCATCAGTATGCACCGGGTCATTACCTAAAGCCATCCAACAACCTTGCATAATCCATGCCACTCACTCCTCACCACATCACCAATAACAACCTACGACCTAAGGAAGCACGACCCAAGCTTTGCCACGCCTTGAACATGTCCAACGATCTGACCTTGCTTTGCATGATCTGACTCCATTTCTTGGAGAACAGGAAAACGATCAGACTTTAAGAAAAACGACCTAACTCCATATCTGACTAAAATAGCTCAAAAGTTGACCAAATCTTCACCAAGCGACAATATTGACCAAATTGACTCATCCAATTCAACTACAAAAATGTGATGAAATCATTAACAACATGTAAATGACAATTATCATCAATAACCATATAAAATTCATCGAAATCGTGATAAATGAATGAATAAACTAGAGTAATGAATCTAACTTGCATAAACATATGAATAAACATAAACATTACCGGTTTTAAGTTGCTACTTACCAGGATGTAGATCTAGGTGAAAAAGACTTGAAAATGAAGAAATTAGGATCAAACAACTCTTATACTTGATTGAATCCGCATGAGAGATGCATATCACTTACAAATTCTCTAAAACAACACAAAATCAATGAATCATTAATCCGAATAGCGAAGAACCCTTTTCAAACCTTCCAGTTTGATGAGATCTCTCTACACTTTGCATAGGTCTAACTACAAACGATGTAGATCTTCGATTCTCTTATGTAGATATAGAATTTTGATAGTGGAAAGTGAGATTGATTGAGCAAGGAGGATCATGAGCTCAACCAAATGAGAGAATGAAGAAAGTAAACTATTCTCCATGCTTCAAACTCCCTATTTATAGCCTTCTACCATCCCATTAATGGGCCTCCTCAAATCAGCCTACTAATGGCTTAAAAACCTGAATAGAAATTGTAAAAACACTAAAATATCAATTTTTTCCAAACCGCTGGACCAAATCTTTAAAGCGACAATTCTACGGAAACGGCAACATCATTTCCTTTCCAATGAGACCGTCCTCCACACCTGATTCGATCCAGGTCAAAAGTTGTTCCCTGTACAAAACTTACAAAGGTAAAATGGTCATAAATAAAATTGGTAAAAATTATGAATATGTCTCACATCCCCATAACAAACATATCAAAATATGAGGATGATCCAACCCTTTGGGAATTCAATACAAATATTTTATGATCCTCCGATACGTAAAATGCGGGTTGTTACAACACCTAATAGGAACTCTTTTTCCACTTACCATGAGATTAATGGAGGAGAAATTCAGATGGGCAATGATGCTTCTTACTATATGGTTGGTGTTGGTAGTGTAAAGATCAGTATGTTTGACTGTGTTATTTGAACCATTACTGATGTTTGGCACGTACCAGATTTAAGGAGGCGCTTGATTTCTATTGGGGCGTTGAGTAGACTTGGACTAAAGATTATAGTTGAAGAAGAGAAGATGAAAATACCTAAAGGTTCCATGGTTGTGATGAAAGGAGTAAGGGAGGAAAATCTCTATTTACTAAAGGGAACTACTATTGTTGGAAAATCAACTTCAGTTGATTCAGGTTCTTCCTGATTATGGCACTTGCGGATGGGCCACATTAGAAAGTGCAACATGCATGAGCTAGGAAAGCAAGATTTGATTGACGAAGTTCGGCATTCATAGCTTGTCTTTTGTGAAGAGTATGTTCTTGGAAAGAAGAGGAAGATTTCTTCTGGTGTTGGTGAGCATAAGGCAAAACCTGTTACGGATTATGTTCAGGTAGATGTTTGGGGACCTTCCACTTGCCCATCCATGGGTGGAGCCAGGTATTTTGTTTTATTTAAACACGATTTCTCTCAAAAAGTTTGGGTATACTTTCTAAAGTCAAAAAGTGATACCTTTGATAGATTTCGTAAATGCAAATCCATGGTGGAGAAGTAGTCTAGGAAGAAGTTGTTCAGATAATGGTGGTGAGTGCATATCACAGGAATTCATCGATTATTGTGAGACTGAAGGCATTAAGAGGCATTACACTACATCAGGCGATCCATAGTCCAATGGAGTTGCAGAAAGGATGAACTGGACATTATTGGAGAGAACTAGATGCCTCGGATTGACTACTAAGTTAGAGAATGGATTTTTGGCTAAAGCTTTATCTATGGCGGATTTCCTCATTAACCGCACACCTTCTACTGCTATAGACATGAATATCCCTTAAGAAGTAGGGAAAGGTGTGCCTGCTAGCCATTTATTCTTCAAGGTGTTTAGTTGTCCAACTTATGTGCATGGGAGTCGAGGAAAAGCTGGAACCTAGAGCTCGCAAGTGTATCTTTCTATGTTATAGAAGTGGAGTGAAAGGATATAGGTTGTGGTGTCCTATTAGCGAGAAACTTGTTATAAGCAGGTATGTAACTTTTGATGAGAAGACTATGTTCAAGGTGGAGCCATCCTCATCGGATGAAATTGAAAGGACCTGGGAAGAAAACCAACACAAAGCAAGTCATCTATGGATTATTTTCATAGACGTTCAAATGGTGTTTCAAGTGACACCGTGGTTGATGAGGATAATACATATGTTGGCATAAAAGATTAGACTCAAGGTGGAGATCGTACAGAGACTAGGCCTGTTAGAGAAAGAAGAAAGCATAGATGGCTTGATGAGTTTGTTGGTTTGAGCATCAAAGACATTGACTTTGATGACATGGAAACATATGCATTAAACGTTTTTCATGACAATCCCAGCGATTATAGACACTCTATTGCATTATTTGACAGTTCCAGTTGGATATTGTTATGGAAGAGGAGATCGAATCCTTACAGAAAAATCATACTTGAGATTTGGTACCACTTCCTACTGACAAAAGAGCGATTGGATGTAAGTGGATCTATAGATTGAAAGATGGCAGCAATGGAAGTCCCAGATATAAAGCAAGACTAGTAGCAAAGGGGTATGTTTAGAAGAAGGGGGAAGAGTAACATAACGTCTTTTCTCCAGTTCTTAGGCATACTTCTATTCTTAATTTCTTTGCATTAGTTTCACATTATGATACGGAATTAGAGAAACTGGATGTCAAAACTGCATTCTTACATGGTGATCCGGATGAGGAAATTTATTTAAAGCAGCCGAATGGGTTCATTGAAAGTAGAAGACCGGATTATGTTTACAAACTCAACAAATCTCTATATGGATTGAAGCAATCTCCCGGGCTATGATATAAGAAATTCGATAAGTTTATGCTTTCACAGGGATACTCCAGAAGTTTCAAAGACTGGTGTGTTTACTTGAAGAGATGTGATGATCATATGATTTATTTATTGTTATATGTTAATGACATGTTGATTACATCTCGGAGTATGGTCAAAATTTAAGAGTTGAAAGCGGAGCTCAATAGAGAGTTTGACATAAAGGATTTGGAAAAGGCACAAAGAGTATTGGGTATGAAAATAAGCAGAGATAGGAAGCGTAAAGAGTTAAGGCTCACCCAGGCATAATATATCAAGAAAGTCATCACTCATTTTGGATGGAGAAAGCTAAAACGGTTGGCACTCCATTAGGCTCACATTCTAAGTTGTTGAAAGACCAATCTCATGAAGAAATAAAAGGTATATGGCTAATATACCTTATTCTAGTGTCGTTGTTAGTCTTACGTATGAAATGGTGTGCACAAGACCTAATTTGGCCCATGCAATGGGTGTTGTGAGTCGATATATGTCTAACCGAGGCAAAGAACATTGTCAATCAATGAAGTGGATTCTTATATATCTTCGAGGCACTTCTTCGGTGGGCTTGTTATATGTTGGAGTAGATGGTGACATCTTTCTTAGAAGATACTGTGATTCCAATTACGATGAGAATAAAGATAGTAGAAAGTTAGTGTCGGGCTATGTTTTTACACTTGGCATAGGCTCGATTTCATGGAGATCAAAGCTACAATCTATCTTACCTTTGTCGACTACCGAAGCAGAGTAGATATCGATGTGGAAGCAACAAAGGAATGATTATACTTACTTCAGTTGTTGGATGATCTTTCAATGGTGCAGCGGACTATAGAGCTATCTTCAGATAGTTAGAGAATCAAGCTTATAGTTCACGGACGAAGCACATTGATGTCAGATGTTTATTTCTTATGCTTGAAAAAGAACCAAACAAGATCAAATTAGTGAAGGCGAGTACTATGGATAATCCTTCAGATATGATGACAAAGTCACTTCGAAAAGACAAGTTTGAGCATTGCTCAGACCTGGTAAATTTGCTTTTGGGTACTTGAGCGCCATGGGGCGTTGACACAACAACAAATCCTATTGATCGATGAATATATTTAAATCGAGGTGGAGTGTTAAAATTGGAAGACTTAAATCTATGTCAATTATGGAGAAGATTTTAATTGGTACTTGTAATCAATTAATTATGGCCAATAAATTGGAAAGATATGAGATAGATATTTTATTTGAATAATCAATCAAATCTTGGTATATGTGGCTACAATTTTGGGTGGAATGAGAAATGATATTACTTGATTGGAGCAATCAATCAAATATATGTACGTATACGGGGAAACTATCATAAATATGCAAGATTTGCATTGACACCAAATCTAGGAAATCTGGAAACTTTTCATGCTTATCTTCAAGCAAGTGTTCATCCGTACCCTTATAAATGTGTGGTGGGGGGGGGGGGGGGGCACTTGCTCATCCTTTCGTAAACAAACCAATAGTGCTCTATTCTATATACCAGTAATAAGATAATTATTTCTGTATAAATTATGGGGAGAGAAATATATATTGAATGTTTGTATTCTTCTTTTCTCTTGTGAAGAAAGAATAAAAAAGTTGTTGGGTCTCTGTAGATGTAGGATATTCATATCCGAAACACGTTAAATTTTCTATGTCCCTTATCTCTACTATTGTTTCTGTGAGGCTGCATAATTGATTCATGTACTCTTGTGTTGAGATTTATTGGTATCTAAATAACAATAGTAGATAATGGTCAAATATGCTTCTGCCCAATTTAACAAAAAAAATTCACTACAACCAGAGTCCTCTTATTGATTGGACCAGCTGATTTCCAGTACTTAAGCTGTCATCATGCTAGAGTAAGGGTTAAAAGTATCTACAATACAAGCTGACCTCTAACTCTTAAGCGCAAAGCGAATGGTCACAGTAATTGTTTTAATGACCGCGCTATCTTTTCAGACGACTTTGAATACTAGGAGTGAACAAGAATGTTGTCCGGCTGTTCCCATTTGATCATGTAACTACCACACAGATTACATTTTCACACTATTAATTGTTTTGTGATAGTAACTGATAATGATATCGAAATTCAAGCACGGTCAAGGATTGAGATTCTACCACACAAATTTTTCTGTAATTTATCGAGTGTTTTCATTTGATCATGTAGAGAACAATCTGAAAGCGTAGGATGTAACTAAAAATGGATATTTCATAGGAAAGAAAGAAAGAAGACGCACCAGTCAAAGTCAAGCAAAAGCAATATTAGCCATCTCAAATCGCTGGTTCCCACTGACTTGACTTGAAGACCAGTACATGCATGTTATTTTGACATTACAGCTAGTAAATGTATACGAGAACAAAAGGCAGCCATAAATCTTCAGACCTTGTTCCTTTTTTTTTTTTTGAATATCTGCGCTGTTTAAACAAATGCATTCGAGCACAGAAAAGTGTAAAACTAAGTCAATAAAATGTGTTACTTTCCGTCCAGCTTTTCATGATTGTAGAACCTCGTGTAACAACAAATCAGCGTTCAAATTACGTCATAAATCACACGTGTTAGTACCATCAAAATTTAGCATAGTACAACTATTTATATATGCACGTTACACTATAACACTGCCAAGGATCCGTAAAACTGAAGTGTGGAAACAGCAGAAAGAAAGAGGAAGAGAAGTGAAGCCTTGAGGCGTGGTATCACAATCCGAAAAACAATATTTCTACAAATAGGGAAACTTGTTCGCAGGATACAACAAGGTTCGAGAATGTATGTGAGAACACAGGAAGATCGAGCGTGGAAGATAAGTGAATTTCATTCTCGAAGAATGAGAATATATATAGAGAAACAGGTGACTGTTTGGCAAAAGGATATGACTGTTCAAAACAGACACAACCGTTTATGAATTAGAATTTCAATTGAGTTTGAATCGAAGCAGAGCGCGCCCGTTTGAATGTCAAGGCCCAAGATGCCCCAAGTGCCCAAGTGTCCATCTATGACCATTTAAATGTTACTATGTATAAGCCCAATTTGTTGGATTTGTTCCTATGGCTTTACTTCAATTTGAATATCATATTGGACAAAACTATATAAACATTTATTCTCATCTTATTCTTCTAATGTGAGACTAATGTACTCCTCCATCATACACACAAATTACATAACAGACACATACAGCTGCCTTAGGCGAAGTTCAAGAACAGTAGAGGGAGAAAAAATTTTGAAGGATAAAAATGTGAATGCCCAGGATTAAACCATGGTCGTTTGGATGTTAAGCCAACATCTCACCACTGCGCCATTAATAGATTTACAAATTTGATGCCCTAGAAATAATTGTATCTCAGTATTTTTAAAAGCACCCTACCCATTTTGCTGCTTCCTCCACCGCCTCCGGCGGTGCGGCCCTAGGCGGCGGTCTTGCCCGCCTACCCCTAGGGCCGGGCCTCCCAAGGATGTAAATACCCATGTAACCTTAATACTTAGAAAAAAACAGTTCGGTCGATATATAATTCTATGATATCATTTCTCTTATTTGTCCCTTTCGAGCCGAACTTAGATTTGATTTTCATGGCTTCTTTCTTCGATCTTCAGCGATTCTTCGAGAATTTTTTAACTAAATTATTGAGACAAATCACACATCGAAAATTTATAAAATAAAATCTATATTAAAAGCCCACATTTCACATTGTCGATTGGTTTTATGATAATTTGGGGATTCTCTAACATGATATCAGAGCAGGTTTAATTCGTGTGCACATAACTGTCACACTTGTCCATGTCACCCAATAAGATCCACGTGTAAGCCTCATGATATGTCACACGTGCGAGGGGTGTTGAGAAAAGTTCCACATCCGGAAATTTATAAAATAAATTCTGTATAAATATTAAGAATCCGCCCTTAATATTGCCAATTGGTTTTGTGATAATTTGAGATTCTCTAACATAAATCAATGCTTTGTTTCTCGTAAGACGGAACTATCTAATATGAAGCTGATTTGGTGTTGCATCCGCTTTGTGTTGATGTTTATCTTCAAACTTCAACACCGAGTCGTAACTTGGTTCACTGACGGATTTTACTTTCAAACCATTTCGGAATTTGGAGAAGCTTCTTGCTGACAATGCTTTTGTAAGTATACCTCCTCTCTGTTATGAGGCAGAAATATGATTTACGAACAAATTTCCCTTGTTTACTCGTTCATTAACAAAGTACATGTCTAATTCTGTGTGTTTTGTTCGTGTATGTAGGATAGGATTTTCTAATAAGTTGAATGCACTTAATTTGTCATACCAAACTGTAGGTTTATGACATATTTTAGTCCGTAGTTCACTGAGAAGAGATTCTATCCATATTATTTCTGATGTAGTACTAGCAAGGATACGATCCTCTGATTCAGTGCTTGACCTAGAATATTGTTGGTCGCTTTTTAGAACACCATGACACTAGATTTTCACCTAAAAAATATATAGTGGCTATTGTGGATTTTCTGTCATCTAGGTCTTATCCAAAGTCTACATCAGCAAAACTGTTATAGATAAGTTTTTCCCAAGACTTAGTATTATACCATGATCTTGAGTTCCATTTAAATACCACATAATTCTTTTAACAGCTTTCCAATGTTGATCCATAAGTTGTTGCATGAATTGACATACTTTATTTACACTATGCAATCCCTGCTTTTGTTATTGTAGCATATTTTAGACCACCAACTATTCATCTGTAATCATTTTTATTAGTGATTGATTCACCACGATGTCTTGATAAATGTAAATTATTGATCAAAGGAGTAGACAATGGCTTTGCACTTTGCATTTTTGCCATAATGAGAAGTTCCTTATGTATTTTGTTTATCTTAGACTATTTTTTGAGTCGGTAACTCCTTTACTTCAATTCCTAGAAAGTCCTTTAGTTCTCCCAAATCGTTGATTGACAATTCTTTATCCATACATTGAGTCACCTTGTTTATCTCTGCTTCACATTGACCTGTAATTATGATATAATCTACATAAATCGGTATGTAGATTGTTTCCTTTGTTCTTAAGTTTTACGAATAAAGAACTGTCTGGTTTTATTGGATTGTATCCCAGGTTTACCAAAGTTGCCTTTAATTTATTAAAACACACCCTTGGTGCTTGTTTTAAACTACCTTTTAAATTTTGCACACCATTTTTGCTTTTCCTATCTGTTGAAAGCCAAGAAGTTGTTGGATGTAGACATCTTCTTGTAACTCACCAAATGCATCATTTACATCTAACTGTTTGATATTTCATTTCTGATGCAATACTATAGATAGAATTGTTCTTATCAATGTTGGTTTGATGACTGGTGAGAATGTTTCAGAAATATGAAACTCATGTTGTTGTATGTATCCTTTTGCTACTAGTCTGGATTTATATCTTTGTACACTTTCGTCTGGATTATCTTTCACTTTGTATGTCCATCTATAGTCTACTACATTTTTTTGTGTGTTGCTTGGTTAAGTATCCATGTTTTGTTTGTTTAAAGTACATTATATTCTTATTTCATTTCTTGTATCCGCCTCTCATCTTTGATTGCTTTTTTATATGATTTTGGTTCTTTTGTCTGAATGGTTGTAAAGCATAGCTTAGGTATATATATTCCACTCTTAGCTCTTATTATCTTGTGATGCCCTCATGTTGGCCCTTGTTGTTGTGGTGTTTAAGTTGATTCAGATTGTTAGTCGTCATCTTTAATACTTCTAAGTTGTTTTTCAGTGTTATTGATGACATTATGCCATAAATGGCCTTCTGCAAAAGAAAAAAATGTTGGGTCAACCTTGAAGAGAATGCAAATCAATCAGTCTTCGATTATCATAATGACAACTTGGAAGGACTTGTTGACAAAGACAACACTAATATAAAAAAATCCAAGTTGAAAGCTAAAAACCATTCCCATCGAAATAACCGACGAGTTGAAAGTCCCATTTAGGAGGCACCTTCCCATAGTGGAAGTAAAAGACCTAGATCTTCTAAACGCGATCGCTTGCCACGACGAGCGTCACTACACCACAATGGCCAATTGGCAACTCTTATTTTTTTCAACTGCCAACATTTATATGTGTTGTAGACTAGTGACACTTATATGTGTTGCAGTAGCAAAAATGTGTCACCAAAAATGTGCCAACACTTTTATGTGTTGTTGTGCTTGGTCAATTCTTCTTTTGTACGGGCAAAAGGGTAACTTGTCGCATATAACCGTAATTGGATGTTCAACGCTCAGTCCTCTAACACTTATTCTTTCCAGGCTGCTACAAACACAAATACACGTTGAAGATTGAAATCAGCGTTCTCATCAACATCAGAGAAACTCGAAAATTGAAATCTGCGATTAAAGAATGGACTTCGAATTGGGGCTTGTAGGAATTGGGGATTCTTGGAATCACGGCGGCTTCTAGGAATCACGATTTGAGGTAAAAAATCGATTTCACTTCTAGGAATCCTCTAAACCGTGAGCTTTTTCTTCCTCTAGATCTGAAATTCAGAACATATGCTTCTCGTTTTCCTTTATTGGTCTCTGGTGAATTAGAATTTGGCATGAATGGATTTTAGGGTATTTTTTTATTTGCTTTTTTGAAGGTCCTGGCCTATTTGAGAGCCAGTTTTTTGATACTTTGTCCAATGCATATATATTGGTTCGCTGCTTTAAATCCGGTATCAAATCTGATCGAAATATGGCTTGCATCAGCATTCTAGATCCAATTTTGTTGAGCTCCTGAGATTTGTATGAATCAGATTTTTGTAATTGATTTGGGGTGTAAAGCATGTGTAAGCTTATTGAGCTATATCTGAAATCAGATCTTACATGAGCTTAGAATTTCCAGTTTGTTCTTGGAATATTTTTTAAATAAAACTGGAATTGTTAGATAAATCCTTGATCTTGTTCAAGGAATTAAGAATCTGAGCAGATTGCTTTTATATTTTAATTGATAATCCGAGTGTGAGTTTTTTTATGGAGATATAGTATTACTTGTGTGATCTGCTGTTATGCCATTTAAACTCCAAGTCGCTGATTGTGTTTAAAATAATTTCATCCAAACTTTAGGCTAATGTTGATATGCACGTTCTATGTGTAAGAGGTACAACAATATTTTATTAAAGTAAACTCATTTTGTTTTCTTAAGCTAACCTTTTCTAATATCTGTTACTTTAATTAAGTACTTCATTAGCCTTATATATATGTTATCATCTGCGCATATATGTATATATGTACGCCATATGTGATCTACATGTTGCATAACTCCTACTTGTCAAACCATTGAGAATCAGAATCTGTTTCTTAGTCACATTTTCAGTTTTCAGTTAAACCATTTTTAACAATGAGAAAATTTTGAAAATAAATTTGTTGCAGAATCTGTTTTCAGATTCAGTTTTCAAAAAATAAATTTTGAAATTTTTAACCATTTTAAACCATTTTCAGATTCAGTTTTCAGAATCGGTTGCATAACTCCTACTTGTCAAACCATTGAAAATTTTGAAGTCACGATGTTACATAGTTCCCTAGAGTTAAAACACTACATAACTTTAGTGTGAACATTCTGCTTAGATTATAATTAAATTATGGCATAACGGTCCATCGAGTGACTATATTTAGACTGAATTGAAGCATGGAAAGTGAAATACCATTTTATAGAGAATCCGTCTTCTCTCCGACCATTAAGTGAATGTATCGCTATCCTCCTTTTGTTCCTGTTTTGGTTAGGTTTATAGGTTTCTAATGCATGTTAGGTGTCTGATTTGAAGCTATAACTTTAAAATGAGACAGTGTCGTACACCACTTCATGTATGTGAAGTTTTTATTTTTTTAGCTGTTCTTTGCTTGTCTCACCGCGTTGAAACCAACTTTTTTCTATTTTTACTTACAATTGTATATCCACTTAATCGAAATGAAAAACCGATTTTTACGTGTTAAGCTTTTTCCTTGCGGTGAAAAAGATAAAATACGCTCTTTTGTACAAATATAATCAAGTATATAAGTAAATGAATATGGTAATTTTTCCGCTGCAAGAGTTGACCTTTATAAGTTGATTCTCCATCAGCATAGTTGTAATATCCTTAATGCTGGGTTTCATGATTTGAAGTGTAAAATGTTACCAGAACCCTATTAGCACATTTGGCGAACTGAGCACACTTGTTAGTATACATAAATTTTATATAAATACCTATAACATCAAAGTTCATGATTGTAGAAAGGTTCAAAATGTGTTGCCTTATGCCTTGTCTGGAGCAACAATACACATATATTTTGCTGCATGCAAGTCTTTTTTGTCCATATGAACAGTTTTGTGCACAATATTTTGTTTACAGGCTTGCATTGATGACAATGTCACTTTTATTTATACACCATGTTCAGATTTTGTGTGCTAATTTCATTTGTTTTAAATTTCAAAATGGAGGTCTGAGCATCATTTTTTTACTCTCCAGATTAGATAATATCTATTTAGTCTGTTGCATGGGACGACCTTTGAAGAGTTAGCATGAGGTGAGAATTGAAGTGCAGACTCTTTCAAAGGAAATAATTGTTTGAAAATAACAATTTGGGAACTTGGACCTTCCCTTTTTTAGTTCTATTTAACAGGAGTTTATGTTTTGAAACAAAGATTCTTATTTAGAAGATAAGTTGAATCATTTATTTTAGTCGTTTTGAACGCTTTGAGTTGGTTTAATTACCGACTTAGGGCGGTCAAAATGGTGGGCTGTTTCGTATACATGTTCGCAGTTTTTAGCTTTCTTTTTTTTGTATAAACTCGATTTGATACTGTTGTTGTTTATTTATTTTCTGTAGATGTCTTCATACTCAAGACCTTCGACCGATTACGGTGATTACTTCCTAGGGTATTCGGACGATTCAGACAATCCTTCTCAAATTGTTTGTTAAGCCGAATCTCGTACGACAACTCCATTTAGCGTCTACGAGAGAATAGAGTATAGCTTACAAAGAGATTTGGCATTATTAAGTGTTCAGAATGATATGGCATCACCTACCAGATCGACAACACCAACAAGATTGGCATCCCTGCCAACATGCAATGTTGGAGAAGTACATTCTCTAAGGTTGCTATGTCGTTGCAACATTGAACCAATATTCAAAACATGCTATTTGAATAAAAACGTTGGACGTTGATATTTTATTTGTGCAAACACTGGAACTCTTAGAGACTGTGGATTCATCCATTGGATTGACGAACCATTATGTCATCGTGGTGTGGAATTTGCGTTCGAGGTTCTTGAAGAAAACAAAAGGCTTAAAAAGGAGCTTGAATTGCAAGATTTCATCGAGTTCAATAGACAAAAGATGCATCAAAATTAAGAAGGTATGATTTTGAACTTATAACATTTAACACTATTTGAAATTTAAATGATGCTATGTAATTAAATGCACGCAGGAAGCAGTGAGACGGAGAAAAAGATAAATTTTGATGGTACTAGCTATGCAATTTTTTGGATGTAAGGTTCGTTATATGACTGGAGTTTCGCATTTAGTACTTGTAGACTTCAAATATGAAAAACTTCTTGCATTTTGTTAATTATGTATTGTTTTTACTATGGAATTGGATATTGTGTATGTGTTGAATTTAGTATCTTTATGTATCATTATTTTTTGTTAGTTTGTACTTTGTTGTTGTCACGAATATGGATTTTTTTTCTTATGGATTTCATAACATGTTGTTATGTCGAGATAATATCATAGCTGAATGCATATTAAATAAAGCTTATGCCATCTTATATGCAAATATAAGTGTTAGCAATAAATATTTTTGTAACTCTTATAAGTGTTACCATATCTTATAGTTCCAACACTTATAAGTGTTAGCGTTGAATATGTTTGTAACACTTATAAGTGTTAGCGATGAATATGTTTGTAACACTTATAAGTGTTAGCAATGAATATGTTTCTAACACTTATAAGTGTTAGCAATGAATATGCTTATAACACTTATAAGTGTTAGCAGGTACTCTGTTTGTAACACTTATAAGTGTTAGCAGTTATTCTGTTTGTAACACTTATAAGTGTTATAGGAAATTCCTCACACACTGTTGGTGACACATATAAGTGTTACTGAAATTATTTGTGACACCTATACTTGTTGGGAATCCCCTGTTTTGGTATAGTGCGTTCGGAAAAGAGATCGAAGGCCGCTCTTTGGAATGACACAACTCGAAGGAATATGTCGCGGATATGGTAAAGAAAATCATGAATGACAACATGCCTCGCAAGGATAGTGAAAGGTTATGAGACTTCTCCCCCAGCAAAAATCCGTTCAAAAAGAGGATCCGCAAAACTGAGTTTCCTAAAAAGTTCACTCATCCTACTCTCCCTCCGTACAATGGGACTTCTGATCCGAATCACTTCCTATATAGGTTTGAATGGTATATGAATGCATATAAAGCAACATACGAGATCAAATGCCTGTGTTTCCCTCTCTATCTAGAACATGTCACATCGTTATGGTTCAGAAGGCTGCCAGCCAAATCCTTCGACCGATTTGATGCTTTGATTCTAAAATTTAAACAATAGTTCAGATTGCAAGCTACAAAGGCAAAGGACGTTACTTCTCTTATATCACGGAAGCATAATCCAGGAGAATATGTCAAAGCTTTCCTCAAAAGATTCAATGCTGTTGTATCTGAAGTGGGGAACCCGAGCCCCGCATGATCTTGATTTCTCTGATCGGCGCCATAGATGAGAACATCAAATTTGGTAAATGGATTAAAATGAAAGAGCCAGGAACGCTCGAGAAATTCTATAAAAAGGACGAGGAATACATGAGATTGGACAATAATCCTGTGCCTCTTCAAATTATTGTTGCTTAACAACCTCTTGAAGCTTCCAAAAACGCTATTGCCTAGTATACAAAGAAAAATCCCACAGGTCAGAAAAGAGGAGGTGACGGGAAAGACAACCGAGAGAGCAAGAAGCCTCGCTTTTCCAACCCATCAGAGCTAACACCTTTAAATGACACTTCAGAAAACATCTTTGCTGCGACTAAAGACACCGAAGATTATCCAGTAGCAAAATCTCAGAAAATAAGTGACCATCAAGTGAACTCTGGAAAGTTCTGCCGGTTTCATAATCAGCTAGGCCACAACACCAACGAGTGTAGGCATCTGAAATCGCTGATCGAAGAGATGATTAGGAAGAATCGTCTGCAATAATATGTGAAAAATACACAATCCTCAAGCATTGTTTTGATTCCCCAGGGCCAGGGTCAATAACCAACGATGCTCTTGTTCAAACTATTCCAAGACTGATCATCAAAGAATAACCGTTGATTGTGCTTCAATTTCAATGGCTTAGAATAAGCGATCAACGTCGTCACCGCTTTGATTCATGCTCTATTTCCTTCTTTAGTTCATGCTTTACTTCATGTTTTACTTTCTGTAATATTCAAAACTTCTTGTAAGTATTTTGTAATAATCTGAAAGTGATGCACTGAACATTAGCTCTATGACTAAGAGCATATCTATCTGTTTTAATTTGTCACACCAATTTGTAGGCTTATGACATATTTTAATCCGCATTTCACCGAGAAGAGATTTTATCCATATTATTTCTGATGTAGTACTAGCGAGGCTACGATACTCTGTTTCAGTGCTTGAACTAGAATATTGTTGGTTGTTTTTAAAACACCGTGACACTGGATTTTAACCTAAAAGTATATAGTAACTATTGTGGATTTCCTATCATCTAGGTCTGATCCTCAGTCTACATAAACAAAATTGTTATAAATAAGTTTTTCCCGGCACTTAGTATTATACCATGATCTAGAGTTCCATTTAAATACCGCTTAATTCTTTTAACAACTTTCCAATGTTGATCCGTAGGTTGATGCATGAATCGACATACTTTATTTACACTATGTCTCTGGTCTTGTTATTATAGCATATTTTAGATCTCCAACTATTCATATGTACTCTCTTTCATTAGTGATTGATTCACCATGATGTCTTGATATATATGTAAATTGCTGACCATGAGAGTAGACAATGGC
Source organism: Allium sativum (assembly GCA_030737875.1). NCBI lineage: Eukaryota > Viridiplantae > Streptophyta > Magnoliopsida > Asparagales > Amaryllidaceae > Allium > Allium sativum. The sequence goes on from CM060924.1 coordinate 1,046,988,623, forward strand.
TTTGCACTTTGCATTTTTGTCATAACGAGAAATTCCTTATGTACTTTTCTTAGCTTAGATTAATTTTTGAGTCAGTAACTCTTTTTACTTCAATACCTAGAAAATTCTTTAGTTCTCCCAAATCTTTGATTGACAATTCTTTATCCATACATTGAATCACCTTGTTTATCTCTGCTTCACATTCACCAGTAATTATGATATCATCTTCATAAGTCAGTACTTAGATTGTTTCCGTTGTTCTTAAGTTTTATGAATAAAGAACTATCTGATTGTGTTGTATTGTATCCCATGTTAACCAAAGTTATCTTCAATTTATTAAACCATATCCCTGGTGCTTGTTTTAGACAATAAATTGCCTTTTGAATTTTGCACACCAGTTTATCTTTTCCTATCTGTTGAAAACCAGGAGGTTGTTGCATATAGACGTCTTCTTGTAACTCACTAAATGCATTGTTCACATCTAACTGTCTGATATTTCATTTATGATGCAATGCTATAGATAGAATTATTCTTATTGATGTTGGTTTGATGACTGGTGAGAATGTTTCATTAATATGAAACTCATGTTGTTGTACGTATCCTTTTGCTACTAGTCTTGATTCATATCTTTGTACTCTTTCATCTGGATTCTCTTTCACTTTGCTTGTTCATCTACATTCTATTACATTTTTGTTGTGTGTTGCTTGAGTAAGTATCCATGTTTTGTTTCATTAAAATGCATCATATTCTTATTTCATCTCTTGTATCCATTTCTCATCTTTAATAGCTTGTTTATATGATTCTGGTTCTTTTGTCTGAATGGTTGTAGAGTACAGCTTAGATATATATTCCCCTTCTAGCCCTTATTGTCATGTGATGTCCTCCTGTTGTCCCTTGTTGTTGTGGTGTTTATGTTGATTCAGGTTGTTAGTTGTGATCTTCATTACTGCTAGGTTGTTCTTTAGTGTTACCGATGACACTACGGCATAAATGGCCTTCTGTAAAAGGAAAAAAATATTGGTTCAAGCCCAAGAAATGTTGGTTTATGTCTTTGGCAACACTTTTACTATGATGCAATTTTCATCGTTGCTACAAAACTAAAAGGCAACATTTTGACTATCTAATGCAACATAACAAATATTGTTGTAATAGAACCATATTTGGGTCAACATCAATATCCTTAGGTGGCTGTAGAAACATTTCAAAAATGTTGCTATAAATATTTCTTTTGTAACATGATTAAATATTTATTTAATAGAATACTATCACATTGAATTTGAATTTAAACAGTCTTTTACTAAATAAAATATTTCATATCAACAACTGAAGTAGTACAAATTTCTGAATCTAATTACATACAACTCAATGATTAACAACAACAAAGATTATTCACATATACAGATATTCCTCACTACATCACTAAATTTACTCATTACATTTGCAGTTTCAATTTACACAGACACTAACACTGATAAATATATGCCAAGCCAAAGGCGAATCGAGTAGCGGGTCCAGGCGCAGCGCCGGCAAGGGTCCTGGGCACCGCCCGATTCATCCGATTTCGAAAGACCAAAGCTTCTTTGAAACACTGCACACTAAGTTCATCATTACCCAAAGCCTTAAACAACAATAACAAACATTAAACTTCAAAATAACATTGAATCTCACATACACAATCACTATTCACTAACTACCTACTGCATGAGCAAAACACAGTAGGTAGTAGGCAAGAAAACATTACCTGAAAACGCTCACTTAAATTCATAATGATTGCATAAAATATTTCCTTCTACAGATCACACAAACTACGACATAGGCAGACACTACCTACATGCACCCTAACCAGAATCCCATTCAGCATGCGTATGACATGATCAAATTACTTCAGACGAATGTAGCATCGCATTAATTTTACATGTAAATCAACAACATGTCATTCAACACTTTGTTAATGGCGGCCTCTCAAGTAAATCCCTCTTCTTCTTGCACCTCCTTCGCCTTTAACTCTGCCTTCCCTCCCCTACCCTCCCGTTCATCTCCGCCTAATCCCCCCGATCCACCACCTCCAATTGCCAATCCCTCTCTAATAAACCCTCTCTTTCAAATTTCAGATCTAATCCTTCAGATCCGCAAATTACCCCTATTAGATCTGCAAATCCTTCATCATCTGACGCCTCCTTTCCGGTGTTCACTAAGAAAGACTTTGCATCCCTTTTTAATTCACTCCTTCACTTTGCATCCCTTTTTAATTCACTCCTTCACAACACAAGGGCCTATCAGCCCAAGCACTTCGACATTCCTAGGGATGCCATTCCACGGCAGATTCCAGAGTCAGTCAAATCTGAAGGTATGCAATACTAGTAATTTTTTGGTGGGCTTCTTCCTAGATGGTAATTCTTCATACTCCAGGGTGGTAATTTTCTTAAATCGTTTCTGGAAATTAGATGGGGAAGTTAGTATTGGATCAGATGGTATGCACTATTTTTTCAAATTGTCTAATGATTCAGATAAGTAATTTTTTTGAAATCTGATCCTATTTTCATTAAAGGATGTATGTTCATTATAACTAAATGGGATCCAACAATTGGAAATTCACAGGCTCAAATCAAAAAAGTTCCAGTATGGGTTCATTTTTATTGTATTCCGACAATTCTTTGGACTTTATTGCGTATAAATTGGTTAACTTGTCATGTCGGGAGATTGATATGCTTTGACACCAGCACAGAAAAGCTTCAAAGATTTAGGTATGCAAAAGCATTAATGGAGATTTTCTCAGATTTTGATCTTCCTAATAAGATAGTGGTAGGAGGTTTAGTTAAAGATTTCCCTTCAGTTAAATTATCCTATAATTGGTGACCCAAAATATGCACTGTTTGTAGGGTATTTGGTCATATAACTAGCAGTTGTTACTTTAATATCCATGTAGAAGATAAACAAGATAAGCATGTTGAGTATCTTATTGATCATCATCGACAATTTAAAAGGAAAGATACTACTGATGCTAATCAAGGTAATTGGAAATCTGCTAATACAAGAAATGCTAAGTATTGGAGAAAGAAGGGGGTTTAGAATAGTAGTTAGAAAATTGAAAAAGATGTGGCAAATGTTAATGATAATCCGTTTAATGTTCTAGAATCAGAAACAGATGGTAACAATAGTCCTGAAGCTGCTGACGTGAATAATGTTAATAATGGTAATGATTCCGATCATATAGATGTTAACACAGATAATACCCTTGAAGTTGCATTCGATTCTGATACACCAAAAAGAAATAATATTGATAAAGAGGTTCTTAATAGTGTGATCAACAACGTAGCTCAGTTTGCTGAAGACGCAGCTCTACAGGTAACATATTAGTAGGTCGTAGAAATGAAACTGTGCGAACACTAAAGTCGTTATCTGGTAAAAACACTTCAAACTCTTCAGATTCCTCACCAGACTTATCTAGGCCAAATACCTCCATTTCACCTGTCGATAAAGGTTTGAAGCTTATTCCATCAGCTCATAATCCTTCACGATCTCCGGTCTCTCCTTATGCTAACTTGAAGCCTCCTCAAGATCTTACTTTACCTCCTCCAATGGTCTGTTGTGGTTTGACTTTTCCACAAGTTAATACCTCTTTAGCTTCTCTATCTTCTGCAATTCCTACGAGTTCTCTTCCTTTTTCATCTAAACCCAAGAACCTAAAAGGAAAATTTTGGGACGACTCTGATTTAGATGATGGTAATGACTTCTTGCTAGATGATATGATGCCGCTCACCAACAAGATGAAACGACATACTAGGAAGAATCCTGGTCCTATGTTTGATTCTGTCTTAAATTTAGTCTCGAGTCACTAGACTCTTTGACAGTGACAGCTTTACACAATTATTGGTAAATTGTGACAAGAACCTTACTGTGTGTTAGACCAAAAAAAGGCACTAACACCGAAATGCAAATCACAGATTACAGAATGCAGAAAATAGTAAAATCAGAGGGAACACATGATGTTTTTATAGTGATTCGGCTGTAGATGTAGCCTACGTTCACTTTATAATCTTATTGTTACACTGAGGGATTATAAGAATCAGTTACTTGCAGACACACAATCCACGTGTTAATTGAGATTACAACAGGAGAATTTAGATGTAGAAAGGTGCAAAGTCCTTGCATTTTAGTAATGGTGGAAGCCGCGGAGAAGATGGCCAAAAATCCTCTCAAAATTCAATGTAGTTGTGTATTTACAACTGTACGAGAGCCCTTGTGATGACCGGTTCGTGACGAGGCACCTGGCAACCGATCCAGGAAAGTTGGAGTGCGAATAGCCTTGAGAATAGGTAACAATTGTGTTTGTAGCTGCATGTGGTTCATGGTGGTTGTCGGGTCGTGATGTGGGCTTCACGAGCCGAGGTCTGGTCACGAGCTGGAGTGGTGAAGTTGGAGTCCACGGTCGGGTCGTGGATGGATATGGTAGCCCACGAGCCGGGTTGGTTCATGACACGAGGGTGCATCACGAGCCAAGGAGTGTGAGCCAAGGAGGAGCCCACGAACCGAAGGGGGCGACCCGATTAGAAATGTCACCAATTCTCCAAATCCAAGTTCTGTGTGCGTTTCGGAAACGGGCATAACATTCAAACTGTAAGTCCGTTTTGACCAAACAAAAGCTCTACTTAAAGCTAATTTAGAGCGCTACAAGAGTTATGGAGCAAATATCTATATTTCATGTTTTGGGGCCCAAAAGAGGTCGTCTTATAGGAGTTTCGGGCCTGTTTATGTTGATGTTGCGATTTTGGCCAAATCACTCTATGTCTTCTGACGTTGTTTCCATCACTTGAGCGTGTTATTATCCAGGAATTACATGTGTGATATCTTTGACCAAAAAGTGTGTCAACACTGTGCATGCGGTTTGGAATTGGTTTATGGGGATGATTTAGTGAATTATGCTGTCTGTTTCTTTCTTTGCAATTTCGATATAGGAATTTTCTACTTGGTGTTGCAGCTGTGATTCTCGTGTGACGTAGTATCTTCACCTCGATATGAATAATGTTGCAATAAGTATGTTTTATCTTTATTTTTTAATCAGTTTTTGTAAGTTCAGGGCTAAACATTCAAGAATCTGTATTGCTTTTGCATTTTAAGTCGATATAACTCTTGTTTTTGTGAATAATAAAATTTTCTCTTGCCTTTCAAAAATTTTACATGTAAATTTACATCTGTAAGCTTTATTTTTTTTAAATAAAAATAAAAAAAATCATGGGAATGCCATCATGATTCATAAGTGTAACTACGAATTTACATAATTACGACAGTGGGCATATTTCAATTCACCCACTAAAGATAAGTCAAATATTTCTCAATTCGTTGAGTCCTACTTACCAGCACACCCTTGCCAAAATTAAACAAGATGCACAATGTTTTGATACACAAATAATATTCTAAGAGCCACCATTTATGTGACAGCTAAAAAGAACAGTAGCGAAATTAGACAAAACTACTTGCACAACAACTAATGATATTCAGTCTTTAACTAGAAAAGACGAAAATATACATGTTTTCCTATATCAAGTGGTTAGATAAAAAATAATAAGATAATTACTACCAAAAGCTAGCTCAAGAAGAATTTGAAGAAATAGAAGCCTCAATATTTCCAATAGAACCATCCCCATTTTACTGCAAAACATTTATGTTTGAACCCTTAAAAACCTTCTACCGACCATTAATCGTTTACGTTTGTACCACATACAAAAGAGACAACGAAAAAGCTCGGATCTATTCAAAATTACCACCCTAATCCAAGTCTTCGCGCTAGTATCGAGCGCCTCATGCTCACCAATGAGATCGTGGTAGGGCAGATTTGGGGTTTCGAATTAAGATCTGAGAGAGAGTCGTAGTTGGTTTCAAGGAGAAAACGACGGGCGAAAATTTGGCCATGGAGAAAGTAAGGGTTAGGTGAGAAGAAGACGCGTATGTGAAGAGAAGCGAAAGGGAGAGAGCAGAATCGAAAAGAAAGAGAAAGCACAATAAAACCGTAGTCTCTATTTCTGAGTTTTGGGAGCTCCGTGTTTCTTATGCAAGTTTTACTAGGCCCATTGAATAATGGTGTGAATTGATGGTGTTGATTGATGGTTAAGGTTTTGTTTTAAATAGCGGTGTGGATCGTTGAGGTGTAAAGTTTTATTAATTTTTTTAATTTGAGTGTATTTTGCAGCTACTACAACATCTTGATGATATCTATGCTAACACCTTGAAGCAAATGTTGTAATAGACAAAAATTAGCATAGCTATCCTTACATTGTAACTAGCAACATCTTGTAATTTCATTGCCATAGGTTATCTATGGCTTAGTGTGAGTGTTGACGAAGAGGTGTGTCGAGATTGGTCGCTAATTGCTTGACCTGCGCTGATAATGGTTGACCCAGTATCAAATGATGTGTGTTGAGTCACTTGCTTGTCTTGAACCTCTTCACTATCACCTTCATTCCATAAGTCATTGTATATTGGTATATTGGGAATTGAGTCTCCTAGGTTGTACACCTTTTGAGTAGACTTTATTCTGTTGCTTTGAACATAAACACTTGTTCATTGAACACTGCATGTCTAGAGACAAAAAAAAATCTATTGTTGTTAAGGCACTTGCATTCTTTTTGATTGGCAACATATCCCAATAATGCGCATGGAGATGACCTGAAATTTAACTTTTGCGAGTTGAATGATTTTAAGTAAGGAATACATAAACATCCAAAGGTTTTAAACTATTTGTATTCTGGTTTTACTCCAAATAATATTTTTATTGGAGTTTTGTACTATATTGTTTTTCTGGTAACCTATTTATCGGGTATACAACAGTTGAGAAAGATTCAGGCCAAAACTTTACTGGTAACCCTTTAGTTTCATTTTCAACTTGAAATCTTCATATAAAATAATTGCTTTCATCTACCTTTGCGGTAATTAGTTGCTCTTGAGTACTTACTATGGTCATGATTAAATTTTCTACTGATGTATCTTGGTGTGGTGAAGTTGTTTGAGAAGCAACGTCACTTGCTATGTTTGGTAAATCAAGAACTGCACTAACTTTAATTAAATCTTGAAAAGAAACTGATGTAGACATGAAATCCTGATAGATTTTGATGTTAAGGGACGATTTCTGATGGACTCAGAATAGATACTGGAAGAAGCATTGGTCTTGATCAGAAAAACTCAAGCGATGAATTCCAATTTTGATGATTATACTATTACTATGCTAATAACGACTGATACTCTCTTGATATTTTTCTGCAGGCCTTCTCGAATGATGATAATATTCTGACGGGAAGAAACAGAGAACTAGGTGCAGTCATATGAGGGTTCAAATGATGATTAGAATTTTTATGAACTAGATGGCGAGGCACTAGACACCTCCATTGTTATGCTTTGATACCAAGTTGAGAAACAAAAATGTTTGAGAAATGACTGAGAAGAGACAAAGTATAAATTTCGTTTTACTTTCTGAATGAACTACAAAGCCAGAATGTACAACTATTTATATATGCACGTTGCACTTAGTAACATTCACATTGTAACATTGCCAATGACGTAAATATCCTTTTAACCCTAATACTCCAACAAAAACAATACGTATGATAATTCTGTGATGTCAGTTCTCTTATTTTTATAGCTTATAAACAATTTTCTAGAAACCATTTTTGCAATATTATTTTTTAAAATTGATACTTTTTTCACTTGTTGTTGAAATGATATAAAGAGTTTACACTTTTTAGTAGTCTCATCATGCCAAAATCAAGTACAGTGGTCAAGACGCTCTAACCCTTTAGTCAGTGGTGTAGCCGGAAAAGTTGTTAGTGAGGTCACATTAGGAAAATGTGAGGGGAGTTCGGGGCGATATGCCCCGAATTTTTTTTATTAAAGAATAAAATATAACATGTAGAGTTACTTACATTTCTTCTTCTCAAATCTGAAAAAAAAAAACACAAATTCATTATAATTCGAAAATGTCTTTTTTTAAGATAAGATAAAAATACTTCCACTATAATTTTTTTCTTTCTGACATAATATATACACTCAAAAAACATGTTATATCTACAAACACATACATCTCCTTTTAATTTAAGAAGTTATTGTTTTACATAATAATAGCTAGTAAAAACAATAATTAAAGCCAATCTAATGACTCTCAAATAGGGGCAGCAGTCAAACGGTAATAAAGATAGATAAAATCACTTGTAAAGTTCAAATCAGTAGCCACAATTGATTGCTTAATTGATTTAACCAAAACCCTAAAAAAAAATTCAAATTGGAAAAAATTAGAAATAGGTTAGGTGAATACTCATAGTTGTTGATAGTAGCAAAGAATACCTCTTGGAAAGATGCAGAAATGGTGCTGAATTGAATGTAAGCAGGTGCAGCGAAGAAGAGAACCGCCATTTTCTTCTTTTTTTGGCTCTCCTTGCGTGTTTTGATTACAGACTCTTTTTTTTTAATACGCGTTTCTGGTGAGGTCACCTGACTTTAGCTTCCCACCGCCCCTGCCTGTAGTCATTACAACGTGGAAACCTTATGTCTAATAGTTAATGAATGAATACAATATTACATGTTTTTCCTATAATTATTACTCTTGTCATTCGGATCGAGGGTACATATAGATCATTGCTTAACTAGGGGCACTATTAGAAAATTGACACCACCAATGACTTGGTGATAACGAAGCTATTTTCGTGCAAATGATGTGAAATTTTACTTTTCCGATCCGTCCAGTGCAACACCATTGGGGCACATTGAAGCAGTTGCAGACTTTGGTCTTTTTTTCTATATTCCTTACGATTAACCAAGAACTATCATGGCCTACTTGAAAAAGTCATTGGACGTATAGTGTACGACGACTAACGATAATTGTACATTATTATGTGATTGTTTGGGGGTTTACAGTAGTGATGGTACGTGGCTTATTTTGATATACTTTGATATATGTCATATATGAATTTTTGACATTTATTATGAATTAATTAACTTTGAAATTACTTATCATTCTTAATAGATATGTTATTCCTTTTGTTTTATATTTACTATAATTTGTTATAAACAAATTATAGGCTTGATTAGAATATATTTAATGAAAATTTCATAAATGGAGCTTTTGTGCTAGTAATTAAAAGCAGTCATAGTCATAAGTTTTTGACGCGGGGAGTTGGTCATTCGCGCATGCCAACGCATAAGAGTGTTGAGTAGTAATCCAAATAACCAAAAGCAAGAGATGTAAAGAGACACACAACTTTTTACAGTGGTTCGGCACTTACCCCTACGTCCACTTCACACCAACCACTCATTACCATTGTTACGGTAACAATGTTAATCCATGTTTGAACACTTTCAATGTACAAAGTTATATTAGAAAAATGATAAAGTCCTTGTTAATTCCTCACTTTTCCCAAAATGTCTTTCTTCTTCTTCTTTAGGTGAAAATGTGTGGGAATATCTAAGTATGTCGAAGAGAGCTCCAATGTCCAAGTTTCACCACTTGGAGTTGTGCAAACTAAGAAATGTAAAGTGAAAAAATCCTTGCCAACTTCCTACAAAGCCAAAGTAGTCATTAATCCTCTTCTAAGATCCAAAAAGCTCTAAGTATTCCAAAAATGTCCAAAAGTAAGTCATAAGTCCAAGAGAATGTCAAATAGTTGGAAGAGAACTTCTATGTGAAGTTTATAAGGGAAAAACACCTTCTTAAGCCAAGAAAACCACCATGGAAGCCATTAAAAAGCTTCAAATAGAGTGCTCTCACATGCTAGATTTGAAGCAAAAAAATTTCTTGAGACACGTGCAATTTAATCCCCGCAATAGCCTATAGCGCTCTTCAACCGCTGCACTATTTATATTTAGCGCTTATGAACAGTAGATCTTCTTTTAGGCTCGCTATTTTCCATTACATCCGCTAAATCAAGGTTTTTTAACATCCTCTTAAGCAATATTAATATATAGAGCTTTATTTACTATTTCTCTTTTAAAAATATTCGGCAAATTTAGCATAAATGGCTAAATTTAAGGTAATAGTGCTTAATATGTGGTAACAATCAACTACATTCATCAAATTTAGTATGCATCACCGGAATATTCCTTGATTTTGTATATAAGATTAATTAATGCTGGTTACACGCACATAGTGAGAAATATGAATACTTAATTTTTAAATATTTCGTTTTACTTTTAATGAACTTTTTTTGCCTCCGCTATTTCCCTGCTTTATCACCGCTACGCCTTTTTGCATCTCTACCACTACAGAACTGCTAAGCGCTTTAACTGCAATGCCTGAGAGACCCCACGTCCCTTATTCTCACCCGTATGAGGATGCATTAAGTTCTTTGAAGCTCAATAATAAAATAGAGACTAAATTACACAAGACTTATGAAAAATGCAGTGGAAAACTTTTCGAACTTTTATTATCAAACCAAACTCAACATTACAGTTTCAAATACCATAAAAGTCATAATCATAAAACATCTGTCTAATGGAAACATAAGACATTAGAGTACAAATACAAAACCATAAAAATCATATCCTGTACGAGTCATAACAATAAGCATAGAAATAAAACTAAAGTAGTACACAGAGTAATAAATAGTCCAAGTCCAAGCTGAACCAAAGAATCACGGGTACTGCTGCAATCCACCACCCTAAGAACCTGGGTGGAAGGCGAAGAGAGAAGGGAAAACAAAATAGGTCAGACATAAAGTCTAGTGAGGTCCATTGATTTTTAGCATAACATAAGGTAAAGAAGTATCAAGAAAGATCAATAATACTAGACATGAAAATACATTAAAGTATACAAGTACAAAATAAACGAGATAAGGTAAGTTCAGATACGCTTCTCATTCATATCCCAGAATGAAATTTCTACACAAAGTATCATAATATTTCAATTAGGCTTTACCTTAATTACTGCCCAGTGATCGGCTCCCTAACATACGTAAATAACCTATGCCAGCCATGGTAGTCGGGGATATCAATCCCGAACCTATCAATTTTAAAAGACACAACCCTATTTGCCGGTGTTACCGCATCTTATCGTCCCACATCGAACCAATGCACGTTCATAACTCCAACGGAATGCACCTATACCCACCTCCCGAATTCGAACCTCTTACAATCATCAATCAGTAAAGTGTGCCCTAGTCTCTACCTAGTGCGAGACTCGTTTGATAACAGGTGGCTACTGATTAATATGGATTCTAAGCAAGTAGCGTATTGACACAAACCACCCTAGGCTTGGGGCCCAAATTTGGATTTTAAGAGTCCCCTAAAAATATTTGTAGCACACATGGACCTCTTAGCTTATTAATTAAATAGGTTTTAACGTAGCGGGTTTAAGTTCATTAATAAGCATAATATAAACCTATGTTATATTCCATGGTTGTAAATGACATTTCTCATTAATGTAACAACCCTTCCCCCAAATCATACAGGGACCTGCTCAAATGTTTATAGTTTACACTAACTTGTTCAATTAATTTACATCTGATTCATATATCTTCCCATAACATGTTTTACTTAACATAAAATTAAGTCCAACCTTTTCAAATTAACATGTTTGGATATTCTTCCTTTATAATTATCCCAATTATACATTCAATGGTTCTCATATTCCAATATCCCCAAATCTACTTTTTATTGTATATCATATTTTTCCAATTTTTCCAAATTTTATGCAATTCAAATAGAAATGGTCTGGGCTCTCGATAGCCTAGGCTCAGCGTAAAACAAAAAAGGAAAAGGAGAAAATAGAACCAACTCGGAAATGAACAAACGGATAATATGCATAATAAGATTGTAAATAAAAATAAGACAGAAAGGGGATAAGGAAGAAAGATGTATATATAAACAGATAATAATTGAAAAATGAACTAGTAATTGATAGTAATTAAAAGAACAATAACATATAAGAATAAACTTACAAATGCTAATACTTTTCAAATCCAATATATTCACTATCAAAAATCCCTTTTAAATTCCAAATCTAAAAAAAACTTAGAACTCACAGAAATATGTATTAGATCTAGAAAAGGACTTTGAAATAGTTGTAGAAGAAGAATTATCCTTTCATTCTATATTTAGACCACACCCTAACCCTTTTCTTATTTTATTTCAGAGCATAGCTTTGGGGAGGAAGAAGATAAAAAATGTTTGTGTAGGAAAATAGTTAGGGTTGTTAGTTAATATATAGGTGTTCTAGGATTATATAAACTATAGAACCTTAGGTTTTAAAATCAAATCATAGAATACACACCACCGTTGAGTTAGCATAAGAACATAACAACAAAATCCATTCAGTTAAGGCTCATTGCATGGTCGAAGGTGGGTGGACCCACCTGCTACGCTGGTCGACACTAGTGTCAACCCAATAGTCGACATAGGGGTGGACCCAGGTAGGGTCAGGTTGCCCGGTGATCATTGCTTTTTCTGAATTTATTTATTTAAATTATTTAATTTAGTTCAAACTTCTTTTGGTTATAACTTGTTCATACTTAGTTCCACGAAAAATTAAAGTCTATCTGATACAGAATTTCGTAAAAGATGCAATTGTAAAGTTTGTTTTACCCATTTCTGAATATTTTATTATTTAATATTCATTTTATTGTCTTCTTTATATAATTATTACGTATTAAAATATGGGTTGTTAAATTCCTCCCAAACAACCAAGTACTTGGGGTATTTATTGGGAAAACTCTAAGCTAAAGCAAAAAAAAATCGTATTTTAGGAATTGATACCTATCCCGGGATTGACTCGTATCCGGGGACTTAGCCAAATTTTGAGTTGAATTCCAGAAATCCCAATTCCAACCCAAAATTCGGAAACCAAGATGAAATCATGTGTTGATCACCTGACAATGGATGATCAATCCATGTTGATCACTCAGCAAAAACATACCAAGATTTTGTATTCTAAGTGTTATGCAAATACTGATCTGAAAATAACGTGCCCAAGTTGTGTTGATCCATCAAAAATTGGTGACTTTTATGTGCCTGGCACGATGTTCAACACTTCCAAAAATCCAAAGGCAATCTTCCACGAATACCGACCCGCATGAATTTCCATATCCCAGAAAGTTGTGATCACCATTAGGTGATCCTGCAAATTCGACTGATCCGCATGCGTTTGGGACGATGCCAAACTCTGCTAAGTCAACATAAGAAATACTAACCCCTAGTGATGCCAGACCGAAAAGAGTACCATGTCGATCCCTAATTTTTATATCTGGAAGATTGCCCTGGAATGCCAAATTCATCTTCTCAAAATACCGATTCAGCCACTGTTAAAATACCGATCTCGTTATTCTTACGATTTGCGCAAGTAAAACATAAGGATCCACAAATGCAGTCCCATCATTTCGAGTTACCAAGTACGAAAATTTTCTTCGTGATCCCTAATACCAAGTCCAAATCTTGTTTTACGCAAATGATTTTTCGTCCAACCTGGCTATGGTGTTTAAAAGAATTGGGCTGATCCGGATATGTTTGAGGAAAATTGATCTCGAGCCTTGATCAATGCAAATTGCCAAGTCCAAGAGAGCGCAGGCCTTTTTCGGTGATCACTCGATGTCCGGCAGCTATTTTTGAGTGGTCGAACTGACTTATACCCAAAACTGATATTTTTCCAAGTACGAAGTGTAATTTTCGTATTCGAAGTCTTGAACGATTTTGCCAATCCGAGAATGATGATTCGGGAATCGACTTTATTTCCATCTTTTTCAGAGTATTCTGCAAATTCGTCCAAATCGTTTTGTACTTCCAAGAGGACACTCTTGAGTCCGAGTGCGTCGCTAGCCATAAACATGACATGTGATTGCTTTGCCAAAAAGCGGGTTAACATAAGTATTATATCAATATTATAAAGCACATCTATTTAAATGTTCTTATTGAAGATGCATCATTACTAAATATTGACATATTTGTTGAGAATCGAACACTTAACATTCTTTAAATGTGGTACATTGCATTACTCATAACGGTTTTGGGACACTAGTGATTACACAATGATAATCATTAGAAGATTACATAAAGACTCATTCTATAATAAACTGCATCTTAAAGGGCTCAAATTTCAATAAAAATGAAAACCCATGGCCGTAAGGGTATGATTCTTCGAGTTTAGTAAACTGTATTTGTAAATTAAATCACAGATTGATTATTCTGAACGTATACAAGAATGAAAGCACAATATGATACAAGTAAGGACCGAAACTACAACCTTGGAATCAAATTAACTCCACGAAACATCAAATCATCTTTCAAGTACTGACCATGAAAAAGAAAACTTCTCCATCAGCCGCACCTGTAACGACCCTTATTTTTATGATAGAATATTTAAATATTTTATTTACATATTTAGCATTAGTTAATGATGATTTTAATGTAGGATTTTTCACAAATGATCAATCAGGACTTGAAACTATTTTAGTTAAGTTTGGATGGTTCGTTAAGCGAAGAAAAATAATATAAGGATTGTCATATTTTGATATTTGACACTACAAGGGAAAAACAGCCTCGAAATACTGACGCTAAAGTCTAGACGGTACGTTTGAGTTTCTACCATCTCGGCCCAGTCCCTATGTGAAACAGACTAGAGTTCACCAGAAAATCATTTCGGTTTTCACTCAGTAGTTCTCTTCAATGAAAAACCCAGAAACCAAGTTGTAAATTTGCATGGGAAAGAAAATCATAAGAAGAACAACCAACTTTATTTTTCTCAATCTGGTCTTCCATTATGGCCCAAACAAAAATCGATACAGGAGGCTCAGAGTGCATTTTCTTCTAGCTTGGCAGGACTAATCGGCATTAGTAACATCAATTTCGGATCTGTCTTGGCATCGATCTTGGATCGATTTTGAATCAACAACATAAACTTTTTTACTACGTTTGATTGAATTGGATACGGCCTAAAATAGTCGTGACTTGAAGGAGGAAACTGTATTATGTTGAATGGACTAGGCTTAGAATGGGTTGCATGAAGATATATTAATGGGTTTGAGCTTGGAAATGATTAATCAAGTAGTATTCGAATTTATCTGTATTTATATTTGTAGTCCAAAATATTCGTAAGGTTGAATTTATAAATATTTATATTTGCATATTTATAAAAAAAAGAGATGGAACTGGCAAACCAGAGATGAAAGGGAAACTTTGCAAAATCCGCAACGAAACCAAAATTTTGAATGAGGATTTTCACTTAATGGACTTATTCATTCAAGATAATAAGTTTTAATGACAGGACTTCTGAAAAATTAGTTTTACAGAAATTTTACAGAAAAAAGATAAAAGAATTTATCATTTTTAGTTATGTATAGATAAAGATAAAAGAATTTATCTTTTTCCTGTATAAATTGAAAATATAAACGGTTTTATCGTTTTCCTGTAAATTGTCGTTAAAACTAATTACTCAGAAGTGATGTCCTTAAAACTTATTACCTTGTAATAAATTTCACCTCAACTTAATTTTCACATTTTATATTTGTTGGGTGACCAAAATGAAAATGGAAAGCGGAATTTCAAACCTCGCGAAACACACATGAAAATTATCGTTTCATGCATAGTGTCGAATTACGATAGTTTTTTTTTATTATTTTTTTGCAATCGTAATTGGTGAGTTATTGCACATTATCAAGTTTTGTAGCAATCAGATGTACATACGATCGTACGGAGTCGAAATGTTTGTTAATTTTGTTTTTGGCAAGGCAAGTTTGTTAGTTTTAGATAGAGGGTTTAAAACATATGAATCTAATAACATTATAAATGCCCCTAGTTAACCACTAAACTTAATCTAATTGGTTGGCTTCTATAGCACCTCCTTCTTCTTCATAATATTATGTTGCACCACTCGTCAATCTTTGAGAATCAGTCCAACCAAAATACACGTCTAAAATC
The DNA here is from genome assembly GCA_030737875.1 of Allium sativum. Classification (NCBI taxonomy): domain Eukaryota; kingdom Viridiplantae; phylum Streptophyta; class Magnoliopsida; order Asparagales; family Amaryllidaceae; genus Allium; species Allium sativum. The sequence continues at coordinate 1,047,004,487 of CM060924.1, forward strand.
ATAAAATCAATTTCTAAATTCCTAAATTGAATTTCTCTGCAAGCCTTTATGACTTTTATGAAGTGTATCACCTATTCTAGACATGGCTGTGGATGATATGACAGCCTAGGGTATGGATTTTCATGAGATTTAAACGATGATTCGTGTATTCGAGGGTTGCATAGCATTTCTCTTTGGAATTGGAACATTCATACCAAGTTTGGTCGAAATCGATGAAGTAAAGCAAAACACATCTACGCATGGACATGAGGAGGGCACTGAGGCTTATTTTAAAGGAAGGTGCAATGTCGAGGCTGTGGCGATGGTCACAGAGAGCTTACGTAGAGAAGAATGATGGATGTGACTATTCGAGAATTCGTTAAACGCGGAGGGAGAAAGGAGGGAGAGGGAATGAGTACATAGTGGCATTTTGTTTCAAGAAATATGCATGTTCTGTATGAATAAGATTTGGGGAAGAAAGGGGATTAGATCTTATGATGTAAATAGTGGCTGCGTTAATTACATTAGTTAATTAATTATTATTTTAATCTCTAAGTTAGTACTTGTTATAATTTTTGCATACAAAACCTGACTTTGTTGTCGTTTCTTCCATTGGACTTGTAGCTCTATGACTTGATACTGGTTTGTGTTGATTAGGTTAAGGTAAGTTATATTGTCTCACTAAATTATAATTGTTTATATAGTAAAATTTGATGATTCTAGTTGATATAAAATACTAAATTATAATTTCTAGGACATTTAAAATAGTTAATAATAAGTAAAAGAAATAAAAGCAATTTCGATAGTTTAAACTTGAATTTCATACTTTTATCCATTTTTGCGCTATTGCATGCTATTTTGACACTTCCATTAGAATTTAACAATTTTGGCACCAAACAAAACAAATTATTTTAGATAAGTTTTATTTATTTATTTAAGCTTTTACATATGTATATTTTCTATTTTAGATAATATAATTATATCGTTATTGGTTGCATGGAAGATTATTTGCTTAGTTATTTAAAACACCGCTTGTAGGAGACTTAGTATTAAGAAAAAACTAATTTTCCTTAGTTGCATGATGAATAAAAATGGGAGGTTTGTTATGCTATACATAATAATTTTTGATGTGAAACACAAATTATTAATTAAAATTATTATTACTGTTTGTACGTAATTGATGTACTATAGCTTACACAAACAATATGTATGCGTATGTACTTAAGATTTTTTTTAAAACATTTTTTTTAATATACAGACATATGTTGAAATTAATGCATGTTAGTGAATTTTTTGTTGAGTTAGCAAATATTATTCAACATAATTTGTCTAAATAAGTTTAATGTAAAGTTACAAAGTTAATTTGACTATATAGTATAGTATAAAAATTGAAAAAAAATGTATAAATTAGTTGTGGAATTATTGATGTTCAATTTTTTTATGATATAATATGTGGTAAATTCTTGGTATAAATGAATCATAAATAATTTATAAATTAACGTTGTCAATATTATTGACATACATAGTTCATATTATGTGTTAACCACCTTTTTGGTAAAAGGCTACCACAAATTAGACCGAATCCCAACATTCAAAAATGCGCCCTTCAGAAACGCGCGAACAACCAAAGCTTGGCACAAACAAGCCTTCTTCGGGTGCCAGCCCAAGCCAGTTCCTCCCCGCTAATAACTCATTCACTCCGGAAGTATCACTCTGCCTAGTCGACCGAGTAAACTGCTTCCATTAATGATGCAACAACTGAATATCTTGGGCTCATCTAGAAATATCCAGCTAAGTCGTTCAAAGCATAGCCCGAATCTCAAGGCAATAAAGGCAGTCAACCATATCCAGACAAAGCTCTACTTTTGATACACCTCACCTCAAATGCCACATAAGCCGCTATTTTCGAGGATACTATTAATGAGCAGTAGAATGAGTCTTGTTGCCGCAATTGCCACCATTGATCAAGTTCACGTGTTTGAGTCGGAAAAAGAAGGCCATGTGGCAGCCCGCTCAGCCCATTATTTCCCTTATAAATACCTCAAAGCTCAAAGAGGAAAGGGACTTCTGCTCGATTTCATATTCTTAAGGTTTCTCTTGGAATACTCTACTCTTAAGTTCTTCGACTCTCACGGCTAACTCAAAAAATAGCCATCCTCTCATCTTTCATAAAACAGAAAAATCTTTGTACTTGTAATAAAAAGAAAATCAATGCATATAAAGTGGACATAGGCACCGCCTTTTGCCGAACCACTATAAAAAGTCTTGTGTGTTCCTTGTTCTCTTTATATTTTTTGTATTCCATAATCATCATTCGTGTGTCATTTGCACGATTGGGGGTTGGCCGTCACTTGTGACCAACTTTCGACGTCACCACTTTTGGCACACCAGATAGGCTTCGACATATCCTCCGACCTTCTTCATGTTTTGACCCATGGAGAATAAACGAAAGAAATATGTAAAATCTTCTCGTCCCACTAATGCCGTTGCAGCCGATACAAATGCTGCAGAAGCAAGTCAGGAAGCCTCCTCTCATGAAGATATGCCTCAATACTTCACCCGTGACAACATGGATAAAATCATGGACGAATTCAGAGACTATATGGCATCTCAGGGTAAACTCCTCGAATGACAGCAGTAGTTGATGTATCACCTTCTTAGTCGAGTGGAGATAGGGCTAAAAGCTTCAACATTAACCCCTCCACCGGTCGGGGATGGGGTAACAACTAATCTTCAGTTTGCACATAATCAGGCCACTGATCGGATTCCACCTTTACTTCATCCTGGCTCGGTTCTAACTTCCAACCAATTACAGCCAGGAGTATCATTTCCAGCAACCAGTGTCGTTGTAGCTACATATTTGCAGGAGGCTCGCGATCAAGATCTAGGTCATTCAACCACTTTTTCCCCACTCTTGAAAACAACTCAACCCCCCATAGCAGTCGAGCGATTGTCGGGCCTATCAAAATCAATGCCATTCCCATTACAGCCCGGAATCTTACCATAGCCGTACTTAACCACTCTTCCCCTTCAACGAAGAGCTGGCGGAGCCTTCCCTTCGATCAAGAGAGATACTCTACCATATCGGTACTTACCATAGTAGATGAAAACGCTACTGTAGATCCTCCTAACCACTACACCAAAACAGCAAATTTGGCACACCAAGATGTAGAGATTTGATACGGCATAAAGCCGTATCAAATTTGATGGTGCTTATAACCGTATCAAATTCATTTTGCACACCGGTTGTAATCCGTACCACCCCCAACAATTAAAATATAACCCTACATCTTGAATGTTTTGGATTAGTACCTTCGACACGACTAAGGACCTTATCATATTGACATCGTATTTTCGTTCCTCTGCTGTATTTCATATCGCCCAACCCCTAGTACTATTCAAACCCTAAATCCACTCACTTCCTCTGTCAAGGTCACTTCCTCTGTCATGGTCACTTCCTTGGTGGAATTTGATCGCCTCGCTCGCTTCTCTTACTTCTCTCAGGTAACAAATCTCCCTTTTCACCATTATATGTTTTAAATACATCTGGTTTTGGGTATCGTTTTTTATTCTGTCGATTTTAATGTCGAAATCGAAATCGATTTTGATTTCGAAATTGAATTCGAAATTTACTTTGCAGTAATACATAAAATTTCCTTATCTTTAGCATATTTGGCTGACAGAAACTCTAATCCTCTATCAGAAAATTTCCAGAAACAATTATGTATATGGACATTAGTTATGTAGTGCTTGTAGTGTATACATACATAATGCAAATTGTTAAATAACTTTTATGTTATTCATTTTTGCAGGAAGCCCAAATCCTTTTGATCCATTGCCATCTAATTTCACATGACCAGCAATTGTATAAGCATCCGCTGACTACGGGTTAGTAGCGATTGATGAAGGAATGGTGAATGAAATGAGTCAAATTAGGAGTAAGGTGATCATCACCGCTGAATTCCGCATGGAAATTTTAACCTTTGCATTTTTTACCGATAACTATGTGTTTATGTTTTTTTAAAACCTTGCTGTATTCCAATTTGAAGTTCACGTTTATGTACTTCCTTGCTGTAGGAACTCCTCTTATGTGTTTTTGCTACAAAAGTAGTGGATTTATTAAGATCTCTGATCATGTGCAGAAGTGATACATATGTTTTAAAAAATTCTCTCAGTGAACTTAGGCTTATTTATTGGCTAATAGATATACGGTAGAGAATAAATAATAAATCAACACAGATAAAAAATAAAAATGCATAAAAAAGTATAACACGAGGATATATAATGGTTGGGCAAGTTAGAATATGTCCACTGCCATTTCATTTACTGAATTACACTCTCTATTTATGTTACCGATGATTACGATGAAGAGCGATTTATGGTGCTTTTCTAGGATTTGATCGAAATATCTTTTAAAGCTCGGATCCATGCGTTATGGTTGAAAAATCGTTGATTTAAGTAAGATTTGGGCAAAGTTTGATCGCTTCCAAACATCCCCTTCGAAAAATTTCAATTTTACCTATTCTTGGAATTCGATTAGGCCTTATCATTCAAGCTTGAGTACCATTATTTTTACCTTTAACTGAATCAAACTTCACTCTAGCGTCTACTTCACAATTTGATTTCAAATTTGGCCGCTTTAAACGTTAAACTTTGTGCGCTCTAACTGTTTTATTTTAAGTGTTCGGAGTGTTGTTTTCAGTTAATTGCTTTCTTTGCCTCAACTATAAATGCATTCTAACACATATTTTGACCTTTAACCTTTCGTTTAATAAAGCAACTTGGACCATGAACATATGCCATTTGGCAATCATATTTCTTTATTTCTCCTTGGAGGATCCACATATAAGAAATTCAAATATTTATGCTATATTATAAAAGCTGAGTTTGGTTTGCAGCCCTCACAGGCATCCACGCTTATCTTAAGACCAAACGTCACGCCTTTTATTTTATCGTTTCACATTCGCAGTTTACTATTACGTCATGTAGATGGCTTTCCCACTTTTCCCTCCCCAACAAAAAGCTAAAATATCCACGTGTGCCCTTCCCCCAATTTGAGCCTTCTATTCCTTATCAGTGTTAGCTCGCCCAATCTCCTCATTTATACATAAGGCCCTCAGCATCAAGCTGATACCAAATCAAGTTATTTCTATATATACGGGATGCTCCTTCCTCAGTCGTCTTTTTCTGGCTTTGCTGCATCTTTTGCTAGAGTGCAAGGTTATTTCAGTTATCCGATCTACTTCTAATGCAAATTTATTTTTCTGTAAATCTCCCGTGTTGAGCTAATTTAGCCCTATTAGTCTTGACATACTTTTGCGCGTGCCTCTGATTTGAAACTGTTCATGGTTTTTCCTCTGATCTCAGCTTCATTATAGGTTTGTTTTTTCCCCATACCCAACTTTTCATATTCCTATAATTATTGGTTTTCATTTATACTGTATGTTTTTAAGTTCTTTTTGATCTTAGTTTGCTAATGTTCACTTTGCATTATATTCCTGTTATGTACTTTTGAAACTAATATAATTTCTTCAAATGACCTGTGTGTGTTACATTTCTCTTATGCATTTTTTTTTTAATTTTCACATTAATTTCTTCTAAAGGTAGTTGAATTATGGTGCTTCATACCTGTATGGTTTAGGTGATCTTGATAAAATTGCCGAGTATCCCTGTAAATATTTACAATGCATAACTTGTAATGCTTAAAAATATTACAAACTCTGATTTGTACTCCTGATGGCTGGTTTCCTTTATATGAAGAAATTTTTACGGCCTGTTGGTTTTGATCAAGACTGATTTATGCAATTTTAGTTATTTTCAACCTATTTGTTCACTGTGTGAATATCTTTTTTTTTACTGACTATTGGTATGGGGTTATATATTTCACAAATTTAAACCAACAGTCCTGTTATTAATATACCATCTCTTTGACTTATTGTTTATACATATTACTGATTTTTATGCTAATTAATGCAGATATATAAGATGTTGTACATTTCATTGGTTTTGAACTATTTATATTGCATAGATGCATCCAATAGGGTTATGCTTCATTCAATTCGAGTGCAGCAAGTATGGGATATAATGTGTTTCAAAAAATAGCATAGCACATAATACACATGTTCCTTCCATTTGCTACTTCTTTATTAGCATTTGCTGAAAAATGTAGCAGGCTATAAATATTGAGTTATTTAATTTTTCATTGTAACATTTCTATTTGGACTGCATGCGGTGGTTGCATTATGTAATAAATAGTGATAAAAGGTTCCTATATTTTTTTACTACTTTTCAATCTGTATGTATTTTTGTTTTGACATCTTAATTTACATCAACGTGCAAAATTATTGGATTAAGCCAATAATTAAGTTATTTGTTATTTATTGTACTCCACTCCATAATTATTATTTTAATGATGGAGGAACCGGTGAAGGTCGGTCTTTATGTAGCAAGGTGTAATTTTACAGGTTACTAAGTTATATAGGCATATTGACTTATGTTATTTATTAACCGAATTTAAGATAACATTCAAAAGAGCATTGATAAAACACACATCCTGGAAATGAGACTTCATTATATACTTGAATAAGAGTAGAGTGCATTTTTTGAATTTAGATTATTGTATGCATTTTTATGTACTATTTTATGCTCGCTTTAATGAACACCTAACCACTAATCACATGAGCTACTTGCACAAATTGTCTTTTATTTCCTGTCTTTTTTTTTCATCTCTTCTCAGGAAAGTCATGAAAAATTGACCATTGTTTAGTTGCATATATGTTGGAATTCAGACCGTTAAACTAAACAATTAGTTTAAAAGTTGTTATTTGTTTATCTTTATATTGTAATGAAGTATTCACCACCTCTGCACATGACGTCTGCACTGACGCTTGCCCCCTACTGGAACACGATAAAGCAGGCCAAGCAGAAAACACACAATCTTTTGCGGCTTGCTGGCATCAGGATTAAACATATGATTGATATTGTAGGGGGGGGGGCTTATGCCATGCCATTTGTATTTGTCAAAAAGACTGGTGCAAGTAAGCTGTAGCGCATTATTAGTTTTTTTTTTCTTTTCTTTTTTCAAAGTTCAGTGCTAGGTAGCAATTCGTCTTCCTAGGATATACTGGAATCCGATGATGGTAATACATATTTAGTCACTAGTACTTATGTTCATTGCGCGTGCTTTTGATTTATGTTTAGGACAGTTTGGGTTACATAACTATGGCCTAAATTGTTTAATACCCATGATCCACATCATTGCCATGTGTGTAACCTTATTCATAATCATAGAAAATGCGTGCAACTTGGATGTAAATCTGCTAACAAATAATAATTTACGATATGAAAGTCCCATCTTGCATGAAAACATGAAAACTTTAGTACCTGCTACTCTTGAATATTTACAATCTTCGAAATATTTGTAGAAAGCGGTCATTGAATTTGCTAACATATAATGATACATGATATGTACTTCGCATCTTACATGAAAGCACGAAAAATCTATTACCTTTTGGTTTAGAATATTTACAATCTACAAAACATTTATAAAGAGGTTACTGATTTCATAAAAAAATCTCTTAAACGTATTGTTTAGTAAAGAGATATATAGTCCCCACTCTGTATTATAGCTACATAAGTTAATAACATTCAGAATATGTTTTTCCCTCTAATTTTGCGATAGTAAAGAGATATACAGAGATTTAATGAGAAAAACATGCAACGAACTTGCAGCAAAAATTCAAAGCATGTTGAAATGGTCGTTTATATAAAATATGTTTATAGTTGGTTGATTTAGGGAACACTTGGAACCAGGAAGCTGCATGATTATTATTTGTATTAATGATTTGGTTAAAGCTGGTTATTGAATTATGAGTCAAACTAAAATTTGTTAGCTGCTTCCACTCATTCATCATAAATCCCTACTTTTTTTTAATCAAAAATCCTTATTATGAACTGCAGGTTAATACAAAATGTTTCAACAAAATATACGTAGTAATTATTTTCTCCCCTATTTTTAAATCTTGTTGATTTATCTAGATTTGGGTCTAAATGTCTGTGGGTCTGGTTATGGGCAAACGATCATAGTGCACTAACAAACGATCATAATGCACTAATAAAAAATCTATTTTCTTTATTTTGTATAGCCAATTTTACTCATAAATGCGAATTTTAGGCTTATATGTTCGTTTGGGAGTAGAACCAAAGTGCTGATAAGTTCTTTTTCCATTTATACATACTGATATTTTGTTGAATTTTTGTGACCATGGGTTAGGTGGTCTCCGTATCAACCTATGAACATTGTTGATTTCCTTTTTAGTGTCATTTCATTCTTTCTGTTATGTTATACTGCTTTAATTTTAATTTTTAAGAAGATGAGGATAGGCTTAGTTTCAATTTTGTTTTAGATTTGGAAGTTGCTACTAGAGGCAGCTTTTCGATTGTCACTAATTACTAATTAGTAAAATGAAACATCTAAATGTATGTGCTTTGTTTTTCTTTTATGGATATCGTAATAATTTGGATTAATTGACATAAATAATCCAATGTTTAACCAGTCCGCCCATATTAATCCCAAGTTTGCATTATTTAAAAATAATCCCAAGTTTGGGGGTCTCTTCTTATATTGATCCCATTTCTTCGATGACCTGTTATAGCCAGTAACTTTCCCAAATCAATCCTAATATCTTTCGTTAAAACTATTTCTTCCCCAATCATCGTTCACTGCAAAAACTGATTTCAAAAAATTCTGAATCTTTATCGCTAATCCAACAAAAGGAATGAATCTTCCAGCTTTGCTTCAAAAAAATCTGGTGCAAAATCGCGCGCTCAAGCTCCTCATCTCTCCGCGTTCAAGCCGAACATAAAAAAAGGGGAAGAAAAGAATTTTTTTCACCGTTCCCAACTGTCTCCATGAAGAGTGACGTCTAGACGGTTATTCCCAGAAAATTTGCAGCGCGTGGCTCTAAGTAGTTGTGTTGTGTATGCTTTCGGTGTCAAATAAGGCTAAAATCGTGTGGTTTTTGATTTGAATTGGTAGTAGGAGCTCATGGGGGTTGGCAGAATCGATGACTGAGTGGAGGAAGGTGTCGATTTCGGCTATTTAGGAGAGGGAGTTTGGGATTTTGGTCGGGATCGGTTTCTGCAGTACTTTGGACTGACTGCATGGAAATTTCGTCATGGTCAAGTAAAAGGAGTATAGCTCGGCGGTTTGGGGCAGATGTGCCCAGTTCGTCGCAGTTCAAGCACATCACATGAGCTCAACGCTGTTGTATTTTTGATGCAAGTTTTTTGATTAGGTATGTTGGTGTGGTGGTTTGTGTATTTGGTGGTGATTTCGGTGGAAGTAATAATAGGGGGGAGTTAGATATGAGTGGTGATATGGTTTGCCTGTAGGTGACGATCGATTGTCCGCCAGTTTTGAGGAATAGGCATGAGTACAATGGTATGGAAATGAATCAATCTAAAAGTCAGGGTTTGTCTGGGGAGTGTGAGTTGTATGTGATAGGGTGGGGAAGGAAGGACTTGCGGAAAGAAGAACGATGGAGGTGGTGGCATGGATCTTAGTGGAGTATTGAAGGAGAAAGTGAAGACTGAAATTCATGGCTGAGTTGGGTTTGGAATAGCTACAGGTAGCGGGTTTACTGTCAGGAGGAAGAAGATTAAGAAGGGGAGTATAATGACTTGAATGACTAAAACGGGTTTATTAAGTTAACAAAGGCTATTAATTAGCAAACGATTAAACTTGAAACCTGTTATAACAGGTCATCGAAGAAATGGGATCAATATGGGAAGAGACCCCCCAAACTTGGGATTATTTATAAATAACACAAACTTGGGATTAATATGAGCGGACCGGTTAAAATTTGGTTTACTTATGTCAATTATTCCTAATAATTAATGAACCAATTGATTTTTTACAGGTATGCAATCAATTTTCTATATGACTGCAGCATTTTAAAGCGGACCGATGTATGATTTCCAGGATCAAGGTACAATTTTTTTTTCTATCGCTTTTGTCTCACAATTATTACTATTATTTTTAGCCTGTATCAGCTTTCATGTTATAAGATAATTTTGTTTATTTGTGCAGTAACTACAATTAGTTATTATTTTTCAGGTATAGATTACAAGGGATATCTACATATTTTGATTACTATCTACATAAATATAACAAATTTTTTCTAACCTTTTATAACATCAATGCTATGCCTACCCCACTTTTGGATAGATTATTTATTTTCCTATTTTCTTCTTTATGACTTCATGTAGTCAATAACGAAGAAAAAAAGACATAATAACGACGAAGAAGGCAAACTTTCTACATAAAAACCAGTGAATGAGATGTTTTCCTCAGCATAGTTCTGACGTTCAAAAGTATATGAGTGTCTATTGTTGTATTTCAGATGCTTAGGAGTTAGCACATGATCAATGAAAATGAAGACATATATAAATTTATAAGAATAAAAAAAAATTAGTAAATTTAATCAAGGGTACAACTAATTAGGACCACCAATTGAATTATCATTTATTGTCAAAGAATAGGCTATGAATTTACATTTTAAAAGACAATACACATAAAATGTTAGTCCATAAGATAGCTTATATTTCCTTCCAGTTAAGATACATGTACAAACAAATTTACACAGTTAACCAAATTTAATGTGTAATTTATTGGGGTGATGCCTCTGTATGCTCTTCTAAGTTAATATTTTAATTGATTAGCAGGGGAAGAAGGTTCATATTAGGTAATTCATACATATGACTGTGATAAAATAAGATTCATTTCTTCAAATCAAAATGTATGCTTTATTTGGTTTGAGCATTACCTCTAAAGCGCATCCTTAAATGTAATGTGTGAATAATTGGGAAAAAAATTGGATTTTGTTGCCTTTGTGGACTCATAATTAGAAATTGTTTCTATTTTAACTCCTAAACACTGTTTACTCAGCAATTTATCTATGATTCAATTATAAAAAAAATAAAAAAAAAATAGTACATTTAGTTACCATCTTTATCAGCAAGTGCAAAGATTGGGTGTTACGTTAATCCACTCTCATTATTAAAATAAATGGTAAAACTATTATTTCAGCATATCTTTTAACTAAACTAAAGCAAATTAAAGTAGGTTGTTTAATTTTTACTTATGAACTCATATTTAACATGTCTTCATGACTAAGTTTTATTTTATAGTGACCTGACTATATCCATTATGCTACAAACAGAAATTCCTTAATCCATAATCCTTTCGTATTGCTCCGCTGGTTTGCGGCTCCACAACCGATTTAAAATCTAGAGAAGAAACAAGGCTGTTTTCGGATGGAATAACTTTTAAAAATTGATCTATGGGTAATGCTAATATGATTTTCGAATTTGATGTTTTTAGTGATGGATTAATTGGGATTTTTTTCTTTCTTACTCTAATAAATATATCTTTCGGATCTAGCAAAAAGAATCACAGTTAGATATCACAAAAAAATTGTGATTGTGATGTAGATTCAGTCAGCTCAATCAGCTTGGGAGATTGCAGCTTGATAGGGAGGTTAGGGCCTTGGTTAGCCATTTCTCAAGTATGTGGTTAAAAATTGCGGACAGTTATGACAGATGATAACATAGCAAGTAGCAGCTATGTGGTTGAAATTTGCATAGAATGCATCAAAGAAGGTCAGTTTACTAAAATCATACAAGAAATCATGGAGCTTCCTCCTTTTATGTGTTCTAGAAAATGAATTTGAGAATTTTGCTATTCATAGGACTTTGGAAAGAACCAAAATTTGTCATGGTTCTTTCAAACAACATAATTTTGTTTTGGTACAGCCAATGTTTGTTGCGGTTTATTTGATATTCTGATGCAATATCCGCTCTTGATCAACATACTTTTGTTTTCTTTTCGTTATTGTAACATATGCTCTAATCTATTTTTGTTTTTTGATGCAGTGGGGACTCTTTGAGGTTCTCTTTTGGCTGTAACCGAGTATTATGTACCAGAGGTTAAAAATCATCCATATGGGAAGGCTGATCTAAATGGCTGAAGTAGGAATCGAAGTTCCATTAGATGCTGGAATCAATTTTGAATATTCTAACGTAACAGGATGAAGGTTGTGTGCTAGCTTTGTTTATTATATTGGCATTTAGGATAAAGAGAATTTAACTTTTACATTAGGACGTGTGTTAAGGATGTTCATTTTGCGTGAGTCCATTGCTGGTATTGTGTATTTTTGGTTTTGTTTTTATCTGATTTCCCTATGTGAACATGGCAGAACTAATGTGTGGTAGAAGTTGTTTTTACAAAGACTTGACATGTACACTATATAATCACTACAAGAAAATATGGTATGCACAGCACTGTATCATAGCCTTACATTAAAGTGCTATAATAAAATAATTAAAGAAAAAGAAATAATGTATAAATTGTGCTATAAAAAAGAAGCAAAAAAATAACAAAGAGGATTAAGCTATACATAGATGTACTCCGCTATGTTAACGTTACTCATCTAAAAGGAGGGAGCGAAAACAACATGGCGGGACAAAATAAAAATGAGGTCGCAAAAGTAAAAAGAAAAAAAAAAATCCCTCCATCACTTCAGTCTCTACCAAATATCTCCCAATCCCTATTTCAGATTCACTCAATAAACTCCCTCTAGAAAGTCGGCCATCTCCGATTCAATCCAACATCCATGTCGATCATCTCCAATTCACTCAACTGTAAACCAAGAGCATCTCCCCGATTCACCCAGATTCTTCCAAATCAATAGTGGGCTTTTTTGATATTGGTAATATTTTTTTTACTTTCTTCCTTTTATAAATTTCCTACGCTCGATATTTGTCTTTTCTTTTTTAACTGAAACCATAACAATCGATCCATGGTGATAGCAGTTAGTATATCTAGCTTTATTCGAAGATGTCATCATCAGATTTGTAAAAAATCTTGAACTTCTTCACTTTTATTTTGAATATCACTGTTTTTAATTTGGGTTTTTTTCAACTCAAAAATTGTTTTAGTACATAATAGCGAAACCTTATTAAACATACGAGCGAAACCTTATTAGACATACTGCAATTCACTATGCATGTAAGTTATAATGCCTAGAATTTTACTATGATGTCTGTCTAGTCGTATCTGATTATAGGTTTAGATTACATTAACCTTTGTTTGATTACATTGATTACTGGTCTTTAGTTTACCAATGTGAAATAGGGGACACTTTAGAGGGATTCTTAATTTTTTCACATAGGAAATAACAATTGCATAAAATTGTTGCTTTATTTCTTGTTAGTATAAAATGTGTTATTTTATTAGTAAACCAGTTTATCTTTTATGTGCAGTATGAAAGGTTTTGAATTGGTTTGTAGAACATGGGAAAGAAAATGATTCATATTATGCATTAAAATTTGATAAATCACCTTCATTGTATTATAACCGAGAAAAGGAAAGTTCATATTGACTAAATATCTAACTCTTAATCCTACAAGTGGATTATCCAATTAATTTGTAAGTGAAATTTTATTTAAATGCCAAGTATACCTATGAATTGATAATATACAAAAGAGGATGGCGAGCAATAGGATTGTTCGAGAGCAATTTTAATTGAACTACATAGCTTTTCTATTTGTTAAAACCACCTTATTATATTTACATGAAATTTGAATGCAAGTTATGTCTTGTTTATTTAAATTCGTTGCTTGTTCCTGGCATCCCACTTTATTGTTTGTGCATAATTTACTATCGTCATCTATTTAAACATCATTTTGCAATTATTTTGATGTATTGTAGGTGTGATGCAGTTGCCAGTTATGGACATCCTAAAACCTACGTAGTATTCGTTCAATTTTAACCTGACATCTTGACCAAACTTCAGGTTGTTATTGATTACTATTTTATTTTTTGTTGTTACTAAATCTTGTCTTCGTTCATTTTTAACCTGACATCTTGAACATCCATCAAAATCCGTCTGATAAAAACATAAAGTATTATATTTGTAATCTTTTTTGCATACTGAATTTTTTTGTCTCAGTTAAGTGCTAATTTCTTTTGCATTTAATATTCTCTTGATATTTTATAAAAAGTTAGTTTATACACTGAGCAAAAAATGGAAGTGACTTATCTGAAGTAGGTTTACCACTTTGTAAATTTTTTTAGTTTAATTAAGTAGTAGACTCATCAAATAACATACATGTAATAGTACTTTCTTGATTTGGGTGAAGAAGTATGATTTGGGTCAGCTAAAAAGGGTGTTTTGTGGCGAGGCTCCTTTGTCTGTTCAGGCTACTCAAAAATTTGTGGACAGGTTTCCACATATTGATCCGCTACAAGTATATAAACTTCATAGAATACTAAGCATTTTTGGATATATTCTTCTTAATATTTTGTATAATTTTTTGCAAGTGTTGTTTTTACATCCCAGAATTATGTCTCTCTAACGTATGCAATAGCAAAACTTTAAATTAATTAACAAGTATCAGATAGCTTGGTTTTTGCATTATAATGGAAATAATTTTAAGCAACCCAGGATTGAAATGCTGATGCACACATACTTCAGTCGTACTCCATGCCGGAATTTTAATCCATTTATGTATTCAACATCACTTTTAACTGGTTCATTTAATATAAGATAAATTGTTTAGTTTATGTATCTACAAGTAGATAAGAAATCTGACTTGAGATATTGGTTGTATGCCTTACATTCGTGACATGTACCACTTATGGTATATGTGACTTCATTTAAAACTTTGTAATTACTACAGTTAAATTAATAAGCATGAGCCAAGATATGCTGCTCATATAAAATGGAAGATACCCGAAACATGAAAATAAGATTCTATAAATATGAAAATCCATGTACATATGCTGACTTGAGTATATATATATTATTGAAATTATTGCATGTCCTGAAATGGCGGAAAAACCAATATATGAAATCTAAATGGCATCTTTTACAGAATATGTTTTGCTAAAAAATAAATATGAGTGCATCACGATTGCTTCTTGAATTGTTAAATCTGCTTACTAATTTATATCTTTTAATTTATCTTTTGTCAGTTTCCGAAATCAGTTAGATACTTGATAAAATAAAAAACAGATGAAATTTTGTTGTTGAATGCATACAAGCTACTAAATATGCCCCTTAAAGCCTAACTTAAACTAATCTTGTAACGTTAACATTTCTAAATTCAACAATTTATTTAATGTTCTATTAGCATAACATATGAAGCAAGCTACTTTAACGAAGTAGTACCTTTGTAGTGTGAACTCAAAACAATTTGATGTTTAGTCTAAATTGGAGCATAGATGCTGCCTATAACCATATTTATATGTCTAGATAATATGGTAAGTTTCATCTGGGCGGACTATAGAAGGTGCAGACAAAAAGATATGCCCCCCCTAAAATGAATATGTCTATTGGTTGCTAGTTTCTTTTTGCAATATGAAGGTTTGATGGGAATAAGATGTTAGGGAAATATAGATGGAAGAAGATATTGTTTGTAGATGATTCATTGACGTTGAATTAGTATATATCATTCTTGTGAATGTTGAATGCCGCGGTGCCTGATGTACGGATGAGTTTAACAAAGGCTGCTAGTTGACTATAGTTGTGTTTGAGGTCAGTTTCGAATGTTATTTTTTATTTTGTAAATGACTGCACATGCATATGTCTAATTTATTGAAATAAAACATAATTTCTCTTTTATTTATAAATGAATGCTATTGACAGCCAATTAACCTGAAGCCTTTCATTTTCAATTTAGTTTGCATTAACACCTTCAATTAGTGGTACAATCTAGCCCCTATACAAGCATCTTATCACCTATGCAGTCAGCATTTCCGTGCACGTTGCTCTGTGCTGCAGCAATGTACATAGTCTAATTTTGCTTATCTGCTCAATCCAGCTAACCCTGCTGAGTCCAATGCTGTGTCCATTTTTGCACTACTCATTATTGCTGATGTACATAGCACATCTTTGTCTAGTACCTTTCCCACGTCCTTACATCTGCGTTAACAATGCTTTATTTTGAATGTTTTAAGGAGTATAGAGTGTCTGCAAACGTCAAGCCTGATTTAGTTGAAGCTCAAGACGGAAGCAGAGATTGCAAGAATATAAACGAAGCGCTCGGTAAGGCGCCTAAGAAAAGCGACAAGGTTTTCATTATTTACGTCAAGGCCGGGATTTACAAAGAGCAGGTAGTTGTAGCCAGAGCGATCACTAACTTGATGATGTACGGCGATGGCCTACCAAACCCGGTAGTCTAAATTTCATCGACAGCACTCCCACCTTCAAAACTGCTAGCTTCGGTAAGTATAATATGGTTCTTGACTTATATTAAAAGAACCGTATTACTGACAGTTTTATAACAGGTGTGATAGGGGATGGATTCGTAGCGAAGAACTTGGGGTTCAAGAACGCAGCAGGAGCGGCAAAAGCACCAGGCGGTGGCCTGCTGGTGCAATCAGACCATTCGATCTTCTACAACTGCACGATGGATGCCAGGACACGCTGTACGCATACACGAAGAGGCAGTTCTACAGAGACTGCACCATATCGGTTATGATCGACTTCATCTTCGGGGATGCGGCGGTCGTATTTCAGAACTTAAGTTTATTGTAAGGAAGCCGATGGAAATGCAGTAGATGATCATAACCGCACAGGGGAGGAAGGCGTGAAGCAGCCATCAGGCATAGTGCTGCGCAACTGCACACACCATTACTTTCGTTTTTTTTATAAATTCGCTCCACTAGTTGTTTATCTTTTTTTATTCAATTGATTCCATAAGTTGATTCCGTATGTTGGAGATTAAGTCATGATTGGTTGAAAATTTTGCGACAACTACTTCCTGTATTATTATTTTCCTCAGTTTCGAATCATTTATCATCCACCAAAACTATAAATTTCTTTCAGCTCAAGAATTCCAATTCTAGCTTTCAGAGCGGACCAAACTCAAAGCTGAAGCCAACTAATACCAACAGGAGTTTGTTTGTTTCAATTCGTAAGTTTTCATCTCTTTTTAGTCCTTCCCTTTTTTGGTTTGCTATTTATGATTTCAAAATCAGTGTTTGATTTGATAAATATGTATGTATTTGCCAAAGAGAAAGTTCCATTGAGTTATATAGCTTTTGCATGATACTTGCTTACAAATGGTTAGATCTATATGTAGAAATGATAAAATCTTGCATACTCATCAAGTACCAATAACACTGCAACATAGAAAGAAAATCAAGCTTTTCATATTTTTATTACCACTAGGAATACTTTCATTTTTTGAGAGGAAAATATTGCAAACCATTTAAATATTTCTTCTTCTTTTCTATAACAGAGAAATGGCTGAAGAAAGGGACGACGGATATGATACAGACAACCAAATCGAAACATCTCATATTGAGCCAATATATAAAACAGTTTTCTGCCCACTTACAAAACAAGTTATGGCAGATCCAGTCACCATAGAAAATGGCCAAACTTTCGAGAGCTGCGACAGAAAAATGGTTTACTGAATGCAGAGCAATTTGTCCACTGACTCATAAAGAACTTAGTAGCACTGAACTTAATCCAAGTATAGCTTTAAGAAATAGTATAGAAGAATGTAAACAGAGAAACGAAGCTATTCGACTAGATACTGCTTGTAAGACTCTTTCTCATGGAAATGCTGAAGATGAAGTTCTCCAGGCTTTGATTTCTATTAAAAATTTATGTCAGAAAAACCAATCAATGAAGGATTAATTCCCAAATTAAAATTTATCCAAAACGCGCATGCTCACAAACACACCCACACATTAGGCAAGCTAAAGCACATAAGGAGTAAATTTAAAACCGGTCAATTTTCATAACCGAGGTGTTCAGTTGAATTCATTCAAATCCAACATGATCCAATTTTGGATTCTGACTGGAGTGGAAACCAGTAATAGAAAGCATTACTGCAGTACATAAGATTAAAAAAGGTTAGCTCTGTCATCTTTAAAATTATAATGGTTAAATGGATGCATATAACCATGTTGGTGGTCGATTTTGTTTATCTATCAGTGTTAGTTTTGCAATTATGTCTAGATGAAGTCTATGCTGTTGCTTACGTCTGCCCCTATATGCATGGATTGTTTTGGTGATTCTGTAACTAAAAGGACTGTAACTGTGTAACTGTCTATCACAAACATTATTCTTATTTCGCTGACATAATGAATATATATTTATTTCCTACTTTTATAAAATGTGCATGTCATTTTCTCTCTGAAAGAGCCGGCCCTGCATGTACAAGAAAATGTGCATGTTCAAATACGTTCTGGGGACTTAGCTTATGTTCAAATTCGTTCTGGTCTTTTCAAAAGAAACACCAATGGCCATTGACCCAAAATTTAAAGGTTTAAACTTATGTTTTCAAGGAAAAGTATAGCAGTTTTAATTAGAAAATTGAGGATGTCATAATCATTTTCAAACGGGCAGCCCAAAAGAATAACCATGGTGGAAATGATCCAGAGAATCAGGTGAATCTTAATGAAAGTATTCTAATGTTCATATGTTATCCCCTTTCTTCCTTTTACGTTATTCTAATCGTCCATGTTTACTTCTTCTAATCTTTAGTTCTACAGTGCTTTGCCAACTAGCTTTAAACCCTTTTTTACATTTTCTTTCCTCCTGGCATACACCTTCTGCCATCAGGTGCCATTACCTGATCATTGCCAAGGGATACCCACTATTTAGCGCCATATCATTCCATGCATATGTTTCTCTTTCATTGGTTGATATCTGGACCGTATATTGCTGCGTAATGGTTTTTTCGAGAGTTCCCCCGATTTTGGTTCCCTCTCTTCAAATGAACTTTTCTCCCTTCTCTTTTACGTAAGTACCTGTAGATGTATAACCAATTTTTTCCTCAACCGACGGCAACTTCCTGTAGCCGTGTATATGTTTGATTGTATATGTTACTTAATATTTTAACTGAAATTTCAACTGACTTCTTCCTTTTTTGCAATAGGATTCATACATGAAGGACTTGGACTATATGCTGTCAGAATATGGCAATGACCCAAAGGCCTGCCACATTGTATCAATTACCAAGGTATGTCCTCATACTGTTACGTCTAAATGGGTCATTCCGGCTATTTTACTATGTTTATGCTCGGATATTATTTGTGCTGAAAACAGACCAATGGCATATTGTTTTGCAGACCCATTTTGTTTATAATTTATCTTTTTCGTGCGTTCCCTTTCCTAAAATATTTTGGTTCTCAAGTCTATCATCTCTATTCTCCTATACTTATGCATACTGCACATATGATATGTTGGTAGCCCATGTTCAGTCATTCTATTTCAGTTGAATGCGTTGAGGATGTACATAGCTGTTAATATCACATTAAATATCAGCGTGAATAATTTCAATTTGTTCTCACCAAGAATATTTTGTGTACTCCCTAGTTTGTTTATATGCATGGTGCTTTTTTTTAAATGAAATTAAGGACAAAAATACCGTTGAATTTTTTTGGAAGTATACGGTACATAAAAGGACGGAAAAATAATGTGTAGAGAGCGCACTAAAGTTTATGTCAAATGACGTATGAATTGACTAAAAGTTATTCAATGTCAAAATTGAAAATGGCTCACATTAGTTTTTTTTCCTTCAAAAATATCAAGTCTGTATTCTTCACCTTTACAGTTCAGGTATTCCTGATTCTTTATATGATTGATAAGCGATTGAGTAACATTTACACCTTTTTAACAACATTTATATCATTTGAGATTCCCTTAATTGAACATAGGTAACCATCAATGTTACCACTTAATTTATTATAGTTTATATCATTAAAAATATATTAGTTTAGGACTTGATAAATAACAATTTTCACAGTTTTTTTCCGTTTTCGTACTTTACTATAAAGTTTCTACACACTGGTATTTTCATACTGCTATATATTGTATTAAATCCTTTTTATATGCTAATTGATATGTGATGAATTTCAAGTTTTAAGCATTGATGTTGATGTTATGACCTACTGTTCCGAAAAATGAACGTATGCATGCATGCTTCTTTTCTATTTTCAGTCTGCACAAGTTTTAAAATTGAACACAATGATCAAAGCTGGTGTTAATTTGATATTCACAATCCACATTTACAGCATTAACTCAAGTTTTTAACCAACGTTTTTTCTTCTTCTTTATTGTTCAGGTTCTCCCTTTAAATCATTGATTTAGTTAGCATTCTATTGAACTTTCATTTTTTTCTCAATTTATTTTTTCCTGCTTTAGTATCTATTTTGCCTGACACTTCCCTGCTTGTATTTGCTTTTGGGCACACCTTTGAGTACCATCTTTACTACTTTTGTTCATCAATGATTTAATTTATTATTATGGTATTTAATTTTTATTTTGTTCCGCATGTCAATGTCTGCCGCTCTACGGCCAGTCTCCTATAAAACAGAAGTTGCTATTGGGGGAGAAAAGATTCAAACGTTATGCCAGGAAGCAGGAACACATGCAATGATCACACTTGCAGTTCATCAGGTTGCTTGAAGAATCATTTCCATCTTTTTGGTACTTAGAACATACTTTTTTATACTTCGTAATATGCATCCACCCATTCCGATGTACATGCAAATTCATTTTACTTCAGTATGATTATTTACTAAACAGTGATTTTCTCATTATGTCCTTAAATATTAGTTTTATTTATACCACAATGAACACGCATCATATATGTAGTATAATACTTTTTACAAAATTCTCCGAAGCACACTAATTCAAAATATCATTTTTGTTGCACCGTTTACCTTTGTCCTCTTTAAGACTATACTTAAACTAATGTCAGTTTAAGATTGATAATACTTTTTCACAATTTAAGGTTGATATTACAATAGATACAGGTTCCTTTGACAACCTACCATGATACGAAGCGGTGCGAAGTATTGATAGGGTACAAAGTAAAATCTTCGCGCCTAAATTCCATAGAGGTATTAATTAAGGAGATTAATGTTCAACGATTAGACACTTCTGTTTCTATACGACGGGATATTCTCGGCCAGTTCTCTAATATCATAGACTTATTTAAAGTTGGAGTTCTGAAACACTAACGTTGCAACTTATTTTCTACCAAGCGAGATTTTGACAATACTGACCTTGCGAATCATTGTTTTAGCAAACCGGGGTTAGTGCAATTCGAATATTGGGAAAGACCAACAACAATTGAATTTCGAAGGCATGTGGAGCGGTATTTGTTAACATACCTGATGAGCTTCAACAATTTGATGTTCGATCCGATGTTGGACACTTTGAAGTTAAGCAAATTGGTGAGGAGTCCTTCTGACACACAAATATTCATTCAGTAAAGCATCAAATATGAATAACCCTCCTGCCACAAGCGTTTGTTTTGTAATTTTCTATTCAGGGGTACAGAGACAAGTTCAAACTCAATATATGGCCTCAAGGGATGATGAATCAAGGGTTCCATGGTCATCTAATAGCCTGGATATAGAGAGACCGAACAGTAGCTGGATTGGTATGCCTTTTTCTTGCATTCAGCACATACTACATGATTTATTACTAAATTTTTTTATGCATGCCTGATGCAGATATGCAAATATGTAGACCTTTTTAGTATCTATGAGTTCTCACAATTTATGTAGTGTTCACTTATTATTCATACTAAATTAAGATTGGATATTGGGGTCATCAGTGGACTCCTACATTAACTTTGGTGGATTACGATTGATGACTTTTGAACTTGAATCTACACCTAAATAAATGTAATTATCTTACTTAATTTCAAACACCATATTTAATCTAGTGCTGACGTAAATGTTCTTCCTACCAAAGAAAATAACTCGAGTAAAATTAAACATGTTAAGCTCACTGTTTGATGGATCAGAACTCGAAAATACCAAATCCATAGTCATTGGACGATGTCAGCTTGAAGTTACTATGTACTTTTGAGTTTTTCATATTATGCTACAAAAATGTCATATGGAGTTATAATATGGTTTTTGTTGCAAACAATACCTTATAAACTTTAGTTAATCTCAAATATATTCATTTATATACAGTCTTTTACTTTGCATGATCAACGAGGGAGATGTAGACGTGAAAAGGTAGCTAACAAAACACGGTTATCTTTTTTTCATTTTTAGTAAGGAATGTAAGGTTCAATCCTTTAGCAAGTTTTCATTCTTAGTACACGAAAGTACTTTAGGTCTGTTAGCAAATTTTTGTATGAATCTTATTTTTGAGTGTGTCTACTCTCCAATAACTATAAACGTGGTTTTAATGAAAAAAATTGCTGGTGTAGACAACCTAATGTGGTATATATTTTGTTAAATAAGTACAAGAAGAACTAGAGGGAAATGTTGAATTATTCAACAAACAAAATAAATTTTAGTTGATATAGTAAAAAAGGAACCATATGCTTTTGAATTATATACTTGCTGGTTAATAAAAATTGACAACCAAATAGAATTGTTTGTTTAAGAATTGTCATAACTGCCTGTTTAATTTAAATTGGGTATATTACTTTGTTTTAGCTGCTGTAACGACGGCTGGGTGATCATAGGTTTTGAAATATAAACAAAAGTAGTGATGTAGTTGTATCGAATATGGTCGGATTTATAATAATCAGACTGTTTCATTTTACGTAATGGTGAATGACACTTTCTACAGTTTCTGCAGAGGATTAGTAATGGTGAAAAGTTTCTGCATATTTCTGTTATACTAAAAGCCTATTTTACGTGATTACTACATGCATCATATTTTCTATTTGTTACGAACTATTCGAGATGACATCTAAGACTGTTTCATTTTTTGCATTTTAATTGTGTTTCTTGGTTTTTTTTTATATATAAAACTATAATTTGTGCTTGTGAATTGCAGGTTCTATAAGTTGGACGAGCTTAAAAGCTGAAGACCAAGTGGTTTTTCATGTAATCTTGTTTTGAAACGATGTTTGAACAATACGTATGTTAATTAACTTATTTCTATATTTATTAGTAGACTTGTTAACTTTGACTTTGTAATTGAAATCAAATATGTTTTTGTTATTAATTTTTTGCTATTGACAGTTTTGCCTTGTGAATTTACTGCTTAATTGTTTAAACTGTGCACAAATTAAATAAAAGATTTTCTATATAAAGATCATAGTTGATGTTGCTATATATTAAAAATATTAGTAGCGGAAAATTGCTTTTATGAAAATATAAGGTTAATGCTATGTAAAAAATTAAGTAGTATGGAAAAACTTTTCATATCACTAAATGTGTGCTACGAAAACACTGATAATGCTATATATACTACAAATATTCATAGCGGAAAACTCCACTTATGGAATCAAAATGTGAAATGCTATAAAATCGTGTGGATAACTTTTCATATCACTGAATATGAGCTTTGTAAGCAAAGCTAATGCTATGAAAAATATTTTTCATATCAATGAATATGAGCTATAAAAATATTGATAATGCTATTAAAAGTTAAGCTGAGATTTAAGTAAGCAAATATAATTGCAAGGTCTGAACGCTATGTAAAACATTTCATGGTGGTGAATATGCGCTATAAAATGTATAATACTATAGCGTTTAGTTTTGAGCTATAAGATATAACAGGGCTATTATAACATGTCGTTATATAGCGTCGTCACTAATGCTATGGTAGACTATTATAGCGTTTTCACGTGCTATTAAAAGCAAAATATGTTGTAGTGAATGCTTTTTCACTACATTAACATATGCTTTATGCCAGCTTCTCCGCTGCATAACATATTTGTATTGGCATCTTTGTATTTCCTTTCCTGTCTTTTTCATTTCCATATCCATACAATTTTCATTCTGTTCGATCAACATTTTTCTGCCCATTTGCTCCTTTACCAACGAGTTTGCATCAAAATATATAAAAGGTTAAGGGGGCGTTTGGTTATCCTTTTTAATTTTGATTTTTTCCCTTACATAAAAATGCAACCGGCGTGAAAGACGTCCGTTTTAAAAAATAAACTTAATGCATAGAACGAAAAACAATTTTTTTTATTTTTCATGTTTTAGAAAATAAACGAAAGAACGAAAGATAATTAAACTTTCCGTCGTCCATCCAACCTCTTCGTTGTGTCCTCAAGCTTCCTTCCATCATCCATTCACCATTCTTTTTATACTTTGGTAAAGTTGAAAACTCAAAAGTCAAAACATAAAATAAACCAAACACTAGCTTATATCTTTATCATAACATTATGTTGAGGTTTTCGGATATATTTTCCTTATATTGAGATTTTGTGATATATTTTCCTGTTTATATTTTGAAGATATATTTATTAATTTTGGGGATATATATTTTATTTTAATATTGAGATTTGGGTTATATATTTCCTTTTGAAATTTTAAGTCTATATTTCTTAATTTTATATGACATAACTTATGAAGAGTTTGCATTATTGAAGAAGTATTGTTGATTGTAATCATATCACAGTATACGATTTTGATTTGAAATTAGCATTTTTTATTTTTACTCAGTAACCTCTGCAAAGACAAATTCTGACACAGTACAATTTTTGCTTATGCTATTATGTGCTTACTACTATTATGCTGTTGAATTGCAACTATTTAATGATATAAGAACGGATATATTATACTCGGGTTTGAATCCATGTGATTATTCCTACATTTCATATGTCAGAAAACATAATGTCTGAAATCAGTGGTCAATGGCATCTAACCATAGCTAATTTTAATTTATATATTTCATACGTTTGTTAGAACTACTATGTGTAAGTCAATACAAAGAGAAATTTGCTGAGACATGTTAATTTTAATTTCCGACACATTTCCTTGGACTACGTTCTTTTCTCAAATCGAGCGACTAAACCCACATGAGGAGAGTATACAACATAGGATTAAGAAATTAGTCTAAATTTTCGATCGTTTATAGATTTATTTTTTGGTATGCGTTCATTATCAAAATGAAGTCATAATAGTGTTGAGATAAACAAAAACTTGTGTGCATCTAATATGAACCTTTTCTTTATTTAGCCATTTTCTTTTAGGCCTATGCATACCAAACTATTACAGTATTATCATATAGTTTATATGTGCACTTTCTTCTTTATCTCCATGCACATATTTTCCTCTCTTTTTTTCCATCTTTCATCCTTACACGTAGGCATACACATTTGCTGAATGTGTATATGCACGCCATTACCTTCAAAATCTTCTTTTTTAAGTTCTTCATGCGGATTTAATATTTTTCAGTGAACTTCATTATACAAGTGGTATTCTGAAGGTTTCTTATATAAAAAGAGTTTGTCCCCATGGACATAATATTTTCTTCCTTTTAGCTAACAATCTTAAAGACTAATGTATTAGTCTGCATGATCCATAGCAGAATATAACTTTCATATGAACCTTCAACTTGGAAAAGAACTTTGGTTTGAATTTAATAATGCAATTTCAAGGACGAAAAATGAAAATTTAGTGGCACTTTTACAAACAACATATAACTACAGCCCGTATGCGTAGCACGGGTTCACACTTGTCTTGTTAATGGCTTATGAAGAAAGTATGTTATATTTGATTACGTGGGAAAAGAAACAGAGTTATGATGGGTGTTTTATTTGAATTGATGATGTTTGGTCAAATTCGCTTACTATATTTATATGTCTATCTTAAGTTCTGTCTTTATTTTTTTGTTTTATGAAGACAATATTTATGAATGTAGGTTATTTTTAGAAATTATAATAGATTTAATTGTTGCAAACATAGTAAAGTTTCAAGTAATGTGACAACTGACTAACTATACCAATGTTAATCTAAATAACATCGTTCAATTAGTCACTTTTTGCCAGCATGGTATACTATAAACTAAATTTGCAATATGCTTTAAACATGAATAAACTTATAAAAATTTGGACTAAAAACAATAAATTTTCCGGACATCAGATATACATCCGCTTTTGGGATATGGACTCGGACGACTTATTTTTCGGGTATCCGTTGGCAATCCTGATTTCTAGAACATGCGTACAATTATTAATCTTATACCATTCGTTATTCAATTACGTGTACTGCTAACTATATGAATTTGTATGAATTTAATAGTTTTGAAAACATATATGAGTACTTTCTTACACTTACCGATCATTGTTTATGCGACTTACGCTACACTTCTAGAACATTACACTTACCAAACAACCCTGCCCCCAAGTAATGCTAAGCTTTGTATAATTATTAGCAGTTACTTTGATATAATGTACATTATTTTATTCAAATGGAAATGAAGGAAAAAGGAAGATCATTTTTTTATGAAAGGATGGTCCAATTCAAGCTTTTTATCATCATAACACTGCAAACTATATTATGTTAACAATACGATTGTTCAAGAAACCAATACAAAGTGGGCAAAATATCATAAAAATCTTCCCCTTGCATAACCATGCATGCTCAAGTTGGTTTTTGGAATGGTAGTTTAGATCTGTCAAAAAATGATATTTTTGAAAAAAAATGGCAATTAGCTTTATGTTAAACTTGAATTTGAACTATCCAGTGTAGATACGCAAGTGCTATAGACCGCCCTACATTTTCAAGCACTTGGTTTCATAATTGGTTCCATTTTTTTTTCTGTGAGTGACGTATATGTACTTTTTTCTACAAACCAAGTATACATGTTTTTAGTCAATTAGGTTATTCATAAATTATGGACTGATGGTTAGGATAAAATGTAATCACAATTTAATGGAGAAGTAGATTCGTACTATATAGGAATAGCAACAATGATAAGAACCTTATTTGCAAATCCAACGATCTGAAGAGAAAAACTAGTGTATAGCAGATTCAAGGAAGATTTTTTGAGAAAAAAATATAATTAAATAAATTGGGAACTTAGATTGTAGTACATGCCAGTATTGTAAGCCTTATTGATTATATAACTCGAATCAAGCTATGCAAGTTCTGAACCTGTGATCTTTTGTAGCAAAATTGGAATAGACATCTGGATAGTGGATCGCGTCTACCTCGAGTTTTCATTTTGAAATAAAGCAAACAGGACAAACTGACAAATGAAAACCTTAGAGGTGGATTTAATTGCAATAGTTTGCATACATAAATTATTAAGTGGGAGAGTTCTTTTGTTTTCAGGTAAAAGTGATGGTAGGATAACAGTTTTGAGTCTACGTGATTTGTGAATTGTAGAATGAAAAATTACAGGTTATGCATACGTAAGCAATAAACTGATAGGCATTTTAGGAAGCATTTAGAGGGCTTTACCTTGACCAAGTTGGCTAAGTTTACTATTACTAGTAAATAAAAATTTACAAAAATAATAATAGATCAAGCAAAATAACTGTATCGAAGTTACACCAAAAAAGAAAATCATGAAATATCGTATCTTACTAATTTTTTTTACGTAATGTATACAAAATCATTTATAATCTTATAATTTAAAATGTATCTGCTTCAGCAAAAGTTGTAGGCTTTTAAGTCTAAATTGAACTTCTAAGCAATTGATTAAGCATCCATTGATGTTTTGGATTTTTACTGTTAAAATAACTCTTGTTTGACATTGTATACTTGTAACATTTTGTTGGATGATATTTCTGTAGAACGGTCAAAAAATAATCTTCTATATATTTTAGTTAAAATAAGCATTCTATTTTGTCGATTACATCATAATGAAGGAACATTCCTAAAGCTGCTTAATATACACCAAAAAGTTGAACAAATTGGTATACATCTTAAGTTGCCAGACATTTTTTTTGGGGTACAAAATTTCCTGGATCTTCATCATCCATTATCGCTTCCCTTTCTAAACTATAATCTAATCACATGAAAAATCTTAAAATTTTCAGAACTAAACAAAATCGGAATATATTGAAAAATTAGTATCTTTATGTTCAAATTTATTCATTTTCAGCCAAAATGGTTCTTATTTTTTAAATAGGGTTTCAATCAGTATGACACTGAAAGGGTAAGATATGAATGTTGTGTCAGCTGATACTTGCATTTTTTTCAATTAAAAACATAATTAATTCATTCATCAAAGTGTTACGATTTGATACTTTTTCTTATTTTTAGAATTTTAGCTATGAATCATGAAAAGGTACGTTAGCACTATACTAAGAAGAAGATTGGCAGTTTCGAACAACAAGCCTTTGCTTGCTGTTTCGGACAGAAAGCCCACTGCTTGCTACTTCGAAGAAACAAGTGCGGGCTTGTTGTTTCGAAACAGTTGTTATTTCGAAACAGCAAGCCCGCGCTTGCTGCTTCAGAACAGCAAGCAGTGGGCTTGCTGTTCGAAACAGCAAGCACAGGCTTGCTGTTCGAAACAACAAGCACATGCTTGCTGTTCCAAAACAGCAAGCCTAAGAGCTTGTTGTTCCGATTGCAACAATGAAGGAAAAATTAGAGGGAAAAAAGTCGAATAGTAAGGGAAAAGAAACGAAATTACCAGCAAAGAAATACTGAAGAATCGCCTTCAGATTATATTCACGTAAGAGCAAGAAGAGGCCAAGCAACATATAGCCGCAGTTTAGCTGAGAGGGTACTCTTACTTCACATTTAGATTTAACTACAATTTTTTTGATGTATGATTGACAGTTAAACATGACAATGTATGTTAAATATTTGATTTAATAGGTTAGAACGGAGAGGATTAGTGAGAAGATGAAGAAACTCCAAGGCCTTGTGCCAGGATGTGATAATGTATGTTTTCTTAAATTCAAAAAATTTATGTACAGGATTGTAGCATTCATACTTTGCCTTTATTTTTGATTAGGTTATTGGAAAAGCTCTAATTTGGATGAGATAATCAATTACGTGCAGTCACTGCAGAACCAAGTTAAGGTAAATGGAGTTTAGTAACAATATAACAGATCATAAATGTTAATAAACTGAATCTTAATAGAATTACTGAAATTGAGTATTTTTTTCCAGTTCATTTCAATGAAGATAGCTTCAGTGAATCCTATATTGTATTATTTTGGTGTGGGGTTCGAAGGCTACATGTGTCACGTAGAGGTATGTGTAAAAAAAAACCAGAATATTTAAATACTTTTTAAGTTTATTTTTGAAGCATAGGGTTTATATATTGTAGTCGGTATCTAATGTATTAACTTTAAATCTTTTTTCTTAAATAGTGTGTGTGTGTATATATATAATTATCTATTACTTATACTGGATAGCAGAATCCAAAGCATTGCAACACGTGTCCTTTAATTCAAGCCTTATCTCCGTGCAGAAAATAGTTAATCTTTTCTGTTTCTGCTACTCCGTCTTCTTTCTTCTTCTTTCCCCTTTTTGAATACCTAAAATCGCAATCAACAAACATTTAATTTTCTCTCCCAACCTATCTATTCCATCTCGAACAAAAATAATTCGGCCGTAAAACGAATGGCCTGCCGATTTTCAATGTTCTCCCTGTGCGATTTTTCTGATGTACCCTGACATTTTCTGAAGCTTGCGACTTTCAAGCATGGTAAGTTCACTAATTTCGTCTCCAATCTTATGTTCTCCTAATTTTTATTAGATATTCACACATACAATTTCGTTTAATTTGTTCTTCTACTACGGGTGGTAGATTATAACCTTTTGTACACCCTCATGGTATAACCGGTTCACCAAATTTACACTCTTCAATACGTACTTTCAACTCAGATCTTATTTTCAGTCTTTCATTTATACTCCCAGTTTTGATAGATATCTATGTATACAGTTATAAGTAGGAATGGCCTGAGATTCGATTCCCATGGTTGATTGTAACAGTAGTAGATGATCTCAATTTAAATCTTCAAACTGTTAGGATTTCACAAGTGGATAGCAAAAGTTGACAACTGAAAATTAGTTAACACAAGAGTCCATGACCCAGATATGATTCTCACTAATAAGGCTGAATATAGATATTGCTTACTATTATACTGGGAAGATTGGAACCTTTTATTAACTAATCAACAAATATGAGCACCACTAATGGGAAAAAATTGGAAACTATTTCGATGGATGCGCCTTCCTATTCTTCATTGGCAGCTTCATGCCTCCTCGACTGATAATTGAAAAAAAATCTCATCTTTCCCCAGTCAGTTATAATTCAGGTACTGCCTTCCTCCATCCTTAGGTTTAAAATTCGATTCAAATTATTTTCTCTTTAGTAATAATTAATCATGTCCACTGTTTTGTTAATCGCAATTGATTCAGTGACCTCCAATTTTGTCTAACCACTATCATTCTCTTTTTACTCTCGGTTAGTGATTCAATGTATAGGTCTATTTCCTTTCCATGTTTCGACATTCAACAGTTTAGCATGACTTTATGGTTGATATTGATGAGATACATGTGTGTTCTTCCTTTTGGATTGGATGGTTTAATTCAGTAAACGTCGTCCCAACAAGTTCTTTCTCCTTTCACCGTTCAACATTTGCATGCTTTAACGTTGTGCGATGATGTCATATGTGGGTGAATTTCTAACCACAACCCTTTTTTTACCAATAATCAATTTTCTCTTATTGATAATTTTGATCTATTAGGCAGTGATGCTTTGAATGTGTCTCAGTGTCTACAATTTCTTTTCAGGTTCAAATATTTATCTTCCAACCTGACAAGTCAACGGGTATAATAAGCATGAGCAACTATCTCACATAAGTTTACTAAATTGGGGATTTATATAAGTTGTGCCTGTTATTACTACCGTTATCGCCTTTTCTTAATAGAAGTAGTCACTTAAGAATGTTTAAGTCCTCACCGGAATTGGTAAACTTCAAAATTATATTTCACACTACTAAAATATGTAGTCTGTTTATGCATCAGTATCATTATGATACTGTATGTGAAAAGTAAAAAATTCACTTGCCACATACTGATTTTTAACTTATTTAGAGGTTATAAGCAAATTATATAGTGTGGCCAGATTTTCACTTTTTTGCGCTGTGCAATGATGTAAAACGAATTTTTTTAATTCATTCTCCCAATGTCTTTGTTGCAAACATGGAATGGACATTAATTTACTAATTCTTTGTGGAATACTACTGTTTTATATTATATTTTTAGATAAAAAGGCTTTTATTTGCTTTACTTACATTGTTTGTGCACTGTTCTTATGCAAAAATACATACATGTATACACATAGATACTTATATACATAGATATATCCATATACACACATATTCAAATTAAACATAATACTTGTAAATGATGCAACTATTCAATACCTTTTATATTATATGTACAAAGTATATCCTCACAGTACGGGGATAAAAAGTAGTGGAAGAAATAATTCAGCAAAATTGATATTGACTGAAACTTCTTTCGACTATTTACAACTTTTTTTTTCTATTACACACCTCTTCTGCTATGTCACTGATCAGACAACTGATTTGAACCTGTTGCATTTGGACATACATTCTTCACTTTGAAGCACCCAGTCAACATCGAGGTTTTCCACTTGCAATTGCATTTTGAAGCACTAGATGTAAGGTATATACAGAAATTGGTTAGTTCAAGTACATCTATTTCAACGCTTTGATTCTTCACAAACGGCATGCAGTTTCAAAAAAAAATTCCACCCACATGGACACTTCCCTTATTATTCGTTACAGAAATTCGTGGATATCTACAGTTATAGGAATACAAATATAAACCAACTTTTGGGGGTGATGTGTATGTTATTTACTGTCACAGGCACTAATTTGGTCAACGTTTCTATCTTTCATGGCGAACTATGATTTCTTTTAGAAGGTAATGTTTGGATTATTCGTTTTACATTTAACCCAAAAATTGGAATTCTAAATTACCAATCAAATTCAGTTATTTTTGGGATTTTTTTAATGTTATTGAACAATTTTGGAATCAAAAACGATATTTTTGATTGTTTCAGTTATATGGAAGTTGAATAATCCTAAGTATTGGAAGCTGAAAAATCATAAATTGTTATGGGAAAATCAGTAAAGAAAATATCAGTTCTTTTCCTTCGATCTGTAGTATAAAAGAAAACATTATCAAATGACATGAGAAATAACTGGGGAAAATATCGTATTATAATAGCAAGGGCAACAACTCCTACGAATCACAATAAAATTGCACAGCCAATAGTATGATAAGTTTTTCAACAAAATGCAATGATTTTGTTTATTTCAACAATTTAGCTAGGTAATAATTTAACAAACTAAATTTTGGTCAGGTGTACAAAAATTAAGACTTTTTACTATTTTAGTTTTTTTATGTCTACATGTCCTTGGTCATACCAGTAATGGTTCAAAAAATAGAACTTGCCAAAATATGACTTATTTATATGAAATGTGTAATCTACTAATTTCCAGTGAAGTCATTTTTTTAGGTTAATGAAATATGGTGGGAAAATAACAATTAAATTCCCAGCGATTTGCACTTTGTTCTTCTACTCCGTACACAATGCTCTTTTTCCATTTCTTTTCTTACCAATTTCCTATTCCGTGTAACCAACCCATCGGTTCCTGCATCTCCAAACTGCCTGCTAATCGTGTCGCATCGTTGTTTACAAATGATGAGTTGCATATCCTTTTGATTATTTCCTTCTCCACTTCCCTGCTTCCTTCTTCCTAATACCAACCTATATCGCCTACCTCTCCTTGCTTGCCTGCTATTTATACCACAAACTTTCAAGTTTTCTAATCGCTAATTTTGATGTAAATTTGAAAACAAAGTCTATCAAGTCGGTGCTTTTTTCATTCTTTATACACAAACTGGGTATTATGTATAAATATGAACAAATGTACATCTTGAGTTGTGGTATAAGTAACATAGTCTGATGATTTATTGTTTCTATTGATTGTTTGAGACTGTATATAAATATGAATACATAGTTTTTAGGGTTTGGTCGGTTGGATAGGGCAATGATCTGTTGTACAAATATATTTTATTCTCCAAGCAAGTCATTTTGCTTAGCCTCTATTTCACTGCTTCGATCATTCAGACATGTAGTTAGTTCCCGTAGTGAAAATGGGGGCTTCAACCTATCAACCATGGTAATTTTAACTCTTAACATTTGACAAATATTTTGATTCTTTTTAAAGATTGTAGTAGCACATCTTTTATCTCTTCTTAAATCTATGGCAGCCGTATATAGTCAATTAAAGAGCTACCAATATTATTCATTTACAATTCACCTTACCGTGTAAAAAAATGATAATTGTATTTGATCACAGCTGAATTACACTTGGTGCCATATTTTTGATTAAGTTTGTTATCTTGTTTTTCGTGCTTTTTAAATGTTATGAGCATGATGTACAAGAACAGTGTCAGAAATAAAATGAATTTATCAATGTTCTACATGTACAGATTATATTATTATTTTTGCTCTCTGTAGTAATTTTTTCCTTCTAGTTATTAACATTACATATTATTGGGAACTCAAGTTCTAACTTATCCTGAAAATAATAATGATAATGTTGGGGAGAAAAGTTGGTTCTAACTTATCTTACTAATCAATTTATGGGAATTTGAGTAAAATCAAAACGTTGCTTTTAGCCCAAAGCATGAAGGCAAATTATCATTGCTTTTCATAGTTGGATTAAGCTATAATTTGCAAACAATATACACAGTACATTAAAAATTCATATTTTATATGGAATAACTAGGAAACCATTTTACTACTGATGCGTTTTAATATTTCAAGTTCGGTGCCTGTGTTAATAAGGTGAATGTACTAACCCGTAATAGAACCTTCTATGCTCATCAACCTCATAACTCAACATACTCTCTCTCTCTCTCGCTCTCACACACACACACACACACGCGCGCACACACACACACACCAATATATATATATATATATATATATATATATATATATCCACACATACATACGTACGTATATGCATGTGTGTCTATATGTATATATAAATAAATGTGTGTGTGTGTGTGCGCGTGTGATCAGATCTCCATTATATTTGATCATTGCATAATCAGTGACATTCGTAAGCATGATTTGTAATAGCTATCTACCCAATTATGCTTAATTTTGACTCACCATAATCACATATAGTGCTAAATGGCTAAGTTACCGATAATGATGTTATTATTGTTGTTGCAATTACGTATACTCTGTCTTGCAGCCGAGGAAACGTTGACGAACTAATGTAGGTATACCCATTATTAACTAACTATACTATGGTGGTATTTTTTTTTTGTTTCCACTGTCTTGCAAAATGACAGCTATACTTACGGTTTGGTTGTATAGTGTGTAGCAGTCTGATAAGTTAGTCTACCAATTATGTTAAACTTTGAATAGTTTATTCTTTATGAACTCAATTATCAATAATTTAGCCATTAAACATTAACTTGTATAATTTCACTAAAGTTCAATTTTTCTTTCATGTGAAAACTTGAACACCATGTTCCATGATATCTCAAATCTAATTAAGGAAAACAAATATTTTGTCTGAAACATGATTGATACTGTCATTATTACATAATAGACAAAATATTCTTTCTACAATTATTTACCTCTATGCGTTGATACTTTGTAAAATTATATCGTTTGTACCTATTGATTTACAGTTAAGATAGCACAAATATTCAACGAATTTCCATATGTGTGAGAGTTGTTTAGCAATTCAAACAAATTAAGTTATCTATTATTTTTTTAAAGGATTCTGTTCGTAACAAATTCAAAGTAACCATGTTAATAATCTAAAGCAGAGTTGGTGTACTAATAATATTTTTTTACCAAAAAAAACTGCAAGTTTGATGGTAAATTTAAAATTTGTGCGCATTTTTTGTGGATACGGTATAATGCATCATTTCATGGTAGCTAAACCTATAAGACAATATTTATCATATGGCATGAATATTTGACAGTTGTTGCACTACCTCTGATTTCAAACATATTTGACGGAGTACGAACAGTTTCAATAAAAAACAGTCTATCCTGGCACGCTCTCATTCCTGAAATTGAAATAAATTGACAACTAGGAAGTGGGTTTATGCTTATTTACTTTTTATAAGTAATTAAGTACGTAGTCTCATTTTCCCAGGTTTTTTCCTTCTTTGGCCCATCTGTTTATAACTTGGTTACTGAGCCGTAGTAATGTCATGTTGGTGAACATTGTGTCTTATTTTTTTGTCATATGGGTGGATGCATATTGCACTTAAAAGTTTGGTGTATAATATATCTTAATACGATATGATCTGAAGGACAGTAAAATGAATGCTTAACAATTATTTATTGATGATTGATGGCTGAGTTTCAGATATGGTTATCTCTACTTGCTTTTGCTTCCCCTATTTTGCACATGATATTTGCATAGGATATTTTTGCATAGGATTTTAAATATATATATATATATATATATATATATATGTAAGTGTGTGTGTGTGTGTACGTATGTATGTATGGATTCAAAATATTTGTGACACCACAAAATTCTAATATTCTATTTTCATTCACCTTTAAAGGCAGTCTGAATTCATATTTACGCATCAAAGTCGTACCTATGACATTTTGGATCTACGGATGACGTAGAAAAATTCCTAGAATTAGAGGAACTATTCTTGTTGGATGAAATGATAAAAGAATACCTAGAGACACATATAAAAAAGCTTCATATAGGAATACACAAAGAAACGATACAATTGGTCAAAACACATAATGAATATCATCTCCGTATCATTTTACATTTGTCGACAAATATTATCTGTTTTACTATTCTAATTTGAGTTTACAAGATTGTTGATTTTCTCTGAGCATTAACTCTATGTCTACGAATAGAGAAATACTGACTGTCCCATATATTTACAAGTTACCAGTAGTTCGATGATATTGTTTACAACAACGGCAGATTTTAACCATCATATTTTATATCTAACATAATTCTAATTTTTTGGTATTATAATCATATTTACAATACTCTGAGTTGATAATTTATGTACTGGTTTGACATACTTAACAAGTATCAATTTTATATAGTTATTTCATAACGTCATCTACAAATAGTGTGAACTTGTTTTTGACATGAGTTTAACTCAAATTGCATAGATTTTCTTTTATGGCTCAATTGCATATGGGGAAGTGTACTAATAGTTCCAGGGTAACATGTTTTGTGAAGTATTAATGGACTATTTTATATTTGTATTTGTCTGTGTGAGTACGCTATTATCTTTACAGTATAATAAAGAAATAATATTTATTATTAGTATTACCATCTTGTTATAAGGTAACCATGTATTAACAAGTGTTTTGAACCTCAATTTCGATATTTTTTATTTTTAGGAATTCAATCTAATTTGTAAATTATGGAAATTTCACTCAGATGTTGATTTTGGATTTCATTAATTATTTTTCATAAAATCATACATAAATTTGTTTAATTAATTTACACATGATGTGTTATGTTTCTCTGATTGAAAACTTAGAGAAAAATGAAAACAATAATAATAATACTGAGTGGCGCCAATTATGAGGCAAGATAGAGCAAATGCTCCATACTGCATTTCTTTACTTAATTATAGTAACGTTCAGTGTTTAAAATATGAAAATACTCAAAATTGTAAAGATTTAGTATTTAAATGGCATCATATACATTTGTTTTTTTAATACATATAACGTGTATGTTATGTACCTCATATGTTTGTACTGTCTTGGTTTTATACTTATAAAAACTGATTTTAGTGTTTATGTTTAACAGTTTATGCTTCAGTTGTTTCAGACTGTAAATCAATAGGCACTTTGTTAAATCCACCATCCAAAACTTATTCACTTCAAAATTTTAAGTAACATGGATTGAATTTAGCTAAAAAAATTGTCACTTCCAAATTTTCACAGTCAGCATTAGTATAACCTTCAGCACTGCCATCATGGTAACTGTGAAATATTAGTTGTTGTACCTACTGACTGCTTAATCTTTTTTTCTTTGGTTTGTTTATAATGTTATCTACTATCGAGTTTTTGTTTTTTAAGACCTAAAATTAACGGTATTAAGCTCATATAGAGTATACAATTCTATGTAATGTAAAGTTTCATTATTCTTTCTTACAGCACTATTAGTTGCAGTAATTGTTTATTACATTGCAAGGAGCAAGATTTCTGCAAAACCTAACTTTGCAATCCAAGTATTATTATTATTTTTCGTTTCTGATGGTTCAAGTTTATTTTATTTTTTGTAAGTTTTGCAACCAATGGCTTCACGATCCATCTTGAAATTATTTTCATTATTTGATTTATGAGTTGATTAACATTTTAATTATATATGTACATAAAAAATTGATGGATGGTTTCAATATTTTATATAATAATCATAATTTTATTTTGGGATATTCATTTGCTTTCCTTTTTGGTTACAGTTTTCCTCGTAATTTTTTATGCAACAATGGTCCTCAGGAGTGCACTCATTTTTTATTAACAAACAAAAATCATACAAAAGTTCATTTGGAGCTAGCTATTACAAACATTCAAGATCATCTGTTTGATGATCAAATCAATCAATTGAGACAGAGGTGAAAAGGAACAAAGCAAAATGCATACAATTAATCGTATTACCAATTGCAGTTACTTGAAGATAAATATATAATATTCATTGACGGAAACAAGAGGGCTGACATCGATAACGGGTTGAGGAGATGGAAGAATCACAAGGGTCGCAGATGCTGATTGGTAGTAGGCTAATAAATGCAATTGCGAGAACTTGGATGCCAAGAGCTGCTGATAGTAGATGAGAGGATGCGAGGCATCATGGAAACAAAGAAAAATTGGAGCTGTCAAGGTGGTGTGGTTAAAATTCAGTAAGAGGCAATAGAAGGAGCATGAATAGTGGTGCCAAGGTGTTGCTGATAGTCAGCAGTGGTGCAACAATGCTGCTTTCAGTCTTGAATCAATCCCACTATACCAACGAGGTAAGAAAATTGCAATTTTACAGATAGTCATTCCATAATTATCTGATGCATATTTTACTACTTTACTCTGGTATAACTACTCATTTCCAATAGTTACTTGGTACTACAAGGGCCTCTATTTATATAATTACTTAATGAACCTTTTTTGTTCTGATATTTGAATTGAAGTTTCAAACATACTGTGTACAATTAGCAGACTAATGTAGGGTGTGCTTCCATTTGCTGTAGTTGGATGAAATATGGGTTAATAACCATTGAGGATAGACGGGCTAAAGAAATTTGATGGTTACCATGTGTGTTAACATGCAATACATTGATCTTACTTTTTTCATATAAAGCTTTGTCCATTATGAGTTAAAATTTATTTAATATCTTTTCTTCTGTGCTACTATTTTTTGGAGTATCGTTAACTCCTCCTACATTGTTTGTCAGGTGCCTTTAGAAAAGAGTCTCATTGGTTTTTATGTTCTAATGATCTAACTATGTTTGAATAACCGAGCTATCTCAAAGTAATGGTTGTTGCGGCAGGGCTGAATTGATTTGATGTACAAGGATGTCATAAAAATTTGTAATCGTTTACCAGAATTTTTCGTTGTCAACAAATGTGGGTCACGAAGAATTAGATAGGAATGATA
Source organism: Allium sativum (assembly GCA_030737875.1). NCBI lineage: Eukaryota > Viridiplantae > Streptophyta > Magnoliopsida > Asparagales > Amaryllidaceae > Allium > Allium sativum. The sequence goes on from CM060924.1 coordinate 1,047,042,890, forward strand.
GAGACGAAAGAAGATTTTCGGTCGAGGAGAAAAAAGAATTAGTTCTGCACCGTTTGTCGATGGAGTGGGAGCACCATCAGGTAAGCCAAACTATCTTAGATGGCGACATTAGTGCAAGTGTGATAGCAACATCATGTTAACAAACCTCCATGAAAATAATTTACTTTAAGATCAAACAAATTTGCATGTATTACTCAGTTTACTGATTTTGTACACACTGACTAATCTCTGCACTCTTGCCAAATTTTTTAATTTGACACACAAAGAGGCATGTGCACAATTCATTACATGCTGCATGTTTACTCAACTGAAAAAAGAAATCAAATAAAAAATCGAAAGGTCAAACAAAGCCCTGCATATAACTTCTACTACTTCGGAATACAACAGTAGTCAAACGGGAAATGAAAACTATAGTTCTCCTACGCTCCAAATTTTTATAATCATATGTTTACATGATTGTTGAACATGCGCGTGCACACATATATACATATGCTCTCTATGTCCCCCCGACTCTCCCTCTCTCTCATAAACTATCTAATTACTAATTATGTTTCACACAGGAGGGAAGTATTGGTTAAACATTGCATAATTAATGCTAAGACAATGTAATGTTGTCCCCATTAGGCTGTTAGTTCCCAAAATTAATTTTTTTCCTTTGTTTTACATAGGAATTGAATTGATAACTTCAAAGAGGAGTCCAGACTTCAAAATTCCATCCTTTTGACATAGATAACAATCAAATATCTAAAAGTGAGTTGTTATTTATAGGTATTGGATTTGGACTTTATTTCTTGAACCAGTAAGTGGAGAAACCACTGCCTCAGAGCAACATGCTTACAGAATGAGATCTTAATTAGGTGTGCCTCCTAATGCCCTGATTTCAATTCTGACTAAGCATGTTGTTTTTTAAAGTTCACATGAAGACATCCATGTGGATACAGGTAGATCTGGAAACCATTAGTTATACATATGTGACTTTCCTAGCATCCTTTAAAGAACATTTGTTGTACGTTTTAATTCAACAATATACATCTACAAGGAAGAATTACTCAATTTGAGTTTACAAGAATGGTAATATGTTGATCAGAGTGCATCGGCTAGCTAACAATGAACTAAATCATTGTCTACAGATTTAGTAATAGAGGGAGCATTACAGGAATATTGATCATACAATGTGTTAGGAGGTAAGAATTCAACAATCCGTTCAGAAGAAAGCCGAATATAACTTCATGTTACAGCAGTGAATGATATGTATGATTCAGTTCACGATTTTAATTTTAAAATGCTGCTGAAGAGATATACGGTATTAAAGTAAGCCTTACATTCAAAGGGACTAACTTTCCGCGGGCTGGACTGTCTCTTTTTTACCTTCGCACGGTGTAGATTTTACCAGTTTTTTAGTGCATTGGTTGACTTTGTAACTGTTATGTACATTAAACGATTTGAATGCAATTGTAATTACTCTGTCTATATCTGTATGTTCAATCTACAATAATTTTGTACTTTACGATATCTGGAACCATTCTGCGAAGAAACTGTTTTCCTTCTCTCAAATTATCTTTAGTGTGTACCAATCTAACAACATGCAGTAAAAATTTTAGCTGCAATTGTAAATGTGTAACATGTTTAAGCTCACCTGTTATGTCAACTTTCCAACGATGCAGTAATAGTTGATGCACATTTGAAAAAAAAAACATGTGAACAACATCAATATAAATATATACGTTGGATATCAGCAATACTTCATGATACAATTTGTCCAGAGTCTTTTATTAACTTTCATACACAACATATTATTGATCATTGTTTTCATCCTACGGCAGCTAACACTGTATTACAAATATTTCACATACTGTCACGTTGATACTGTCACGTTGAGTGGTATTTCCCATAAATTTAATTACTGCTATTACCTTCAACAATGACAATTACTCCATCAACAATTTTATATTTACACTCTGCCCGTATGCTTAGCACGGGCCACACACTTATGTGTGTGTGTGTGTTTGTGTGTGTGTATATATATATATATATATATATATAGAGAGAGAGAGAGAGAGAGAGAGAGAGAGAGTTTGCTTATGTATCAATTACATGCATATGATGTTGATTGCATTTACTATTACAGGATACATGCTGCATGTCACAGACAATTCCATCTGTAATCCAAAACTGTCATATTCAGCACACTACATTTGAAGGAGCATCAAATAATATACTGGAGATAGACCCTTTTTATATGATGCAATTTCATGGACAAGACTCAAACTTTTTCTCAGGTATTTTATTGTTCATATATATATTATTGGATATGTGTATTACACATGTTTTTCTTTTTCTTACTATGAAACTATTTTGTTCACTGTCAAAATATAAATGTAGCCACACTCTTGTATTTTATCGTGTTAATCATGTGGAATGCTGATACCTAAGTTTAAATGAAATATTATACTAGACTACAAATGCTTGTACTTACATCTGCTTAAACCATGTGAACATGGATAGCATAAAGTAGTTAACATGGTAAAAGTGCACTCAGCTAAGTTTGCATACACAATTTCACATGTTAATGTCAAAAATTGTGTATGCAGGAATTATATGCATCTATCTTGTATGTGTAAGTATAAAATAATATTTTCTAGGATTATTTTATCCATTCATAATTTTGTCTATTTATAAAAGTTACATTCATAATTTCATCCATTCGTAATTCCATCTATTCACAATAAGTATAAAATAATGTTTACTCTATCACTCAATTTTAATCTAAGTCCAAAAGAAAGTTGCAGTATTAAAAGATGATTGAAAATCATTTGAGTATATTATTGAACTGCGTTTTTATTTTTATCCCTGAATCCATATTACACTACATCATGGAAAGAAAGTATAACTTAAGCTCTCTATGGAGCAGAGGCTACATTGAATTTAGATTATTCTTAAAATAAAGGAGCCAACGTACATTAGGTAAAAAAAATGGATGTGCATGGAGTGTAAGTTCCAAGTCATTCTTCATTAAAAGTTCAGCAAACTTTTAATACTTCTTGTGGACCAAACTCTGCTTATAACTCAGCCGAAAGGATCAGTTTCGCTGAGCCGAAAGTTTCAGCAAAATTGAGCCTTACGCTCTGTTTCAACTGAGTCGTAAAGTTCAGTTTCACGTGAGCTTTACGGCTCAGTTTCTCTTCTTCTGTTGATGTAACATTACGGAAGCCTTTTATGTTTGATTATGCTTCTTATCTAATTTCTCATTTTATGTACATTACATGACTTGTTGTTGTGGAGACGAAACTAAACTAATGCTTGTTATTTTAATTTCTTTTCAGGCTTTGGAACAAGCACGAGTTACATGGGCTCGACAACTACAGTTTTGTTGTCTTTTTTTAGAGTAAGAACTGTGTACATTATGCTTTGTATATATTGTATTATGTGGTTTGTATTAACTAAAGTTATGAGTTATATATTAAACGAATTATGCTTAGCGTATCATATTGTTATAAAGGTGTAGCGTATATTCTTTATTGTGCGTGTGCGTGTAGTGTGTGTGTGTGTGTATATATATATATATATATATCAATGGGTGTAGTGTTTTTATATATTACATATATGATATACCGATTTTGATACGGTTAAAATCCATGGCTAATTCATTGATAACATTGTAGGAATGAGGCACTAAACACCGTTTTAATCTGTATCAGTATAAAAGTTTACTACGGTTTCGGTTTTAAGCCGCTATCAATCTAAGAATTTGATACGTCTTAAAACCGTACTGATCTATGAAGTTGACAGTGCCAACATGCTAACTTGATACGGTTTTAAGTCGTAACAATTTAGAAATTTGATACGGTTTTAAACCATATCAAATACATAAATTGATAGGTTTTAAGCCGTGTCAAAATCATAAATTGATGCGGCTTAAAACCATATCAAAATATCAATTTGATACGGTTTTAAGCCGTATCAATTTGTGATTTTGAAACGGCACCGTAACAAAGCAACAAAGACGCCATTTTTTGATACAGCTTATGTGACGGACCGCCCCTGACCAGTCAGCATTTCCTCCGAAAGTGCACTGTACACATGCCCAGCTAGCACGGGAAGGTCGTCAGAAGAAAAGAAAGAAAAGAATGATCTAACAAGGAACCTGTAGAATGTCTCGCAGCGCATGGAACAAAATATAATAATAACATAATCTTGACATAAAACAGGCGAGACAGTGCATAAGCTGAAAACTAAACCAACATAGCAGCGGAAATCCAAATACAGCTTATGATCCAACATCATTATTACAACTTTAAGCTGTCTCTAAGGCAAAAGAAAGCTAAAGTAGAAGATGCACTACTAATGCCCAAGCAGTGATCTTCAACAACACAAGGAGAATGTCTATATGTATCATACGTGGAAGCCTCCTGCTCGTCTCGGGATCAGTTACTCGTGGCTACCATCTAACCTGTCTCTAGTCTGCTCATGTGAGCACCCAGAGTAATAAGAAGAGACATAAAACTCTGAGTTAGACAAAAGTCTGGTATGAGTGATAAGCAGCAAAACAGATCAATAAAAGGTATACTAAACCATACCTAAACCTATACCTGCAACGAAAGAGTTAGCACTACATACCGTACAATACTCTTAGGTGCCACAAAACAAATGGTGTAAAGATACGGGGGTTGGGTGTGTATGTCATAATGAAGGCAAACCAGACAAGTATAGCAACCATCCTCACATCTCTCACTCAGTGCGTAAAGCATACGATATCCATTTCCACGGCCACCAAATCTTTGGGGTCATGATGGCAACCCCGTACGACTATTGCTACGACCCACTTTGCTCTTTTGGGGCTATGACGGCAACTCCGTACAAGTATTACACTAACCCCACTGCACTGGTCCATAGTCAATAACCCAAATGGGCCAACCAGCCTAGCTCCGGTTCATCTACATGCCCCATTTTCTTCAACGGTGGACCAAAGTTATGGATATCGATAACCCCTTTGCACACGTCCCGCAGCAAAGCCCAACTCATGAAGCTAACTGTTTGGTTTCCAACTGGATCCTGAGCAGAAACTTCCCACATGGACTACCTTTGCATCTCGGGTTTTGGTCTTCCCCGCTGGATCGGTTCTTCACTTCAGTTTATACTTCCTGTTCGGATCGTGATTCACGCCTCAAATCCAAGCATCTCAGTTCGGATCGGTCGTGGACACCCCTAGCGGTTCTGTCTGGCCTCCTTCTGTTCGTGGTTGGGCTCCAAGTTGTGGTCCTTACTCCTGCTCGTGCAAGGTCATCCGGATTGGGTCGTGGTATCCTCCCTTTGGCGGTTCGAATCATGAGCTAGGACTGGTTTGAGGCTCCTGGATCGTAACCATTGCATGGGGTCGGATCGGCTTCCTCCTATGGCTCGGATCGTGACTCCAGGTTGTGGAAGCCTGCTTGGCTCGTGAGGGGCATCGGTTCGGATCGGAGCTCCTTCTCACAAGCAGGTAGGATCGTGGAGCTTCCAGGCGAGCAGGTCGGATCGGGTTTTCCCCCTTCCATCCGATCCGGTTCGGGCAATTTCCTGCACTTCTTTCCAGTGAATGTTTTACATCACTCGACGGCGTTTTCGACCAATCTAACATTTCTGGACAATCACAAATCATACCATACAATCATAGCAATATGTACAATCAATCATAAACACCAAAACAACAACCATAGCATGTAAAATGGATCAAACATAGCCAAAACCTCATATTTTCCCTTAAGCATGTTTAAGCAAGACTAATCATAGAATTAACAAAAATTAACCAATTCAGCCCAACTTTCTAACAAAGGTATAAAACAATATTTTTGAATTTATAAATATTTTTCTAGAAATCATTAATGTATAAATTCGCTAATCAACACTAATTGCCCCTAATTGACCGTAATTAGTGAGAAACTTTGCAAATCACTCACCTTTGCCACAAATAAAACTCAGATCTGAAATGAATCTCTATTTGGTACGAATGCTGATGTCTAATAGCAGCTCTAACTCTGAAATGGTGATATTTCTCCTTGATTTAATGTAGTTTAAGCCAAAACATGATTAAGAAGTGATTAGAGGTGTTTTTAGATGTTGGAGGCCATTGTTAGGTTGAAGAGATTATTTGTGGCGGCTGGAAAATGAGTGAAAAACTGAAATTCTAACCCTAGCAGCCCTTGAATACCTCTAATTCAAAATCCCACAATGGGCCTAGCAGCTAATCACCCAATTAAGCCCAATTAGCCGTTTTAACCCTCTAAACCTTAATTCAGCTATATCTGCCAAACGATAAGTTCGTTTGGCTATTATGACCGCTTTATGGAAAGGAAAACCATCAAACGAATCTAATGGAAGTGGTTTCAGGTCAAAACTCCTTATCAATCAAAATATATGGACGAAACAAGATCAGCTAGGGGCAAAATGGCCATTTAAAAATCGACAAAAATCATGAACATGGGAAATGACTCCAGTAATCGTTTCTCAAGAGTACACAATCATATGACTTCACGTGAAGAAGAAATAAATATTCTACGATCTTCCGATGCGTAGAATGCGGGTCGTTACACTCCCCCCCTCCCTTAAGAAATTTCGTTACCAAAATTCCTTAACCCATATCATACAAAGGATCCCGCATGCCTACCAGCCTTATACAACAACCAAACATGTAAAACAAACAAAACAAGCCTATCCTTGCACACGGAAAACTAAATCGAAACTGAAATCTTATCAGGCGAAGGGTTCTGGATACGTATTCCTAATGCTCTCCTCTGTCTTCCAAGTATCGTCATTCTCATTCTCGCCCCACTGAACTTTGACTAATTTCACCGCATTCCTTCGAAGTTGCTTCATAACGTTCCCAACAATATGCATAGGCTTGCGGTTCCCAACCACCTCGGGTTCAACCTCGATATCATCCAACTGATCAGGTGAAATAGTCACATCCGGGTCGTGTACAAACTTCCTTAACTGGGAAACATGAAATACATTGTGAACTACCGCCATCTTCTCTGGTAGTTCAACTTTGTATGCCAAATTCCCAATTTGCTCAAGAACTAGGAATGGACCAACAAATCTTGGTCCGAACTTGCCTCTCCTGGCAAATCATATCACGCTCTTCAATGGAGAAATCTTAGCAAACACCAAGTCTCCAATAGAGAACTTTAATTCTCTTCTCCTCTTATCAGCATAACTTTTCTGCCTATCTTAGGCAGCCTTCGTCCGCTACTGGATAACCTTGATCTTGTTTGATGTTTCTATTATTACTTCTGGTCCAAGCTCATATTTCTCACCGGTCTCTAGCCAAAATGATGGTGAGTTGCATGGTTTTAATACAAAGCTTTAAATTGAGCCATACCAATACTGGATTGATTATTATTATTATTATATGCAAAATCTACTAGATGCAAATGGTCATCCCATGATCCACCAAAATCCAATACACAGGCTCTCAAGAGGTCTTCTAATATATGATTCACCCTCTCTGTTTGACCATCGGTTTGAGGATGATACACGGTACTGAGACGTAGTTCTGATCCTAACGCCTCTTGTAAGCTCTTCCAAAATTCACTAGTGAACAACGGATCTTGGTCACTCACAATGCCTTTGGGAATTCCATGAAATCTCACTTCCCACTTTACATATAGTTCAGCTAACTTAGCTGTCGTTCTATTCGACTTGACAGGTATGAACCTTGCGCTCTTGGGCAATCGGTCCACAATTACCCAAATACTATCATGGGCCGATCTAGTCCTCGGTAAACCATCGATGAAGTCCATTGAAACTTGTTCCCATTTCCATTATGGGATTTCTAACGGTTGTAACAAACCACTAGGCTTCTTTTGCTCAGTTTTTAAGTAATTGGCGATTCATGCACTTGCATACGAACTTTCCAACGTCTATCTTCATTCCTTCCCAGTAGTAGATATGCTTCATGTCTCAATACATCTAGTTACCACCGGGGTGTATGGTCAACTTTGAATGATGACACTCCCTAAGCACTTCACCTCCCAGTCTATCTACGTTGGGTAGAACTAGTCTTCCATTCTTTTGAGGCCATCCATCTCGCTCAAGCCCGTACTTGTTCATCTCCTCATCGATACCCATCTCTAATTTGGAGATTGTTTTCTAGTAGATTAGAATCGTTCCTCTGATTGGAATCAATCTGATCAATCAAAGTGGGTCTGATCATAAAACTTACTAAAATTACTGGATCCAATTCGCACTTTGGTCTATAATCATATCCCGTGATATACTCTAGTTGCTTCCAACCCAGAAACATAACCCCTAGACTGGCATGTCTCCAACCCAATGCACTCATTACTGCACCCAATGAAAAATCGCCACAACTATCTATCTCTCACGCAAACCATCCTAGTTGGACTCGACATTCGCAAAGCACAAGCCCCAAATGTCTAAACCAATATCAGACAAGCACCCAAGGAATATCTCCTCCGAATTCATAAAATCTACGTGATATGATACTAGCAAAACAACCGAACAAAAAGCTTGATTCTTCTTGGTCAACTGAGTCAATAGTGCTGCTATCTTGGAAAAGTCTTGGATAAACTTACGATAAAATCCAGCTAATCCCAAGAAACTTCGTATGTCCGTTGCATTCTGGGGCGTAGACCAATCTTGTACCATAGCCACCTTCGCAGGGTCCACGGTGATACAATTTTCTGAAACAACATGGCCCAAAAATCTCACTTCCCTCCTCCAGAAGTGACACTTAGGAAACTTTGCTTTCAATTGTTGTTTTCTCAACACCTCCATCACTATCCTCAAATGTTCCTTGTGTTCTTGCTCTGTCCTCGAGTAGACCAAAATATCATCCACGAACACATGGACAAACTTATTCAGCTGATCTCTGAATACCCTATTCATAAGATTCACAAAATATGATGGTGCATTGGTCAACCCAAATGGCATGACCATCCATTCATAAAATCCAGACAGCGTCCGAAATGTCGTTTTAGCTATACTCTCAGCTTCCACTCTATGCTGATGAAAACCTATCGCGAACTCCAACTGAGAAAATACTCTTGCGCCACTCAACTGATCAAACAAATCATTTATCCGCAGTAGAGGATATTTTTTCTTCCTCGTCACATTATTCAACTCGCGGTAGTCTACACACAACCAAAGGGAACCATCCGCCTTGGTAGCAAACACAACTGGTGCTCCCCATTCAGAAACACTCCTGATAGATCCCTTCTTCAAAAGATCGTTAACTTGCACCCCAAGCTCTCACTGCTCCCTTGGTAACTAAGTGGCATCACTATAGGTCTGGTATCTTTCACTAAACCAATACGGAACTCAATCTCCCGGTGTGGCGGAAGTGCGGTCACTTCCTCGATGATGTCCGGATACTGGCCAACCACGGGCAAATCTGACAACTCATCATGCGGGATGTCGAGGGAATTTAGAAAACTAGCATTACACCCTCACAGGGTAAACGACCAAACACTACCCTCCGCCCATCATTCGCTCTAATCGTCACCAAAAAGACCTCACAGTCTACCACCACACTGTATCTTTGGAGCCAATCGACTCCCAAAATAATGCCAAACCCAGTAAAGCCCAAAATAAAGCAATCAAAAACAAACATGCATCCATGACTCGATAAGACCACATTACGATAAACCATGCTAAGATTGGTCAAACCACCAATCGGGTTCGTCACTACTAAAGGTCTATCGACAATCTCGGGTTCCAATCCCAACCTATCTACCAGGTCACTAGATATGAAGGAACTAGAAGCTCCGATATTAAACAAAACTCTAACAGGAACATCATAAATAGAAAGCATAGCTTGAATAACAATATTCTTTCCCTTCTCCGCAGCGATTGGGGCATTCGACGAAGAAGGAATATCATTAATAGCATATGCATTCACGATCTACTTCTCTTTAGGGGGTTGCGGACACTTATCCTTGTGTTGTCCCGCTTGGCCGCAGTAAAAGAACTTCCTATCCGCTGGCTTGGCCCGACACTCTGTGGCAAAGTGGTCCTTCTTACCACTGCTGAAGCACTCAACATATTTCTTACTCTTTTTCTGGCCATCCTTAGCCTAGTTCTGCTTCCTCTTATTTTGAGAATTATTCCTGCCTCCGCCGCCTGCTTGCGGCTTTGGCTCCTCTGTAGATGCACTAGCAACCCCAGTCTTCGACCTAGGGAAAAGGCTCTCTGGCCTTAATGCCTTTCCTACAATAGACTTGAACGTCTCGTCAATATGGTTTACAAGTCTCTCCCCCAATTACTCATTCAAACCAGTTATAAACTTCTCGTTCTTCTTCTTGACTATATCGATAAGGGACAATCCATATTTCGATAATGTATCGAATTCAGTGATATACTCCGGGACTGCCCTACCATTCTGCTTAAGCTCCAAGAACTTCCTGAACAATTCTGATCTATGAGCAGTTGGAATGAACTTTTCGCTGAAACGAGTCATAAACTGATTCCAAGTAACTTGATTCCCTGGAGTAGCTGCTTTAGCGTATCACCAATTCATAGCTCGTCCTTGCAGTTGACGAGATGCTAGCATTCTCTTCATTTCATACTCCATTCCCAAATCTTCAAAGATGCGCTCACAACTATCAAGCTAATCTTGAACTTCTGTAGCCGACTCCGTTCCGTGGAACGGCTTCCCACCAAGACTTGTATACTCCTTGATAAGCTTGGCGAATTCGGCCCTAGGTGCCTGCATCGCTCCACCGCTGCACCACCACCGTTAACAGCATTAGGAGCTGCCCTCTGAACATCCCTAAGCATCTCTCTCATGAGGTCAGTAAACATCGTCCTCATCTCAGCAGCATTCCCATCATTGGCTCCTCTACCAGTACCTCTCGTATATCGGCTCATCGTTCTGTCTGTACAGAGAAAACGATTAACCATCTTCTTTGTGGTGTCAGTGCAGTGCGACTTCATCCTTAGCTATACCGATAGCATATATATATATATAGCTTTTGAAAACCAAAATAATAACAAATACGTTCTCTCATATACGTATACTATCTCTCCCTGATGACTTCCCCATGTTAGCTATGCAACCTAGAGATCTGATGTCAAATGTGACGGCCCGCCCCGGACCACTCAGCATTTCCTCCGAAAGTGCGCTGTACACATGCCCAGCTAGCACGGGACGGTCGTCAGAAGAAAAGAAATAAAAGAATGAACGAACAAGGAACCTGTTGAATGTCTCACGACTCATGGAACAACATATAATAATAACATAATCTTGACATAAAACACGCGAGACAGTGCATAAGTTGAAAACTAAACCAACATAGCAGCGAAAATCCAAAAGCAGCTTATGATCCAACATCATTATTAGAACTTTAAACTGTCTCTAAACAAAAGAAAGCTAAAGTAGAAGATGCACTACTAATGCCCAAGCAATGATCTTCAACAACACAGGGAGAATGCCTATATGTATCATACGTGGAAGCCTCCTGCTCGTCTCCGGATAAGTTACTCGTGCATACCATCTAACCTGTCTTTAGTCTGCTTGTATGAGCACCTAGAGTAATAAGAAGAGACATAAAACTCTGCATCAGACAAAAGTCTGGTATGTGTGATAAGCAGCAAAACAAAACAATAACAGGTATGCTAAACCATACTTGAACCTGTACCTGCAACCAAAGAGTTAGCACTACATACCGTACAATACTCTAAGGTGCCACAAAACAAATGGTGTAAAAATACGGGGGTGGGTTGTGTATGTCATAGTGAGGGCAAACAAGTCAAGCATAGCAACCATCCTCACATCTCTCACTCAGTGCGTAAAGTATACGATATCCATTTCCCTGGCCACCAAATCTTTGGGGTCATGATGGCAACTCCGTACGACAATTGCTATGACCCACTTTGCTCTTTTGTGGCTATGACGGCAACTCCGTACAAGTATTGCACTATCCCCACTGCACTGGTCCATAGTCAATAACTCAAATGGGCCAACCAGACTAGCTCCGGTTCGTCTACATGCCCCCTTTTCTTCAGCCGTAAAACCAAAGTTATGGATATCAATAACCCTTTTCACACGTCCCGCAGCAAAGCCCAGCTCATGAAGCTAACTGTTTGGTTCCCAACTGGATCCTAAGAACAAAATTCCCACTTGGACTACCTTTGCATCTCGGGTTTTGTTCTTCCCCTCTGGATCGGTTCTTCACTTCAGTTTATACTTCCTATTCGAATCGTGATCCACGCCTCAAATCCAAGCATCTCGGTTCGGTTCGGTCGTGGACACCCCTGGCGGTTCGGTCTGGCCTCCTTCTGTTCGTTGTCGGGCTCCAAGTCATGGTCCTTACTCCTGCTTGTGCAAGGTCATCTGGATCGGGTCGTGGTGTCCTCCCTCTGGCGGTTCTGACCGTGGGCTAGGACTGGTTCGGGGCTCCTGGTTCATGACCATTGCATAGGGTCGTATCGGCTTCCTCCACTGGCTCAGATCGTGACTCTAGATTGTGGAAGCATGCTTGGCTCGTGAGGGGCATCGGTTCGGATCGGAGCTCCTTCTCACAAACGGGTTGGATCGTGGAGCTTCCAGGCGAGCAGGTCGGGTCGGGCTTTCCCCCTTCGATCTGATCTGGTTCGGGCAATTTCCTACACTTCTTTCCAGCGACTGTTTTACGTCATTCGACGGCGTTTTCGTCCAATCTAACATTTCTAGACAATCACAAATCATGCCATACAGTCATAGCAACATGTATAATCAATCATAAACATCAAAACAACAACCATAGCATGTAAAACGGATCAAACATATCCAAAACACCCTATTTTCCCTTAAGCATGTTTAGGCAAGACTAATCATAGAGTTAACAAAACTTAACCTAATCAACCCAAATATCCGACAGAGGTATAAAACATTTTTTTTGAATTTATAAATATTTTTCCAGAATTTATTAGTGTATAAATTCACTAATTAACACTAATTACCCCTAATTAACCGTAATTAGTGAGAAACTTTGCAAATCGCTAACCTTTGCCACAAATAAAACTCAGATCTAAAATGAATCTCTATTTGGCACGAATACTGATGTCTAACAACATCTCTAACTCTGAAATGGTGATATTTCTCCTTGATTTAATGTAATTTAAGCCAAAACTTGATTAAGAAGTGATTAGAGGTGTTTTTAGATATTGGAGGCCATTGTTAGTTTGAAGAGAGTGTTTATGGCAGCTGGAAAATAAGTGAAAAGCCGAAATTCTAACCTTAGCAGCCCTTAAATACCTCTAATCCCGAAATCCCCCAATGGGCCTAGCAACTAATCACCCGATTAAGCCCAAATAGCTGTTTTTAGCCCTCTAAACCTTAATTCAGCCATATCTCCCAAACGGTAAGTCCGTTTGGCTATTATGACCACTCTACGGAAAGTTAAACCATCAAGCGAATCTAATTAAAGTGGTTTTACGTTAAAGCTCCTTATCAATCGAAAGTTATAGACGAAACAAGATCATCTTTGGGCAAAATGGTCATTTAAAAATCGTCAAAAATCATGAACATTGGAAATGACCCCACTAGTCGTTTCCCAAGAGTACACGACCATACGACTTCACACGAAGAAGAAATAAATATTCTACGATCTTCCGATGCGTAGAATGCGGGTCGTTATAACAGAAAACCGTATCAAATCGATTTTGATACCGCCATGACAACTGCCAAATTGGAATTTTTGGTGTAGTGAACATCACGTCGGGTAGGGGCATCGAATAACTCTGAACATCACATGTTATGCTGGATCAGCCTGCACCCCCAGTCTTGGGTATTGCTCGATCCAATTTTCATCAGGTTCAACAGGGGCCAGTCGGTCCCGAACCAATAGCTGCGATGAACCCTAGCCCTCACCTTCACTTAACTCTCGGAGGTCAAGCCCAACTAACGTCCACCCTTCTGAGAATGCTTTCATTGGACCATAGTGATGGAACTCTGCCAAATGTCGAGCTAGATTAATGGCAATGACTCCTTGGAGATGGAAGCCAGCTTGCAAGTATCGTCTGATGCTTCACTAGGGGCAGTTCTTCTCAGTAGGATATAGATAACATCCACTGTAGCCCCTTCACTAGGGAAATCAAGAACTCCAGCAATCCTCCAGACTTTAATTTTCCAATCATTGAACCATATAATGGTCGAACCGACCTGACTATCCATCTCATGCGATACATGCGACAGATGGAAGTGCTCAGTGCATCGACCAACGTCATGGCTAGGTGCTTCCCACTATTCCTCATAGATATAGCTGGTATGTGGCTTTGGCAGCTAAAACAGAGTCGATTAGAAGTAGGAAAATGCTGGTCACCCGCTTCATTGAACAGTTTAGAGTTCATATCTCCTAGCCAAAAAGTGTCATGTTCCTGACCATCATCAAGCAACGACCAGGAGAAACACTTTGATCCTTCCTCGAAAGATTCAACGTGTCTGTGGCATCAGTCGATCGACCCGAGCCATCAATGGTACTTATGGCCGAAATTGTAAGAGTTTAGAATCGATTAGATTTCTTAATCTCTTTACCGGAGATCTTCCTAAGGACATAGGGGATTTCTATGCTGTAGCTGAGCGATTCCTCCAATAAGAACAACATTGAGATGGAGAGCCTCAAGGTCTTAGCCACCAAACAATGAGGTCCATCCAACACTAATGGTCGTAATAAAGGAAGAGGAAAGGCCCAAGATAAGAATGAGCGCAACGTACAACCTTGACGAGAAAAAAAGTATGAACAATATACCGAGCTCAATTCTTCCCTTCTCGACATCTACCTCGATATACGAGGGTCACTGCCTTTCCCATAACCTCCTCGAAGAGAACCGACCCAGAAAGAACTCGAATTTGGAAAGCACTGCATATTCCACAACAACACTGGTCATAGCACCAACAAATGCAGGCACCTATGCGACCTCATCGAGGATAGGGTTAGGCAAGGGGAACTCCCTGAATATGTCAAGAAGAACACACAGGCCATGCCGCCACTGTCTTCCGCCCAAGGTCCTCAGGCTGGTCCCTGAGCTCCTCGAAATGGAAAGGACCCTGACACTAACACTCGCGACATTATCATTAATTAAATTTAGATTTCTTTTTCATTATGCCTCAGTTTCAATAAAACGAACGCTTTGATGTACACATGTACGGCGTTAGGATTTAGCTCTTAGGCATGCTCTGGAATCAACAGTTGTTCCCTTAGAATTTGTTTTCATTTAATAATCATTTAGCAACTATGAATTTTCTTCTACAAACATGGATTATGTTTGAATGATTTGAGTTAAGCATAACTAGTGCTCGCCCCTTCTAAATGTGATTAGCGCGAGAGCCTTCCATCATCTCTGAAAACCTACTCCTTGAGCTGAGTACGGTTAGATCTCTTTAAGCAAAGTCTGTACTATACTCACCCCTTCTAAAAATTTTCCAACTGATTTTACATAAGTCAAGCACGAAAAATACTTGCCATAAGCTGAGTATGGTTTGTACTCTCCACTTCCTTAAGTCGATTATGGTTAATAGTCGTCACCATCATAAGCCGAGTATGGTTAATACTCGCTATTCCTCTAAGCCAAGTGTAACTAATGCTCGCTCTTATTTTTAAGCCGAGTCTGATACTCTCCCCAAACAAAAATAGAAAGCCTTCTCTAAACAGAGAACGACTCATGCAATTTCTGTAGGTATTGAAATTCTCAATTAGATTTTACGACCACCTTCCCGGTCTTAATACGATCTTTGATGATTGTCGGTTTTCTGACCTTAATACGACCTTCCTAGGTCATCGGTTTTCTGGTCTTAATACAATCATCGGGGCCGTCGGACTTTTGGCCTTAATATGGTCCAATGTGATCGTATCTACTTAAGCAATTGTGCTTCGGATCATATTTCAGAACACACCTCCCTCTAGCGAAGAAGATGTTTTCTGAGGGGCGAAGTGTTAACCATCTTTTTGGTAAAATGCAACCATGAATCAGATCAAAGTCCAACATTCAGAAATGCACGAACAACAAAATCTCGGCCCAAACAAGTCTTCTTCAAGCGCCAGGCCGAGCAAGTTCCTCCCCACCAATAACTCATTCACTCCGGAAGAATCGCTCTCCCAAGTCGACCAAGTAAACCGCTTACATTAAAGATGCATTGACCGAATATCTCGCGCTCATCTAGAAATATCCGGCTAAGTCATTTAATGCTTTGCCCCAATCTCGAGGCAATAAAGGCAGTTAACCATATCCACACAAAGCTCTACTTTTGATACACCTCACCTAGAATGCTACATAAGCCGCTATTCCCGAGGATACTATTAATGAGCCATAGATTGAGTCCATTTGCCGCAATTTCCACCAATGGTCGAGTTCCACATCTCCGAGCTTCAAAAAAGAAGAAGGCCATGTGTAAGCCCGCTCAGCCCATTATTTCTCCAATAAGTACCTCACAGCTCAAAAAGGAAAGGGATTTCTGCTAGATTTCAGATTCATAAAGTATCTCTTAGAACACTCAACTCTTAGGTTCTCCGACTCTCACTTCTAACTCAAAAAATAGCCATCTTCTCTTCTTTCCTAAAAAAGAAATGCATTGTACTTGTAACCAAAAGAATATCAATACATATAAAGATGACGTAGGCACCGTCTTTTGCCAAGCCACTATAAAAAGTCTTGTGTATTCCCTGTTCTCTTTATATTTTTTGTACTCCATAATCATCATTCGTGTGTCATTTGCACGATTGGGGATTGACCGCCGCTTGTGTTCAACTTTTGATGTCAACATTACGTGATTTATATATCTTTCTAGTTGCATGGAAAAATACAATTTTCTAATATAAATATATACTAAAATTGTTGCATATTTCTAAGTGTTGATGGCAAAAAATATCCTAAACACCTCAGATTCCAATTACTTGGGCATTATATTTTTGGTCGTGAAAGTAAGTACAGAAAGTAATAAATAACACGAGAGATTTATAGTGGTTCGGCCTCGCGAGAGACCTACATCCTCTTTGGAAGAGTCGTTCGAATATTATTAGTGACACAAAGTTTCAAGGTTGATACTGTCTCATGAAATCTCCTTACATTCATTTCTAAGTTATATGTAGTCATAATGGTCATATGCAAAGAATTGGGACAAAGACAATTTTGCCCTGCCCTTCTTGTTCCTAAAAGTGGAGATGCCATTAAAGAGGCAACTTAGAGCTCTTTACAGATGTCAAGTCACCAAATTCCAACATCTTGGAAGTGTAAGGTAAAGGGGTATTACTAGTAGAGTGGTTAGGTGGGGTAGGTAAAAGTAGGGGAGCACACCAAGAATTTCGTATCCCTTGTAGCCGACTATTGAAATCCTGTATCCCATAGTCCCTTCACCTGAAACTTCATGCCCCAACCTAAGGTACGAATTTCTTACCCCGTAGGGTAAGAAATTCGTACCACAAGGAGTACAAAATTCGTACCTTAGGGGTAAGAAGAATTCATGAAAGAGGAAAAAGGGGGTGAGTCTGGGGTCTTGTGATTTCCGGGGTATGGGATATTGCTTTGGCAATACTTTAAGGAGCAGTGAGGTTCCCGTTGGCGCGATACCTTCTTGATCCTTTTTCCTTTACTCCTTGGTGATGTTCTCGGATTTCGCTTCATGCGATGCGTTGAGCCGAGCGTGCCTTGTGTACTTTTGGGAACCGAACCAAAAAGCCGGTTAACATTTCCACCCAAAGTACATCTTGTCTTGATATGATGTGCTTTGTGTTGGTTGAAGTAGTTGTCGAGTCGTTAACTTTTCCTATATACTTTAGAAATAGATTTTAGTTGTCGAGCTCATTCATTGTGGAATCTTGAATGAGTCATTGTTGGCGCAGTTGTATGTTTACATCGCTAAGTATGCGCATTGCACTAATGTGCTGATATCGATTTGTTTACACATGCATGGAGTACGTTCGTGCATACGTATCGCCATTAATTTTCATAGTCAATCTTTTTTTATAGTATATTTGTATGGGAACTAAATTTTGTAACCATGCTCAGGTACGAAATTTCATACCCTTGGTAGGTATAAAATTTCGTACCCTGAGGTACAAAATTTCCTACCCTGCTTGGTATTAAATTTCTTACCCTGTTGGGTTACGAAATTTCATACCCTGGTGGGGGACGAAATTTCGTACCCCATCCGGATACGGAAATGGCTGGAAAATTAAGGGACACTTCCCTTTTCCTTATAAATAGGCCCCCTACTTCACTTCTCCTCTTCCTTCACTTACCTCGCTTTTGAACTGCCATTAAAGCCCCGAGCTTTTTCCTTTAGTGAAATTTTATCCGTCGAACTAGGTTGGTTTTCAAGGCCCTTAGAGGCACGAGCCCAAGAGGCAAGGAGTGGAGACAAGGGGGAGAAGAGAGTGCCTTAATGGTGACGAGGCGTAGAGGGGCTTCAGAGAAGAAGAGGAGAAGGGCTTGTAACTCCATAGGGTACGAATTTTATACCCAATGGGGTACAAATTTCGTACTCCATGGAGTACAAACTTCGTCCCCGATGGGGTACGAATTTCGTACCATTTGGGGTACGAATTCCGTGCCCCATGGGGTACGAATTTCATGCCACCCGGGATAAAAATTTCGTACATTTAGAGGTATGAATTCTCGTACTCTTTCCGCGGAGACTCTGTTCTTTTCCGAGAGCCCCGATGTTCATCGCCATGTTGCACATTTCCTCCGAACCCATGAATTTTTGATTGCTCACTTTTGGATTCGCACTTTACTTGTGCACTTGCGCGATTGCACTACTGCTTATGCAAATGATCACACGGACAATGATTTGAATTTCCACATAGGAAGGCGCATATATTGGGACCGTGACTAAACTGTTTGACTGTTTAAACTTGTTTTGCATATCTTGATTTTGCATGACATTGCTCGCACATGTTAGCTTACACCAACATGAGTGGTATAGGTTATTCAACTGTGATGCTCAACACTAGTGTGTTAAAGTACAGCTGGCGATGCATACAAGATCAATGACCGAAAAGACTTCAGAAGCTAAGGCTTCCTCGCCATTGTCGTATACTTCCGACTCTACTATCAATGGTAGCTCGACAAGGAGCTATCTCGAGATTACTGAAAGGTCCACCCCTTCCCAAATAGTAAGTTTAACCGGAGCATCCGAACATGAAGAACAAACTAAAAAACAATATTCCTCGGTTGCACATGAAGGGTTGAGAATGTGGACATTATCGAAGGGGACGCACCAGTGATTCCAGTAGCCCCGAATATGCTTCCCGATGCAGTTTTATTGGAAAGTCCGATAGATTTAGTGCCATCGCATATGGATGCCATGGTAGTAAGGAAAATGGCACTTCGGTTTATCATTCCCATGGATGATGCCCATGCTCCAGGAGAGGGTGGCAGGGCTCATGCGCTGCCCGAGGGTTGACTTCCTAGAACAGGCAAGTATACGCTGCTGGACGCATGCTGCGGTTAATGACTTTATTCATGTTATGCTATTTTCGTATTGCACAGTCGCAACTGCATTTGAACGCTTATTTCTCACTTCTAGGCACTTAAGTTCCCTATCGAGAGTATTTGCACTTGGGACCTATCGAAGAGGACATTCGATACCTTTTTCAACTCAAGAGAAGGTTAACATATCGCCCACCCAATGGTTTCTAGAAGCATCACCTACCACTAAATTCTTTGTCGGGGAGTGGCATAAGCTGTTAGTATTCAAACACGAGTATTTCTTCGTGCGTTGTCCTCTTGGGTTTGCGAGGAGATGGATAGATGGAAGTAAGAACTTTTGAACTTTTCCTCTCACTGTAAAGTTTTCGGATTCTATGTCTCATGTTCAATTATGTTTTGGCATGACAGGGAATTCAGAGGCGCCTACCGGCGTCGAGTACCAGCAACGCCTTAATGCTTTGCAAGCGATCCCAGTGGAGTTTCGTAGAACTGACACAGTGACAAGTCAGAAGCGCCTTCGCCGGGCTGGGATTCTCCCTAGTGATCGAGCTATAATCAGATCTGCAGTCGAAAGCAAAGGGTCGAAATAGAAAGTGGAGAAAGATCAAGCGGCTCTTAGTCGAAAGAGAAAGATTCCGCTTGCTAGGGCAGAACCATAGAAAGATGCCAAATCCCAAGGAGATATCGGTGGAGATGAGGCTCGTGCTCAGGAGACGGTGGATGGAGATGAGGGTCTATTGAGCACTCCGGCCCCGCCTCTGAAATGAGATGCGGGGGTAAGGCGTTGGAAAGATCACAATCCTTAGTGACTCCTTCTAAGGCCACCGCTTCACTCGAAGAAGGGGGCCAGTTTGTTGGCCTTAATAAACATGACCTAGAATTGTCTCCATGGCCAGTTATGGCAAGCATGGAAGAGATATCTCTTGCAGTGGAGGGGTTGACTCCTTCTAGCGGACCACAATCTGGTCTGTTGAGAGAACACTTGGGTATACACTCATAAATATTGCATAGCACAAAGGTTCGTCTGAGTGTACGAATTATCTGACTTTGAATTTCTTCTCTGACGGGTGTTATGGCTAGATGGCGTGGAGAATGAGGCTATAGGCATGGAAGCTGTCAATATCCTAGGGATCCCTTTTTCGAAGGATTTAAGAGAGGGACTACCCTGTATGGTACACTCCACTCCTTCCGGATCATAGCAATGTACATTGAAGTAGAGGTCGATCCCGACGATCTCCAACTCCCCCTCCTCCTTTTCCAACTCGGTTGTCTACGGGAGACTCTCGACTTGATTTAGGAGGCTCCAGGCACTCCTCTTCGATATCTCCTTTACATATAGTTCCGTTGGCCCTTGTTCAAACTACTAAGTTGAAGGGGTCGGCCCTCAGCCATACAAAACCACCATGAGTGTCGATAGTAAGGAGGCAAGATCCAGTAGAGCCTAAGAGGCGGGAGCTTTCGGTTGACAAAAGGAAATCATTATTAAAGCAAAAAATTTCCGATCGTTATTTTGATGAGATGATATTCCTTCCTAATCTTAATCCACTCCATTATAGGGAGCCCGGGGAGATTTGAATGCATGCGAGGGCCGCGTATCATCAGGACGACCAGCTTACTAGTTATTCTTATCATCTCTCGGAAGTGATCAGGAGGAAGAACCTGGAGATCATGAATCAACGGTTGACTTTTGACGATGAGCATGCCACCATTCGCAACTTGGAGAAGAAAATAGGTAGGTTTGCTCCTTGTGTCGCATTCATTTCCTCATTCGTCTTTGTACCTTCGAGTGTTAACCTTTTGTATCGTTGCTACAGCTGAGATGAAGCATGTATACAAGATTATTAAGAAAGAGTTAGAGCACTCCCGCTCAGCTTTCAAGGAGACCGTGGCTAATCTAACTACCAAGAATACGGCCTAAAAAAGGACAAGGTCGAGCTCGTGCAAGCATGAGCTGACTTGGAAAGAGATAACGCGAGAGTAACCAAGCTTCAGAATAACAATGATGCATTGCTAGTGGAGAACAAGAGGCTGAAGGCTGAGAATGCAGAAGTTGTTGAGATAAAGAGGCAGCTTGAGGAGATGAGGAAGGCAAAGGAGGACGCCGAGGCCAATAATAGAGATGTGTTGAGCACTGTTGACGGACCAAAGGCCGAGCACCTGATTGAGGCGGAACAGTTAAGAGAGGAGCTCAAGGTTACAGAACCTCGAGTTGAGGAGTCCTTGGTGGAGTTTATCCAAAATATGTTTGTGAATGTTTTGAAGTTCTGTGGACTCTCGTGGGACGAGGAATATTCCTAAGAGTTAATCGGATCGGGGAGAAGTGGGTTCCTTATGAAGCGTATTTGCACCAGGCAAATGTCGGAACATTGGATGAACGCTAGTTGATGACAAAGCTCCTAAACTACGAGTAGCATGAAAAGCTTGAGGAGAGGAATAAGTTATTGCTAGAGAACGCTGAGAGAGAGAGGTTGGCGAAGCTTACTACTGAAAAAGGGAAGTCCACCGTGACTGAGAGTATGGTGGAAGCGGAGACACTTGCAGAAGGAAGCTCTTATCGTCCATTGGCCCCTGAATCCGCCATGGCAAGTGATCCCGCTACCTTTGCTCGGGCATCGACTAAGTATAATATGGAGTATATGGAGCTAGGAGAGAACGGATTCACTCTATCTACTTTGACAAATAAACCTCCCGTTCTTCATACACCATCCTTGACGGGAGGTAAATTCCTGTTACCATGTATTTCTGAAGATGATGTTATTACCGAATTTGTGGACTAAAAGGTTGTGTTTTTACTGTGCATCCCTTCCTAGATCTACCATGTCACCGGGCTTTGACCATGTGATTCCACAGACAATGGAATCCGGGCCAGGGCCGCAAGGAATGCAATTTGGAGAAGGCGGTAGTCAGCTTTACACGTTTTCTAATATTTGGGTGGGATCCAACAATCATGAGTGCTTCATGGAGGAAGGAGAGGTGGTCGATTGCCAAATAGCTCATGTGACAGGGCACAGCGGATGTCGATGTGCCCTCTAAATGACCATGGAGGATAGCCGAAAAAGTCGGATAGTGGACAAGTGCGAGGAGATAGACGAGAAAAGCAAACAAGATGAGGAAGCTAGACCGGAGGCCCTAATGAAGGCGGGTCGAGGGTAGAGCTACAGCTATTTCCATGAAGAGGAAGGCTGATGACAAAGCATCAGGGAAGAGGGCTGCGGACGAGCTCCGAAAAAGTAGGGTGATAAAGTCTAGCGGAGGTCCACTAAAACCCTCTAGAAACTCCATGCTGATGATGGCTAGAAACTTAAGTTCCTGAAGCTAGCTAACTGGCGGGCTCCTAAGGAGGCGAAGGAGAAGGCGGAGCGGGAAGCCAAGGGACCGCTAGTAAAGAGTGACATTGCGGTGGCCCTTGCTGCGGTGAATGCACCCAACCCATTGCTGCATACTATTCCCACTGATATCACAGAGATCTCGAGTGGTGATGGCGAAGGGGAGAGATGCCACTCGGTTTCTCATGAGTTGGCGACTACTCATAAGGGCAAATGAGGAAAGAGCGGGCCATGAAAGAAGAGGTCGGCACACGGGGAGAGCCGTCGAGTGCGGAGTCTGCAAAGAAAAAGCACAAGAGGAAAAAACATGATTAGTGTTAGTCGCTATAGTAGACGTTACAGTCATTTTGTTTATTTAGGCTGATAGTTCACGTGGGTACAGCCCACGCTTTTGGTTTTTCAAGACATGGTGTGGTTTTAATGTACACTTTGCCATTAGCAAAGAAAAATGTTATACATGTAGCCTGTTTAGTGTAAATGTGTGAAAATGAAATACGAATTAGTAAGGATCACAATTTATCTCGAGTGTTCGGATGTTCATCTTATGTTTTCCAACGTCCTGTACTTGCATAAGCGTACTTATCATAACACTTAACAAAAATGCAATCAGAGATCACACTCTGGGTTGTTTTCAAAGGGGTAAGATAGAGCGCTGGGTTCAGTATGTTTTTCTTATCTCAGGAAACCCGTAGTTAGTGAAAACATGCTAGTCGCCTTCTGTCTTGGGATGTCCGGAGTTAGTCCTAAGTAGAGCGTAGGTGTAAGACGTTGATTCGTCTAGTGGGTGCTCTCCTGTCGTTCATTCGGGTTATGAGCACAGGCGTCGTGTATACGCCGGAGTAAGCATGAATCATCAGACCATAGGGTCTGATCATGGCCACGGCTGCACCTATGCCTTGAGAGCCTCGAGGAGAAAACGATCTAAGTTTGGTCTCGGTGCTGCGTCGAGATTCGACCAGCACCCATAGCCAGGTGAGAAGTTTGCATCACACTAAGTTGGTTGTTGGGTGGTCCCAAGTCCTCGAACTTGGTCGCGGAATGATTTATCCTAGGTCTCGGTGTTGGGCAGAGATTCAAGTTAGTGGTTATTATACTCGGTCGCGTCACAGGCCGGGTACTCGAGTAGCTTTGCCACCTCTCATGCTCGAGGTGCCGATCATAGCCAGTTTTGTTTTTCCCTCGATATTGGCTCGAGGTTCGGATGGCGGCATTGGCTCCTGTGCTCTAGGTGCCGATGCAGCGTTCGAATGTTTGTACGCAAGCTGATTATCAGGATTGATCAAACATGTCATGTATAAAGTAAACATGAAAGGGGGATAGGAAATTGAACATCATTTCTACATGATATCTTTGGCGGTAATAGCCTTTACAATGCCTTGAATTGCAATAAAACAAAACATTGTTAGAAAGCATAAACAGTTGTACAGTAAGTTACGTAAAGTTGCTTCGGAGATGTTCGTAGTTCCATGCCCTTAGATGTTCGACTCCGTCCACGGTTGCGAGTTTGAAATTCTATCGCTAAGCTTTCGTTGTATGGAGTAGGTGCCTTCCCAATGAGGAGTGAGGCCTGTTGGTAGAGGAAAGACCCATTTTAAGACATGGTCACTGATGTTGAGGTCTCTGTGGCGGACTCTGGAGTTGAAGTATCGGGCTACTCGTTGACGTTGGGCGTCCCTGATGTCAGCTTCGTTCCTCTTTTCTCCTAGTAAATCGAGTGACTCCAAAAGTAATTCTCACTTTGTCTTTGGATCATAGTAGGTAAATCGATGAGACTAAAGCTTTAGCTCAATGGGGATGACAACATCGGATCCATAAGCAAGGACGAAGGGAGTGTGTCCGATGGCTGACTTGTGAGTGGTTTGGTAGGCCTATAGGGCTAGTGGGAGTTCTTCCACCAACCTGCCTCCAGCTTTTTCTAAATGCTTCTTGATGATGGATTTTCTTACTTTGTTAACTACCTTAACTTTCCCATTGACTTGAGGATGAGCCACTGCTGAGAATCTTTTTTTGATTTTGTGTCGCTTGCATAAGGATTTTAATTCAACGCTCTCGAACTGGTGCCATTGTGGAAATGATAGCTTGAGGGACCCCATAGCATGTGATGATGTTGCGAACGACGAATTTGATCATTTTCTTAGTGGTGATTGTGGCAAGGGCTTCGGCTTTTGCTCGTTTGGTGAAGTAATCAACTGCAATGACAGTGTAGCATGCCTAACACCTGGCCATTGGAAGAGTTCCAATGATGTTGATTCCCCACATGGCGTTTGTGTTAATTCGGTAGGCGGGGAACTTGGAATTTTCGAGATGCGTTGGCACTTGTCGCACTTTCAGGTGTAGTGTGCACGGCATAGTGATCGATTATGGGCCAATAATAGCCATGTTTGATGATCTACCTTGCTAGGGTTTTCCCCTTGGAATAGTCTTCGCACTCGCCTCCATACACTTCTACGAGTACACAATCGGCATCATCAAGGGCTACACATCGCAGTAATGGGATGGAGAAGCCTTTAAGGTAAAGAATCATGTCCAGGTGAATGCAGCGAGCTGGTTGGCGAGTGAGAGCCCGTCTTTCCTTGTAGCATCATAGGAAGGTCCCATGTTGCAAGAAGTTTTTATTGGGATCATCCATAATTCAGGTTCGGACCCAATGTTCATTATCGCATCAGGTTGCCCTTGATTAACACATGGTGTATTGATCACTTCGACGGGGGTGAGCCCCATGAGATGTGCATCCTCGGAGCTTGCTAGCTTGGCTAATGCATTTGCTTTTTCGTTCTGCTCTCGAGGGATGCGTGTGATGATGAAGCGGTCAAAGTTGGTGAGTAGTTCCCGAACTAGGTGAGATATTGAGCAAATCATGCCCTCTGACTTGGAATTCCCCCTTACCCGACGTATAATTAGTTGAGGGTCAAAAAAGATCTAGATGACTTTCCGGTTAAGCTCGAATGTGATTCTTAGTCTGACTATTAAGGCTTCGTATTCTACATTATTGTTGGTATCTAGGAAGTTTAGTTTCAGACCGTAGCTTATCGAGCTCTCTACTAGAGTGATGAGCACGACTTTGGCTTCGGAGCATTTAGGGGTAGATGACACATCCACAAATAGTTTCCATTGGAGGTTCGGGGATTCGACTTCATTGGGGGGCGTCTCCTCCAGAGTAGCGAATTCCGCTATGAAATTAGTGAGGGCCTGCCCAAGGATGGCACGATGGGGGACGAACGTTATCTCGAACGGACTCATTTCTATGTTTCAATTCAATAATCAACTTAATGCTTCAAGTCGTTGTAAGATTGGTTGTAGTGGTTGGTCAGTGAAGACTTTTATGGGATGAGACTGGAAGTATGGCCTTAACTTTTGAGAAGAGATCAATAGGTAGTAAGCCAACTTTTCGAGCCTCAGGTAATTTTTTCTACCCCCGTCAATCTTTTGTTAATATAGTAGATGGGTCGTTGGACACAGTCTTTGATGTGTACTAGTGTCGAGCTGATTGCCTGCATAGAAACAACCAAATAAATGTATATGTCCTCATGGTCCATAGGGTTGGATAAGATAGGTGGTCACTCTAAGTGATTCAGAAGGTCCTCGAATGTGGAAACGCATTTTGGGTTCCATTTGAAGTAGCGCTTTCCTTTTCGAAGTAAATCGAAGAAAGGATTGCACTTGTCATGGGCCTTTAAGATGAAACCGACATAATGCGGCAACCTTTCCATTTAAACTTTTGATATCACTTATGTTCTGTGGAGTTGAATATCTCGAATAACTTTGATTTTGTCAGGGTTAGATTTGATGCATCGGGAGTTGATGATGAAACCCAAGAATTTTGCTGAGGTACCTGCGAAGGAGAACTTCAGGGGCTTGAGTTTCATGTCGTATTGGCGGAGGACATCGAACATTTCGGAGACGTCGCGGACGTGATCGCCAGATACTTTTGATTTCACCAACATATTGTCCACTTACACCTCCATCGATTTTCCAATTTGGTTTTCAAAGAGGCGATTAACCATTCATTGGTAATTGGCACAAGCATTCTTGAGAACGAATTGCATGATACGATAGCAATAAAGCCCAAGATCGGTAATGAAAGAGGTATAATCATGGCCATAAAGACACATTGAAATATGATTGTAGCTCGAATAGGCGTCCATGAAAGATAATAGTTGGTATCCGGCGGTTGAATCAACAAGTCGATCGATCTTCGGAAGTGGGTTTAGACACGCCTTGTTTAAGTCGACGCAAGTTCACCATTTTCCATTGGCTTTTTTGACTAGGAATTGGCTGGGGACCCATTCGGAGCAGTCGACTTTACGGATGAAGTTGTTGTCGAGTAGACAGTCTACCTCTTCCTCGAGTTCCTTGGACCTTTCGGGTCCTAAGAATCGACGTTTCTGCTTGACTGGAGGTATTGTAGGATCAATACTTAGATAGTGGCAAGCAATTGTAGGGAAAATGCCCCTCATGCCAGAATGAGTCCACGCAAACTCGTAAAGGTTAGCCTTTAAGAAATTTACAAGTTCTTCTTTTATTGCGGGTAGAGTTGCGACCCGATTTTTAGCCCCCTTGATGGATCGACGGGGTATATTGAAACATCTATTGTAGGTTCAACTGGAGTAGCCCTTTCGGACTAGGGCACTTCATCCTTCCTTTGATCGAGGTCTTCGAAATGACGGTAGTGGTGCCTGAGAGAAGGCCCGAGGGCGCCGTTGATTGCTATGCGGAAAAGGTCTTGGTGCAAGAAGGCGTAGGCACGGTCTTGGCGCAAGAAGGCGTAAGCACGGTCTTGCCGCAAGAAGGCGTAGGCACGGCCTTTCCCTTGTCCTTATTGCGCGCGTTCTTCCACTCTATTGCGCAACATTCCCTAGCATTTTCTTGGTCACCTCAAACTGTTCTAATCCCCTTCTCCATTGGGAATTTCATTAGGAGAGAAAATGGTGACATACAGATTTGAAATTCTATGAGGAAGGGACGTCCAAAGAAGACGTTGTTAGGGGAGACAATGTCGATAACCATAAAGGTAAGGACTCAGACTCAGGTCTGGTCCCCGTCACCAAGTTCAACAGGTCAGTCGATCATTCCCACTGGATGACTGGAAGCTCCATTGAAGCCGTGAATTGTGGCACGACATGGTTTTAGATCCATTGTTTCCAACTTCATTTGGTCATAGGCAACCTAGAAAATGACGTTGACCGAGCTTCATGAATCAATTGATACTCTTCGGACGGCAGGAGCACCAATTTGAGCTATGATAACGAGAGGATCTGTAGACGAGATCTCTATTATCATGGAATCTCTTTCACGGAAGACGATGTCTTCCCGCATATATTTCTAAAGCTTGGACAGGACGGACTCATCTCAGGTGAACCAGGCCTCATAAGTGGCATGCTTTATAGAACTCACGTATTCTTCCATTTTTCGAAAGTTGTTGTGCATGTGGTAAGGGCCACCACAAAAGAAATTGACCACAATTCCCCGCCTTGGGTTAGACTGACCTATGCACGGGTGTTGGTGGTGTTGGCGCCAGAGGTTTTGAGTTTGCATCGGGAGGAAAGGGCTCTTGAATGCACTGCTCGAGGTACTTCTCTCAAATAAGCTTTTCGATTGCATCCTTGAGTTAGCAACATTCGTTGGTATTATAACAGTACATGTTATGGTATCGATAGTACCCGCCAGTGTTCTTCTTGAAGTCAATGGATTCCCTGTGTGCGGCTTCTTATAAGGCATCATGTTACATGTTTCAAAATAAATTTTTTCTAAGTCTTCATTCAGTAGGGTGTATGTCTCAAAAGGGGGATGAGCCGGGATTTCTTGGTTCCGTTAGGACCTGGTCATTGTTTCGGCCACTCTTCCTAAGATTATTCGACCTTTGTCTGTAGGGACATGCCTCCTTGTCCTTATCGAAGGACTCTCCGACTTGTTTCCGTTTGATGTTGTTATTCATGGTATCCATATGTGAATTGTTGGGGCGACCGGTTTCGGAGAGTCGGTTCCGTCTCACTTTTTCCTGGCGTATATACTACCCTGCCTTTTCATAGGAAGCATCGAAGCTTTAGGTTGCTTCCTATTGATACATGCCCTAAACTCGAAAGTAGGGAGGACACCTTTGGCATGTTGAAAAAGTACGGTGCGAGGATCCGGTTCTTTGACCTCGACAAGGGCGCTACTGAACTGGGAAAGGTAGGTTTTGAGCGACTCGGCGGGTCCTTAGTATAGATTGGATAAAGTGAGGGTGTTCTTTGGAGTCAGGATGTGTACTCTGAATTTCTTGACCAATTCTGTCGCTAGTTAGTCGAAGTTGTTAATGGAATAAAGTAGGAGGATGGAGAAACAGAGTAAAGTTTCCCCTGACAGGAAGACTAGGAAGGTCGTTTCCTCGACTTGAGTCCATGTTCCATCGTATCATTTCAGGAAGGCACAAGGAACGGTTGTACTTCATAAAGTGGCATTTGTGGCATGCAGAAGTGTCGCAGCCACTCGGTTTCATTTACCCTTCTTGTGAAGGGGTTACATCTAATATGGACCTCCCACGAGTCATTTACTTTCTTTTGCGTTTACAGCATGATCCTCCAATCCATGTCGAGAAGGTAAGTTGGATGGGGGTCTGCCATCGGAATCCACGGATCTTGGCAAAGTTCAGGAGTCCTATTGAGAGCACGCACAGTCCGCCCCGCACCAGCCGACATTTCCCATGAAATTACGATGTGCCAATGTCCAACCAGCACGGGACAGTCGCCAAGGAAAGGGAAGGAGAGTAAACTTAACAGTGGACTAACAAAGAACCTGCAGAATGTCTCACAGCGCATGGAATAAAATATAATAATAACATACTTTGACATAAAACAGGAGAGACAATGCATAAGCTAAAAACTAAACATCATAGCAGCGGAAAATCCAAATACATATTATGTTCCACATCATCATTATTACAAATTTTGAAAATTGTCTCTGAAGCAAATAAGGAAGGCACAGTACTAATGCCCAAAGTAGTGACCAACAGCGACACAGGGAGAATATCTATATGTATCATACATGGGAGCCTCCTGCTCGTCTCTGGTACAGCTAATCGTGCATACCACATAACCTATCTCTAGTCTGCTCGTTTAGGCGCACTCAGAGTAATAAGAAGAGACATAAAACTCTGGGTTAGACAAAATTCTGGTATGAGCGATAAGCAGCGAAACAAAATAATAGCATGTATACTAAACCATACCTGAACCTGGACATGCAACCAAAGAGTTGGCACAACATATCGTACAAAACTCTAAGGTGCCACTAAAGTATGGTGTAAAGGATACGGGGGTGGGGGTTTGCATGTCATAGTGATCAAGCAATCAAACATAGCAATAACCCTTACATCTCTCACTCGGTGCGTAAAGCATATGATATCCACCTCTTTGATCACCGAAGTCATTGTTATGATCACTCTGCCCCATGGAGTCATGGCGACTCCACTGCACTGATCCATAGCCACTAGTCCTTGCTATGTCAGCTCTTCCCCATGAAGTCATGAAGACTCCACTGCACTCTCTCATAGCCATGCTACGATCACTATGCCCCATGGAGTTGTAACGACCCCACTGCACTGTTCCGTAGCCTAACACTTATCTTTCCGTGGTAAATCAAAGCTATGGACTTCAAGAACCCCTTAGCACACGTCCTGCAGCAAATCCCAACTCATGAAGTTAACTCATTGGTTCCCAACTTGATCATGAGTTCTAATTCTTACTTGGACTACCTTTGCATCTCGGGTTCTAGTCGAATTGGAGTTGATCTTCAAAAGAGCCATCACGTAGCAATAGAAGTACATGCCGGGTTCGGTTCGGTTGTATAGTGTTCCAGTTCCCCCAT
Source organism: Allium sativum (assembly GCA_030737875.1). NCBI lineage: Eukaryota > Viridiplantae > Streptophyta > Magnoliopsida > Asparagales > Amaryllidaceae > Allium > Allium sativum. Next base: position 1,047,073,462 of record CM060924.1, read on the forward strand.
TCGGTTTGGTTCGGGTGCCATCCTCCAACTTGGTTCGGTTCAGGTCCTTCTGCTTGGATACGGTTCGGTCCTGTAGCCCTCCGGTTAGTCTGATCTGATCCCATGTTCTCTTACCGTTCCGATCTGATCCCACGTTCTTCTGTCATTCTGATCTGATCCCAACCCCAACTCTATATGAGTGGCCTTCCTACTTGCCAAGTCTTCTCAGGTGCCAAGTTCCGATCCGAATAAAATCCCTTTGCCCAGTTCCCTTATCCGATCCAAGCCCCATACCGGATCCGATCCGATCCGAAATTCTGCACATTTCCTACAACTTTTCCAGCAACTGTTTTACGCCGTACAACGGAGTTTTCGACCATTCTAACTCTTCTAATCGATCACAAATCATACCATACAGTCATATCAACATAGAGAACTGAATTAACATGTAAAAACGGATCAAACCTACCCAAAAACCCATATTTCCCTTAATCACGTTTAAGCATAACTAATGATATGATTAGCAAAACTTAACCAAACTAACCAAATTTTCTAACAGAGGCCTAAAACAATATTTCGAAATTTATAAATATTTTTCCATATTTCTAACATGTATAATTTCGTTACTAACACTAATCACCATAATTTGTTAGTGTAAAAACAATGCTAATCACTCACCTTTGCCAAAATAAAATACCAAATCTGAAGTTATCCTCTATATGGCACTGTTCCCAGGGCTTCACAGCAACTCCAACCTAGATTTGGGGTTGACTTGCCTTGATTTGACGTTGCCAAGCTTAATCCTTGATTAGAGAGCGATTCAGGATGAAATTAGAAGGTGAAGGCCATTGTTAGGGTTTCTAGGAGGTATATGGCGGCTAGAAAACTGGAATGGAATGAACACCTAACTCATTTCAGCCTCCCCATAACCCTAATCCAGAAATGGATTATGGGCCCATTCACTAATCACCTCATTTGGCTCGGTTAAACAGTTTTTTACCTTCTAATCCCTATTTCAGCCATATCTCCCAAATGGTAAGTCTATTTCTCACATATGACCACTCTACGGAAAGGTAAACCATCATCCGGATCTAATGGAAGAAGTTTCAGGTCAAATCTCCTTACCAATCAAAAGTTATGGCCAAAACAAGATCAGCTAGGGGAAAACGGTCATTTAAAAATCGGCAAAAATCATGAACATGGGAAATGATCCCAATAGTCATCTCCTAAAGTTACATGACCATGCGACTTCGTATGTGAAAGAAATAAATATTCTACGATCCTTCGATGCGTAGAATGCAGGTTGTTACATTGTTCCCCCCTTAAGAAATTTCGTCCCCGAAATTCCTTACCCCAAAACATACAATGGAACCCACATGCCTACCAATCATTAACAAAACAACAAAGCATACAAGACAAACAACCAAGTCTATCCTAGCATGCAGAAAACTAAATCGCAATTAAAATTTCACCACTGAACTTTATATGCTAAATTCCCAATTTGCTCAAGAACTGAGAATGGACCAACAAATCTTTGTGTTAACTTGCTTCTCCTGCCAAATCGAATCACGCTCTTTAACGGAGAAATCTTGAAAAACACCAAGTCACCAATGGAGAACTTTAATTCTCTTCTCCTCTTATCAGCATAACTCTTCTGCCTATCTTGGGCAGCCTTCATTCGCTGTCGGATAATCTTGATCTTATCTGAGGTTTCTCTTATTACATCTGGCCCAAGCACAAATTTCTCACCGGTTTCCAGCCAACATGATGGTGAGCTGCACGGTCTTCCATACAAAGCTTCAAATGGAGCCTTACCAATACTGGATTGATAACTATTGTTATATGCAAACTCTACTAGATGTAAATGGTCATCCCATGATCCGCCAAAATCCAATATGCAAGCTCTCAAGAGATCTTCTAATACTCGATTCACCCTCTCTGTTTGACCATCGGTTTGAGGATGATACGCGGTACTGAGATGTAATTCTGATCCTGAAGCCTCTTGTAAGCTCTTCCAAAATCCACTAGTAAACAACGGATCTCGGTCGCTCACAATGCCTTTGGGTATTCCATGAAATCTAACTACCAATTTCATATACATTTCTGCTAACTTAGCTGCCGTTGTATTCGATTTGACGTGTATAAACTTTGCACTTTTGGTCAACTGATCAACAATCAACCAAATGCTATCATGGCCTGATCTAATCCTCGGTAAACCATCGATGAAATCCATTGAAACTTGCGCCCATTTCCATTCAAGAATTTCTAATGGTTGTAACAAGCCACTAGGCTTCCTTTTCTCAGCTTTAACTAGCTGGCAGTTCATGCATTTGGATATAAACTTCCCAATGTCTCTTTTCATCCCTTCCCAGTAGTAGGTCTGCTTCACATCATGTTACCACCGGTGTAACATCCTGAGTTTTCTATGAATATAAAATTAACAAATTTAAGAATACCTAATTTCAAATGTGAGAATTAAGGGAAACGGGTTATGCCATTGCGTTCGTATCGGAATTCTGCTTGAGATAGAGTCTGAATTTGTGTGAATTGGACTACATATGAAAAAATATGGGCTTACGAAGTTTCAGAATTTAAAACAGTTCGGGTTCAGAAAATTTGAAATTCAAATTCAAACACGGAAGCAGGCTGGGCGGGAATTCTCCCGCCTAAGTGCCAGGTCGACCAAGGGGTAGACCTACCCATACATGTCGACCGAGGAGTCAACCCTGGGGTCGACCTACCCCCTCCCCCCGAGTAGATCTGAAAAATGACGCTGTTTCTACTCATTGCTGAGTCATTAAGGCTAAGGTGTTATCTATCTTGACTGGATGGTATTGATTGCTTCTAGGTTTAATATGATGGCTCTAAATTAATTAAAATTCTTTATAAGCAACCTAACTCTCAACCTAAAATCACACTAATGCATACCAAGAGCCGCCATGCCGTCAATGGAGAACCTAGAGTAGCCGCCGTTCTATTTCAACCCAAAAGCAAGATAGAAGCAAGAATCAAATCTAATCTAATCTAAATTAGAATAACAATTAATCTACATCAAAGGCGAGCAATTCAGTTTCAGAATATAGATCACAGAAAAAACAGGACTGTTCTTTTGTTTGTGAGTACAATTTCTTTCACAAAATAATTAATTAATTTAATTGTGATAAGTTATAATTGGGATTATGAGAATATGACTTTGAAACATGTGATGTTATCATTGACAGTTTTGTTATTATGGATCTATTTCATATGTTGAGTTGTACTTGATTCATCTTATGCAAGTTTGGGATGTTAAATCATATGTATATGAATCTTATGCAAGTTTGGGATGTTAAATCATATGCTAGTTTATGAATCTTACGCAAGTCTGTAGGTCGATTAAACACAAGTTCATATTAGAATCATGTAGATACATATGCTAGTTTATATGCAAACCTGTGACATTACTTTAAATGTTTAGATCCATATGCAAGTTCACATCTTTGTGTTTAGATCTATATTTAGATCCATGGCAGTACATAGTTATGTAAATTTATGTTTTATATGCCCATTACTTATGCTAGTTTTGTACGTGAATCATATGCTAGTTTGAATGAAATTCACATGCAAGTTATAGGAAAACCATATCCATATATGCAAGTTCATGATTACATGCTTAGATCTATATTTAGATTAACAATAGTTTATGAAAATTTATGTATACCCATTGCCTATGCAAGTTATTGGTTGTGCAAACTTATGTCATGATTCTTAGATCTATTGTATGTGTTATGCAAGTTGTGACGTTGCTTTTCTTTTATAAGTTAGACTATTCGCGAGTCTAACATATGTCATATTAAAACATACGAATAGCGCGGGGACAATGGGAAAATTATAAATATACATAATTGTAAATTGGCATAAAATGGCCTTAAAGGCATATAATTAATTTGAGACACTAATTGGTATAAATTTATATACCTGAAATTATGGACATAATTTAGGTGACAATTATGGACATAAATTAATTTGGAATTTATTGACAAATTTGAATAGGGATACTAATCCAATTTGGGGTTAAATAATTATGTGTAATAATTAACCGCCTAAGACACGTGGTTAGACTCGCTTGTGGTATAAGACTACCCGGACCCGCCCGGCAAATCCGGCAACCACAAACGATAGTCTAATGTGAGAGGTCAAATACACAAATCAAATGCGTAACAATTGTAAAAGCATGAGGTTAGGCTCGTTTACGGTATAAGACTGCCCATACCCGCCCAGCAAATCCAGCAACCGCAAACGATAGTCTAACATAGGAGGTCTTTACAAGGTTACGGTTCTAATGAATTAAGTAACACTTCACCAGATAAACATGTGGTGGGACATGGGAGGTTAAGTGGGTGGCCTAGGTGGCATGTGAAATACGAATAGAAACACTTAACCAAGTTGTAAACATGTAAGAAGACATGAATAAGAAGGGGCTAAGTGGAAAGTTCTAGTGGGGACCAAGCATATGTGGAAAGCATGTGTCAAACATGGGGACCTTTTTCATACCCGTAACCCTTTAGTATCTTTGTGAGCTCAAGTTAGATCGAGGCACACTTATAAGGTTTGATTGTAAGAGGTCAAAACGGGTTAGCAGTGTCAACGCAAGTCCAACAGGGTCATGTGCGTGCGTGGGCTCGGGCTGGTAGGTAAGACCTTGTTGCATCGTGTAGATATAAATCGTGCATCTTTTGTGATATCGGGTTGCCACTCTGGGGTGATGCACCCCACTGTGGGACCAGCACGGGTATCAACGAGTTAGGGAGCCGATCCCATCGGGGTAGTGGGTACAACTAGTGGAGATAGGGGTAGGCGGCACTTATGAAGGAAACTAGGGTTACACGAAACTACCATTATCATTATTATGTTCAGTAGGCGGGATCAACTTTTAGGGTGACTAGTAGTGGTGCAGCATAGTAATTATCCTATAGTGATTAGGAACGAGATTAACGCCAGAATATTCCTCATGTTTGCTTTGTCATGCCCATTTGTTTCATGGTCATAGTTTGTTTTACCAGTCTATGCCTTATCCTAATTACTTTAATAATTATATTGTTAAAGTTATTATACTCGCCGGACTTTATGTCTGACCCCCTTTGTTTTCGCCTCTTTTATTCCTTCCCCCTTAGGTTCTCAGGGTGGGACTAGTACTAGTGGAGCTTGATCTTGGATCTCTTTCTCTCTCTTTTGGAAGTGCTTGGATTGCTGAAAGTAATGTTCAGCCCACCTCTTTCATGGCTATTTGTGTTGGGGTTATGCTTTTTATTTTATGTACTCAGAAACAATTTTGTCAAGATGATTACTAAGTGTACTTGGTTTTTCGGTTGGTTTATGATGTTGTTGTAATCAAACTATTTCTCCGTTGCAATAAATGTTGTTTTGAAAATTTTCAAGTACCAATATATGTATTTGTCCTGTTACATTCTGTTCTATTCACCAATAATACTCCATGAAATTTAATGCGTTCCCATTGAGAGTGACATTACTGGACGTGGGGTGTTACAACCGGGGTGTATAGTCAGTTTTGAGTGATGACATTCTCTAAGCACTTCATCTCTCAATCTATTGACATTGGGTACAATCTGTCTTCCATTCTTTCTAAGCCATCCATCTCGATCAAGCCCATACTCGTTCATCTCCTCATCGACACCCATCTCTAACTTGGAGATGATTTTTAATAAGTTAGGATTGTCCCTCTGATTGGAACCAATCCGCTCAATCAAAGTGGGTCTGATCGTCAAACTTGCTAACATTTTTGGATCCAATTCGCACTTTGGTCTGAAATCATACCCAGCGACATACTCCAGTTGCTTCCATTCAAGAAACATAGCCCCTTAACTGGCATGTCTCCTACTCAAGGCATCAACTACCGCATTGCCCTTTCCTGTGTATATGTGATGTTGAAATCGTAGGAAGCCAAGAATTCTAACCATCTTTGTTGTCGGAGATTTAGATCCTTTTGGGAGAAAAGATATTTTAATGATTTATGATAAGTAAACAACTCGAATCTGTCTCCCAAGAGATAATGTCTCCACATCTTCAACGCGAATATGATCGCTGCCAATTCCAAATCATGGGTAGGATATCTTTTCTCGTGCGGTTTCAGTTGCCGACTTGCATAAGCTATAACCCTACCTCCTTGCATCAATACAGCACCTAGCCTAGTACCACATGCATCTGTATATATTGTCATCTCTTCATTCCCCTTAGGAATGACAAACACTGGTGCACTTGTCAACTTTTCCTTCAGATGGTTGAATGCATTCTCACACTTTTCGTCCCAGACGAAAGCTTGATTCTTCTTGGTCAACTGAGTCAACGGTGCTATTATCTTGGAGAAGTCTTGGATAAACTTACGATAATATCCAGCTAATCCCAAGAAACTTCTAACGTCTGTTGCATTTTAAGGCGTAGACCAATCTTGTACCGTAGCCACCTTCGCAGGGTCCACGACAATACCATTCTCTGAAACAACATGGCCCAAGAATCTCAATTCCCTCCACCAGAAGTGGCACTTAAAAAACTTTGCTTTAAATTGGTGTTTACTCAACACCTCCATCACTATCCTCAAATGTTCCTTGTGTTCTTCCTATGTCCTCGAATAAACAAGTATATCATCCACGAACACAAGAACAAACTTATTCAACTGATCTCTGAATATCCTACTCATAAGGTCCACAATATATGCTGGTCCATTTGTCAACCCGAATGGCATGACCAACCACTCATAAAATCCAGATGGCTTCTGAAATGCTGTTTTATCTATACTCACATCTTGCACTCTAAACTGATGAAAACCTGTTGAGATCTAACTGGGAGAATACTCTCTTGCGCCACTCAACTGATCAAACAAATCATCTATCCGTGACAGAGGATACTTATTCTTCCTCGCCACTTTATTCAGCTCGCGATCGTCCACACACAATCGAAGGGAACCATCTGCCTTGGTAGCAAACACAACTGGTGCTCCCCACTCAGAAAAACTTCTTCTGATAAATCCCTTCTTTAACAGATTGCTTACTTGCACCCAGAGCTGTCTCTGCTCTCTTGGTTCCATACAACGAACTGGCATCACTATAGGTCTGGCATCTTTCACTAAATCAATACGGAACTCAATATCTCGGTGTGGTGGAAGTCTGGTCACTTCCTCAAAGACGTCCGGATACTGGCCAGCCACGGGCACATCTAAGAACTCATTATGCCGGATGTCGAGGGAATTTAGAAAACTAGCCATTACCCCATCACTAGGTGGACCACCAAACACTACCCTCTGCCCATCATCCGCTCTAACTGTCAAAAAAATGCCCTCACTGTCTACCACCACCCTGTATCTTTAGAGCCAATCGACTCCCAAAATAATGCCAAACCCAGTAAAGCCCAAAACAAAGCAATCCCAAGCAAACATACATCCATGACTTGATAGAACCGAATTTTGACAAATTATGCTAGGGCTAGTCGAGCCACCAATCGGATTCTTCACCGCTAAAGGTTTATCGACTGTCTCGGGTTCCGATGCCAACCTATCTACCAGGTCACTAGATATGACGGAACAAGAAGCTCCGGTATCAAACAATACTCGAACAGGAACATCATAAATGGAACGCATACCTTGAATGATGACATTCTTTCCCTTCTCCGCCGCAGTTGGGGCATTCGACGAAGAAGAACAGCATTAAGAGCATATGCTTTCACAATCAGCTTTTCTTTAGGGGGTTGCGGACACTATCCTTGTGATGTCCCACTTGGCCGCAGTTGAAGCACTTCTTGTCTACTGGCTTTGCTTGACATTCTTTAGCATAATGGCCCTTCTTGCCATAGCTAAAGCACTCAACATCTTTTTTACTCTTTTTCTGACCATCCTTAGCTTGGTTCTCCCTTCCTTTTGTTCTGAGAATTATTCTTGCCTCCACCGCTTGCTTGCGGCTTCGGCCCCTCTGCAGATGCAACAACGACTTCAGTCTTGGGCTTAGGATAAAGGCCCTCTGACCTCAATGCTTTCCCAACAATCGATTTAAACGTCTCATCGATGTGGTTTATAAGCCTTTCCCCCAAGTACTGATCTAAGCCTGTTATGAACTTCTCGTTCTTCTTCTCGGCAGTGTCGATAAGGGATAATCCATACTTCGATAATGTATCGAACTCAGCAATATACTCCGAGACTGCTTTACCATTCTGCTTAAGCTCCAAGAACTTCCTAAATAACTCTGACTTCTGAGCAGCTGAGATAAATTTTTCACTGAATCAGGCCTTAAACTGTTCCCATGTAACTTGTTCCTTTGGAGTAGATGCCTTAATAGCATTCCACCAATTCATAGCCTGTCCTTGCAGCTGACAGGATACTAGCTTTCCCTTCATCGCATCCTCGATACCGAAGTCTTCGAAGATACGCTCACAACTATCCAACCAATCCTGAACATCCATAGCCGACACCGTTTCGTGGAACGGCTTTCCACCAAAACTAGTGTAATCCTAGCATAGTTTTGCGAAATCGGCACTAGGCGCCTTCAACGCTATACCACCACCATTTGCAGCATTAAGAACTGTCCTTTGAACATCTCTAAGCATCTCTCTCATGAAGTCAGTGAACACCGTTGTGACACCACACCTCCGTTAAGGTCACTCACAAAGGGAATGCCTTAACTTTGGTGGAGCATTTTAGTAAACAGAACAGAAACTTACAAGACAGATAAAAACAGTACTTGAAAAATTTTAACTTTATTACAGCGGAAACAGAAATTAATATGTTTACATCCTTTCAATTTCAGAATTCAAGTACAAAATATCAGTCTTGTACAAAAGCCTTCAAAACACATAGTTTAAAATCATAATCCCCATGGAACGGAAGCTATACAGAGCCAAGCCATACTTTAAGCACTTCAAGCAAAGAGAAATCCGGATCAAGCTAAAGTATTTCCCTTCTTGGATAACCTGGGGGGGGAAACGGAAGAAAGGAGGCAAAACAACAAGGGTCAGACAAAAAGTTTGGCAAGTCCAGTGACTTTCAGCATATGAACAGATAATAATAATAATATGATATGACAATAAAACTGGATGTGAGATAACTATAACAGGTGTAGCAGATATAACAGAAAAACAGAATGATATAAACTATTGTTTCACACTTCTCTGCACTAATACTAGTATAACAGAATTAGGTGTCACCCTAATGTCTAAATTGAAGCAGGAACGGGTACAGAATACTTTTAACAGAAACAGAATGCTAATAATGGGCCTTTACTACCCGATCAGAAACAGACAGAAGAAGAAACAGATTTATCCCTATGGAGACAGAATGTGGAATTAGGTGTACACTAGTAATGGGCCTTTACCACCCGGACAGACGGTACCACACAGAAACAGACAGGTGTTACCACCCAACAGAAACAGACGGTACTAACAGAAACAGACAGAACTAAGCGTACCCTAAAACCCTACCCCAAGCGATCGGCTCCCTAATACATAAATATCCTGTGTCGGCCCCACAGTAGGGTGTATCACTACCTAAAGTGACAACCAATTGGCACAGACCTATTTACAGATGTCACGGCGTCTTACATCCTCAGAGGCAGACCGGGATCCATGCACGCACATGACCCGGTTGGAACGCACCATCAACACCCCTCGCCATTCTCAGAATGAACCACTTATAATTAGTTCAGTAAGCGTGCCCGGGCCCTACTTACTGTTGGGTCAAAGTTTTGATACCAGAAAGGGTTACTGACTAATATGGGTCCCAAACAACAGATGACACAAGTAATTCCCCTCCTAACCTTGTGTCCCCAGACTAACAGATTTCAGATTAACTTGTTTACAAGTTCAGACATACAGAATTCAGGTTTACTAATTCACAAATTAAGTTAACAAGTTTCCAGACTAACAGGTCAGATGTACAGATTTTTCAGATTTGTCTAACTTTGTATTGGGCCTACAGATTCATGGACGGGTTTTACTACATCTATTAATCCCTTTGGTTTAACCCTATTTTCCCCAATACGTTTTAGACGTCATTCTTATCTTAGATTTTGCATTAATTAATTATTAATGCACAGACCTCTCACATTAGGTCGGTAGCTTGTGGCCGCTGGATATGCCGGGCGGTTCCGGCCAGACTTCTGCCACAAGCCAGACCTAACCTCGTGTCTTACGCATGTTATGACTAACTTCTCACATTAGAACCTATTGTTTGCGGCCACTGGATGTGCCGGGCGGTTCCGGGCAGATTTACGCCGCAAACTCATTCTAACCTCGAGTTAGCCATGTTTATCTTTGTGGCTAATTAATTAATAATTTACCGTTTATGCGCACGCCCAATATATATGCCAATTCAGATTATATCAATAACAGGATGATTATATCAACATAGCAGATAACAGATTTTATATGACTTAACAGATTTAGCAACTTAGCAGATTTTGGCATATAACAGGTTAGGCATTTCAACCGACAAATTTAACAAATTAGGCATTTCAATCTAATTAGCAGTCTAGGCAATATAACAAAACTAGCAGTTTAGGCAACTTGACAAATTAGCATATTTAGCAAATTTAATATTTCTAAAGGTTTTATTTACATGCCTTGCCTAATCATAAATTGGCCTAAATTCATATGCCTACATAATTGTCATGATTCACAACATATACTCCATGTTTGCATAAGCGCAGAATATAGACATAATTTGCCATATAACATATGTTCCAATTTTTGTTAAACTAGCATCTTACAACAGATTCACATATAAATTATACCAATTATAACCATTAATTTCAATGCATGACATATATCCAAAAATCCCTATTTAGGTGTAATCACAATAATAGATATCCTAATTAATGCAAATCTTTTACACCTAAGCTTCCATATCTTCTTCTTTTTAAGTCATAAATCATTATGCAAACTATCCCCAATAATATAAATCTTTAAACCATATCTTCTAAAAATCAGATCTTGCCTTTTTATATGCATTTTGTCCAAAGTCTCAAATCATATGCAATCTTTACAGTGGTTCCTCTTCTTCTTTTATCACAAAATATGCATAGGTCTAAAACTAGTTTATAACATATGCTATATTTTTTTTCTAATTAATTACAGGTCTAAATTACAACATAACTATGCATACAACATGCATAAATTATATGTTCATAGTCAAATTTATGCATCCAATCCCAAGTCATATGTCCAATATATTTTATGCCTCAGACCTAAAGTCATACATTCAATTTGGTTTTGTCAAATTTCTCGTCATTCATCCCAAAACTTGCGTTCATATGTTCATCTCTTATGAGATTAGGCACAGGCTCGTGGTAGCATGGCTATAGAAACAGAAAAGAAGAAAGGAATATAGAACAGTCACAGAAAACAGATCTAACAGAAGAGAATACAACCTCAAATTCAGATTTAAATGCATATCAAAATTATAATTAACGTTTATAGCGGAGAATAACTGGACTTGCCTTGATTGGATTAAAGAAAGAACTTGTTGTCGAATCTTTGCAGAAATTTTAATCTCTAGTTTGAATTGAGTTGCTTAGGCTGATGTTGATTATCTTCTAGTTTTAATTCCAGCAGAGCAGAGACGCCATTTTTATTTTTTTATTAGAAGAAGAGAGCAATGGAGGCTAGAGAATTGTACAAGAAACCTAGGTAGAGTCTAGGGTCCTTTTTATAGGGGTAATGAACTGATTAGAACCATTGATGTTGCTTGGATTGATCGTAGCCATTCATCCTAAGGAGAGACCAATTAGAGCTTGCCACCTAGCCCTAATGACAAAGCAGACCACAGAAAATCGACCAACAGAGAATAGGCCAGCCGGGTTAGACTGGGTTCGACCTGGTCTGGACCAGGTCGACACCCCTGTCGACAGCCCTGTCGACAGGCCTGTCGACCTGGTTAGACCAGGTCGACAGCCCAGTCGACCTGGGTGCGTGAGGCGAGTGTTCTTCCGCCCTGGCCCATTGGGCCCCACTTTTAATTTTTTAAACTGTTTTATTCTGTTTGAAATTTAAATTTAATTCAGAAACTTCCGAAGGCCATATCTTCTTCATACGGACTCCGTTTTTCGAAAATTCGGACTCTATTTCACGTATTTTTCCGAGACGAACGCAATGGCGTATCCCGTTTCCCTTAGTTCTTTGATTTCAAATTAATTATACTTTAATTTGTTAATTCCACAGTTATAGAATTTGCGGGGTGTTACAACCGTCCTCATATCAAGAGCATTCCCATTATTATCTCCTCTACCAGTACCCCTCGTATATCGGCTCATCGTTCAATATCTGTAAGGAGAAAGCGATTAACCATCTCTTCAGTGGTGTTAGTGCAGTGCGACTTCATCCTTAGATATACTAATAGTATATATATATATATATAGCTTTTGAAAAACAAAATATCACAAATATGCGCTCTCATACACGTACTATCTCTCCCTGGTGTCTTTCCCTAGGCTAACTACGCAACCTAGAGCTCTAATACCAAATGTGACGGCCCGCCCCGCACCAGCTGACATTTCCCATGAAAGTGTGTTGTGCCGATGTCCAACCAGCATGGGACGGTCGCCAAAGAAAGGGAAGGAAAGGAAACTTAACAGTGGACTAACAAAGAACCTTTAGAATGTCTCACAACGCATGGAATAAAATATAACAATAAGATACTTTGACATAAAACAGGCGAGACAGTGCATAAGCTGAAAACTAAACATCATAGCAGCGGAAAAACCAAATACATCTTATGTTCCACATCATCATTATTACAACTTTCGAAAACTATCTCTAAAGCAAATAAGGAAGGTACACTACTAATGCCCGAAGTGGTGACCAACTACGACACAGGGTGAATATCTATATATATCATACGTGGGAGCCTCCTGCTCGTCTCCGGTATAGCTAATCGCGCATACCACCTAACCCGTCTCTAGTCTGCTCGTTTAGGAGCACCCAGGGTAATAAGAAAAGACATAAGACTCTGGATCAGACAAAAGTCTGGTATGAGCAATAAGCAGCAAAACAGAACAATAACAGGTGTACTAAACCATACCTGAACCTGGAACTGCAACCAAAGAGTTAACACAACATATCGTGCAATACTCTAAGGTGCCACTAACATATGGTGCAAAGGATACGGGGGTTGGGGTGTGCATGTCGTAGTGATCAAATAATCAAACATAGCAACCATCCTCACATCTCTCACTCAGTACGTAAAGCATACGATATCCACCGCTTTGATCACCCAAATCCTTGTTATGATCACTCTACCCCTTGCAGTCATGGCGACTCCACGGCACTAAACCATAGCCACTATTCCTTTCTATGTCCACTCTGCCCCTTGAAGTCATGAAGGCTCCACTGCACTGGCTCATAGCCATGCTACGATCACTCTGCCCCCATTGAGTAGTAACTACCCCACTGCACTGATATGCAGCCTAACACTTGTCTTTTCGTGGTGAATCAAATCTATGGACGTTGATAACCCCTTAGCACACATCCCACAGCAAAGCCCAACTCATGAAGTTAACTCGTTGGTTCCCAACTAGATCCTGAGTTCTAATTCTTATTTGGACTACCTTTATATCTCGGGTTCTAATCGAATTGGAGTTGGTCTTTAAAAGAGCCATCGTGTAGAAACTGAAGTACACGCCTGGTACGGTTTAGTTGTATAGTGTTCCAGTTCCCCCATTCAGTTCGGTTCAGGTGCCATCCTACAACTCTTTTCGGTTCGGGTGCTTCTGCTTGGATACGGTTCGGCCCTCTAGCCCTCCAATTAGTCTGATCTGATCCCATGTTCTCCTGTCGTTCCGATCCGATCCCATGTTCTCCTGTCATTCCGATCCGATCGCAACCCCAACTCTATATGAGGGGCCTTACTACTTGCCAAGTCTTCTTAGGTGCCAAGTTCCGATCCGAATCAAATCCCTTTGCTCAGTTCTCTTATCCGATCCGAGGCCCATACCCGATCCCGTCCGGTCCGAAACTCTACACATTTCCTGCAACTTTTCCAACGACTGTTTTACGCCATACGATGGCGTTTTCGACCATTCTAACTCTTTTAATCAATCATAAAGCATACCATACAGTCATAGCAACTTAAAGAACTAACCATAAACACCAAAACAATGAATTAACATGTCAAAACGGATCAAACCTACCCAAAAACCCATATTTCCCTTAATCTTGTTTAAGCATAACTAATAATATAATTAGCAAAACTTAACCAAATTTTCTAAAAGAGGCCTAAAACAATATTTTGAAATTTATAAATATTTTTCCAGATTTTTAACATGCGTAATTTAGTTAATCAACACTAATCACCCTAATTAATCGTAATTAGTGTAAAAACAATGCTAATCACTCACCTTAGCCAAAATAAAATACCAAATCTGTAATTATCCTTTATTTGGCGCTGTTCCCAAGGCTGCATAGCAGCTCCAACCAATATTTGAGGTCGATTTGCCTTGATTTGACGTTGCTATGCTTAACCCTTGATTAGAGAGCGATTTGGGATGAAATTAGAAGGTGGAGGCCATTGTTAGGGTTCCTAGGAGGTATATGGGGGCTAGAAAACTGAAATGGAATGAATACCTAACTCATTTCAACCTCCCAATAACCCTAATTCCAAAATGGTTATGGGCCCAATCACTAATCACCTCATTTGGCCCGATTAAGTAGTTTTTCACCTTCTAAACCTTATTTCAGCTATATCTCCCAAATGGTAAGTCCGTTTCTCACATATGACCATTCTACGGAACGGCAAACAATCATCCGGATCTAATGGAAGTGGTTTTAAATCAAAACTCCTTTCCAATCAAAAGTTATGGCCGAAACAAGATCAGCTAGGGGGAAAATGGTCATTTAAAAATTGGTAAAAATTATGAACATGGGAAATGACCCCAATAGTCGTCTCCCAAAGTTACATGACCATATGACTTTGTATATGAAAGAAATAAATATTCTACGATCCTTCGATGCGTAGAATGCGGGTCATTATAGGATGCCTCCTATGGTGAATGTCCAGGCCGTCTTCTTCTATATCCTTAACATCTATGATCGGGCTTTGGCATGAGCGACGTGGCTGAGCGGGCTGGCGAGCGTCTTGTTCTAGAAGAGCGTGGGCTGTTGGGAGAGTACGTTCTTCATCGTGCGTGGCGACAGTTGGGTTCTGTCGAGGGATGGGTTGGTTTTTATGACCCAGTCCACCATTAGTAATAATCGGGAGTGAACTCAGTACTGTGCCCCTAGTTAGGTCACCGTTTTGTTTCCGTTTCCATTGTCGTTGGTAAAGCCACTGCCATTGTCGTTGTCCAGGGCGTTGGTGTAGACGGCGATATTGTTGATGAGACTAAACCTCCTTCTTTGATGTGGGCCCTTCAACTTGGAAGAGAATGTTTCTGAGAAAGCAGGTCATGGTCGGGCATTGTTCCGAGCTAGCTGGAGTCGAGTGACGACACGCCGACTTTCTTGAAGTTGTCGCATAAGGTCGATATTATTTATGAATGCTTGATTAAGCTCGACAGCTGTGTTCTCATATCTTTCGCTAAGCGCACAGATCTGCGCTTGCGTTGCGGGACGCAAAACCGACTTTTCTCAGTCAAAGCACCAAATGTCAACGACAAAATATGTCGTAGCCACCAAAGATTTCAATTACTTAAGAATTAGAGTTTTGGTTGTGAAAGTAAGTGTGAAAAGGAATAAATAACACGAGAAATTTATAGTTGTTCGGCCTCGCGAGAGACCTACGTCCACTTTGGAAGAGTTGTTGGAACATTATTAATAACGCAAAGTTACAAGGTTGAGACTATTGCATGACATCTCTTTAAATTCATTTCTAAGTTATATAAAGTCATAATGGTCATATGAAAAGTACCGGGGAAAATAAAATTTTGTCCTTCTTCTTCCTCAAAGTGAAGACGCAATTAACGAGGCTACTTGGAGCTCTCTAGAGATGTCAAGTCATCAAATTCCAATCCCTTTGAAGTGAGAGGTTGAGGGGTATTTATAGTAGAGTGTTTAGGTGGGAGTAGGTAGGGGTAGGAAGAAGTAGGGGACCACACCAGGAATTTCGTATCCCTTGTAGCCAGCCACTGAAATCCCATATCCCACGGTGCCTTCCCCTGAAACATCGTACCCCATCCTACGGTACGAAATTCGTACCTCAAGTCGTACAAAGAATTCGCGAAAGAGGGAAAAGGGGGTGTGTCTTGGGTCTTGTGACTTTCCGGGGTTTGAGGTATTGGTTTGGCAATATTTTAAGGAGTGGTGAGGTTCCCGTTGGCGCGATCCCTTCTCGACCCTTTTTTCCTTTACTCCTTGGCGATGCTCACGGCTTTGGCTTCACGCGATGCGTTGTGCCAAGTGTGCCTTGTGTACTTTTGGGAACCGGACATAAAAGTCGGTTAACACTAAGTGCTATTAATTTTTTTGACTAAATACACTCTAAGATTATTTGAGTAATTAGAATTTAAGATTTCATGAGCCGTTAAAACATATGAATTGAAATACATAATATCACATATTAATTGAGAAGGTTGAGCAAATAATTGTAGAAATGTTAAAATGCTTGTATTTAAAGCGCAAACTATTTTATTCAATTTAGGATAAAATTTTCAAGATAAGTGTAAAGTATATTAATATTTTTTATTATCGTTTGCATATATTATTTAAATTGGTGATTTATTTTATTTATATTTGAAAAAAAATTAACATTGTTATTTTGCGAAAATTAGGGAGGCATCCGTATTATACTTTCATTTTGTAAATTCGGTCCTTATCAAAATTCAATGTAAATCCAGTGCCTATTTTCTAGAAACAAATAAAATTATTGATGATATGTCAGCGACTTTTATAAATAATTGTTGATATGGCACAAACTTTCAATGGTAAACTTTCATTGTAAATCCGGTCCCTATTTTCTAGAAACAAAGGAACAATTATTAATATGTTAGCAACTTTTATGCAGTGTACAGAAAATGAAGTACTTATTGATGAAATGTCTGCAACTTTTGTTAATAATTGTTGATATGTCAGCAACTTTTATACGGTGTACAGAAAAGTTGCTCATATGTCTTCAACCTTTATGAAATATTGTTGATATGTTTGCAACAATCGAGGATAAAATGCAGGGACCCAATTTACACAGAAAATTAGTAAAGGATTTTTCATGTATTTTAAACCGTAATAAGGATCTATCGCAAAAGTACCATGTTATTTTTGTCGATACAAGCATGGTGTACATTTTAAAACATTACACTTAGCGTTAATTAGATGAATTAATAACAATTTATTGATTGAGTTTATTTGTGAAATTCAAAATCACATAATTAATTTAAACATATTGACTTAAATGTACAATGTTAAGTGATGTCGTGCGGTGTTTTGTAAATAACTAAATAAATATTAAAATATAAGCATTTGACATTAATATTACAATCCAATACACAGTAAATATATGAATATAAATGAGTGTTTAACTTTGAAATTGTGATATTATATGTATGTATAATTTAGATTAGCATATTTAAATAATTGATTTTTCTTCCATTTTTATTAAAATAATTATGCATAATCTTGATGTGATTTATTAGGTGAATTAATGAATAATAGTCCGCTAAAGCTATTTAAATAGTTTTAATATTATATAGTTAATTGTAAAATATTGTACATTTCGTAAAATATTAGAAAAGAATTAAAAGAGACATAAATGATTAAAGAAAATTTGAAGTGTAGGTATCTGAAGCTAGAAAAATATAATTTTGTCATTTTGAGTGTTTAAAAGAAATAATGGCCAATTAAATTTATTTAAATTACTTAAATTTTTGGTTTTGTAATTAATCGAAATATGTGGACTTAAATATAAAATGTTAGTAGTTAACTGATGATAATTAAATGTTAAACTTCGAAATGTCTATATCAAAATTTAAAATCACGGAAACGATAAAATAATGCGAGAAAAGTAGTAAATATGTGTAAAATGATAAACTAATTTAAAAATAAAATATCGGGAGAGAATTAGGAGAAATGAGAAAAGTCCTAGAATTAATGAGAGCTTAAAAACTTCTGTTTTACTATTATTTAATTGGTATTTAAGTCGATGACGTGTGTCGCACACACACACATATACGCACACACACAGAGACACAGACACGTGCGTGCGTGCACACACACATATACACACACACAGAGAGACACAGACACGTGCGCGCGCGCACACACACATATAAAGAAAATATTGGAACACAAAATATGACACACAAACTGTAAACCATTTGATTTGTTTGTCTTAATGTTTGATTCATTCGTATTTATGTGAAATATAGAATTCATGTGGAGATCTAGTGGTTGAGATTTGTTGTGTCCAATTTTGACAATACTGGACGCAATAAATATCAACCATTAGATCGTCTATTGATACTCACCACAAATGGAAAAGAATCCAATGGTTCACAATTTTTATTTTTATTCTTATGCTTAATTTTGCATTCCAATAGTTATATATATATACACACACACACATGTGTGTGTGTGTGTGTTTCATTGCAATTCATATTGTACAATACCCCTAAACGTCCTTTGATTTTCCCCATCCAATCCACTTTATTTTTTTTCATCCACTCATATTTTTTTCATTGGTTCATAATTTAGTGGAAAGTTTGCATCATTAGACCAGTTTTAGAAAAAATATTGTGCGTATAGACCAGTTTCAAAAGTTATTACGGATTAGGCCACTTTTGACTAGCGGGGATGATTTAGTTGGCGATTTTTCAAAAATCGCCATCCCGCTGACCAAAAGCATCCTACATTTGTGATAGCTTTTGAAACTTGCTTGTATGTGTAATATCTTTCTAAAATTGACTTTAAAATGCAAATTTTCCAAATTTAGTTATAGTTCTGCACTTCGGATTCAAAAGAGACGCAACATACAATATTGGTTTTGCTCTTTGCATTATCATGTGTATTAAATATATGTCTGATCCAACAAAATACAAATGATCACACACCTATCCTTGTTTCTGTTTCCATGGACAAGAGATTATCTGGCAATTTTCCTTTCAGATTTGTGAATGGTTGGATTTATGAGAAAGACTACAAGGTTGTTGTTTCTAAATGTTTCAACAAAAATTTCTTTGGTACTGCTCAATAAAAATTCAATAAAACTTTGCAATTGGTGAAATCTAGTCTTAAAAGTTGGAATAATTCTAGAAGTAGAAGTGACATCAAATCTATAAGGGATGATTGTGAAAGATTGCAAAATGACCTTGATAGTAATAGCTCAGACAAGGAGTTGGATGAGAATTTTTTTTAATGCTCAAGCCAATTTGGATAATGCTCTTCATATTAGTTCTACTAATTTAAAACAGAATGCCAAGGTTAACTAGTTAACAGCTGGTGATGAAGCTAGTAAATTCTTTTATACTAGGATGTCCAACAAGAATAATATTGGTAAACTTATTAATAATAGAGGCAAAATAAATAATGAAGCCTCCTCCATTGAAGAAGAGGCTATTAATTATTTTAGCTCTTTATATAATACCTCCTGTTACTCTAATATTTTTCATGACATTGACTTTAAGTTTATTATTAACAGAAATAGCACTGATATTCTTTTAGCTCCTGTTAGACAGGAAGGGATCAAAAATATTATTTTTAAAGCTGATAATGATAAGAGTCCTGGCCCAGATGGATTTGGAGCCAAATTCTACAAAACTCACAGGGAGGAACTGAAATCTGTTTTGTGTAATTCAGTCACATAATTCTTTAATTCTAGTAAAATACTGAAGAACAAAAACTATACATTTCTTACATTAATTCCCAAAGCAGAAAATCCTTCTGGGCTGGATGAATATAGACCAATTGCCTGTCGCAATTTTATTTACAAAATTATTTCTTCCTTGCTTTGTAATAGGTTAAAATGCTTTCTAAAGTTCTTAATTTCTGAAAACCAGAGTGCCTTTATTCCTGGTAGATTAATTTCTGAGAATTCCTTATTAGCTCATGAGTTAATCAGGAATTTTAATATGAAGAATAGTAACCTGATGTGCATTAAAATTGATCTTCATAAAGCTTTTCATAAAATTAATAGAAATTTTATCATTTATATTATGCAGAAAATGGGGTTTGAGGAGAAATTTTGTGCTTTGATTAAGGAGTGTATTAATAATGTTACTTACTATGTTATGATTAATGGTTCTCCTAAAGGCTTTATTCATAGCAACAGAGGAATAAGGCTGGGTGACCCTCTATCACCCTACTTATTCTCTATTGTTATGGAATACTTTTCATTTCAAATGGAAATTGAAGTGTTAAAGGGGAACATTAAACCTATTAATAGAGTAAAGCCACATATTACTCACTTGCTATATGCTGATGATACGTTCCTATTTTTAAAAGCTGATACGAAAAGTGCTATTGCAGTTTTTAATATTTTGGATAATACGAATAAATATGCTGGTTTGGCTGTTAATTCTAATAAAAGTAAAATCTATTTTAGCAAAGGTTCTTTAGTTAAAGAGGAAATCCTTCACCTTTTGAATTTTAAAGAGGGCAAACTTCCTGTCAAGTACCTTGGCCTTCCATTAAGCATTAATCAGATCAACGATAAAGATTGCATTAAGCTTTTAGATATGATTCAGGGTAGGCTTGATGGGTGGTCTAGTAAATTGCTCTCCCTAGCTGGTTGGGTAGAGCTTACTCACACTGTCATCACTGCTATGATCATGTATTGGGCGCAATCTCATAGCATCCCTGCTAGTGTCATTCATAAAATAGAAAAAAAAAATTCTAATTTCATTAGGAGGGGCAAGCACCATAAGGTTGCTTGGGATAAAGTGTGTAAGCCTAAATAATTTGGTGGATTAGGGATTAGAAATATTAAAGACATTGCTGAAGTCTGCAAGTTTAAATTGTTTTGGAAATTCTTGGATGGTAAATCTCTTTGGGCTAGATGGATGAGTGCTAGGTATATGAAATATAAAAACTTTTAGCTAGCCAAAAAGGAAATTCACCACTCCAGTGTTTGGAAAAATATTTTGGATTGTAGGGATATAGGCAGAAATCTTTTAATTAGAAAAATTAAAGATGGTAGTCAAACTACAAGAGAAACAAGGGTTTCCAATGGCCAGGGGCCGTTGGAGGCCGTAGGGAACCCCGTTGGAGGTTGTTGGTCAATCCGTTGGTATACGTATCAATGGCCTCCAACGAATTCCAACGCACACGACGCTTAATTTCCAACGGCTTTCAACTGAGAAATAGGGACACGTGGATGACGTCTATGGCAATTTGGCAGTTGGAAGCCGTTTGTATTGAGTGACCAATAAGCCGTCGCAGGCCATTTGCCGCCGTTGGAAATCTGGGTGTTTTTTTTTCTTCAGATTTCAGATTTACCACTTCAAGCCACACTCCACATATATAACATTCTGAACTGCTCCATTTCGAGCAAATAACTCACAATCTCAACTATATATACACCCAACCACAATACAAAATAAAAAACAAACATAAAACGCATAAATTAACCAATATTTACATAACATAACAACCAAACTTCGCCAAAACAACACCAAATCATCACCATGTCCCAAACAACACAACCATGCCCAAACAACATAACCAACACCATGTCCAAACCGTACCATCATCAAACCATCATAACATCATGTCTAAACCATCATAAAAATATATATACAACTAGCATGTAGCAAGCCTCGCCAACTCTCAAAACACATTAAAGCAAGCAAACCTGATCAACTCTCTCCACTAGAAGATGAAGGTGTCATACCGTGCTGGGCAATGTACTGCGCCAACTGCTGGTTAAGCAGCTCTGTCTGCTCTTCACGGCGACGATCACGCTCATGAAGCTCTGCAATCTGTGCTTTTAGCTGTGCGATTTCTTCATTTCCCTGAGCCTTCTGGTACATTTGCTGAGATGTTGTATAGTATTTCTAATATGGTTGAGTTTTTATTATAAATTTTAGTATTACCTCTAGATTTCCATAACCATATCGTCTGTTTCGGGTAGCAGGATCCGTGACAGCATCAAATATCCAGTCCTCCTCTTCCTTGGTCAGCTCTGTCCTCCCTGTAGATTCCAGTTCTGCGCCCTTTGCTCCTGAAATTTCTCCTGTTAAACAAAAAACAAATAAATTTAGATAACACTATTTTAATTAAATTATAAGTCTACTTAACTTAACTATTTTATACTTACATATGTCTCATGCGCCTTATCATCATGGTCCCAAGTGTACGAAACTGAGCCTGTATAGTCAGTCAGATTCAATGCATGTGTATGCTCGAAAACATCCCAGTACGACACAGGAGCCATACGCGCTGTCTCCGGAAATATGCATGCACATATGTAAATTAAACTTAAATCAACTATTAATTTTAACTAGTTATGAATTAAAATTTTAAACTTTGCAATTACAAAATATACTAGATCCTCACGATGATGCTGAAATGACTTGGACCCACCTCGATGCGTAACCGGATTCTTGCTCCTATTAGCTGCATTTCTCTCTAAAGAGGCCTATACATTTAAATTTAAAAAAAATGTATTAGTCTAAATCACATACTAATTGAATAGAATAATTTGAATTAAATATGCAGTAAAATTTACCAGAAAGTCCTCATTAATATTCCAATAATTAGGTAGATCATTCCTCACTGACTCGCTCAACCAAGACTGCCTTTTCCCACCTGATTTTAAAGTGTTCATTGTCTGTCTGTAATTTGTTGCCATTTTGCTATTCCAGTAGCGCTTAACGAGATCCAATCCGTCTCTTGAAGATCCACTGCACCCTGCGTTTTTTAAAAAAATAGCATACATATGAAGTTATCAAATAGGAGCATGTACTTATCATAATAAATGATATCATACATACGTACCAAAAAATCCTGCCATATGTTCTCCTTAACTCTATCGGGTATCGAGCTCCAAATGGGCCAACATGCAGTCATGTGGACCTGATAAGCACGTTTTGATATCCTCAAAACGGTATTGGACGGCTCCAACTCAAACCCCCTGTGTTAAACAGGAAAAAAAATACATGGTTGCTAGAACAACAATTTAAATAATATATTGTACTTAAATTAAATTTATACTAAAAACTTATTTTTTACCCTTTGTATGCTTTTGGCTTAAGCCAGACCACAGGACAGGATAACTCCGACGATGGACCACCCTCATCGCCACCTGACACCATACCTATTACAAACAACAACATAACATAACATGAACGAGCTATATGTAAAAACATGGTATTAGATGACATTAGTACTTGATGATATAAATGTCATAACATGAGTACAAGTTTGTTTCATAGAAGTGTTAATCATAATTTTGACTCATAGATATGTCTAGTTAACATATGATCGAGTTTGATACATAGAAGTGTTAAATATAAGTTTGATTCATAGATATGTCTAGTTAACATATGAGTTAGATTCATAGAAATGTCATAAAAATAAATATATGGTTACTTGATAATAGTAATGTCATAATATAAAATTACCTTTTAAAAATGAGGGGTATTAGTTAGTCGTCCTCATCACTTTCAGATTCCGACTCTACATCCTCCTCCATATATGGTTCGTTTGTAGTCTCAAATATATCAAATAATGCATTCGATTGATCATTTAGAGGTCCAAAATCTGTTTGATCATCGGTTATTAATATTTCTTCATTTTCCTCGACGTTTGCTTGATAAGCTAGGTCATCGGGAATATTACACCCGTCAAATGTAAACCTTGCTTTTGTTTTGAAAACAGCCCACCAATCTATTTTGTCTCTTCTCATAGAAGTATAAGGAGCATAATATACTTGAAGAGCCTGTTTGGCAAGTACAAAAGGGTCATACTTATAATAATGGGAAGTATGTCTTACTTCTATAAGATTATATTTTGGGTGCACGTTGATTCCAGAACCTGGAACGTTGCTGAACCAGTTGCGTTTAAACAAGAATACTTCTTCCGCGGGTCTTTTGAAATATGTCACTTGTAGAATCTGGTTTAGCACGCCATAAAAATCGTGTATATGGTCGCTTGGATCATCACTACCTTTAACAAATACACCGCTATTGTCAGTTAATTTTTCAGCACCATATTCTTTTGTGTTAAATTTATATCCATTGACAAAGAATATTGGATATATCTTCACATTTCTTTTAGGTCCCAATGCCAAATGTTTCAATTCTTCATCCACAATACAATTTGTTGGATCAAAAACATAATTAGTAAACCAACTATTGAATTCTTTGCTGATATCGACGTTTGGATACTGTGATGCATAAATGCTGCAATTATAGGACATACGTTTCATATATGATTAAAAATACAATACATGTATACATAGATGCATATGTTCAGTACCTAACGAATGGTGCAACTTTGGTGCAATCGAGAAGAATATATGTGTGTGCTACATTATAATCTTTATCATTCAGCCATTCTTCGACACATCTACCAGAAGGCCGACCGTGTTTTTTAAAAATAGATAAAGTCACTTGGCAGTCATCTTGATCAATGCCTTCATCATTGCGTGCAGCACTTGCAAATGAGATGTTCACATGATCACTAAAATAATGAGAGAAAAAAGTTGAAGCTTCTTCTTCAATATATGATTTGCAAATAGAACCTTCAACTCTAGCTTTCTGCCTCACTTTTATCTTTAGATGATTTAAATACCTATTTAGAATTATTGTAAATTATTTTTTCATAAACTTCGTTAACCAAAATTTAATTAACAGAATATTAATATACCTTTCAAATGGATACATCCATTCGTATTGCACAGGCTCTCGAAGATGTGCTTATGATGGAAGATGAATTGGTAAATGCTCCATAACATTGAAAAACCCTCGAGGAAATATTTTTTCCAATTTGCAGAGTAATACAGGGATTTCTTCCTCTAGTTTATGTAGACGGTCAATTTTTAATGTAGATGAAAAAAGCTCTTTATAGAACAAACTAAGCTCTGTTACAATAGTCCAAACTTTTACGAGCAATAGTTCTTTGAAAGCGACGGGCAATATATTTTACATCATAACAGGGCAGTCGTGGCTTTTCATCCCGCTAAGTTTATTGTTTTTATAGTCAACACATCTACGAAGATTGGAAGATATACCATCTGGGAATCTTAATCACTCCATCCATTTTAAAAATATTTTTATTTGATTAGTATCTAGTTCATAGAACACTTTCGGCTTTCTGGTGTCATTTGGCTTTGTATGAAGCTCCGGACGATTACATATTACTTCAATATCACGTATGGATTTCAATTCCTCTTTCGTCTTCCCTTTGACATTCAAAATTGTATTGATTACGTTATCAAACACGTTTTTCGCATTATGCATCACGTTAATATTATGACGAATCAGAAGATCTTTCCAATAAGGCAACTCCCAAAATATGCTTTGTTTCCACCAATTATGAATTGTTGATTTACCTTGAATTTCCATATGTACTCCGGTTTCATGAATCTTGGGAAAATCTTGTACAATTTCATAAATTTCCTCACTTGTCCATACATTAGGTGGTCGTAAAGTTTCAAGTCTATTACTTGCAAAAAAATTGTTATCTCTTCTAAAAGGATGATTAATATGAAGAAAACATCTATCACCATCAAACCATGAAATTTTCTTTCCAATAGGTAAAGAAAATGCTCTTGTTTCTTCCATACAGTACGGACAAGCAAGACAACCAGCCGTACTCCAACCTGAAAGCATTGCATAAGCAGGAAAATCGCTAATTGTCCAGAGTAGAGAAGCATGCATACGAAAGTTTTTCTTTTGGGAAATATCATATGTTTCTACCCCTTTATACCACAATTTTTTTAGTTCTTCAATCAGTGATTGTAAATAAACATCGATTCCTTGTGTCGGATCATCAGGACCAGGAATGGCAATTGTAAGAAACATATAAGGAGTTTTCATACACATCCACGGAGGTAAATTATAAGGTGTTACAATTACTGGCCAAGATGAATATTTAGAACCAAATTGATAAAATGGTGAAAACCCATCCGTACATAAACCTATTCTAACATTGCGACTCTCAGATGCAAAATTGGGATACTTTTTATCAAAATGCTTCCATGCTTCTCCATCGGATGGGTGTGTTAACGTACCTTCTTCTTGTGATCTCACATTGTGCCATCTCATATGTTGCGCGGTTACAGAAGATGCATATAACCTTTGAAGTCTAGGAATAATAGGTAAATAATGCATATGTTTATACAAGACTTCCTTTCCCTTTTTCTTTCTTAGTTGGTATCTTTCTTGATTACATATTCTACAATTCTTAAGCTTGATATCTTCGTCCCAAAATAGCATGCAACCCTTTAGACATGTATCTATTTTTTGATACGGTAAACCAAAGGCCGACATCAATTTTTTTTACTTCATAATGGTTTTCGCACATTAAATTATTGGGAGGCATATGCCGCTTCGTAGCTTGTACAACAGCTACAAATCCAGCTTCTGTGAGGTTGTATTTAGATTTCACCGCAATGTATTCAGCAGTTACTGATAATCGAGTTCCGCTTTCCCAGCCTTCACAGAGGGGTTTTTTCACGGCATCTAATAAATCATATAATTATTTGGCTTCAATATTTGTTTCTTCTTCATCATTACCATCGTCATCATCACCAACGTTTTCATTAAATTGTTGACCCGGGAACATAGAACGTGCAGCATCTTCAACCATTTGTTCTACGAGATTCGTCTTGGCAATTTCATTATTCGCTACCTCCTCAACTTGTATAGAAGTAGATGTTAACGGTTCTCCATGACGATACCAAACTAAATTGTTCGGCACAAAACTGTACTGACGCAAATGAACTCTAACCATTTGCGGTATGAAATGCTTCAATAACTTGCATCTACTACATGGACAACGGATTTCGACGTCGTTTCCGTTGTTACTTAAAGCGAAATCAATAAACACACTGACACCATTAATAAAATGTTTGTTTATTGTGTCATCGGTTTCCCTTCGTTTGTACATCCAGCTTCGATCATTAAAATAATCGTCCATTCCTAAGTACATATAAAATTAGGAAGAATGGTATAAAATTAGATTCATAATTTTTGTGTCCGATCGCTCAAACGCTAAGATTGTATTTTAATGAAATCATTTCTTTTAAGTATTAATTATGATAATAAAATTTGCATTGATGATGTGTTAAAACGATTTTAGTGCTTAATGCATGGTATGTTAATTGATCATTTATACCGGTGGGTTATCCTACCTCCCATTACAAATACAGCAACATAATTAAATCGCGTAAATCTTTTCAATTTAAACGATTCAATAAAATTTAGGAAGCACTTCCCTTTATTTCCCTGAATAGTACACAATTACGTGTACACAGGGAACATAAAGGAAGTACTTTTGAAATTTTGAGAACCGTTTAAAATGAAATATTTTACGAGATTTAATTTCGTTATTGTATTTGTAACTTGCCCAATACAAATGACAAATCCAATAAATATTGTATACAATGAATATAAATGTCCATTCCATTAATAAAACGAACATCCATATAACGATTATATACAATACTTATCAGACGGAGCCAAAAAAACTCTCTAAGGTTTTATGAATATAAAATATTATGATTCGGTTTTTTTTTTGTGATTGAAGTGCTATTTGTACGCCTTTGTGTGCCTTAGCCAAAAAAAAAATTAAATATTTGTATTTTCACGACACGCTTTCGAAAAATTAAATATTGTTTTCGATGAATTGGGGCTTAAGTAAATAAAAAAATGCATAGAGTGTCAACTATATGTACGTGTATATATATACATAACACTATGTATTTGCATATCTACATAGTCAACTTTAACTAATCAAACCCTAGATTGCCAACATAATCAATAAAATGTATAAACACAAACTCTATAACAACAACTACTTCAACTTATTCAAACCCTTGTACATAATAACAACTAAGTAATTTATAACTAAAAACCCTAAATTAACAACTACAATGATTAAACCCCACATTAGCAACTAATTAACAGCACTACACAAACAAGCAAACTCTAATTATGTTTAAACTACACTAAACATAGGGTATTAAACAAAAATTAGGATAAACACATACCTAAAAATTGGAGATAATAGGAGATTAGAGAGGATGAGAGAGTGCTTTGATAGAGTTGGAGAGATCCTAGGCGGAAGATGGAGTGAAATTGGCGATTTCAGAAATGAAAGGGGGGAAGATTATGGATTTTGAGGTAAAAATCGTGGGTTATGTGTAATGATGAAGAAGGAGAAGCTTCGGCTGATTTGTGCTCCAGCCCGTGTAACGGGGGGCAACGGCTTCCAACGGCCTTTAAACCAACGGCTGCATACGGTTTCCAACGGCGTATATTTTACATACGGAATATGGAGACTTATTTTGGCTTCCGTTGGAAGCCGTTTGTCAATGGCCGTTGGAGGCCGTTGGAACCTTTCGTTGCAATACTGTTCAATTCTTGTAGTGTCAAACCAGTTTATGGTTTGACCCTTGGATTAGTGGTCATTCTCCCATTAACCTCCTTGGGTGGAACAATCTTTATATTTTAGGGGGGGGGGGGGGGTTAATGGCAAAGTGCAGGATATCATTAATAATAATTGTTGGAGCTTTCTTAATAACCTTACTGCTCATATTTTAAAAAATGTTATTTTGGAAATTCATACTGATCAGAGCTGCTATAAGGATCATTGGAAATGGAGTTTGTGCTCTAAGGATAAATTCTCTTTTAAAAAAGTTTGGGAGTTTTTACAGGGAAAAGAGGTGGAGGGTGATTGGTACAAAATTATTTGGAATAAATCAAATTGTCCTAAAATGGCACA
This sequence comes from Allium sativum, assembly GCA_030737875.1. Taxonomy (NCBI): domain Eukaryota; kingdom Viridiplantae; phylum Streptophyta; class Magnoliopsida; order Asparagales; family Amaryllidaceae; genus Allium; species Allium sativum. The sequence goes on from CM060924.1 coordinate 1,047,102,283, forward strand.
CTGTGCCTATTTTGCTCTTTCAAATAAACTCCCAACCAGAGATAATTGTTGTAAATGGAATAAGGACTCTGAAAATACTTGTTTTCTTTGTAAAACAGAGGTTGAAAGCTCCAATCATTATTATTATTATTATTTTTGATTATGATTACTCTAAGTACATTTGGATTAATGCTAAATGCACTTTAGGGTTCAATCAAAGTTACACTGCCTTGAATATTAGGGATAACATTGAGTATATTTTGAAATTCTTTAAACCCAAATCCACCAAATTTAATAGGGCTTGTGTTCTCCTAACAGCTTCTATTTATTATATTTGGAGAGAGAGAAATCAGAGGTTACATACTAATAAAGAGATTAATTGCTATCAAATCTGGAACACTATTCTACATGATAGTGATACTGTCATGAAAAAAGCTAACAGGCTTAGAATAGATAACTTGCACAATCAAGCATTTCATAATAGTAATGTAGATGGAGATAAGCAAGTGGAAGATTTTTTACTCAATGGCAAATATCATCCCATCAATATATGCTCAGATTTTCTCACTGGTGAAAGCTAACTCTGTCACGCTAATAGCCAATAGCACTGCAAAGGGAGATCACATGCCTTTAGTAATTTAAGTTTTCATGTTTCCAATAAATGGAATAATAATGCTTTGTATATACCTCTGGTAGGGAACAGAGATAACCTTCCTACCAGCATTTCTTCAGTTAGTCCAACTGGTGTTTTGGCTACATCTGACATCCTACCTGGGGTTTTCACTAACTATAAATGCAAATCACAGTTTTGTGAGGGAAGTAGACATTATTCTGGTTCTTTAGTGCGTGATTCTTTACACAAATCAAATAGTATTGCTTTGTTTATACCTGTTTCAGGGAGTGGACACTCCAGCAGTGATCCAGACCGTAGCAAACCCATGGACAAGAGTAAATCAAAAGAAATGTTAAGTCTTTTGCACAGAATTGGGAACAATCACTATAAGAGCAAGCTGAATAACCAGATCTATCACTTAACTGTCTGGTCTGAAGGCGAGAGCAGCAACACTAGTCCTTTGGAGGGTAACAGTAGCTCATTTAGTCTTAAGAGAAGCATCGAGAGCATGAAGAGTTCAGATCTGAAAGATAAGAACTCAACTGACTTCATCAAATGACAGAATCTTTGCAAGGAAGATCAGATCTTTCATTTGAAAGACTACGAAGTAAATCGCAAGCCTGAATCCAGTGAGAAGAGAAGAGAAATCAACGAAGATACTGTTTGGAATCCGCCTTGAAGACCGAGAGGTTGTTTCTCCTATTGAGCTCGCCATTTTTGAGTTTTGCTTGAAGCTCGATTGGAATTGGTTTGTTTGAGTGACGGCTAGGGTTTGCTTACCCTAAATTTTGTTTTGTGGATAACTGGTTGTAATCGCTAATTGGGCTTTGGGCCTATGTTTTTTTTTTGTTTCAATATATATATATATATATATATATATATATATATATATGTATGTATGTATGTATGTATATGTCTGAAATTGTGTTTATTTGATAGACGTCTGAGCATTAATGTATATTAAATTGTTCGAACACCATAAAATCCGGTATTAATATTTAGTTATTTTATGTTACTTCAATGCTTTATTGGATAAATTTGAACCAAAATTTCAGAACGCACCAGTTGTTCGAACACTCAATCACAGCACTCTGATTTCCACCTTTTCCAGTTAAATCTCTCAATTGCTGGGGGCTTAAATGCAAAAAAAGCGGAAATTAGGGGATTTGACTGAAGGAACACAGGAGGACGGAGGAAATGCGGACAGAAGAATTGGTCTCGTTTCAAAAGTCTATTATTGCTCTTATTTTACTTTGACAAGTGCATCTTTTTTCTTGGTGGTGATGGATCAAATAAATTTGTTGTCTTCCCTTATCTCATTTTCCGTTTCTCTGTTTTTTCACTAACATCGCTTTTACAATTGCAAAACAACAAATAATTAAATAAATATTCGTAATGTTTATGCTCAGTTTACGAGTTACAGTGAAAGGGAAAACGCATGTATAATATATATTTTAGCCAATGCATTTTACTTCCTGTGACGTTTTCTCAATCAAATCCCACAAAAGTTCGCTATATTTATATACAAGCAGTGGTCACAATGTCAGATTAATCAAATTGACCCATGGTATTTCTATGATAGTGCACCAACAAGATTCGATAGGAACAAAAGTAGAAGATACAAATACACACATCTCAGCTGTCTCTGGGCTTCAAAACTTTACGTGTGGAACTGCTTTGCTACTCCCTTCTCCATTAAGCGTCTCTCTAAAATGAGGATTCTGCCTTAGTATTTCCTGAACCGTAGCATATAGCCGTCTATCACTTGTAGAACCCATGGAGAAGGATCTTCTAATAGGCTGAACCCCAAACACTTCACCTTTTCCTCTCAATTCAATACATTCATCTCCTACACTACTCCAACCCTTGTTCATTTTCCTATCATTTTTACTATGTTATTCTCTTACATCTGTCACAACATCATCGCAGATGTTATGAATCAGAGCACTGCACGGGACATCAGCCCTACAAAGCGGGCAATTAGAATGCGTTTGTAGCCAAGTATCAACACAATCAGTGTGAAATGCATGGAAACAACCAGGCAACATTCTAATCCTCTCTTCTTCTTCAAACTCATGCAGACAAATTGAGCATTCATTGAATGAGTTGTTTGGTTTGAACTTGATAATAGGAATGGAATGTATTGCAGATTCATGCAACCCTTGGTTTTGGAATGAAGGTAAGGCGTGCTGGCTGTTTGAGCGGTAATGGAGCCGCCCTCGAGACCGTGATAGCTGTTGGATTGTGTCTGAACTGTTCTGAATCAAGCAGCATTTGATAACGAATATGTAGCAGGTCAAGAGGAAGATAACTGTGAAGATGCTTCCCATGATTGTGATTACTATTATGCCAATTATAGGGATACTTGTTTCTGACTGTGATGCTGCTGGTCCTAGCACTATTGTCAGATTTTGGTAATCTACGTGTGGGTTCATATAGGAAAATTTCGTGAAAAGGGAAATTAAAGATTTGAGTATGGAGAATGAAGGTTTTATGTAGGTATGGAAATTAATTGAGGATGAAGGCCACGGTTGAAGAATATCAAGAAACAGTGAAATGGAAGAGGATGATGATATAGGGAAGAATAATAGGCCAGGTAGTGTCTTGAATTGATTCTTTTGTTAAATTTATATAGAAACTGATATAGAACGCGGTCTTGAGGTGGAAATTTCTTTGATGGGTGAAAAATAGTTTGAAAGTGACAATCGAATACTACTAGAAAAAATCAATCTGAACCTGGAAAATCAAATCGATTGACTGACTTAGGCAGAGTGAGACTAAGAGAACCCCCGATCAGACCCCCTTTACGGGATGGATGACCTCATTTTTGAGGGGATTGTTAATGACACGCCCAATTCGGTTAAGGGATGTCATTTTGTTAAGGGGAAACCGACGGTGGAAAATTTGTTAAGGGGCAACATCAGGCAAACTTTTACAAGACAAAAATAACCCTGTAAAAACGGTAAGAATATACCGTTTTTATTTAATAAAAACGGTTTCATTAGACCATTTTTTCTATCTTTATAAGAAACTTTAACAAACAACGAAAACGGTAAGAGTATACCGTTTTCAGATTAAGGGTATTTTGGTCTTATTATTGCGAATTGTTAAGGGGTGTCTAGCCTGTAGTGTACGCCCCTTAACAAAATTTTAAAAAGTGATTTTCGTGACACCCCTTAACCAAAAACGGGGTGTCAGTAACAATCCCCTTTTTGAGCTAAAACAGTCTAATTTACCAACCATTGTCTATTGACAATAACAGCTAGTTATCCAGCATTATTAACACCGAATAATTCCCACAACAATAACAAAAGTTACTGTTTGCATTTTTGCTACCATTGCGTGCTTCTCTGTATAAACTTTCTCTCGCACATTTTTGATACATACTAGCCAAATTTATATATAATAGGTATTCAATTTCTAAGAAAAAAACAACCAAATTTATAAATGAGTCTCCATATTCAATAGCAAATCAAATCTCATTAAATCGCGCCGCTTCTATCCAACGGAAACAACCAAAAGACGAACAAGAGAACCTTGCTATTTATTGGCTAAAGTATCCATTGATGATGGAAAAGGTACTTCACAAACCGAGATTGCTTTCTGAAAATCTACTTCAAAACATTATCATGCTCGTCTACCCAATATTATTCCTAGAACAGTTGAACCTTTAAAAAACTAAATAAAGATTAAAAAAATAAAGTAGGACCAAGGATGTTAATCTGTTGAGTTTTGCACATTAACAAACCTTGTATTAAATTATTTATTATTACAATTCACTAAAGTTTTATGCAAAATTTTCAGTTAGAACGGGTTTAGGAGACTTGTGCAGCACATAATTAACAAGAGAGCTGTCTTTAATCTTTTGTGCTTTACAATCATTTTAAAGATGAAGATTAATGGATCACATTAGCAAGGAAATACATTGGTTTCAGTTTGAAACATGAAGAGTGAACCATAGGTCAACACGGGAGAATCTGGTGTGTCAGAGGCGGTTGAAGAACAAAAACAAGCATCATTCCGTTGTAACATATTTGCGACGGTAGAAGGAAAACGAAGATTAGAAAATAAAATTGATAAACATCGTCCATTATAACAATATACTTGGAATCTAGTCTTCAGTGCATAGTGATGCAAAACTACACGATGAAGATTGTAGTAGAACGGATCTTTATATATTTCAATAAGCAGGTTATATTCTGGTTCGATGATTTTTACTCTGAGTACAGATGGAGAATACAAAGTGGATTGCATAGATTAAAGTGCTAATTGCTTGGGAAATAAAAGACTGCAATATAAACATAATCATAAACATTTGAACAACATAACCGTATAAAGTGGACTGCATAGATTAACGTGAACAACATGAAAAATATAGTCATGAACACATAAGCATGAATAACATAATTAAAGTACGACTGGAATAGTGTAATCATAAACAAAAACAAAAACAACGAATGCAACCGAGACCAATACCATACGTCACAGTCCTATCAATCGCTCATCATCGTCGTCATCAGGCCCGGCCCTGGCCCAATGCCAACAAGGTGGTGGCCTAGGGGCTCGGTCCTGGGAGGGGTCTCCGGCTTACCATGCATATTGTTGAAAATATTGGGTGAATTATTAAAATATTGAGATAAGTGTATGAATGACTACTTTATTGAATAGTCCCATATCATGGGATTATATGGAAGAGGCAAGTATTTATACTTGTTTCTAAGAAATCATGTTGCGGCCTTGGGCTTCCAATACATGCTTTGTTGTGAGGAGGGAGGCCATGCATCATGACCACCACACACACGCGCACGACCGACTCGACCCGGTCCGGTTCTGTTCGGTTCGGGTCATAATCCCCATCTATATATTATCTTCACTTGTAGACGGAAATAGATTAGTTACCTCCGCCATTAAAATTATAATCCAGAAATGTGTAGACGGAAATAGATAACTTACCTCCGCCATTAAAATTATAATCCAAAAATTTTCGAGCAATGATTTTAATTTCGAAAGTGCAAATCTGCACTGATTTGTAGTGCAAAGCAAATCAGTTATTAATTCCAGAGGCTGTTTTATCCTACAGGCGGGGGCGAAAGTACGAACTGGTTTTGCAGCACTGGCCAGATCGCCGAATCGTCTTCAAGAAAGCGACCTAGTCCGCGAATCAGCCATTGTTTCCCAACAATTTGAAGACAAATTCATGAAACAATGGCTTCAGTTGCCCCATTCAGATTTGCCGACCAACAAATCTAGCGTGCTTCGGATCTTTGAAAGAAATATACATGTTTGTTGAGACGGGAAAGAGTTCGACGGATTCAGAGGTGACTTCCAGTCTGGCTTATGATGAGATGGAGCTCGATTTGGTTTTAGGGTTCAGATTCGAACCTAGGAGGAACAGGAGCTTTGCTGAGACTGTCGATACTAATTCTGCTGCTGCTAACTGAAATGCCTTCATCTCTGGATGGATGCTGCAGTGTTGATTGTCAGGTTTTACATTTTATTAAAATTTGATGTCTTTGATCTGGGGCTTGCGAGAAAACGAATGCAGGTAAAATTAGAAATTTAATCAATTTCTACTGTTCCAGCATTACATATATGAAAGAATTATATTTGAACAGACAATATCACATTAAGTGCATACTTATTTGGAAAATGTCATTAAAATTTTGGCATTAGTGAAATGCATATGATTATTTGAAAATGTCATTAAAATTGACATTAATAGAACACATATATTATTGGGAAATGTCACTAAAAATTTGACATTAATAGAATGTGTATGTTTTTGGATAATGTCATTAAGAATTGACATTAATTGGATGAATAGGTTTTTGCATCAAATAAATTGACATAGTTTACATGCATACAAGTGAAAAGATAGAATATAGAACACATTTGTTGCATACATGTGAATAACTTATGTTAGACTAAATTTATGTATTTTTAGAAAAAATAATTTTTTCAAACATATTAACATCTCAAGCAATAGTAAGCCTCCACAGCCAGTCAGTTGAGAATAGAATGAGAATCCATAAGGAAACCATAAAAGACAACAGCAACCAACGAAAAAGAATGATTCTGAAAAGTTGCTTCTAAATTACAACTGTGGAAAACCAGATCATATGGCACGACAATGTCGGAACAGGCTAAGTCTTGCACTACAGGCTAACCTGACTGAGGAGCCTCTTAAGGCTATGATTGATTCACCTTGTTGGTGAACAAAGGGTTGGTGGGTAGAAACTGGTGTTTCTCGCCATGTGTGCTATAATCGTGATATATTCACAACATACACGGCTGCTGATGATCAGAAAGTGTTGTTGGGAAATCCTCACATCACTAAAACTGTAGAAATTGGTTATGTGAAAATAAAGCTTACAATTGGACAAAAGTGATTCTGAAATATATGTTGCATTTGACATGCTTAGATTCAAGACTGGAATTGAAGAATAAGAAAATTAAGAGACTTCATAGTGATAGATGAATAGAATATGAATTTAGTTTATTCTGATTTTTTTATAAATTACTTGATATAGTGCATGATAGAACTGCACCATATTCACTTGAAATGCACGGTAAAGCTGAAAAAAATAGGACCTTTACCGAATGAGTAATTGCCATTTCATTAAATTTTGGTGCAGCAAAACTTTGGTGAAGGGATATTTTATTGATTGCATGCTATGTTCTGTTTAGAATCCCTTAGTCTAAGAATAAAATTTCACCTTTTGAAATTTTAAAAGAATTATAAATCCAATGTGTCATACTTTTGAACTTGGGTTTGTTTAACATATGTTTGAGCTCCAAACCTTAAGAGAATATAATTAGCTAGTAGAGCATGCGAACGTGTATTTAGAAGCTATGCTATTAATAACAAAGCATACAATTTTTTATGACCTAAATACACATAATATAATTGAAAAAAATGATGTCGGTTGTTATGGAACAACAATTTTGTTAAATTAAGGAATAGTGGGGGAACTTCTAGTATGCCTATTAAAACAGAATTTAATGCAAATTCTGAAGTTGAACCTAGAAGAAGTAAACGAACGAGAACCGTAAAAGACTTTGGTCCGGATTTTTGTGTTTTTACTATAGAGGAAGATCCCTTAAACCTCCAAGAGGCCTTACCTTCTTTAGATGCCAATTTTTTGGCAAGAGGCTATAAATGATGAGATGGATTCTTTGGAATCCAGTATGACTTGGCATTTGGTAGATTTACCCCCGTTGTAAATCTATAGGCTGTAAATGGGTTCTTAAAAATTAAAACCTGATGCCACTATTGATAAATATAAAACACGACTCGTAACTAAAGGTTTTAAGTAAAAAGAAAATATAGGTTTCTTTGACACTTTTTCACCTGTAACTAGAATTACATTCATTTGGGTATTAATCTCACTTGCTTCTATTCATAAATTACGAATACACCAAATGGATGTAAAACCACATTTTTGAACAGTGAATTAGAAGAAGAAATTTATATGGACCAGCCTGAAGGATTTGTAGTACATGGTCAAGAACAGAAAGTATGCAAATTAGATAAATAATTATATGGTTTAAAACAAGTATCTAAACAATGGCATTAAAAATTTGATAACTTAATCACTTCACATGGTTTTGAAGTTAATGAAAGCGACAAATGCATTTATTACAAATCTGAGAATGACATTTGCACTATTATATGCCTTTATGTAGATGACCTACTCATCTTTGGGTCAAACATTCATGCCATAAATTCAGTCAAACCCTTATTAAGTCCCAATTTTAATATGAAAGATCTAGGTGAAGCGAGAGAAATCCCTGATATTAAGATTACTTGGTCAAAAAGGGGATTTTCTTTGGATCAATCCCATTGAACTGAGAAGACTCTAAAGAAATACAATTATATTGACTGAAAACTTGCATGTACACCATATGATCCTAGTGTAAAGTTATTTAAGAACTCTAGTGAGGGTGTAAGATAGTTTGATTATGAGAGCGTCATTGGCAATCTTCGGGGTGCCACTGATTGTACTAGACCTGACATTGCCTATGTCATGGGATTATTGTGCAAGTTTACCAGTAGATCTAGTATAGAGCATTAACATGCTATTAAGAGGGTCATAAGATACCTAAAATAAACTATGAATCTTGGATTACATTATGAAAAAGTTTTCAGTTGTACTTGAAGGATATTCTGATACAGAATGAAATACTTTATCTGATGATTCTATTACGACCAGTGGCTATAAATTTAGCATTGCTGGAAGAACTGTTTTTTGGGAAATCTTAATAAGGGTAAAAGACGGCGTCGTAAGCACAATACTGTAAAAGAAGATCACATATATAGTGATGGAAAAAATTTGACGACTATTGTAACACCCCACATCCGTTAGTGTCACTCACAAAGGGAATGCACGAAGTTCGGTGGAGCATTTAGGGTAAAAGATGCAGATAAATTACAAGACAGACAGAAATTAAACAACGGAAAATAAAGCTTTGCTTTATTGATAAAATAGTTTGTACAATGGTTTCTTTACAATATCAGAGTATCATCTGCCTTACAAAATAAAGAAGCATAGAAACAACATTTATATTCCCCGATTTTAGCAAGAGCCGCCATAGCATCTGAAAAGAGAATCCAAGCAAACTTCGACAAATCTTCAAGCTGGGAAAGAGTGGCAGTCCAACTTAACCAGAGCTAAATTATTCCCTCCTTTACTACCTGGGGGGGGGGGAACGGAAGAAAAGAAGACGAAAGAAAAACAGAGTCAGACATAAAGCCTGAGTAAGTTCAGTAACTTCTAGCATGTGAACATCGAAAAACAAAACGACATTAATTAACTGAATACAAGATTACACCATGGCGATAGGGTCAACAAGATTGACAAGGTAATCACAAGATATGCTAAGATAAGATAACTGGATACGCTCTAATACTTTCGCCGCTTCGCCATTTCCTTGTTATACTGGTTTCTTTATCTCTGCACCGCCTATCTAGTGTCCCAACTAGTGACGATAACGTGATCCCAATCCCTGTATTTTCCATTGCCTTCCGGCATACATTCATTATTTATTACCTAGATTGAATCTAGGGTTTTCTATCAAGTGCTTTCTAGATTTAACTAGAGTTTACGCTATCTCATGAACGCTTCTCGGATTCAGGATTTATGCCACCTAGTCCAACTAGGGATTATGCTACCTGTCGAACGATGCCCCCAAGTCTAGGACACACTACCTAGAGTGGTATATGTTCCTATACTTCCCCACGCATGTATTGCGAATCGTTATCACTTGTCTAGATGCACATGTCCTGTAATGTGCGGTCCGAGTCCTGTGACAGGGCAAATCAAGGAATACAGAACTCAGTCGGGAGCTTTCAGATATCTGCCGATGCAGATGCTAAGGTATGTTTTTATTCCAGTGGCTATGGTCCCACTTGACCCCTCCCTCAACTAATGAAAGGCACACCTTGTAAAATGAGAACTATGCGCCGGCCCTCGGTGCCCTACTATCCTATGGCCATCCTCACCCATAACTAGATAGCAAGTATATGGTCTTTTGGAGTTCTCCGCCTTTCCGCCTCACGTATCTCGATTGACTCAAGATGGATGGTAGACGACGAGTTGCTATCACAGGGCTACCGTTTTCTCGCCGAATCACGCCGGTCCATCCTGGTCTTTAGGTTGCCAAGTATTGCAACCAAGGCATACCACTGGTTCTTCTACGCAGACCTTAACCTCTGTGAGCCCAGGAGGATCATTTGCAGCCTCACAGAGGGATACCAAGAGTACCCTCACGTCCCCTCGAAGCCTCGGGCTTTGTAACCCAATTCGTTGGAGCCTTCTTTCTATTCAGATGGACATTCGCTCCTTCCCGCGTTATACTAAGAATTACTACTTAGTTCTACTAACTAAGATTTACCACTTAGTTTCCAGAATCGTTGTTTTCTTAACTAAGGTTTACTACTTAGTTCCCTTCCCCGTCAATTTGGATTGGTTAAGTGTCATTAGTCAATTCAAGCCAACTTAACCCTCTTCATTCATCATGTTATATTGGTTAAGTGTTATCAGTAATTCATGTTGACTTAACCCTACCACAAACCAAGTTATATTGGTTAAGTATTTATTACTTAACCCTACCCATTTACCCTGTGTTGGTTAAGTGTTCCTTTTTAACTTAACCTTGCCCGTCTGTTTTAACTAACATGTTATTATTAATGGTTAAGTATTATCCCTTCATGTTTTAGACTTAACCCCATTCCTTTATCACAACCTGATGGTTAAGTATTCAAGTTTACTTAACCCTACGGTCTAACCCAGCTAACATATCAAAATTGGCCAAGTGTATTAGATTTTACTTAACCCCAACCTCTATTCTAGTTAACATATTAATTAGGCTAAGTGTATTAACTTTACTTAACCCCTACAAGTCTAGTTTTGCTACCTTGAGTTTGGTTAAGTGTCTCTATGGACTTAGCCCTCCCATTCTAGCTTAACTGTGTTAAGTTGGTTAAGTGTTCCTATGGACTTAACCCTCCCATTCTAGCTTAACTGTGTTAAGTGTCATTCTGAACCTAACCCCACCCATCAGTTTAGTTATCATGTTGAACCGGTTAAGTGTCTTAGTTAACTTAACCCTTCCATTCTTGTTCTAGTTTTAACTAAATAAATTAAAGTCGCGACCACTCACATTAGACAGATATTGTTGCGAATACTGGATGTGTCGGTTGGTTCCGGGCAGGTTTACATCACAACTCAGTCTAACCTCGGGTTAGGCATATTCGTGTTTTCTATGTTCAAAGGGTTTCAATTTATTTTCAAATCAAGTTTTGAAAGTAACCATGCCGTTCGTCGGATCAGTTAGGGATAGCCAGGGAGAGCAGGAAACTTGTATTTTCCAAACTCAAGCCTAGACACTATCCTCTTTGTCACCCTAGAAATTTCCGGTGTGTCATTAAAAGAGATGTCATTAATAAACCTTTAATTTTGTCTAAATTTACATTTCCTCTTTTAGGACAAATTATATAAGTAAATTAATCCTAATTTACTTATTTCCCAATTACTCTTTTAATGTAAATTGTCAACATTTATTCTTATGGCCCATTTCCCCTTCTAAATCATATTTATGCTTTTTGGTATGGAGACTATACCAAATTAAGTGTCACTAACCATGATTTTACTAAACCTGCCAATTACTCCCAATTATGGCAAATTTCACGTTTATGCCAATATACTTACCGTGCCAAATTAGCTAACCCATTTCTGATTAAACATTCTAATTCTAGACTTATTACTCTAGTTCACTATTAATGTAAATGCTAGATTTACATGTCAATACTAGATTCAAATTACACATCTTATAATTCATGTCAAATTTATCCAATTTGCATTTCTATGAACATGCCATAATACATGTTCCCAATTTATGCCAATTCCCAAGTTAAACTATGTTTTTAGTAAATTTCATATTTTGCCCAAACCGCATTCCCACCGTTCGTATAATCGTGATTCATTCTAGATTATAAATAAAGCTAGGTTCGTAGAAAATAGGGAATGAACCAAAGATGCTATGCAAAGGATAGACATACTAACTGGCATAAAAAGGGTTGAATAACGACACCGGTTCAAGAACATGGGTAGACCTAAATTAATAGGTAAATTCCCAAGGTCTAAAACCAAAGAAAACCAAGAATAGACTGAATAGAGACGTAGGTTCAAGAACATGGGTAGACCTAACTTAATAGGTAAATTCCCAAGGTCTAAAACCAAAGATAACCAAGAATAGACAGAATAGATAATCGGGTTTAGACCCAATTTCATAGTCACAAAACTTAAGCAATGCTTTCCTAGTCATGAATCACAGGTGTTTAATCACAGATGTCCTTGTTATGTCATAGGCAATAGTTTATATTTCCTAATCAAAGGCATAGGCTTATTCAAGGAAAAAATCCTCATAGTCACAGTTACAGTCATAGGCAATGTTCATAGTCATAGGCAATGTTCATGGTCATAGGCAATGTCCATTGTCATAGGCATATGGTTTTAAGGTCGATAGTTTCATAGTCACGGTCTTATTTGTCCTCGAACCATAACAGTTCTTAGTTAGGTTCAAGAGTATAGGCATTGATTCGAATAGAGAGAGAGATTTGGCATATTCTTTTATTCCTTTAATTTCATGTAACGAACAGAGAAAAACGTTCAAATCTAGAAATAACTGACTTACAGAGATTAGATTAGAATAGAAAGATGGTTTTGCTATGATTCGTAGAAAAATAGTTGTTGTAGTCGTTCGAATCTTCACTTAAATTCTATCTTGAATCACCTCTTTTAAAGTCTTTGAGTAGCACCTCCTCGTCTTTATTTATTTTATATATATATTATTTATTTATATATTTTCTCAGAGGCAGCATAAGGATAGAAAAGAATTGTGAATAGAGAAGAAGACCAGGGCTGTTTATATAGTGTTAGGCGGACGAACCTGGTCAGAAAGCGTGACCAAATACATCAGAACGAACCAGAGCAAAAAGCTGGAAAAACAGGGGTGTCGACCCCCAGGTCGACTATGTAGTCGACCTGGGTGCCCAGGTCGACTACCCAGTCGACCTGGGTAGCCCAGGTCGACTACCCAGTCAACCTGGGTGTCTTGAGCGGGAAAATTCCCGCCCTGGCCAATCCGGCCCGATTTTGAAATTTGAATTTCGCTGAATCTTCCGGAGGCCATATCTTCCTCATACGGACTCCGATTTACGCAAACTCGGACTCGTTTTCATGCAGAATTCCAAGATGAACGCAATGCGCAGCCCGTTTCCCTTGATTTTGAATTTAACTTTTAATTCTGCCTTGATTTGTGAAACTTAGTGTAACAGAATTTCGGGGTGTTACATTCTCCCCCACATAAAAGGATTTCGTCCCCGAAATCTTCAAGTTAGGAAGAATGTGTCCTACCATCCAATCACCCATCTACTCAACCATTCACTGACATGCATCCATTGTACTTAAAAGAATTCTAATGCTTTCATGTTCATATGCATAGTGTGTGTATATGTCTTTATCTACTGTAAAATCAGGCGGTCTACTGATTCAGTCGACCTCCTTAATGCGAGTCATGTCAGTGTCATGCGTCCAACCATGTATGCAAGCATCCCTAGTTATGTAAATACTATATGCGTGCACGGCCATTCATCCATATGCAACACCCATATGATAACATATCAAGTCCAATTTACAAACAAATACATATCTATAAATGGAATATGAAAGCATCTGAACTGATCTAGTGCCTAATACGTATGCATCCACGAGCAACCATTAGCAACCACTTGCAACCATCAACCATAACATGTTTCAAATACATGTTTACATCCATTGGCTTCTACCTAAGGATCAAAGATACGACCTAGGTGATATACTTTGGAAAGAGAGAAACAATTATGCGTAAAGCTCCTAAAACAAAGAAATCCAGGATGCACCCTCAAGGAAAAGGGTATGATGCTAGTATCTAGCCTTCTTGAGCTTTACTCCACTGTGTCTTAACTAATTTAAATTCACAATTGTGAAGTTCCGGATCTCCATTTCAAAAATAAACAGATGTCAATCACGGTACCAGGTATACGTACTAAGATGATTAGAGGTTTCCCTCTTATCCGCCGTGCCATAACTATAAGAGTCGAAAGGTCACTACGTGCTCTTTGGAGTGCCTGCCACAACTATTCATCTCTCATGCAAACCATCCAAACCGAACTCGACATTCCTCAAGTACAAGCCCCAAAGGCCTAAACCAATATCAGACAAGCACCCAAGGAATATCTCCCCCGAATTTAGACGATCTACGTGAGATGATATAAGCAAACTCGATAGCTATTCTCAAATCCCTACTAACCAAAAATAAACTGGTCGGACCACCAATTGGATTTGAGACTCTAGTGGGATCTTTCTACTATACAAGTACTATGGTGCAAAGACCCAACTATGGAAGTGGATATGAACAAATGAGAAGCGCTAGAACCTAAGGAAATAGTACGAACAGAAAACTAGGCTCTTCCAACCGGACTACCTTTCTCCTAGGTATGCTTGGTGGCGAATGCATGTACTGGTCCTTCTGAAAATCTCGTCCTCGTTCTTGCCATTGTCCTTAAGTATATGCCCTATCATACCCTAGTAAAGATACTTCCTCTTGTCTTAGGTTTTATAATTTCTTCCTCCTTCGTGTGCTAAGTCTACATCCATGAATTCCTCATCCTAGGGTTATGCTCCTTAGCCAAACTCCTCATCCCCTTCCATGTGTAGTCATGTTGATAAATCTCTCGAAAACTGCCTCCATTGTCCGTAAAACCCTATAAGCTTCGAAAGAAAACTGCCCGTAGATGAAACAACTACGGCTATGGATGGAAGCCGAGCACTTCTTTGGCCGTCGGTGAGGTTACCTCCCAGAAAGCCAGGAGCCCCAGAGACTCAAGAAAGAAGGAGACAAGAATTTAAACAAAGGAAGAGAAGATAGTGCATATGGCTTTGGGGAATATGTCTTTAAAACAAATCTTTTCTCTTGAAAATGCTTCTTTAAAAACCGTTTTGAAAATAATTTTTCAAATCCTTTATCTTATCTGGT
The DNA here is from genome assembly GCA_030737875.1 of Allium sativum. Classification (NCBI taxonomy): domain Eukaryota; kingdom Viridiplantae; phylum Streptophyta; class Magnoliopsida; order Asparagales; family Amaryllidaceae; genus Allium; species Allium sativum. The sequence goes on from CM060924.1 coordinate 1,047,117,452, forward strand.
AACCTTCAGCTCTGATACCACGTGTAACACCCCACATCCGTTAGTGTCACTCACAAAGGGAATGCACTAAGTTCTGTGGAGCATTTAGGGTAAAAGATGCAGATAAATTACAAGACAGACAGAAATTAAACAGCGGAAAATAAAGCTTTGCTTTATTGATAAAATAGTTTGTACAATGGTTTCTTTACAATATCAGAGTATCATTTGTCTTACAAAATAAAGAAGCACAAAAACAACATTTATATTCCCCGATTTTAGCAAGAGCCGTCCATAGAATCCGAAAAGAGAATTCGAGCAAACTTCGACAAATCTTCAAGCTGGGAAAGAGTGGCAGTCCAACTTAACCAGAGCTAAACTATTCCCTCCTTTACTACCTGGGGGGGGGGGGAACGGAAGAAAAGAAGACGAAAGAAAAACAGAGTCAGACATAAAGCCTGAGTAAGTTTTGTAACTTCTAGCATGTGAACATGGAAAAACAAAACGACATGAATTAACTGAATACAAGATTACACCATGACGATAGGGTCAACAAGATTAGACAAGGTAATCACAATAAATGCTAAGATAAGATAACTGGATACACTCTAATACTTTCGCCGCTTCCCCAATTCCTTGTTATACTGGTTTCTATATCTCTACACCGCCTATCTATTGTCCCAACTAGTAACGATAACGTGATCCCAATCCCTGTATTTTCCATTGCCTTCCGGCATACATTCATTATTTATTACCTAGATCGAATCTAGGGTTTTCTATCAACTGCCTTCTAGATTTAACTAGAATTTACGCTATTTGCTGAATGCTTCTCGGATTCAAGATTTATGCCACCTAGTCCAACTAGGGATTATGCTACCTGTCGAACGATGCCCCCAAGTCTAGGACACACTACCTAGAGTGGTATATGTTCTTATACTTCCCCACGCATGTATCACGAATCGTTATCGCTTGTCTAGATGCACATGTCCTGTAATGTACGGTCCGAGTCCTATGACAAGGCAAATCAAGGAATACAGAACTCGGTCGGGAGCTTTCAGATATCTGCCGACGCAGATGCTAAGGTATGTTTTTATTCTAGTGGCTATGGTCCCACATGACCCCTCCTACAACTAATGAAAGGCACACCTTGTAAAATGAGAACTATGCGCCGGCCCCCGGTGCCCTACTATCCTGTGGCCATCCTCACCCATAACTAGATAGCAAGTACATGATCTTTTGGAGTTCTCCGCCTTTCCGCTTCACTTATCTCAATTGACTCAAGATGGATGGTAAACAACGAGTTGCTATCACAGGGCTACCGTTTTCTGGCCGAATCACGATGGTCCATCCCGGTCTTTAGGTTGCCATGTATTGCAACCAAGGCATACCCCTGGTTCTTCTACGCAGACCTTAACCTCTGTGAGCCCAGGAGGATCATCTACAGCCTAACAGAGGGATACCAAGAGTACCCTCATGTCCCCTCGAAGCCTCGTGCTTCGTAACCCAATTCGTTGGAGCCTTCTTTCTATTCAGACGGACATTCACTCCTTCCCGTGTTATACTAAGAATTACTACTTAGTTCTACTAACTAAGATTTACCACTTAGTTTCCAGAATCGTTGTTTTCTTAACTAAGGTTTACTACTTAGTTCCCTTCCCCGTCAATTTGGATTGGTTAAGTGTCATTGACTAGTCAATTCAAGCCAACTTAACCCTCTTCATTCATCATGTTATACTGGTTAAGTGTTATCAGTAATTCATGTTGACTTAACCCTACCACAAACCAAGTTATATTGGTTAAGTATTTATTACTTAACCCTAACCATTTACCCTGTGTTGGTTAAGTGTTCCTTTTTAACTTAACCTTGCTCGTCTATTTTAACTAACATGTTATTATTAATGGTTAAGTATTATCCCTTCATGTTCCAGACTTAACCCCATTCCTATATCACAACCTGATGGTTAAATGTTCAAGTTTACTTAACCCTACGGTCTAACCCAGCTAACATATCAAAATTGGCCAAGTGTATTAGATTTTACTTAACCCAACCTCTAGTCTAGTTAACATATTAATTAGGCTAAGTGTATTAACTTTACTTAACCCCTACAAGTCTAGTTTTGCTACCTTGAGTTTGGTTAAGTGTCTCTTTGGACTTAGCCCTCCCATTCTAGCTTAACTGTGTTAAGTTGGTTAAGTGTTCCTATGGACTTAACCCTCCCATTCTAGCTTAACTGTGTTAAGTGCCATTCTGAACCTAACCCCACCCATCAGTTTAGTTATCATGTTGAACCGGTTAAGTGTCTTAGTTAACTTAACCCTTCCATTCTTGTTCTAGTTTTAACTAAATAAATTAAAGTCGCGACCACTCACATTAGACAGATATTGTTGCGAATACTAGATGTGTCGGTTGGTTCCGGGCAGGTTTACATCACAACTCAGTCTAACCTCGGGTTAGGCATATTCGTGTTTTCTATGTTCAAAGGGTTTCAATTTATTTTCAAATCAAGTTTTGAAAGTAACCATGCCGTTCGTCGGATCAGTTAGGGATAGCTAGGGAGAGCAGGAAACTTGTATTTTCCAAACTCAAGCCTAGACACTATCCTCTTTGTCACCCTAGAAATTTCCGGTGTGTCATTAAAAGAGATGTCATTAATAAACCTTTAATTTTGTCTAAATTTACATTTCCTCTTTTAGGACAAATTATATAAGTAAATTAATCCTAATTTACTTATTTCCCAATTACTCTTTTAATGTAAATTGTCAACATTTATTCTTATGGCCCATTTCCCCTTCTAAATCATATTTATGCTTTTTGTTATGGAGACTATACCAAATTAAGTGTCACTAACCATGATTTTACTAAACCTGCCAATTACTCCCAATTATGGCCAATTTCACGTTTATGCCAATACACTTACCGTGCCAAATTAGCTAACCCATTTCTGATTAAACATTCTAATTCTAGACTTATTACTCTAGTTCACTATTAATGTAAATGCTAGATTTACATGTCAATACTAGATTCAAATTACACATCTTATAATTCATGTCAAATTTATCCAATTTGCATTTCTATGAACATGCCATAATACATGTTCCCAATTTATGCCAATTCCCAAGTTAAACTATGTTTTAAGTAAATTTCATATTTTGCCCAAACTGCATTCCCACCGTTCGTATAATCGTGATTCATTCTAGATTATAAATAAAGCTAGGTTCGTAGAAAATAGGGAATGAACCAAAAATGCTATGCAAAGGATAGACATACTAACTGGCATAAAAAGGGTTGAATAACGACACCGGTTCAAGAACATGGGTAGACCTAAATTAATAGGTAAATTCCCAAGGTCTAAAACCAAAGAAAACCAAGAATAGACTGAATAGAGACGTAGGTTCAAGAACATGGGTAGACCTAACTTAATAGGTAAATTCCCAAGGTCTAAAACCAAAGATAACCAAGAATAGACAGAATAGATAATCGGGTTTAGACCCAATTTCATAGTCACAAAACTTAAGCAATGCTTTCCTAGTCATGAATCACAGGTGTTTAATCACAGATGTCCTTGTTATGTCATAGGCAATAGTTTATATTTCCTAATCAAAGGCATAGGCTTATTCAAGGAAAAAATCCTCATAGTCACAGTCACAGTCATAGGCAATGTTCATAGTCATAGGCAATGTTCATGGTCATAGGCAATGTCCATTGTCATAGGCATATGGTTTTAAGGTCGATAGTTTCATAGTCACGGTCTTATTTGTCCTCGAACCATAACAGTTCTTAGTTAGGTTCAAGAGTATAGGCATTGATTCGAATAGAGAGAGAGATTTGGCATATTCTTTTATTCCTTTAATTTCATGTAACGAACAGAGAAAAACGTTCAAATCTAGAAATAACTGACTTACAGAGATTAGATTAGAATAGAAAGATGGTGTTGCTATGATTCGTAGAAAAATAGTTGTTGTAGTCGTTCGAATCTTCACTTAAATTCTATCTTGAATCACCTCTTTAAAAGTCTTTGAGTAGCACCTCCTCGTCTTTATTTATTTTATATATATATATTATTTATTTATATATTTTCTCAGAGGCAGCATAAGGATAGAAAAGAATTGTGAATAGAGAAGAAGACCAGGGCTGTTTATATAGTGTTAGGCGGACGAACCTGGTCAGAAAGCGTGACCAAATACATCAGAACGAACCAGAGCAGAAAGCTGGAAAAACAGGGGTGTCGACCCCCAGGTCGACTATGTAGTCGACCAGGGTGCCCAGGTCGACTACCCAGTCGACCTGGGTAGCCCAGGTCGACTACCCAGTCAACCTGGGTGTCTTGGGCGGGAAAATTCCCGCCCTGGCCAATCCGGCCCGATTTTGAAATTTGAATTTCGCTGAATCTTCCGGAGGCCATATCTTCCTCATACGGACTCCGATTTACGCAAACTCGGACTCGTTTTCATGCAAAATTCCAAGATGAACGCAATGCGCAGCCCGTTTCCCTTGATTTTGAATTTAACTTTTAATTCTGCCTTGATTTGTGAAACTTAGTGTAACAGAATTTCGGGGTGTTACATTCTCCCCCACTTAAAAGGATTTCGTCCCCGAAATCTTCAAGTTAGGAAGAATGTGTCCTACCATCCAATCACCCATCTACTCAACCATTCACTCACATGCATCCATTGTACTTAAAAGAATTCTAATGCTTTCATGTTCATATGCATAGTGTGTGTATATGTCTTTATCTACTGTAAAATCAGGCGGTCTACTGATTCAGTCAACCTCCTTAATGCGAGTCATGTCAGTGTCATGCGTCCAACCATGTATGCAAGCATCCCTAGTTATGTAAATACTATATGCGTGCACGGCCATTCATCCATATGCAACACCCATATGATAACATATCAAGTCCAATTTACAAACAAATACATATCTATAAATGGAATATGAAAGCATCTGAACTGATCTAGTGCCTAATACGTATGCATCCACGAGCAACCATTAGCAACCACTTGCAACCATCAACCATAACATGTTTCAAATACATGTTTACATCCATTGGCTTCTACCTAAGGATCAAAGATACGACCTAGGTGATATACTTTGGAAAGAGAGAAACAATTATGCGTAAAGCTCCTAAAACAAAGAAATCCAGGATGCACCCTCAAGGAAAAGGGTATGATGCTAGTATCTAGCCTTCTTGAGCTTTACTCCACTGTGTCTTAACTAATTTAAATTCACAATTGTGAAGTTCCGGATCTCCATTTCAAAAATAAACAGATGTCAATCACGGTACCAGGTATACGTACTAAGATGATTAGAGGTTTCCCTCTTATCCGCCGTGCCATAACTATAAGAGTCGAAAGGTCACTACGTGCTCTTTGGAGTGCCTGCCACAACTATTCATCTCTCATGCAAACCATCCAAACCGAACTCGACATTCCTCAAGTACAAGCCCCAAAGGCCTAAACCAATATCAGACAAGCACCCAAGGAATATCTCCCCCGAATTTAGACGATCTACGTGAGATGATATAAGCAAACTCGATAGCTATTCTCAAATCCCTACTAACCAAAAATAAACTGGTCGGACCACCAATTGGATTTGAGACTCTAGTGGGATCTTTCTACTATACAAGTACTATGGTGCAAAGACCCAACTATGGAAGTGGATATGAACAAATGAGAAGCGCTAGAACCTAAGGAAATAGTACGAACAGAAAACTAGGCTCTTCCAACCGGACTACCTTTCTCCTAGGTATGCTTGGTGGCGAATGCATGTACTGGTCCTTCTGAAAATCTCGTCCTCGTTCTTGCCATTGTCCTTAAGTATATGCCCTATCATACCCTAGTAAAGATACTTCCTCTTGTCTTAGGTTTTATAATTTCTTCCTCCTTCGTGTGCTAAGTCTACATCCATGAATTCCTCATCCTAGGGTTATGCTCCTTAGCCAAACTCCTCATCCCCTTCCGTGTGTAGTCATGTTGATAAATCTCTCGAAAACTGCCTCCATTGTCCGTAAAACCCTATAAGCTTCGAAAGAAAACTGCCCGTAGATGAAACAACTACGGCTATGGATGGAAGCCGAGCACTACTTTGGCCTTCGGTGAGGTTACCTCCCAGAAAGCCAGGAGCCCCAGAGACTCAAGAAAGAAGGAGACAAGAATTTAAACAAAGGAAGAGAAGATAGTGCGTATGGCTTTGGGGAATATGTCTTTAAAACAAATCTTTTCTCTTGAAAATGCTTCTTTAAAAACCGTTTTGAAAATAATTTTTCAAATCCTTTATCTTATCTGGTAACCTTCAGCTCTGATACCACGTGTAACACCCCACATCCGTTAGTGTCACTCACAAAGGGAATGCACTAAGTTCTGTGGAGCATTTAGGGTAAAAGATGCAGATAAATTACAACACAGACAGAAATTAAACAGCGGAAAATAAAGCTTTGCTTTATTGATAAAATAGTTTGTACAATGGTTTCTTTACAATATCAGAGTATCATCTGTCTTACAAAATAAAGTAGCACAAAAACAACATTTATATTCCCCGATTTTAGCAAGAGCCGTCCATAGAATCCGAAAAGAGAATTCGAGCAAACTTCGACAAATCTTCAAGCTGGGAAAGAGTGGCAGTCCAACTTAACCAGATCTAAACTATTCCCTCCTTTACTACCTTGGGGGGGGGGGGGGAACGGAAGAAAAGAAGACGAAAGAAAAACAGAGTCAGACATAAAGCCTGAGTAAGTTTTGTAACTTCTAGCATGTGAACATGGAAAAACAAAACGACATGAATTAACTGAATACAAGATTACACCATGACGATAGGGTCAACAAGATTAGACAAGGTAATCACAATAAATGCTAAGATAAGATAACTGGATACACTCTAATACTTTCGCCGCTTCCCCAATTCCTTGTTATACTGGTTTCTATATCTCTACACCGCCTATCTATTGTCCCAACTAGTAACGATAACGTGATCCCAATCCCTGTATTTTCCATTGCCTTCCGGCATACATTCATTACTTATTACCTAGATCGAATCTAGGGTTTTCTATCAACTGCCTTCTAGATTTAACTAGAATTTACGCTATTTGCTGAATGCTTCTCGGATTCAAGATTTATGCCACCTAGTCCAACTAGGGATTATGCTACCTGTCGAACGATGCCCCCAAGTCTAGGACACACTACCTAGAGTGGTATATGTTCTTATACTTCCCCACGCATGTATCACGAATCGTTATCGCTTGTCTAGATGCACATGTCCTGTAATGTACGGTCCGAGTCCTGTGACAAGGCAAATCAAGGAATACAAAACTCGGTCGGGAGCTTTTAGATATCTGCCGACGCAGATGCTAAGGTATGTTTTTATTCCAGTGGCTATGGTCCCACATGACCCCTCCTACAATTAATGAAAGGCACACCTTGTAAAATGAGAACTATGCGCCGGCCCCCGGTGCCCTACTATCCTGTGGCCATCCTCACCCATAACTAGATAGCAAGTATATGGTCTTTTGGAGTTCTCCGCCTTTCCGCTTCACGTATCTCAATTGACTCAAGATGGATGGTAAACGACGAGTTGCTATCACAGGGCTACCGTTTTCTGACCGAATCACGATGGTCCATCCCAGTCTTTAGGTTGCCATGTATTGCAACCAAGGCATACCCCTGGTTCTTCTACGCAGATCTTAACCTCTGTGAGCCCAGGAGGATCATCTACAGCCTAACAGAGGGATACCAAGAGTACCCTCATGTCCCCTCGAAGCCTCGTGCTTCGTAACCCAATTCGTTGGAGCCTTCTTTCTATTCAGACGGACATTCACTCCTTCCCGTGTTATACTAAGAATTACTACTTAGTTCTACTAACTAAGATTTACCACTTAGTTTCCAGAATCGTTGTTTTCTTAACTAAGGTTTACTACTTAGTTCCCTTCCCCGTCAATTTGGATTGGTTAAGTGTCATTGACTAGTCAATTCAAGCCAACTTAACCCTCTTCATTCATCATGTTATACTGGTTAAGTGTTATCAGTAATTCATGTTGACTTAACCCTACCACAAACCAAGTTATATTGGTTAAGTATTTATTACTTAACCCTAACCATTTACCCTGTGTTGGTTAAGTGTTCCTTTTTAACTTAACCTTGCTCGTCTATTTTAACTAACATGTTATTATTAATGGTTAAGTATTATCCCTTCATGTTCCAGACTTAACCCCATTCCTATATCACAACCTGATGGTTAAATGTTCAAGTTTACTTAACCCTACGGTCTAACCCAGCTAACATATCAAAATTGGCCAAGTGCATTAGATTTTACTTAACCCCAACCTCTAGTCAAGTTAACATATTAATTTGGCTACGTGTATTAACTTTACTTAACCCCTACAAGTCTCGTTTTGCTACGTTGAGTTTGGTTAAGTGTCTCTATGGACTTAGCCCTCCCATTCTGGCTTAACTATGTTAAGTTGGTTAAGTGTTCCTATGGACTTAACCCTCCCATTCTAGCTTAACTGTGTTAAGTGTCATTCTGAACCTAACCACACCCATCAGTTTAGTTATCATGTTGAACCGGTTAAGTGTCTTAGTTAACTTAACCCTACCATTCTTGTTCTAGCTTTAACTAAATAAATTAAAGCCGCGACCACTCACATTAGACAGATATTGTTGCGAATACTGGATGTGCCGGTTGGTTCCGGGCAGGATTACATCGCAACTTAGTCTAACCTCGGGTTAGGCATATTTGTGTTTTCTAAGTTCAAAGGGTTTCAATTTATTTTCAAATCAAGTTTTGAAAGTAACCATCCCATTCGTCGGATCAGTTAGGGGTAGCCAGGGAGAGCAGGAAACTTGTATTTTCCAAACTCAAGCCTAGACACTATCCTCTCTGTCACCTTAGAACTTTCCGGTGTGTCATTAAAAGAGATGTCGTTAATAAACCTTTAATTTTGTCTAAATTTACATTTCCTCTTTTAAGACAAATTATATAAGTAAATTAATGCTAATTTACTTATTTCCCAATTACTCTTTTAATGTAAATTGTCAACATTTATTCTTATGGCCCATTTCCCCTTCTAAATCATATTTATGCTTTTTGGTATGTGGACTATACCAAATTAAGTGTCACTAGCCATGATTTTGCTAAACCTGCCAATTACTCCCAATTATGGCCAATTTCACATTTATGCCAATATACTTACCGTGCCAAATTAGCTAATCCAATACCGATTCAACATTCTAATTCTAGACTTATTACTCTAGTTCACTATTCATGTAAATGCTAGATTTACATGTCAATACTAGATTCAAATTACACATCTTATAATTCATGTCAAATTTATCCAATTTGCATTTCTATGAACATGCCATAATACATGTTCCCAATTTATGCCAATTCCCAAGTTAAACTATGGTTTTAGTAAATTTCATATTTTGCCCAAACCGCATTCCCACCGTTCGTATAATCGTGATTCATTCTAGATTATAAATAAAGCTAGGTTCGTAGAAAACAAGGAATGAACCAAATATGCTATGCAAAGGATAGACATACTAACTGGAATAAAAAGGGTTGAATAACGACGTCGGTTCTAGAACATGGGTAGACCTAACTTAATAGGTAAGTTCCCAAGGTCTAAAACCAAAGAAAACCAAGAATAGACTGAATAGAGACGTAGGTTCAAGAACATGGGTAGACCTAACTTAATAGGTAAATTCCCAAGGTCTAAAACCAAAGATAACCAAGAATAGACAGAATAGATGATCGGATTTAGACCCAATTTCATAGTCACAAAACTTAAGCAACGCTTTCCTATTCATGAATCACAGGTGTTTAATCACAGATGTCCTTGTTATGTCATAGGCAATAGTTTATATTTCCTAATCAAATGCATAGGCTTAGTCAAGGAAAAAATCCTAATAGTCACAGTCACAGTCATAGGCAATGTTCATAGTCATAGGCAATGTCCATGGTCATAGGCAATGTTCATAGTCATAGGCATATGGTTTTAAGGTCCATAGTTTCATAGTCACGGTCTTATTTGTCCTCGAACCATAACAGTTCTTAGTTAGGTTCAAGAGTATAGGCACTGATTCAAATAGAGAGAGAGATTTGGCATATTCTTTTATTCCTTTAATTTCATGTCACGAACAGAGAAAAACGTTCAAATCTAGAAATAACTGACTTACAGAGATTAGATTAGAATAGAAAGATGGCGTTGCTATGATTCGTAGAAAAACAGTCGTTGCAGTCGTTCGAATCTTCACTTAAATTCTAGCTTGAATCACCTCTTTAAAAGTCTTTGAGTAGCACCTCCTCGTCTTGATTTATTTTATATATATATATATTATTTATTTATATATTTTCTCAGAGGCTGCATAAGGATAGAAAAGAATTGTGAATAGAGAAGAAGACCAGGGCTGTTTATATAGTGTTAGGCGGACGAACCTGGTCAGAAAGCGTGACCAAATACATCAGAACGAACCAGAGCAGAAAGCTGGAAAAACAAGGGGGGTCGACCCCCAGGTCGACTATGTAGTCGACCTGGGTGCCCCAGGTCGACTACCCAGTCGACCTGCGTAGCCCAGGTCGACTACCCAGTCGACCTGGGTGTCTTGGGTGGGAAAATTCCCGCCCAGGCCAATCCGGCCCGATTTTGAAATTTGAATTTCGCTGAATCTTCCGGAGGCCATATCTTCCTTATACGGACTCCGATTTACGCAAACTCGGACTCGTTTTCATGCAGAATTCCGAGACGAACGCAACAGCCAACCCGTTTCCATTGAGTTTGATTTTAACTTTTAATTCTGCCTTGATTTGTAAATTGTAACGACCCGCATTCTACGCATCATAAGATCGTAGAATATTTATTTCTGTCACATACGAAGTCGTATGGTCGTGTAACTTTGGGAGACGACTATTGGGGTCATTTCCCATGAGCATGATTTTTCCCGATTTTTAAATGACCATTTTACCCCTAGTTGGCACTGTTTTGGCCGTAACTTTTGACTGGAAAGGAATTTTGACCTGAAACTACTTCCATTGGCTCCGAATGATGGTTTCTCTTTCCGTAGAGTGGTCACATTAGTCAAACGGACTCACCGTTTGGGAGATATGGCTGAAACAAGTTTCAGATGGTGAAAAACAGCTTAATTGTGCTTAACCGGGTGATTAGCAGCTAGGCCCACAGGGGAATTTCGGGTTTAGTGGTATAGGAAGACTGATTAGGGTTAGGTTATCACTTTCATTTCAGTTTTGAGCCGCCACAAACCTTCTTGAGACCTTAGTAATGGCTTCCATCCTCTAAAACCACTCCAAAACACATTTTTAGTGAAGATTAAGCCTAAACTACATCAAAGCAAGGCCAAATAGCAACAAAGCAAGGTTGGAGCTGCTGCTATACATAGGAATTCGACCCAAACAGAGAGTATTTCAGATTTGGTGTTTCATTTGTGGCCAAGGTGAGTGATTTGCATAGAATTTACACTAATTACGGTGATTAAGGGTAATTAGTGAAGATTAGCGAATTTATACGTAAATAAATTCTGGAAAAATTCTTAAAATTCTAAAATAATGTTTTAAGGCTCTGTTAGAAATTTGGGTTAATTTCGATGTGTTTTGCTAATCGTATGCTTAAACATGATTAAGAGGGATTATAGGAAAATGTGAGGTTTTAGCCACTTTTGATCCATTTTGGTTCATTTGAATTGTTGTTAGGTGTTTGTGGTTGTTCTTACATGTTGTTATGACTATTTGACATGAATTGTGATTGATTAGAATAGTTAGATTTGTCAAAAACGTCGTCGAACGGCGTAAACAAGTTGCTGGAAAAGTCGCAGAAAGTTGTGCAGGGCTTCGGATCGGATCGGATGAGGGCTCGGATCGGATATGTGAACTGGGCAAGAAACCCGACCTGAACCGGAGTTTGGCACATAGGAGGTTTGGCAAGAAGGAAGGCCGTTTGCTTAGAGTTGGAGTGCACAAGGGGATCGGATCGGAAGAATAATTGGAGGCCAGATCGGATCGGCTTGGAGATGCAGGGCTCGGATCGGAAGTAAACATTTGGGAGAACTAGCAAGAGGGAAGGCCACGCGGATCAGATGGCAAGGAGGGATCGGATCGGAATACGTGAAGAAATAAGGGAGCGGATCGGAGCGCTGGAAGGAAGGACACCCGACCCGACCCGGAGGAGGACACCGACCCGGCCTAAAGTGGAATACCCGACCCGAACCGAATGGAAAGATGACAAGGAAGGAGGACCGAACCGACGAGTGTAATGACCACCGAACCGAACCGTATTCTAGGGCTGCTACTGCACGACAACTCTTTTGAAGACCCACTCCAATTCGATCAAAACCCGAGATGCAAAGGAAGTCCAAATGAGGAGCTTTGACTCAGGATCCAGCTGGGAACCAATGAGTGGGCTTTATGATTGGGCTTTGCTGCGGGACGCGTGCCAAGGAGTTATCGACGTCTATAGCTTTGAACCACTATGGTAGGAGGTACGAAGGCGGATTCAGGGCCATTATGGCATCGGTAGAACCAAGGGCTACAACCAATGAAGTTGGTCATTGAAATGTTTGGTCATGACTCCATATGTTTAGCTTGGACATCGCAGGGTTTCTACAAGTCGGGATTCGTCGTTGCCTCAGTTTGTCTAGTGTTTCAAAGTGGTAGATATCGTATGCTTTACGCACTGATTGAGAGATGTGAGGATGGTTGCTATGGTTGATTTGGTTGCTATCATTGTGACATGCACACCCCACCCCCATATTCTTACACTATTTATTATGGCACCTTAGACTACTGTACGGTATGTGGTACTAACTCTTTGGTTGCAGGTCCAGGTTCAGGTATGGTTTAGTATACCTGTTATTACTCTGTTTAGATGCTTATCGCTCATACCAGGCTTTATGTCTGACCCAGAGTTTTATGTCTCCTCTTATTACTCTGGGTGCTCACACGAGCAAACTAGAGACAGGTTAACTGGTGATGCATGGGTAGATGATCCGGAGACGAGCAGGAGGCTTCCACGTAATATATATAGTATTCTCCCTGTATTGTTGAAGATCACTGCTTGGGCATTGATGGTGCATCTTCTACTTTAATTTTCTTTTGTTAGAGACAGTAAATTTGGAAAGTTGTAATAAGCTGTATTTGGATTTCCGCTGCTCTGATGTTGACATTGATTATTAGTTATCAGCTTATGCACTGTCTCGCCAATTTTATGTCAAGTATGTTATTATTATATTTTATTCCATGCGCTGTGAGACATTCTAAAGGTTCCTTGATTAGTTCATTCTCTTCTTTCTTTTCTCATGACGACCGTTCCGTGCCAGTTGGACATGTGTACAGCGCACACTTGGAGGAAGTGTCGGTTGGTGCGGGGCGGGCCGTCACACTTGGTATCAGAGTTCTAGGTTGCGTAGTTAACCTAGGGAAGTTATCAGGGAGAGATAATATACGTATACGAGAGAGCGTATTTGTGGTTATTTTGGTTTTCAAAAGCTATATATATACTATTAGTAGTATAAGAATGAAGTCGTACCGCACTAGAACCACTATGGAATCGTTAATCGTTTCCTTTTTCGGATTGACGATGAGCCGAGATACTAGAGGTGCTGGTAGGGGAGCCAATAATGGGGATGCTGCTGACATGAGGACGATGTTTACTGACCTCATGAGAGAGATGCTTAGAGATGTACGGGGGGCAGCTCCCAATGGTGGAAATGGTGGTGGTCCAATAGTGCAGGCGCCAAGAGTTGACTTCGCCAAGCGGAATAAGGATTATACTAGCCTTGGTGGGAAGCCGTTCCACGGAACGGAGTCGGCCACAGATGTTCAGGATTGGTTGGATAGTTGCGAACGTATCTTCGAGGATTTGGGTATCGAGGATGCGATGAAGAGAAAGCTAGCGTCCCATCAGCTGCAAGGGCGGGCAATGAATTGGTGGAATGCTATAAAGGCAGCTACTCCCGAAGATCAGATTACTTGGGAGCAGTTTAAAGCTCGCTTTAGCGAGAAGTTCATTCCAGCTGCTCAGAAGTCAGTGCTGTTTAAGAAATTCTTGGAGCTCAAGCAGAATGGCAGAGCTGTCTCGGAGTACATTGCTGAATTCGACACTTTGTCAAAGTATGGGTTATCTCTTATTGATACTGCCGAGAAGAAGAATGAGAAATTCATAACTGGGTTAGATCAGTACTTAGGGGAAAGGCTTATTAACCACATCGATGAGACGTTTGAGTCGATTGTGGGGAAAAGATTAAGATCAGAGAGTCTCTACCCTAAGCCGAAGACTGAGGTTGCATCCACAGATGAGCCAAAGCCACAAGCAAGTGGTGGAGGCAAGGGTGGTTCCAAGAATAAAAGAAAGCAGAGTCAGACTAAGGATGGCCAGAAGAAAAAGAATAAACAAGATGTTGAGTGCTTCAGCTGTGGTAAGAAGGGCCATTATGCTAGTAATTGTCGGGCCAAGCAAGCGGATAGGAAGTGCTTCAACTGTGGCCAAACGGGACATCACAAGGACAAGTGTCCGCAACCCCCTAAAGAAAAGCAAATGGTGAAAGCATACGCCCTTAATGCTATTCCTTCTTCGTCGAATGCCCCAACTGCGGCGGAGAAGGGAAAGAATGTCGTCATTCAAGGTATGCTTTCTGTTTATGATGTTCCTGTTAGAGTTTTGTTTGATACCGGAGCTTCCAGTTCTTTCATATCTAGTGACCTGGTAGATAGGTTGGGATTGGAGCCCGAGATTGTCGATAGACCTTTAATAGCGACGAACCCGATTGGTGGTTCTACTAGCCTTAGCATGATTTGTCGTAATGTGGTCTTATCGAGTCATGGATGCATGTTTGTTTGTGATTGCTTTGTTTTGGGCTTTACTGGGTTTGGCATTATTTTGGGAGTAGATTGGCTCCGAAGATACGGGGTGGTGGTAGACCGTGAGGGCTTTTTGGTGACAGCTAGAGCGGATGATGGGCGGAGGATAGTGTTTGGTGGTCTACCCAGTGAGGGGGTATTGGCTAGTTTTCTAAACTCCCTCGACATTCCGCATAGTGAGTGTAACACCCCGCCTCCGCTAGGGTCACTCGCAAAGGAATGCACTAGCTTTAGAGGGGCATTATTGGTAACCATGCACAGAAATATCACAAGACAGAACATATATAAATAGCGGAAGTAAAATCAAACTTTCATAACATGAATAAATAAGGTCTAAAGACTTTTACATCAGAGTACATAAAAACCTGTCTTGCAATAGTAAAGAAGCATAAAGACTTTTTAATAAATTATTCCCCAAGTAAAACAGTAAAGTAGCCATAGCCAAGAGAAGTCCAAGCCATCCATGATGACCTTCAAGCAGAAGAAGTCCGAACTAAACAGCATTGTTTCCTCCCTGAAACCTGGGGGGGGGGGGGGAAATGGAAGAAAAGAGGCGAAACAAAACGGGTCAGTCAAAAAGACTGAGTAAGTCCTATCTACTTCCAGTATAAAAACAGGTAAAGGTAACATGACATGCATAAACTGAAAGTAAACATAAGGATAACTACAAGATGGATAAACCAGAGTAGCCGGTTAAACTACTGCGGCAAGGTAAACTAAGGTATCATGAAAAACTACGGTGTCATGATAAATCAAGGTATCACATCGTCAGGTTTCTATCAAGTATACTATCCCAAGGTATCTACCCCGTCTAATATCCCACGATATCTATTATGTATATTTTCCTGGTTCTAACATGTATCTCTGCTCTGCACCTCTCGTACTAGTACCCCAACCTTGTTATGTGTTAACCATGAATGTCCCTTACTCAAAGTCGTGTAATGGTCCATGTCAACCTAATATATCGCATATATAGGTTACTCAACTCGTACGTTTCTTTCCATGTATATAAGTTCAGTCCTTTGCCGTACCTCGTACGGGCTTCCTCATGTCGTATTATCCTTGAAATCGTTTGGACTGTCACCCTTGTTCTAGCTAGGCTCTTCCATATGAATCATCGTTTGAACTACTAGGACTTACGCCACCTAGCACCACTAGGGATTACGCTTGCCTATTGCACGTTTTCGTATTTCGGTTTGGGTTAAACCACCTAGGCCACTAGGGATTACGCTAACCCTCAACCGCGCCATTTTTCCCACGCATTCATCGTGAATCGTTTTTCTATAACTGTGTGCACATGTATCACATCGTGCCATCCGAGTCCTGTCACAGGGCAAACCAAGAAATACAGGAATCGGTCGGGAGCTTTAGATTTATCTGCCGATGCAGATACTAAGGTCTGCTTTTCTACACGTGGCTATGGTCCCACGAGACCCCTCCCTCAACTAGTGAAAGGCAACACAAGAGAAAATCTTGCATGAGAACTACACTCCGGCCAGCCCACATCCTACGGCCTACCTCACCCATAATTAGATAGCAATTATGGTCTGTTGGGTGTTCCCTGCCTTTCCGTACGTACCCGCTTGACTCAAGATGGTAGATGATCGACGAACTTGCTATCTCGGGCACCTTATGTATTCGTCGACTCACTGCTATCCACCCCAGTCTTTAGGTCGCTCGCATAGCAACCAAGGCATATTCTTGGTTCTTCTACCGCAGACTTCACCTCCCGTGAGCCTAGTATAATGACCTGGCAGCTCACAGAGGGATCCCAAGAATATCCTCACGTTCCCCGAAGCTGCTGCTTCGTTACCCAGTTCGTTGGAGCCTTTATCTAAATCAGATAGTCTGCTCCTATACGGATACTTAAATGTTGACCTAACGTATCGGGTTACTCATCTATCTAAGAGATGGTCCAAATTTCCTTCACTAAGAATTATTACTTGGTTTCCCTTAACTAAGGTTTACCACTTTGCCTTATTTCCATAATCCTTGTTAACTATGGTTATTTACCCAATCCTCCGAATTAGGGTTTATCTAATGGGTTAAGTGTCACTTAATTCCATAACTTAGCCCGCCTACAGACCATGTCAAAATTGGCTAAGTATCCAAGTCCAAGACTTAACCCTACAAACCATGTGTCAAGTTGGCTAAGCATATTAAGCAATCCATAACTTAACCTCGTCTAATTATCATTTTAGATTGGTTAATTATATAAATTAACTTGACCTTGTCAAATTACCGAGTCAAATCGGTCAAGCGTATTCAAGTGATTCGTGACTTAGCCTTATCATGTTTTCACGTTAGATTGGTTAAGTATAGGTTAACTTAACCTCATCAATTTAACGAGTTAGATTGGTTAAGTATAGGTCACTTAACCACATCCAATTAACGAGTTAGGTTGGTTAAGTTTAGTTCACTTAACCACATCAAATTAACGAGTTAGATTGGTTATGTTTAGGTCACTTAACCACAAATCTTCATGTATAACGGGTTAAGTATAAGTTGCTTAACCCCATTAAATTATCCCGTTAAGTTGGTTAAGTATTGGTTACTTAACCTCATTGAACTACCAAGTTTAAATTGGTTAAGTGTTTAAATTAACCCCGTCGAATTACCGTGTTTAGATTAGTTAAGTGTGGATTACTTAACCCCATCTAATTACCGTGGTTAGGTTAGTTAAGTCTTAATTACTTAACCTCATCTAATTACCTAGTCGGATTAGTTAAGTGTGAATTACTTAACCCCATCTCCTAATCATCTTGCACGGTTAAGTGTCATTAAGGAAATCAAGCCCGGTCCCACTTAACCTACCCATTCGTGTCATATCGGTTAAGTGTCATTAGTCAAATTTACTTAACCTTATCATGTGGCATTAATTTAATTAATGCGCTCTTAACCTCTCACATTAGACCTTGTTGTGGTTACTAGTTAAGCCGGGCGGGTCCGGGTAGATTTACATCACAACCTAGTCTAACCTCGGGTCTTAAGCGCGACATGACCAACTTCTCACATTGGGTCCTATTGTTTGCAACTACTAGTTAGGCCGGTCGGTTCCGGGTAGTTTTACGTTGCAAACTCAACCCAACCTCGAGTTGGCCACACTCATATTATCTAAGTTCATCATGTTTCCAAAACATGTTACAAGTTTTCGAGCATTTGGGTAGACCTAACTTAATAGGTAAATTCCCAAAGGGTAGACCTAACTTAATAGGTAAATTCCCAAGCTCATGTTTTATGCCTACTTACATGCCAACTTCCATGTTATCTTTCAAGTCATATTTTCAAGTATAAACACATGTCATATTCAAGTTAAGATTTTGCGACATGTTCATGTTTATCTAACTACCCAAAATCGTGTTTTCCCAACGCAAGCAAAGCGAGTCAACATAGTAAGGATACTATGTCACATATTGGTCTCAAAACATGCATGATGCCAAAAAGGGCTTGGCTTTCACATGCATAACATCATAAAGGGATTGGCCATAAACATGCATAGTGTCATAAGGTAATTTGGCCACAAACATACATATTATCAAAAAGGGTTTGGCCATAAACATGCACAACTTAAAAGAGGGTATTGGCCACGAGCATGCATAACCTCATAAAGGGTTTGGCCACAAACTTGCATGTTAGCATAAGGGGTTTGTGTTCATATGCATGCATAAGCCCCAAAATCTTGCCTTAGCCAATGTTTCACAAGTAAAGTGGTTCCTAAAGGTTCATGCTAGCATTTCATGCATAAAGATCCAAACTTGCAAGTTAAACTAGGTTATGCATAGCATGAGAGGCATGATTAAGTCACTCACATGGCCTAAAATCATAAACATGAACACAAGAGGCAAGGTAAGGTTCATATAGGTTCGCATAATCATGTTTAGCCTCATTTTATCCCATGCCAACATTAAAAATACCGTTTTGATCCAAAAGTAGCTAGAACTTACATAGTATGGCAAGAGGGCTAGGAGCATGAATCGTTTTGGCGAAGAAAGGTGGCTCCTTCGATGAAGATCCGTCATGAAACTCGCATAGCAACGTTGATTTGGCCTCTATTTGGTGTAGCAAGCTTGCACCTTTTGATTTGAACCCGATTTGAATGCATAGGCTCTAGGGATTGGAGATGGAGGCCATGATCAAGATTGATTTTGGCAGCACTTAGTTGCTAGGTTTGATTTTTAGGGATTTAGGTTAGGTTTAGGGTCTTTTTATAGAGATTAGGATAGTTTTAGGCCCTAGGATTAGATCTAGGATTAATCTAGGCCACAGAAATCGTCACAGGCCCATCAGACCAGACCAAGACTGCATCCAGGTGCACCAGGCCACAAAACACGGAGTTGTGTTTTTGGACCCAGTCGACACCCAAGTCGACAGCCCTGTCGACTTGGGGTCCAGGGGTGTCGACAACCCTGTCGACTCCCCTGTCGACATGGGCTTTGGCGGGAAAATTCCCGCCTACCCCAAAACTTGAACTTCCTAGGTGATTTTCAAACTTGAAAACCCTGAAAACTTTGACGGATCATAACTTGGTCATACGGACTCCGATTCTCGAAAACTCGGACTCTATTTCGCGTATTTTTCCGAGACGAACGCAATGGCATAGCCTGTTTCACTTGATTCAGAATTTAAAATTAAATTCTGCCTTGATTCTCGTTTTAACATGTTATCGAAAAATACGGGTTGTTACATTCTCCCCACCTTTTAGGATTTCGTCCCCGAAATCTCCAAGTTAGGAAGAACATATCCTACCATCCATCATCCATCTACTCAAAACATCATCCACAAGCAACCATTGTCCTTAGATGATTTCTAATGCTGTATGAATGTGTGCAAAATGTGTGTGTACATGTTCCTTAGCTAATGCTAATGATCAGGCCTGAAAAATCTTTTGAATGCAAAAATATGTTTAGTGCTATGAATCCATTATGTATGCAAATAGTCCTAGTCATATACACTATATGCGTGCACAAACATTCATTCATATGCAACAACCGCATGATGACACATCCAATTTCATCCATAAACAAGTATAAATACTCGTGCATATGCAATATAAAATGTGACCGAGTCGAGCTAGCATCTAATGTGTATACGCGCATCCACAAGCAACCACTTGCAACCACTTGCAACCATATCAATCATAACATGTTTCAAATACATGTTTACACCCATAGGGTTCTACCTAGGATTCCCTGAAACAGGGTCGAGAAGATAAACAAGACAAAACTCCTTATGGGGTTTGTAACAGGAAATAGGACCGAGAGGGTGTCCACAAAAGATAGCCTACAAGTAAGCTCTACAGGTGAACTGAGGATCAAAGATATACTCTTAAAAAGAGACGTGATGCGCGCGTCCAAGCCGTATTTCCATGAGCTTAATTCCATCAAGCCTTGACCGCCTTTGACTTCATGATTTCGTAGCTCCTTGATTCCTATTTCCAAAGTATGAGTCGGAACTCTTTTCACTGTCGCCTCTCATTCCACTTCCCTTTATTCTTTCCCTAGTATACTTGGCTCAACCATATCTACGTACTCATGCCAGCTCTCCAAAATTCACTAGTGAATTCTGGATCTCGCTTTTCCGATGCCAATCCATGTTGCCAAGAGTTCTTACTAGGGTGATTGCCATAACCCATGCATAATCGAAACGAACCATCCGCCTTAGCGGTGAACACCATTCGATCGGGTTTCTAATTTCCAACAAAGGCATCTAGGGATTCTAAATAACTAATCATGACAGAACCCAAAAGGTTACGCGATACTTCAAGGGTATTACCAAAGCAAGCCAAGAGTCTAACTACCCTTCTTCTAAAACCGAGAGTGGCACCCCTTACTGGATAACCACTTCATCCCTAGAATCCATCCACAACTTATAAACATAAGCATTATTTCTAAGCTCAACACTTGATATAGACATTCTCAAATCCAAACAAGCCGTGAGTAAATGGACCGATCTTCCAATAGGACTTGAGACAAAAGCGGGATCCTCTACTACGCTAGTACTAAGGTGCAGAGACTCAACTATCGGAGCGGACTTAAAAGATGCGGTGATCAAAACAAAGTCCCGACAGGATGATAGAGAAGAAAAGCTAAACCTTTAACAAGATCATTACCCTCCTTCTGAGGTACCCTAGAAATGAGAGCATACTATTGCCCTCCCAATGATCTTGTCCATGTCCCATGATACTTAACTATCTATCCCGTTTCACTATGCCAAAGGTACCCTCTCGTCATGGGTTTCATTGTTCATCTTTCTCCCTCCTTTTAGGACTCAGCCATACCAACATGTTGCTTATCCCTGAGCTCGTATCCTTTATCCTTGTTCTTACTATCCTTTCATGCATAACTCTGCAACGGTCTCTCGAGAACCACCTCCATCATACGGGAAACACTTACGCAGCTAGAAAGACTAGTCGTAGTCAAAACCACTGTGACTACAGATGGAGGAAAGAAAGGAAAAGAGATTCAATCAAGGAAACAAGGATAATGCTAATGGCCTTTGGGGAATAGCCTTTTTCTTTTTAAAAGAAATTTTTCTTGAAAAATGCTTCTTTGTAAACGGTTTTTCAAATAATTTTCAGAAGGTCTTTAAAAACTTTTGCCCAGCCTGGTAACCTTCTGCTCTGATACCAAATGCAACACCCCGCCTCCGCTAGGGTCACTCGCAAAGGAATGCACTAGCTTTAGAGGGGCATTATTGGTAACCATGCACAGAAATATCACAAGACAGAACATATATAAATAGCGGAAGTAAAATCAAACTTTCATAACATGAATAAATAAGGTCTAAAGCCTTTTACATCAGAGTACATCAAAACCTGTCTTGCAATAGTAAAGAAGCATAAAGACTTTTAATAAATTATTCCCCAAGTAAAACAGTAAAGTAGCCATAGCCAAGAGAAGTCCAAGCCATCCATGATGACCTTCAAGTAGAAGAAGTCCGAACTAAACAGCATTGTTTCCTCCCTGAAATCTGGGGGGGGGGGGGGAACGGAAGAAAAGAGGCGAAACAAAACGGGTCAGTCAAAAAGACTGAGTAAGTCCTATCTACTTCCAGTATAAAAACAGGTAAAGGTAACATGACATGCATAAACTGAAACTAAACATAAGGATAACTACAAGATGGATAAACCAGAGTAGCCGGTTAAACTACTGCGGCAAGGTAAACTAGGGTATCATGAAAAACTACGGTGTCATGATAAATCAAGGTATCACATCGTCAGGTTTCTATCAAGTATACTATCCCAAGGTATCTACCCCGTCTAATATCCCACGGTATCTATTATGTATATTTTCCTGGTTCTAACATGTATCTCTGCTCTGCACCTCTCGTACTAGTACCCCAACCTTGTTATGTGTTAACCATGAATGTCCCTTACTCAAAGTCGTGTAATGGTCCATGTCAACCTAATATATCGCATATATAGGTTACTCAACTCGTACGTTTCTTTCCATGTATATAAGTTCAGTCCTTTGCCGTACCTCGTACGGGCTTCCTCATGTCGTATTATCCTTGAAATCGTTTGGACTGTCACCATTGTTCTAGCTAGGCTCTTCCATATGAATCATCGTTTGAACTACTAGGACTTACGCCACCTAGCACCACTAGGGATTACGCTTGTCTATTGCACGTTTTCGTATTTCGGTTTGGGTTAAACCACCTAGGCCACTAGGGATTACGCTAACCCTCAACCGCGCCCTTTTTCCCACGCATTCATCGTGAATCGTTTTTCTATAACTGTGTGCACATGTTTCACATCGTGCCATCCGAGTCCTGTAACAGGGCAAACCAAGAAATACAGGACTCGGTCGGGAGCTTTAGATTTATCTACCGATGCAGATACTAAGGTCTGCTTTTCTACACGTGGCTATGGTCCCACGAGACCCCTCCCTCAACTAGTGAAAGGCAACACAAGAGAAAATCTTGCATGAGAACTACACTCCGGCCAGCCCACATCCTACGGCCTACCTCACCCATAATTAGATAGCAATTATGGTCTGTTGGGTGTTCCCTGCCTTTCCGTACGTACCCACTTGACTCAAGATGGTAGATGATCGACGAACTTGCTATCTCGGGCACCTTATGTATTCGTCGACTCACTGCTATCCACCCCAGTCTTTAGGTCGCTCGCATAGCAACCAAGGCATATTCTTGGTTCTTCTACCGCAGACCTCAACCTCTCGTGAGCCTAGTATAATGACCTGGCAGCTCACAGAGGGATCCCAAGAATATCCTCACGTTCCCCGAAGCCGCTGCTTCGTTACCCAGTTCGTTGGAGCCTTTATCTAAATCAGATAGTCTGCTCCTACATGCATACTTAAACGTTGACCTAACGTATCGGGTTACTCATCTATCTAAGAGATGGTCCAAATTTCCTTGACTAAGAATTATTACTTAGTTTCCCTTAACTAAGGTTTACCACTTAGCCTTATTTCCATAATCCTTGTTAACTATGGTTATTTACCCAATCCTCCGAATTAGGGTTTATCTAATGGGTTATGTGTCACTTAAGTCCATAACTTAGCCCGCCTACAGACCATGTCAAAATTGGCTAAGTATCCAAGTCCAAGACTTAACCCTACAAACCATGTGCCAAGTTGGCTAAGCATATTAAGCAATCCATAACTTAACCTCGTCTAATTATCATTTTAGATTGGTTAATTATATAAATTAACTTGACCTTGTCAAATTACCGAGTCAAATCGGTCAAGCGTATTCAAGTGATTCGTGACTTAGCCTTATCATGTTTTCACGTTAGATTGGTTAAGTATAGGTTAACTTAACCTCATCAATTTAACGAGTTAGATTGGTTAAGTATAGGTCACTTAACCACATCCAATTAACGAGTTAGGTTGGTTAAGTTTAGTTCACTTAACCACATCAAATTAATGAGTTAGATTGGTTAAGTTTAGGTCACTTAACCACATCAAATCTTCATGTATAATGGGTTAAGTATAAGTTGCTTAACCCCATTAAATTATCCCGTTAAGTTGGTTAAGTATTGGTTACTTAACCTCATTGAACTACCAAGTTTAAATTGGTTAAGTGTTTAACTTAACCCCGTCGAATTACCGTGTTTAGATTAGTTAAGTGTGGATTACTTAACCCCATCTAATTACCGTGGTTAGGTTAGTTAAGTCTTAATTACTTAACCTCATCTAATTACCTGGTCGGATTAGTTAAGTGTGAATTACTTAACCCCATCTCCTAATCATCTTGCACGGTTAAGTGTCATTAAGGAAATCAAGCCCGGTCCCACTTAACCTACCCATTCGTGTCATATCGGTTAAGTGTCATTAGTCAAATTTACTTAACCTTATCATGTGGCATTAATTTAATTAATGCGCTCTTAACCTCTCACATTAAACCTTGTTGTGGTTACTAGTTAAGCCGGGCGGGTCCGGGTAGATTTACACCACAACCTAGTCTAACCTCGGGTCTTAAGCGCGACATGACCAACTTCTCACATTGGGTCCTATTGTTTGCAACTACTAGTTAGGCCGGTCGGTTCCGGGTAGTTTTACGTTGCAAACTCAACCCAACCTCGAGTTGGCCACACTCATATTATCTAAGTTCATCATGTTTCCAAAACATGTTACAAGTTTTCGAGCATTTGGGTAGACCTAACTTAATAGGTAAATTCCCAAAGGGTAAACCTAACTTAATAGGTAAATTCCCAAGCTCATGTTTTATGCCTACTTACATGCCAACTTCCATGTTATCTTTCAAGTCATATTTTCAAGTATAAACACATGTCATATTCAAGTTAAGATTTTGTGACATGTTCATGTTTATCTAACTACCCAAAATCGTGTTTTCCCAACGCAAGCAAAGCGAGTCAACATAGTAAGGATACTATGTCACATATTGGTCTCAAAACATGCATGATGCCAAAAAGAGCTTGGCTTTCACATGCATAACATCATAAAGGGATTGTCCATAAACATGCATAGTGTCATAAGGTAATTTGGCCACAAACATACATATTATCAAAAAGGGTTTGGCCATAAACATGCACAACTTAAAAGAGGGTATTGGCCACGAGCATGCATAACCTCATAAAGGGTTTGGCCACAAACTTGCATGTTAGCATAAGGGGTTTGTGTTCATATGCATGCATAAGCCCCAAAATCTTGCCTTAGCCAATGTTTCACAAGTAAAGTGGTTCCTAAAGGTTCATGCTAGCATTTCATGCATAAAGATCCAAACTTGCAAGTTAAACTAGGTTATGCATAGCATGAGAGGCATGATTAAGTCACTCACATGGCCTAAAATCATAAACATGAACACAAGAGGCAAGGTAAGGTTCATATAGGTTCGCATAATCATGTTTAGCCTCATTTTATCCCATGCCAACATTAAAAATACCGTTTTGATCCAAAAGTAGCTAGAACTTACATAGTATGGCAAGAGGGGTAGGAGCATGAATCGTTTTGGCAAAGAAATGTGGCTCCTTTGATGAAGATCCGTCATGAAACTCGCATAGCAACGTTGATTTGGCCTCTATTTGGTGTAGCAAGCTTGCACCTTTTGATTTGAACCCGATTTGAATGCATAGGCTCTAGGGATTTGAGATGGAGGCCATGATCAAGATTGATTTTGGCAGCACTTAGTTGCTAGGTTTGATTTTTAGGGATTTAGGTTAGGTTTAGGGTCTTTTTAAAGAGATTAGGATAGTTTTAGGCCCTAGGATTAGATCTAGGATTAATCTAGGCCACAGAAATCGTCACAGGCCCATCAGACCAGACCAAGACTACATCCAGGTGCACCAGGCCACAAAACACGGAGTTGTGTTTTTGGACCCAGTCGACACCCAAGTCGGCAGCCCTGTCGACTTGGGGTCCAGGGGTGTCGACAGCCCTGTCGACTCCCCTGTCGACATGGGCTTTGGCGGGAAAATTCCCGCCTACCCCAAAACATGAACTTCCTAGGTGATTTTCAAACTTGAAAACCCTGAAAACTTTGACGGATCATAACTTGGTCATACGGACTCCGATTCTCAAAAACTCGGACTCTATTTCGCGTATTTTTCCGAAACGAACGCAATGGCATAGCCTGTTTCACTTGATTCAGAATTTAAAATTAAATTCTGCCTTGATTCTCGTTTTAACATGTTATCGAAAAATACGGGTTGTTACAGTGAGTTGTCAGGTTTGCCCGTGGTTGGCCAGTATCCGGATGTTTTCGAAGAAGTGACCGGACTTCCACCACACCGAGAGATTGAGTTCCGTATTGATTTGGTAAAAGATGCCAGACCTATAGTGATGCCACTTCGTCGTATCGCACCAAGAGAGCAGCGGGAGCTCGAGGTGCAAGTCAGCGATCTTTTGAAGAAGGGATTTATCAGAAGGAGTGTTTCTGAATGGAGAGCACCGGTTGTGTTTGCTACCAAGGCGGATGGTTCCCTTCGTTTGTGTGTAGACTACCGCGAGTTGAACAAGGTGACGAGGAAGAATAAGTATCCTCTCCCGCGGATAGATGATTTGTTCGATCAGTTGAGTGGCGCGAGAGTGTTTTCCCAGTTGGATCTCGCGACAGGTTTTCATCAGCTTAGAGTGGAAGCTGAGAGTATAGCTAAAACGGCATTTCGAACGCCGTCTGGATTTTATGAATGGTTGGTTATGCCATTTGGGCTGACTAATGCCCCGGCATATTTTGTGGATCTTAAGAATAGGGTATTCAGAGATCAGTTGAATAAGTCTGTTCTTGTGTTCGTGGATGATATTTTGGTTTACTCTAGGAACGAGGAAGAACACAAGGAACATTTGAGGACAGTGATGGAGGTGTTGAGGAAACACCAATTGAAAGCAAAGTTTTCTAAGTGTCACTTCTGGAGGAAGGAAGTGAGATTCTTGGGCCATGTTGTTTCAGAAAATGGTATCGCCGTGGATCCTGCTAAGGTGGCTACGGTGCAAGATTGGTCTACGCCCAAGAATGCAACAGACGTAAGAAGTTTCTTGGGATTAGCGGGATATTATCGTAAGTTTATCCAAGGCTTCTCCAAGATAGCAGCACCGTTGACTCAGTTGACAAAGAAGAATCAAGCTTTTGTTTGGAACGAAAGGTGCGAGGATGCATTCAAGAGTCTAAAAGAAAAGTTGACAAGTGCACCAGTGTTAGTCATTCCCAAGGGGAGTGAAGAGATGACGGTATATACAGATGCTTGTGGTACCGGACTACGTGCTGTGTTGATGCAGGGTAGTAGGGTTGTAGCTTATGCAAGCAGGCAACTGAAACCGCATGAGAAGAGGTATCCTATCCATGATTTGGAATTGACAGCGATCGTATTCGCATTGAAGATGTGGAGACATTATCTCTTGGGAGAAAGATTCGAGTTGTTTACTGATCATAAGTCGCTGAAGTATCTTTTCTCTCAAAAGGATTTGAATCTTCGTCAGCAGAGGTGGTTAGAGTTCTTAGCTTCCTATGATTTTGACATCGCATACACACCAGGAAAGGGCAATGCGGTGGCTGATGCATTGAGTAGAAGACATGCCAGCTTAGGGCTATGTTCCTTGAATGGAAGCGACTGGAGTTTATCGCGGGGTTTGATTTCAGACCAAAGTGCGAATTG
This sequence comes from Allium sativum, assembly GCA_030737875.1. Taxonomy (NCBI): domain Eukaryota; kingdom Viridiplantae; phylum Streptophyta; class Magnoliopsida; order Asparagales; family Amaryllidaceae; genus Allium; species Allium sativum. The sequence continues at coordinate 1,047,144,859 of CM060924.1, forward strand.
GATCCAGAAATGTTAGCAAGTTTGACGATCAGACCCACTTTGATTGAGCGGATCGGCTCTAGTCAGAGGGACGATCCTAATGTATTGGAAATCTTCTCCAAATTAGAGATGGATATCGATGAGGAGATGAACAAGTATGGGCTTGATCGAGATGGATGCCTTAGAAAGAATGGAAAGCTTGTTGTACCCAATGTCAATGGATTGAGAGATGAAGTGCTTAAAGAATGTCATCACTCAAAGTTGACTATACATCCCGGTGGTAAAAAAATGTATAGAGACATGAAACAGACTTACTACTGGGAAGGAATGAAAAGAGACGTTGGGAAGTTTATATCCAAATGCATGAATTGCCAACTAGTTAAAGCCGAGCAAAAGAAGCCTAGTGGTTTGTTACAGCCATTAGAAATTCCCGAATGGAAATTGGAGCAAGTCTCGATGGATTTCATCGATGGTTTACCAAGGACTAGATCGGGACATGATAGTATTTGGGTGATTGTGGACCGATTGACTTAAAGTGCAAGATTTATACCAGTCAGATCGACCAGAACGGCAGCTAAGTTAGCAGAATTGTATATGAAGTGGGTAGTGAGATTCCATGGAGTACCTAAAAGCATTGTGAGTGACCGAGACCCGTTGTTCACTAGTGGGTTTTGGAAGAGCTTACAAGAAGCTCTAGGGTCAGAGTTACATCTCAGTACCGCATATCATCCTCAGACCGACGGTCAGACGGAGAGGGTGAATCGTATTTTGGAAGATCTCTTGAGAGCATGTATATTGGATTTTGGTGGATCATGGGATGACCATTTGCATCTTGTAGAGTTTGCATATAATAATAGCTACCAATCCAGTATCGGTATGGCTCCATTTGAAGCTTTGTACGGAAGACCGTGTAACTCACCATCATGTTGGATAGAGACTGGCGAGAAGTTTATGCTTGGACCAGATGTGGTGAGGGAAACTTCAGATAAGATCAAGATCATTCAACAACGAATGAAGGCAGCCCAGGATAGGCAGAAAAGTTATGCTGATAAGAGAAGAAGAGACTTAAAATTCTCCGTTGGTGACTTGGTGTTTGTCAAGATCTCTCCGTTGAAGAGCGTAATACGATTTGGCAGGAGAGGCAAGTTGGCACCAAGATTCGTTGGCCCATTCCCTGTTCTTGAACTAGTCGGGAATTTGGCATATAGAATTGACTTACCAGAGAAAATGGCGGGAGTTCACAACGTATTTCATGTTTCCCAACTAAGGAAGTTCGTTCACGACTCAGATATGACTATTTCACCTGATCAGTTAGAGGACTTCGAAGTGGAACCCGAGGCGGTTGGGAACCGCAAGCCGGCCTGTATTGTCGAGCACGACATGAAGCAACTTCGAAGGAAGGCGGTGAAGCTAGTCAAGGTACAGTGGAGCGAGGGCGAGAGTGATTGTACTTGGGAGACAGAAGAGGACATTAGGAAGGCACACCCAGAACTCTTTGCCTGGTAAGATTTTGACTTTGATTTAGTTTTCCGCATGCTAGGATAGGCTTGTTTGCTTGTTTTGCATGTTGATTGTTGTATGTGGTTGTTAGGCATGCGGGATCCTTTGTATGTTTTGGGTTAAGGAATTTCGGGGGCGAAATTTCTTAAGGGGGGAAGAGTGTAACGACCCGCATTCTACGCATCATAGGATCGTAGAATATTTATTTCTGTCACATACGAAGTCGTATGGTCGTGTAACTTTGGGAGACGACTATTGGGGTCATTTCCTATGAGCATGATTTTTCCCGATTTTTAAATGACCATTTTACCCCTAGTTGGCACTGTTTTAGCCATAACTTTTGACTGGAAAGGAATTTTGACCTGAAACCACTTCCATTGGCTCCGAATGATGGTTTCTCTTTCCGTAGAGTGGTCACATTAGTCAAACGGACTCACCGTTTGGGAGATATGGCTGAAACAAGTTTCAGATGGTGAAAAACAGCTTAATTGGGCTTAACCGGGTGATTAGCAGCTAGGCCCACAGGGGAATTTCGGGTTTAGTGGTATAGGAAGACTGATTAGAGTTAGGTTATCACTTTCATTTCAGTTTTGAGCCGCCACAAACCTTCTTGAGACCTTAGTAATGGCTTCCATCCTCTAAAACCACTCCAAAACACATTTTTAGTGAAGATTAAGCCTAAACTACATCAAAGCAAGGCCAAATAGCAACAAAGCAAGGTTGGAGCTGCTGCTATACATAGGAATTCGACCCAAACAGAGAGTATTTCAGATTTGGTGTTTCATTTGTGGCCAAGGTGAGTGATTTGCATAGAATTTACACTAATTACGGTGATTAAGGGTAATTAGTGAAGATTAGCGAATTTATAGGTAAATAAATTCTGGAAAAATTCTTAAAATTCTAAAATAATGTTTTAAGGCTCTGTTAGAAATTTGGGTTAATTTCGATGTGTTTTGCTAATCGTATGCTTAAACATGATTAAGAGGGATTATAGGAAAATGTGAGGTTTTAACCACTTTTGATTCATTTTGGTTCATTTGAATTGTTGTTAGGTGTTTGTGGTTGTTCTTACATGTTGTTATGACTATTTGACATGAATTGTGATTGATTAGAATAGTTAGATTTGTCAAAAACGTCGTCGAACGGCGTAAACAAGTTGCTGGAAAAGTCGCAGAAAGTTGTGCAGGGCTTCGGATCGGATCGGATGGGGGCTCGGATCGGATATGTGAACTAGGCAAGAAACCCGACCCGAACCGGAGTTTGGCACATAGGAGGTTTGGCAAGAAGGAAGGCCATTTGCTTAGAGTTGGAGTGCACAAGGGGATCGGATCGGAAGAATAATTGGAGGCCAGATCGGATCGGCTTGGAGATGCAGGGCTCGGATCGGAAGTAAACATTTGGGAGAACTAGCAAGAGGGAAGGCCACGCGGATCAGATGGCAAGGAGGGATCGGATCGGAATACGTGAAGAAATAAGGGAGCGGATCGGAGCGCTGGAAGGAAGGACACCCGACCCGACCCGGAGGAGGACACCGACCCGACCTGAAGTGGAATACCCGACCCGAACCGAATGGAAAGATGACAAGGAAGGAGGACCGAACCGAACCGACGAGTGTAATGACCACCGAACCGAACCGTATTCTAGGGCTGCTACTGCACGACAACTCTTTTGAAGACCCACTCCAATTCGATCAAAACCCGAGATGCAAAGGAAGTCCAAATGAGGAGCTTTGACTCAGGATCCAGCTGGGAACCAATGAGTGGGCTTTATGATTGGGCTTTGCTGCAGGACGCGTGCCAAGGAGTTATCGACGTCTATAGCTTTGAACCACTATGGTAGGAGGTACGAAGGCAGATTCAGGGCCATTATGGCATCGGTAGAACCAAGGGCTACAACCAATGAAGTGGGTCATTGAAATGTTTGGTCATGACTCCATATGTTTAGCTTGGACATAGCAGGGTTTCTACAAGTCGGGATTCGTCGTTGCCTCAGTTTGTCTAGTGTTTCAAAGTGGTAGATATCGTATGCTTTACGCACTGAGTGAGAGATGTGAGGATGGTTGCTATGGTTGATTTGGTTGCTATCATTGTGACATGCACACCCCACCCCCATATTCTTACACTATTTATTATGGCACCTTAGAGTACTGTACGGTATGTGGTACTAACTCTTTGGTTGCAGGTCCAGGTTCAGGTATGGTTTAGTATACATGTTATTACTCTGTTTAGATGCTTATCGCTCATACCAGGCTTTATGTCTGACCCAGAGTTTTATGTCTCCTCTTATTACTCTGGGTGCTCACACGAGCAGACTAGAGACAGGTTAACTGGTGATGCACGGGTAGATGATCCGGAGACGAGCAGGAGGCTTCCACGTAATATATATAGTATTCTCCCTGTATTGTTGAAGATCACTGCTTGGGCATTGATGGTGCATCTTCTACTTTAATTTTCTTTTGTTAGAGACAGTAAATTTGGAAAGTTGTAATAAGCTGTATTTGGATTTCCGCTGCTCTGATGTTGACATTGATTATTAGTTATCAGCTTATGCACTGTCTCGCCTATTTTATGTCAAGTATGTTATTATTATATTTTATTCCATGCGCTGTGAGACATTCTAAAGGTTCCTTGATTAGTTCATTCTCTTCTTTCTTTTCTCATGACGACCGTTCCGTGCCAGTTGGACATGTGTACAGCGCACACTTGGAGGAAGTGTCGGTTGGTGCAGGGCGGGCCGTCACATAAATCTTAGTGTAATAGAATTTCGGGGTGTTAAATTCTCCTCCACTTAAAAGGATTTCGTCCCCGAAATCTTCAAGTTAGGAAGAATGTATCCTACCATCCAATCACCCATCTACTCAACCATTCACTCACATGCATCCATTGTCCTTAAAAGATTTCTAATGCTTTCATGTTCATATGCATAGTGTGTGTATATGTCTTTATCTACTGTAAAATCAGGCGTTCTACTGATTCAGTCGACCTCCTTAATGCGAGTAATGTCAGGGTCATGCGTCCAACCATGTATGCAAGCATCCCTAGTTATGTAAATACTATATGCGTCATCCATATGAAACACCGATATGATAACATATCAAGTCCAATTTACAAACAAATACATATTTGTAAATGCAATATGAAAGCATCTGAACTGATCTAGTGCCTAATACGTATGCATCCACGAGCAACCATTAGAAACCACTTGCAACCATCAACCATAACATGTTTCAAATACTTGTTTACATCCATTGGCTTCTACCTAAGGATCGAAGATACGACCTAGGTGATATACTTTGGAAAGAGAGAAACATTTATGTGTAAAGCTCCTAAAACAAAGAAATCCTGGATGCACCCTCAAGGAAAAGGGTATGATGCTAGTATCTAGCCTTCTTGAGCTTTACTCCACTATATCTTAACTAATTTTACTTCACAATTGTGAAGTTCCGGATCACCATTTCCAAAATAAACAGATGTCAATCACGGTACCAGGTATACGTATTAAGATGATTAGAGGTTTCCCTCTTATCCGCCGTGCCATAACTATAAGAGTCGAAAGGTCACTACGTGCTCCTTGGAGTGCCTGCCACAACTATTCATCTCTCACACAAACCATCCAAACCGAACTCGACATTCATCAAGTCCAAGCCCCAAAGGCCTAAACAATATCTGACAAGCACCCAAGAAATATCTCCCCCGAATTTAGACGATCTACGTGAGATGATATAAGCAAACTCGATAGCTATTCTCAAATCCCTACTAACCAAAAATAAACTGGTCGGACCACCAATTGGATTTGAGACTCTAGTGGGATCTTTCTACTATACAAGTACTATGGTGCAGAGACCCAACTATGGAAGTGGATATGAACAAATGAGAAGCGCTAGAACCTAAAGAAATAGTACAAACAGATAACTAGGCTCTTCCAACCAGACTACCTTTCTCCTAGGTATGCTTGGTGGCGAAAGCATGTACTGGTCCTTCTGAAAATCTCGTCCTCGTTCTTGCCCTTGTCCTTAAGTATATGCCCTATCATACCCTAATAAAGATACTTCCTCTTGTCTTAGGTTTTATAATTTCTTCCTCCTTCGTGTGCTAAGTCTACATCCATGAATTCCTCATCCTAGGGTTATGCTCCTTTGCCAAACTCCTCATCCCCTTCCGTGTGTAGTCATGTTGACAAATCATTCGAAAACTGCCTCCATCGTCCGGAAAACCCTATAAACTTCGAAAGAAAACTGCCCGTAGATGAAACAACTACGGCTATGGATGGAAGCCGGGCACTAGTTTTCCCTTCGGTGAGGTTACCTCCCAGAAAGCCAAGAGCCCCGGAGACTCAAGAAAGAAGGAGACAAGAATTTAAACAGAGGAAGAGAAGATAGTGCGTATGGCTTTGGGGAATATGTCTTTAAAACAAATCTTTTCTCTTGAAAATGCTTCTTTAAAAACCGTTGTGAAAATAATTTTTCAAATCCTTTATCTGATCTGGTAACCTTCAGCTCTGATACCACGTGTAACACCCCACATCCGTTAGTGTCACTCACAAAGGGAATGCACTAAGTTTGGTGGAGCATTTAGGGTAAAAGATGCAGATAAATTACAAGACAGACAGAAATTAAACAACGGAAAATAAAGCTTTGCTTTATGGATAAAATAGTTTGTACAATGGTTTCTTTACAATATCAGAGTATCATCTGCCTTACAAAATAAAGAAGCATAGAAACAACATTTATATTCCCCGATTTTAGCAAGAGCCAGCCATAGCATCTGAAAAGAGAATCCAAGCAAACTTCGACAAATCTTCAAGCTGGGAAAGAGTGGCAGTCCAACTTAACCAGAGCTAAATTATTCCCTCCTTTACTACTTGGGGGGGGGGAGAACGGAAGAAAAGAAGACGAAAGAAAAACAGAGTCATACATAAAGCCTGAGTAAGTTCAGTAACTTCTAGCATGTGAACATCGAAAAACAAAACGACATTAATTAACTGAATACAAGATTACACCATGGCGATAGGGTCAACAAGATTGACAAGGTAATCACAAGATATGCTAAGATAAGATAACTGGATACGCTCTAATACTTTCGCCGCTTCGCCATTTCCTTGTTATACTGGTTCCTTTTTCTCTGCACCGCCTATCTAGTGTCCCAGCTAGTAACGATAACGTGATCCCAATCCCTGTATTTTCCATTGCCTTCCGGCATACATTCATTATTTATTACCTAGATTGAATCTAGGGTTTTCTATCAAGTGCTTTCTAGATTTAACTAGAGTTTACGCTATCTCATGAACGCTTCTCGGATTCAGGATTTATGCCACCTAGTCCAACTAGGGATTATGCTACCTGTCGAACGATGCCCCCAAGTCTAGGACACACTACCTAGAGTGGTATATGTTCCTATACTTCCCCACGCATGTATTGCGAATCGTTATCACTTGTCTAGATGCACATGTCCTGTAATGTGCGGTCCGAGTCCTGTGACAGGGCAAATCAAGGAATACAGAACTCAGTCGGGAGCTTTCAGATATCTGCCGATGCAGATGCTAAGGTATGTTTTTATTCCAGTGGCTATGGTCCCACTTGACCCCTCCCTCAACTAATGAAAGGCACACCTTGTAAAATGAGAACTATGCGCCGGCCCTCGGTGCCCTACTATCCTATGGCCATCCTCACCCATAACTAGATAGGAAGTATATACTCTTTTGGAGTTCTCCGCCTTTCCGCCTCACGTATCTCGATTGACTCAAGATGGATGGTAGACGACGAGTTGCTATCACAGGGCTACCGTTTTCTCGCCGAATCACGCCGGTCCATCCTGGTCTTTAGGTTGCCATGTATTGCAACCAAGGCATAACACTGGTTCTTCTACGCAGACCTTAACCTCTGTGAGCCCAGGAGGATCATCTGCAGCCTCACAGAGGGATACCAAGAGTACCCTCACGTCCCCTCGAAGCCTCGGGCTTTGTAACCCAATTCGTTGGAGCCTTCTTTCTATTCAGATGGACATTCGCTCCTTCCTGCGTTATACTAAGAATTACTACTTAGTTCTACTAACTAAGATTTACCACTTAGTTTCCAGAATCGTTGTTTTCTTAACTAAGGTTTACTACTTAGTTCCCTTCCCCGTCAATTTGGATTGGTTAAGTGTCATTAGTCAATTCAAGCCAACTTAACCCTCTTCATTCATCATGTTATATTGGTTAAGTGTTATCAGTAATTCATGTTGACTTAACCCTACCACAAACCAAGTTATATTGGTTAAGTATTTATTACTTAACCCTACCCATTTACCCTGTGTTGGTTAAGTGTTCCTTTTTAACTTAACCTTGCCCGTCTGTTTTAACTAACATGTTATTATTAATGGTTAAGTATTATCCCTTCATGTTTTAGACTTAACCCCATTCCTTTATCACAACCTGATGGTTAAGTATTCAAGTTTACTTAACCCTACGGTCTAACCCAGCTAATATATCAAAATTGGCCAAGTGTATTAGATTTTACTTAACCCCAACCTCTAGTCTAGTTAACATATTAATTAGGCTAAGTGTATTAACTTTACTTAACCCCTACAAGTCTAGTTTTGCTACCTTGAGTTTGGTTAAGTGTCTCTATGGACTTAGCCCTCCCATTCTAGCTTAACTGTGTTAAGTTGGTTAAGTGTTCCTATGGACTTAACCCTCCCATTCTAGCTTAACTGTGTTAAGTGTCATTCTGAACCAAACCCCACCCATCAGTTTTGTTATCATGTTGAACCGGTTAAGTGTCTTAGTTAACTTAACCCTTCCATTCTTGTTCTAGTTTTAACTAAATAAATTAAAGTCGTGACCACTCACATTAGACAGATATTGTTGCGAATACTGGATGTGTCGGTTGGTTCCGGGCAGGTTTACATCACAACTCAGTCTAACCTCGGGTTAGGCATATTCGTGTTTTCTATGTTCAAAGGGTTTCAATTTATTTTCAAATCAAGTTTTGAAAGTAACCATGCCGTTCGTCGGATCAGTTAGGGATAGCCAGGGAGAGCAGGAAACTTGTATTTTCCAAACTCAAGCCTAGACACTATCCTCTTTGTCACCCTAGAAATTTCCGGTGTGTCATTAAAAGAGATGTCATTAATAAACCTTTAATTTTGTCTAAATTTACATTTCCTCTTTTAGGACAAATTATATAAGTAAATTAATCCTAATTTAATTATTTCCCAATTACTCTTTTAATGTAAATTGTCAACATTTATTCTTATGGCCCATTTCCCATTCTAAATCATATTTATGCTTTTTGGTATGGGGACTATACCAAATTAAGTGTCACTAACCATGATTTTACTAAACCTGCCAATTACTCCCAATTATGGCCAATTTCACATTTATGCCAATATACTTACCGTGCCAAATTAGCTAACCCATTTCTGATTAAACATTCTAATTCTAGACTTATTACTCTAGTTCACTATTAATGTAAATGCTAGATTTACATGTCAATACTAGATTCAAATTACACATCTTATAATTCATGTCAAATTTATCCAATTTGCATTTCTATGAACATGCCATAATACATGTTCCCAATTTATGCCAATTCCCAAGTTAAACTATGTTTTTAGTAAATTTCATATTTTGCCCAAACCGCATTCCCACCGTTCGTATAATCGTGATTCATTCTAGATTATAAATAAAGCTAGGTTCGTAGAAAATAGGGAATGAACCAAAGATGCTATGCAAAGGATAGACATACTAACTGGCATAAAAAGGGTTGAATAACGACGCCGGTTCAAGAACATGGGTAGACCTAAATTAATAGGTAAATTCCCAAGGTCTGAAACCAAAGAAAACCAAGAATAGACTGAATAGAGACGTAGGTTCAAGAACATGGGTAGACCTAACTTAATAGGTAAATTCCCAAGTTCTAAAACCAAAGATAACCAAGAATAGACAGAATAGATAATCGGGTTTAGACCCAATTTCATAGTCACAAAACTTAAGCAATGCTTTCCTAGTCATGAATCACAGGTGTTTAATCACAGATGTCCTTGTTATGTCATAGGCAATAGTTTATATTTCCTAATCAAAGGCATAGGCTTATTCAAGGAAAAAATCCTCATAGTCACAGTCACAGTCATAGGCAATGTTCATAGTCATAGGAAATGTTCATGGTCATAGGCAATGTCCATTGTCATAGGCATATGGTTTTAAGGTCGATAGTTTCATAGTCACGGTCTTATTTGTCCTCGAACCATAACAGTTCTTAGTTAGGTTCAAGAGTATAGGCAGTGATTCGAATAGAGAGAGAGATTTGGCATATTCTTTTATTCCTTTAATTTCATGTAACGAACAGAGAAAAACGTTCAAATCTAGAAATAACCGACTTACAGAGATTAGATTAGAATAGAAAGATGGCGTTGCTATGATTCGTAGAAAAATAGTTGTTGTAGTCGTTCGAATCTTCACTTAAATTCTATCTTGAATCACCTCTTTAAAAGTCTTTGAGTAGCACCTCCTCGTCTTTATTTATTTTAAATATATATTATTTATTTATATATTTTCTCAGAGGCAGCATAAGGATAGAAAAGAATTGTGAATAGAGAAGAAGACCAGGGCTGTTTATATAGTGTTAGGCGGACGAACCTGGTCAGAAAGCGTGACCAAATACATCAGAACGAACCAGAGCAGAAAGCTGGAAAAACAGGGGTGTCGACCCCAAGGTCGACTACCCAGTCGACCTGGGTAGCCCAGGTCGACTACCCAGTCAACCTGGGTGTCTTGGGCGGGAAAATTCCCGCCCTGGCCAATCCGGCCCGATTTTGAAATTTGAATTTCGCTGAATCTTCCGGAGGCCATATCTTCCTCATACGGACTCCGATTTACGCAAACTCGGACTCGTTTTCATGTAGAATTCCAAGATGAACGCAATGCGCAGCCCGTTTCCCTTGATTTTGAATTTAACTTTTAATTCTGCCTTGATTTGTGAAACTTAGTGTAACAGAATTTCGGGGTGTTACATTCTCCCCCACTTAAAAGGATTTCGTCCCCGAAATTTTCAAGTTAGGAAGAATGTGTCCTACCATCCAATCATCCATCTACTCAACCATTCACTCACATGCATCCATTGTCCTTAAAAGAATTCTAATGCTTTCATGTTCATATGCATAGTGTGTGTATATGTCTTTATCTACTGTAAAATCAGGCGGTCTACTGATTCAGTCGACCTCCTTAATGCGAGTCATGTCAGTGTCATGCGTCCAACCATGTATGCAAGCATCCCTAGTTATGAAAATACTATATGCGTGCACGGCCATTCATCCATATGCAACACCCATATGATAACATATCAAGTCCAATTTACAAACAAATACATATCTATAAATGCAATATGAAAGCATCCGAACTGATCTAGTGCCTAATACGTATGCATCCACGAGCAACCATTAGCAACCACTTGCAACCATCAACCATAACATGTTTCAAATACATGTTTACATCCATTAGCTTCTACCTAAGGATCAAAGATACGACCTAGGTGATATACTTTGGAAAGAGAGAAACAATTATGCGTAAAGCTCCTAAAACAAAGAAATCCAGGATGCACCCTCAAGGAAAAGGGTATGATGCTAGTATCTATCCTTCTTGAGCTTTACTCCACTGTGTCTTAACTAATTTAACTTCACAATTGTGAAGTTCCGGATCTCCATTTCAAAAATAAACAGATGTCAATCACGGTACCAGGTATACGTACTAAGATGATTAGATGTTTCCCTCTTATCCGCCGTGCCATAACTATAAGAGTCGAAAGGTCACTACGTGCTCTTTGGAGTGCCTGCCACAACTATTCATCTCTCATGCAAACCATCCAAACCGAACTCGACATTCCTCAAGTACAAGCCCCAAAGGCCTAAACCAATATCAGACAAGCACCCAAGGAATATCTCCCCCGAATTTAGACGATCTACGTGAGATGATATAAGCAAACTCGATAGCTATTCTCAAATCCCTACTAACCAAAAATAAACTGGTCGGACCACCAATTGGATTTGAGACTCTAGTGGGATCTTTCTACTATACAAGTACTATGGTGCAAAGACCCAACTATGGAAGTGGATATGAACAAATGAGAAGCGCTAGAACCTAAGGAAATAGTACGAACAGAAAACTAGGCTCTTCTAACCGGACTACCTTTCTCCTAGGTATGCTTGGTGGCTAATGCATGTATTGGTCCTTCTGAAAATCTCGTCCTCGTTCTTGCCCTTGTCCTTAAGTATATGCCCTATCATACCCTAGTAAAGATACTTCCTCTTGTCTTAGGTTTTATAATTTCTTCCTCCTTCGTGTGCTTAAGTCTACATCCATGAATTCCTCATCCTAGGGTTATGCTCCTTAGCCAAACTCCTCATCCCCTTCCGTGTGTAGTCATGTTGATAAATCTCTCGAAAACTGCCACCATTGTCCGTAAAACCCTATAAGCTTCGAAAGAAAACTGCCCGTAGATGAAACAACTACGGCTATGGATGGAAGCCGAGCACTACTTTGCCCTTCGGTGAGGTTACCTCCCAGAAAGCCAGGAGCCCCAGAGACTCAAGAAAGAAGGAGACAAGAATTTAAACAAAGGAAGAGAAGATAGTGCGTATGGCTTTGGGGAATATGTCTTTAAAACAAATCTTTTCTCTTGAAAATGCTTCTTTAAAAACCATTTTGAAAATAATTTTTCAAATCCTTTATCTTATCTGGTAAACTTCAGCTCTGATACCACGTGTAACACCCTACATCCGTTAGTGTCACTCACAAAGGGAATGCACTAAGTTCTGTGGAGCATTTAGGGTAAAAGATGCAGATAAATTACAAGACAAACAGAAATTAAAAAGCAGAAAATAAAGCTTTGCTTTATTGATAAAATAGTTTGTACAATGGTTTCTTTACAATATCAGAGTATCATCTGTCTTACAAAATAAAGAAGCATAAAAACAAGATTTATATTCCCCGATTTTAGCAAGAGCCAGCCATGGCATCTGAAAAGAGAAATCAAGCAAACTTCGACAAATCTTCAAGCTGGGAAAGAGTGGCAGTCCAACTTAACCAGAGCTAAACTATTCCCTCCTTTACTACCTGGGGGGGGGGGGACTGGAAGAAAAGAAGACGAAAGAAAAACAGAGTCAGACATAAAGCCTGAGTAAGTTCAGTAACTTCTAGCATGTGAACATGGAAAAACAAAACGACATGAATTAACTGAATACAAGATTACACCATGACGATAGGGTCAACAAGATTAGACAAGGTAATCACAAGATATGGTAAGATAAGATAACTGGATACGCTCTAATACTTTCGTCGCTTCTCTATTTCCTTGTTATACTAGTTTCTATATCTCTGCACCGCCTATCTAGTGTCCTAACTAGTAACGATAACGTGATACCAATCCCTGTATTTTCCATTGCCTTCCGGCATACATTCATTATTTATTACCTAGATCGAATCTAGGGTTTTCTATCAAGTGCTTTCTAGATTTAACTATAGTTTACGCTATCTGCTGAACGCTTCTCGGATTCAGGATTTATGCCACCTAGTCCAACTAGGGATTATGCTACCTGTCGAACGATGCCCCCAAGTCTAGGACACACTACCTAGAGTGGTATATGTTCCTATACTTCCCCACGCATGTATCGCGAATCGTTATCGCTTGTCTAGATGCACATGTCCTTTAATATATGGTACGAGTCCTGTGACAGGGAAAATCAAGGAATACAGAACTCGGTCGGGAGCTTTCAGATATCTGCCGATGCAGATGCTAAGGTATGTTTTTATTCCAGTGGCTATGGTCCCACTTGACCCCTCCCTCAACTAATGAAAGGCACACCTTGTAAAATGAGAACTATGCGCCGGCCCCCGGTGCATTACTATCATATGGCCATCCTTACCCATAACTAGATAGCAAGTATATGGTCTTTTGGAGTTCTCCGCCTTTCCGCTTCATGTATCTCGATTGACTCAAGATGGATGGTAGACAAAGAGTTGCTATCACAGGGCTACCGTTTTCTCGCCGAATCACGCCAGTCCATCCTGGTCTTTAGGTTGCCATGTATTGCAACCAAGGCATACCCCTGGTTCTTCTACGCAGACCTTAACCTCTGTGAGCCTAGGAGGATCATCTGCAGCCTAACAGAGGGATACCAAGAGTACCCTCACGTCCCCTCGAAGCCTCGGGCTTCGTAACCCAATTCGTTGGAGCATTCTTTCTATTCAGACAGACATTCACTCCTTCCCGTGTTATACTAAGAATTACTACTTAGTTCTACTAACTAAGATTTACCACTTAGTTTCCAGAATCATTGTTTTCTTAACTAAGGTTTACAACTTAGTTCCCTTCCCCGTCAGTTTGGATTGGTTAAGTGTCAATAGTCAATTCAAGCCAACTTAACCCTCTTCATTCATCCTGTTATACTGGTTAAGTGTTATCAGTAATTCATGTTGACTTAACCCTACCACAAACCAAGTTATATTGGTTAAGTATTTATTACTTAACCCTACCAATTTACCCTGTGTTGGTTAAGTGTTCCTTTTTAACTTATCCTTGCCCGTCTATTTTAACTAACATGTTATTATTAATGGTTAAGTATTATGCCTTCATGTTTTAGACTTAACCCCATACCTTTATCACAACCTGATGGTTAAGTGTTCAAGTTTACTTAACCCTACGGTCTAACCCAGCTAACATATCAAAATTGGCCAAGTGTATTAGATTTTACTTATCTCCAACCTCTAGTCTAGTTAACATATTAATTTGGCTAAGTGTATTAACTTTACTTAACCCCTACAAGTCTCGTTTTGCTACCCTGAGTTTGGTTAAGTGTCTCTATGGACTTAGCCCTCCCATTCTAGCTTAACTGTGTTAAGTTGGTTAAGTGTTCCTATGGACTTAACCCTCCCATTCTAGCTTGACTATGTTAAGTGTCATTCTGAACCTAACCCCACCCATCAGTTTAGTTATCATGTTGAACCGATTAAATGTCTTAGTTAACTTAACCCTACCATTCATGTTCTAGCTTTAACTAAATAAATTAAAGCCACGACCGCTCACATTAGATAGATATTGTTGCGAATACTGGATGTGCCGGTTGGTTCCGGGCAGGTTCACATCGCAACTCAGTCTAACCTCGGGTTAGGCATATTCGTGTTTTCTAAGTTCAAAGGGTTTCAAATTATTTTCAAATCAAGTTTTGAAAGTAACCATCCCATTCGTCGGATCAGTTAGGGATAGCCAGGGAGAGCAGGAAACTTGTATTTTCCAAACTCAAGCCTAGACACTATCCTCTTTATCACCCTAGAAATTTCCGGTGTGTCATTAAAAGAGATGTCGTTAATAAACCTTTATTTTTTTTTAAATTTACATTTCCTCTTTTAGAACAAATTATATAAGTAAATTAATCCTAATTTACTTATTTCCCAATTACTCTTTTAATGTAAATTGTCAACATCTATTCTTATGGCCCATTTCCCCTTCTAAATCATATTTATGCTTTTTGGTATGTGGACTATACCAAATTAAGTGTCACTAACCATGATTTTGCTGAACCTACCAATTACTCCCAATTATGGCTAATTTCACATTTATGCCAATATACTTACCGTGCCAAATTAGCTAATCCAATTCCGATTCAACATTCTAATTCTAAACTTATTACTCTAGTTCACTATTCATGTAAATGCTAGATTTACATGTCAATACTAGATTCAAATTACACATCTTATAATTCATGTCAAATTTATCCAATTTGCATTTCTATGAACATGCCATAATACATGTTCCCAATTTATGCCAATTCCCAAGTTAAACTATGTTTTTAGTAAATTTCATATTTTGCCCAAACCGCATTCCCACCGTTCCTATAATCGTGATTCATTCTAGATTATAAATAAAGCTAGGTTCGTAGAAAATAGGGAATGAACCAAAGATGCTATGCAAAGGATAGACATACTAACTGGCATAAAAAGGGTTGAATAACGACGTCGGTTCAAGAACATGGGTAGACCTAAATTAATAGGTAAATTCCCAAGGTCTAAAACCAAAGAAAACCAAGAATAGACTGAATAGAGGCGTAGGTTCAAGAACATGGGTAGACCTAACTTAATAGGTAAATTCCCAAGGTCTAAAACCAAAGATAACCAAGAATAGACAGAATAGATGATTGGGTTTAGAACCAATTTCATAGTCACAAAACTTAAGCAATGCTTTCCTAGTCATGAATCACAGGTGTTTAATCACAGATGTCCTTGTTATGTCATAGGCAATAGTTTATATTTCCTAATCAAAGGCATAGGCTTAGTCAAGAGAAAATTCTTCATAGTCACAGTCACAGTCATAGGCAATGTTCATAGTCATAGGCAATGTCCATGGTCATAGGCAATGTTCATAGTAATAGGCATATGGTTTTAAGGTCCATAGTTTCATAGTCATGGTCTTATTTGTCCTCGAACCATAACAGTTCTTAGTTAGGTTCAAGAGTATAGGCACTGATTCGAATAGAGAGAGAGAGATTTGGCATATTCTTTTATTCCTTTAATTTCATGTAACGAACAGAAAAAAACGTTCAAATCTAGAAATAACTGACTTACAGAGATTAGATTAGAATAGAAAGATGGCGTTGCTATGATTCGTAGAAAAACAGTCGTTGCATTCGTTCGAATCTTCACTTAAATTCTAGCTTGAATCACCCCTTTAAAAGTCTTTGAGTGGCACCTCCTCGTCTTGATTTATTTTATATATATATATATTATTTATTTATATATTTTCTCAGAGGCAACATAAGGATAGAAAAGAATTGTGAATAGAGAAGAAGGCCAGGGCTATTTATATAGTGTTAGGCGGACGAACCTGGTCAGAAAGCGTGACCAAATACATCAGAACGAACCAGAGCAGAAAGCAGGAAAAACAGGGGGGGTCGACCCCCAGGTCGACTATGTAGTCGACCTGAGTGCCCCAGGTCGACTACCCATTCGACCTGGGTAGCCCAGGTCGACTACCCAGTCGACCTGGGTGTCTTGGGCGGGAAAATTCCCGCCCTGGCCAATCCAACACGATTTTGAAATTTGAATTTCACTGAATCTTCCGAAGGCCATATCTTCCTCATATGGACTCCGATTTACGCAAACACGGACTCGTTTTCATGCAGAATTCCGAGACGAACGCAATGGCGCATCCCGTTTCCCTTGAATTTGAGTTTAACTTTTAATTCTGCCTTGATTTGTGAATCTTAGTGTAAAGAATTTCGGGGTGTTACAACTATTGTAAGAAGAACTATACCGATATTACAACGGTAAGAAATGACAGTCGTATGCACAGTATTATTAGAGAACATCACATATGAAGTGATGATAATTTGGCAGATCCTTTGACGAAAGGACTGACCAGAAAGAAAGTCCTTAATAATTCTAAAAGAATGGGACTATTGCCCTTAGATTGTTGAGTCATGCACAATGGTAACCCGACCTAAATGACTGGAGATCCCAAGAAATAGGTTCAATGGGTAAAAACAAGTTGTGTAGTGATAGTAGTTGAACATGCTATTTAATAAACCAAGAAGCATGTATTCCTGAAGTGATTAGAGGATGAGTTGATAATAACTCTTAATGAGATCTATACTCTATTTGGAGTGGCGTACCTACCTTCAGGAGTACTCTTGATAGACTCATTTAAGTGAATGTGGAAATGTGGCCGTTTCCTATTGAGTTTTGGGCAAAACCTCTAGAGAGTTCACTAAACCGGGATAGACGTGCATGGCCATAAATGCACGGTCTTATTTGATTGCACTATAGAAAAGAATGTGTGTGGTTTGATGTCAGGAATAGAGTTCAAGACTACGTGTCACTCTAGTAAAAACTGAATCTTATTCACTATGCAAAGGTTCAAGTCGGATGACACCTTTGTTTACGCACAGTCTTATGTTTCTAGAAAACTGCTCGATAATATTTTAACAATTCAAGTGAGGGATTGTTGGAAATATTGGGTGAATTATTAAAATATTGAGATAAGTGTATGAATGGCTGCTCTATTGAATAGTCCCATATCATGGGATTATATGGAAGAGGCAAGTATTTATGCTTGTTTCTAAGAAATCATGTTGGGGCCTTGGGCTCCCAATACATGCTTTGTTGTGAGGAGGGAGGCCATGCATCATGACCACCAGACACGCGCGCGCGACCGACTGACCCGACCCGACCAGGCCCGACCCGGTTCGGTTCGGTTCGGTTCGGTTCGGTTCGTGCTCGGGCTTGGGCTTGGCTTTGTGGTGTAAACACTTATATTTTTGGGCCAGAAAACACTCATTTTTCGAACTATGTTTTTAAATAAGAAAATATTTCTGAGCCGAATTTTATTTTGAAGCGGTAAACTATTGACCCGGTATTTTAGTAAAACTGCGCAATATTATCGTTTAGCCCTAATCCCCATCTATATATTATCTTCAGTTGTAGACGGAAATAGATAACTTACCTCCGCCATTAAAATTATAGTCCATAAATTTTCGAACAGTGATTTTAATTTCGAAAGTGCAAATTTTCACTGATTTGTAGTGCAAAGAAAATCAGTTTTTAATTCCAGAGGCTGTTTTATCCTAGCGGCGGCGGCGAAAGTACGAACTGGTTTTGCACCACCAGTTAGATCGCCGAAGAGTCCTCAAGAAAGCGACCTAGTCCACGACGCAACCATTGTTTCCCAACACATATGGTATATCATAATTTTATTTTACCTCTTGTTGTAATTGTATGCTTGGTCGCATGGTAAACACAAAGTGGTTAGGGTCGACCCTGGTCGCCGTCATCCTTGTGATGACCGCCCATAACACCCGCACTAAACATTAGGAATAATGCGTTGAAGGGTGTGTCAAGCATCTATGGATGATCATCAGAGTAGATAAACAACATCGAAACTTGTTGTTGAACTCACACCGCTTGGATAAAATATAATAGAACATATACAACAGGTAATAGTAATGAGGCATCATATAACAAACATTTGAAAACTTTCTCAACATCTTGAAAGGTTATCCAACTGATACCAAAGTTTGTATATAAGTCCTCACTACAACACTCATAGAGCACTCTATAGTGGAAATAGAAATACTAGATAGTAATAAAACTGGTACATCAGCCTCCTGCTCGTCTCCGCACACCAGCATCGTCCTCACTAATCACCTGTAACCTGCTACTTAGTGTGCCCATCCACAACCGG
Organism: Allium sativum; assembly: GCA_030737875.1. Lineage (NCBI taxonomy): Eukaryota > Viridiplantae > Streptophyta > Magnoliopsida > Asparagales > Amaryllidaceae > Allium > Allium sativum. Next base: position 1,047,163,544 of record CM060924.1, read on the forward strand.
ATGAACAAACCAAGGTAGTAAGAGGAGACATAAAACCTTGAGTCAGACAACAGTCTTAGTAAGCAATAAAACATCTAACAAACTTCAATAATAATGTATATGAGAAGGGATAGATAAACATACTAATCTATCCACAACACAAGAGAAGAACTCAACCCTATCTTCCCCACATCGGATAGTGGTAGACTTTACAATAAACAACTCAACTATTCATCCATGAAAACAGAACACTCATTCAATCATGGTAATGCACTCATAACATCGAAATTATATATATCTCTTGTAAACCATCCTAATCGAATTCAACATCCCTCAAGCACAAGCCCTAGAGGCCTAAACCAATATCAGACAAGCACCCAAGGAACATCTCCTTCGACGTTGGACAATCTACATGAGACGGTACAAATAGAGCTACTAATCATCCATGACTGACTCTGGCTATCACCACCAATCCTGCTTCGAAACCATCGTTAATTGTATGACGGCCAAACTTTCCATATGTCAAGGGCTAATGGTAAACCCAGTTCTAGCATAAACTAAACACGCCTTTCAACGATACGTATGTATATCCAATCTTGACAACTAGGCCTTTCAACGATACCCAAGGTACTCAACCTACAATCGGTCTTCTGGGTGCCGCCATCGTACCCCTGCTTTGAGCCTACCAGAACATACGACAAAGATAATCTCTCAGTCTTCTCATCACTAGTCATCCAACTTGACGATTTTTCATAGCTCAAGCAACCTTCTCGAGCAATCCATTTTTCACCAACTCACAACCTTTGAGTAGTCACCTCATTCGTTGTTCTACACTGATCAACGAGCACCTTTTAACACATCGAACCTTCCTCCTTGAATTCACTTTGAAGTTACACCACTACTGCGCTGCGGCACGGGTTCGGGTCAAAGTACCTTTCTCTCAGATCTGGGTCGTACCCGAAATATATAAATTTTCAGAAATTTGCCTCGTGCGACCGACCCTTCACACTGCTCGACCGACCAAAGCGACCGGCCCTTCACACTGGTAGAACCAACCAAAGCGATCGACCCTTCATACCAATAGAACCAACCAGAGCAACCGACCCTCCCAACTTGGAGCCACCGTCCCATCACTTTGCCACTTCCAGGCTTCACGATTGACCCGATAGGAGCGACCGACCCCTTTACTCAACGATTGGCTCGCTCGTCCGAACCATTTTTTCTCCAGGCTTGCTCGTCCACTTTCCTTACACCCAGCTTGCTCGACCGACCAACTCTCTAGCTCACTCGAGCCTTCTTTTTGTCTTGTTTCCCAAGAAATCACACCTTGGGGCGAACGACCCACTACGTGCGACCCAAAACTTGCACTTCACAATTTCTACTCCGATTTCCACCAAAACTTCGCAAACGATGGATTCGACTAAATCAACTCATCCAATACATCCAAAACAATCATATGCATGTTATGAAACAAATAGCATCACGAAAATGACAATTATCATCAAATTATGCAAATTTTACCAAAACCATAATAAATGAACGTATGATCTAAATTGTGGATCTAACTTGCATAATCATATGAAATAGCATAGAAATTACCTATATAAACTTGTTAAATCAGATCATAGGGTGGATAATAAAAATGGACTTAATATGGCATAAATCTATGGAAAAATACTTGCATTTGATGAGAAACATGCACTCACACTCGTATACTTCATTGCATTCATGTGAGAGATGTAAATCACTCACCAGTTTTCCTGAACAAGCAAAGACCAATGAAAAAGGAATCCGTACAGCAAGCACCTCGCAATAAACACCTAGATCTGATGAACTCTTGCCTCAATTAATGTAGATCTAGCCTCAAATGGTGTAGATATATGATTTCCCTCCTTGGATTTTGTTTTTTAATGGTGGAAAGGTGTTAGAGGAAGAAGGAGCACAAGGCCACCCAATTAGGAAATGAAAAATTAAACCATTTCTCATATCCCCCACCCCCTATTTATGCCCTCCTAACAAACCATTAATGGGCCACTCCAATTCAGCCCATTATGGCTAATCAAACCTGGAGAACCAACTGAAAAACCTTAAAACAACGATTTCTCTCAAACTTCTGAGCCAAATCTTTAATGTGACCACTTTACGAAAATGCAATCATCAATTCAATTCTAATTGCACATGTCTCACCCTTTGTTTCGACCTGAGTCAAAAGTTATGTCATGTACAAGACTGATAGGGGCAAAATGGTTACAAACAAAATCAGTAAAAATTATGGACATGCCTCACATCCCCATAAGCAACATATCAAAAGATGAGAATGACTCAACCCTCCGGGAATAAAATAAAAATATTTTACGATCTTCCGATATGTAAAATGCGGGCTTTTACAATCCTCATCGTCATCAGTGTCGTCGTTGTCGTAATATAGTATGTCGCTGTTAAAGTCATCCCCCATAACTCTAGCATGACTAAAATCCGAAACACCATACAGATCAATTATCGCATCTGAACAATTATTGTGTCCTTATTGATGCTGGTATTTTGCCATATCTTCAACAGTCAACCGCTGAACAAGCATCTGTAGATCATGGGACATCTGCTCGTCCTTGACTATGTAGTGTACGTGCCCTTTATGCTATTATTAAGAAAATTGCCCTTTGACAGCAAATTTAAACGTCATAAAAATTATAACTTATGTCACAAAATGTTAGTAGCAATGGTAAAATTTCCATTGCAAATGATGGAGACGTAAATAAAAACTTTTCAACAAAAATAAGCATCGCGAAAAATCAATTTATTGCAATTATGCTGCAAAACCATGAATTGTGTCATATAAAATTTGTGTCGGCAATGTTGTTGTTTCCCATGATCTAATTTGGAACGTGCAACATCGCAAAAAAAAGTGCAAAGTGCAATATAATTATACTTAGCAATAACTAGAAAATTTTAGTTAGATGGTACTATATGCATTTGCATTGTTCACTCATGTCATGGTAGCTGCTCAAATTAGCAATAGTTTAGACTAAGTTATTCCATGACATTTCAACGCATTACATAATATTTTCTTTATCAAGGATGTTTTGTTCGATTTGGCATTAAAATATTTTGGACGTAAACTTTACTTGAAAATAATTAACTTCATATCAATGTTATATAATATCAAACTAACAAATGCATGAATATATGAAGAATTATTTCTTAAGCTTCATAAAAATTATCGCTTGGTATTTACATTTTTATACTTAGTAAGAACCAAAAATGACCACTTGTTAACCAATATACGTTGTAAAAAAACTACTTAGCCAACAATTAATTTGACGTATATAGTAACATGCATTTTAACTCGGAATTCTCGATTTCACCTACTAAAACAGATAAACGCTGAATATAAATAAGAAAAGTGAGCTCTCTTGGCATATTTTGCTTGTTTCTTTGCAACTTCGTGTTTGATCATCATCAATATGTCATTAAGATAAAAAAAACTCGAATCAAGTGAATGCTTTTGGTCAAACTCTACCTTATATTTCTTTTCCTCTTCAAATTTTTTTTTATTCTCTTCAAAAATGAAATTTCAAACGCATGAAACGGACATTACAGGAAAGGAAATAAACATTGCATATCATATGATGTCGAAAGGTATGACCAAGAAAATGAAACCTAACATTTTATGATGATTGGTTTTCATTGATTGTGAAATCTCTCTCATGACTTTTATGTGTTTCCTCGATGTTGTAATTGCACACTATGATGTTTGCAACTATTCGGATTTTCGGATACCTAGAATAGAGAGATTACATCTAGTTATGTAATATTTTATTAAAAAGTAGAAAAAATTATGAAATATGAGTTCGGGGACCTAGCTCGTGTAATAAACTAAGATGTGAAAATAAAGATTTGTGATTTGTAAGAAATTGTGTGTTGGGATAAATTAGATTCATTCTGCATAATATTTTTTTATTCCAATCCGTGTTTGTGAAGTAATTTGATGGTTTAATAAATATTGAAAATAATTTTTTTTATTTGCAATCAATATTTAAGTGGAAATATACTTTCAATATGAAATGTTAAGTTATTTTAACAAAATGACTAATAATTAGTGAATTTATATTTGAAAAATGTTGTTGAAATTCAGAAAATAAAATTAGATTGTTTTTAAAAACCATGGTTGGAAGTCTTAATATATGAGTGTTAACAGGGCTTTTGGTCTGGTTCCCAAAATTACGCAAGTCACGCTCGACACAATGTATCGCGTGAAACCATAGCTGAAACAGTAAAGGATATGAACCTAGAAGGGATCATGCCGACAAGAACCTCTTCGCTCCTCTAAACATCGCCAGACAATACCCCGAATCCTGGAATGTCTCGAGTATCGCAAGTCTCAACACCCCGCACTCATTTTGGAATCCTTCGTGCCATACCCAACGGGTTACGAATTTCGTACCCCATCGGGTATGAGTTTCCGTTGCTCCTGTAAAGGGGATCCGAGATTCTGATGGTTGGCTACATGGGATACGAGATTTTCAGAGTGGTCCCCTACTTCTACCTACTCCTACCTACTCCCACCTAACCACTCCACTATAAATACCCCTCAAGCTCACACTTCAAAGGGGTTGGAATTTGGTGATTTGACTTCTCTTAAGATCTCCAAGAAGCCTATTTAATGACATCCATGCTTTGAGGAAGAAAATGGGCCAAAGTGTCTTTTTTCTAATATTTTTCATATGACCATTATGACCACATATAACTTAGAGATGTATGTAAAGAGGTGTCATGAGATAGTCTCAACCTTGTAACTCTTTGTTATTAATAATATTTCAATGACTCTTCCAAAGTGGACGTAGAACTCTCGTGGGGCTGAACCACTATAAATCTCTTGTGCTATATATTGCTTCCCGCACTTACTTCTCCACGCGAAACTATAATTCTTATGTAAGTAAGAATCTTGAGTCTTTACGACATATTTTTCCATCAATATTTTGGTTCTTTCACTGAGAAACTCGGATTTGATTCTTTGTCACACCTTACCATCTCAACTCCGACATGCTTTTGGTTCCTTCGCTAACCAGCCGCCAAGTCTGCTTACGATGGCAAAGCGATCAAAGAGTGCAATGACCGAATCTTCTACCGTAGTCGAAGCTAGAACTTCCTAGCAACCTCAGCCGACGGATATCCTGGCCACAACCAAAACCCTTCCTCGTGTGGACCCCGAAGCTCACGTAACACAGGCGCAGATCCGCGAGCTTAATGGAAGATACGAGGGTATGGCACTCGGGCTCAATAAGGCATTGAGAAACAACATCAACCTTATGCACCAACTTCAAAAAAGTCAACGCTTTATAACTCAACTTCAACTGGTTCAGAACAAAGCTCGACCTCGATGCACTATCTCAGAAACTTCCTCTTCCGACAAGGAGCCCAGACCAAAAAAGGAGGTTTAGCCTCATCAACAATGTTGTCATCTGCTCCAACGCCCCGACCAACGACAATGGCAACGGCTAAGCCAACAACAATAGAAATGAAAATGGCGACCGAACTACATTCACTAATAGCGAGGGGGTACAGTACCGAGACCATTCCCGACTGATTATCAATGATGAACCAGGTTCGAGCAACCGACCCCCTCCTCGTATAGAACCCGACTGCCACCATCCAGTATAAGGGCCTACACTCTCAGCGGCCCATGCTTTTCCAGATCAAGATGCGTATTAACCTGCTCAGCCTCATCGTCCATACCAAAACCCGATCATAGATGTTGATGACATGGTAGAAGATGACCCGGATGTGCATCATAGAAGGCGAACGTGGAATAGAACTCCCAAAGTACGACAAAACCCATGGATCCCGCCAGTAGATCGGCTTCTGACATATCTCCTCGACATGGTTTGAAGGATCATGATTGAAATGCAAGGGAACGCAAACGACTCATGGGAAACTCACCTAAGGCATACTCCTTTCACGAGGATCGTGCACGAAGCCAATTGGCCATGGCGTTTTAGTATTCCACAGATGCCACTTTATCACGGCACGACCGATCCCTATACCGTCCTGAATGGCAAATGGATTCTAACTGTGCTACTAACCCTATCGAATGCAAGTGTTTCCCTGTCTTTCTTTCAGGCACTGCTTTACTCTGTTTCTCTCGCCTTTCACTCCATTCAGTCAACAGCTTCGGCCAACTGGCCACAGAATTGATCAACCAATTCAGAATGCACGTCCCAAATCCGGAAAACGCCATCACTCTGTCAAACTTATACTAAGGACACGCCAGGTAACTCAAAAGCTACCTATTGAGGTTTAATACCGCTCTTGCTGCGGTAGACGATCGAGAACCTCATAACGTGCTTTTCCAACAAGTAAAAGGCTTCCTTCCCACTCCCGAATTCGGGGCTTGGATCGACAGAAATCAACCTAAGAGTCTCGATGCTTTCTACGAGAAGGCTGGGCAGTTCTTATGTCAAGAAAAAGCGAGGCGCAACTGAATCTTTTGTTTCAACTCTTCCAATAACCCGTAGGCTGACACCATCGACGACAACACCAAAGGGAAGTTGGTTGGAGAGCCTTTCGATAAGAACAAAGGGGCAGGTCCTTATAAAGCAAAGCTAGGCAATGACAGACAGGGTGGCTGCAACAACAAAAAGACCCCAACGGATCCTAAAAGGTCCGACCGCTACCAAGCTTACGAGACCTACACTTCATTGAATGAAGACTAGGAGATGATCTACTTGGAAACATGCAACATGCTCCGGTATAAGAAGCCGCACTACAGGGAGTCCATTGATTGTGAGAAGAACACCGACAAAAACTGTCGATGCCACAATATGTACTAACATAACAAATGAATATCATCAACTCAAGGATGTCGTCGAGAAGGTTATCCGTGAAAAGCGCCTTGAGCATGATATTCATTATCCATTTCCTCCCGAAGTAAACTCTTGTCCTCCTACGCCTGCACCTCTAGCTCCTAAAAAGATGGTTCTTGGCCCATCAAACACTAGGCGAGGAATCGTAATCAACACTATCTGTGGAGGACTTTCCCCATGCACGAAAGCTTCCAAAAAATGGAGGAGGACATGAGCTCTATCAAGCATGCCACCTATGTAGCTTGTTTATCTCTAGACGAGTCCATCTCCTCTAAGCTTCAGAAAAAAATGCGGGATGACATCGTCTTCCACAAAAGAGAAGCAACATGAATTGAGATCCCGGCCACGGACCCTCTTGTGATCACAACTCAGATCGGCCCTGCTTCTGTCCGATTGATATTAACCGATTCGGGGAGTTCATTCAACATCATCTTCAAAGCCACTTACGATCAGATGAAGTTGGAAACCAAGGACTTGAAACCTTGTCATGCCACTATCCACGGCTTCAATGGATCCTCAAATCACCTCAAGGGCATGATCGACTTACCCATTAAACTTGGTAGCAGGAATCAAAGCCGAGTCCGAGTCGTCGCTTTCATGGTTATCGACATTATGTCCCCCTACAATGTCTTCTTCGGACATCCCTTCCTTAGGGAGTTATGAGTTTTCATGTTCCCCTGGTCTCTCTTAATGAAGTTCCCAACCGAAAGAGGGATCGGTACAGTTAAATGTGACCAAGCTACGGCAAGAGATTGTTACATAATGGAATGGAAGAATGCACACAACAAGGGCAAGGAAAAGACTGCCTTCTTACGCCAAAACCGTCTCTGCATAGCAATCAATGGCATTTGAGCCTTGCCACAAGCGCCACTGTCGTCTTTCCGACAATCTCGATACGAGGGGGGAAGAAGAGCCCAACTACGAAAGGGCTACTTTAGTGGAACCTACGATAGTCGTTCCGATCAACCCAGATGACTCATTGAAGGTCTTGAAAATCAGATCACAACTCCACCCCGTAAGAAGAGAAGATCTTGTTGATTTCTTAAGAGACAACGAAGTGTGTTCACTTGGACACACTTAGACATGAGAGGCATTGACCCTGCAATTGCTTTCCACCAGTTAAACCTCGATCCCACATTGGTTCCAATCAAACAGAAACGTCACTTACTAGGACCCGAAAGATCCAATGCACTAAAGGAAGATGTAGATAGGCTACTCAACAACAACTCCATCCGTGAAGACGACTATCCTGAATGGGTATCCAACCCAGTTTTAGTCAAGAAAGCCAACGAAAAATGTAGAACATGTATAAATTTATCTAACTTAAACAAGGCATGTCCAAAGGACAGCTTCCCGCTTCCAAAGATCGATCGAATTGTTGACTCAACCACTGGATAGCAGCTTTTGTCTTTCATGGACGCTTATTCAGGCCACAATTAGATTACAATGTATCTTCGCGACTAGAATCATACCTCTTTCATAACCAACCTTGGGCTCTATTGCTACCTCGTCATGACTTTCAGACTCAAGAATGTAGGAGCCACTTATCAACGAATGGTTAACTGCCTTTTTAGGGATCAAATTGGAAAATCCACGGAGGTATACGTGGAAAGTATGCTGGTAAAATCTAAAATATCGAGCAAGCATGTCCATGAGCTCTCCAAATTGTTTTATGTACTCCGCCAATACGACATGAAACTCAATCTCCTGAAGTGCTCTTTTGGAGTTGCCTAAGGAAAATTTTAGGGTTTCATCGTCAACTCCTGAGGCACTGAGGCCAATCTAGGCAAAATCAGGGCTATCCGGGATATTCAAGTGCCCCAGAACATCGAAGACATCTAAAGTTTAAACGAAAATGTCGCCGCTTTAAGTTGATTCATTTCCAAAGCTACTAACAAATGCATTCCCTTTTTCGACTTGCTTCAAAAGGGGAAGCACAACTTCGAATGGTCCCCAGAATGCGTTGCCACATTCGTGGACCTATTGAATCACTTAGAGAAACCACCTATCTTATGCAAACCTGTGGACCATAAGGACTTATACATTTATTTAACTGTTTCCATGAAGGCAATTAGCTCGGCACTGGTGCACAATGAAGACCGTGTCTAGCGAACCGTCTATTAAATTAGCAAATTATTGATGAAGGCGGAAAAGAATTACCCGAAGCTTGAGAAACTTGCCTACTGCCTATTGATCTCATCTCGGAAGCTGCGACCAATCTTTCAGTCTCACCTTGTAAAACTCTACACTGACTAGCCGCTACCATCAGTTCTACAACAACCTGAAGCATCCGGACAACTATTAAAGTGGAACATAGAGCTGACTCAGTCTAAGATAACATTCATCCCTCGTCGAGCAATCCCCAGAAAAGCTCTCACTGACTTCATAGTAGAATCCACCACCCCCGAGGAGTCTTCTCCAGAAAGCTTCGAAGATCCAGATATTCATGGAAACTTTTTGTAGATGGTTCATATAATAATAAGTGTTTTGGGGCCGGATTCGTTCTCATCACTCCAGAAGAGCGTCCGATATGCTACATCTTAAAGCTCAACTTCCCTGCTACCAACACCAACATGGAATATAAGGCCATAATATTCCAGATTAGAATCGTATTCGAACTTGACCTAAAGACCATCAAATTTTCTCCAATTCCCAGCTCATTGTTCATTAGGTACAAATGGAGTTCCAAGCCAAGGGGACACGGCTCGCTCCTTTTCTTGCCTAGGTTCGGGATTTGCTCACCAAATTCAACTACTATGTCATCAAACATATCCTCTGAGAACAGAATGAGACGGCTGACTCGTTGGCGAAACTGGCAAGCTCTGAGGACGAGCAGCTCATGAGGCTCTCTCCAATCATAGTGCTCAATTCCCCAAGAATCTATCGAATACAAACTGATTCGATAATGAAGAAGACTGAGGCCGAACCCGAGTCTTGGATGACACCGATCCAGAATTACTTACAACATGGGACCCTTTCGAGATGTTACAAGGGAAGACGGGCGCTCACTCGCCATTCAGCTCGCTACATCATTCTGAATGGGGTACTGTACCAATACATCATTGCGTAGCCTACAATGATGCCAACCGTGTGTAAACAGATGTACATGAAAGCGAGTGGTGCGATCATACCAGGGGGAAAATCTTAGTAAGAGAAGTCATCAGGCATGGCTACTTCTTGCCCACTCTCAATCATGATGCTGCAAACTTTGCTTGCAAGTGCGACAAATTCCAGCAATTCTCAAAGATTCGAAGAAACTCGCCTACCTAATTGAAGCAAATGGTCTGTCCTTGGTCGTTCGCCATATGGGGAACAGACATTATTAGGACTCTCCCAGTGGCTAGAGGTGGGGCACGCTATGACATCGTCACAGTTGATTACTTCACAAAATGGGCAGAAGCCGAGGCTCTCGCCACGATCACCACCAAGAAGGTAATCAATTTCGTCATCCGTAACATTATCAACCATTACAGATTCAGCCAGTATATCATCTCGGATAATGGGACCCAATTTGAGAGTGCAAAATTCAAAGCCTTCTGTCAGCGGCACAACATCGAAAAGAAAATCTCAACAGTAGCTCACCCTTAAGCCAATGGTCAACTCGAAGCTGATAAAGTGATCAAGTCCATCATTAAGAAGCGTTTGGAAAAGGCCGGAGGCGTATGGGCGAACGAACTCCCTTTGGCCCGACAGGCCTACCGAACCACCCACAAGTCAGCGACCGGGCACACTCCATTCGTCTTTGCCTATGGATCCGAAGCCACCATCCCCACTAAGCTAAAGCTTTAGTCTTATCGGGCCATCTACTATAATCTGAAAACTAATCAAGATTTTCTTATGGAATCACTCGATCTACTTGAAGAAAAGAGGAACGAATCTAAACACAGAGCTGCCTCCCAACGACAATTAATAGCCAGACACTTCAACTATAGGTTCCTCCCTAAGGACCTCAAAATCGGCGACCTCATCCTAAAGCGGGTCTTTCCCCCACCATCTGGGCTCGGTCTTCGCTGGGAAGGAGATACGCCATACAATGTAAGATTAGGAATGGAACTTTCAAGCTAGCAACCGAAGATGGAGCCGAGATCTCAAGGGCATGAAACAACAAAAATATTCACTGCTACTTTACATAACTTAGTACACAATTGTTTACGCTTTCTAATGATATTTTGTGTTCATGAAATTCAAGGCATTATAAAGGCTGTTATAGCCAAAGTTACTAGTTGTAATGATGTTAAGTTTCTCATGTCCCCTCCATGTTTAGCACTTGCATGATATGTTTGATCGACCATTACAACTGATGTGCGTGCACAAAGACTCGATCGCGACATCAGCACCCTGGGCACGGGAGCCGACTCCACCATCCCAAAGCCTCAAACTAACAATCGGGGACATCCTCTACTGGCACCAATCGGCACCCTGAGCATGGGAGCCGGCGCCACTACTCGAGTCCCTGCCCCGTGACGCGACCGAGTATAAATAACTCTAACTCAAATCTCGACCTAGTACCAGGACCCAGTATAAATCGTTCTTCTTCCAAGTACTCGGACTTGGGTGCATCCCACCGGCCAACCTAGTGCGATACCAACTACTCGCACGGCTCCCTTCCGGCATCTATAAAATCTCAACGCAACACCGAGACCGAGCTTAAATCATTGCCGCTCCTAAGCCCCAGGGCATAGGGGTCGCCCACCAGCCATGATCCGACCTCCGGGTATAGATCCGGGCAATCTTAGGGGAATAAACGTCGCCTCCGCGCTCTAAACCCGAATGAACGACAGGGGAGACAAACATCATACGAATCACAACGTCCATGCCTTAAACCTACTTGGAACTTACTACGGGCAGTCCAAGGTAGAAGGCTCCTGGCTTAGTTTCCGCAGATAGTGGGATTCCTGAGCTAAGGAAAACACATCAAATGAAACCAGCGCTCGTTCTTCCTGAAACTGGAATTGCTTTAGAGTGAGATCCTTGATCACATTTCTATGAGCATAACAATAAGTACACTTAGGAAAGTATAGGGCACTGGAAAACATAAGAAGAACATTCGAATACTTAACATGAAATGCGATTTTTACTAATTAATATTTCATTTCACACAAACACACACTGAAAAAACTACATGTCTAACAAATTTTCTTTCTAATGATAGGGTGTACATGAGAACCACACCACGCCTTTAAAAACCAAAAGAAGGGGTCATAATTGCGTATATTATCGCCATACATAACCCAAAATAGTAGTAACATCTATTACAGTTATGAGAGCTCCTCGTGCTTCTTCTTCCTATGCTTCTTTTTTCCAAATTCAGCACTAGACAACCCTCTAGTGGTAGGCCTCTTCTTCCCAGATCCTCTCCCGATCCTTCCGCCACTGCCCTTCGGAGGAGTTACAGACTCATGAGAATCGAGAGACACTTTTCTCCTTCATCATCACTGCTTGAAATCTCCCTAATCTCGGTAGGGATAGTGTGCTGCAATAGCTTGGGGGCAACATTAGCAAAAAGGGTCAACAAAGCGTCGCCCTACCCTAGAACTTCTTTAACCTCTAGCTTTGCTTTTTGTTTCACTACTCTAGTAGCCTTTTGGCCAGCTAGCTTCCCGAATTTATGCTTTACGATGTTATCAGCCTTAAGCTTTTTAAAAGTACCTATGGCTCTTTGCTTAGCACCCTCAGCTTCCTTCCTCCTAGCCTCCACTCTCTCCTTCTCAGCTTCGTCAATGACCTTTTTATACCGAGCCTCCTCAGCAATTCTTGCCTTCTCTGCCTCAGCGTCAGCCTTCCTCTTTTCAACTATAGCAGTGGCTCTCTCCTCGACAACCTTCTTGGCCTTCACCTGAGCCTCCTGCCTAGCAGCCTCATCCTTCCTGCTCTTCTCCTTTTTCTCTTCGCACTTAGCTGCCACTCGAGCCTTTTGGGTATCCACAGTGCCTGCATTAAGGGCACATCGGCATCCACGGTGCCCATCGCATGAGCAATTTGGCTATCAACCACTTCTCCTTCCTCCAAGAGGTTCCTGTAAATGATGGACCCTAACTCAACAGCCGAAAACTTGTCCAACTGCCCGCCTCCTTCTCCAATCTGCATCCCTTGCGGTCCTAACTCAGATTCTATTGTTTGAGGAAGCATGTGGGCAAAGCCCGGTGTCGTAGTAGTTACAGGGTAAATCATGTCTCTACCAATCCCGGATACTCAGAATTATACTCAGCTCGATCCGAGCTAAATTTGTGGGATCACGGGTGCTGGCTGATTCAGGAACCCATGGCCGATAAAACTTGTCTCTGCAAATGTCTATATTACCACCACACTCTCAATAGGAACGAACTTCCCATTTTCTGCGGCAAGCTTCACTAGTTGCTCTCTCTCTCTTTACATCCTCCTCAACTTTCTCCCTTCCTCTAGTTTCTCACGCTCCTCATCGATCAGGATATCGATCATCAATTGATGCTAATCCAAGATACCCGCATCCACATAACTTAAATAAGCTCCATACGGTAGTGATCTCTCCCATGTTTGGTCCAGCACACAAGAGTAATCCTCAACCCATGAGATTCCGTGTAATTTTTAAACTTTAACGTACATGTTCTGGATATGTTCCGCCAAAGATGCCTCCATACAAAATTCGGTATCCTCGATCTCCTCTCTCGGTTGTTCCACTTCCCTCAGTTGCTCGGCCTTTAATTCCTCTGCAGAGCTCAACACATCCCCATTGCTAGCGTCGGCATCCTCCATTTCCTTTCTCATTCCTAAAGCTGCCTTTTAGCTCAACGACCTCCGCGTTCTTAGCACTCAGCCTCTCCTTCTCTGCTCTCAAAGTGTGGTTGTCATTCTGAAGTTGGGTTACTCACTCATGCACCTTTATCTAATTCGACCTTGTCCCTTTTTAGGGCCTTGTTTTAAGTGGTTAGAGAGGTCGAATTGTCCTTAAAGGTTGAGCGGTCATGATCTGCCTCCTTCTTTAGTATCTCATACGTGAGCTTCATCTCCATTGTAGTAGCAAAACTAAAAATTATCATTTGAAGGCACAAAGATGAGTGCAAAAATGTTTACGACACAGGGAGCAAACCTACCTATTTCCTTCCCCAAATTACCAATGGTGGTCCACTCAGCATCGATAGTTAGCCCATAACTCAAGAGCTCCAAGTTTTTCTTCTTAATCAACTCAGAGAGATGGAAAGAATACCTAAGAAGCTTATTGTACTGGTAGAATACGACTCTCACATGCATGCCCACCTCCCAGAAATCCCTAATAGGAATCAGACTGAGATCCGGGAGGAATACCAGCTTTTTAAAATAATGCTGAGGTAAATTCTGCTTTAGCAGCGCCTTTCTTTAATCGATGGAAAGCTCTCGCCTTTAGGCATTGTTGGATCTAGCCTCCTCGTTGTAGTAGCTCCTGCCGGCCTCAAATGGCAAAGCGACGACTCCTTCCGCTTAGTAACCTGGATAGTATCCAAAGGTATTATACAGGAAGGGGCTATCGATGACGAATGCCTCGAGCAAACCACATCAGGCCGAGAATTTGCTTTTGATACTAGAGGAGGAGTTGGAGATCATCGAGATCGATCTCTATGATGATGTTCACCATTGCGGTCCTGCGGAGGATGGGTGTTCCCATATAAGGTAGATCCTCTCCTAAAGCTGTCAAGAAAAGTGTTCCTAAGAAGTTTCTGTATCTATAGCCTCGTCCTCCACGTCCTCTCGCCATATCACCTGCCAAAGAAACAAGTTCAAAATCAAACACTCAGCACATACAGGCAATCTATGATTGGGCAGTGTTTACGAGTGTATGTCCTAAGTGTTCTCTGAAAAGAGTAGGTGATTTTAACACCCCACCTCCGTTAAGGTCACTCATAAGGGAATGCATTAACTTCAATGGAGCGTCATAAGTGTATAGATCATATAAATTACAAAACAGACGAAATTTTAAATAGTGGAAAATAAATAAAACTTTACTTCATTGATAAAACAACAGCTTGGTAAAACATCTTGCACAAAGATTATTTTCCAACACCAAAACACCCTTACCCACTACAACAAAGCATCTGTCTTGTTTAACAAAATAGAGAAGCATAAAATGACAATGATATTCCCCAATAAAGCATGAGCCAGCCATAGCAGTGGATAAGAGATTCCAAAGTGATACATCGTCTATCTTCGAGCTTGGAAAGAAAAATGAGCTAAGTGGTAATATTCCCTCCCTGTGAACTTGAGGGGGGAGGGGAAATGGAAGAAAAGAGAGTGAAACAAAACAGAGTCAAACATAAAGCCTGGTAAGTCCAGTAACTTCCGGCATGTAAATAGCTAAAAGCATCATGACATGAATAAATTGGATATCAGACTATAACCATGATAATAAGCATAGCAAGACAGCAAATGATGATCATTAGATATGACAAGGTAAGATACACTAAATGCTCTTCGGTTCTTTCTCTAATTTCCTATTTTCTCTGCATCACCCAACTAGCATCCTAACTAGAGCCTTTTATAGAAGGATTCTTATTCCCTACTAGTGTCCCAACTAGTATCCTGTGAAAAAGGATCTGTATCCCCAACTAGTGTCCCAACTAGTATCCCGTGTTATAAAATAAGGTGATCCCGACCCCGCAATTGTGGTAGCCTTCAAGTGTACATCTAGTATGAGGATCTTACCTCAATCAGCCTGATTGCCATAAAGATGTTAGATGTACCCTTACTACCCTATCGATCAGCTCCCTATTTGTATTAATTTTCCTTGTGTTTGTGTCAATCGGCTCACTCTTGCGTGTAGATACCCTGTGCTGGTCCCACCATAAGGTGTATCAATCCCTATGTTAGCAATCTGACATAAATTCTAGATGCACAGTGTATACTACTGATGCCTAGTGCCTGCTTTTCCACTCTGGTGCACGTGCACGCCTATACTCCATCGGAACTACACTGCAGCACCCCCTGCCACTATTTTGATCAGTTATAATCAGCCGAGTAATCGTGCCCTACCCTGCCTAATTTCAGGGTACCGTGATACATTTATGTGGGTTACTGCTGAAATGGGTCCCCGTTACTAGGGTTTCCCAGGGCCTATTCGTATACCCTCGAAATTGGCTAAGTGTTATCCATCCATTCAAGTTAACTTAACCCATCCACACGTCATGTCATGTTGGTTAAGAGTTTCTTATTAACTTAACCCTTCTCATTCATCATGTTGTAAATGGTTAAGTTGTAAATGGTTAATTGTTTTATATTAACTTAACCCTGTTTATTCGTCATATTATATTGGTTAAGTGTTTCCCCTTTGCTTAACCCCATTCGTTCATCATGTTATATTGGTTAAGTGTTTCCGATTAACTTAACCCCACTCGTTCATTGGTTAAGTGTTAAGTTAACCCTACCACTTGTCAGGTTACATTGGTTAAGTGTTGCCCTCTTGTGGTACTTAACCCTATCACACATCACGTTATATTGGTTAAGTGTTTCCCTCTTGTGTTAACTTAACCCGATCACTTGTCATGTTACATTGGTTAAGTGTTGCCTTCTTGTGTTAACTAAACCCTATCATGCTTAGCATGTCCGTTTATTAGCATTAATTCATTCATTAATGCCTCAACCTCTCACATTAGAACTGTTGTTTGTGGTTGCTGGATGTGACAGGCGGTTCTGGACAGACTTCTACTGCAAACTCATTCTAACCTCGGGTATGTGCTAACCTCTCACATTGGATCTATATTGTTGCGCTCGCTGGATGTGCCTGGTGGTTCTGGGCAGTCTTACACCACAACTTAATCTAACCTCGGGTAAGGCACGTTCATCTTTAGCCAATTTACATTTTTACTATACATGTCCAAGACTAGATTTTATATGTTAATTATCCCAAATTCACAAAACTAGATGTAACACCCCGAATTTTAGTTAATACTAATATTCACTAATTACAGAATAAATAATCTCAGATGTGAGAATTGGGGGAAACGGGATGCGTCATTGCGTTCGCCTCGGAAAAATACGCGAAATAGAGTCCGAGTTTTCGAGAATCGAAGTCCGTATGGCCTAGTTATGGCCTAATGAAGTTTTCAGAAATTTCAAAGTTCAAAACAGATTTGAATTTCAAGTTCAAATTTCGAATTTCGGGCCTGGAAGGCTAGGTGGGAAATTTCCCGCCAGCCAACCAAGTCGACAGGCCTGTCGACTTGGCAGTCGACTTGGTAGGACCCAAGTCGACAGCCCTATCGACTTGGCTGTCGACACATGCCAGCCGGGCAGTTTTGCCTGGTGCACCATTTTAGGGTTTGGGCTGTGTTTTCGGGCTGGTTTCTGGAAGCTTCCGAGATCTGATGGTCCTAGTCTAATTTAGAGTTAATCTAATGGCCTAAAACACTTGCCTAATCTATAAATACACCATAAGACTACCCTAATCCATACTAAAAATAGAAACAAGGGCCTCATGCCGTCAAATTAAAACTAGAAGGAGCCTCCATCAAAGTTGAGAGGAAGTTAGCATCTCAAATCAACTCTAATCAAGTTCTAATCAACTTTAGCAACTTAATCTTCCTCATAGGAGTGCTAATTAGCTAGTGGTGAGTTCCTTTGCCTTTAGCAAGCAATTGCTAAACTAATTAGGATAGGATATGATGAGGCTATGGTTGTAAATGTGGATCAATGCAAGTTATGATTGTCATAAGCTATATGTTTATGATGTTAGCTTGCAAGTTTTATGCTATTTGTTAGTTATGCAAGTTTGCCTCTATGTATGACATGTTTTGCAAGTTCATATGCAAGTTATGATGCAAGTTCATATGCAAGTTTGTCTCTTTTTATGATATGCATAATATATGCAAGTTTGCCTCTATGTATGACATGTTATGCAAGTTCATATGCAAGTTATGATGCAAGTTCATATGCAAGTTTTGTCTCTTTTTATGATATGCATAATATATGCAAGTTTGCCTCTATGTATGACATGTTATGCAAGTTCATATGCAAGTTATGATGCAAGTTCATATGCAAGTTTGTCTCTTTTTATGATATGCATAATATATGCAAGTTTGCCTCTAAGTGTGGCATGTTATGCAAGTTCATATGTAAGCTCATATGTAAGTTCATGTGCAAGTTTGCCTCTTTGTATGACATGTATGTATATGCAAGTTTACCCCTTTGTATGTCATACATACATATGCAAGTTACCCTCTTTATGACATATGTGATTCATGCAAGTTTGGGTTAATGATTTATGCTAGTTGGGTTTAATGTTATGATGCAAGTTAACACGTTTTAAACCCATGTTAATGCTAATGTTATGATAAGTGGAACCCATTATAATTATGATGAATCTTCCCATTTATATGTCATGTTGTGTGAACGAATTACGTGGGGAACGATGGGGTTAATATGCATGTTAACAAAATTGTGTGAAGTTGGTATGATTAAGCATGCCATAAAATTAGATGGACATAATTGGGAATTTACCTATTAAGTTAGGTCTACCCATATTCTGGAATTGGGAATTTACCTATTGAGTTAGGTCAACCCATATTATAGAATTGGGAATTTACCAATTGAGTTAGGTCTACCCATATTCTTAAAAAGTTGTAATTAATTAGGGATAATTAATACAAATTATGGGGGGATTAATTAGGTGTAGTTAATCGACTAAGACACGAGGTTGGACCCTTTTGTAGCGGAAGTCTGCCCGGAACCAATCGGCAAATCCAGCAGCTACAAATGATTGGCCCAATGTGAGAGGTCTTAGGCATAAATTAAATACGTGATAGTTGTAAAGACACGAGGTTAGACTCTTTTATGGTGTAAAACTGCCCGGAACCAACCGGCATATCCAGTTGCCATAAATGTCAGTCTAATGTGAGGGGTCTTTATAAGATCACGGTCTTAATTAATTAAGAAACACTTAACCAAATTAGCATGCAGTGGGGCATGAGGGGTTAAGTGGGTGCCTTGGGTGGCATGAGGAAAACTAGTGGGTTGCCTTGGGTGGCAATAGAAAATACGATTAGTATACTTAACCAAAATTATAACATGTAAGTGAACATGGTTAAAGGGTTAAGTGGGATTCACTAGTGGGGGCCAAGCTTAGGTGGATAGCTTGTGCCTAGTGATGGGGGCCCATCTCAGCCAATATCCCAAACGTATCTTTGTGGGCTCGACCCAAGTCGAGGACGGAACACGCATATTGGGCTTGACTATAAGAGGCCAAAACGGGTTAGCGGTGGCAACGCAAGTCCAACGGGTTTCATATGCGTGTGTGGACCCAGGATGGTAGGTAAGACGTTGTTGTATCGTGTAGGTATAAGCCGTGAACCGTTGACATTATCGGGTTGCCACTTTAGGGGATGATACACCCCACTGTGGGACCAGCACGGGTATCTACGTTAGGGAGCCGATCGAATGGGGGGCAGTGGGTACACCTAGTGGAGATAGGGGCAGACGGCACCTATGTAGTCAGCTAGGGGTACACGAAACTACCATTATGTTTTACTAAGTACTCTTAGTGGGATCAACCTTTAAGTTAGTAATGACTGGTGTGGTCCAGTGTAGTAATTATCCTTGGGTGGGTAGATGCATCTTTATCGTTATCTTTGTTAATTCTAAGTCTGATTGGCTACTTAGTGTAGTCATTTATCCCCAGTCGCACCGTACCAACTTTATATCATACCCTAATTACTTTAATGATTGTATTGTTAAAGTTATAGGACTCGCTCAGACTTATGTATGACCCCGTTGTTTTTATCATTTTCCCAACCCTCAGGTTCTCAGAGTGGGCCCAGCACGAGTGGGCTTTGATCAGGCTGCTTTATTACTCTTTTGGAGCTTAGACCATAGATGTAAAGCTCAGCTTACCCTTTCTTTTTTGGCTATCAGTTCATGTATTGGGATTATGTACTTTTATTTATTAGGATGGATATTTTGTACTTGACTCTTATTATGGTTTTGTGATGTAACCAAACATGTTTTACTTTCCGCTGCAATGAAATGATGTTTTTAAAATTTTCAACTATTACTTATATCTATCTTGTTGTAATTTTTCTGTTCTATATTCACTTAAAATACTCCACCAATGTTACGGCATTCCCTTAGCGAGTGACCATAGCGGGTGTGGGGTGTTACATGTGGTATCAGAGCTGAAGGTTACCAGAACAGATAATTTTTTTAGAAAAACTAATTTTCTAAAACATTTTGGAAGAAGTATTTTCAAAAACATGTTTTTATGAGAAAAAGTTTTTGAAAGAAAAGCATAATCCCCAATAGCCATATCTTTATCTTTCGAATTCTCCGTTTTGAATCTTTCCTTTTCCGTTTCAGCATGGCTGAAGATCTTAACATTCCGGGTGTGACGATACCAGTATGGTATAGGAGATTGATGGAGGCTAGGGCCGCCGCCACGGGGTCAGCAAATGTTACTCCACCTCCCGTTGCACCCAATCTTCCTCCCCCTCCTCCTCCTCGCACGGATACATTTGCTAAGACTTGCAAGGAATTTAAGGCTATGGGAAGGAAATCTTTTCAAGGATCAGAAACTTTCGTGGAAGCTAGGGATTGGCTTAAGGAGACGGAAGAGTTGATAGACATCTTTGAGATGGAAGAAGGAAAGAAAGTTAAGTTAGCTGCTTGGTTAATGAAGGGAGAGGCCTCGTTCTGGTGGAAGGTCACTAATGGAGAACGCCTTGTTGACTCTTGGGCAGATTTCAGGCAAAGGTTTGGGGCTAAGTTTCTCTCAAGAGCGGAAGAAAATCTGTACATGGAAAGGTTCTTGACTCTAAAGCAAGGAAACTTATCGGTGAAGGAATATATCAACAAATTTAATCAATTGGCAAGGTTTGGCATGGACATGGTGAATACTCCGGAGAAGAAAGCTTTGAGGTTCGTTAAAGGCTTGAACGAACCGATGCATGGAGTGGCTATGTCTCACATCCCTATGGGGGCCACTTTTGAGAAGCTAGTAGACTTGTCACTTATGCATGAGGAAGAGAAGGGTCCCAATGCTAATAAGGCACCCGAAAAGAAAGGAGATCAGAAGAAACCTCAACAACAGCAAAGCAAGGTAGGGAAAGGCAACGGTGGCAAGGGAAAGAAGAAGTGCTTCAATTGAGGGACACCAGGCCACCTAAGCAAAGATTGTCGGAAGAAGAAGAAGACTGGCTGCTTCCACTGTGGCGAAGCAGGGCATCTAGTGAAGGACTGCCCTAAGAAGGGGCAGAGGACGGGATCTACCTCTGGAGGACAGGTGCAAGCTCTTATGGCACCAAGTCAGGCAAGGGGGCAAGTTCAGGCTCTCGCAGTTCCACCGATTCAGGAGAGAGGTAGAATTATTTCCGTTGAAAGTCTAGTCTTTCTGTTTGATCATCCTGTCCGTACTTTATTCGACTCTGGCGCATCGCATTCGTTTATCTCATCATCATTAGTTGAGTCACTGCACTTAGACACCAGTTTAGTAGATGATCCCTTAGTTGTTTCAAACCCAATCGGGGGCTCCACTTATTTGTCCATGATGTGTTTGGGTTTGAAGATTTCCATACTTAGCGTTGAGTTTAGATGTGATGCTTTTGTTTTGGGCTTCACGGGCTATGGGATGATTTTGGGCATGGACTGGTTATCCAGTAATGGTGCCGTTCTTGATTGTGAAAGGAGAGTTGTTAGGCGTATGACCCGCTTGGGTAACACTCTCGAGATCTCTTGTAATCCCATGGAATCTGTTATGCTAAGTTATCTTGAGTCACTTGACGCGTCGGTCGAAAGTTTGCGATCTGTTAGAGTGGTCCGGGAGTACTCGGATGTGTTTGAGGAGGTGAAGGGCTTACCTCCGAAGCGGGAGATAGACTTCCGAATATATCTGGTAGACAATGCTAAACCAGTATCTTTGCCAGTGCGCCACATGGCTCCTCGTGAGAGGAGGGAACTCCATAAGCAAGTGGGTGAGTTGCTTGAGAAGGGGTCCATAAGACGAAGTATATCGGAGTGGGGTGCTCCAGTAGTTTTTGCCACGAAGGCGGATGGGTCCCTCAGACTTTGTGTAGACTATAGAGAACTCAATAAGCTTACAAAGAAGAATAGACACCCATTGCCGAGGATTGATGATCTCTTTGATCAGTTAGTTGGCGCCTCAGTGTTTTCGCAGTTGGACTTAGCCATGGGGTTTCATCAGTTGAGAGTGGCTGAGGATAGTATAGAGAAGACTGCCTTTAGGACTCCGGATGGTTTCTATGAGTGGCTTGTGATGCCATTTGGTTTGACGAACGCCCCTGCATACTTTGTTGATTTGATGAGTAGGGTGTTCAGGGAGTACCTTAATAAGTTCGTGGTGGTCTTTGTAGATGACATCTTGGTCTTTTCCAACAGTGAAGAAGCGCAACCCTACATCTTAGGGAAGTGTTGGAGACTCTTCGAGTGCATAGCCTTAAGGCTAAATTCTCTAAATGTCACTTTTGGAGGAAGGAAGTGCGATTCTTAGGGCACGTGGTCTCTAAGGAAGGAATAGCTGTGGATCCCGCGAAGGTAGTGTCCATCCAAGATTGGAAGGTTCCTAGAAATGCTACCGAAGCAAGAAGTTTCTTGGGGTTGGCGGGTTACTATAGGAAGTTTATCAAAGACTTCGCGAAGATATCAGCCCCATTAACCCGCTTAATGAAGAAGAATCTTGTTTTCACATGGGACGTAGATTGTGAGGATGCGTTCCGAAGGTTAAAGAGAGCTTTAACCACTGCTCCAGTTTTAGTGCTGTCAGATGGGAATAAGCCATTTGTTGTTTACACCGATGCTTGTGGGACAGGACAAGGCGCAGTCTTAATGCAAGAGGGAAGGGTAATAGCCTATGGTGGAAGGCAGTTGAGAGTGCATGAGAAAAATTACCCTACCCATGATCTAGAGTTGGTTGCTATTGTTTTTGCGCTTAAGTCTTGGCTCCATTAACTTCTTGGCGAGAGGTTTGAATTGTTCACAGACCACAAATCTTTAAAGTACTTATTCTCTCAGAAGGATTTGAATTTGAGGCAGCAAAGGTGGATGGAATTCTTAGCGTCCTATGATTTTGATATAGCGTATACCCCTGGCAAGGGTAACGTAGTGGCAGACGCCTTAAGCAGAAAAAGGCTGTCCTTGAGTCCATTGTTTATGGAATGACGAAGCTTGGAGTTTATATCGATGTTTGATTTCAAACCCTCAGTTGACTTTGTACCCGGTTTGCTAGCCTCCTTGGAGGTTAGGCCCACTCTTTTGGGACGGATTGGTGAGGCTCAGCGAGACGACCCACAGTTGGTTGAGTTAGTAGAGAAGCTCATAAGGGGGGAGTCGTCCAGCCATTTGAGTAGGTACACCCTAGATGGTAAGGGGTAGTTGTGTACAGACGGTAGACTTTGTGTACCGCAAGACGAGCGTTTGAAGAAGGCAATTTTGGATGATGCACATCGTTCAAAGATGACCATTCATCCCGGTGGGGACAAGATGTACCAAGACATGAAGCGAGTTTTCTTTTGGGCCGGTATGAAGAAAGACGTGGCCAAGTATGTCGCTAGATGCTTGGTGTGCCAACAAGTGAAAGCGGAGCAGAAGAAACTCGGTGGGTTCCTTCACCCATTGGAAGTTCCGCTATGGAAGTGGGATAGTGTCTCGATGGATTTTGTCGATGGATTACCGAGATCGAGGAAGGGTAATACGGGAATTTGGGTTGTGGTAGACAGACTTACTAAGAGCGCCCATTTCATACCCGTGAAGAGTAAGAGGACTGCTCCATGGCTAGCTTCAGTTTACATTCGAGAGATTGTTAGATTGCATGGTGTACCTTCTAGTATAGTGAGCGATCGAGATCCTATCTTCACTAGCGAGCTTTGGAAGAGTTTGCAAGAGGCGGTAGGGACTCAGTTGAGTTTGAGTACCGCATATCATCCTCAGACGGACGGCCAGACCGAGAGGGTGAATCATATTTTAGAAGACCTTTTGAGGCTATGGATCTTGGATTTTGGAGGTACATGGAAAGAGCATCTTCCATTGGTGGAGTTCGCATATAATAACAGCTTTCAGTCTAGTATTGGCATGGCTCCTTTCGAAGCTCTTTATGGAAGGCCTTGTCGATCACCTACATGTTGGTGGGAATCTACGGATAAGATTTTACTTGGGCCCGATATGGTTAGAGAGACTTCAGAAAAGATTGATTTGATTAGAAGATGGATGAAAGCGGCGCAAGACAGACAGAAATCTTATGCGGACAAGAGGAGGACGAATCTTGAGTTTGAAGTTGGGGACATGGTCTTTGTCAAAGTGTCTCCGTTACGAAATGTGGTTCGCTTTGGATCTGTTGGGAACTTAGCACCAAGGTTCGTAGGGCCGTTTCCTATTAAGGAAAGGATTGGACGGATGGCATATAGAGTGGAGTTGCCCGACAGACTTAGTGGTGTACATAATGTATTCCATGTATCACATTTGAGGAAGTGCCTACATGAGACCGCTGAGGTGGTAGAGCCGAGCTTGCTTAGAGAAGTGGAGGGGGAGCGTGATGCAACTATTCGACGAGCTCCTACTCGCATCCTTGGGTCTGAGACTAGGAAGTTA
Organism: Allium sativum; assembly: GCA_030737875.1. Lineage (NCBI taxonomy): Eukaryota > Viridiplantae > Streptophyta > Magnoliopsida > Asparagales > Amaryllidaceae > Allium > Allium sativum. The sequence continues at coordinate 1,047,187,915 of CM060924.1, forward strand.
AGGAATCGAGAGGTTCAACTAGTCAAAGTGCAATGGGGAGAAGATGAGAGCAACGCTACTTGGGAGACGGAAGCGAAGATGCGTTCACTATACCCATTCCTTTTTGAGGGTATGTCTTTTAACTTCTCCTTTATCGTTTGTCTAGTACTTATCTATCTTTAGTATGTCCTCTCGATAGTACTTTTGAACTTTAAATAGGGTAAACCTATGGTTGAAACATGTGTTTGAGACATGTTATGATTGATGGATGCATGTGGATGCAAGTGTTTGCTAGTGGTTGCTCGTAGATGCATATACACACACTCTAGACACTAGATCGGCTCAATCACTTCATATTGCATATCGCATATAATTGGGTGTGTAGGTAGCTATATTTATGGATGTATAATGGTTGTGTTATCATATGGATGATGCATTTTGGTGAATGATTGTGCACTCATGTAGATATAGTATGTGTCGATAGGGTTCTCTCGCATACATATTGGATGCACGGCACTATCATGGTTTGCATATGTTCATACATTAGATAGGGGACATATACACACACTTTTTGCATATGCTCATACATCATTAGAAATTATTTTAAGGACAATGGATGCCCGTGTTTGATGGATTGAGTAGATGGTTGTTTGGATGGTAGGATATGCATTCTCCTTAGCTTAGAGATTTCGGGGACGAAATCCTTTAAGGAGGGGAGAATGTAACACCCCGAATTTTAGTTAATACTAATATTCACTAATTACAGAATAAATAATCTCAGATGTGAGAATTGGGGGAAACGGGCTGCGTCATTGCGTTCGTCTCGGAAAAATACGCGAAATAGAGTCCGAGTTTTCGAGAATCGGAGTCCGTATGGCCCAGTAATGGCCGAATGAAGTTTTCAGAAAATTCAAAGTTCAAAACAGATTTGAATTTCAAGTTCAAATTTCGAATTTCGGGCCTGGAAGGTTAGGTGGGAAATTTCCCGCCAGCCAACCAAGTCGACAGGCCTGTCGACTTGGCAGTCGACTTGGTAGGACCCAAGTCGACAGCCCTGTCGACTTGGTTGTCGACACATGCCAGCCGGGCAGTTTTGCCTGGTGCACCATTTTAGGGTTTGGGCTGTGTTTTGGGGCTGGTTTATGGAAGCTTCCGAGATCTGATGGTCCTAGTCTAATTTAGGGTAAATCTAATGGTCTAAAACACTTGCCTAATCTATAAATACACCCTACGATTACCCTAATCCATACTAAAAATAGAAACAAGGGCCTCATGCCGTCAAATTAAAACTAGAAGGAGCCTCCATCAAAGTTGAGAGGAAGTTAGCATCTCAAATCAACTCTAATCAAGTTCTAATCAACTTTAGCAACTTAATCTTTCTCATAGGAGTGCTAATTAGCTAGTGGTGAGATCCTATGCCTTTAGCAAGCAATTGCTAAACTAATTAGGATAGGATATGATGAGGCTATGGTTGTAAATGTGGATCAATGCAAGTTATGATTGTCATATGCTATATGTTTATGATGTTAGCTTGCAAGTTTTATGCTATTTGTTAGTTATGCAAGTTTGCCTCTATGTATGACATGTTATGCAAGTTCATATGCAAGTTATGATGCAAGTTCATATGCAAGTTTGTCTCTTTTTATGATATGCATAATATATGCAAGTTTGCCTCTATGTATGACATGTTATGCAAGTTCATATGCAAGTTATGATGCAAGTTCATATGCAAGTTTGTCTCTTTTTATGATATGCATAATATATGCAAGTTTGCCTCTATGTATGACATGTTATGCAAGTTCATATGCAAGTTATGATGCAAGTTCATATGCAAGTTTGTCTCTTTTTATGATATGCATAATATATGCAAGTTTGCCTCTAAGTATGGCATGTTATGCAAGTTCATATGTAAGCTCATATGTAAGTTCATGTGCAAGTTTGCCTCTTTGTATGACATGTATGTATATGCAAGTTTACACCTTTGTATGTCATACATACATATGCAAGTTACCCTCTTTATGACATATGTGATTCATGCAAGTTTGGGTTAATGATTTATGCTAGTTGGGTTTAATGTTATGATGCAAGTTGACACCTTTTAAACCCATGTTAATGCTAATGTTATGATAAGTGGAACCCATTATAATTATGATGAATCTTCCCATTTATATGTCATGTTGTGTGAACGAATTACGTGGGGAACGATGGGGTTAATATGCATGTTAACAAAATTGTGTGAAGTTGGTATGATTAAGCATGCCATAAAATAAAATGGACATAATTGGGAATTTACCTATTAAGTTAGGTCTACCCATATTATGGAATTGGGAATTTACCTATTGAGTTAGGTCTACCCATATTATGGAATTGGAAATTTACCTATTGAGTTAGGTCTACCCATATTCATAAAAAGTTGTAATTAATTAGGGATAATTAATACAAATTATGGGCGGATTAATTAGGTGTAGTTAATTGACTAAGACACGAGGTTGGACCCTTTTGTAGCGGAAGTCTGCCCGGAACCAACCGGCAAATCCAGCAACTACAAATGATTGGCCCAATGTGAGAGGTCTTAGGCATAAATTAAATACGTGATAGTTGTAAAGACACGAGGTTAGACTCTTTTATGGTGTATAACTGCCCGGAACCAACCGGCATATCCAGTTGCCATAAATGTCAGTATAATGTGAGGGGTCTTTATACGATCACGGTCTTAATTAATTAAGAAACACTTAACCAAATTAGCATGTAGTGGGGGCATGAGGGGTTAAGTGGGTGCCTTGGGTGGCATGAGGAAAACTAGTGGGTTGCCTTGGGTGGCAATAGAAAATACGATTAGTATACTTAACCAAAATTATAACATGTAAGCGAACATGGTTAAAGGGTTAAGTGGGATTCACTAGTGGGGGCCAAGCTTAGGTGGATAGCTTGTGCCTAGTGATGGGGGCCCATCTCAGCCAATGTCCCAAACGTATCTTTGTGGGCTCGACCCAAGTCGAGGACGGGACACACATATTGGGCTTGACTATAAGAGGCCAAAACGGGTTAGCGGTGGAAACGCAAGTCCAACGGGTTTCATATGCGTGTGTGGACCCGGGCTGGTAGGTAAGACGTTGTTGCATCGTGTAGGTATAAGCCGTGCACCGTTGACATTATCGGGTTGCCACTTTAGGGGATGATACACCCCACTGTGGGACTAGCACGGGTATCTACGTTAGGGAGCCGATCGAATGGGGGGTAGTGGGTACACCTAGTGGAGATAGGGGCAGACGGAACCTATGTAGTCAGCTAGGGGTACACGAAACTACCATTAAGTTTTACTAAGTACTCTTAGTGGGATCAACCTTTAAGTTAGTAATGACTGGTGTGGTGCAGTGTAGTAATTATCCTTGGGTGGGTAGATGCATCTTTATCGTTATCTTAGTTCATTCTAAGTCTGATTGGCTACTTAGTGTAGTCATTTATTCCCAGTCGCACCGTACCAAGTTTATATCATACCCTAATTACTTTAATGATTGTATTGTTAAAGTTATAGGACTCGCTCAGACTTATGTCTGACCCCGTTGTTTTTATCTTTTTCCCAACCCTCAAGTTCTCAGAGTGGGCCCAGCACGAGTGGGCTTTGATCAGGCTGCTTTATTACTCTTTTGGAGCTTGGACCATAGATGTAAAGCTCAGCTTACCCTTTCTTTTATGGCTATCAGTTTATGTATTGGGATTATGTACTTTTATTTATCAGGATGGATATTTTGTACTTGACTCTTATTATGGTTTTGTGATGTAACCAAACATGTTTTACTTTCCGCTGCAATGAAATGATGTTTTAAAATTTTCAAGTATTACTTATATCTGTCTTGTTGTAATTTTTCTGTTCTATATTCACTTAAAATACTCCACCAATGTTATGGCATTCCCTTAGCGAGTGACCATAGCGGGTGTGGGGTGTTACACTAGACATGTTCCAATTTCCAATTTATGCCCAACAAATTCAATTACAAGTTATTACTCAAAATAGGTTACACCCAATCTTCCCAAATTTGCAATAATGGCCATGCCCCAAAAATTGCAATATAAATTATGCTTGGCATCCCAACCAATAGTTATGCCCAATTTAGATTTAATATTCCAATTTACAGTTTCCGCCCAATCTAGATTTAGTATTTCAATTTACCCCAAGTTTGCAACAATAACATTCATGCCCCAAATCACAAGTTACAAATTATGTCCAACAATTTCACTGAATATGATATGCCCAATTATTTCACTGAATACATTTTGCCCAATATTTACCAAAAATATTCCCCGTATTCCAATCGTTCGTATTTCGCGATTTCAGCGTAGGTTCAAAGGTAACCCAGGCCCATAAAAGAAAACGGAAATAGGGGAAGAGAAAGAGAAGGATCATAAAATAAGAATATGCATAAAAATAGGCATGTAACAACAGACCTAATACAAGAAATTTATATCCAACAAAGATAGATCTTGAATAAACTAATACAATCATTATCGTAGACATATGAATAACATCATGAACCAAAGAGGATTATAAACCTAATGTACAACAAAGATAGGCCTGATTTAATCAATAAAAATAACCTCTAAGGCATGTAAGGACATAGATTTAAAAGAAGGATAGGGATAAGTCTGAAAAGATTATCTTGTAATCAGGCATAGACTTCGATTTATTTTATTACATGTCAAGATTACAATCAGGTATTCAAATCTGAAAATAATGTGAATTTACATTGCTAGGATTAGAAAAGATAATTGAATCGTTGTTGTTGCAGAAACTCTAATTTGATGTTGATTAATCTTCAAAGTTGATTGTTGATGAAGAACTTCTAATATGATTTAGGTTTTTGAGGTGGCGGCTAAGAGAATTGAGAGTTCAGCAGCATAGACACGTCATTAGGAATTGATATGAATTAGTGTTTAGGTTTGGAAATATACATACAGATGTTTAGGATCAATTTGAGCCTTTAGATGAACTAGGAGATCATTAAAACCACACAGCTCGAAGACAGGTCATCGAGCAAATTAGAAGAAGACACGTCACCACACTACACTCCAGAATGCTGTGCTAGACTGCCCTCTATATGGGTGCACTTGGCAGGTGCGCTAGTGCATTTTGTACTGGCGCACTTCACAAGTGCACCAGTGCATTCTGGTTTGTTTCCAATTTTTCTGCCTAAATTCGTTCGTCCATATCTCCTTTATACGATATCTGTTTTATGCAAACTCGGACTATATCTCAAGAAGAATTCCGAGACGAACACAATGGCGTAACCCATTACACCCAATTCTTCTTTTAAAGATTAATTATTCTTTAATTATCTCTTATGTCCCGCTTTAAAATTACGGGGTGTTACATTTCCCCCTACTTAGAGGATTTCGTCCCCGAAATCCTCAAGTTTAGAGGAATGTATATCCAACCATCCAACATCCATCTACTCAACCATTCAATCACAGACATCCATTGTCCTTAAAAAGGTTTATAATGTTTTCATGAACATATTCATAGTGTGTGTATATGTCCTTACCCAAATGCAAAATCAAGCGGTCTACTGATTCAGTTGACCTCCTTAATGAAATTCATGATAGTGCCATGCGTCCATTATGTATGCAGAAGAACCATATTGATACATATCATTTCTATATGAGTGCACAACCATACATTCAAATGCAACATCCATATGATAACACATCAAGTTTCAATCCATATATATAAAAATCCACTCATGTATATGCAATATGGAAGTGACGGAGCCGATCTAGTGCCTAATGTGTGTGTATATGCATCCACGAACAACCACTAGCAAACACTTACATCCACTTGCATCCACCAAACATAACATGTCTCATACACATGTTTACATCCATTGGCTTCTACCTAAGGATCGAGGATAGCACCGAGAGGATTTACTTAAAAGGTAAAGTCTAGCATACAGATAAACTTTACAGAAAAAAGAGAGATCAAGGATATACCCTCAAAAAGTGTATGAATGCGCGTATCTAGTTTTCAGCCTTCTAAGTCGCATCTTCTTGAGCTTCACCCCATTGTGCTCTGTTTTTCATAACTTCACGATTGTGTAGCTTCTTAATTTCTGTTTCCAAAATATGAGTTGGAACTCATTACACTATCGCCTCTCGTTCCACCTCTTCTCCTTCTAGTATACTAGGGACTATAACTTCTGTTGTGTCATGCTAACATTTCCTCAAAAGGGCCTTCAAAATTCACTAGAGGGTATTCCATGTAGAAGAGCTATCTCTTGAAAATAAATAGATGCTAACCATGTTACCAAGTGTATTTATTAAGGGGATTAGAGGTCTCTTCTCTACTAAACTTATCCATTGCGTCAACTATTTGAGGGTCTTTTCTTTTCGATGTCCCTATTTGATCCAAAAGCAAAGGTCATACTTCTAGTGATGACAACTACTAACTTAACCAAAGGTTTTAAAATAAAAGCTTGATATGTATTCCGAACTTTTCCTTTTTCACATAAATCAGGACGACTTGAAGTCAATTTTTCTTCTTCTTAAGGCATCCGCTACGACCTTACCCTTCCTTCTTAAATCAAAATGGCGCCAAGTCTCGTGCCACAAGCATCCGTGTATACCGTAAAACTATAACTACCATAAGGTAAAAGTCAAAACTAGGGTCGTTGTAAGAGCCCTCTTCAATCGTTGGAAAGCGACATGACACTCAATATCCCGAAAAATGGTCAGATTCTTCTCCGTTGATCCAGTAAGCGGGCTAATACCTTCGCAAAGTTCTTAATGAACTTCATATATTAACCCGCTAGTCCTACAAAGCTTCTTACTCTTGTTGCATTCCTTGGGACCTTTCAGTCTTGCACTGCAACTACTTTTGTGCGATCTACGGCTATCCCTTCTTTGGACGCCACATGTCCTAGAAACCTTACTTCTTCTCTCCAAAAATGACATTTTGGAGAAATTTGCCTTAAGTTGATATGCTCGAAGTGTATCCATGACTTCTCTTAAATGCAAAGCATGTTCTTTGAGAAAATCAAGCTATCGTCCATGAAGACTACTACAAACTTATTAAGGAACTCCCTAAACACCCTACTCATCAAGTCAACAAAATAAGCGAGTGCTTTCGTCAAACCGTAAGGCATGACAAGCTACTCAAAGAAGCCTTCAGGGGTCCTAAAAGCAGTCTTGTCTATACTGTCCTCAACTTCTCTTAGTTGATGAAACCCTATAGCCAAATCTAGTTGGGAGAAAATAGGCGCACCTACAAGCTAGTCAACCCAATCATCAATTCTTAGAAGTGGGTGCCTATCTTTCTTAGTCAACTTGTTTAATTCTCTAAAATCCACGCATAAGCGAAGTGGACCATCCGCCTTAGTAGTGAACACTAATGGAGCACCCCATTAAAAAATACTTCGCCAAATAAACCCCTTCTCAAGCAACCTTTTAACTTGCTTGCAGAGCTCCTTCCTCTCCCTAGGAGCCATGTGTCATACGGGTATTGTTACTGGGTTGGCGTTATTGTTAGATCAAAATTTGGACCTAACACCCAAATTGTTCTGATCCGTAAAGAATTATAACTGGAGAATGAAGAAAAAGCACAAAACACACAGAATTTATAGTGGTTCGGCGTTAACAAGCCTACATCCACTTTATATGTTATCGATTATACTTTAAATGCTAGTACAATCAATTATTTCTCTCAAACTCACTCTTACAATTGTGATTTCTCTCTGTAATCTCGTAGTAAAACTGATAAGAAATAGTGGTATGACAGTAATGGTGGAATCAGTGCTCAATACTACCAAAAGATCCTGAAAAATGCCAGTCTCCGGGCTATTTATAGCTGATTCTGTCAGGCGGTTCGCGGTCACACGTGGTGCAGATCCCGAGAAAATCGGATCGGACCGAGTAATGAGGAGGAACTGGTCAATATGACAGTTATGGACACGTGTCACTGGATCCATTCTTTTCGGATCGCTGAAGACTAGCTCGCGCTTGAACAGGTCAGAGGCTTCGCTATGCGTCGGGGGATCGGATCGGTTTGTGCATGGTAGTGGTGTAAGTGCGGATCAAGTCGGGTAGAGGTAGACGAATCGCTGATGCTATGGAGGAGATTCGATGGGGGGCGATCCGAGAGGGGCGATCCTTTGGAGCGATCCGATCCTTCATGGACTCAAGGAACGTAGTTTCATACTTTCTTCTTGTGTGTAAACCTTGGTGGCTTAGTCAAAAAGCTAGCCAACATTTTGCCCCCTCGAAATATTGTTTCATTGATGGAACATGCTTCGAAGTTGCAGAGATATCTATTCGCGAGGCGATGTAATCAAATGGTCGCGCCTGTCTGAAAAGCCATGTTACTTCGGAAAGGTCGTATCTCTTGGCAAGTATAAATATCAGATGAATCTTCGATCATTCCTTGTTCATTGAATAATTCTTTTCTTGGAATCTTTGGAGACCTCATTGTCGTGTGTACCAGGTAAATTTCTGAACATTCCTTCTCTTCTCCCTTCTTTCTTTTCTCTTTTTTTGTTCGAATTGTTCCATGTCACCGCGATCCGTAAGTATTTCTGGAGGTTCGCTTCTTTCCATCCTTAGTCGGTTCAGTTCGCAGCGACGCGCCATGGTTCGCGGGAGCATTCTTTGTCATGGTCCAGTGAGACGAGACGCACGTCTCGTTCCATCCTTTGTGTGGGCCTTAGGTATGGTGGCCCATCCTTGGTAGCGAGTCGATATAGGGATCGGCCTCTTTCTTCTCTGTTGGGCCCAATGGGCGTGCCCCTTCGATCCACCGAAGCCCACGGTTCGTGTGGGACAAAAAAGGGGAGGCCAACGGTCACCGTTTTCTCTATATAAATCGAACCGAACTTCACTTTTCTCCTTCTTCTTCTTCCTTCAGCAACGCGCCGCCCATTTTTTTTGAGAAAAACCCCAATTTTTCCTTCCAAATAAATCCAATTGTTCTTCCTAATTTAAGAAAGGTAATCTCGTTGAAATCATTCTCATGCAATTTCTCACTTGTTTTCCTGGAATTTAAGAAGAGAAAATGGTAAAATTAGTGATGTTTGAGACCGCTCCCGTGATGGATGATGGGTTCAGGTGCTATCGTGATGGAGCGAGGAGAGGTGATGAAGAAGAGGCGAGGGAGAAGAAGAATGACGAATCAGATCGGATAGGAGCATCGTTTCGTGGTGATGTGAGGTTCAGGGGAGAGGGAGAGGAAGAAAAGAGCAGGTCAGTGCGTTTCGTTGGCGAGGCGAGGGTTCGGAGAGATGAGGACGAAGCATAGATTCGGCTAAAGGATCGGGTCGCGGGAAGGGAGGAGCTTCGGATCGTGGTGGAAGGGAGGCGAGATGGATCGCCTGGAAGCTGTCACGATTCGAATGGACTAAATTGGAATGCGCCGCGATCCGTAGCCTTTCCACGTATCGATCCCTTCACCGCGAACTGACCACGCGCCGCGATCCTAATGCCTAGATTCGCTACGTGAATCGCGACCCGGCAATATCCCTCGAGTGAACCGAGTCTCCAACCCATGATCCAAACAAATTTTAAACATTAAACAATGCACTGTTATCACAAGAATCCAGACAGTTAGGTTAGAGCCTCGATGTTGGACTTTCTGGACTGAACAAATGCTTAGTCTACCAATCGAACAACGACCAATGTCTCGATGATTTTATTGACCTTCGTACTTTTCTTTAATGCACGAATAAGCACACACCGACACTTGCACACATACAGGGAGGATGGTTAGTTTTAATCTTATTTCTCATGTTTACTCGCCTAAACAGTAATGTCGGATAACCATTCCCCTTCAAGATCTGACACAGAGACGGATCCCGAGGTGTATGAGCATCTCAATCCCGATGTTCTTCCATCTAATCCAGAGAGTGCGGATTCTGGATCCGAATATGAGGCAGAAACCTAATCGAATCCGTCTGAAAGTACCTGGCTTGATGAAGAATCAGAGGTAGATGGCCGAGCTCCCGACGAAGTCCCCGGTGCAATAGAAATAGAGAAATTCATAGACGCTCTAGCTTCCAAACTCGATGATATAAAGCTTAATAGAATTTTCTTGAGACATGGGATTCCCTGGGATGATGTGAGGACACCCGGCAACGAAGATAAACCACACTTAGCTCCGGAAGGGTATATGACAGTCAGCCGACTCATGTGTTGGGTAAGAGCTATTCCTCCGTTTCCTCCAATCGTCATTGAGACCTTGAAACGATTGGGCATTGCTCCGATGCAGATTCATCCTAATGCCTATGCGGCTCTATACACTCTATACATCGCATACGCGGAAATCCTGCATACCGAGCTCACATTTAAAGATTTAAAATTCTTTTATCTTTTCAAGCATCGCTCCTCGGCAACCCCAAATTTCTCTTTCTTCAAATCGGTATCAAATAGGAAGGTTCTGTCTGACAAATACAACAACATAGGGGATCCCAAGGCTGATTGGTTCTATATAAAGAGACAGGCTGGGTGTTCAAGAAGATGGCTTAAATCAAGTAAACTTTAATCTTTTGACTGAATAACTTGTTTAAGAAATCTAAGCATTAACATGCCCCTCTTTTTTTAAGCAGATCACGTCTTTCCCAAGACGGAAGGTCGGTATACAATAATCGACTGTCTCTTCTTCTACAAAGCAAATCCAATTTTCTAAAGATCAAGAAGTGAATTACCGATGAGAACCTTCACAAGCATCGCCTTCTGGATATAAGGTTTGGACTTGGTGTAGGCGGCAAACCCTACAAATACGTGTCCCCAACGGAGGGAGAAGGAACATCACGGGCAGCAGAAACAATTAAATTCCGTAAGAGTCCTTCCCCGATAATCATCCAGGACGACGAGGACCTAAACATATATAGAGGAGATGAGGCCCTTGGTGATAATTCTAAGGAAATCCCAGTTTCTCCACGGGGTTTCCCCTGAAGGGCTTCTCTTCAGATCGAACATGCTGCTCCCGATGATTTAACAGAAGAATAACTATTTAAAGGGCTGAGCAAAATTCCTTTGCTTGATTATGTATACACACAGGGGGACTTTGAAGGGGAGACATTTTTCCCTGCTTATGAGGAAACAACTGTTCCAGTTGGAGGACAAGAATCTACTCAGATGAGCCTGACTTCGGGCCCTGGTCTGTTAGGGGGAAATATATGGGATGCACAAATCACACGCACTGCCTGACCCCACACTTTTATATCAACAGTATTCAAGGTTTGAATATGCTCTTTTTTCGTTTGCAGGAAAGATGTCTCACAGGCGATCTTATTCTTATCGCTCTCTTCGTGAAGGCACACCCAGTCTTCATCCAAATCCTGAGCATTCTCGCGGCCTTTCTCACAAGCCTACTTCTTCACAATCCCGATCTCCACCAAAATTAACCTCTGGCAAGCTTCCTAGTTATTCGGTGCCACCTACAGGGGGAAAACAACTTCCTAAAGACGTAACCCCTCCGAAGAGTGCACCCTCTCACAGCAGGTCATCAAAAAGACACTATGAGCCCAAGGATAAAAGCAAGGATCCAATCAAGGATTCTGAGAAGGAGAAAATTGACATTGTCCCTTCCAGCCAGCAAGATTTGGTTGTCCCCGGGTCACGAGATTACATCCATGGTCCCGGGACTCAGGCTAAGCTGGAAAAGTTGCAAGAACAATTCCCTAACATCTTCTTCGAAAGGATGATGTTTGTTCCAGCCTTGGAACCAGTCCCTAGGAACTGGGATACTGAAGTCATCGGGCACATTCGCCATGTAGCCAAGCAGTATGAAGTGATGAAGAAACATGCTGTTAATCTTTCAGAAGACATCTGAACGCTTGAGATGGAAGCACATAGATCCAAAGTGAAGATAGATAACAATGAAAGGGCCAGGACAAAAATGCAGAAGGATTTGGAAGACGCTCAATCCCAACTTGCCTTAGCGCGGAGAGATGCTGAAAATTATAAGACTGAATTGGAGAATGCTAAGAAACGCTTTCATTCTGAACTCGACTCAAATAGTCAAGAGAAAATGGCCTTAAAGAAGGAGGTAGAAGATCTTAAAATGGCCAACATTGAGTTAAAGACGGCACAGGGCCATTTTGAAGCTGAGAGAGCTGCTTGGGAGGAAGAAAAAGCATGTTTGAAAGAAAGTCTAGCTTTAGCTAAAGCAGATAAGGTGATTTTGAATGATCAAGTTGCGGATGCGGAGAGGCGCGCGGCTCTCGCCGAAAAGAATGTAGAAAGTGCCATTGAAATGGCTACTGCTTCTAACAACAAGCTCCTTGAGAGGGAAAACGATATCGAAGGGTTTGAGGAGATGATATTTGACTTCCTCGGCCACATCCTCAAAACCCGTAACATCTCGTGGATCCCGGACTACCACGTCACTTTAGCCAACATATGGGACACCATCGTCGAGGGTGAGAAGCAGAGGTTAGGAGTTGAAGAGATTGATGAAGATGAGCTGATTAGGACCATTCTGAGGGATAACGAGCCCGAGGATCTGGCAGAAGGCCGGCGCCTAATTCAAGAAGAAATGGAGAAGGAGAGGACCCTGGCTAAGGGCAAAAACAAGATTGACGAAGGTTCGAGCTCAGCTGTAGAGCCTAAGGCCTCCGGAGTTGAGGAATACAATCCTGATGATCCATTAATTCCTTTGGGCCTGACTCCTGTGGTTGTCGGAGCTTCTACAGCTAGCCTAGATGGAGGATCAGCGGAAGGTATCTCCCTTTTTTCCCCACAATTTGTCAAAGCATTTGTGAGTTGTCGTCGTCTGGTGGAGCGACCAATCGAATTAATAACATGTGTTCCTCATAATACAGGTGGCGAGCCCGTCGACAAAGATGTCGAGAAAAGGACAGAGGCGGAGAAGATTGACGTCTCGCCTAGCGCCGGTGCTGATAAACCGAAGTAGGGTGAAGGTACAATTGCGGAGAAGGGCATCCTGGCACACAGTGTTGATGCTCCCAAGGATGAAGAAACCATCGATGCCTTGAAAGATATGGACGGGCGCCATGTAGATGATGAGGAGGATATCATCAGTACCAATGAAGTCAAAGGCGATGATGACGAGACTTTGGCCAAAAGAAAGGCTAGGCAGGAAAAGCAGCTGGCTTTAAAGAAAGTGGGACAAGAGCCTTTGAACGTAGCTCCTATCTCGGAGATTAATCCCAAAATTGGGATGGTTCTGAAACTCCAGCCCAAATCCATCAGCAAACAGCTTCATTTTGCGAACCCTGATGATTTCCCAGCTTCCTTTACTGATAAAAGAAAGAGAAAGGAGGAGGAGGAGGATTCTTCTGATGAGTCGGACGTTCCTCTTATAGACAAAAGGAAAAGAAAGAAAGGTGATCAATCCGAAATTGACAAGGCGAAACTGGAGAAGCAGAAACAGGAGAAGAAGTCCAAGCGTAAATAGGATATTGTCGTTTGTCTATATTTTGTCTTTAGGCTTCCCACTGGCCATGAAATGTAATTGTGAGACTGGCCCTCACTTTTGTTTTAGGTTGTTTTTCACTTTGTAGGCTTGCAGTTTATAAATGAAAGTTTATCTCTTTTGCATCATCATGTACCTGCATTTAATAAACTTCTCATGCTTAGTCATAGATCATCAGATTATAACTGCAAATCAGCCAAGCAACAGAACGAAAAATTTAAAAATTTCTGTGTTGCGTCAAGGTTCATGTATATATGTATATGCCACCAATCAATTGTTAACGTAGCGCCTAACCAGGGCTTATTAAGGATTGATTAGTGTTGTATGCACGTTGCCCCCTATTTCTGAATATGGGGGACTTAGAAAATTTAGCAAGATAATTTTCCTTGTGGTGCTGAGTTTCTGGCACCTTTCTCAGCGCTTAATCATAGACTCTTTTATACTCTCCTGGCGGTCGCCGAGGTTAGAGTTCGAGCTTAGCAGTTCTGTCACTCCCCAATCCTTCAGCGGGGTAAGAACTCTTTCTCAGCGCTCAATCGGAGACGCTTTTATACTCTCTCTGCTCTGGAGGGTTAGAGTTCGAGTTCAGCAGTTCAATCGCTCCTCAATCCTTCAGCGGGGTAGGAGCTCTTTCTCAGTGCTCAATCGGAGACGCTTTTATACTCTCTTTCTGCTCTGGAGAGTTAGAGTTCCGTCAAGGCGGTTCCGATCATGGTGCACCGCCATGACTTACGGACATCGCCTTCATGTCCGTTATGCTCTCTCTCGGCTCTGGAGAGTTAGAGCGCTATCAATGATATGATTTACTTTATCGCATCCTTAGAGTTTTGACTGGTGATTGCATTCCATTCTGATGGAAGGCACCTATAATTATACGCTTCTGTGATCGTTGCATGGTTCACAGCAATTTCCATAAAAATAGAAAGGCAGATAAATAAAAGCGCAATAATGGTAAATGACACACAATATTTTTATAGTGGTTCGGTCGAATCATGACCTACGTCCACTTTATAATTTTTTGCTTAAGAAATCGGACTATTCTAGGCAAGTCGTGCCTTCTACATGGTCCTTAATAAAGCAAAAGAACAGATCTGACATCTTTACGTTAGATATGGCCGTAAATGTTGGGCATTCCACACTCTGGGGATTTCCTTTCCATATACAGTTGCTAGCTTGAAGGTTCCATTATCAAGCTCGCACAGAATGGAGTACGGTCCTTCCCACTTCGCACCCATATAAGTTGGGGCTGGAAAGAAACGCTTCAGAACCAAGTCTCCGGGTTTAAAGGTTCGGGCTCGAACCTTTTTGTTGTAGTATCGGGCGACCTGTTGTTTGCATCTCAAGGCACGCAGGTCTTCTTCGTCCCTCTTTTCTTCGATCATATCCAGGGATTCAAGGAGCAATTCGTTATTAGTCATCGGATCGTAATAAGTCACTCGGTGAGAAGGTACTTTTATCTCAACCGGGATGACTGCTTCTGCTCCAAAAGCAAGGGAGAAGGGGGTATGGCCTGTTGCCGATTTATACGTTGTCCTGTAGGCCCATAGTGCTAAGGGTAATTCATCAACCCACAAGGCTCTGGCCCGCTTCAGTCTTCTTTTCAGAATGGACTTAATCACTTTATTCGCCGCTTCGACCTGTCCGTTCGATTGCGGGTGCGCCACAGAGGTGTACCATTTCTCAATGTGGTATTTCTGGCAGAAGTCTCTAAATTCAGTGCTATCGAAATGAGTTCCGTTGTCAGTTGTAACAATCTTTGGAATCCCAAATCGACAGATGATGTTTCTAACGACGAAATTGATCACTCGTTTGGTTGTGATTGTAGTCAGTGGCTCAGCCTCGACCCACTTAGTGAAGTAATCTACACCTACAAAAACGAACTTCGCTACGCCCTTAGCTATGGGGAGACTTCCGATGATATCAATTCCCCACATAGCGAAAGACCATGGGCTTGTCATCGTTTTTAACTGAGTAGGAGGCGCCCTAGGTATCTTTGAAAATCTTTGGCATGCATCGCACTGTCGTGCGTACTTCACCACATCTTTGTTTATGGTAGGCCAGAAATATCCATGCCGCAACACCTTTTTCGCCAGTGTTTGCCCTCCAGTGTGATTGCCGCATTCACCTTCATGTACCTCCTGCAGCACACGCTTGATGTCGTCATGAGCTATACACCGGAGAAGGGGCATCGAAAATCCCTGTCTGTAAAGAACTCCTCCTTGCAGAATGTATCGGGCAGCTTTACGAATTACTTTACGCCTCTCGCATTTCTTGGTCGGAAGCGTTCCATTCATCAAGAAATTCTTTAGAGGGTTCATCCATGACTCCCTTTCTGGTTCCGTCTCTAGCACCGGATAAATTTCCATCTGATCTATACTAGGAGACCGTAGTACTTCAACTGGGGCTAGCCCGGTCTCTTCAGGATCGTCGGAACTAGCCATCTTTGCCAACTTATCTGTCTATTGATTCTCTAACCGCGGAATATGAGAAATGCTATAGTGACCGAAGCCGTTCAACAACTCCTTCACTTTCTCTAAGTATAAAATCAATCTTGGACTTTTGGCATGGAATTTTCCAGTGACCTGGTTTACAACTAACTTGGAGTCGCAAAAGATGTCCAGCTTTGCGACTTCCAACTCCTTTGCGATCGATAACCCGGTTATTAGGGCTTCATATTCAGTGTCATTGTTAGTGGCGTGAAACTCCATCCGAATAGCATAGGTATCAGTCGTTTCTCAGGAGTTTCAAGCACTACTCCAGCGTCTGATCTCTTGTCATTCCTAGCGCCATCAGTATATAATCTCCAGGCACTGGGATCGAGAAGTAACTTTGAGGGGTCAGCTACTTCGTTCACTATATCTTCCTCCGAGACAGTAAACTCTGCTATGTAATCGTCTATCACTTGCCCCCGTATTGACCGCTGGGGTTAAAAGTTCAGATCAAATTGACTCAACTCAATGTTCCATTTGAGTAGTCTTCCAGACGCTTCTGGTCTCTGTAGAACTTGCTTGAGTGGATGATCAGTGTATACGTTAATGGGATGAGCCTGAAAATAATGTCGAAGCTTTCTAGAGGCAATCAGCAAACTGTACGCCAACTTTTCTATCCTTGGATAATTACGCTCTTCTTCCGTCATTTTTTTGCTCACGTAGTACACAGGTCTTTGAACTTTATGTTCTTCTCTCACCAATGCTGAACTGATCGCGTGGGACGACACTGCCAAGTACACGAATAATTCCTCATGATCCACCGGCTTAGATAATATCGGAGGTTTCTCCAGGTGACTCAGCAGGTTCTGAAACGCTTCTATGCAGTCAGGCATCCATTTGAAGTGGCGTTTTCCTCGCTTTATCAATTCGAAGAATGGGATGCATTTGTCAGTAGCCCTGGAGATG
The DNA here is from genome assembly GCA_030737875.1 of Allium sativum. Taxonomy (NCBI): domain Eukaryota; kingdom Viridiplantae; phylum Streptophyta; class Magnoliopsida; order Asparagales; family Amaryllidaceae; genus Allium; species Allium sativum. The sequence continues at coordinate 1,047,204,706 of CM060924.1, forward strand.
AATCTGCTTAGTGCGGCTACTTTCCCTGCAAGGCTTTGCACATCTTTTATCTGCCTAGGCTCCTGAATGTTTCTGATTGCTGCGATCTGGTCTGGATTAATCTCAATCCCACGAGAACTGACTATGAATCCTAAGAATTTTCCGGAGGCGACCCCGAATGAACATTTTGTTGGGTTGAGTTTCATCCCTTACTTTCGAAGAATGCCAGACATCTCTGCCAAGTCTGTAGTGTGATTGGAGGATTGCCTGGACTTAACCAACATGTCGTTGACGTATACTTCCATTGTTTTCCCAATCTGGTTATAGAACATTCTATTCACAAACCGTTGATGTGTAGCACCTGCGTTCTTCAAGCCAAAGGGCATTACCACGTAGCAGTATAATCCAAGATCCGTAATGAAGCTAGTGTGTTCTTGATCTGGAACATGCATTGGAATCTGGTTATATCCTGAATAAGCATCCATAAAGGAGAGAATTTCGTGACCCGCCGTTGAGTCTACCAACTGATCGATCCTGGGTAACGGAAAACTGTCTTTCGGGCAGGCTTTATTCAAATCCGAGAAATCGATACACGTTCGCCACTTCCCGTTGGACTTTTTCACCAGATCTGGATTTGAAATCCAGTCTGGGTAGACTGAGTCTTTGATAAATTCATTACTCATTAGCTTTCCAACCTCTTCTTTCAAGGCAGCGGACCTCTCTGGGCCCAGCATTCGCCTTTTTTGTTTTACCGGAGGATGTTTAGGGTTAATGCTTAATGAATGGCTCATGATTGATGGAGATATCCCACACATGTCTGCGTGGGTCCAAGCAAATACATCCAAATTATCTTCCAAGAAATCCGTCAGTTCTTTAGCTAAATTCGAATTTAACTGGGATCCAATCTTAAGGACCTTCTCTGGGTCACTATCATCGATCGGTACATCTACAGTTGTCTCGTTGGGAGTTTCCATTCTGCCCCCAGGTTCTTTGTCCTCTCTGGGATCTATATCCTCGGGCAACTCTCTGGGGGACTCTCTTACATTTATCTTCTTTAATTGCTATAAGGTTTCCGCCCTTGCAGGGGGAGAAGAGGCCTTGGCTTCTATGTCTTCTCCGTTGCGGAGTAGCTTTAGCTCTGTAATAAAACATGCTCGTGCGGCAACCTGATCTCCTCTGACAATACCAACACCAGCTTCCATAGGAAATATCAATAACAAGCACCAGGGGGCTATACAGGCTCTAAACTTTGCGAGGGTCGGTCGGCCCAAGAAGGCATTATAGGGTGATTCAATATCCAAAACCACGAAGGGAAGAATTCTCACTCTCTGGCGTTCTCCTTCCCCAAGCGTAACTGGTAGCTCTACATAACCCATTGGAGCGGTGGATGCTCCGTTAAATCCACGGATCCATCCCGCACAGGGCTTCAAGTCTTTTATCTCGAGATTCATCTGATCGAATGTCTTTTTGAAAAGAATGTTGACGGAACTCCCGTTATCCACTAAGACTTTATGAACAATGGCCAGGCCAATAGGTACTGTGATTACAAATGGATCTTCGGTCGGAGCATGGACTCCAATGCTTTCTCATTCGCGGAAAACGACGTCGTCGCACATCATCTTTTGTTGCTTTACTGGTATGTTGTCCTCAGGGTTGCTACACTTCCCTACCCCGAGGTGCTGCTTGGCTGCACTGACATACTGATCTAATGCCTTGAAACCGTGCCAGGCGAGATAAAGCCCTCCGATTATGGTATTGATAACAAGGTCCTTTCCCTTTTGCTAGGCAGTTGGCCTGACAGCAGGTTGATTCTGGTTCTGATTTGGGGCCTGTACGGCTTGCCCCCTGTCTCTGGGTGTCACTCTGTATTCATCCAAATTTCCTTCTCGGAGAAGCCTCTCGACCACATCTCTTAGGTGACGGCATTCATTTGTCGAATGGCCATGAATCTGATGGAAGAGACAAAACTTCCCCGTTTCATGTTCTTTCTCCATCGACTCTCTGGTAGGAGGCTTTTTATTTTGGTGGACGTTGTACGAATCCACGAAGATATTCTCCAAAGTATCGTTTATTGGCGTATAACTCTCAAAAGACCTGGGGCGAGTCCTTCTCTGGGAGTCTTTCCCTCAATTCCTCTTCCGGTTGTTGCCATTACTGTTATTATCATTGTTTCCTGACTGACGACCACCTTGGTTCCGATTTCCGACATTAACCTCGACCTTCCCTGTAACACCCCACCTCCGCTAGGGTCACTCTCAAAGGGAATGCATTAGGTTTGGTGAAGCATTATCGAGGTAAACATGCACAGAAATATTACAAGATAGAACATATATATATATATAACGGCGGAAGTAAAACAAATTTCATTACCTTATAAAATAAGGTCTAAAGCCTTTTACATCAGAATACATCAAAACCTGTCTTGCAATAATAAAGAAGCATAAAACCATTTCATAAAATATTCCCCAAGTAAAACCGTAAAGAAGCCATAGCCAAGAAAAGTCCAAGCCATGCGTGATGACCTTCAAGCAGAAGAAGTCCGAACTAGATAACATTGTTTCCTCCCTGAAACCTGGGGGGGAACAGAAGACAAAGAGGCGAAAGAAAACGGGGTCAGTCATAAAGACTGGTAAGTCCTATCTACTTCCAGTATAAAAACAGGTAAAGGTAACATGACATGCATAAACTGAAAGTAAACATAAGGATGACTACATGGTAGATAAAAAACACCAGGGTAACAGGCTGAACTACTGTAGCAAGGTAACTAAGACATCATGATAAACTATGGTGTCATGATAAATCAAGGTATCACATCGTCAGGTTTCTATCAAGTATACTATCCCAAGGTATCTATCATGTATAACATCCCACGGTACCTATCATGTATATTTCTCCTGGTTCTAACATGTATATTTGCTCTGCACCTCTCGTACTAGTATCCCAACCCGCGTCATGTGTTAACTATGAATGTACCTTGCCCAATGTCATGTAATGGTCCATGTCAACCTAATATATATATAGCATATGTATGTTTCATTCCATGTATAACTTCAGTCCTTTGCCGTAGGCCATACGGGATTTCCCATGTAAACGTTTTATCCTTGAGGTTATTTTGGACCGCTACCCTTGATCTAGTTATGTTTCCTTACCATGAACTATCGTGTTTCCTTACCATGAACTATCGCGTGTTCACTTAGGATTTATGCCGCCTAGGACCACTAGGGATTATGCTACCTAATGAACGTTCCCGTGTCTCGGTTTGGGTTTTGGCCACCTAGGACCACTAGGGATTATGCCACCCGTCAACCGCGCCCTTTATCCCGCGTATGTATCGTGAATCATTTTCCATGTCTAGATGCACATGTTCCTCAATGTGCCATCCGAGTTCCGTTCCAGGGCAAATCAAGAAATACGGAACTCGGTCGGGAGCTTTAAGTTGTCTGCTGATGCAGATATCAAGGTCTGTTTTTGTACCCGTGGCTATGGTCCCACGTAACCCCTCCCTCAACTACTGAAAGGCAATCCAAGAAAAATCATGTATGAGAACGACACTAGGCCCATCGATGCCCATTTCCAGATAGCCAACCTCATTCATAACTTGATAGCTAGTATATGGTCTCTTGGGAGTTCCCTGCCTTTCCGTACATACACGATTGACTAAAGATGGTAGGTAGTCAGCGACTTGCTATCCCGGGGCAAAAATCAAGTATCGTCGACTCCACGCTAATCCATCCCAGTCTTTAGGTTGCTCGCATAGCAACCAAGGCATACTCTTGGCTCTTCTACCGCAGACCTTAACCCCCGTGAAGCCGGGTTTCATGGACCACTTGCCACCTCACAGAGGGATACCAAGAGTACCCTCACGTTCCCCGAAGCTTCCGCTTCGTCACCAAGTTCGCTGGAGCTTTAATCCAAGTCAGATAACTTGCTCCTCCTCGTATACTAAGCGATGACCTACCGTACCAGGTTACTCATCCCTTTATGAACTAGTCTTATGTACTTAGCTAAGAATTATCACTTAGTTACCCTTAACTAAGGTTTACCACTTAGCCCCTCTTTCCGCTATCCTTGTTAACCACGATTTCCAACCTAGTCCCCTGAGTTAGGGTTTTGTCAAATGGGTTAAGTATTGTTATCCAAGTTCATGACTTAACCCGCCTACGAATCATGTCAAGATTGGCTAAGTACTCAAGTTCAAGGCTTAGCCCTACAGGTTGGTTAAGTGTACCAAGAAGCCCATGACTTAACCCTATCAAGTCAAATTGGTTTAGTATTTGTTTGTCTTAACCCTATCAGATTATCATGTTAGATTGATTAAGCATAGATTATCTTAATCCCATCAGATTATCGAGTCGGATTGGTTAAGTGTAGGTTAACTTAACCCCATCCACTAATCGTATTACAATGGTTAAGCCTAATTTGAAAGGTCTTGTGACTTAACCCTACCAGACCCACGTATTAGATTGGTTAAGTGTAGGTTACTTAACCTCATCAAATCATCACGTATAATTGGTTAAGTATAAGTTACTTAACCCCCATTAAAGTATCATGTTAAATTAGTTAAGCATTGGTTGTTTAACCCTCATTGAATTACCACGTTTAGATTGGTTAAGTGGTTAACTTAACCCCATCGAATTACCATGCTTAGATTAGTTAAGTATAGGTTACTTAACCCCATCTGATTACCGTGTTTAGATTATTTAAGTCTTAATTACTTAACCCCATCTAATTACCAAGTCGGATTAGTTAAGCGTAAATTACTTAACCCCATCCCCTAATTGTCTTGCATGGTTAAGTGTCATTAAGGAACCAAGTCCGGTTTAACTTAACCTACCCATTCATGTCATATCGGTTAAGTGTCAATAGTCAAATTTACTTAACCTTATCATGTGGCATTAATTTAATTAATGCACTTTCAACCTCTCACATTAGACCTTGTTGTGGTTACTAGTTAAGCCGGGCGGGTCCGGGTAGTTTTACACCACAACTTAGTCTAACCTCGGGTCTTAAGCGCGACATGACCAACTTCTCACATTGGGTCTTATTGTTTGTAGCCACTAGTTAAGCCGGGCGGGTCCGGGTAGATTTGTGCTACAAACTCAACCCAACCACGAGTTGGCCACTTTCATGTTTGGTCTAGTGTCATATTACACTTACAAGCCTCCCATATCTAGTACAAGTTCCATGTTTACCCCACATGTCATGCCCCCATTTTGGTTCAACTTACATGTCGTGTTCACATGTAACCTCAAGTCAAGTTTTCATGTCATATTCACGTCAAGATTTCGCGTCATGTTCATGTTTATCTAACTACCCCAAAATCGTGTTTTCACTTGAGTGAAAGCGAGTCAACATAGTAGGTATACTATGGCTACATATAGACCCCAAAACATGCACGATGCCACAAAAGGGATTGGCTCCAAACATGCATGGTATCACAAGGGGGTTTGGCCTTAAAACATGCATGATAGTGTCATATAGGGATTGGCCATAAGCATGCATAATGTCATAAAGGATTCGGCCAAAAACTTGTATACTATCATAGGAAATTTGCTCACAAACTTGCATGTTGTCATAACGGGATTTGACCTTAGATAAACATGATATCATAAGGGGTTGGTTTTATTTACATGCATAAGCCCCCAAGTCCAATTTATGCTACTATTTCACAAGTCAAAGTGGCTCTAAGTGTTCATGCTATCATACTACAAGTAAAGGTCCAATCTTGCATGGCAAACTAAGTCCAATGCAACATGAATAGCATGGTTTAGTCGCTAAAACATAACCCAAAGTCATATGTTCATGATAAAGGAGCAAACTAGGCTCGCATAGGTTATAACATTCATGTTTAACCACATTTTATTCCATGCCATGATCAAAACTACAGTTTAGATCTAGAAGTAGCTTGAACTTACATAGCGTTGCAAGAGGATTAGGAGCATGAATCATTTTGAAGAAGAAAGGTGGCTCCTTTGATGAAGAACCGTCATGAAATCGCCATAGCAACATTGATCCACTCCCATGATTTGATGTAGCAAGCTAGCACCTTTGATTCGGATCTTGTTTAAATGCATAGGCTCTTAAAGTTGGAGATGGAGGCCATGATCAATGGAGATTTGGGCAGCACTTCATTGCAAGAGTGATTTATGAGGGGTTTAGGGTAGGCTTAGGGTCTTTTTATAGAGATTAGGGGTAGTTTAGGCCGTAAAATTAACCCTAGGATAGATCCAAGCCCTCAAATATCGTCACAAGCCTCCAAAACCGAGCCAAACAGCAAAACAGGTGCACCAGGTTGCCTCGGTCCGACCAGGCAGGTCGACCCCCAGGTCAACCCTGGGGTCGACTCCCTAGTCAACTTGGTGGGCAGGGGGTCGACTCCCCAGTCGACCTCCCCTGGTCTGGCGGGAAATTTTCCCGTCTCTTCTGAATTCTGAAATTTGAATCTGTTTTCGTTTTCGAATTTTTCGTGAAACTTCGCGAGGTCATATCTTGGTCATACGGACTCCGATTTACGAAATTTCGGACTCTATTTCGCGTATTTTTCCGGGACGAAAGCAATGGCGCAACCCGTTTATCCTGATTCAGATTTTATAATTTAATTATGCCTTGATTCTTGTCTTAACACGTTGTCAAAAATCCGGGTTGTTACATTCCCCCCAACTTAAAGGATTTCGTCCCCGAAATCTCCAAGTTAGGAAGAACGTATCCTACCATCCATCATCCATCTACTCAAAACATCGTCCACAGGCAACCATTGTCCTTAGACGATTTCTAATGCCATATGAACATATGCAAAACGTGTGTGTATATGCTCCTTATCTAATGCTCATGATCAGGCCTGAATGATCTTTCTAATGCAAAATATGTTTAGTGCCATGAGTCCAACATGTATGCAAATAGTCCTAGTCATATAAGTACTATATGCTTGCACAAACATTCATTCATATGCAACATCCGCATGATAACACATTCAGTTTCATCCATAAACAAGTATAAATATTCGTGCATATGCAACATGAAACGTGACCGCGTCAACCTAGTATCTAATGTGTATTCGTGCATCCACGAGCAACCACTTGCAACCATTTGCAACCATATCAATCATAACATGTTTCAAATACATGTTTACATCCATAGGGTTCTATCTAAGGTTCCCACGATAGGATCGAGGAGATAAACAAGGTAAACTCCCTACGGGGTTTGCAACAGAAATAGGACCGAGAGGATATTCACCAAAACATAACATGCGAGCAAGCTCTACAGGAAAAACCAGGGATCAAGGATACACTCTTTAAAAGCGGTACGATGCGCGTGTCTAGCCTTACGTCTTCTAAGTCGCGTTTCCTTGAGCTTAATTCCTCGGTGCCTTGACCATCTTTTTAATTCCATGATTTCGTAGCTCCTTGATTCCTATTTCCAAGATATGAGTTAGAACTCATTTCATTGTTGCCTCTTATTCCACTTTCACTTATCCTTCCCCTAGTATACTTGGCTCAAACGTATCCACTTACTCATGCAAGCTCTCCAAAATTCACTAGGGAATTCTGGATCTCATTTGCCTATGCCAATCCACATTGCCAAGAGTACTTACTAGTGTGATTCCCATAACTCATGCATAAGCGAAACGGACCATCCGCCTTAGCGGCGAATTCTATTCGAACGGATTACCAACAACTACATCCCGAGATTCTAGGTAATTAACCATGACAGAACCCAAAAGGTTACACGAGACTTCGAGGGTATCACCAAGGTGAGTCGAGAGTCTAACTACCCTCTTTCCTAAAACCGAGAATGGCACCCCTTATTGGGTGACCACTTTATCCCTAGAATCCATCCGTAGCCGAGACATGTCATTCTCAAATCCAAACATGTCATGAAGAAATGGACCAACTCTTCAACCAGATTTTTGGGACAAAAAATGGGATCCTCTACCATGCTAGTACTAAGGCGCAGAGACTCAACTATCCAAGCAGACTTAAATGATACGATGATCAAAACAAAGTCTGGACGGGATGATAGAAAAGAACGACTAAACCTTTACCAGAAATGGTACCATCTCTTTTCGGTACCCTAGAAATGAGAGCGTACACTTGTCCTCTATGATGATCTTGTCCTTGTCCTCCTTGATGGACTAAGCCATACCAACAAGTTGCTTATCCTTAAGCTCGTGTCCTTTATCCTTACTCGTATTATCCTTCCTTGTACCACGGCAACAGGTCTCTCGAGGACCACCTCCATCGCACGGGAAACACCTACGTGGCTAGACAAAGATTAGTCACAGTTAGAACTACTGTGACCACAGATGGAGGAAAGAAAGGAAAGGAGATTCAATCAAGGAATCAAAGCATAATGCTAATGGCCTTTGGGGAATAGCTCTTTTAAAACAACCTTTTCTTGAAAAATGCTTCCTTGTAAACGGTTTTTCAAATAGTTATCAGAAGGTTTTAAAATTTTTTGCCCAGTCTGGTAACCTGGCTCTGATGCCAAATGTAACACCCCACCTCCGCTAGGGTCACTCTCAAAGGGAATGCACTAGGTTTGGTGAAGCATTATCGTGGTAAACATGCACAGAAATATTACAAGACAGAACATATATATATATATATATATATATATATATATATATATATATATATAACAGCGGAAGTAAAACAAATTTCATTACCTTATAAAATAAGGTCTAAAGCCTTTTACATCAGAATACATCAAAACCTGTCTTGCAATAATAAAGAAGCATAAAACCATTTCATAAATTATTCCCCAAGTAAAACAGTATAGTAGCCATAGCCAAGAAAAGTCCAAGCCATGCGTGATGACCTTCAAGCAGAAGAAGTCCGAACTAGATAACATTGTTTCCTCCCTGAAACCTTGGGGGGGGGAACGAAAGACAAAGAGGAGAAAGAAAACGGGGTCAGTCATAAAGACTGGTAAGTCCTATCTACTTCCAGTATAAAAACAGGTAAAGGTAACATGACATGCATAAACTGAAAGTAAACATAAGGATGACCACAAGGTAGATAAACTAAACCAGGGTAACAGGCTGAACTACTGCAGCAAGGTAACTAAGACATCATGATAAACTACGGTGTCATAATAAATCAAGGTATCACATCGTCAGGTTTCTATCAAGTATACTATCCCAAGGTATTTATCCTGTATAACATCCCACGGTATCTATCATGCATATTTCTCCTGGTTCTAACATGTATATTTTCTCTGCACCTCTCGTACTAGTATCCCAACCCGCGTCATGTGTTAACTATAAATGTCCCTTGCCCAATGTCATGTAATGGTCCATGTCAACCTAATATATATAGCATATGTATGTTTCATTCCATGTATAACTTCAGTCCTTTGCCGTAGGCCATACGGGATTTCCCATGTAAACGTTTTATCCTTGAAGTTCTTTTGGACTGCTACCCTTGATCTAGTTATGTTTCCTTACCATGAACTATCACGTGTTCTCTTAGGATTTATGCAGCCTAGGACCACTAGGGATTATGCTACCTAATGAACGTTCCCGTGTCTCGGTTTGGGTTTTGGCCACCTAGGACCACTAGGGATTATGCTACCCGTCAACCGCGCCCTTTATCCCGCGTATGTATTGTGAATCGTTTTCCATGTCTAGAGGCACATGTTCCACAATGTGCCATCCGAGTTCGGTGCCAGGGCAAATCAAGAAATACGGAACTCGGTCGGGAGCTTTAAGTCGTCTGCTGATGCAGATATTAAGGTCTGTTTTTGTACCCGTGGCTATGGTCCCACGTGACCCCTGCCTCAACTACTGAAAGGCAATCCAAGAAAAATCATGTATGAGAACTACACTAGGCCCATCGATGCCCATTTCCAGATAGCCAACCTCACCCATAACTTGATATCTATTATATAGTCTCTTGGGAGTTCCCTGCCTTTCCGTACGTACACGATTGACTAAAGATGGTAGGTAGTCGGCGACTTGCTATCCCGGGGCAAAAATCAAGTATCGTCGACTCCACGCTAATCCATCCCAGTCTTTAGGTCGCTCGCATAGCAACCAAGGCATACTCTTGGCTCTTCTACCGCATACCTTAACCCCTGTGAAGCCGGGTTTCATGGACCACTTGCCACATCACAAAGGGATACCAAGAGTGCCCTCACGTTCCCCGAAGCTTCCGCTTCGTCACCCAGTTCGCTGGAGCTTTTATCCAAGTCAGATAACTTGCTCCTCCTCGTATACTAAGCGATGACCTACCATACCAGGTTACTCATCTCTTTATGAACTAGTCTCACGTACTAAGCTAAGAATTATCACTTAGTTACCCTTAACTAAGGTTTACCACTTAGCCCCTCTTTTCGCTATCCTTGTTAACCACGATTTCCAACCTAGTCCCCTGAGCTAGGGTTTTGTCAAATGGGTTAAGTGTTGTTATCCAAGTTCATGACTTAGCCCGCCTACGAATCATGTCAAGATTTGCTAAGTACTCAAGTTCAAGGCTTAGCCCTACAGGTTGGTTAAGTGTACCAAGAAGCCCATGACTTAACCCTCTCAAGTCAAATTGGTTAAGTATTTGTTTGTCTTAATCCTATCAGATTATCAGGTTAGATTGATTAAGCATAGATTATCTTAATCCCATCAGATTATCGAGTCGGATTGGTTTAAGTGTAGGTTAACTTAACCCCATCCACTAATCGTATTACAATGGTTAAGCCTAATTTAAAAGGTCTTGTGACTTAACCCTACCAGACCCACGTATTAGATTGGTTAAGTGTAGGTTACTTAACCTCATCAAATCATCACGTATAATTGGTTAAGTATAAGTTACTTAACCCCCATTAAAGTATCATGTTAAATTAGTTAAGCATTGGTTGCTTAACCCCCATTGAATTACCACGTTTAGATTGGTTAAGTGGTTAACTTAACCCCATCGATTACCATGCTTAGATTAGTTAAGTATAGGTTACTTAACCCCATCTGATTATCGTGTTTAGATTAGTTAAGTCTTAATTACTTAACCCCATCTAATTACCAAGTCGGATTAGTTAAGCGTAAATTACTTAACCCCATCCCCTAATTGTCTTGCATGGTTAAGTGTCATTAAGGAACCAAGTCCGGTTTAACTTAACCTACCCATTCGTGTCATATCGGTTAAGTGTCAATAGTCAAATTTACTTAACCTTATCATGTTGCATTAATTTAATTAATGCACTTTCAACCACTCACATTTGACCTTGTTGTGGTTACTAGTTAAGCCGGGCGGGTCCGGGTAGTTTTACACCACAACTTAGTCTAACCTCGAGTCTTAAGCGTGACATGACCAACTTCTCACATTGGGTCTTATTGTTTGTAGCCACTAGTTAAGCCGGGCGGGTCCGGGTAGATTTATGCTACAAACTCAACCCAACCTCGAGTTGGCCACTTTCATGTTTGGTCTAGTGTCATATTACACTTACAACCCTCCCATGTCTAGTTCAAGTTCCATGTTTACCCCACATGTCATGCCCCCATTTTGGTTCAACTTACATGTCGTGTTCACATGTAACCTCAAGTCAAGTTTTCATGTCATATTCACGTCAAGATTTCACGTCATGTTCATGTTTATCTAACTACCCCAAAATCGTGTTTTCACTTGAGTGAAAGTGAGTCAACATAGTAGGTATACTATGGCTACATATAGACCCCAAAACATGCACGATGCCACAAAAGGGATTGGCTCCAAACATGCATGGTATCACAAGGGGGTTTGGCCTTAAAACATGCATGATAGTGTCATATAGGGATTGACCATAAGCATGCATAATGTCATAAAGGGTTTGGCCACAAACTTGTATACTATCATAGGAAATTTGCTCACAAACTTGCATGTTGTCATAACGGGATTTGACCTTAGATAAACATGATATCATAAGGGGTTGGTTTTATTTACATGCATAAGCCCCCAAGTCCAATTTATGCAACTATTTCACAAGTCAAATTGGCTCTAAGTGTTCATGCTATCATACTACAAGTAATGGTCCAATCTTGCGTGGCAAACTAAGTCCAATGCAACATGAATAGCATGGTTTAGTCGCTATAACATAACCCAAACTCATATGTTCATGATAAAGGAGCAAACTAGGCTCGCATAGGTTATAACATTCATGTTTAACCACATTTTATTCCATGCCATGATCAAAACTACCGTTTAGATCTAGAAGTAGCTAGAACATACATAGCGTTGCAAGAGGACTAGGAGCATGAATCATTTTAACGAAGAAAGGTGGCTCCTTTGATGAAGAACCATCATGAAATCGCCATAGCAACGTTGATCCACTCCCTTGATTTGATGTAGCAAGCTAGCACCTTTGATTCGGATCTTGTTTGAATGCATAGGCTCTTGAAGTTGGAGATGGAGGCCATGATCAATGGAGATTTGGGCAGCACTTCATTGCAAGAGTGATTTATGAGGGATTTAGGGTAGGCTTAGGGTCTTTTTATAGAGATTAGGGGTAGTTTAGGCCGTTAGATTAACCCTAGGATAGATCCAAGCCCTCAAAAATCGTCACAAGCCTCCAAAACCGAGCCAAACAGCAAAACAGGTGCACCAGGTTGCCTGGGTCCGACCAGGCAGGTCGACCCCCAGGTCGACCCTAGGGTCGACTCCCCAGTCGACTTGGTGGGAAGGGGGTCGACTCCCCAGTCGACCTCCCCTGGTCTGGAGGGAAATTTTCCCGCCTCTTCTGAATTCTGAAATTTGAATCTGTTTTTGTTTTCGAATTTTTCGTGAAACTTCGCGAGGTCATATCTTGGTCATACGGACTCCGATTTACGAAATTTCGGACTCTATTTCGAGTATTTTTCCAAGATGAACGCAATGGGGAAACCCGTTTATCCTGATTCAGATTTTATAATTTAATTCTGCCTTGATTCTTGTCTTAACACATTATCAAAAATCCGGGTTGTTACATTGCTCTGTCTCCGAGCTGTCTCCTGTCTACTTAATGGCGACATTGCTCTGGATTTTCTCTTTCTCGGTCGTTTTGTCCTTTCGGTTAGCATATACTTCCTCCCTACATAAGTGCACATTAGCTTTTTCTTAGAATAATTCTCTAGTATGAGGTGGCTTGCCGGCCAGGTATCTCCCAAATTCGGTGTCTTTATCTACCCCATCAATTAGAGCTGCCACAACAGTTGGCTCATGAGGATCTTTGACTTCAGTAGCGGCTAGGTTGAAACGTTCTAGATACAACCTCAAACTCTCGCTTGGTCGTTGTTTGACAAGGAACAAGTCAGTCACACTCTTCGTCTTTTGTGCATAGATGCGGAACTGTTCCACGAACTTTTCACTCAACTCCCTGAAGCTGGAAATTGATCTTGCTGGTAAACGAGTAAACCATAATAATGCTACATCCTCTTGGAATATGGGAAATGCTTTGCACTTGACAGCGTCAGAAGTTGCGGCAGTGCTCACTGACCAAGAATATCTCATCAGATGTTGGACGGGATCAGATCTACCCGCGTAACGGTTCATCTGCAGCATGTTGAAGCACCTCGGGAACGTCGCATCTAAAATGTCATCAGTGAAAGGGGTGTGACTGCGGTCAATTCCCCAATCTTCATTCCGTTGTCCACGGCTATCTGCCAGCATTTGATAGATCATAACTGCAACATTTGCACTGGTCAGCGGAGGCTCGGGGTCAGCGCTTCTTACTCGGTGGGTTCTCTAATCTCCCTTCTAGGAGCGGCCACAAAATTCGGGGCTCGGATTGGGCTTCGCTGGCTCCTGTTATCATGGGCATTTGTACGGCGACGGAGCTGAGGTATTCTATTCTGAACAGGGTTGTCCACACCTCGAGCTCTGGGTGTTGCGGCGCGATCATTCACATTGCGGTTTGAGGGCCCTATACCCAGTGCCTCATCTTCCCGTGATGGCAGGGTTCCAAATTGAAGCTGCTCTATGTTTTCAGGCCTCTCATATGGTCGCCGCAGAGGTCTCGGCGATTCCACTGACAAATAAGAGTATTCTGGGGTGAGCGGACGAACTGGGGGCGTCCTTTGCCTTTCGAGATCATTAAGCCTTCTATCCATAGCAGTCAAGTTCTGTCGCAGAACGGAGCTCTCCTGCCTTTGAGCAGCCAATTCATCAAACAGCCTCTCCCACATTTCAGAAAAGCGAGAAAGACCCCCCTCAGTAACGGGAGTAGAAGGGTCATATTGGTCATCATCACTTTCTCTTATGTGCAAAGAGCTTGAGCCAGGTCGAGCGGAGGGGCCAGGACGGTAGGAGCGAGCCATAGGCTCCTTTCCAGGTCGAGTTGTAGTCTGATAATCAATTTGGATCGTTGTGGATCGAGGTTTAGTGGCTCGCAGCGCCCCCCGGGATCGGTTCGTAATCACGGTATGCAGAGGATTCGGGGCGTTATCACGGGATCGAGTAACAACCCCTCCAGCTTCGCGGTTCGCAGCGCCACCCTCAAGTCGGATTGTGGCACCTTGATTGTTTCGGGTTGCCCACCTGTCCTCGCGATCCGTGACCCCCTCGATGACCTGCCCATGTGCACTTTCGCCAACCACTTCATTCGCGAATTCATTCGCTTGCAAAGCTCGCACTTCCTTAGACTTCTTTCCAGCCATGATATCAGATGTCGCTGGAATCTTCAAAAATCTGAACAGTGAAGTTTTGGGACTGTTTTCTTCGGACTTTCAAATCCAAATAGTAGAATAGCAATCCGGTAGGTGTAACACCCCGTGTATTCTATAACCGTGAAATTCACAAATTAAAGTATAACTAATTTCAAATCAAAGAATTAAGGGAAACGGAATACGCCATTGCGTTCGTCTCGAAATTGTGCTTGAGATAGAGTCTGGGTTTACGTAAAATGGATATCGTATGAAGAAGATATGGATGAACGAAGTTGGGCGAAAAACCAGAAAACGGGTCAGAATGCACTGGCGCACTTGGGAAGTGTGCCAGAACAAAAATGAACTGGCGCACTTGGGAAGTGTGCCAGTACATTTTTGACCTGGCGCACCTGCCAAGTGCGCCCAGGTCAAAATGACCTGTTGGTCAGGTCTGGTCAAGTCCTGGCTGGCCAGGTCTGTGTTTGGTCGATTTTCTGAGCCTTGCCTTGTCACTAGGGCTAGGTGTCAGCTCGTGGTTGGTCTCTCCTTCAAACGAACGGCTATTATTGAACCAAGCTTCATCGACGGTCTAAATCAACTCACAATTTCTATAAAAGGACCTAAGACTAACCCTAATTTACATAAACTAAAATGGAGATGAGACCGTCATGCTGCTGAGGAGAGACTGAGGATAGCCGTCAGAAATAGAGAGACAACTAGGAGATAATTCAAAGCTTAAAGCAACGTTAATCAAATCAAAGCAACGCCTACAACAAAGGATAGCAACTCCAAATTCAGAATTCAGATTTCTGAATTGAAGATTCATCATACGTTGTAAGTAGAGTGCTATTCCGATGTGAATTAAATAATTGCATTGATTTGTGTAAAGTAAGAAATGGAATTGTGGCGATAATAATCTATATTTGTATGTTGCTTTGATGATAAACGATTTGGGAATATTATGGTATACGATTGGATATTTGCAAGTACGCGATTTGCGTTGGAAGTTAACAACGAAATGGAATTGTGGCGATAATTATCTATATTTGTATGTTATTTTGATTCTAAACGATTTGGCAATGCTATGGTGTACGATTGGATTCATACAAGTATATGATTTATGTTGACAACCACATGTTGTGGAAATTTAATTGGGATTCATGCAAGCATATGATTCATATTGAAAACTACATGTTTGTGGTAGTTATTTACAACACCCATTTGATAATTGCAAGTATATGATTCATGTTAAAAGTAACAACTATATGTTGTAATAGTTTAATTGAGATTCATGCAAGTATATTATTTACTGTTATGCCAACATGATGTATAATTTTATGGTCATCTTTAGTGTAATTTGATCCACTTAAGTATTATGATTTATATAAAGGTTATGTTCAAATTGGCATCATAGTTCAAGTATAAAAATCATGTTTTTATGATAGTGACAAAAGCAAGCATCTTTGAGAACTTGTATTAATTTTATGAACATGACTAAACTATGTTTGTTATTATGTCTAGTTGAAAACATGTTTTTAGGTTTATGTTGTTATCATAATCATGTGATAATATATGTGACACATAAGTTATATTAGAATTACACTAGGATTACATTCCACTTGCAAGTTTACATAGATAGAATAAAAACCATGATTTAAGTCTAGGTATGTTTGGGCTATAATTCTATGAATAGAATAAAAACCATGATTTAAGTTTAGGTATGTTTATGCTATAATTCTATAAATGGATTAAAAACCATGATTCATATAAGAGTTAGGTTGGGATAATTCTAGTTGAACCATACTTTTGTATTAGTGACAAAAGTAAGTGCCTTTTTTGTTAACATGTAGTGATTTTATTAACATGATTAGTTTATATTATGCCTAAATAAAAATATAGACTTATATTTCTAGTCAAGACCATGTGCCAATAATAATGATATCTAATTTAGTTAGATTCTTAATTTCAAGTTTACATGGTTAGTTGAACTTATGATTCATGTTTAAGTATTGTCTATGCATTAACCATATGAATAGAATGATTCATGTTTAAGTATTTTCTATGCCATAATTATATGAATAGAATGATTCATGCTTAAGTATTGTTTATGCTATGATTATATGGATAAAATGATTCATGTTATGCCATGATTATATGATGTTATACAATTGCAAGTTCACATGTGCCTACTTTATGTTAATTGAATCGTTCGTTGCAAGTTCATGAGTTCACACTCTCCTTTTTCATGTTACCTTATAAACACCATGTTATAAGCCTCCCCTTTTCATTTGGCTAAATTGGGTTTAAGTATTAAACCCAACACACCTTACATTGGAGCGAACGTGTAAAACGGGGGTAATGACGTTTGGGCTAAACTATAGAACATATGTGTTGGCATGTTCGACGCATGCCAACAACCTTGAAAAGCAATTAAGTGGCATAAATAAATTTTAATCAATAAAGATGTTTGAATAATGGGACGCAAATATTTACATATAAAAAGAAAAGAGACAAAATATGTAAATGTAGAAAATACGATGTGTTTAACCCGAGGTTGGATTGAGTTGTGATGTAAACCTGCCCGGAACCGCCCGGCTGTCCAGTAGTCACAACAATACCTATCCAATGTGGGTGGTTAAACACGAAGCCCAATAAGGAGCCGAGGTAAGACTGAGTTGTGGCGTAAGACTGCCCGGACCCAACCGGCAACAGGCAGCCACAACAATACATGTCTAATGTGAGAGGTCGAGGCTTTAATAAGACAATTAAGGCTGAGTCAGGATTGATAGGATTAAGTAAATTATATTAATACTTAATCAAAATGGAACATGCTAAACTAAACAGACTGATTGGGGGTTAGGTTTATAAAACACTTAACCAACTTAGCATGTTGGCTAGAAATAGAAAACCTAGTAGCGGGGGACCCTTTTCACCAGTAACCCTATAAGGTATCATGATACCCTGAAACTAAGCAGGGTGGGGCACGATTACTGGACTGATTGTAAGTGGTCAAATCGACGGCGGTGGTGCAGCAGTGTAGGATCTAACGGGGTGCGGGCGTGCACACACTCCGGCGCAGAAAAATAAGGCACTGGGCACCAGTAGCATACCTGTGCATTCTAGGATTGTGTCGGACCGCCACCATGGGACTTGGTACACCCCATGGTGGGACCACCATAGTTAACTACAACATCGGGGGCCGTAAGACACATGTAACTATCCGAGTAGGAGCCGATCATCAGAAATGGATCACTTCACCCTGATATGGGGTGCCTGTTGGGAACTAGTTTATATGGGTACAGAGATTAATAAGGGGTACGATAGTATATTCGACCCTATACAACTTAACTAAGTTTATGGTGCTTTCCCATTTCTAGTTTATACTCATCATACCCCGTTCTTTATTCATAGACTGAATAGTCCTAGACTTACTCAGGCTTTATGTCTGACTCTACTTTTCTTTCGCCTTCTTTTCTTTCGTTCCCCCCCCCCCCCCCCCCGCGGTCCATAGGGAGGGAATACCCTAGCTTGACCAGATTTCACATCCAGCTTGAAGAGAAAGAATGTATTGCTTGGATCTTTTCCGTTTTGGAATATGGCTTTGGACAACAATTATGGGACTTATGCAGTTTATTTATGTTTTCTTTAAGCTTCTTTAAATAATGTAATCAAGACAGTTATGAAGATGTTATGTTTTTGGAAGTATTGTAAAACAAATTATGGCATGGTTTGTGTAACACGTATTTTAATGAAATAAAAGTTGTTGTTTTCCGCTGTTTAAAAAAATGTGTTCTTATATCTGTCTTGTATATCTGTGACTTATACTTATAAACCTCCATCAAAATTAGGGCATTCCCTTTGAGAGTGACCCTAACAGAGGTGGGGTGTTTCACTTGGTATCAGAGCATATGTTTAACAGATAAGATAAAAAGTTTTGAAAAATTATTTTCAAAAAGGAAATTTAAGGAAGCATTTTTAAAAGATAAAATATTATTTTATTTTAAAAGGCAAAGTCCCCCCCAAAGCCATAGGTACTATCTCTTATCCTTCGTTTTGAATCTATCCTTTCTGTTTCAGCATGTCTGGAGACCTTACTCCCCAGCTGCTGACGCTTTCACTCCTCCTCCTCCACGTGAACCACCAAGCGGAAGAGTCCCAGAGTAGGAAGACGAGTAATAGTCAAACAAGAAAGGATCGTAACAGTAATAACAAGAAACGAGAAAAAAGGAAATACAATTTTTGTGGTACGGAAGGGCACATAGCCAAGGATTGTAGAAAAAGGAAAAGAAAGCAAGGAGAATGTTTTCATTGTGGGGAGATTGGACACATCAGCAAAGGCTGCCCTGAGAAGACAAACTTTAAGAAGGGCGGGAAAGACAACAAGTCCCAAGAGAAGAGGAAGTGTAAATTCTATGGCAAAGTGGGGCACTTAGTGAAAGATTGCCGGAAAAAGAAGGCCAAGATGAATGGCGGGTGCTTTTCATGTGGTGAGACAGGCCACATGGCTAAGGACTGCCCAAAGAAACGAGGACAGGGGCAGAGGGCTGGATCCACCACAGGGGCACAGGTTCATGTGCTAGAGGCGCCATCTCTGCAACAGCGAGGTATAAATACTTTTGGAGAAAGTGTAGTTTATCTTTATGATCACCCCGTTCGCACTTTATTTGATTCTGGCGCATCACACTCCTTTATCTCGTCTGCTTTAGTAGAATCTTTGCACCTATAAACTAGTATGGTAGAGGACCCCTTAATTGTTTCCAACCCAATTGGGGGCCCGGGTCATTTGTCTATGATCTGTGTGGGATTGAAATTTTCTATTCTAAGCGAAGAGGTTAAATGTAGTGCCTTTGTTTTGGGATTTTCGGGATATGGTTTGATTTTGGGCATGGATTGGCTATCCAGTAATGGGGCCATACTTGATTGTGAGAAAAGGGTTGTTAGGCTCCTGACCCAGCTCGGTAACACTTTGGAAATTTCTTGTAATCCCTCGTATGCGGTTAAGCTTAGTTATCTTGAATCGCCCGATGCCTTCGTTGAAAATTTGCAATCGATTAGAGTGGTCCGGGAATACCCGGATGTCTTCGAAGAGGTGAAGGGCTTGCCTACGAAGCGGGAGATAGACTTCCGCATATATCTTGTAGATAATGCAAAGCCCGTTGCGTTGCCCGTTAGACACATGGCTCCACGGGAAAGGAAAGAGCTCAGTAAACAGATTAAAGAGCTTCTAGAGAAGGGGTTCATTAGAAGGAGCATTTCAGAATGGGGCGCTCCAGTAGTGCTCGCCACTAAGGCAGAAGGTTCATTTCGCTTATGCATGAGTTGTGGAGAATCACCTTAGTAAGTACATTTGGCAACATGGTTGGCATTTATTTCCAAGAGATAGTTCTTCTACGTGGAATACCTGATAGTAAGTGAACGAGATCTAAGATTCACTAGTGAATTTTGGAGAGCTTGCACGAAACCATGAGTACGTCGTTATGTTTGAGCCGAGTATACTAGAAGTAGAGTAAGTGAAAGAGGAACGAGAGGCAATAGTGAAATAGGTTCCAACTCATATCTGGAAACAAGAATTAAGAAGCTACGAAATTGTGAGTTAAAGACGGACAAAGCATAATGGAGTTAATCTCAAGGAAATGCGACTTAAAAGATTGAAGACTAGATTCGTGCATCATATCTCTTCTTAAGAGTATGACTCATCTGTTAGTAACACATGATGGGGCTTATGGGTGTTCGTTGGTTTGACTAAACTTTTTGGGTTTTATAGGATACGGGTTGGTCTCAGGAAGGGACTCTTGTGACCTAAAAGGAGTCCATCATGCTTAGTTTCCTAGAATCATATATTGTGGTTGGGTTGAGTAATTCTTTGGGTGTCAGTCTGATGTTGATTTTGGTCTTCGGGGCTGATGCTTAGAGAGTTCTTCTCCTAATCAATATATATGCGACATAGATTTCCAGTTTTGACATTGCCTAATGGGCACAAAGTTTTTACGTGCTTCTATCATTCGACTATACCTTTAGATAGGAACAATTGGGAAAATGGCCTATAGATTAGAGCTACCCGAAAGATTGGCCGGAGTTCACAACGTCTTTCACGTTTCACATCTCCGAAAATGTCTACATGAGTCTGCTGAAGTGGTAGAGCCAAATATCCTAGAAGAAGCTGAAGTGGAATGCGAAGCAACCATAAGGAAAGTTCTAACCCGTATATTAGGAACAGAAGTGAAGAAGCTACGCAACCGCGAAGTCAAGCTCGTCAAAGTTCAGTGGAGCGACGCCGCAGAAGATGCAACTTGGGAAACTGAAGCTAGAATACGCGCTGCCTACCCTTTTCTTTTCGAGGGTACATCTTTGATCTTTCTTTTTCCTTAAGTTGCGCTTTTATCTATCTTTTAGGGTATATCTCCTCGACGTTATCTTTTAGGTAGAAACTCTTTGGATGAAAACATGTAATTGAAACATGTTATGGATGATGGTTGCAAGTGGTTGCAAGTGGTTGCTAGTGGTTGCACATACACACACAATCTAGGTTTTAGAACGGCTCAGTCACTTCATATTGCATATGCATATATGTTTGCATTCGTATATGGTAGAACTTTAATGTATTATCATATGGATGTTGCATTTGTATGAATGATTGCGCACTCATATAGAATCATGAATAGGAGAATTTGCATACATAATGGATTCATGGCACTTACATAATTTGCATTAAGGAGGTCAACGGAATCAGTAGACCGCCTGATTTTGCATTAGATAAGTAAATGTACACACACACTTCGCATATGATCATGAAGCATTAGAAGTCTTTTAAGGACAATGGATTCTCGTGGTTGATGGATGAGTAGATCGATGTTTGGATGTTAGGATGTACATTCTTCCTGAACTTGAAGATTTCGGGGACGAAATCCTTTTAAGTGGGGGAGAATGTAACACCCCGTGTATTCTATAACCGTGAAATTCACAAATTAAAGTATAACTGATTCCAAATCAAAGAATTAAGGGAAACGGAATACGCCATTGCATTCGTCTCGAAATTCTGCTTGAGATTGATTTGAGTTTGCGTAAAACGGATATCATATGAAGATGATATGGACGAACGAAGTTGTGCGAAAAACCAGAAAACGGGTAAGAATGCACTGGCGCACTTGGGAAGTGCGCCAGAACAAAAATGAACTGGCGCACTTGGGAAGTGCGCCAGTACATTTTTGACTTGGCGCACCTGCCAAGTGCGCCCAGGTCAAAATGACCTGTTGATCAGGTCTGGTAAAGTCCTGGCTGGCCAGGTCTGTGTTTGGTCGATTTTCTGAGCCTTGCCTTGTCACTAGGGATAGGTGTCAGCTCCTGGTTGGTCTCTCCTTCAAACGAACGGCTATTATTGAACCAAGCTTCATCGACGGTCTAAATCAACTCACAAACTCTATAAAAAGGACATAAGACTAAACCTAATTCACATAAACTAAAATGGAGATGAGACCGTTATGCTGCTGAGGAGAGACTGAGGATAGCCTTCAGAAATAGAGAGACAACTAGGAGATAATTCAAAGCTTAAAGCAACGTGAATCAAATCAAAGCAACGCCTACAACAAAGGATAACATCTCCAAATTCAGAATTCAGATTCCTGAATTGAAGATTCGTCATACGTTGTAAGTAGAGTGCTATTCCGATGTGAATTAAATAATTGTGTTGATTTGTGTAAAGTAAGAAATGGAATTGTGGCGATAATAATCTATATTTGTATGTTGCTTTGATGATAAACGATTTGGAAATATTATGGTATACGATTGGATATTTGCAAGTACGCGATTTGCGTTGGAAGTTAACAACGAAGTGGAATTATGGCGATAATAATCTATATTTGTATGTTATTTTGATTCTAAATGATTTGGCAATGCTATGGTGTACGATTGGATTCATACAAGTATATGATTTATGTTGACAACCACATGTTGTGGAATTTTAATTGGGATTCATGCAAACATATGATTCATACTGAAAACTACATGTTTGTGGTAGTTATTTACAACACCCATTTGATAATTGCAAGTATATGATTCACGTTGAAAGTAACAACTATATGTTGTAATAGTTTAATTGAGATTCATGCAAGTATATGATTCGCTGTTATGCCAACATGATGTATAATTTTATGGTCGTCTTTAGTGTAATTTGATCCACTTAAGTATTATGATTCATATGAAGTTTATGTTGGAATTGGCATCATAGTTCAAGTATAAAAATCATGTTTTTATGATAGTGACCAAAGCATGCATCTTTGAGAACTTGTATTAATTTTATGAACATGACTACTATGTTTGTTATTATGTCTAGTTGAAAACATGTTTTTAGGTTTATGTTGTTATCATAATCATGTGATAATATATGTGACACATAAGTTATATTGGAATTACACTAGGATTATATTCCACTTGCAAGTTTACATAGATAGAATAAAAACCATGATTTAAGTCTAGGTATGTTTGTGCAATAATTCTATGAATAGAATAAAAACCATGATTTAAGTTTAGGTATGTTTATGCTATAAATCTATAAATGGATTAAAAATCATGATTCATATAAGAGTTAGGTTGGGATAATTCTAGTTGAACCATACTTTTGTATTAGTGACAAAAGTAAGTACCTTTTTTGTTAACATGTAGTGATTTTATGAACATGATTAGTTTATATTATGCCTAAATAAAAATATAGACTTATATTTCTGGTCAAGACCATGTGCCAATAATAATGATATCTAATTTAGTAAGATTCTTAATTTCAAGTTTACATGGTTAATTGAACCTATGATTCATGTTTAAGTATTGTCTATGCATTAACCATATGAATAGAACGATTCATGTTTAAGTATTTTCTATGCCATAATTATATGAATAGAATGATTCATGCTTAAGTATTGTTTATGCTATGATTATATGGATAAAATGATTCATGTTATGCCGTGATTATATGATGTTATACAATTGCAAGTTCACAAGTGCCTACTTTATGTTAATTGAATCATTCGTTGCAAGTTCATGAGTTCACACTCCCCTTTTTCATGTTACCTTATAAACACCATGTTATAAGCCTCCCCTTTTCATTTGGCTAAATTGGGTTTAAGTATTAAACCCAACACACCTTACATTGGAGCGAACGTGTAAAACGGGGGTAATGACGTTTGGGCTAAAATATAGAACATATGTGTTGGCATGTTCGACTCATGCCAACAACCTTGAAAAGCAATTAAGTGGCATAAATAAATTTTAATCAATAAACATGAATTTGAATAATGGGCCGCAAATATTTACATATAAAAAGAAAAGAGACAAAATATGTAAATGTAGAAAATGCGATGTGTTTAACCCGAGGTTGGATTGAGTTGTGATGTAAACCTGCCCGGAACCGCCCGGCTGTCCAGTAGTCACAACAATACCTAAACAATGTGGGTGGTTAAACACGGAGCCCAATAAGGACCCGAGGTTAGACTGAGTTGTGGCGTAAGACTGCCCGGACCCAACCGGCAACAGGCAGCCACAACAATACCTGTCTAATGTGAGAGGTCGAGGCTTTAATAAGACAATTAAGGCTGAGTCAGGATTGATAGGATTAAGTAAATTATATTAATACTTAATTAGAATGGAACATGCTAAACTAAACAGACTGATTTGGGGATAGGTTTATAAAACACTGAACCAACTTAGCATGTTGGTTAGAAATAGAAAACCTAGTAGCGGGGGACCCTTTTCAGCAGTAACCCTATAAGGTATCATGATACCCTGAAACTATACAGGGTGGGGCACGATTACTGGGCTGATTGTAAGCGGTCAAATCGACTGCGGTGGTGCAGCAGTGTAGGATCTAACGGGGTGCGGGCGTGCACACACTCTAGCGCAGAAAAATAAGGCACTGGGCACCAGTAGCATACCTGTGCATTCTAGGATTGTGTCGGGCCGCCACCATGGGACTTGATACACCCCACGGTGGGACCAGCATAGGTAACTACAACATCGGGGGCCATAAGACACATGTAACTATGCGAGTAGGAGCCGATCATCAGAAATGGGTCACTTCACCCTGATTATAGGGTGCCTGTTGTGAACTAGTTTATATGGGTACAGAGATTAATATGGGGTACGTTAGTATATTCGACCCTAGACAACTTAACTAAATTTATTGTGCTTTCCCATTTCTAGTTTATACTCATCATACCCAGTTCTTTATTCATAGACTGAATAGTCCTAGACTTACTCAGGCTTTATGTCTGACTCTACTTTTCTTTCGCCTTCTTTTCTTTCGTTCCCCCCCCCCCCCAGGTCCACAGGGAGGGAATACCGCAGCTTGACCAGATTTCACATCCAGCTTGAAGAGAAAGAATGTATTGCTTGGATCTTTTCCGTTTTGGACTATGGCTTTGGACAGCAATTATGGGACTTATGCAGTTTATTTTTGTTTTCTTTATGCTTCTTTAAATAATGTAATCAAGAAAGTTATGAAGATGTTATGTTTTTGGAAGTATTGTAAAACAAATTATGGCATGGTTTGTGTAACACGTATTTTAATGAAATAAAAGTTGTTGTTTTCCGCTGTTTAAAAAAAATGTGTTCTTATATCTGCCTTGTATATCTGTGTCTTATACTTATAAACCTCCACCAAAATTAGGGCATTCCCTTTGAGAGTGACCCTAACGGAGGCGGGGTGTTTGACTTGGTATCAGAGCATAGGTTTACCAGATAAGATAAAAAGTTTTGAAAAATTATTTTCAAAAAGGAAATTTAAGGAAGCATTTTTAAAAGATAAAATATTATTTTATTTTAAAAGGCAAAGTCCCCCCCAAAGCCATAGGTACTATCTCTTATCCTTTGTTTTGAATCTATCCTTTCTGTTTCAGCATGTCTGGAGACCTTACTCCCCAGCTGCTGACGCTTTCAATCCTCCTCCTCCACGTGAACCACCAAGCGGAAGAGTCCTAGAGTAGGAAGACGAATAATAGTCAAACAAGAAAGGATCGTAACAGTAATAACAAGAAACGAGAAAAAAGGAAATGCAATTTTTGTGGTACGGAAGGGCACATAGCCAAGGATTATAGAAAAAGGAAAAGAAAGCAAGGAGAATGTTTTCATTGTGGGGAGATTGGACACATCAGCAAAGACTGCCCTGAGAAGACAAACTTTAAGAAGGGCGGGAAACACAACAAGTCCCAAGAGAAGAGGAAGTGTAAATTCTGTGGCAAAGTGGGGCACTTAGTGAAAGATTACCGGAAAAATAAGGCCAAGATGAATGGCGGGTGCTTTTCTTGCGGTGAGATAGGCCACATGGCTAAGGACTGCCCAAAGAAACGAGGACAGGGGCAGAGGGCTGGATCCACCACAGGGGCACAGGTTCATGTGCTAGAGGCGCCATCTCTGCAACAGCGAGGTATAAATACTTTTGGAGAAAGTGTAGTTTATATTTATGATCACCCCGTTCGCACTTTATTTGATTCTGGCGCATCACACTCCTTTATCTCGTCTGCTTTAGTAGAATCTCTGCACCTATAAACTAGTATGGTAGAGGACCCCTTAATTGTTTCAAACCTAATTGGGGGCCCGGTTCATTTGTCTATGATATGTGTGGGATTGAAATTTTCTATTCTAAGCGAAGAGGTTAAATGTAGTGCCTTTGTTTTGGGCTTTCCGGGATATGGTTCGATTTTGGGCATGGATTGGCTATCCAGTAATGGGGCCATTCTTGATTATGAGAAAAGGGTTGTTAGGCTCCTGACCCAGTTCGGTAACACTTTGGAAATTTCTTGTAATCACTCGTATGCGGTTATGCTTAGTTGTCTTGAATCGCCCGATGCTTTCGTTGAAAATTTGCAATCGATTAGAGTGGTCCGGGAATACCCGGATGTCTTCGAAGAGGTGAAGGGCTTGCCTCCGAAGAGGGAGATAGACTTCCGCATATATCTTGTAGATAATGCAAAGCCCGTTGCGTTGCCCGTTAGGCACATGGCTCTATGGGAAAGGAAAGAGCTCAGTAAACAGATTAAAGAGCTTCTAGAGAAGGGGTTCATTAGAAGGAGCATTTCAGAATGGGGCGCTCCAGTAGTGTTCTCCACTAAGGCAGAAGGTTCATTTCGCTTGTGCATGAGTTGTGGAGAATCACCTTAGTAAGTACATTTGGCAACATGGTTGGCATTTATTTCCAAGAGATAGTTCTTCTACGTGGAATACCTGATAGTAAGTGAACGAGATCTAAGATTCACTAGTGAATTTTGGAGAGCTTGCATGAAACCATGAGTATGCCGTTATGTTTGTGCAGAGTATACTAGAAGTAGAGTAAGTGAAAGAGGAACGAGAGGCAATAGTGAAATTGGTTTGAACTCATATCTCGAAACAAGAATTAAGAAGCTACGAAATTGTGAAGTTAAAGACGGACAAAGCATAATGGAGTTAATCTCAAGGAAATGCGACTTAGAAGATTGAAGACTAGATTCGTGCATCATATCTCTTCTTAAGAGTATATCCTTGATCCCTCTCTTCCTGTAGAGCTTGCTTGCATGCTATCTTTTGTGTATATCCTCTCGGTCCCATTCTCAATCTAATTTTTATTGCAAACCCCATAGGGATTATGGCTCATCTTTTAGTAACACATGATGGAGCTTAAGGATGTTCGTTGGTTTGACTAAACTTTTTGGGTTTTATAGGATACGGGTTGGTCTTAGGAAGGGACTCTTGTGACCTAAAAGGAGTCCATCATGCTTAGTTTCCTAGAATCATATATAGTGGTTGGTTTGAGTAATTCTTTGGGTGTCAGTCTGATGTTGATTTCGGTCTTCGGGGCTGATGCTTAGAGAGTTCTTCTCCTAATCAATATATATGTGGCATAGATTTCCAGTTTTGACATTGCCTAATGGGCACAAAGTTTTTACTTGCTTCTATCATTCGACTATACCTTTAGATAGGAACAATTGGGAAAATGGCCTATAGATTAGAGCTACCTGAAAGATTGGCCGGAGTTCACAACGTCTTTCACGTTTCACATCTCCGAAAATATCTACACGAGTCTGCTGAAGTGGTAGAGCCAAATATCCTAGAAGAAGCTGAAGTAGAACGCGAAGCAACCATAAGGAAAGTTCTAACCCGCATATTAGGAACAGAAGTGAAGAAGCTACGCAACCGCGAAGTCAAGCTCGTCAAAGTTCAGTGGAGCGACGCCGAAGAAGATGCAACTTGGGAAACTGGAGCTAGAATACGCGCTGCCTACCCTTTTCTTTTCGAGGGTACATCTTTGATCTTTCTTTTTCCTTAAGTTGCGCTTTTATCTATCTTTTAGGGTATATCTCCTCGACCTTATCTTTTAGGTAGAAACTCTTTGGATGAAAACATGTAATTGAAACATGTTATGGATGATGGTTGCAAGTGGTTGCAAGTGGTTGCTAGTGGTTGCTCGTGGTTGCATATACACACACAATCTAGGTTTTAGATCGGCTCAGTCACTTCATATTGCATATGCATATATGTTTGCATTCGTATATGGTTGAACTTTAATGTATTATCATATGGATGTTGCATTTGTATGAATGATTGAGCACTCATATAGAATCATGAATAGGAGAATTTGCATACATATTGGATTCATGGCACTTACATAATTTGCATTAAGGAGGTCAACTGAATCAGTAGACCGCCTGATTTTGCATTAGATAAGTACTTATACACACACACTTCGCATATGATCATGAAGCATTAGAAGTCTTTTAAGGACAATGGATGCTCGTGGTTGATGGATGAATAGATGGATATTTAGATGTTAGGATGTACATTCTTCCTGAACTTGAAGATTTCGGGGACGAAATCCTTTTAAGTGGGGGAGAATGTAACACCCCGTGTATTCTATAACCGTGAAATTCACAAATTAAAGTATAACTAATTTCAAATCAAAGAATTAAGGGAAAGGGAATACGCCATTGCGTTCGTCTCGAAATTCTGCATGAGATAGAGTCTGAGTTTGCGTAAAACGGATATCATATGAAGAAGATATGGACGAACGAAGTTGTGCGAAAAACCAGAAAATGGGTAAGAATGCACTGGCGCACTTGGGAAGTGCGCCAGAACAAAAATGAACTGGTGCACTTGGGAAGTGCGCCAGTACATTTTTGACCTGGCGCACCTGCCAAGTGCGCCAAGGTCAAAATGACCTGTTGGTCAGGTCTGGTCAAGTCCTGGCTGGCCAGGTCTGTGTTTGGTCGATTTTCTGAGCCTTGCCTTGTCACTAGGGCTAGGTGTCAGCTCCTGGTTGGTCTCTCCTTCAAACGAACGGCTATTATTGAACCAAGCTTCATCGACGGTCTAAATCAACTCACAAACTCTATAAAAAGGACCTAAGACTAACCCTAATTCACATAAACTAAATGGAGATGAGACCGTCATGCTGCTGAGGAGAGACTGAGGACCGTCAGAAATATAGAGACAACTAGGAGATAATTCAAAGCTTAAAGCAACGTTAATCAAATCAAAGCAACGCCTACAACAAAGGATAACATCTCCAAATTCATATTCCTGAATTGAAGATTCGTCATACGCTGTAAGTAGAGTGCTATTCCGATGTGAATTAAATAATTGTGTTGATTTGTGTAAAGTAAGAAATGGAATTGTGGCGATAATAATCTATATTTTTATGTTGCTTTGATGATAAACGATTTGGAAATATTATGGTATACGATTGGATATTTGCAAGTACACGATTTGCATTGGAAGTTAACAAAGAAATGGAATTATGGCGATAATAATCTATATTTGTATGTTATTTTGATTCTAAACGATTTGGCAATGCTATGGTGTACGATTGGATTCATACAAGTATATGATTTATGTTGACAACCACATGTTGTGGAATTTTAATTGGGATTCATGCAAGCATATGATTCATATTGAAAACTACATGTTTGTGGTAGTTATTTACAACACCCATTTGATAATTGCAAGTATATGATTCATGTTGAAAGTAACAACTATATGTTGTAATAGTTTAATTGAGATTCATGCAAGTATATGATTTACTGTTATGCCAACATGGCGTATAATTTTATGGTCATCTTTAGTGTAATTTGATCCACTTAAGTATTATGATTCATATGAAGTTTATGTTGGAATTGGCATCATAGTTCAAGTATAAAAATCATGTTTTTCTGATAGTGACAAAAGCAAGCATCTTTGAAAATTTGTATTAATTTTTTGAACATGACTAAACTATGTTTGTTATTATGTCTAGTTGAAAACATGTTTTTAGGTTTATGTTGTTATCATAACCATGTGATAATATATGTGACACATAAGTTATATTAGAATTACACTAGGATTACATTCCACTTGCAAGTTTACATAGATAGAATAAAAACCATGATTTAAGTCTAGGTATGTTTGTGGTATAATTCTATGAATAGAATAAAAACCATGATTTAAGTTTAGGTATGTTTATGCTATAATTCTATAAATGGATTAAAACCCATGATTCATATAAGAGTTAGGTTGGGATAATTTTAGTTGAACCATACTTTTGTATTAGTGACAAAAGTAGGTACCTTTTTTGTTAACATGTAGTGATTTTATGAACATGATTAGTTTATATTGTGCCTAAATAAAAATATAGACTTATATTTCTAGTCAAGACCATGTGCCAATAATAATGATATCTAATTTATTTAGATTCTTAATTTCAAGCTTACATGGTTAGTTGAACCTATGATTCATGTTTAAGTATTGTCTATGCATTAACCATATGAATAGAACGATTCATGTTTAAGTATTTTCTATGCCATAATTATATGAATAGAATGGTTCATGCTTAAGTATTGTTTATGCTATGATTATATGGATAAAATGATTCATGTTATGCCATGATTATATGATGTTACAATTGCAAGTTCACATGTGCCTACTTTATGTTAATTGAATCGTTCTTTGCAAGTTCATGAGTTCACACTCCCCTTTTTCATGTTACCTTATAAACACCATGTTATAAGCCTCCCCTTTTCATTTGGCTATATTGGGTTTAAGTATTAAACCCAACACACCTTACATTGGAGCGAACGTGTAAAACGGGGGTAATGACATTTGGGCTAAAATATAGAACATATGTGTTGGCATGTTCGACGCATGCCAACAACCTTGAAAAGCAATTAAGTGGAATAAATAAATTTTAATCAATAAAGATGAATTTGAATAATGGGCCGCAAATATTTACATATAAAAAGAAAAGAAGCAAAATATGTAAATGTAGAAAATACGATGTGTTTAACCCGAGGTTGGATTGAGTTGTGATGTAAACCTGCCCGGAACCGCCCGGCTGTCCAGTAGTCACAACAATACCTATCCAATGTGGGTGGTTAAACACGGAGCCCAATAAGGACACGAGGTTAGACTGAGTTGTGGCGTAAGACTGCCCGGACCCAACCGGCAACAGGCAGCCACAACAATACCTGTCTAATGTGAGAGGTCGAGGCTTTAATAAGACAATTAAAGCTGAGTGAGGATTGATAAGATTAAGTAAATTATATTAATACTTAATCAGAATGGAACATGCTAAACTAAACAGACTGATTGGGGGTTAGGTTTATAAAACACTAAACCAACTTAGCATGTTGGCTAGAAATAGAAAACCTAGTAGTGGGGGACCCTTTTCAGCAGTAACCCTATAAGGTATCATGATACCCTGAAACAAGGCAGGGTGGGGCACGATTACTGGGCTGATTGTAAGCGGTCAAATCGACGGCGGTGGTGCAGCAGTGTAGGTTCTAACGGGGTGCGGGCGTGCACACACTCCAGCGCAGAAAAATAAGGCACTGGGCACCAGTAGCATACCTGTGCATTCTAGGATTGTGTCGGGCCGCCACCATGGGACTTGATACACCCCATGGTGGGACGAGCATTGGTAACTACAACATCGGGGGCCGTTAGACACATGTAACTATGCGAGTAGGAGCCGATCATCAGAAATAGATCACTTCACCCTGATTATGCGGTGCCTGTTGGGAATTAGTTTATATCGGTATAGAGATTAATATGGGGTACGATAGTATATTCGACCCTAGACAACTTAACTAAGTTTATGGTGCTTTCCCATTTCTAGTTTATACTCATCATACCCAGTTCTTTATTCATAGACTGAATAGTCCTAGACTTACTCAGGCTTTATGTCTGACTCTACTTTTCTTTCCCCTTCTTTTCTTTCGTTCCCCCCAGGTCCACAGGGAGGGAATACCGCAGCTTGACCAGATTTCACATCCAGCTTGAAGAGAAAGAATGTATTCCTTGGATCTTTTCCGTTTTGGACTATGGCTTTGGACAGCAATTATGGGACTTATGCAGTTTATTTATGTTTTCTTTATGCTTCTTTAAATAATGTAATCAAGACAGTTATGAAGATGTTATGTTTTTGGAAGTATTGTAAAACAAATTATGGCATGGTTTGTGTAACACGTATTTTAATGAAATAAAAGTTGTTGTTTTCCGCTGTTTCAAAAATATGTGTTCTTATATCTGTCTTGTATATCTGTGACTTATACTTATAAACCTCCACCAAAATTAGGGAATTCCCTTTGAGAGTGACCCTAACGGAGGTGGGGTGTTTCAGTAGGCTGAGAATTGAATTCTCAGTGAAAGCACCAAAATGTTAGATCAAAATTGGACCTAACACCCAAATTGTTCTGATTCGTAAAGAATTATAACTGGAGAATGAAGAAAAAGCAGAAAACACACAGAATTTATAGTGGTTCGGCGTTAACGAGCCTACGTCCACTTTATATGCTATCGATTATACTTTAAATGCTAGTACAATCAACGATTTCTCTCAAACTCACTCTTACAATTGTGATTTCTCTCAGTAATCTCGTAGTAAAACTGATAAGAAATAGTGGTATGACAGTAATGGTGGAATCAGTGCTCAATACTGCCAAAAGATCCTGTAAAATGCCAGTCTCCAGGCTATTTATAGCTGATTATGTCAGGCGGTTCGCGGTCACACGTGGTGCAAATCCCGAGAAAATCGGATCGGACCGAGTAATGAGGAGGAATTGGTCAATATGACAGTTATGGACACGTGTCGCTAGATCCATTCTTTTTATATCGCTGAAGACTAGCTCGCGCTTGAACAGGTCAGAGGCTTCGCTGTGCGTCGGGGGATCGGATCGTTTTGTGCAGGGTAGTGGTGTAAGTGTGGATCGACTCGGGTAGAGGTAGACGGATCGCTGATGCTATGGGGGCGATCTGATAGGGGGCGATCCGAGAGGGGCGATCCTTTGGTGCGATCCGATCCTTCATGGACTCAAGGAACGTAGTTTCATACTTTCTTCTTGTGTGTAAACCTTGGTGGCTTGGTCAAAAAGCTAGCCAACAATTATCAACCAAGTATATGCGGAAATCTATTTCACGTTTTGCGGGTAAACCCTTCACTTCATTAAAGATGTTGGGATACTCATGGACTACTTAAACAGATTGCAAATTATCAACAGATGTATCAAGAGATTCTAGTTAACTAAGCATGACAGAACCCTTAGGGTTACACGAGATTTCGAGGGTATTTCCAAGGCGAGCCAAAATTCTAACTACCCTCCTTTCACAATTGAGATTGGCACCATTACTAGATAACCAATCCATCCCTAGAATCAACCCACAGCCCATGAAACCAAAAAAATAAGCATTACATCTAAACTCAACGTTTAGTATAGATATTCCCAAATCCAAACAAATTATAGATAAATGAGCCGAACTACCAATTGGATTTGAGACAATAATGGGATCATCTACTATACAAGTACAAAGGTGCAGAGATTCAACTATGGAAGCAGATATAAACGAATGTGAAGCGCCAGAATCGAACAAAGTTCTAACAAGAAGATTGAAAGGAAAAACTAAACTTTCAACAGAAATGTTCCTACCTCTCTTAGGTACACTAGCAGTGAGAGTATGCAATTACCCTCTAGAAGAGTACGTCCTTTGCCCTTGTCCTTATCCTTCGGGCAATCCTTGATAATATGCATGCTTCACCATACTGAAAACAACCACCTGTCTTCTTCTTCCTATAATTAAATGACCTGCTATACCATAAAAAAACACTTCCTCTTATCGTGGGATCTATTATTTCTTCCACCAGTCTTATATTCCAATCCCTTGATTGTGATTCTTCCACTTTGGCCTCTTTCTTTTCACCTTTATCCTTCTGCGTGGATTAAGCCATTTCAACAAGCATCTTATCCTTGGGCTTGTGATCCTTAGCCCCAAACTCTCTTATTCTAATCCTTACTATCCTTATGTAGCTTATTGACAAGTTTCTCGAAACTACCTCCATCGCATGGCAACTACAAAGCTTGAAAGAAGATTAGCCGCAGGTGAAACTACTGCGGCCACAGATGGAGGTTGAGCACTAGTTCACCCTCAACATGTATCATACGCCTACGAAACTATGGCAAAAAGAAAGGAAGAAGAGATTCAAATAAAGAATCGAAAGGTAATGCATATGGCTTGGGGGAATATGCCTTTTAAAACAATACTTTTCTCTTGAAATATGCTTCTTTAAAACATGTTTTTGAAAATACTCCTTTATAAAAATGCTTTTGAAAATGGATTTCAAAAACCTTTTTCTGTTCTAGCAACCTTTAGCTCTGATACCACGTGTAACACCCCACCTCCGTTATGGTAACTCACGAAGGGAATGCATTAACTTCAAGGGAGCATCATAAGTGTATAGAACAGATAAATTACAAAACAGACAAAATTTTAAATAGTGAAAGATAAATAAAACTTTACTTCATTGATAAAATAACAGCTTGGTAAAATAGTTTGTGCAAAGATTATTTTCCAACACCAAAACACATTACCCATTACAACAAAGCATCTGTCTTGTTTAACAAAATAAAGAAGCATAAAATGACAATGATATTCCCCAATAAAGCATGAGCCAGCCATAGCAGTGGGAAAGAGAGTCCAAAGCGATACATTGTCTATCTTCGAGCTTGGAAAGAAAACTGAGTTAAGTGTTAATATTCCCTCCCTGTGAACCTAGGGGGGAACGGAAGAAAAGAGAGCGAAACAAAACAAAGTCAGACATAAAGCCTGGTAAGTCCAGTGACTTTCAGCATGTAAATTGGTAAAAGCATCATGACATGAATAAACTGGATACCAGACCATAACCATGTTAATAAGCATAGCAAGACAATGAATGATGATCGTTAGATATGACAAGGTAAGATACACTGAATGCGCTTCGGTTCTTTCTCCGATTTCATGTTTTCTCTGCACCACCCAACTAGCATCCTAACTAGTGCCTTTTATAGTACGATTCATATTCCCCACTAGTGTCCCAACTAGTATCCTCTGAAAAAGGATTTGTATTCGCTACTAGTATCCCAACTAGTATCATGTATTATAAAATAAGGTGATCCCAACCCCGCAATTGTGGTAGCCTTCAGGTGTACATCTAGTATGAGGATCTTACCTCAGTCAGCCTAATTTCCCACTAGTACAAAACAAGTCATTTGCGACTGTTGTTTTAGCTTATTTGCGACTATTGCAAAACCGTCGCATACGCAACCGTCGCAATAAGTAAAAATTTATTGCGACAGTTGTAAAACTGTCTCAATATATAAGTTCCTGCGACGGTTATTATACATTGCCTGTCGCTGTCGGCTAATTCATTAGCGATGGTTATTTTACACCAGTAGCAAATAACTAATGTTTAACTTTAAAACTTTGATCTTGTGCGACAGGTTTTAAAATAACTGACGTGATAAAGTTATCATTTGCGACTGCGTTTTATTTACAACAGTAGCAAATAACTTCTAGATTCAAAAGGCTAATTTGATCACATTTCATCTCAGCTATTATGATTGTCAGCAATTAACAAAATATATGAATACAAGAAATACATACAACTCAAAAAATCTAATATCATTTGACAAGAAAACACTAACATTGATAACCATACAACAAAAATAGTTTGCATTCGTCATAACTAGTCATATGCTAAGCTCCAACCAAAATAGTTTACATAATACTTGTTTCATCAGAAATTAACATTCTTAACATGACTACAAAAGAACAAAATGGTTCATCCAACTTGAAACTTAAATTAGCACAATTCGTCTTCGTGATTGTTGATTTGAATCAGCATCTGTTAAAAAAACCAACATAAATTTTTGCAATTGAAAATATATTAAACAAAGAACTGTAAATAGTGACATGAAAAGTGTCGTAAATGGTTTGCATTGTTACAGTCTTGTTCAATTGCAAAATGAATCATATAAAATCAGTTATATCTCGAATAAACTTCAAATTCTTATTTTAGTCTAAAATTTCAGTATATAAAAGCTTTTAAATGCAAATAATATAGTCTAGGTCCTAAATATCACTGACATTGGCTTTGCCTTAAGGAACCTGTTAGCCTGCTTTGTGACCAGGCTACCCAAAGCAAAGATCATGTTGACACACCTCTCGGTAAATGCTGTCTGATATGGAATCTCTGGATAACATCGCTCTCTGGCATTGGAAGCATCGTCAGAAGACACAAGGCAGTTTTGTCAAAATCACAACATCAGTATAAACTGGCCCGAAACCCCTATCAAATGACCTCATTTGGATCTATTCACCTCATATACTCGTAGCCCTTTGAATTAGCTTCAGTTTGAGCTTTGGTTTGGCTCAATCGGACTTACGGTTAGAAAGTTGCGCCCATTTCCGTGAACGAGTGTAAGCTGGCATATGACCGCGATCTGATCCGCCCTTGCCTACGCGATCCGATCTGACCCATGACCGCGATCCGATCCGCCCTTGCCTACGCGATCCGATCCGACCCATGACCGCGATCCGACCCATGACCGCGATCCGACCTATGACCGCGATGCGACCCATGACTGCGATCCGAACCATGACCGCGATCCGACCCATGACCGCAATCCGACCTTCGGACCTGTTCAAACGCAGCTTGTTTTGACCTATTCTCAAGGCTACTGGCTCTCCTATTTTTCTGGATCGCCTACCACGTACCCCATCACGAACCAGTCCTCCCAGGAGCTTTCCTACAGCTATAAATACACCTTCGGAGGGCATTTTCAAGGGACTTTTTTTTTGGCATCTCCTCATCCATGGCTGCCATAGCCAACACTTCTCCATGAATAACCACCATCTTCCTCAATAAAATCAATGGATTCAGAGAGAATTATTCATTGAATTCAAGTGATTGAAAGACAATATTCATTGTAATTGTAATCCATGAGTGAAATAAGAAAATATGAAGTGGACGTAGGCTCGTTAACGCCGAACCACTATAAAAATCTCGTCGTCTTGCTTTTTTCTCTATTTTTTCGATTATTTCTTCATATCCTATGCTCAAAATATGACAATTTGGGTTTTAGAGCCATTTTTTGATCTAACATTTTGGTTCTTTCACTGAGAACCGAATTTTCAACCTATCGGATTGTTATTCTACTACTTGGATTAGAAAGTTCGAAGAAAACAGTCCGCGTTTCTACCATTTTTCAATATTTCGTTGATTTCAGAAAATCAGAGCTTCATACCTTCGAAAAAAAAGCTAAGGGTTCACAAGCTTCACGACCATATGAGGATAATAAAGAAAATGTGCTGGAGCAGGTCGAGGGGATCGCAGATCGCGGATCGCGGATCGTGGATCGCAGTTCGCGGATCGCGGATCGCGGATCACGAATCGCAAAACGCGAATCGCGGATCGCGGAGAGAGCACGATCCGGTCTCAAGATGAACCCACGACCCGACCGAGCAAGGAAGTCGCGATCCGACCAGGTGATACTTCCACGACCCGACCTGGAGCAATTGTTGTGAACATGTCCACGAACTGGAGAAGACCACGAACCGATCCAAAGCTGGATGGTTGGAGTATCCCGATCGCCAAGCTGGACCGCGACCCGAAGAAGTTCAACGAACCGCGACCCGAAGGAGTTCAACCACGAACCGAACCGAGTCTAGAGAACTGTCACGAACCGCGAACCGGAGGACAGTAGCGAACCGCGACCCGGAAAAATGACGACGAACAAGGGCCACGACCTG
This sequence comes from Allium sativum, assembly GCA_030737875.1. Taxonomy (NCBI): domain Eukaryota; kingdom Viridiplantae; phylum Streptophyta; class Magnoliopsida; order Asparagales; family Amaryllidaceae; genus Allium; species Allium sativum. The sequence continues at coordinate 1,047,242,312 of CM060924.1, forward strand.
ATCCAAAAAAGTGACAATTTTTGGAAAAAATACAAATTTTAAATCATTTTAGAAAAGGCTCTATCTTCCAAAATCGTGCGGTGCCCACATTTTCGACCTAACCGGTTATGTCGATCGTCGCCGGGACTGCGGGGCCCCGGACCCCCGCCGGCGCTGCGCCCGGACCCGCTGACGGCCTCGCCTTTGGCTCGGAGCACGGCTCGTCTTCGGCTCGGAGTACATTTTGACCCACAATTATCACAAATGCTTATCGACCAAGATTCGGTAGGTATTCTGAGGATTCTTTCTAGAGCCATAACACTTAATACTGATGTTATTCAATGTGAGGAGCTATTGGAAAGATTCGGCACGCTGGCTATGACGGTATACGAGATATTGATTCTCAATAATGGGATACCCGACGGCAAGTAAGGACCCTAGCACTACAAAGTTACCCTTCGCTTGAATGGCATGGTGAAAAACGTATGTCCTACGGTTCACCTCGTCAACCGCATCGAGATAGATTGATTTCCACGTGTCCAAGGGTTAGATCGATGTACATAGGTCCCCAGAGTTAGGAACCAATTGAACCTCCGCAAGCCGTGATTGGATATATGGATCATTGCTGGGATGATAACAACTTGACTGCTCCCCAGCCACCATATGACATTGGTCTAGAAATGAGAATTTAAGATCAACGCAAATATGAATCAACCATTAGCTCTCCACTTCATACAACAGTTGTGATAGGATATACGAACCTTACTTGAAGCCTCACAAGCTATGCTATCATGTTCAAGCTCATCTGATCAAGATTCAGACAGACCAGTTCCAACAGAATTCAGAGCCTACATTGCACCCTAGAGCCTATTGCTAAATATGCCAACCGAAGATGGAGCGGGAATGGTCTGTGGTGAACAAGTTATTGGAGAAGCCGACTATTCAGCTGGATGGACCATGCTACGCAACAAAGATGGAGTGAAACCCAAAGATGCTTCCCCTCTAGATGAAATGGAGTGTGAAGGAGGTATCAATATTACGAATAATGGGAGCATCACAAGAGGAATTTCCCAAGGATCTGTCTGAAGATCTAGATCCCAGCAAGGATCATCATTCGGGATGCAGAAGGGTGACATCTGATGACGCAACTACCCGTGTTCCAATTGGTGACGTCGACCTGACTAAGGTCTTGAAATCGGATCTCATTTAGACCTCTTCCAAACGAAGGAACTGACATGCTTTCTGCAGGCAAACCTGGATGTGTTCGCTTGGACCTATGCTAATATTCGCAGGATTTTACCATAGTTTATCAGTCATTTGTAGAGAATAAACCTGAAGTGTGTTCTTGCCAAGCAAACAAGACGTATGCTCGATCCAGGGAAAGCATCTACCATGAAAGAGGAAGTCGGAATGTTGAGAGGCAATGGTTTTATATGATGTGCCACACATCCCGCTTGGATATCAAATCCCGTCCTTTTCAAGAACGCTAATGGAAAATGGCGCACACGCATTGATTTCTTAGATTTGAACAAAGTTCGCCCGAAAGGAAGCATCCAGTCAATCAGAATTGATCATCTTGTGGATTCAATGACTAGACATGAATGTATCCCTCTCATGGACGTGTGCGCAGCTTACAACCAAATTCTTATGCATGTGCCTGATCATGAATAAACATGTTTTATCATCGACCTCGAACTGTACTGTTATATGGGATTGGCGTTCAGACCGAAGGATGCCGAGGCAACTTACCAGTGCTTACTGAATTATATGGTCCACAACCAAAGTGCAAGGCCCATGGAAGTCCACGTAGGTGATAGTCTTATGGAGTCCGAGCGGTCAACCTACCACGTTTCGAATCTGACAGAGATGTTCAATATCTGGAATGAACCTAAAGGCCTCATAGTTAACCATGAACAACAAGGAATTAAAGGCGTCTGAAGCTTGGCATGAAAGTTGTCACCACTTGTGTGTAAGGAGGATAAGGTCTGAAAACTAGTCAATAATGTGAGCAAGAAGGTAGTCGTGGTATACCCAAAGATTGAAAAACTCGTCTACAGCTTGCTGATTGCTCAAAGAAAGCTCCCCCATTACTTCCAAGTTCATCCGATGGTATGCACCCTCACTAACTGCTACGGCAGGTCTTGCAATGACCTGAGGCATCTGGAAAATTGCTTGATCCGGACATAGAGCTAAACCAGTTTGATCTCAACTCCCTCCTAAAGAAGTCCATACGAGGGCAAGCATTAACCGACTACATCGCTGAATGTACCACTCCCGAAGAGGATGTGGCAGATGTAGAAGATGCACCTAGAAGATGTAATCAGATGGTGCAAAGAATGATTGACTGTCCGACGCCGGTGTCTTATTAATAACCCCTAAAGGGCGGTCAATTTACTATGCTTTGCGGTTGAAATTCTCCGCTACTAACAAAGGCTCCGAAGACGTCACCCTGATTATCGAATTGAAACTCGCTAAGGAGTGGGGAATATTGGCATTAAGCATATTTTTTGACTTTCACATTGCTGTTCGCCAGGCTCGAAAGGAATTCCAGACGAAGGAACCACCACTCGCAGCTTACCTAGAACCGGAAGAAGAGTTGTTGGACGAATTGGAACGTTACAACATATCTCATGTCCTGCGAGCAGAAGATCAGAAGGCGGATAATTCGGCCAAGTTAGAAGGGTCCGACAATATAGAAAAGATAGAGATGATCCCCATCAAGACACTATGAAATACAACCATTCATCAGATGGAAGTTGATCCAACGTTGGAGATCAAACCCTGAAGAGAGTCATGGTTAACTCCATGATAAACTTCCTACAGTACATAATGCATCTGACAAGGTGAAGTGAAAGGCGTGCAATCGTTTTTTATGCCTCGAGATATGACATGCAATTCGACATTGCCTATTTTTCTTGGAAGGTTGTCCCAAAACAAACACCAACGAGTGCAATTGCCGAATTCACCACCCTGAATGATTCGACCAAATCACCAATCAGCCACCCATTAGATGGGAGATGTACATGAATGAAACTTTTGGCGAACGGTGTTCTGAAGTTAGAAAGTGAAGACTCATACTTCTACTCTTTTCATTGATTATCTGCCAAGTGACTCACTCCCCTAAGGCTGGGGGAAACTACAGATTTGAGCATAAATTGCTCGAGATTACATCATCTAATTCAGAGCTGATACATCAAGAATTTGCCTAGCCAATTGATTTAGTCTTTCCTGAAAGTGAGCAAGTTGAAGATCTAGAACGTTTACGCATGAATGCTGGTTGATTGTCGGCGCACCAACCCTTGTCCCCGATATGGGATCGATGGCATATCAGCAAATTGGTGAGATATGATTATCTCACCAGCAGCATTATCCTATGTCTAAGCACCAATGCGACGATGTGCTACCATTAGCGATACAGTCATGACTTCCTGACACTCTATCCTTACCCTTAGCATAGGGGAAAAAGAGGCGATTCAAAAAGAGATGCGACCTCATCACTCGCTTATAGTACCTACTTAGCCGCCTTTGCCATCTCAAGACCCTGATCAAGGTCTATTCATTTTTTGGGACTGCCCCCCTCCCCCCATGATAATTTGAAAAAGGATTCCTCATCAACTAAAAGACTTTGGCAGCCCTTCATTGGCAGAGATAGGGCGAAGCAAAATGGACCTGCAATGAAGATGCAACGCCATTTTTCACTCAGAATGATACTCATTCCTTTAACAGGATTATTCTATAACCATGACTCTTATATTTGCATCCTTTATGAGTTATTGATGTAATTAACTCAGATGAAATAATATGTGGATGGTGTAGGTACATTGGATCTGGTATCGATCAGACTTTTAACACCCGCATGCAGAATTATGGTGCACTTCCATAACGGGCCCGACTGAACTGCTCGCTAGCAAAGTCATGCCCCCCGTCTAAAGAAACTCATATAGCTCAAGGTGGATTCGGAATGATCATCCAATCCTTGGCTTACACGTGGCAGACCGCAAGACAATTGTACATAAATCATTGAATCGCAAAGTCGTAGTCCAACTCCAGATGAACGCGGTGTGACTGCCTACATGGCTCGATCCTACGCTCGACGCCAACGGATTACATGAATTCAAATAAAGGAGGTACCCGAAGTTTGGTGCCAACCAATCCTCCCAAAGACTGTTCGGAGGAACGCAGAGCCTTGGCAAACGTTTTCCAACTGTTTGTCTGTCTGACTTTAATCCTCATAGCTTGGATTAAAATATAAACCTTGGATGAGTTTGAAGGGCGTGCCTGATTGAAGACCGCTCGATCCATGACTCTAACTCTCATGATTCGAGAGAGAGTATAAAGGACGTGAAGATGACGTCCACAAGGCATGAAGGTGCACCATGATGGGAACCACCTCGACAACACTTTAACTCTCCAGAGCAGAGAGAGTAAAAAAGCGTCTCTGATTGAGCGCTGAGAAAGAGCTCCTTCCCCGCTGAAGGATCGGGGAGCGAATGAATTGCTGAGCTCGCACTCTAACTCTCCAGAGCAGAGAGAGAGTATAAAAGCGTCTCTGATTGAGCGCTGAGAAAGAGCTCCTTCCCCACTGAAGGATCGGGGAGCGAATGAATTGCTGAGCTCGAACTCTAACTCTCCATAGAGAGAGAGTATAAAAGCGTCTCTGATTGAGCGCTGAGAAAGAACTCTTACCCCACTGAAGGATCGGGGAGCGACAGAACAGCTGAGTTCGAACTCTAACCTTGGCGACCGCCAGGAGAGTATAAAAGCATCTATGATTAAGCGCTGAGAAAGGTGCTGGAGACTCAGCACCACCCACAATTTTTGCTCCGCTGAAGGATCGTTGAGCATATCATGAAACAAGCTAGAACTCCTACCCCACTGAAGGATTGGGAGCATATTGAAAGCTGAGTTCAAACTCCAGAGAGAGTATAAAGGTGCTAGAGACTTAGCGACACAAGGGCTCCTACCCCGCTAGAGTGTCGGGGGACTGACTGAACTCCGAGCCCGGATCCTCCATGCCCGGACATGGGGGCAAAACAGTTAAGGTCCTAATCAATCCTCAACAAAGCCCTGGCCAGGCACAAAGTTAATGATTGAATGGGAGCATACCTATACACACATACTACTTTAGTGCATTTTCATTTATAATTGCGTTGACTACTTATAACGCTCCATGACTTATTTGCCCATTCGCAGGTACAAGACAATGCGAAAGGAACAGAATTTTTATTACTAAACGCATGTTTACAAAAGATAACTAGTCAAGAATGTGAGGGCCTCACTCGTAGTGATGGAAACGTGCTAATGGAAAACAAACAAAGGGTCGCGTCCAGAAGGATGATGCAGGCCCCTTGAAGACCAGAAAGCAGATGCAAAGAGAACGTCCATCTGCTGATCCCAACTTACTTCCAGAATGGGAAGCTCAGATAAGGCTGGATATATCCCATGTAATAATTGAACATGATGCAACCATTTCGTCCCCGACCTTTCCCTTGATGCAAAGAGAAAACGGGAGCACTCGAGGCGTCTACAATCTTACCCTTTACCGCTTAATTTCTGTCCTCGGAGCTTGGATGGGAGACTAGGGCTTAGCATGGGCTGAATACCAACAATTCATTTTTGCAGTCAACTACGGCTCTTGATGCGAGAAGTGAACATGAGTCCAGAGAAGACGTGAATTCGAAGTGTACTGCTCAACAAAAACCCTTGTGGATAGGGGGCACATGAATCAAGAAGCCCGAGGCCGACCTTCACCTATTTCAGGAATGAACTGGAAGGTCGAGCAACAATCATCAATTCGCTGGAAATGATAAAATTGAAGCTCAGGTAGTGACGAACTTGGCACAGTCAGATATCAACCATCAGCTTGGGTTGAACACAAACCAATCAGCAGGCGCGCAACATGCGGATTCGATTCCCTACGTCATGGATGGAAACACGGGCAATGGAACAGCTACCTGCAACATCCTAGATGAGAATGCAAGAATTGTGACAAACTCAGATCATGCACGACCAGTTTTAACTCCAAATCGAATGAATACTCGAGCGACATTTCATACTCAGCTCTAAGGAAGAACGCAACAATTCGAAAAACAGGAACCCGGTCAGGTCCAATGACTCGAACCATGACCCGGGGGCAATATCGACGTGGAAACAAGAAATCAGCAAAGACCCCCTTTTGTAATCTCAGATTCGATGCTGGGGGCACCAGCCAGGATCTTGATAATGTGCATCAATTCTATGATGGCAACCAGCTCACTAGTCTGATTCGGCGCCTCTCGAGAGGCGACACTTCTCGAGATGACATGGATAACAACAATTACAGCCCTCACACGTGGGACGTCAGGATCCCCTGTTATTCCCCCGAACTTTAAATTTTCTCCCTAACTAGAGGTTTTTAGAAGCTTTGATGAATTCAACCCTGAGGTGGACATACTTCTATGATAAGAAGGTGTTAATGTCGAGATAGAAAATCTCAATGCTTTTATGATAAAGGATGGAGCATCATCCGACTCCCGAACTGATAAGGACAAAGGAAAAGCCCTGGAAAACAATGACAAGAATGTGCAATTCTAAAGTGAATCTATATCACTTATTGAGCCCATGATCTTATATGTCAAGCACAATTGAACCGAGCATGAGAAAGAGACTCAATAAGACTGTGATAACCATTTCGGACTATGCTAAAGCATAAACGGTGGGGCCCAACTAACTTCATAACGACATTTATTCACTCGCATTCAACAACCTTACTTGACTCCGCAACCGATCTGATGAGAACAACCGAAGTCGCTGATGCTCGATGTGGCAATCCTCACTATCTAACTAAAGAGAAGAGATGATATCAAAGCAAATGTGGTTCAACCATTCGCATATACAATTCCGATTTTTGCTAAATTAAGAAACAGTACAGAATGATCTGGGTTGACTAAAATTGCTGAACTTGCAACTCTTACCAGATGCAATGACATGAAGTATAAAATCTTCAAGATTAAATGCCTTATTGACTTAACTCAACCCCCATCTATACTGGGGGCATAAGTACTGACCTCGCTTGTCCTCCGATGGCACTGAGAGCACAAGTGTCGGTTCATAGACTAACTTTGAAGACAATCCTGGCATGAAATGGGATTCAAAACATGTATGTCATGCCTCCGAAGTACAATCTTACTCATCTTTGCCAACCAAGCGAGCTAGCTTGTGGATCGAATGTGAACTTAAAGACTCAAACTAAACAAAATGGAAGGTGTGACAAACCTATCTACTACCTCGCGATGGTGACAATCCTACAGGCACTGGTCCACATAATTTTAATAACGTCCCTTACTGACTACTTCATATGTGAATATTGGATTAAGAAATGATCTGTAACAATAGTGGATTTTCTCGACTACGATCCACAGTGATCATGGCTTTTGAATTCCTTATTATTACGATTCAATGCGATTTTAAGATCCTGAATCAATATCAAGATATCAGGCTAGTCCGATCTTGAGTACAAATGATAAACTTCTACGTTGATTCTGATGTGCTTGATCTCAATAGTCCAGTTGTTAGCTCAGAGCCCAAGGATTCTTACATTGCCCCATGATTTGGTTGGCTACTTCATACATTGGCTCATATGAAAAAGAAAGTCCAACCCTACCACGCGCTTGGCTTGCATAGAATGATGATGTTGTTTGGCAAAGACCTGTGCGTGTAGAATCACGCTCGGGAGCCGATGATTTAGCATGACATTTGATGGATGAATTAGATCTTTTGATCTGACAAGGTTTAAACAATTTCTTGATCGTCTCGAATACTCCTTCCGTGGAATTTGGCCTGACTATCTCCCAGGGAAGCAATGCAGTAGTTTGATGAAGCCGTCTCAAGGATAAATGACGTTCCAGAGAGATTTAGCTCAACATATTCAAAGCACATCTCATCTTCGATAAGATGTACTTTGGGGGGCAAAATGTTAGCCTGCTTTCTGACCAGGCTACCCAAAGCAAAGATCATGTTGACACACCTCTCGGTAAATGCTGTCTGATATGGAATCTCTGGATAACATCGCTCTCTGGCATTGGAAGCATCGTCAGAAGACACAAGGCAGTTTGGTCAAAATCACAACATCAGTATAAACTGGCCCGAAACCCCTATCAAATGACCTCATTTGGATCTATTCACCTCATATACTCGTAGCCCTTTGAATTAGCTTCAGTTTGAGCTTTGGTTTGGCTCAATCGGACTTACGGTTTGAAAGTTACGCCCATTTCCGTGAACGAGTGTAAGCTGGCATATGACCGCGATCCGATCCGCCCTTGCCTACGCGATCTGACCCGCCCTTGCCTACGCAATCCGATCCGACCCATGACCACGATCCGATCCGCCCTTGCCTACGCGATCCGATCCGACCCATGACCGCGATCCGACCCATGACCACGATCCGACCTATGACCGCGATGCGACCCATGACTGCGATCCGAACCATGACCGCGATCCGACCCATGACCGCAATCCGACCTTCGGACCTGTTCAAACGCAGCTTGTTTTGACCTCTTCTCAAGGCTACTGGCTCTCCTATTTTTCTGGATCGCCTGCCATGTACCCCATCACGAACCAGTCCTCCCAGGAGCTTTCCTACAGCTATAAATACACCTTCAGAGGGCATTTTCAAGGGACTTTTTTTTTTGGCTTCTCCTCATCCGTGGCTGCCACAGCCAACACTTCTCCATGAATAACCACCATCTTCCTCAATAAATTCAATGGATTCAGAGAGAATTATTCATTGAATTCAAATGATTGAAAGACAATATTCATTGTAATTGTAATCCATGAGTGAAATAAGAAAATATGAAGTGGACGTTGGCTCGTTAACGCCGAACCACAATAAAAATCTCGTCGTCTTGCTTTTTTCTCTATTTTTTCAATTATTTCTTCATATCCTATGCTCAAAATACGACAATTTGGGTGTTAGAGCCATTTTTTGATCTAACGGAACCGTAACACCAAAAATAGTACACGGTAGACTTTTTCTACTTGTGACCACATTTTTTAAGGATCTTGTATGTTTATGATTTACAGATTTCATACCTCTACTAAAGCCTTTGTTTAGTCATTTTCTCATACATTTTCCCAACTACCGCAGGAAGGCGGATGAGCTTTAGGACCATCGATATGTTGTTACTGCTGCATGTTAGGGTATTGTAGGTCACCAAATCCTACTTCTTGCTGCTGCTTATTCCCCTTTGTCCTGCTTTCCAGTACTCTGAGCATAAATCTTGGAAATGATCATATAACATACTAGAACGATGAAAGAAAATAATTGACTAAAAAGGAAAAATACCTGAAGAAGGGCAGACATAAGCATGTGAAAAGTCTATGTGTTCTGATTGATAAGAACAAATAGACGATCAAAGAAATTCACAACTCGTGCATCACTTGTTAAGTGTTGAGGAACTTATATTATGCAATTATAAAATTCTATAAGCTTCTAAAAATTTGTAAACTCCAATGAATTATATTCTTGGATGGTATGCTTCATCAATCATAAATCTTTACATTTATATAATAGTGATCACTTTCAGAGCACTATATCACTAAAGCTGCCACTTTATCCCATGCGCCCAAACCTGAAATATAATAAATTGAGTAACCATAACAATTTGAATAGCCTATTCAAAGTAATGTATCAATTCATGTTCTAAGAGAGAGATGCACAAATACCTCACCTCTTTGGATGATAACTATGTAGGAACAATGTTGTTTGAAGGTGTGAGTCATTTCTTTAGCACTTACGCCTTGTTCCTTTAGATAATCACTGTGAACAGTTATAAATATATATAACAACAAATTGAAGTGCAATTCTCGAAACACATACATCACACAAACAATTCAATCTCTAACTTCCCAAAAACAATTGGCCCAAGTGACTGACGCATGATTTCACTACCACTAATTAATGTCACCATGAGACGCACAAGATAGATCTTTGTGCACAACCCATCCATATGATTGATATCACAAAGAAGATGATGGATCTTTAATTCCAAAATCAGTTTAAAGCGGCAGCTTTCTTTAATGAAATAAACCAAGCTGTTGATATGCTGTTAATTCTGTGCACAGAAGTAACAGCATAATAACAATAGGTTTAATGTAGTAAATATTTTGAAACTGGAAAGAATTCCAGAATTAAGAAAATATTTTGCTGTTACTTCTTTTTTATCAGTTACAGTATTATGCATTATATTAATTGTAACATATCCACTTTTATTTGAGAGAAACAACCAATAATTATAGTAAAGGGATAAGCATCCAAGAGGAAGGACCCATTTACCGGTTTATTTATTCCCAACAATCGAGGTCGAGCATGACATGTATGATTATAGTATGATCTCCAAAAGGAGTTTCTTTCCCAAGTATACTATAATCATTGTATATTTTTATTTTATACCCTGCTTCTATATAATTATTCCAACTCTTAATAACCCTACTTTTACTGCCATATTTTAGGACTGAAAGAACAGCTTTGGATTCGTATGAACTGGTTTGAATGATTTCCTCAAGACAAGTACATGAATTTCGGTATTACAAGAGAGGATTATGCAGGGTGCTGCAAGTGTAACAGCTCTTTCCGTCAATCTACCACAGCCGCGAGTCATCCTCCTTTTGTGAAACACCCCACCTCCGTTAGGGTCACTCTCAAAGGGAATTCCCTAATTTTGGTGGAGGTTTATAAGTATAAGTCACAGATATACAAGACAGATATAAGAACACATATTTGTAAACAGCGGAAAAACAACAACTTTTATTTCATAAAAGCAAATACGTGCTACAACAACATCACCATAATTGTCTTACATCCTTTCCAAAAACATAACATAACTCCTTCATAATCTGTCTTGATTACATTATTTAAAGAAGCATAAATAAAACATAGATAAACTGCAAAAGCCCCATAGTGGTTGTCCAAAGCCATAGTTCAAAACGAAAGGTCCAAGCAATACATTTCTCCTCTTCAAGCTGGATATTAAGGCTGGTCAAGCTGCAGAGTTCCCTCCCTGTGGACGGGGGGGGGGGGGGGGGGGGAAACGGAAGAAAAGAAGACGAAAGAAAAGTAGAGTCAGACATAAAGCCTGTTTAAGTCTAGGACTATTCTGTCTATAAATAAAGAACTGGGTATGATAAGTATAAACAAGAAGTGGGAAAGCACTATAAACTTGGTTAAGTTGTCTAGGGTCGAATATGCTATCATACCCCATGTTACTCTCTGAACCCATATAAACTAGTTCTCAACTGGCACCCCATAATCAGGGTGATGTGATCCATTCTATGATGATCGGCTCCTACTCGCATAGTTACATGTGTCTTACGGACCCCGATGTTGTAGTTACCTATGCTGGTCCCACCATGGGGTGTATCAAGTCCCATGATGGCGGCCCGACACAATTCCTAGAATGCACAGGTATGCTACTGGTGTCCAGTGCCTTATTTTTCTGCGCCGGAGTGTGTGCACGCCCGCACCCCGTTAGAACCTACACTGCTACACCACCGCCGTCGATTTGACCTCTTACAATCAGCCCAGTAATCGTGCCCCACCCTTCCTAGTTTCAGGGTATCATGATACACCTTCTAGGGTTACTGCTGAAAAGGGTCCCCCGTTACTAGGTTTTCTATCTCTAGCCAACATGCTAAGTTGGTTAAGTGTTTTCTAACCTAACCCCCGCCAGTCCGTTTCGTTTAGCTTGTTCAATTTTGAATAAGTCTTTAGTTCACTTAATCCTAACAATCCTGACTCAGCCTTAATTGTCTTATTAAAGCCTTGACCTCTCACATTAGACAGGTATTGTTGTGGCTGCCTGTTGCCGGTTGGTTCCGGGCAGTCTTACGCCATAACTCAGTCTAACCTCGGGTCCTTATTGGGCTCCATGTTTAACCTCCCACATTGGATAGGTATTGTTGTGACTACTGGACAGCCGGGCGGTTCCGGGCAGGTTTACATCACAACTCAATCCAACCTCGGGTTAAACACATCGTATGTTCTACATTTACATATTTTGTCTTTCTTCTTTATTCTCTTATATGTAAATATTTGCGGCCCATTATTAAGTTAATGGTGTAAAGGTTACACCAATCATGGGCCCAACCCATACTTGAATTTGGGCCCTTCTACTTTATATTTTCATTTATTAATAAATTTAACCCAACGTTATTTTCCCCCGTTTAACACGTCCGTTTATTATGTATATATGTTGGGCTTAGCCTTTTTAAGCCCAACTTAGCCATGAGAAAAAGGGGAGGCTTAAAGCGTGATTACATACACAAAAAGGGAAATCTGAACGCATGAACTTGCAACATAACGTTGGAACTACAGAACAGAAACTGGTGTACTTGCATAGTAGCATAAGTGACATGAATCAAAGCATGTAAACTTGTAGTTAAGTTAAGAATCTAAATTGGATATCATTGTTGACACATAGTCTTAACTACAACATAAACCTATATTTTTATTTAGGCATAATGTCAAACATAAGCAAATCATGTTCATAAGATTACTACATGTTAACAAAGGTGCTTACTTTTGCTACTAACACAAAAGTATAGTTCAACTAAATCATGATTTTAAATCTATTCACATAACCATGGCATAAATATTTCTAACATGAAATCATGATTTTTACTTTAGTCATGCAAACTTGCAAAAGGGGTTTTTGAATCTAACCTAGCTATGTACCACATATGTCATCATATAATTCTTGTTAACAATATGGATTTCAATTATGCAAAATATCAATCATACCCTAGTCATATTCATAAGTCTGCAAATAGGTTTTCTAGTACAAAAGCATGGCTTAATTACATAGATCATGGTGTCAAAATTTCAACATAGTTTCATATGAACTGTAATAACCCAAACGTTCCAATTACGTACAAAATGATTTATGTATAAAAATATACATTATGATGGCATAGTAGCAAAACCCCAAACTTGCATGAATTTCAATTAATCAACTACATACATGTAGCTTCAACATGGATTACATAATTTGCGAATATTCCAAACGTATACTTGCATAAAACTACCGCATGTAGTTTTTATAATGAATAACATAATTCGAGAATATCAAAACGTATACAATATTCCAAATCGATAAGAATCATAGTAGCGCACAAATATGAATTACTTTATTGCCACAAATCAAGTATACAAACCAACACAATTATTTGTTCATACCAAAATAATACTCTACTTACAATTGTGTGGCAAATTCTCCAATTTAGGATTTTGGAGATGCGATTCCTTGTTGATTTGATTTGATTAAGTTGCTTTATGCTTTAGAATTTGCCTCCTAATCCTCTCTCCAATTGGCGGCTACTCTTAGTCGTTCCTCAGCAACATGACGGCTTTGTTCTTATTTTTGAATGAATAGATTAGGGTGAGTCTAGGGTCATTTTTATAGGGTTTATGAACTGATTAGGACCATCGATGTTGCTTGGATTGATCGTAGCCATTCATTCGAAAGAGGGGCCAATTAGAGCCTGCCACTTAGCCCTAATGACAAAGCAAGCTTCTGAAAATCGGCCAAACACAGACCTGGCCAGCCAGGGCTAGACCAGACCTGGCCAGCAGGTCATTTTTGACCTGGGCGCACTTGGCAGGTGCGCCAGGTCAAAAATGTACTGGCGCACTTCCCAAGTGCGCCAGTGCACTTTTGTTCTGGTGCACTTCCCAAGTGCGCCAGTGCATTCTGACCCGTTTTCCGGTTTTTCGCCCAACTTCGTTCGTCCATAACTTCTTCATACGATATCCGTTTTACGCAAACACAGACTCTATCTCAAGCAGAATTCCGAGACGAACGCAGTGGCGTATCCCGTTTCCCTTAATTCTTTGATTTGAAATTAATTATACTTTAATTTATGACTTTCACGGTTATAGAATACACGGGGTGTTACATTCTCCCCCACTTAAAAGGATTTCGTCCCCGAAATCTTCAAGTTAAGAAGAATGTGTCCTACCATCCAATCACCCATCTACTCAACCATCATCCACAAGCATCCATTGTCCTTAGAAAACTTCTAATGTTGTATGAACATATGCAAAAGTGTGTGTATATGTTCCTTATCTAATGCAAAGATCAGGCGGTCTACTGATTCAATTGACCTCCTTAATGCGAATTATGTCAGTGCCATGAGTCCAACATGTATGCAATAGAATTCTGATGATATATATTATTTCTATATGAGTGCACAATCATTCACTCAAATGCAACATCCATGTGCTGAATCAATCATTTTGCATCCACAAGAATTGAAAAATGCTCACCCATCCATATGCAGTATGAGAGTGTTTTCGAGCCGATCTAGTGCCTAGTGTGTGTATATGCATCCACGGGCAACCACTAGCAACCACTTGCATCCACTTGCAACCATCAAACATAACATGTCTCAAACACATGTTTACACCCATTAGTTTCTACCTAAAGTTCAAAGATTCGATCGATAGGATACAGTCGAATGATGGAAGCGAGTACAGATAGAACAAAAATTTGGTTCCCATTAGACACGGGTCCTAAGTATCGGGCCCAAAGACCGAAACCAACATCAAATTGACACCCAGAGGATTACCTTCTTTAGACAATGTCAAAACTGGAAATCCTATCAAAAGTATTTAGATATTTACAGACTACTGGTAAAGATCAGGTTCCCTAATGATTCAAAGGAAGCTAAGCATGATAAAATCATACCCCACGAAAACTCAGAATGTATGCGCCTAACACAGATATCCCTCAAACCCCAATTTCAAATAGATGATCCATAACCCTTATGGGTCTGAGTCTACAGCGGAATTCAGAAATAATACTAGTATTAAAGTGCAGAGCATCGATTACAAAATCAAAATACCAGAATCAGAAAAAGTCTTAACTCCATAATCAGATAAAGAAATTAAACCTACTATAGAAATTTATCCTAATCCTATCCTATCCACTAGCCTTGAAAGTGTTCGCCTTCCCTCCAGCAGTTGGTCCTGCCCTCTTCGCTTGTCCTCGTTTCTTCGGGCAGTCCCTAGTGAAGTGTCCTATCTCACCATAGTTGAAGCAAGTGCCCTTCTTTGGATCCACTTTCTTATCGTGTGTCCTATCCATGTCTCCCATGTACGTTCTCCATTCGTGACCTTCCACCAAAATGAAGCTTCATCCTTCATTAACCAAGCAGCTGGTTGAACCTTCCTCCCATCATCTATCTCAAAGGTACCAACAAGTCCTCCACTTCGTTCAGCCAACTTCTAGCCTCGACAACGTCTCAGTCCCATAAAGCGGTTTTCCTCCCATCGCACGGAAGTCCTTACATATCTTAGAAAAAAGCATCTATACGCGGAGGAAGAGATTCAAAAAAAGGAAAGAGGAAGGAACTCGAAACAAAGAATCGAAAGAAAGATATATGGCTTTTAGGGATTATTTATTTTATTTTTCAAAAATAAGCTTTACCTTTGAAAATACTTCCTTTTTAAATCCTTTTTGAAAATAGTTTTCAAAACTTTTTTTTTTCAAATCTGGTAACCTTCAGCTCTGATACCAAGTGAAACACCCCACCTCCGTTAGGGTCACTCTCAAAGGGAATGCCCTAATTTTGGTGGAGGTTTATAAGTATAAGTCACAGATATACAAGACAGATATAAGAACACATATTTGTAAACAGCGGAAAAACAACAACTTTTATTTCGTAAAAGCAAATACGTGCTACAACAACATCACCATAATTGTCTTACATCCTTTCCAAAAACATAACATAACTCCTTCATAATCTGTCTTGATTACATTATTTAAAGAAGCATAAATAAAACATAGATAAACTGCAAAAGCCCCATAGTGGTTGTCCAAAGCCATAGTTCAAAACGAAAGGTCCAAGCAATACATTTCTCCTCTTCAAGCTGGATATTAAGGCTGGTCAAGCTGCAGAGTTCCCTCCCTGTGGACCTGGGGGGGGAAACGGAAGAAAAGAAGACGAAAGAAAAGTAGAGTCGGACATAAAGCCTGAGTAAGTCTAGGACTATTCTGTCTATGAATAAAGATCTGGGCATGATAAGTATAAACAAGAAGTGGGAAAGCACTATAAACTTGGTTAAGTTGTCTAGGGTCGAATATGCTATCATACCCCATGTTAATCTCTGAACCCATATAAACTAGTTCCCAACTGGCACCCCATAATCAGGGTGATGTGATCCATTCTATGATGATCGGCTCCTACTCGCATAGTTACATGTGTCTTACGGCCCCCGATGTTGTAGTTACCTATGCTGGTCCCACCATGGGGTGTATCAAGTCCCATGATGGCGGCCCGACACAATTCCTAGAATGCACAGGTATGCTACTAGTGTCCAGTGCCTTATTTTTCTGCGCCGGAGTGTGTGCACGCCCGCACCCCGTTAGAACCTACACTGCTACACCACCGCCGTCGATTTGACCTCTTACAATCAACCCAGTAATCGTGCCCCACCCTGACTAGTTTCAGGGTATCATGATACACCTTCTAGGGTTACTGCTGAAAAGGGTCCGCCGTTACTAGGATTTCTATCTCTAGCCAACATGCTAAGTTGGTTAAGTGTTTTCTAACCTAACCCCCACCAGTCCGTTTCGTTTAGCATGTTCAATTTTGATTAAGTCTTTAGTTCACTTAATCCTAACAATCCTGACTCAGCCTTAATTGTCTTATTAAAGCCTTGACCTCTCACATTAGACAGGTATTGTTGTGGCTGCCTGTTGCCGGTTGGATCCGGGCAGTCTTACGCCACAACTCAGTCTAACCTCGGGTCCTTATTGGGCTCCATGTTTAACCTCCCACATTGGATAGGTATTGTTGTGACTACTGGACAGCTGGGCGGTTCCGGGCAGGTTTACATCACAACTCAATCCAACCTCGGGTTAAACACATCGTATGTTCTACATTTACATATTTTGTCTTTCTTCTTTATTCTCTTATATGTAAATATTTGCGGCCCATTATTAAGTTAATGGTGTAAAGGTTACACCAATCATGGGCCCAACCCATACTTGAATTTGGTCCCTTCTACTTTATATTTTCATTTATTAATAAATTTAACCCAACGTTATTTTCCCCCGTTTAACACGTCCGTTTATTATGTATATATGTTGGGCTTAGCCTTTTTAAGCCCAACGTAGCCATGAGAAAAAGGGGAGGCTTAAAGCGTGATTACATACACAAAAAGGGAAATGTGAACGCATGAACTTGCAACATAACGTTGGAACTACAGAACAGAAACTGGTGTACTTGCATAGTAGCATAAGTGACATGAATCAAAGCATGTAAACTTGTAGTTAAGTTAAGAATCTAAATTGGATATCATTGTTGACACATAGTCTTAACTACAACATAAACCTATATTTTTATTTAGGCATAATGTCAAACATAAGCAAATCATGTTCATAAGATTACTACATGTTAACAAAGGTGCTTACTTTTGCTACTAACACAAAAGTATAGTTCAACTAAATCATGATTTTAAATCTATTCACATAACCATGGCATAAATATTTCTAACATGAAATCATGATTTTTACTTTAGTCATGCAAACTTGCAAAAGGGATTTTTGAATCTAACCTAGCTATGTACCACATATGTCACCATATAATTCTTGTTAACAATATGGATTTCAATTATGCAAAATATCAATCATAGCCTAGTCATATTCATAAGTCTGCAAATAGGTTTTCTAGTACAAAAGCATGGCTTAATTACATAGATCATGGTGCCAAAATTTCAACATAGTTTCATATGAACTGTAATAACCCAAACGTTCCAATTACGTACAAAATGATTTATGTATAAAAATATACATTATGATGGCATAGTAGCAAAACCCCAAACTTGCATGAATTTCAATTAATCAACTACATACATGTAGCTTCAACATGGATTACATAATTTGCGAATATTCCAAACGTATACTTGCATAAAACTACCACATGTAGTTTTTATAATGAATAACATAATTCGAGAATATCCAAACGTATACAATATTCCAAATCGATAAGAATCATAGTAACGCACAAATATGAATTACTTTATTGCCACAAATCAAGTATACAAACCAACACAATTATTTGTTCATACCAAAATAATACTCTACTTACAATTGTGTGGCGAATTCTCCAATTTAGGATTTTGGAGATGCGATTCCTTGTTGATTTGATTTGATTAAGTTGCTTTATGCTTTAGAATTTGCCTCCTAATCCTCTCTCCAATTGGCGGCTACTCTTAGTCGTTCCTCAGCAACATGACGGCTTTTTCTTATTTTTGAATGAATAAATTAGGGTGAGTCTAGGGTCATTTTTATAGGGTTTATGAACTGATTAGGACCATCGATGTTGCTTGGATTGATCGTAGCCATTCATTCGAAAGAGAGGCCAATTAGAGCCTGCCACCTAGCCCTAATGACAAAGCAAGCTTCTGAAAATCGGCCAAACACAGACCTGGCCAGCCAGGGCTAGACCAGACCTGGCCAGCAGGTCATTTTTGACCTGGGCGCACTTGGCAGGTGCGCCAGGTCAAAAATGTACTGCCGCACTTCCCAAGTGCGCCAGTGCACTTTTGTTCTGGCGCACTTCCCAAGTGCGCCAGTGCATTCTGACCCGTTTTCCGGTTTTTCGCCCAATTTCGTTCGTCCATAACTTCTTCATACGATATCCGTTTTACGCAAACTCAGACTCTATCTCAAGCAGAATTCCGAGACGAACGCAATGGCGTATCCCGTTTCCCTTAATTCTTTGATTTGAAATTAATTATACTTTAATTTATGACTTTCACGATTATAGAATACACGGGGTGTTACATTTTGCCTTTTTTTAAACTGTATTTTGAAGAATGAATGCAAAGATACTATACTTGTGCGGTACCATACGGCAATTGAATATAAATATAATCTTGCACTTCTTTTCAAAACCCATATCAACTGTCAAGATATTATAATATTAACTATCAAGATATTTTTGTTTTTGATATAATATTAGCTTCCACATGCACATTTCAAGACTAAAAATATGATATGATAATATTATCCCAGCAACAGAAGTTTGCAACTCGGTGCAAACAGCACTTCAGTTGCAAACTGAAGTGGCGCTTCAGTTGCATTGCAAACTGAAGCGCCACTTCAGTTGCATTGCAAACTGAAGCGCCACTTAAGTTGCAAACTGAAGTGCCACTTCAGTTGCCAACACACTTCAGTTTGCAATGCAACTGATGTGGCCCTTCAGTTTGCAATGCAACTAAAGTGCCACTTCAGTTTGCAATGCTACTGAAGTGGCACTTCAGTTGCGTTGCAAACTAAAGTGCCACTTCATTTGCAAATAGCAGTTTGCGAACTGCTGTTTGCAAACAACAGTTCGCAAACTACTGTTCGCAAACTGCAGATTGCAAATTGCTGCTTACAAGCAGTTTGCAAAGTGGAGGTTTGCAACTGAATTGCAAACAGAAAGTTTGCAACTCAGTTGCTAACAGTTTGCATGCAAACTGTTGGCAACTCAGTTGCAAACTTCTATTGGCAACTCAGTGAACCAAAAATGAATGTTTGATTGAGAAAAATCAATCAAATATTTATATTCTACACTAAAAATTCTCTAAAAAATGAATGCAGGTTATCTTGTTTAAGCTTTGAAGATGCCATGGAAAAATGTATGCAAAAATTCATTTTTGGACGTGTGTTATTAAATTATGTGTTATTTAGATGATTTTTGGTATTTTCTACAATTCATGACATGTACGATGTATTTATGTTTATGATTTATGTTGTTTTAGGATATGACTAAGAATTTGATGTATTTGCCTTCTAGTATTTATGTTGTATTTGTAGTGTTTTATGAATTTGCTATTATGACAAATTTGCTGAAAGTATGTATTTGCTGCAAATTATGAGTTATGCAATTTTGGATATGTAATTTGAAATTCGGATAAGGATATTTTTGGATATTCGAAAATATCCGTATTCGTTGAACCGGATATGGTTATTTTCGGACATCCGCTGATACGGATACAGTTATTATTTAAATGATATCTGCGGATTTCGGATACAGATTCAGATATTGATTTTTATTTTCGGATACGGATTCAGATACAACACTATTCGTATCCGACTGCATCCGTTGACAGGCCTAATAATAATAGTGTTATTTCAAAATATTTTTGGGTCGTATTGCATTTTCTGTTTGAATTTTCCTTACTGGAAGAAATTACGATTTTTTAATGATGTTTTAATGCTTAGCTTTCACACACTTTTTTATTCAAATTTGTGCCATATTTTGAAAACTTGCACTTGGCCCGATTGAATTTGTGTAGCCCCAAATTCAAGAAGATTATGTGAATTCATATCTTCAATTTACCTATCTCGTATGCACTGCTAGTGACTATATCAAATCCAATATATGCAAGCAAAACAATTGCAGATCATGCCAACACTCCATTTATTCCAAAAGTAAATATATGAAAGCCAAAATTAAAGTTTAAGCTGCTAAATAATTAAAACTATAGCTCAAAAATTAACAAATTTTCTTTCATGTCAATCACTAGGGTAAGAGAAAACTTACAGAGTTTACTCACCATGCAAAAAGCTCTCATCAAGTGGGTAACCAAAACCAAAGACTAGAAACGTTGAATTCTGTTCAGCTAAAATATCAAAGCCGAAGACAGTCAGCTGAAGGAAGATAGGACAATAGTGATGCAATCATTACAGCTGTTGAAGTAGCAAACATTTGCAGTTATTTTATATATCATTAAGGCAAATATTTGCAGTTCTCTTGTAAAATTGTCACAAAAACTGATAGCTCTTCTCCTTCTTTTCAAGAAATCAAGTGAGCATTTTGGACCTTTTCAGTTTGTGTCCTAATCATCTTACAAATCATATAATTTCTTTTATTACTTTGAGCAATAAAGAATAAAATAGTTACGCTTGAAATGGTTTAATTTGACCATTTATATCAATGCAATGTCCAACAGTACTACACTACATAGTTAAGCATAATGCCTAACTTAGTTAGCTCCAAGTCAAAAGAATCTCTGAAAATGTACAATATATAACTATTATTAATGGGACTTGAAGGACCAGAAAAGCAATCTAATTAATGGAAAATTGGTACCTAACTTAGTAAGCTTCGCAACTTTGATATTCTAATTCGCTGAATTTGTCCATAAAACAAAGGCAATGGACTATTAATGGAAAAATGGTACCTATATAAAGTAAACTGGTAAACCAAATTCATTCAGTTTTAATTGGCATTATTATATTCAGATTATTTTATAAGCATATCACTGTACAAGGAAATTAACAAATGCTTTTGTTCATCTAAACAAGTAGCTACCTTTATTTTGAGTATTAGTGCCATTGTAGATTTTATTTATGTTAAACAGGATAAGATGTTTGATATTCAAATGCAGTGTTGTCTTTCCTAATGTTGGTCATAACATTTGATCTTATTATAACTAAAGATCTATTCAAGGCAGGGAAGCAGGAAAACCAAAGGCAAAAACTAAAAACCACAAAGTATTCCCAACATGTAAATAAGTTGCTGCAACAACACAAGATAATAACTGTACATGCATCGTTGTGCATCACATGGTAAAAAACAATCAAATGGTTAATGGGAACAATTATGCTTGAGCTCTACATATAAATTTCTGGAATTTTCTTCTTTTGAAAAATCAAACTGTTAGACCCAAAAGTGGTTCTAACACCCAAATTGATTTGAAACAAGATAAAATGAGATAAAAATAAAAATGAACACACAGGATTTATAGTGGTTCGGCGAACAAATGCCTACGTCCACTTATTTTTCACTATATTCAATAATTCAGTTGCAAATACAATGTAAGATTCACTCACAACTCACTTTTGTTCACTCAATTGACTAAAACAAGAAATAAAAGATGATTTGGATTCTCCGGGAGTAATAGAGTTCGGATGATGGAGGTGATTGAATTCTTTAAGTGCTCCAAAAAAAGATCCTTCTCTTTGTCTCCAGATGGGGTATTTATAGGTATGAATTTGCTTGAGACTTGATCCGGGTCGGGCCACGTGTCATCCATCGCACTCTCTTCGGGTTCGGATGAACTATCAGGTTGACAACGAATCAAAGGGAAGGACGTTAGGGGTAGGAATTAGTCATAGCCGGTCCGGTTCTCCAGGCGATTTTACAGGAGATTAACATGGATCATGGGTGCGGGTCGGAGACGTGCAGGTAAGGGGTTCGGATCGGGATATCCGATCCGAACCGGGTTGGTTTGGGCGTCTCTCCTTCTCTAACCTATTCCGCTCTGCTCCAGTGTTGTGGCAAGCAGATGGCTTTCCGATCCATTCGAGATTTAGTTGCCTTCCGATCCGATTGGATATACCTTACCAATCTATTCAGTAAGAGATCACCGATCCGAACAACTGCAGCTATCAATCTGAATTGTAGTGTTTTCCTCCAATCCGAACCGAAGTCTTATAATTAAAAATACCCTTCAACGTTTGGTTTCTTGACTTTGTGTTTCCTAGTTCACAAAGTAGGCTAACATTTTGCCCCCTCAAAGGATGCTTCTGTTGTACGAAGCGTGCTTTGATGTCGTTTTAAATGCTAGTCCTTGAATCAGAACAGTCAGGAGGAATGCACAGATTTCTATTCGGTTCGGATGTTAGAAGAATGCACATTTTCTTCATTTCTGAGCAAATTTGGGAATTTTTCTCGACATATAATGCTTCTTGCAGGTATACCCTTCCTTTATTCTTCTTCTTTTGAACTCAATTCGAGTCGGATGCTAAATTAATGTGTGAAATTTATTCGGCTCGGATTCCGATCCGAAGCGCTTTCGTGGATTTGGTTCTTGGACATTGGGCCTTCAGGCAAAGTTGTGCTACTGGGCCTTCACTCCGGTCCGAGGGGGTGAGAAAGAATAGGAATACGAGGAGTCAACACTACCCCTTATATAAATCCACCACCGTCTTCTTTCTTTTCTTCTTTTTTCTGCCGCCGCTTCCAAACCTTAGTATTGAAAACTTCAGAAACTCCAATATCTCGAAATCATTCCTTGTAGATTTCTCAAATCGAACATATAGGTAGCTTTTAATCTCGAATAACTTCGTTGTAACTGTACTTGATTTCAATTCGTGGTTGATTGGGATGGTTTAGCCACGAGGCTTTGCTTGAACTCCACGTCGTTACTGGTGGATCCGCCATCACTTCGAGGCGTTGAGAGGTAGGAGAGGGCAAATATTTGTCCTCAACTGGAGCTTTGGTGATAGAACGGATTTGTTTGTGAGTGGGGGGAAAGAGGAAGAAGATGAAGAGCGTGATGACTAATTGGAGTTGGTTCGGGTAGAAGACGAAGGAGCAAAAAGGAAGGAGAAGGAAAGGGGATCGGTTCGGGTTGCATACTTTAGAAAGACGGGAAGGAAGGAAAATGTCGGTTCGTGTCGGAGAAGTGAATGGGATAAGAGGTTGAAATAAATGGACTGGTTAAGTGATGCTGGTTCGGTTCGGATCAGATCACCCGATCCGATCAGATCAGTCCTGCTTCCGAACCCGTTGTTTCCCTTGTCTTGAACTGACCTTGCTTTAATGAAGCATCCGAACCGACCCTATATCTGTATTTGTATTGAGCCAATTATCATATGCATATCCGAACCGAACCGAACGTATCAAACTTGGCACACAAAGACTACCCAACTAATTCAACTAACATTCACTCTAGACAATAACTTCGTGGATAGTTAGGATAGTGCCTTGCGAACATAAACGAGAATTGAGAACAACTCCAACTATCACTTTCTCTTCAAAGCTTCGTCTTACATTGCTGTACTTTTATTTTGCGTTTCCCATATTTGCTGCACATACTTTAGTTCACACACATACACAAAGGGGGGCACGGGATAATTTACTCTAATCCGTGCTATTGCTTCTTCAATAGTTCCATGACAATGAGGCCCAGACGCTCTTCCCGTCTAGCTGAGAGGAAAGAAGCCCCGGAAACTTCCAACAAAACCACTCTTGAGGATATATCTTCTTCATCTGATCCAGAATGGGACAGTGAGGGTCTGGATTACCGAGTTGGTCATCGGGAAAGCGACGAAATGTCTTCAGAGAATGAAGTTTCCCTGGGCTTTGAGGAGGAAGGAGGGATTGGTGACAATCGAGCACCCGATGAATTTGACTCAGCCATTATATTGGAGTCACCTCCAGATTCCGTAGAATCGACAATCGACAACGACCGACTTGTTCGAATCTGCTTAAAGTATGGAATAATGAAAAGGGACACCCTAGTTCCCTCACGCTCTGACCGTCCCCACAGCCCTCCAGAAGGATACATGACGGTCACTCGATTGATGTGCATGGTCGGCGCCATTCCTCCATTCTCGCCTTTTATCGTTGATTTCTTAAGACAAATGCGGATTTCCCCCATGCAGTTGCATCCCAATTCATATGCCTATTTGCATACCTTGTTCATAGCATATCGTGAAATTCTAGGCGTAGAGCTCACGTTCGATGATGTTCATTTCTTCTATAATTTCAAACATCGGACTAGAGAAACTCCATCTTTCTGTTACTTTGAATCAGTCCCAAAAAGGAAGATAATCTCTACGCCATTTAGCAGTAAAGCTGGAGATTCCAGACTAGAGTGGTTCTATATAAAGCAACAGTCTGGATGCGCCAGGAGATGGACAAAATCAAGTAAAGCATTGATTTTCTAAACCCGGACTCTATACACTTGAATCATCACCCTGACCTGTTTTCCTTTTTGTTTGCAGTCGACAATCCCAAACAGATATCAGATCAAGTGTTCTTTGATCGGATGCACCGTCTTCTTAATGGCGATCAAAAATTCCTGACTATCGACGAGGTCCTTAAAGATGAATACCTTCATTTTCACGGGCTGCTATCCGTTTTCCGTAGCATCGGTCATGGGACGGTCCCTTATGCATACATTCCTCCAGTGGAAACAGTTCCAGAGATAGGAGAAGGCTCGGGAATTCCTACAGCTCCTCTTCAAACTTCACCTTCTCCCTCTTCCACACAAGATGACGAACTGGCTAGTCTGGCCGAAAAACATCGTGAAGGGTATATTGCCCCCGAGGAAACTACTTCTCCAGACAAGTAAAAATCTTCCCAAGAGTCGCCACTTCATGCTTCCGAAGGGGATGTTCCTAGCACTGACAAACACATATTTCAGGGTTTGGGGGATCTCCCCTTACCTGAGACTATATATACTTCAGAGGATTTCAGGAAGGACCCTTTAGTCTTCACCTCTTCTGAAGAAACTACTCCCGCCAAGGCCAAAGAGCATGCCCGCACTAGTCTAGCTTCAGACTCGGGTTGGTTGGGGGGACACACACCACTTAGGATGCACTTTACACCACAGCATTAGCATTCATCGCACTTCTTTCTCCATGAATCCATCGATTCTAAACTTCGTTTATTTTATCGTGCAGGTACAATGTCTCGATCCTATTATGATATAAGAAAGCTTCGTCGCAGCATGTCCAATCCTCCTCAGGATGCCGAGTATGATCGCCGGGATGACCATGGTAGGGAGGAGAGAAGACCTTATGATCCCTATCGATCTCGGCCCTCACGCTCCCGCTCACCAGTTCGACCGGAACAAGAGAAATACAAGAGCTATCAAGGTCGTAGGGAGGAGGATAGACCACCATCTAAGGATTCCACTTCCTCCCATGAAAAGCGGAGCAGAGAGAAAACTCCTCCAAAGGAAACCGGGTCTCGAAGTAAGCAAAAAGTCCCTGCTACTAAACGACCTAGGACAGACAAGGGTTCTACAGAATCTTCTTCAGGAAGGGACACCGAATTAACAATCCTCGCTCCTCCTCCACCAGATGCGGGAACCGCAGTAAAGCTGGCATATTTAAAGGAGCAATTTCCCGAGCACTACTTCGAGACTCTGACCTTTCTACCTACCCTTGAACCTATTTCTTCTAATTGGGCAGATGAGGCCAAGGCAAAAATTGATTTGGTAGAGAAACAATATTCCGAGATGTTCAAGTATTCACGCAATCTTTCTAGAATCATCCGCACTCTAATGACAAATGTTAACTCAATGCAAAAGACCGCGGAGGAGGATGCTAAGGCCTTAAAAACCTTAGGAAAAGACTTAGAAGACACTCAAGCTCAACTAGCTGTCGCTCAAAAGAACGCTTCTAACTTCAAACAACAGTTTGAGGACATGCAAAAGCGCTATCATGACCTGCTTGAATCCCACACTCAGGAGCGTTCTGAGTTGAAGAAGCAACCTGACGAGGCCAAATCAGAGGCTGCTAAGACACGCCTTGCTTATGCTGAGCTTGAGCAGAAAAACGTCGAGTTAGCGAAGAGGAGTGCTGAATTAGAAAAGAAGAACACTGACTTGGCTTCAAAGTTGTTGGAGGCAGAGAACAGGGCTGCTCTGGCTGAGGGCAATGTGGAATGTGCTATTAAATCTGCGGAGGAAACCCGCAAACAACTATCAGAGGCGGAGGCTGATATTCAGGGCTTCGGCGAGCTAATGATTGAATTCTTCGCGCACATTATTCGTCGTCGAAACATTTCTTGGATCGAGGACTATCCATCCACTCTGGTTCAAGTGTGGAATCAAATCGTTGAGTGGGAAAAAGAAGAACTTAAGGTCGATTCCCTTGATGAAGATAAGCTGATGGAGAAATACTTGAGAGACGACGAACCGGAGCGCCTAGCTGAAGGGCGCCGCCTAATTGCTGAGGCCATGGAAGAAGAGAGGCGGAAGTCTAAACAGAAAACCATACCCGAAGCTGGCTCCTCTTCTTCTGCTCCTGCAACTCCCGAAGTAGAAGGGTATGATCCCGAAAACCCGGGAATTCCCCGGACAACTTTGCTATCTCCCATTCCTGAAATAACTCCAGAGGTAGTAGTCACCCCCGCTGAAAAGTCTTCGGAAGGTATTCCTATCTTTTCTCCTGAATTTGCCAAGGCTACTACTACCTTTGGCTACATGATTGAACGTTCGATGAGAAATCCTTTGCTTTCGCCTGAGTTGATAACCGATGTTTCTCATTCTGTAGGCGTTGAATCATCCGCAAAGACAGATGTAGCTCAAGGAGCTGTTGCTGGGACGAAGCCCGCTGATAGGGTCAAAGAAGGGGAAGACAAGGCTACTTCCACAGACCTGGAGGAAAGAAGTGAGCCAACTAAGGTCACTACTCCCCATGATGAAGAAATGATTGCAGCTTTAAAAGACGACGGAGGAGACGAGGGGCATGATGAGGAACCGGAGGTTGCAATAACTGGGGAATCGAAAAGCGCTGATGACGTTACCTTGGCTGCCATGAAGGCTGATCAAGACAAGCGCTTGCAATTAAAGGCCGAAGAACTAGACCCTGAGGTCCTCAAGCCCCTCGCAGTTGTGGATGCAGGTTCAAGGTTAGTTGTTAAGCTCTCAACTAGATCTATTACCGAAGAACTTGCTAAAAAATCTTCTCTTGATTCCAGTGCCTCGCCCTCCGGGAAGAAGTCTGCTGGCGTCAGTACCACATCTTCAGGGAAAAAGAAATCAAAACGAATCTTGACTGAAGCCGAGAAGGAGGCAAAGGATACAGAGAAAGCTGCCAAGAAATCGAAGGCTCATCCCAAACCCAAATAGTGGGTTCCCCTGTATCTTTTTAGCATCTTTGTGAACCAATAAGTGCTGCTACAAAAGCAGCTTCCGCACTTTCTTTTTTGGCTATTTCCCAGTACGAATTCATTCATTTGTAAATAAAAATAATTCACTTTTTGCAATGTTTATTTGCTAGAAGTTCTGTACTTATGTAAAAATGCATGTCTATAGTTATGAAACAAAGTTGTGGAGGGGGGAAATATGTGTATGTATATGTGTCCCCAGTCAATTTCCATAAGTTATTCAATGCTTAACCATGCAATCTGAATGCTCCCAATTCTCTAACGGGATAGCATTTCCTGTGTCATCAATACCTGTTGTTTTTCCTGGCATTTCTTTTATACTCTCCCTCATTCTCTTGAGAGTTATAGTTCGAGCTTAGTCATCTATTCATTCCCCGGTCTCTCAACGGGAAAAGATTTCTTTCTCTGCGCTCGGTCGGAGACGCCTTTATACTCTCTTTCTCTCTGGAAAGTTAGAGTTCGGAGTAGAATCTCTTTTTCAGCGCTCAGTCGGAGACGCTTTTATACTCTCTCCCTTTCTCTGGAGAGTTAGAGTTAAGAATAGAATTTCTTCTTCAGCGCTCAGTCTGAGACGCTTTTATACTCTCTCTCTTTCTCTGGAGAGTTAGAGTTAGGATGTCGTTTTCTCATTCTTTTAAGCCTTATTGCACAAATAATCATTGTGCTTCTTTTTATATCCAAATTGTTTTCAACCTTTTTTAGGCTCTGAGTTATCCTGTGTTTTATAATCACAACAGAACAACTAATGAATGTAAATGCATAAAAGTAAATAACACACAATATTTTTATAGTGGTTCAGCTAAGTCGTAGCCTACATCCACTTTATAGTCCTTTATTCATATCATCAGATTTTCCCAAGGCAAGGCATGTCTTATTACAGAATTCACAGAAAAAATAACAAAAAGTATAGCATTTCTAATCCAAATATCGCATTAAGTGTTGGGCATTCCATGCTCGAGGAACTTCTTCGCCATCTACGGTCGTTAACTTGAAGGTTCCTTTTTCAAGTTTCCTTTGGATGACAAAGGGCCCTTCCCATTTTGGGCCGAGGTGAGGAAGGGATGGAAAAACTCTCTTTAGCACCAAATCTCCTGGTTCAAAAGTTCTGAGACGAACTTTTTTGTCATAATAGCGTGCCATCTGACGCCGATATCTTGCTGCACGCAAGTCTGCTTCGTCCCTTTTCTCTTCGATTTCATCAAGAGACTCAAGTAAAAGTGCCCGATTCGTCATCGGGTCATAATACGTCACCCTGTGGGAAGGAACTTCCAGTTCAACTGGAATTACTGCTTCTGAGCCAAAGGAGAGAGAGAAAGGGGTATGACCGGTAGCCGTTTTAAACGTCGTTCGATATGCCCACAAAGCTAGGGGCAATTCATCAACCCATTTTGCCTTTGCACGCTCTAATCGCTTCTTGAGGATGGATTTTATTACCTTGTTTATTGCCTCTACTTGCCCATTCGATTGTGGATAGGCAACTGCAGTATATCGTTTGTCTATCTTATATTTCTGGCAAAAATTTCTGAATTCAGTGCTATCAAATTGGGTCCCGTTGTCAGTAATAATCGTCCTTGGGATCCCGAATCGGCATATAATACTTCTGACCACAAAACTTATCACCTTTCTTGTTGTGATCTTAATCAAGGGCTCAGCTTCCACCCACTTCGTGAAATAATCCACGGCTACTATTGCGTACTTAGCTCCTCCTTTTGCAATTGGTAAAACTCCAATGATATCAATTCCCCATGTGGCAAATGGCCAAGGACTCACCATCGATTTAAGCTGAGTTGAGGGTACCCTGGGGATTTTGGCAAATCTCTGGCACTTATCGCAGCGTCGTGAATAATCAGCTGCATCTTTGTTGATCGTAGGCCAGAAGTATCCGTACCGCAATATTTTCTTTGCTAAAGTTTGACCTCCTGTATGATCTCCACACTCACCTTCGTGTACTTCTCTTAGTACACGCTTGATGTCGTCGTGTGCGATACATCGTAACAGGGGCATAGAAAATCCTTGTCTATAGAGAATATCGTCTTGCATAACATATCTGGTAGCATTGCGCACTACAGCTCTTTTTTCACTCTTTGATGGGAGTGTCCCATTCTTAAGAAAATTCTTAATTGGAGTCATCCATGACTCCTTCTCTGGATCCGCTTCAAAAGCGAATTCAATTTCCATTGACTCAAAGCTTGGCGACTCCAACATTTCAATTGGAATTACCTCAGTCTCTTCTGGATTGTCGGAACTAGCCAGTTTTGCCAGTCTATCCGCTTTCTGGTTTTCAACTCTGGGAATATGTGTTATGTTGTACCGCTCTAAGCTATTCAATAGCTCTTTCACTTTCTTGAGGTAGGCGATAAGTCGAGGTCCTCGAGCCGCGAATTCCTCTCGCACTTGACAAACAACAATTTTAGACTCACAAAATATGTCTACCATTTTTACTCCAAGATCTTTAGCAAGTTTCAGCCCGGCAATCAGGGCTTCATATTCGGAGTCATTGTTAGTTGCCGAAAATTCTAATCGCAGGGCGTAATATAACGACCGTCCTTCGGGAGTAACTAAGACAACTCCAGCTCCGGACCTTCGGTCATTTTTAGCTCCATCTGTATATAATTTCCACGGATTCATCTCTAGTTCTTCCTCAGATTTAACCATTCGGTCATTGATTATTTCCTCCTCTGGAATGGTGAATTCCGCAATGAAATCTGCTAACGCTTGCCCCCTGATTGACTTTCGTGGTTGAAAATTCAAATCAAACTGACTTAGCTCTATGTTCCATTTGATCAACCTTCCCGATGCTTCGGGTCTCTGCAATACCTGCCTTAAGGGTTGGTCGGTGTATATGGTTATCGGATGGGCTTGGAAATAGTGACGAAGTTTTCAGGATGCGATCAGGAGGCTGTAAGCGAGCTTCTCAATTTTTGGATAGTTGCGCTCTGCCGCTGCTAATTTCTTACTCACATAGTACACCGGCCTTTGTACTTTGTCTTCTTCTCGAACCAGGGCTGTGCTGACAGCGTGAGCCGAGACTGCCAAATAAACAAATAATTCTTCGTGATCTACGGGCTTTGATAAAATTGGCGGTTTCTCCAGCAGCTCTAACAGATTTTGAAAGGCCTCAACACAATCGGGAGTCCATTGGAAGTTCTTCTTTCCCCTTTTTATCAAATCAAAAAAACGGAACACATTTATCGGTGGCTTTGGAGATGAATCTACTCAGCGCCGCTACCTTCCCTGCCAGACTTTGGACGTCTTTAATTCTCCTCGGTTCTTCGATGTTTCTGATTGCTGTTATCTGGCTAGGGTTGATTTCAATTCCTCGGGAACTCACAATAAAGCCAAGGAACTTTCCCGATGCCACTCCAAATGAGCATTTCAGAGGATTCAATTTCATCCGATACTTTCGCAAGATACCAAACATTTCCGCTAAGTCTTGCGTATGACTGGAAGACTGCTTTGATTTGACAAGCATATCATCCACATAAACTTCCATAGTTTTTCCTATTTGATCATAAAACATTCTATTTACCAAGCGCTGATAAGTAGCTCCAGCGTTTTTTAGCCCGAACGGCATTACAACATAACAATGTAGCCCCAAATTCGTAATGAAACTCGTATGCTCTTGGTCTGGTATGTGCATAGGAATTTGGTTGTATCCAGATTATGCGTCCATGAAAGAAAGAAGTTCATGACCTGCTGTCGAGTCTACAAGCCGGTCAATCCTGGGAAGTGGGAAACTATCTTTCGGGCAAGCTTTATTTAAATCTGAAAAGTCAATACAAGTTCGCCACTTTCCGTTCGACTTCTTTACCAAGACGGGATTCGATATCTAATCGGGATAAGTCGAATCTCGAATAAATCCGTTTTGCTTCAATTTCTCTACTTCCTCTTTGAGAGCAGCCGACCTCTCTGGGCCCAGCATGCGTCTCTTTTGCTTCACAGGTGGATGCTTCGGATTTACATTCAATTTGTGACTTATAATAGAAGGTGATATCCCACACATGTCAGCATGGGTCCAGGCGAACACATGTAGGTTTGCCTTTAAGAAGTCCGTCAGTTCTTCAGCACGACGTGGATCCAATTGAGAACCAATCTTCAAAACTTTCGCTGGATCAGCTTTATCAATGGGAATTTCCATTGTCGCTTCGTTAGGAGTTGCATTCCTAGCCTCTGGTTCCTCGTCTTTTCTGGGATCCAGGTCTTCTGGC
Organism: Allium sativum; assembly: GCA_030737875.1. Classification (NCBI taxonomy): domain Eukaryota; kingdom Viridiplantae; phylum Streptophyta; class Magnoliopsida; order Asparagales; family Amaryllidaceae; genus Allium; species Allium sativum. Next base: position 1,047,274,159 of record CM060924.1, read on the forward strand.
GTCTCTTTGGGCAACTCCCTCGGGTTCAATCTCTCTAATTGCTATGCCGAGTCCCCCTTTGAGGGAGACAAGGCATTCTTACTCTCAGCATTAACTCCTTTCATCAACATCTTCAGTTCGGCCACATAGCAGGCCCGTCCAGAAACCTGATCCCCTCTCATTACTCCAGTCCCGGCTTCGGTTGGGAACTTTAGTAACAAGCACCAAGGGGCGATACAAACTCTAAATTCAGCGAGGGCAGGTCTCCCTAAAAATGCGTTATATGGCGAATCTACGTCCAATACTACGAACTGAAGCATTCGCACTCTTCTACGTTCTCCTTGCCCTAAGGTCACAGGCAACTCTATATATCCCATGGGAGCTGTCGTCGCTCCGTTGAAGCCTCTAATCCATCCTTCACAAGGTTTCAGATCTTCGGGCTCAAGCTTCATCTGATCAAATGACTTCTTGAACAAAATATTAACGGAACTTCCGTTGTCTACTAATACCTTATGGACCAAGGCCGGCCCAATGGTTGTAGTAATAACCAACGGATCATTGGTGGGAGATTGTATCCCAGTGTTGTCTCGGCTGCGAAATACCACGTCGTCGAACATGGTTTTCTGTTGTTTTATGGGGGCGACATCTTCCAAATCGTCACCTTCATTCACATCTAGATGCTTAGCAGCATTCACATATTGGTCCATTGACCTAAAACTTCGGATTGCCGGGTGAGGTCCGCCTACAATGGAGTTGATGACAATTCCTTTACCTTTCTGCTACGCTGTAGGCTTGGGAGCGGGTAGGATTTGTTTTGGAGCCTGCTCCCCTTGCCCCCTGTCCCTCGGGGCCACCTTGTACTCATCCAACTTTCCTTCACGCAGCAGCTTTTCAATTACATCCCTCAAATGCCGACATTCATTGGTCGAATGCCCATGAGTCCCATGAAACAAGCAAAATTTCCCTGTCGCCATTTCTTTCTCGGTCGAATCACGAGGTGGCGGTCTTTTGTACTGTATCACGTTGTACGTATCCAGATAAATATTCTCCAGGGTGTCATTCAATGGTGTATAATTCTCGTAGTTCTGGAATCGGGGTCTCTTGTTAGGGTCACTTCCCCTATTTCTGCTTCTTCTGTTACCGCTTGAATTACGGTTATTGTTGTTGTTTCCCCCACTTCCAGTATTGCTGTTTCCACCCTTGTTTCCTACATTTACTTCAACCTTGCCAGAATTCTCCCCCGACTGTTTCACGGCGATATTACTCTGCACATTCTCCTTTGAAGCCGTCTCAGACTTTCTTTTTCGGTTGGCCCTGGCCTCCTCTCGTCGTAAATAAATATCGGCTTTTTCGTAGAATATCTCCCTTGTGGGGGGTGTCTTCCCAGAAAGGTAGTCTCCAAATTCAGATTCAGGATCGACTCCTTCCTTCAATGCCATTAGAATAGTGGGCTCATGCGGATCACTGACCTCAGTTACAGCCTGGTTAAAGCGATCAAGGCATGCCCTTAGAGATTCTCCTGGTGCCTGTTTGATTCTCGATAATTCAATAACACTCTTGGACTTTCGGGCATGTAGTCGGAACTGGTTCATGAAACGCTCGCTTAGTTCCTTGTAATTAGAAATCGAACGAGGAGGAAGTCGGGTAAACCAGAACAATGCCACATCTTCTAGGTAGATTGGGAATGCTTTGCACTTCACTTCATCAGGGGCAGCAGCGGCATTCATGAGCCACGAATACCGCATCAAATGCTGTCCCGGATCAGTCCTTCCGTTATACTTGTCCATCTATGGCAAGTTAAAGCGTCGGGGAAACTGGAAGTCGAGGATATCGTCGGTGAACGGAGTATGGCTTAGTTCAATGCCATAGTCTTCATTTGTATAATTCCGGCTCTCGGACATAATTCGGCGAACCATTGCCTGTACATCAGCACTAGTTAGGGGCTGATCAGGTTCCCTGGCCCTAGTATCCGAGTTCCTTCTGGGCTCTTGCTCAGGAGATGCCCTTCTTCTTCGAGCTGCCTCTGCTCGATTCGTTTCCCTGCGCTCCCGGTCGATCTCGGGAAGAGGGGACTGGAGTCTTTGCCCCCGAGTGGGGTCATCGTTTCCTAACGCTCGTGCGATATCCTCGCGAGATCCCAAAGATCCAAATGTCAGCTGCTCCACATTCTGAGGTCGTTCGAGCGGCCTCCGCTCGCGGGGCCTCTCTTCCTCGGAAGATGAAGATTGATCTACTGGTGTGTGACGAACCGGTGATGGAGTTCTTTGTCGACGGAGCTCACTGATCTCCCGACTCATGAGCCTCATATTTTCCTGCATCATGAGATTAGTGCGCTCGTGAACCTTCATGGCTTCCCTCGTGCTCTCAAGCATATCAAGCAAACGCGAGAAATCTCCTTGGGTGATGGGCGCAGATGGATTGACCTGATCACCAACCCTGGTAGCTGGAATTGGAGCATTTGTAGGGACTCGAGTAGAGGTTCCACCTTCACCCTGCATCGGGTCGGGTCGGAGGTAGGAGGTCGGATCGGATCGGAGCTGGGGTGCATGGTCGGATCGGTATGCAGCGAGCAGCTCAGGTCGGTTTAGATTGAGGGAATGCACAGCTTCAGAGTCTCCTACCCGGATCGGATCGGAGCTCTCCCCTTGCTGTCGGCTCGGATTTCCTGCATTGATTCTTCCTGCTGCTGAACTCTGCCCCCGAGACCTTGTTACAACAGCATGTTGCTGATCTTCGCCAGCTCCATTTCCTTGAACAGACTGAACTTCCTTGCCTTTTCCTTTGGCCATGAGTCTTTGACAATTACTTCAACGAATGTAAGAGAGCGGAGAAACTTAAGGATTCACTTCTTTGAACTCAATGGTCCAAAAAGTAGAAAGAGATCCCAGAAAAGAATTTAGATGAGGATTCTCAGTGAAAGCACCAAAAATGTTAGACCCAAAAGTGGTTCTAACACCCAAATTGATTTGAAACAAGATAAAATGAGATAAAAATAAAAATGAACACACAGGATTTATAGTGGTTCGGCGAACAAATGCCTACGTCCACTTATTTTTCACTATATTCAATAATTCAGTTGCAAATACAATGTAAGATTCACTCACAACTCACTTTTGTTCACTCAATTGACTAAAACAAGAAATAAAAGATGATTTGGATTCTCCGGGAGTAATAGAGTTCGGATGATGGAGGTGATTGAATTCTTTAAGTGCTCCAAAAAAAGATCCTTCTCTTTGTCTCCAGATGGGGTATTTATAGGTATGAATTCGCTTGAGACTTGATCCGGGTCGGGCCACGTGTCATCCATCGCACTCTCTTCGGGTTCGGATGAACTATCAGGTTGACAACGCATCAAAGGGAAGGACGTTCGGGGTAGGAATTAGTCATAGCCGGTCCGGTTCTCCAGGCGATTTTACAGGAGATTAACATGGATCATGGGTGCGGGTCGGAGACGTGCAGGTAAGGGGTTCGGATCAGGATATCCGATCCGAACCGGGTTGGTTTGGGCGTCTCTCCTTCTCTAACCTATTCCGCTCCGCTCCAGTGTTGTGGCAAGCAGATGGCTTTCCGATCCATTCGAGATTTAGTTGCCTTCCGATCCGATTGGATATACCTTACCAATCTATCCAGTAAGAGATCACCGATCCGAACAACTGCAGCTATCAATCTGAATTGTAGTGTTTTCCTCCAATCCGAACCGAAGTCTTATAATTAAAAATACCCTTCAACGTTTGGTTTCTTGACTTTGTGTTGCCTAGTTCACAAAGGAGGCTAACACAAACAATAAGTAAATCTAACTACAGATTTGTGTTATTGTTTTCTATGAAAAAATCCAACCGTGAATAAATTAACCAAACATTAGTCTGGCTTTATTTTAGAAAAAGTAGAATTCTAAATTTAACGTTAATTTCTTGAATATATAAGAGATGCTTGATTTTCCTCTTTAATACATGTACTAATCATTTCAATTTTACACCCTTCTTATTTTTTGGCATACATAGTTCGAATCTAAATAAAAATTTGTAGATGTGCTGAAGATGGAGTCTTACAAAACTCTAAAGCGTCTCTAGAATATATGCCTTAATTTGAGTAATCTTTACCTATTCAAAATCATGTTTCAATTTAATGCTTAAAATAATTGTTTTAGAGATTGGTATTTAACATTTTGTACACATGTGACGAGTACAAAAATGATCTAACTTATTTGTCATTATGGTTATAGTGTACAGTAAACCATAGAAATATAGAAAGGGATGTGGTTGTAAACCATAAACATGTAGAAAGAGATGCGACAATAGATGGGTGTGCTGACCATCACCTTATATATAGACAAATACATACAAAATTGTGTTAGTCTATGTATATTGTTGGATTATCATAGTATTATGAGCCATGACTTATCATTGTTGATTTAATCATGAAAACACATTGAAAATTTAAAAGAGTTAGCCAGTTCCTTGAAGGTACGAGATAATTCCAAATGCACAAGTTTCCATACAAACATACATGACTCATCCATTTGTCAACTGGGACAATCACTAAAAACAAAGAAAATAAAGTGACACAACTTAGATTAGACGATTTCTATATGCATGGCACATGTTCTAAAAGAAACATTATTTAATATTACTATTCTGATCAAGTGCAACTGGAGTGCAGTTGCTTTCTAAACGAAGCCGAAGTAAGCCCCAAATTATCGCTTAATAAGTTTTAACAAATCACTAGCGCCAGTATTGTTACATCTACATGAAGTAATAAATTGATAGACATAATCATAAGCAGATTCTTAGATGAAACATACCTAGCGGTGGATGGGTGCCAGAATGGAGGAGAGACAGCGCGGAAGAGAAGAATAAATCCAAAATTAGCCGGAATCGCAGCCGATTGGAGAGAACGAAAACCTATTCTAATTCTTTGCCCACAAAAATCTAATCGTAGCCGATACAATCAATTAGCAAGACCGATGGCCTTTTCCTCAAAAATATTCTAACGTGAGATCGGCCTCCGCTGTAGAAAAACAACGAATCAGGAGTTTTTTTTCTAAATCTGTTAAACAAACAATTTGATCGCAGGAAGGAAAACAGTCAATGAAATAGGGGCGGGCAATTGAGAGAGAGGGCGGGCAAGCCCATTAACCAAATTAAGCGACGGCCCGTTAAAACATGTCGCATATAAAATCCTTAAATTTGAGCCCATGGAGTATTTGCGAGTGTGAAAATACAGAACAGTCGCAAATAAATTGGCATATAAATTTTTGTTCGAACCTATGCTACGGTTTTAAAACAAAGCAGTCGCAAACTATTTGAGATGATACTGAATATTCATTATCATGGAATATTTGTGACCATTGGGTTAAAAAGCAGTCGTAGATGTATTATTTGCGTCAGATATTAACCAAACTGATGCAAATAAGACGACGCAACAGATGTATTGTGTACTAGTGGCGATGAAGATGTTAGATGTAACCTTACTACCCTATCGATCGGCTCCATATTTGTATAAAATTTCCTTGTGTATGTGTCAATCGGCCCTCTCTTGCATGTAGACACCCTGTGCTGGTCCCACCATAAGGTGTATCAATCCTTATGATAGCAACCCGACACAAATTCTAGATGCACAGTGTATACTACTGATGCCCAGTGCCTGCTTTTCCACTCTGGAGCACGAGCACGACCGTACTCCGTCGGAACTACACTGCTGCACCCTCTGCCGCTACTTTGACCGCTTATAATCAGTCCAGTAATCGTGCCTCAGCCTGCCTAGTTTTAAGCTACCATAATACATCTACGTGGGTTACTGCTGAAATGGGTCCCCGTTAATAGGGTTTCCTAGGGTCTATTCGTATATCCCGCCCCCCAAATTGGCTAATTGTTATCCATCCATTCAAGTTAACTTAACCCATCCACATGTCATGTCATGTTGGTTAAATGTTTCTTATTAACTTAACCCTTCTCATTCATCATGTTGTAATTGGTTATGTGTTTTCTATTAACTTAACCCTGTTCATTCATCATATTATATTGATTAAGTGTTTCCCCTTTGCTTAACCCCATTCGTTCATCATGTTATATTGGTTAAGTGTTTCCCATTAACTTAACCCCACTCGTTCATTGGTTAAGTGTTAACTTAACTCTACCACTTGTCATGTTACATTGGTTAAGTGTTGCCCTCTTGTGTTACTAATTCCTACCACTTGTCATGTTACACCAGTTAAGTGTTGCCCTCTATTGTTTCTTAACCCTATCACACATCTCGTTATACTGGTTAAGTGTTGCCCTCTTGTGTTAAATTAACCCTACCACTTGTCATGTTACATCGGTTAAGTGTTGCTTTCTTGTGTTAACTTAACCCTATAGTTCTTAGCATGTCCATTTATTAGCATTAATTCATTCATTAATGCCTCAACCTCTCACATTAGAACTGTTGTTTGTGGTTGCTGGATGTACCGGGCGGTTCCGGGCAGACTTCTACTGCAAACTCATTCTAACCTCAGGTTTTGGGCTTAATGTGCTAACCTCTCACATTATATCTATATTGTTGCGGTCGTTGGATGTGCCAGGCAGTTCCGGGTAGTCTTACACCGCAACTCAATCTAACCTCGGGTTAGGCACGTTTATCTTTAGCTAATTTACATTTTTACTATACATGTCCAAGTCTAGATTTTATGTGCTAATTATCCCAAATTCACAAAACTAGTCATGTTCCAATTTCCAGGTATGCCTAACAAATTCAGTTACCAGTTATTACTCAAAATAGGTTACACCCAGTCTTCCTAAATTTGCAATAATGGTCATGCCCCAAAAATCGCAATATACATTATGCTTGGCGTCCCAACCAATAATTATGCCCAATCTAGATTTAATATTTCAATTTACAGTTTTCGCCCAATCTGAATTTAATATTTCAGTTTACCCTAAGTTTGCAGCAATAACATTCATGCCCCAAATCACAAGTTACAAATTATGTCCAACAATTACACCGAATATGTTATGCCCAATTATTTCACCGAATACATTATGCCCAATATTTACCAAAAATATTCCCCGTATTCCAATCGTTCGTATTTCGCGATTTCAGCCTAGGTTCGAAGGCAACCCAGTTTCATAAAAGAAAAAGGAAATAGGGGAAGAGAAAGAGAGAGAGAGAGAGAGAGAGAGGGAGCATAAAATAAGAATAGGCATAAAAATAGGCATGTAACAACAGACCTAATACAAGAAATTTAGATCCAACAAAGATAGATTCTTGAATAAACTGATACAATCATTATCGCAGGCATAAGAATAACATCACGAACCAAAGAGGATTACAAACCTGATGTACAACAAAGATAGGCCTGGTTTAATCAAAAAAATAACCTCTAAGGCATGTAAAGACATAGATTCAATAGAATGATAGGGATAAATCTTTAAAGATTATCTTATAATCAGGCGTAGACTTTGATTCATTTTATTACATGTCAAGATTACAATCAGGAATTCAAATCTGAAAATAATGTGAACTTACATTGCTAGATTAGAAAAGATATTTGAATCGGTGTTGTTGCAGAAACTCTAATTTGATGTTGATTAATCTTCCAAGTTGATTGTTGATGAAGAACTTCTAATATGATTTAGGTTTTTGAGGTGGCGACTAAGAGAATTGAGAGTTCAGTAGCATAGATGCGTCATAAGGAATTCATATGAATTAGGGTTTAGGTTTAGAGATGTATATATAGATGTCTAGGATCAATTTGAGCCTTTATATGAACTAGGAGATCATCAGAACAACCCAACTCGAAGACAGGTCATCGAGCAAATTAGTAGAAGACACGTCATCACAGAACACTCCAGAATGCTATGCTGGACTGCCCTCTATATGAGCGCATCTGGCAGGTGCGCCAGTGCATTTTTGTACCGGTGCACTTCACAAGTGCGGCTGGTCCGTTTCCAGTTTTTCTGCCTAACTTCATTCGTCCATATCTCCTTCATACGATACCCGTTTTATGCAAACTCGGACTCTATCTCAAGTAGAATTACGAGGCGAACACAATGGCGTAACCTGTTTCACCCAATTCTTCTTTTCAAGATTAATTATTATTTAATTATCTCTTATGTCTCGCTTTAAAATTATAGGGTGTTACAATAATGGTCTGCACGAAGGAGTGAACCCCTCCGTAGCTAAAGCTAGCTCTTTCATACCTTTTGTGCCTGGCCATGAAGTCAAGTCTAGAGTGAGTTTATTAAGGCCGTCAAATCGGCCCTCTTCCTCGATTGAAACGGCGGTCTCCGAAGGAGTCGCAGGAGAATGTGGTCTGGTCGATGCACCCACCTCTGCCTCTCCTGTCGGGAGCGGGAAAGGAGCGCTTAACGCTACCTCACCCTTATCAACTAACTCCTCACCGATAATCCCATCTTCACCAGTGTGTCCCGGGTCTTAACATCCTTTCGTGGCTTAGGCCCAGCCGAGGGATCTTTCTCTTACAAAACGGAGCTCGTTCATCTTTCGCCACCTCCTCTTTCTGTCCAACGCCTACGACAGTGGGCTTGATTATAGCTCAATCATTCGGGGGCAGCCTTGCACGACGAAGGCGATCCTAACTTGTAACTTTATCGGTAGAACAAAACTCTGTTAATTAAAGCTCCATCGTACGAAATATCATGATAATAAACAGCAAGCGCACAACGTACAATTATTAGTACGTGGCGAGTACTAGTCGATCCGTAGGGAAAGAAATAATCTTAATCTTATTCAATAAAATTAAACCAAAATTCGGATTAATTTAACTAACGAAAAGTAATAAACACTAGAACTAAGTTGAGAGCTAATTGTGAGATGAAATCAATTTAAAGATAAGTCCCCTCTCATATTTATGCAAAATAACAAATATATGATCTATGATCTCCATTAAGTGATAGAAATGCAACATTTGAACCACTTATGATCCTCACGAAAATGAAACTAAAGAGATACTATTTTAAGTATGGCTTATGAACAATTAATAGAACTATAAACCATCAAATTTTATTCTTACTTTCATCTCAAAACCAATAATCACTCAGCAAATATTGATGCAATTTGTGCTTACATTGACTAAGCATAGCCTATTTTGTTGTCAACAAACATAGACTATCAAAATCAATTATATAAACTTACCTCAACATCCACTAACATGAAGCACAAATTAGAGATCACAAATCATACAAATGTTGGACTAACATAAAGTTAGAGAGCTACATTACCCCCAAATCAAAAGGATTAGCTACTCATATGTATTATCGAATCAACACATGTAAGTTTCAACCTAAATATGAACAAAACAAAAGAATGAACTAATTAACAACAATAGAATAGATCTAGACTACTTGCATAAAACTGAGATTACATAAGAAAAATGGATAAGAAGCCATAGAAGAAAAATAGAGATTTTGATTTCAGCCTCCACTCTAAACTAAATAAAATTCAAGATTATTTTTACATCAACATACAAGGGTTATTTATACATGTGAAAAAACTCAAATTCAACTTTAGCATGCTACCAAGAATTCCCTTTAGGAAGCGTGGCCACCAAATAATCATAATGCTTTAATTACTCCATCATCAAATTTGCTTGAAGCTTTATCATCCACTAATTTATCCATTAGCTTTTAAGTTTAGTAATTGGGGCCCTCCATGATTATATATGAGAATTATTTCCTCTTCATTCCTTTTGTATGCATATAAATCTTTATGAAGCTCTCTTCCAAACGCTCCAATTGTCTATAAAAACAATTAAAAATGTCCAAGAACAAATTCTTAAAATAACTTAAGCACAAAAATAACCATTTTTCCTATGTATGATGATGAATGTATGATATTTTGAAATCAATTGAATTATGGTTTAAACATGATAAAACACCTACATATGACATTTATCAGCACTATACAAGAATAAATATGTGAATATAAATGTGCATTTTTACGTGCACATCAAATACCCCCACACTTATCTTTTTATTCGTCCTCGAATAAGATGAAAAACTAAGCTAAATCCGTTTTCGTAGGGAGCACGATTGCATTGAGCGTTTGCAACAAGCCGTTAAACCTCTAGGTGTCCCCAGTAGGACGAGTGTTGTCTCGTGAGGGTATTCAGTGAAAACTTCCCATAAAATCCAAAAGTTGAACGAAAAAATTATTTACCAAATGCAAGATTATAAAATATTTACAAGACGAATGCAAGCTTTTAAGGGAATATTTACAAATGGATAATTTACTTTTAAATATTACATGAATAAGTTAACACAAATTTGGGTCATCACTTTGAAATTTGAGTTCGTTACTAATCAAAACTTCAAACGAACGTCATGTTATCGTCACAAACTCCTCCAGCTTGGCCAGTTATTTTGGTAGAACGTAATGCAAATAAGAAATGAATTCTATAATCGATACCAACAATCGTAAAACGACATCTTAACTTCCTTTTTGTTAACAAGTTAGGATGAATGAGCGAAGAGTGTGCTTGGATTTTAAGTGCTAACTCTCTATTTATTACAAAATATTCACATTATTATTATTTACAAATACCTAGATATACCACCCCTACACTGCATTATGACTTAAGTGAGGGTCGCTAATCCTTAGATGTCCAACTCATAATATGCCACCAAGGTATACCGACGCTGACTTTGTCAATAAGGTGTCGGAAAGTGCTTGGCTAGTTTGCACACCAGCGCGAGATGTACTAGCAATGTTGGATACCCTTGGATTATTATATATATATATTCTTTTTTTTCTTTTTTCTTTTTTTTTACATAAGAGAGAGAGTTAAGCAAGGATATCTTAGCACAACTTCACTTAAAAGATCTAAAATGTTATCGCAAGTAGTCTAAATCAACCATTCATTTAATCGGATTGCAATTCAAAAAACATTTCATAGTCATCACCTACGAATTTCCCTGTATACCAATTACACCAAATTTGCTGATAATTCAAACTTTCATTTCGTTATCCGCTAAGAGAAGTAATTTTCCAAATATTTTAATTGAACGACCAAAATTATATGCTAACTCCATCATGTCTTATTTAAAATTAAATAGAAAAGCGATACTCTATTTCTTAAAGAAAAAGGGGGGAGAGTGCAAAAAGAGAAAGGAAAAAAAATGCAAACTTAAACTATGCAAAACAGAGGGAAAAAATGGAAAAAGAGAAAGGAAAAAAATGCAGATTTAAACTATGCAAAACAAAATGAAAATGAGACTCCCCCACACTTGATTTCGACTGTGTACCCACAGTCAATGCATGACACAATGAGTGAACGAAATAGAATTATTTACATATGTACAAAAGAGGGTTAGTGTGAGTTACCAAATGTGTGTGCAGAAAATATGCAGTCATCGAATAGATGAACCGGTCCACGATGGACTAATGGATCAGCCTCATTAAGATTACGAGACACAACTCAAGGAAAAAGAACCAAATCATGAAGGACGGTATATTACATGTCAGATCTGGAAAAACAATATTTTATCAAAAGTTTGACTTGCTAATCTTGAAATTTTGAGCTTACAATTGATCCTAAATTCGAATTGAATTTCTGTAGCAACTAAGAGAGGTCATCAAGCCGGGGTGCAGTAAATCTTTCAAAAACAAAGTTTGATTTGTTCAGATTATGTATAGATTGAGAGACATAAGCATCACTCTCACACCTACACTTGTTTTGAGAAATATTGTTTGGTTTTGCTTTGATATTTGAAATTTTGTTAACTAAAGGTTCATTCGTAAACCTAAAGTCAAAATCAAACAAATGAATTTCCAATAAATTTCAAAATAGTGTTTTCTCAAAAACGTTGTTACTCCATAAAGAGAATTTAACATCGAAAAAAGCGGTCAAAGTAAGGTTCTGTTGAAACGATCAAGTCGCAAGGAGTTTCAACAGTTTCTGAAAATCATTATTGTGCTTAAGGTCACATTCAGCAGTTTCTTTGTTTTCAACCTCAAGAATTTCAAAGTTTTCAAATGTTTTATTTTCAGTTATAGACACAACAACATTATCCTTGATCATTTCAAGAAGCTTTTGCTCATTAAAGTCATCCTCACTTAAATAGTTGTTAACAACTTCATCATTTTTGTCATGTTGACAATCTAAAGTTGCTAAATTTTCAAAATTTTCAAAATCTATGAGAGGAAGATCAAATTGAAGATTACATCTTCATTTTCAAGAGAATTTAATTCAAATAAATTACAGAGCTTTCAACAACTTCACTAAGACTTTCACCAATTTCAAATGTTGTTAGTTGAAGATCGCCGATTGTGGTAAAAGTTGGATTAACATTTGACTTGTCACATAATCGGCTTTGATTATTTTGTTTTTCACAAAAATTCATTCAGTCTTGAAACAACAAACCATGTAGTTATCGTGAATTTCATTCATTTGCTCAACAAAATCAAATTTATAATTATTTACATGAGAATTTTCAATTTGAAATTGTTGAGAACCAGAACTGTTAATTGCACCATCATTGAAATTATTCTCATTGCCAAAACCATTTGAAAAGTTATTCACATTTCCATTTTGAATTTGTAATTCATTTTGGAATTCGAAATTGGATTGACAATCAATTGAATTTGGAGGTGAAATCAAATTTTGATTATTTTGAAAACTTTGACCTGAATTGTTGCACAAATGTGAATTACACCATTCATTTATTCTTTGATTTTGTTGTATGCACGTTTCGTGTAAAGATTCAATACGTGTTTTAAGAGTTAGGGGTTGATTATCATTTTGAAAACATGGTAGTGTACAATCAGGATCATTTTGAAAAGTTTGTGGCGCTAAATCCAAATTGTTTGTACAATAGTTGTTATTAAAATATCCATATGAATTTGGTGTAAAATTATATGGAATAAGAAAATTGAGACATTTTGAAGAAAATTGTTTTTTTTAAATGGAGAGGGAAATAAATATTCAACAAAAATAAAAAAATATCTTTCTGGATTTTTCGACTTTGATTTTTTGGTTTTTTTATATATGCATGAACCTAATACAACTATATGAATGCAACCTACTTATTTACAAATATTCTAAAATTATACAATGACGATTAGATTAATTTCAACAAACGGTGCACCAGGAATCACCCTAGTAATGCAACCGAAGGTTTAAGTACCTTCAGAGGAACAACCACTATAATATTTACGAATCACCGTAATAATTATAAATGGTTATTACTCTACCGTTGTCTAGACACCGAGAAATAATTTGTTAGGAATAAACCAATTTGTAAAAAGATAATGATGTCCTTAAAAGAAAAAAAGAAAACTAAGATGAATGCAATTTCTGGAATAATTTAATCAATCACAGAATGAACAGTCTCAGAACAGTCAAAGAATAATCACATAACAAGAAATTGCAAAAATAATTTTTTACAAGCAACCCGCGGCACGTTCACAAAATTTTTACAACCAATTTTTATTTTTATTTTTCAAGCAGCAGCCGATCCTGTAGAGTTTCAAAAATTTTCACATAGATCAGCAGTCCGTCCAGTGCAACTGAGTAGTGCTAGTGCGTTCACACCCCTCTTGGTGTGCAACCGCTCCAACAATTCAAATTTTGCAACTTGAAATGATTATTATACAAGGATAAAATGAAAAGAAAATGACTTTTTTTAAAAAGAAAAATAAATTGAAAACAAAATGAAATAAAAAATATTAAATGAGTGAAAAACAAAATGAGAACAAAAAGCATAGGAAATGATATTTTATTTTTTTTGAAGGCAAGAGGAAAAAAACAAAAAGTTACACACTTGAATTCACAGTGACAAGACCAAATTCATGCACACAATTTCACAATCACAAACCACATTCACGTCCAAAACAGAACTAAAACCACTTTTTTATTTTTTGAGAAAAGAAAAGAAATAAAAAGCAAATGGAAACTACAAACTGACTAAGAACTCATAAAGCCTAAAAAGAAAAAGGAACCAGACAAAATAAATAAACTAAACTAAACTTAATTTAAAAATATTATAAAAACAATGCCAAATAAAAAATAAAAATAAATAAATAAATAAAAACAATAGCAGCAACGCAGGGTCTCCAACAACACACCTACTCAAAACAAAAACTCACGCACCTGTATAATATGAAATAACCAAACAAAACTCACACACCCAGTTAAGATCAGCTAATACAAGACCAAATTCAAGCCACACCCTCAATTCTCAACATCAGAATGAGCCACATGCATGAATATAGACACAAGGTTCGGTAATTAGATCGCATCCTACAAAATAAGTTAAAATCTCAAGTTAACCCAAAATAAAAAAAACTCACGCCCCTCTTCCATAATTTTTTATTTTTATTTTGTAAACAAATAACGCGAGTACCCATCAGGGAAACAAATTGTCTAAATAGATTACTGTCAAATCATGCAATTTTTTTTCAAAAGTTGGATCGACGATCTAGATTTGATTTGAGTTCGGGTTTGAATCGGGGATGGAAGATCGAGGTTGTCCGATGGTGGTATTTGCGTAATGAGTGATGGATCGTGTGCGTTTCTGGAAGGTTGTGGCGAGGGGTAAAGCAGTGCATGATTTGGTTGTAGAAATTTGGGGTGCGATTAAGGGACTGTTAAAGTATTTGAGGGTTAGAGGAGTTTGAATGAAATGAGCTTTGGAATTTGTTGCAGTTGTGAGGATAGGGGTTGGGTATGCAATGGAACCAGAGCTGATGACTGTGACTGGGTTTTGGATGACAGAAGTTTTTGTGAGGAAGGATACTGAGGTGATTTGTACGGTTTTGAAGAGATTTGTTGTTGGAAGTGAAGAAGTAAGGTGATTAGCAGTGTGGCAGAAGAAATATAAGTAGGGAGGAAAAACTGGAAAGGAAGCTTTTTTTTAATATGCAGAAAAGAAATAGACGAAGATAGGACAAGAAATCTCACAAAAATATGTTGTAGAAAAATGGAAAGAAATGTTTTTTTTTATTTGTTTGTAAGAAATATAAGTAAATGAAAGGAAATAAATATGTGATTAGATGAGAGGATTGCAACTATTTGTAAATAGAAGGCAATCAATAAATATAAGGCAGAGAAGGAAATAAAATTATAAAGGAAGGACAAGAAAAAGGCAATCAATAAACTGGGTTTTATTTATTTATTTATTATTTGTTAAAAAAAAAAGGAAATTTGTAGAAAATTGGAAATAAATAAATTAAAGAGAGGAAAGAAAATTGTAGTGAAAACAATAAAAAAAAATGGACAACAAAAAGGCAAATGTATTTTTTTTCTTTTTTTTTAAAGAAGAAAAATCGCAAATACAAATACCAAAAGCTGACAATGGAAAATTCAATACTCAAACAAGCACAAGGAAAAAACCACAACAAGTTTTTTTTAAGAAGAACAACAAAATTAATCCAAAGAATAAAGTCAACATTAATTAAATTTCCCTGGCAACGGCGCCAAAAACTTGTTCGACGATGAATATTCTATAAATTAAAACTTCGTCGTACGAAATATCGGTATTATAAACCGCAACCGCACGGCGTACAATTGTCAGTACGTGGCGAATATGAGTCGATCCGCAGGGGAAGAAATAATCTCTATCTTATTCAATCAAATTAAACCAAAATTCAAATTAATTTAACTAACAAAAACTAATTAACACTAGAACTAAGTTGAGAGCTAACTATGAAATGAAATCAGTTTAAAGGTAAATCCACATTCATATTTATGCAAATTAACAAATGTACGATCTGTGGTCCCCATTAAGTGATAGAAATGCAACATTTAAACCACTTATGATTCTCATGAAAATGAAACCAAAAGAGAAACCGTTTTAAGTATGGCTTATGAACAATTAATAGAACTATAAACCATCAAATTTTAGTCTTACTTTTATATTAAAAACAATAATCACTTAGCAAATATTGATGTAATTTGTGTTTGCATTAACTAAACATAGCCTATTTTTTTGTCAACAAACATAGACTATAAAAATCAATTGTATAAACTTACCTCAACATCCACTAACATGAAGCACAAATTAGAGATCAAAATCATAAAATTGTTGGACTAACATAACGTTAGAGAGCTTCATTACCCCCAAATTAAAGGGATTAGCCAATGTGTTATCGAAACAACACATGTAAGTTTCAACATAAATATGAATAAAACAAAAGAATAAACTAATTAACAACAATACAATAGATCTAAACTACTTGCATAAAACTAAGATTACATAAGAAAAATGGCTATGAAGCCATAGAAGAAAATTAGAGGTTTTGATTTCAGCCTCCACTCTAAACTAAATAAAATCCAAGATTATTTTTACATCAACATACAAGGGTTATTTATACATGTGAAAAAAATCCTAATACAACTTTAGCGTGCTACCAAGAATGCCCTTTAGGAAGTGTGGCCACCAATTAATCATCACGCTCTAATTACTCCATCATCAAATTTTCCTGAAGCTTTATGACCCATAATCTGTCCATTAGCTTTTAAGTGTAGTAAGTGGGGTCCTCTATGATTATGTATGAGAATTGTTTTCTCTTCATTCTTTTTCTATGCATATAAATCTTTATGAAGCTCTCTTCCAAATACAACAAATGTCTATAAAAACAATGAAAAATGCCCAAGTACAAATTCCACAAAAATGACCATTTTTCCTTTGTATGACGATGAATGTATGATATTTTGAAATCAATTTATGGTATAAACATGATAAAATACGTACATATGACATTTATTAGCACTAAACAAGAATAAACATGTGAATATAAATGTGCATTTTTATGTGCACATCATGCGTAAAATGTTCATTAGAAGATTTGTATACATATAAAGACCTTATATACTGTTAGATCAAAATTTAGCTCTAACACTCAAATTGTTCTGATTCGTAGAACATTATAACTGAAAAATGAGGAAAAAGCAGAGAACACACAAAGTTTATAGTGATTCGGCGTTAACGAGCCTACGTCAACTTTATATGCTATTGATTATACTTTGAATGCTAGTACAACCAATGATTTCTCTCAAACTCACTCTTACAATTATGATTTCTCTCAGTAATATCGAAATAAAACTGATACGAAATAGTGGTATGACAGCAATGGTGGAATCAATACTCAATACTGCCAAAAGATCCCCAAAAATGCCAATCTCTGGGTTATTTATAGTTGATTCTGTCAGGCGGATCGCGGTCACACGTGGCGCAAATCCCGAGAATATCGGATCGGATCGAGGCTTGATGAAGAATTGGTTAATATAACAGTTGTAGACAGGTGTCGCGAGATCCATGCATCTCGGATCGTGATGGACTTAGTCAGGAGCTTCGCCATGTCCTCGGGGAACGGATCGGTTCGTGAAGGCGAAGGAGGGATCGGGTCGCGACCCGCTGTAGCGATCTGATTGTGTGATCCAAAGGGGGGCGATCTGCATGGGCGATCCGCCTTTCTGTGAACTAGAGGAGAGAAATCTCATACTTTCTTCTTATGTGTTAAACCTTGGTGGCTTGGTCAAAAAGTTAGCCAACATTTTGCCCCCTCGAAGTATGTTTTATCAAGGATGGAACATGCTTCGAAATTACTGAGCTATCTTTTACACGAAGCGATGTGAATCAGTGGTCGTGTCTGTCTGAAATGTCGTACCGCTTCAGGAAGTTGCATTCTTTGACTGGTATAAATATCGGGTTGAATCACCAATCATTTCTTTGTTCATCGGGTAATTTTCATATCTCGAGTTTCTGGAGAAATTGTTGTCAAATTGCCAGGTAAACTTTTAAATCTTTGTAAATATTTCTGGGTCTTTTACTTTAGTGAATGTCCATCGAGTTCGGGTCGTCGAAATATCCTACGGTTCGTGGGATTGAGCACTCGTCACGATCTGGCAATCGATCGTGCCCCCTTTTCAAGCTATAATGGGCCTTTCAATTCCGATCGCGGGATATTGACGGAGCGGACCCTATCTTGGGCCATGGTGGCCTTTAGCTCGTGGCCCATAGGCTTCCACGGTTCGAATAAGACGAACTAAGGGATACGAACGGTCACCAAACCATCTATATAAGCCAGCCGCCTCCTTCTTCTTTCTCTCCCTTCTCTCTTTGTAGCCGCGACAAATTCTCCAGCAAGAACGAACCCTAATTTAGCTCCAAAAACCAAGATTTTCTTTATAATTAAAAAGGTAACGACATTTAATTCTTCTCCTTTTGTTTGGTTTTAAACTCGCCCCCTTTATTTCCTTTGAATTCGATGATTTTGGATTTAACTTCATGGGTTCATGGATGGAGAGGAGAAACGAGGAAGAAGAAGAGGAGCGAGTCAGGTCAGCACGTAAGTGAGTTCGGATTCGTTTCGTGAGCGTGGCTGGAGGTCGGTGCGATGGCGAGGCGATGGGAGAAGGGATGAGAATGGAATATTAGTTTAACTTAGTGGATCGGGTCGCGGAAATAGTGTAGCTTCGGACCGCGGGGAATAGATGATGGGACAGATCGCCATGATGTTACCACGATCCGTTTGAATGAAGAAAACGAGTCGGAGCGCTTCACGATCTGAATCCCTTCCTTGAACTTGTGCCTTTCCGCACAACAATCCCTTTACCACGAACCGACCATATATCGCGATCCTGACCTTGCCTCGTGATCCATTCTCTGCGATCCGAGTCTTGGTGCACGATCCAATGAATTTGTTAAATTCTCACTACAAGTTAATTCTAATACACCAATGGACAGTTAGGTTAGAGCCTTCAAGATGGACTTTCTGGACTAAACAACAGCAAAAGTTGATTGCATATGACGACTAATCCTTCGATGATTGATGATCTTCGTACTTTTCTTTAATGCACGCACAGGCACACACTGGCACTTGCACACACGGGGGGGGGGGGGGGGGTGGACGGATAATTATATTCTTATTTTTCATGTTTACTCACCTAAACAGTAATGTCGGATAACCTTTCCCCTTCAAGATCTGTTACAGAGACGGATCCCGAGGTGTATGAGCACCACAACCCCGAGGTTCTTCCAATTAATCCTGAGGGTGCGGATTTTGGATCCGAAAATGAGGCAGAAACAGAATCGGATCCATCCGAGAGTACCTCGCTTGATGAGGAGTCCGAAGTAGACGACCGAGCTCCCGACGAAATTCTGGTGCAATAGAAATAGAGAAATTCACTGACTCTTTAGCTTCCAAACTTGATGACATAAAGCTTAAGATAATATGCTTGAGACACGGGATCCCCTAGGATGATGTGAGGACACCTGGCAGCGAAGATAGACCTCATTTGGATCCGGAGGGGTATATGACAGTTAGCCGACTTATGTGCTGGGTAGGCGCTATTCCTCTGTTTCCTCCAATCGTCATTGAGACCCTAAAACGATTGGGTATTGCTCCAATGCAGCTTCATCCCAATGCCTACGCAGCCCTATACACCCTATACACCGCATAGGCGGAAATCCTGCAAACTGAGCTCACGTTTAAAGATTTGAATTTTTTTTACCTTTTCAAGCATCGCTCCACGGCAACCCCAAATTTTTCTTTCTTCGAATCGGTAGCAAATAGGAAGGTTTTGTCTGACGGTTACAGCAACATAGGGGATCCCAAGGCCGATTGGTTCTATATAAAGAGACAGGCCGGGTGTTCAAGAAGATGGCTTAAATGAAGTAAATTTTAAACCTTTGAATGAGTAACTTGTTTAAGAAATTGAAGCACTAACATGCTTCCTTCCTCTAAGCAGATCACGCCTTTCCAAAGACGGAAGGCTCGGTGTACAATAATCGACTGTCCCTTCTTCTGCAAAGCAAATCCGACTTCCTAAAGATCAAGAGATGTATTACTGATGAGAATCTTCACAAGCACCGCCTTCTGGATATAAGGTTTGGACTTGGTGCGGGTGGAGAACCCTACAAACACGTGCCTCCGACTGAGGGAGAAGGAACGTCACAGGCAGCAGAAACAACTAAATTTTGTAAGAGTCCTTCGCCGATAATTATCCATGACGACGAAGACCTAAATGTATATAAAGGAGATGAGGCCCGTGCTGATGAGTCTAAGGAAATCCCAGTCTCTCCAGGGGGTTTCCCCTCAATGGCCTCTCTATCGGTTGGATCTGCTGCTCCCGATGATTTAACAGAGGAGTAGTTATTTAAAGAACTGAGCAAGATTCCTCTTCCTGATGATGTATATACACAGGGAGACTTCGAAGGGGAGCCATTTTTCCCTATTTCTGAGGAAACAACCATTCCAGTTGGAGAACGAGAAACTACCCGGATGAGCCTGACTTCGGGCCCTGGTCTGTTAGGGGGAATTATATGGGATGCACAAATCTCATGCACTGTCTGACCCCACACTTTTATACCAATAGTATTCAAGGTTTTAATATGTACTCGTTTCTTTTGCAGGAAAGATGTCTCGCAAACGATCTTATTCCTATCGCTCTCTTCGTGAAGGCAGACCTAGTCTTCATCCAAATCTTGAGCGTGCTCGCAGTCATTCTCACAAGCCTACTTCTTCACAGTCCAGATCTCCATCAAAACCAACCTCTGGAAAGCCTCTCGTTCATCCGGTGCCGCCTACAAGGGGAAAACAACTTCCCAAAGAATTAACCCCTCCGAAGAGTGCACCCTCCCACAGCAGATCATTCAAAAGGCACCACGAGCCCAAGGATAAAAGCAAGGATCCAAACAAGGATTCTGAGAGGGAGAAAATTGACATTGTCCCTTCCAGCCAACAAAGTTTGAGTGCCCCCGGTCACGAGACTATATCCATGGCCCTGAGACTCAAGCCAAGTTGGAAAAATTACGAGAACAATTCCCTGATATCTTCTTCGAAATGATGATGTTCGTTCCAACTTTGGAACCAGTCCCTAAGAATAGGGATACTGAAGTCATCGGACACGTTCGCCATGTAGCCAAGCAGTATGAGGCGATGAAGAAACATGCTGTCAATCTCTCAGATGTAACACCCCATAATTTTATAACATTAAAATTCACAAATTAAAGTATACTTAATTTTAGAAAAGAATTAAGTGAAATGGGTTGCGTAGAGAAATATATATATATTGATATATATATATATATATATATATATATATATAAATTAAAAATTAAATAAATAAATATGTGAAAAAGTTCAAAACAGCGAATTGGGAGGGGAAATAACTGAACCGGCCCATTTTTGAGGTCGACCCGAGCCTTGCTGGGTCGACTAAGGGTTAATCCAGGGTGTTTGGCTGTCAACCCGTGGGCCGATTCGCTCAAATGCAGATTTTACATTTGATTGGTTCTCATGGTTCAGGGTTAATCTAACGGTCTGAAATAACTTCCTACACCTATAAATACATCCTAATGCTAACCCTAAACCTAATTAAAATAGAATAGTTACCGTCATACCATCGCCATGGAAATCAATGGAGCCGCCGCCAACTAAGAAAGAAGAAAAGCAAATTCAATTCTAATTCTCTCAACCCTAAAGCAAAGCAAAACTCTCTCTTTTCTTCTCTAAATTGTGAGTATGATGATCTTAACAAGATTATTATCATTTAATTAGGTTGAGTTATGAATGGATTATGAGTAGATGATGTGAATTATCATATATGTTGTTGTAAACCCCTTTTGCTATCATGTATATTGTAAATCTAATGTTATGTGATGATGATATCTTATATGTTGTAAATCATGCTATGATGATGTTATGTATGTTCAAAGTTTCTATGCTAAGTTGTGATGAATCATACATGTTAAAAAGGCCATGATGTTACCATCTATGCTAGTTAGTTCATATTAATTAAATCATCATGTTTGGGTTATGTTGATCTATATGACAAGTCAAATATGCAAGTTAGATTGATTAGAAAAGTTATGAACATATGCCAAGACAACTACTATGACATCTGGAATTATGTTATGACATATGTGATATCCTATGCTAGTTCAAACCATCATTATGTTACCTAAAAACCCTATATGCAAGTTTATGTATAGATTTGGGCTATGATCATATCATGTAAATTGAGACATTTAACAAGTTGACACCTTTTGATCCTTAACATGTGTAGTTTATGCAAGTTTCACCCCTATTATGATTAGATTTATTTTAATTGTCTATATGTTGTGATAATTTATCTGTGTGCTATAAGTTAGACTATTCGAGTCTAACGTATATTCTGCGTTGAATAAGCGAAAGTATAAAATTGGGTAGGGGTAGTATTAAGGATTTAATAATAAGAAGTTGGGGTGCAATTGATATGTTTTTGCATGCCATAAATTGATGGCCATAATTGAGTCAATTATGGACATCATTAAAAGTTGACTTAATTAAAAATTTGAATAGGGAATTATTAAAACCGGGGTAAATGATTTTTAAGTGTTAATCAATGCTTAGGACACGAGGTTGGACTCGTTTGTGACGTAAACCTGCCCGGACCCGCCCGGCAAATCCAGTGGTCACAAATGTCAGCCCAATGTGAGAGGTCCTAGGCCTAAACTAAAGCATAACGGTTGTAAAGACACGAGGTTAGACTCTTTTATGGTGTAAGACTGCCCGGACCTGCCCGGCAAATCCAGCTGCCATAAATGCCAGTCTAATGTGAGAGGTCTTTATGAGGTTATGGCAGGAATGAATTAAGAAATACTTAACCAGATAAACATGTAAGGTGGGACATGGGGGTTAAGTAGGTGCCTTGGGTGGCTTGAGGAATCTAGGGGGTGCCCTTAGTGGCATGTGAAATACGATTAGTAAGACTTAAGCAAACACACATGTAAATGAACATGACTAAGAGGGTTAAGTGGGATATACTAGTGACATGCTTAGGTGGGTAGCTTGTGGGGGCCCATTTCGACCAGTATCCCAAATGTATCTTTGTGGGCTCGATCCAAGTCGAGGACGGGACACGCATGTTGGTTTTGATTGTAAGAGGCCAAAATGGGGAGTCGTGGCAACGCAAGTCCAATGGGTTTCATATGCGTGTGTGGACTCGGGCTGGTAGGTAAGACGTTGTTGCATTGTGTAGGTATAAGCCGTGCATTCTCAAGTTGTATCGGGTTGCCACTTTAGGGGAGTGATACACCCCACTGTGGGGCCAGCACGGGTATCTACGAGTAGGGAGCCGATCGAAAGTGGGTAGTGGGGTACACCTAGTGGGGATAAGGGCAGACGGCACCTATGTAGTCAGCTGGGGGTACGTAAGGCTATTTATAAAGTTTCTGTGTGAAGCATGTGGGATCAAACAATATGGTGACTGGTGCGGTGCACTGTAGTAATGTGCGGTGCAGTGTAGTAATCATTCGTTAGTAATTAGGTGTGCCTTTACCGTTATCTTTAACATTATCTTAAATGCTATCTTTATCTTCCTAAGAGTTCATAGACATTTACTTGTCTTCCAGCTTATGCCTTAGTCTAGTTATTTTGATAATAGTATTGTTAGAATTATCATACTCGCCAGACTTTATGTCTGACGCCCTCTATTTCTATCCTTTTTCCCCCTCCACGTCCTCAGGTTGGGCCCAGCTCTAGTGGAGTTTGATTGAATTGCTTCATCTCTCTTTGGAAAGCTTGGACCGTTGAAGTAAAGTCCAGCTTGTTATCTTTTTAATGGCTATTTATGTAATGGGATTATGTATTTTGTTTTTATGAAGATGGATATTGTACTTGGTTATGATCTATGGTTTTATGATGTAACAAACATGTTTAATTTCCGCTGCAATAAAATGAAGTTTCAGATTTCCAAGTACTTTTTATTATCTGTCTTATTGTAATTTTCTGTTCTATATTCACTTATAACCTCCATGGAAGTTAATGCATTCCCTTCGTGAGTGACATTAATGGACGTGGGGTGTTACACGTGGTATCGGAGCTTAAGGTTACCAGAACAGATAAAAATACTTTAGAAAAATAGTTATTTTTGGAAAAAGTGCTTTCAAAAACATGTTTTAATGAGAAATTTAAAGAGAAAAGTTTTTTGAGAAAAAAAAACATAATCCCCAATAGCCCATTTCTTTATCTTTCGAATTCTCCATTCTGAATCTTTCCTTTTTCGTTTCAGCATGGCTGAAGATCTTAATCTACCCGATGGTGTAACGGTACCAGGATGGTATAGGAGGTTATTAGAGGCTAGGGCCGCTGCAGGTCCAGCCAATGTTCCTCCACCACCAGTTGTACCTGTTCCTCCTCCTCCTCCTCGCATAAATACTTTTGCAAAGACGTGCAAGGAATTCAAGGCTATGGGTGGAAAACCATTTCAAGGGTCAGAAACGTTTGTGGAAGCTAGAGATTGGCTTAAGGAGGTGGAAGAATTGCTAGAAATCTTTGAAGTAGAAGAAGGGAGGAGAGTACGGTTAGCAGATTGGTTGATGAAGGGAGAGGCCTCGTTTTTGTGGGAGGTCACTAATGGGGAGCGTCCTGTTGACTCTTGGGTGCATTTCAGACGTAGGTTCGAGGCGAATTTTCTCTCAAGGGCGGAAGAAAATCTATATATGGAAAGGTTCTTGACATTGATGCAAGGAAGCTCATCAGTGAAAGAATATGTCAATAAATTTAATCAGTTAGCAAGGTTTGGCTTGGACTTAGTGAACACGCCGGAGAAGAAGGCGCTGAGGTTCGTGAATGGCTTGAATGAACCATTGCAAGGGTTGGCTATGACCCACATCCCTATGGATGCCACCTTTGAGAAGTTAGTAGAAATGGCGCTTATGCATGAGGAGAAAAGCGCTAAAGCTGATAAGGCACCCGAGAAGAAGGGGGATCAGAAGAAACCACAACAGCAAAACAAAAAGGGTGGTAAAGACAATAACGGCAAGGGAAAGAAGAAATGTTTTAACTGTGGGACACCAGGCCATCTCAGCAAGGATTGCCGAAAGAAAAAGAAGACAGGATGTTTTCATTGTGGCGATGAGGGACATTTAGTGAAGGACTGCCCAAAGAAGGGGCAGAGGGCAGGAGCTACCTCGGGAGGACAGATGCAGGCTCTTATGGCACCAGGGCAGGCAAGGGGACAAGTTCAGGCTCTCGCGGTCCCACCGCTGCAAGAACGAGGTAGAACCATTTCTGTTTAAAGCTTAGTTTTTCTGTTTGATCATCCTGTCCGTACCTTATTCGATTCGGGCGCATCACATTCGTTTATCTCTACATCATTAGTTGAATCACTGCACTTAAATACCAGTTTAGTAGAGGATCCCTTAGTTGTTTCGAATCCAATTGAGGGCTCAGCTTATTTGTCTATGATGTGTTTGGATTGGAAAATTTCTATACTTAGCGTTGAGTTTAGATGTGATGCTTATGTGTTGGGATTCACGGGCTATGGGCTAATTTTAGGAATGGATTGGTTATCCAGAAATGGGGTCGTTCTTGATTGTGAAAGGAGAGTAGTTAGGCTCGTGACTCGCCTTGGTAACACATTCGAAATCTTTTGTAATCCCATAAATTTGGTTATGCTAAGTTATCTAGAATCGTTTGACGCGTCTGAGGATAATCTACGATCTGTTAGAGTGGTCCGAGAATATTCGGATGTGTTTGAGGAGGAGAAGGGCTTGCCTCCGAAGCGGGAGATAGATTTTCGAATATATCTTGTAGATAATGCGAAACCAGTATCTTTGCCAGTACACCACATGGCTCGACGTGAAAGGAGGGAACTCGGTAAGCAAGTGAAGGAGTTGCTTGAGAAGGGGTTCATAAGACGAAGTATATCGGAGTGGGGTGCTCCAGTAGTATTTACCACAAAGGCGGATGGGTCCCTTAGACTTTGTGTGGACTATAGAGAACTTAATAAGCTTACTAAGAAGAACAGACACCCACTGCCGAGGATTGACGATCTCTTCGATCAGTTAGTTGGCGCCTCAGTGTTTTCGCAGTTGGACTTAGCCACTGGTTTCCATCAGTTGAGAGCGGCTGAGGATAGCATTATCAAGACTGCCTTTAGGACTCCGGACGGTTTCTATGAATGGCTAGTGATGGCCTTCGGTTTGACAAACGCCCTCGCATACTTTGTTGATTTGATGAGTAGGGTGTTTAGGGAGTACCTTAACAAATTCGTGGTAGTCTTTGTAGATGACATCTTGATCTTTTCTAAGGATGAATAAGAGCATGCCCTACATCTTAGGGAAGTGTTGGAGACCCTACGAGCGCATAGCCTTAAGGCTAAATTTTCTAAGTGTCACTTCTGGAGGAAGGAAGTACGGTTCTTGGGGCACGTTGTTTCCAAAGAAGGGATAGTTGTAGATCCCGCGAAGGTGGTGGCTATCCAAGATTGGAAGGTTCCCAAAAATGCTACCGAAGTGAGAAGTTTCTTGGGGATGGCTGGCTACTATAGGAAGTTTATCAAAGACTTCGCAAAGATATCAGCTCCACTGACATGCTTGACGAAGAAGAACCTAGTTTTCACATGGGACGTAGATTGTGATGATGCGTTCCAACGTTTGAAGAGAGCTTTGACTTCAGCCCCAGTCTTAGTATTGCCAGACGGGAGTAAGTCGTTTACCGTTTATACTGACGCTTGTGGGACAGGACTAGGCGCAGTCTTAATGCAAGAGGGCAGGGTAATAGCCTATGGTGGAAGGCAGTTGAGAGCGCATGAGAAGAATTACCCCACACATGACCTAGAGTTGGCTGCTATTGTTTTCACGCTTAAGTCTTGGCGTCATTATCTTCTTGGCGAGAAATTCGAACTATTCACTGACCACAAATCTTTAAAATACCTATTCTCTCAAAAGGACTTGAACTTAAGGCAGCAAAGGTGGATGGAGTTCTTAGCGTCCTACGACTTTGAGATAGCATATACCCCTGGCAAGGGTAACGTGGTGTCCAATGCATTAAGTAGAAAAAGATTATCCTTAAGTCCTTTGTTTGTTGAGCAGCAAAGTTTAGATCTCATTTCGATGTTTGACTTTAGACCATCCGTTGACTTCGTACCCGGTTTGCTAGCATCCTTGGAGGTCAGACCTACACTTTTGGGACGGATTGGCGAGTCAAAGCGAGATGACCCACAGTTAGTTGAGTTAGTAAAAAAGCTCAAAGGAGGGGAGTCATCAAGCCATCTCCGTAGGTATACCCTAGATGATAAGGGTTGGTTACGTAGGGACGGTAGACTTTGTGTACCAAAAGACGATGACCTAAGGAAGACTATTCTTGACGAAGCACATCGTTTGAAGATGTCCATTCATCCCGGCGGGGACAAGATGTACAAAGACATGAAGAGAGTTTACTTTTGGGTCGGCATGAAGAAAGACGTGGCCGAGTATGTCGCTATATGCTTGGTGTGCCAACAAGTAAAAGCGGAGCAAAAGAAACCTGGTTGGTTGCTTCACCCATTGGAGGTTCCACTATGGAAATGGGAAAGCATCTCGATGGATTTTGTGGATGGATTACCGCGATCGAGGAAGGGCAAAAAAGGAATTTGGGTTATAGTAGATAGACTTACTAAGAGCGCCCATTTCATTCCCGTGAAGAGTAAGAGGACTGCTCCATGGTTAGCTTCTGTATATGTCCGAGAAATAGTTCGTTTGCACGGTGTTCCTTCTAGCATAGTAAGCGACAGCGATCCTATTTTCACTAACGAATTTTGGAGAAGCTTACAAGAGGCGGTAGGGACTCAGTTATGTTTGAGCACCGCATATCATCCTCAGACGGACGGCCAGACTGAGAGGGTGAATCGCATTCTAGAGGATCTGTTGAGGCTATGTATCCTAGACTTTGGGGGTATATGGGAAGAGCATCTTCCATTGGTTGAGTTCGCATATAATAATAGCTTTCAGTCCAGCATTGGTATGGCACCATTCGAAGCTCTATATGGACGACCTTGTCGTTCACCTACATGTTGGTGGGAATCTACGGATAAGATCTTACTTGGGCCCGATATGATTAGGGAGACTTCGGAGAAGATCGACTTGATTCGAAGGAGGATGAAAGCAGCGCAAGATAGGCAAAAATCTTATGCGGATAAGAGGAGGACAGATCTCGAGTTTGAAGTTGGGGACATGGTCTTTGTCAAAGTGTCTCCATTACGAAACGTTGTTCTCTTTGGGTCCGTTGGGAAATTAGCACCAAGGTTTGTAGGGTCGTTTCCTATTAAGGAGAGGATTGGACGGATGGCGTATAGAGTGGAGTTGCCCGAGAGACTTAGTGGTGTACATGATGTATTCCATGTGTCACATTTGAGGAAGTGCTTGCACGAGACCGCGGAAGTGGTAGAGCCGAGCTTGCTTAGAGAGGTGGAGATAGAGCATGATGCGACAATTCGACGAGCTCCTACGCGCATTCTTGGGTCGGAGATCAAGAGGTTGAGGAATCGAGAGGTCAGACTAGTCAAAGTGCAATGAAGAGATGATAAGAGCAACGCTACTTGGGAGACGGAAGAGAAGATGCGTCCACGATACCCTTTTCTTTTTGAGGGTATGTCCTTTAATTTCTCCTTTATCGCTTAGCTTGTACTTATCTTATCTTTAGTATATCCTCTCGCTAGTATCTTTGACCTATAGTTAGGATAATCCTATGGTTGAAACATGTGTTTGAGACATGTTTTGTATGGTGGATGCAAAGTGGATGCAAGTGTTTGCTAGTGGTTGCTCGTGGATGCATATACACACACTATTAGGCACCAGATCGGCTCAGTCACTTCATATTGCATATTGCATATATATGGATGAATTTAGTAAAATGGATGTATAATGGTTGTATTATCATATAGTTGTTGCATTCGGGTGGATGGTTGTGCACGCATATAGAATTAATATGTATCATTAGGAATCTTTTGCATACATATTGGACGCATGGCACTATCATGAATTGCACTAAGGAGGTCGACTGAATCAGTAGACCGCCTAATTTTGCATTAGATATGGACATATACACACACTGTGCATATAAACATTAAAGCATTAGAAGTCTTTTAAGGACAATGGATGCTGGTGTTTGATGGTTGAGTAGATGGACTATTAGATGGTAGTATATACATTCTTCTTGACTTGGAGATTTTAGGGACGAAATCTTTTAAGGAGGGGAGAATGTAACACCCCGTAATTTTATAACATTAAAATTCACAAATTAAAGTATACTTAATTTCTCGAAAAGAATTAAGTGAAATGGGTTGCGCGAGAAATATATATATATATTGATATATATCAAAATTAAAAATTAAATAAATAAATATGCGAAAAAGTTCAAAACAGCGAATTGGGAGGGGAAATAACCGAACCGGCTCATTTTTGAGGTCGACCCGAGCCATGCTGGGTCGACTAGGGGTTAATCCAGGGTGTTTGGCTGTCAACCCATGGGCCGATTCGCTCAAATGCAGATTTTGCATTTGATTGGTTCTCATGGTTTAGGGTTAATCTAATGGTCCTAAATAACTTCCTACACCTATAAATACATCCTAATGCTAACCCTAAACCTAATTAAAATAGAATAGTTACCGTCATACCATCGCCATGGAAATCAATGAAGCCGCCGCCAACTAAGAAAGAAGAAAAGCAAATTCAATTCTAATTCTCTCAACCCTAAAGCAAAGCAAAACTCTCTCTTTTCTTCTCTAAATTGTGAGTATGATGATCTTAACATGATTATTATCATTTTAATTAGGTTGAGTTATGAGTGGATTATGAGTAGATGATGTGAATTATCATATATGTTGTTGTAAACCCCTTTTGCTATCATGTATATTGTAAATCTAATGTTATGTGATGATGATATCTTATATGTTGTAAATCATGCTATGATGATGTTATGTATGTTCAAAGTTTCTATGCTAAGTTGTGATGAATCATACATGTTAAAAAGGCCATGATGTTACCATCTATGCTAGTTAGTTCATATTAATTAAATCATCATGTTTGGGTTATGTTGATCTATATGACAAGTCACATATGCAAGTTAGATTGATTAGAAAAGTTATGAACATATGCCAAGACATCTATTATGACATCTAGAATTATGCTATGACATATGTGATATCCTATGCTAGTTCACACCATCATTATGTTGCCTAAAAACCCTATATGCAAGTTTATGTATAGATTTGGGCTATGATCATATCTTGTAAATTGAGACATTTAACAAGTTAACACCTTTTGATCCTTAACATGTGTAGTTTATGCAAGTTTCACCCCTATTATGATTAGATTTATTTTAATTGTCTATATGTTGTGATAATTTATTTTTGTGCTATAAGTTTGACTATTCGAGTCTAACGTATATTCTGCGTTGAATAAGCGAACGTATAAACGAGGGTAGGGGTAATATTAAGGATTTAATAATAAGAAGTTGGGGTGCAATTGATATGATTTTGCATGCCATAAGTGGATGGCCATAATTGATTCAATTACGGACATCATTAAAAGTTGACTTAATTAATAATTTGAATAGGGAATTATTAAAACTGGGGTAAAAGATTTTAAGTGTTAATCAATGCTTAGGACACGAGGTTGGACTCGTTTGTGACGTAAACATGCCCGGACCCGCCCGGCAAATCCAGTGGTCACAAATGTCAGCCTAATGTGAGAGGTCCTAGGTTTAAACTAAAGCATAACGGTTGTAAAGACACGAGGTTAGACTCTTTTATGGTGTAAGACTGCCCGGACCCGCCCGGCAAATCCAGCTGCCATAAATGTCAGTCTAATGTGAGAGGTCTTTATGAGGTTATGGCCTGAATGAATTAAGAAATACTTAACCAGATAAACATGTAAGGTGGGACATGGGGGTTAAGTAGGTGCCTTGGGTGGCAGGAGGAATCTAGCATGTGCCCATAGTGGCATGTGAAATATGATTAGTAAGACTTAACCATACACACATGTAAATGAACATGACTTAGAGGGTTAAGTGGGATATACTAGTGACAAGCTTAGATGTGTAGCTTGTTGGGGTCCATTTCGACCAGTATCCCAAACGTATCTTTGTGGGCTCGACCCAAGTCGAGGACGGGACACGCATGCTGGGTTTGACTGTAAGAGGCCAAAACGGGGAGCGGTGGCAATGCAAGTCCAATGGGTTTCATATGCATGTGTGGACACGGGCTGGTATGTAAGACGTTGTTGCATCGTGTAGGTATAAGTCGTGCATTCTCAAGTTGTATCGGGTTGCAACTTTAGGGGAGTGATACACCCCACTGTGGGGCCAGCATGGGTATCTACGAGTAGGGGAAAACGGCACCTATGTAGTCAGCTAGGAGTACGTAAGGCTATTTATAAAGTTTCTGTGTGAAGCAAGTGGGATCAAAAAATAGGGTGACTGGTGTGGTGCAGTGTAGTAATGTGCAGTGCAGTGTAGTAATCATTCGTTATTAATTAGGTATGCCTTTACCGTTATCTTTAACGTTATCTTAAACGCTATCTTTATCTTCCTAAGAGTTCATAGACATTTACTTGTCTTCCAGCTTATGCCTTAGTCTAGTTATTTTGATAATAGTATTGTTAGAATTATCATACTCGCCAGACTTTATGTCTGACCCCCTCTATTTCTATCCTTTTTCCCCTCCAGGTACTCAGGTTGGGCCCAGCTCTAGTGGAGTTTGATTGAATTGCTTCATCTCTCTTTGGAAAGCTTAGACTGTTGAAGTAAAGTCCATCTTGTTATCTTTTTAATGGCTATTTATGTAATGGGATTATGTATTTTGTTTTTATGAAGATGGATAATGTACTTGGTTATGATCTATGGTTTTATGATGTAACAAACATGTTTAATTTCCGCTGCAATAAAATGAAGTTTTAGATTTCCAAGTACTATTTATTATCTGTCTTGTTGTAATTTATCTGTTCTATATTCACTTATAACCTCCATGGAAGTTAATGCATTCCCTTCATGAGTGACATTAATGGACGTGGGGTGTTACATCAGACGTCATCCGAACGCTTGAGATGGAAGCGCATAGGTCCAAAGTGAAGATAGATAACAATGAAAGGGCCATGGTAAAAATGGAGAAAGACTTAGAAGATGCACAATCGTTGCTTGCCTTGGCTCAGCGAGATGCTAAGAATTACAAAACAGAGCTGGAGGAGGCCAGGCAACGTTTTCATAATGAGCTCGATTCCAACAGCAAAGAGCGAGCGTTATTGAAGAAAGAGGTGGAAGATCTCAGGATGGCCAACACCGAACTAAAAACAACATAGGATCACTTCAAGGCCGAAAAAGCTGCTTAGGAGAAAGAAAAGGCAAGCTTGAAAGATAGCTTAGCTCTGGCCGAAAAGGAGAAGGCGATTCTGAATGATCAACTCACGCGTACAGAGAAGCGCGCTATTCTTGCTGAAAATAATGTGGAAAGCGCCATTGAAATGGCTACTGTTTCTAATGAAAAGCTCCTTGAGAGAGAGAAGGATATCGAAGGATTTGAAGAAACATTGTTCGACTTCCTTGGGTAGGTCATCAAGACCCGTAACATCTTCTGGATCCCAGACTACCATGTCACTCTGGCCAACATATGGGATGCAATCGTTGAGAGCGAGAAACAGCGATTAGGAGTTGATGAGATCGATGAGAATGAGTTGATGCAGACCATTCTTAGGGATAATGAACCTGAGGATTTAGAGAAAGGCAGACGCCTACTCCGAGAAGAAATTGAAAAAGAGAGAACTCAGGCGAAGGGAAAAGAAAAAATGGAAGAAGTCCTGAGCTCAGCTGTAGAGCCCAAGGCCTCCAAAATTGAGGAATACAATCCAGATTATCCATTGATTCCTCTGGGTCCAACTCCTCCAGATTTTGGGGGTTCTGCTACTAGCTTGGGTGGAGGATCGGCGGAAGGTATCTCTATATTTTCTCCGCAATTTGTAAAAGCAATTGTCACTTGTCGTCGTCTTGTCGGACAATCAACTGAGAAAACCGCATTCTCTCCCAAAATAACATTTGTTTCTCATGATACTGGTGGTGGGCCATTTGATCAGGATGCTGAAAAGAAGGCAGAGGCAGAGAAGATTGACATCCGGCCAAGTGTTGGTGCTGATGTCCCCCCAGATGCTGAACCCATCGAGGCATTGAGAGACATGGACGGGCGCTATGACGGCGATGAAGAGGAAGTCGCGATTACCAAAGAAAGCAGAGGCAATGATGAGGAAACCTTGGCTGAATAACAGGCCGAAGAGGAGGAGCAGTTGCTCCTTATGAAAGGGGGAAAAGATCCAGTATATGTGCCCCCAATTTCCGAGATCGATCCCAAAACTGTGTTGGTCGTAAGATTTTCCTCCCGATCAAAAACTTCGCAACTAGCCTCTCAATCCTCTAGTCCTTTGCCGGAGCCTCTTCTTGATAAGAGGAAGAGAAAAAAAGGTGATCGTTTGGATGTTGATAAGGAGGGGCCAAGGAAGCAGAAAAAGAGCAAGAAGCGCACATAGCCCCCCCCCCCCCCCCCAGCATAAGTAGGATTCATATATCAGTTCATATTTTGTCCTTAGGATTTTTAGGCTTTCCACTGGTCATGAAATGTAATTGTGGGAATGGCCCTCACTTTTGTTTAGGTTCCTCTTTATCTTGTAGGTTTGCAGTTTATGAATGAAAGTTTATTTCTTTTGCGTCATCGTGTACCTGCAGTCAATGAACTCCGCATATTTAGTCACAAGTCATTTGGCTATAACCAAGCTAAGATTATACTACAAATCATTCAAGCAACAGAAAGAATTTAACAATTTCTATGCATGTTGCCCCCTATATTTGAATACGGGGGACTTGGAATTTTTTGGTAGAATTATAGTCCTTGATGCGCCGAACCTCCGTTGCCTCTATACTTTCCCGATCCATCAGCGGGTTAAAGTTCGAACTCGTATCATGATCTTCTCACCGATCCTTTAACGGGGCAGGAATTCTGGGGACGCTGACTCTCCAGCATCCTTGTCAGCGCTTAATCACATATGTTTTTATACTCTCCTGGCAGTCGCCAAGGTTAGAGTTCGAGCTCGGCTGTTCAGTCGCCCCCCAATCCTTCAGCGGGGTAAGGGCTCTTTCTCAGTGCTTAATCGTAGACTCTTTTATATTCTCCTGGCAGTCGCTAAGGTTAGAGTTCGAACTCGGCTGTTCAGTCGCCCCCCGATCCTTCAGCTGGGTAAGAGCTCTTTCTCAGCGCTCAATCATGGACACTTTTATACTCTCCTGGCGGTCGCCCAGGTTAGAGTTCTGTCAGTGACGTGATTCACTCTACTGTACATTCAAAGTTCTAGTTGCGGATTGCTCTCCATTTTGATGGAAGGCACCTGGAGTCACAAGTTCCTGTGATTGCCGCATAGTTTACAACAAATTTCATAAAGATAAAAAAGCGGATAAATAATAGTGCAATTAAGGTAAACGACACACAGTGTTTTTATAGTGGTTCGGTCAAATGGTAACCAACATCCACTTTATAATCTTTTTCTTAAAAAATTGGACTATTCTAGGCAACTCGTGCCTTTTACATGGTCCTATGAAACAAAAGAATAAATCCGACATCTTTATGTCAGATAACGCCGCAAATGTTGGGCATTCCACACTCTGAGGATTTCTTCTCCATCCACTGTAGCTAGCTTGAAGGTTCCATTATCAAGCCTTCGTAGAATGGAGTACGATCCTTCCCACTTCGCACCCATATGAGTCGGGGGTGGAAAGACACGCTTCAGAACCAAGTCTCAGGGTTCAAAGGTTCACGCTCGAACCTTTTTGTTGTAGTATCGAGCGACTTGTTGCTTGTGTCTCAAGGCACGCAATTCTGCTTCATACCTCTTCTCTTCTATTGAATCTATGGATTCAAGGAGCAACTCGTTATTAGTCATCGGATCGTAATAAGTAACTCGGTGAGATGGTACTTTTAGCTCAACCGGGATGACTGCTTCTGCTCCAAAAGCAAGGGAGAAGGGGGTATGGCCTGTTGCCGATTTATATGTTGTCCTGTAGGCCCACAGTGCCAAGGGTAACTCATCGACCCACATAGCTTTCGCCCGCTTCAATCTTCTTTTGATAATGGACTTAATCACTTTATTTGCTACTTCGATCTGTCCATTCGGCTGCGAATGTGCCACAGGGGTGAATCGTTTCTCAATGTGGTATTTCTGCCAGAAGTTCCTGAACTCGCTGCTATCAAATTGGGTTCCATTATCAGTTACAATGATCTTCGGAATCCCGAACCGGCAAATAATATTCCAAACAACGAAATTGATCACTCGCTTGGTTGTAATCGCAGTCAACGGTTCGGCCTCAACCCATTTGGTGAAGTAGTCTACAGCTACAATGGAGAACTTTGCTCCGGCTTTTGCTATAGGGAGGGTTCCAATGATATCAATGCCCCACATAGCGAAAGGCCACGGACTTGTCATTGTTTTTAACTGACCGGGAGGTGCCCTGGGAATCCTTTAAAATCTTTGGCAAGCATCACAACGTCGCGCGTACTTTGTCGCGTCTTTGTTTATGGTAGGCCAGAAATAACCATACCGCAACACCTTTTATGCCAGAGTTTGTCCTCCAGTGTGGTCGCCACATTCACCTTCATGCACTTCCTGCAGTACACGTTTGATGTCGTCATGGGCTATGTACCGAAGGAGAGGCATCGAAAATCATTGTCTATACAGGACTCCGTCTTGCAGAACATACCGGGAAGCTTTACGAATTACTTTACACCTCTCGCTCTTCTTGGTCGGAAGCGTTCCATTCATTAGGAAATTATTTAGTGGGGTCATCCATGACTCCCTTTCCGGCTCAGTTTCTAGTACCGGATCAATTTCCATCTGATCTATACTAGGGAACTGAAGCACTTCAACTGGGGCTAGCCTGATCTTTTCAGGATCGCTGGAACTAGCCATCTTGGCTAATTTATCTGCCTGTTGGTTTTCTGACCGCGGAATATGAGAGATACTATAGTGATCAAAACCTATCAGCAACTCCTTTACTTTCTCCAAATACGAAATCAATCTTGGGCTCTTAGCTCGAAATTTTCAAGAAACTTGATTTACAACCAACTTGGAGTCACAAAATATGTCCAGCTTCGCGATCTCTAATTCCTTTGCGATCCTCAACCCGGCTATCAGGGCTTCATATTCGGAGTCGTTGTTAGTGGCGTGAAATTCCAACCGGATAGCATATGATATCAGTCTTTTCTCAGGAGTTTCAAACACCACTCCACCACCAGATAGTTTATCATTCCTAGCACCATCAATATATAATTTCCACGCACTAGGATTGAGAAGTAACTTTGGTGGGTCAGTCTCTTCGTTTACCATGTCGTCCCCCGAGGCAGTAAATTTTGCTATGAAATCTGCCAGCACTTGCCCCCTATTGACCGTCGGGGCTGAAAATTTAAATCAAATTGACTCAGTTCAATGTTCCACTTAAGAAACCTTCCAGAAGCTTCTGGTCTCTGTAGAACTTGCTTGAGCGGATGATCTGTTTACACGGTGATAGGATGAGCTTGGAAATAATGTCGAAGTTTCCTAGATGCAATCAATAAACTGTACGCCAGCTTTACGATCCTCGGATAATTGCGTTCAGCTGCCGCCAATTTTTTACTCACGTAGTACACTGGCCTTTGTGCATAAATGCGGAACTGTTCTACGAACTTTTCAGTCAATTCCCTGAAACTGGAAATTGATCTTGCTGGAAAGCTAGTAAACCATAATAACGCTACATCCTCCAGGAATATAGGGAAAGCTTTGCACTTTACAGCGTCGAAAGCTGCTGCAGCGGTCATTGACCAAGAATATCTCATTAGATGTTGGATTGGATCAGATCTACCCACATAACGGTTCATTTGAGGCATGTTGAAGTGCCTCGGGAATGTTACATCTAGAATGTCGTCGGTAAAAGGGGTGTGGCTGCGATCAATTCCCCAGTCTTCATTCCTTTGTCAACGGCTATCCACTAGGATTTGATGGACCATGGCTGCAACATTTGCACTGGTCATCGGAGGCTCGGGGTAACTGCTTCTAGCTCGGTGGAATTCTCTGATCTCTCTTCTAGGAACATCCATGAAGTCCGGAGCTCAGATTGGGCTTCGCTGCCCCCTGTTACTATGAGTATTTGTACGGCGGAGTGGCTGAGGTGGTCTACTCTCAATAGGATTATTCACAACTCGAGCTCTAGGAGTTGCGGCATGATTATTCAAGTTGCATTTTGAGGGTCCTTTACCAAGTGTCTCTTCCTCCCGTGATGGCAAGGTTCCAAATCGGAGCTGTTCTATGTTTTCAGCCAGCTCATACGATCGCCGTGGAGGTCTTGGGGATTCCTCCGATGAAGAAGAGTACTCTAGGGTGAGCGAATGGACTGGAGGAGGCGTTCTTTGCCTTACAAGATCATCCAGACATCTATCCATAGCCGTTAAATTCTGTCGCAGCATGGAGTTTTCCTACCTTTGAGCAGCTATTTCAAACAGCCTATCCCACATTCCAACGAAGCGAGATAGATCTCATTCAGTAACTGGAGTAGAGGGGTCATACTGATCATCAACATTTTCCCTAATGTGCATAGAGCTTGAGCCAGGTCGAACAGAGGGGACAGGACGGGAAGAGCGAGCCATAGGCTCCTTTCCAAGTCGGGTTGTAATCCGGTCATCACCTCGGATCGTGGTGGATCGGTGTCGGTGGCTCGCAGCACCCCCTGGGATCGGATGGTGGTAACATTGGGAGGGGGTTCGTGGTGTTATCGTAGGACCGGGTGATGACCCCTTCAACTGTTCGGTTCGCATCGCCCTCTAAGGTTCGGTTCGCCATCTCCGTTCTACGATCTGAGAGTCCTTCGTTGACCTGTTCATGCACGCTCTCTTCAATCGCTTCATTCGCCTGTGGAGCTCGCACTTCGTTAGACTTCTTTCCAACCATGATATCAGGTATTGCTGAAATCTTCAAAAGTCTGAACAGTGAGGTTTCGGGATTGTTTTCTTCGGACTTGAATATCCAAACAACGGAGAAACAATCCAATATCCTGAGTTCAGCTCTCACTGAAAGCACCAAAATGTTAGATCAAAATTTGGCTCTAACACCCAAATTGTTCTGATTCGTAGAAAATTATAACTGAAAAATGAGGAAAAAGCAGAGAACACATAAGGTTTATAGTGGTTTGGCGTTAACGAGCCTACGTCCACTTTATATGCTATTGATTATACTTTGAATGCTAGTACAACCAATGATTTCTCTCAAACTCACTCTTACAATTATGATTTCTCTCAGTAATCTCGAAATAAAACTGATAAGAAATAGTGGTATGACAGTAATGGTGGAATCAATACTCAATACTGCCAAAAGATCCCGAAAAATGCCAATCTCTGGGCTATTTATAGCTGATTCTGTTAGGCGGATCGCGGTCACACGTGGCGCAAATCCCGAGAATATTGGATCGGATCGAGGCTTGATGATGAATTGGTCAATATGACAGTTGTAGACAGGTGTCGCGAGATCCATGCATCTCGGATCGTGATGGACTTAGTCAGGAGGTTCGCCACGTCCTCAGGGATCGGTTCGTGATGGAGAAGGAGGGATCGAGTCGGGACCCGCTACAGCAATCCGATTGAGCGATCCAAAGAGGGGCGATCCGCATGGGCGATCCCCCTTTCTATGAACTAGAGGAGAGAAATCTCATACTTTCTTCTTATGTGTTGAACCTTGGTGGCTTGGTCAAAAAGTTATCCAACATATACGAGCATCTTCAAATCAATTCAATATGAAATACCATATGCAAAAAAAAAAATAACCGAAAAATTATAGCCGGGTCGACCCAGGCAAGGGGGTTGACCCGTAGGTCGACCCACCAAAAGGGAGGGTCGAACTCGGGGTCGACCCAGTTAGGTTCATCAACGTATCTTGACTATTTTCTTAACTAGGTTCAATGCTGTTGATCTCAAAATTGGAATCAACACTAAAGGTGCTAATGTGCACTTCACCAATAATGGTTAGAATTAAAATATGAGGCCACAGTGGCAAAATAAAAGTATAAAAATGAAGACAACAAGCTTTTTATAGTGGTTCGATTCAATATGAATCTACATCCACTTATAATCAATTCTGTTTATGATATTTGAGCTTAAAAAATAAGGATTTTCCCTCATTACATTCATTTCTCTCTTTTAACTCTCTTTATGATCTAACTTCTCTTGAATTTGGCAAGGAATTGATAGGATCTCTAGCTTTGGAGTGTTAGAAGTATGGATCTTCAATCACTTAAGTGTTTTGACCGTTTTCCATGATTTATAAGAGTTTTGCGTTAGATCCAGATTTAGAGTGGATTAGAGAAGATATGAAATTGCTTGAATGACGTTGGAGCGATTTATCATGTAGATTTAATGAGATTGAAGGGGCTTAGTTTCAATTGGAGAGAGCTTTAATGGTTATTGGCATGGATTTGATCTACATGAAGTTCGAGAAGAGTTGTTTAATCCCTAGAAGCCATTAGAGAAGTTATAGGTGGGCTTTGAATTTTGCGGCACCTCCTTGTAGGAATGATTTTTTCCCGTTTTGAATGCGAAATGTGAGCGATATTTATAGTTGGAGCTAAGGTGCGGTGCCAGTTCTGTAATTAGACGCTAGATGCTCTAGGTCGAGAACGACCTAAGATAAAGATCCCCATGTTCTAAAAGTTTAATCACGGTCTAAACTGAAGCCAGCGACCTAAAAGATAGTATATCACTACTAAAATTTTCGATATTGGAGGCAAATAGATTTGCCTCTCTTATTTCAATTAGAGGCAAAAAATATAAATATTCTGCCCCTAAATGAATGAGGGGCAATTTAACATCTGCTCCTGAAAACAAAGTCCCTAATAATATTTAAAGGCAAATCTTACCACAAATTTGCCTCTAATATTTACCTGCCACATAGGACAAATAAATAAATAAAATGAGAAGTTGAGGCACTAACGGCCGCCCCTATTATGAATTGTATTATTAAAAAAAATCTCAAATCAGCATACGCATTCATATATATTAAACATTGCATAAACAGTTTATTGTACAACAAATATTAATTATAACTGAATAAAACACCCAACCAGATATAAAACCAACCAGATATCAAATCATTTAGATACACAATGTCATATTTAATTATAACAACAAATAATGTCCTTCAGATACATATGCACATAACCACCATATACTTATCTATATAAACCACAAAAAGTCATACTAAACGCTACCACCCCTGGTATATCTTTGAGATCTTTCACAGTTCAATGGAAGTCCAGTCCAAATATTCACTCTTCTTTAAAACTGATGTCCTCCCAATAATGCCATTGATATAAGTCTTCAAACATTTCAAGGAAAACCTGTTTCAACATAGTAATAAATTTATTTACTCAACAGCCTTGAGATATCAATTAACAATAAAAAAAATACTCTTTATCATTTCAAATTCTAGGACCCAAGGACCTTGCTACTTCAAAGTCAGTCCGTGGTAAGAATCATCAATAACATGTTTGACCTTAGTTGATGTAGATGTGCCATTAGTCTTTAGATGAGTGTTAATGACAAACCGACAAGATGCTTTCTGATCGCTTCTTCGCTAAAAAAACAATCAACACCTAGGTGCCGAAAGTAGGGTTCAGGGCAAAATTTCACTAGATAAGATGAATACAGATGAAACAAGAATCTCACTAGCAGCAATGAAAAAATACTTCCAGTTACATACAGTTTCTATGCAAATAACACTGGAGGCATTTGACATGGTTTGTAGTGATTAAATGATTTTGAGCTTGAATTGTTGTCAGCTGGAGCAAGTAATACTGCATATATAACATAACGAAAATGTAAAATTCCATATATTTATTATCAGCATGTTGTGAATATAATGGATATATTAAATTTTATGTTGACTGGTTTTTTATGATCTCTCGCCTCACAGTAATATTACATGGTTTTTCGGGTTCCCTCGCCGTCGACCGAACTTTTATGACATATCTTTGTCGCCTCGCGGTAATATTACATGGTTCGTCGGGTTACCTCACTGTCGACCAACACTTTTTTGATTTATCTTTGCCGCCTCACGGTAATATAACATTGTTTGTTGGGTTGGCATCAATAGGTAGCCAGGTAGATGACCAGTTCATCTCCTACTGTAAGCAATTATTATGTTTTCACCTTATTTTAAATTGTGCCCCTTATATATATATATATATATATATATATATATATATATATATATATATATATATGATTTTTTGGTATATGTTAAACGCTAGCATTGCTTACTAATTTGTTTTTTGCAATGATAGATGTTTACCCAAGTACGGTTTAAGTTTGTACTTATAGATTAATCTAATATTTTTTATTTGGAGTAAGCCTAAACACATATGCAGATCGATCTAATATTTTTGATTAGTCTCCTGAAGTAATACTGCATGTAACATGAACAAAATGTAAAGTCCCATATGTTTATTATCCGCCTGCAATGAGTATGATAGCTATGTTAACTTTCATGTTGGACGCAGCATTATTCTCTCTGTCTGCATTCATTATAAGATTTTAAATTTATCATAAAAGCAAGAGTGCACTATGCTTTCCTTACACTATAGTTTTTCACTTTTGTTAAAAGATTGTTTACATTTCCAGCATATATTTTGATATGGACACACGTTGTACCCAATTATTTGTGAAAAAGGTTGCTTATCATATTTTTTGAAACGACAGTAATCAGTTACATGTAGTTTCAAACTATTAAAGGTAAAACCGTTTGTAACACAATGCCACTGAACTTGACCTTTTTTCTTGAAAAATGTTTTTCCCAGCCAACTAACGTGATATATGCATTCCATTTGGGATAAGCTATTCATTTTTCGATATATAATATTGCACCAGTCAGATCCGTACGAACCATATAACTGATTTATCCACTTCCATAATCATTCCATACTATATTATAGTTACTACAAAAGCCACGTATATGGGTTTAAATGATGTACGATTTATAATTAGCAAGTAAAACTGTTTATATAATAATACATAAATAATTAGTAATACAATCGCATTTATATAGAGTATCTCAATATCTGTAAGAACGCCGCATAATCAAAAAAAGTTCTTGGTGAGCCACCAATCCATGCTAAGATAACTATAGGTTATATATCGATATTAACAATTTAGTAACGATGAAACAGAAATTTTGATCTTATGCCTCAAAGATATAAGAAAAAAAGGAAGA
Organism: Allium sativum; assembly: GCA_030737875.1. Classification (NCBI taxonomy): domain Eukaryota; kingdom Viridiplantae; phylum Streptophyta; class Magnoliopsida; order Asparagales; family Amaryllidaceae; genus Allium; species Allium sativum. The sequence goes on from CM060924.1 coordinate 1,047,316,137, forward strand.
TCAGTGGTTGACCTGTAGGGACAAGAAAAGGAAGTTCCACATTCGATCAAAACTACGAAAAATGTGTCAAGTAGCGCAGTAAAATTCGTTTTTCCTAATCCAACAATCTACTCTTAACTACTTTCTCCTACATTTACAAATATCAACATTTAACAGATCCTGAAGAAATAGAACAGCAGAAAGTTAAAAGTACTTAAAAAAACACGTCTTCAACAAAAGACCATGAAACCGATTTGTAGATGCATTATGCTAAGCTTCTAAACTTGTTATCTATGTGATGTACCAACACAACATTGCTTATTTCTCATATTATGTTTGTATTCCAAACTACACTGGAAGCAGAGTACAAAATCTCAGTGTACACATAGGCCATGACTCTACCTTACTGAAATACAAAGCAGATACTATAAATCTCTAAAGAGAACTTCCTACACATTCCTTGACTTACTTCATGTGTCCGTAAAGATGTTGCACACATCTAACATTGAGGATAATCTAATTTCTACCAATATATTGTAAAATAACTCTTTATAGATATAGGGATATATGCAACAAGATAAGTACCTATACGCCACAATGAAGATTTTGGCAAGTCATATCTCATGAAGAAGAACAATCCTCTTCCTTAAGACACATTTCTTCTGAAGTATCAATCACACACAGGCTTTGCAATCTCTGCAACATTCAATTGAAAAAAGTAAAAACCATAACATTTGCTTACATTTGAAGTAATCAATATATTTTAGAACATCCAACTTATTATTTATTCTTGAAGAATTTAGCGCAAACCATGTGTTCTGAGGTTCACTCTGATAACGAACTAATGATTAAATATGTCGCATTTAGTAGAGCCTTGAATGGGTTTCAATGTGGATGGCATCTCCAATTTGCATCCTAATTTAAACAAATTTGACACAAGACTAAAAGCAGCACATTTAGGCATTAATTTTATACATGAATGCTCTATAACAGTCAATCGAAACAAGTAAAAACCATAACATACACTTATGTTTGAACTAAATAACATATTTTAGAACATCCACCTTATTATTTATTCTTGGAGAATTTGGCACAAACCACGTGTTTTGAGATTCACTCTAATAATGAGCAAAGCACATGTAATTGATATACGCATTTACAAGAGCCTTCAATGGGTTTCAATGCAGATGACATCTCCTATTTGTATCCTATTATAAACAAATTGACCCAAAAAAAAAAAAAAAAAAAAAAATAGTTGTTACGCATCTTCTCTAACCAAACACAGTTAGTGAAGTTTCAGATAGTCATGGACAGAGTGGAAGCCGATGTGAAACCTGATAGCAACGGACATTCTGATCTTTTACGTAGCTTGGCTGTTAATTCTTGTACGAAAAAAGTTAAGAGATCGATTTTGGACCCATCGACTCTAGTATGTAGATCTGGACGACTGAATGGAAAATCAAGTTCTTTGGTCCAGAATGTTAAAACTGAAGAAGATTCCAAAAGTTCTGAAACTGAACAAAATAACAAGGCTAGAGAGAATGGAATTAGTACTGAACTTAGTACCAAAAGCAGTAATGAAAATAAGAAGAGGAAATTGAGGTTGGAATTAGGAACTCCACCACACAAATCTGAAAAAGAGCTTTGATGACAAAACCTTATGATTCCGATTCTTCGATTTCGCAAGAAAGCAATCCTGAAATTGTGGAGAATTGTTCTCATGTCGAAGAAGAGGCATAAATGGAGGAAGTTGTTGCAAAAACGACAGAAGATGAAAGCACAAGACTTGCTCGAAATTCAGAGAATAAGGCTGTATTGGCATCACTTGGACTTTGTAATAGCATTACAATGCTTGAAAATTTAGTGTTCCCTCCCGAAACTACTCAGGAAGGCTAGACTTGAAGCACTTGGCATTGCACTTAGACTTAGGGAAATGCAAACTGTTATGTCTCCAAAAACTTCTTCAAAAAGTAAGAGCAAATCAAGTGCTGCTAAGAAAGGGAAGACTGAAGTGTCAATGCCATCTCGTAGGTCAAATCGCTTGAAAAGAACAAGTTCTAGCTCGGATGATTCTTCTCTCAATGCTTTGTCATATGAAAGTGATGAAGAGCTTGTAGACATTACGGATAGGAAAAAATATCCTATGTCTAAGCGATGTGCAAGTAAAACTAGGGGAAGTATATATGATCCTGTCATTGGCATTTGTTGCAATTTTTGCAGGCAGAAGAAGTTATGTGGAGAAGAAGACTGCAAACGCTGCGGGAATAGGGACATCAATCAGCCATGTATTGGAAAGACTGCGTGTTTCGTCTGTCATTCTACAAATGGAGTTTTTTGTCGGCTTGTCTCAAAGTTAGATATGGCGAAGAAATGAGGAAGTGAAGAGTAAAGAGGATTGGATGTGCCCACATTGCGTAGAGGAGAAAGGAATAAATCCATATTGGATTTGCAATAGCTCATTCTGTTTGAAAAGGAGAAAGATGGTTCCTACAGGAATTGCAATTCATCAAGCGCGTGCCGAGGGATTCCCGTCTGTAGCCCACATGATAATGGAAAAGCTTAAGCAGAAGGACGTAGTGTTGTAGAATGATGGTTGAAGTTGTTCCTAAAGACACTCTCAGAATTTTGTTTTTGTTAACTCATATTGATATGAGTGTGTATCTGTTACTAAGTACACTGGCATTTGCCCATTTCAGTGTATTAGATATGCAAATGAGATGTACCTTGACATGCAGACAACTATTTTAGAACTTGAAGCTAAAAAAAAAAAAAAAAAAAAAAAAAAAAAAAAAAGAAAAACAAAAAAAACAAAAAAAACAAATTGACACAAGATTGACGGCTCATTTAGGCTTTAATTTAATACATGAATAAAAAATGAGTGCACTGCTTAAGCAAAGTACCACTCTTAGTACAAGTAAAAAGGATAAAATAAACTAACCGTGAAGTGCATTGATTTGGTTTGTTATACAAGTTGCAGGGTTCAATTTGCAATGGCATCCACTGCCCACCAGGATAAGAAAAAGGCATCACAAGTATACGATGGAGCCATAAAAAATCATAAAGATACGTTGCACCTAATATATATTTATAGTATATAAGTTTGTTAGAACAATATAAGTTGTTAGTGACATACAACTAATTACCTGAAATACATCAATAGCCGATGTCAACATGAAATGTGGCGTTCGGATGTACGGAAATAGAACTTGGAAAAAGAAACACTGCATGTAAAAAGCTTTTAGATTAGTTATCTCCTGTATGAGTGAAAGTTAAGTTGGATGACACTAGGGATACATTGCTTCATGAAGAAACACCTGTTGCAAGTAGAATTCTTTGTACACCTTGTGAATGAAAACTATGAGAAGCGTGTTGATTACGGCATCCTAATAGATGGACTAATTGAAACAGAACAGAAGTTGGACAGCTTTTTCGAAGAGCTGAACATAGCAATGATTAACGTAAGAATAAATAACTAAAATTTACCAACTTCATCTCAATACACTAATAAATATGTGTTGAGAGTACAGATAAACTTATGCATTCAATAAATAACTAAAATTTACCAACTTCATCTCAATACACTGATACATCACTCATGTCTTTAAGTTTAGCATGGACACTAGCAAGATTGCCGTAGTGAATGAAAGTAGAAAGTCTAGCAGCAGAACTTCTGTGAAGTTAAACCTAATCATACATAATATATATATAATAATCATATTCACATGTCATGTTAGTCACGTGTATAATAAAATTTAGTTTTTAGAATTGAGCATTCCTTTTGATTACAATTCTATGATTATAGCATCAAATATATCTTTATACCTGTAATACGGTAAGGTACTCTACTTGAGATAGCAAATAATGAGTTAATCTTTTGTAAAGCTATAATTTAAACATAATGTAACATTTTTTATTCAAGAACTTACACCATTTTTATATCTAGAAATGTCCCAGCCCCATCGCAATACAAAGCACTGCACTGTTCTAATTGTAGAAATCTAGCAAAAAAATATGTAGCAAATTTACTGTCAAAGGTCTTTAAATGAATAAATATTCTAACTAAGCATACATGATGGGGTTTAACTTAACATAACTGTTAAGAATGACAGAAAAATATTTATATTTACTCAGGAATTTATTTGAACTGCATGTTTTGGATCTTGCTAGACATGATTGTACATACCAGCACCGTTCTTTATGAAATATGACCATGTTCATCATATTAGTTAAATACACATATAAAAAATTGAGTTGGATAAATAATATAAAAATCCTAATTTGTTATCACCTTTCATAAGTTTTTACAACCAAAATAATTTATGCTATGCTTATTATGCAATTGCTCAATGTTTTTACATAAGCTTATGTCAAAAAATCATAGTAAACCCATTTTCAATGCAAATGATCATGCAAAAGTATTATGGAAGGTTACAAAAAAATTAACATGCCAAATTATTGCAACAAGCAAACGAATTATAGAACTGTATTTACAAACAACATGTAACTAGAAAAAGAACAGAGATTTCACTTTCGTCAAAACCAAATAATTTGGATATATTAGATATGGTTTGCGATCCTTCATTCTTGATATTAAAATCACCCTTTTTATACATAGATCTTCTTAAAGATAACTATGAAGTCATTGCAATTTGACTACAAAAAAAAAGGAGAACATTTAGCCAACTGTACAAGTTTATATTTGGATTTAGAAACTGGATCATCTAACAGAAATGACTCACAAAAGAAAACTAAAAATAATGCAATTTCATCTTCTACAAGTGAAAAGAACATTCGGTTAAAAAATACATGGCACTGAATAATGTTTATCATTTTTCACATTGTCGAGGAGAAGGAAATCAGGAATACTATGTTCCGCATTTTTAATGATAATAAAACAACTATTCAACTAAATTTTGCCAACTAAAGCTAACATTTGCAAAATTTGAAATTTCAAAGCACTAGGTGTAGATCGAAAAAAAAAAGCATTTCATCAAATTGCATATAAATTCTATAACGAGGTAACCTACTTAATACAGATTAGGAAGCATTAAAATAAATTCGTATGGTCAAATGATGAAACTGAAGTGAAAATAGGAAAGGGATTACCTGGTTGCACTGTATGTGATGGATGTAAACAAATTAACCACAATCGCTTCAAATCCTAGTAGTCACTAGTAAATTAACCCAAGTAGCTCTTAAATCAGTGATTTCTTTTGTTACCACAATCGTTCATAGTTGAAGTGATAGTGGCATCCATCCTAGGGTTTTTAGAAGAAAGCGAAAAAGAGATGAATTTGGGAAAGTTAATAAAATGACGCATATCATATTTCGGTCGTTTTTATTGGGCCTTTTTTATTTTGCAACTTCTGCCCCTAAATGAATTATTTTTTTAGATTAATTAAGATATGGATTACAGGCACGTTAATCTGCCTTTATTGACGTCAATAGAGGCATGGCTGTAATTATGCCCCTAGTTAATTGCTTTTAGAGGTATTTGTTTTGCCCTTAATCAAATGCCCCCAATGCCCTCAAATTGGGTAGTGTATGGGCCAAAATTTATTTGTAGGACAAAAAGGTATTCACGAGCTGACGTACTTGCGTTTTCCATGTGTTTGATTGGAACGATCTAAGTAGTTTTTGCTAGAACCTTGCATCCTAAACTTTGTACAAGCGTTTCAAAGAGCCACATGTTGAGGCTCTGCATGCTGCACGTCCTGGCTCGCATGAGCTAAAAGAATGGCCTGTGACTCTTTAACGGCCTAGAACTTATGGATATAACGAGCCAAAATGCCTCACTTGCGGAATAAAACAATTCCCTGACCTAAAAATATGTTGGCCGGTCCAAAAGTACTTCATGGTCCAACTATGAACACTGCCTGACTCAAATGACAAGTTAAAGGCGTATACGGTTGTACTGTTCCCGAACTTTGTATGCAACACAATCCATATGTATTATATAATAGATTACTGTTCCTATTTGCAAAATGCCAAGTGCCTTGTGTTTAATTGACCCACATATGAGCTTGCATGATTCCAAGTTCCACGACCTGCTCATCAGTTCACGTTATACGTATACTTGTCACGTAGCAAGACCAAACATTGTATAACATAGTGCCAATGTCTTTCTAATCCGGTTCACACTACAAACGATCTGGCACTGCCTTGCTCTCACCAACTAAAAGCTCCATCATGATCTAATGCTTGTGGTTTAAAGTCTCTGCATTGGAACGTGGTAACAGAGAACAGCTTGTCCATTATGGTGCCACGTGGATAGGAAACATGCAGAACGGTTTCATGCGTTGCATACATACTGTGCTTGTGGTATTGTATTATATACATGGGACCATTTGGAACCATTCATACTGTGCACCTATAACATGCCATGTTTTGACCAACGGTCTAGGTTTTGGTCAGCGGTCTAAACATAAGGACTCATGACCCAAAAGGATGAACGAACTAAATGAATTTGAACGAGCTAGAGAACTCTCTACCACAATCTAAAATCTTTCAAGCGGTACCGCTGTACTCTCCGCACGGCTTCTAGTTGAAGCCAATGACTTAAAAGATGCGAGCAATCTAAACACGGCGGAGTAAGAACGACCTAAAGGTGTTGCACAAGCCAAAGCTTGTGGCTTAAAAATTATGTGCTAAGAGGAGCGCAGGCTATCAGGCTAAAGGAGCGCGGTCAAGCGGGCTAACGCTTTTGTGCGAGCTAAAGCGTACATGTAACCCGAGGAAGAAGCGAGCTAAACGAAGCCGCATGTCATCATTTTTACGCACTTCTTACTTTTGAACCACACTTTTATAATGGGATTAACATTTTCCCCTTGAAGCTCGTATTTTCTTCTTGCGGAAAATGCGGGCTTTGAAATTAACATTATGTCCTTTGCTTGTTTGATTTGCATACGGAACTATGTTTTCTGTTTCAATCTTGTTGATGATAATTTAAAAAAAAAACTTAACTTCATTCTCTAAAATGTTCTACCATATAATTTTTTGTAGTACTAACAGATGTCCCAGTTTTGAATTCCAGATCTGATTGTTGACCGCACTGAGCTGGGGCTTGATTGCCTCGATTTGTATATGGGCTGTTTTTCACCGCTACAACCTGTTTTATAACAGCAAAAACATTGCATATTTCTGGGCTAGTACTCTATTACTGACTGCCCATATCAACAATAGTTTGGTCAGTTAACCATTTAGGTACGACGAATTTTCATTGGATGAAGTGTTTTCCCAGACTCGTTTAAAATCTGTTGTATATTGTCTGCAAAAACACGACACTCTAACTTTGATTCGTGTTGACACTTAAGATCAACTAGTCGATTTAATTCGACTGTGGATTTCAAGTGCTATTATTCTAACTGACTTTCATGGTAATGTACGATTTTTTATATTTAAGAAATTCGTATATATGACTTATCGTTTGCTTCTTCTTGGGGAAGCTCTAAGTATTCATGCCCCCATTTAAGAGGTCCTCTAGTCTTCTCTGTGGGAAGTAATTTCAAAACTAAATGCTTATTTTCTTTGTCAACACAAAAGAATAATATGGATTTCCAACGGCTGAAAACCGTCGGCGGCCGTCGGAAATGGTCGGAAGCCGTCGGAAATCCCCGTCGCAATTAAAGGCGTCGGCATACAGTGTTTCCGACGGTTTTCGACGGCTGTTGTCGAATATTTTTCCTACGGTTTCCTACGGTTTTCGTCAATTTCCGACGGCTTTCGACGGCCGTCGGAAACCGTTAGAGACGTTTGCCTGTAAGCCGTCGCAAGCCGTCGGAAACTGTTATAGACTTTTGAACCTGTAAGCCGTCGGAAATACTGTTACTTTTTTTTTATATTACAGCTGCTATTTAACCATCAAACCCACATTCCACTCAATTCATTAATTCAGACCGTCGGTCTTTAACTCCATCACAACATTTCATACACAAACCATCAAAACCACACCATTTCAACCAAAAAATCATCAAAACCAAACCAATTCAACCAAAAATTCATAAAAACGATAAAAAAACATATAAAACATAACACTTCTACGATTGCACACTATATAATACTTCACATTTACTACATCAATCCACCACATCTTGTCTACCATCAAAATACATACGAAATGTCAACCAATGTTCAGTCATACACCCCATATATATAAAGCGCATCTCTAGTCATATATGTATATATGTCAAACTAAAAAAACATACCTAACAAGCAACATCACTGGTCGCCCTCCTCTGTAGAGCCAGTTGATGAGGGAAAGCGTCCATACTGCCGCTCGAACTCTGCTATGCGTCGATCCACTATCTGAGTCATCTCAATGGCTTGGCGGCGATTCTGTTCCTCAAGCTGTGCCACCCTAGCTCTCAAGTCCTCGATCTCTGCGGCATCCATAGCTTCTCTAGCATGTCTGGCCCGTGCCTGCTGACTGGTGGACTGTAACAATTATTTAAAATTCTTTTAATCATTTACAATTATTTTAATAATCTGCACGGCGTAAAAATATGTAATTAAAGAGTTCGGAGTAATACATTATAATCTTCGTTCACATAAAAAGGTTATCGACTATATCATTACATTATATATCCTCTTTTAACTATTATGTTAAATAAGACCATAAATGAACCTATTCCAAGCCAACGCATAACACTGATTATAAAACGTTGTATAAATTACAATAACATAGTTAATGCTTACTTGTTGGTATCAAATGTTAAAGAAATTTAATATGCTTTAAATTATAACAACAACCAATGACAGGTGTGATATCACATGTTAAAGAAATTTGATATGCTTTAAATGGCATAATTTAATACCGTAAACTATGCACTTCATCGAGTTAATTTAGAGCAATAATTATTGATCTCTCAAATGATAACATTGAATGCACGCAACATTGGTATCATGAAAGATATATTTATCACAAAATTAAAGAACTTGAGGCTTAAGCTTTCTAGATAAAAATAAAACGCATAAAAATTAAACTAAACTAAAAATGTTTTACCACTTGATTTCCAAATCCATATCGTCTGTTACGCGTCTGTTTATCCATCACTGACTGGAAGATAATGTCCTCCTCGTCTGTAGTAAGCTGCTCATTTCCAGTCTCAGCTAGACGCAACTGACGTTTCTCCATGAACTTCTCCTGCAAGCCCAATAGGAATGTATATAAAATTAATATCATGATATCGTATTTTATATTAATTTAACAATTACTACATAAACTTCTACATAAAATGAAATCTTACGTGACTCTTCCTGGATTTCTCATCATGCCATGAGTATGTGATGTTCCCGTCTGAGTCGACATGCTCTATGGCATGCGTACGTGTGAACACATCCATATAGGAGACTGGACCCTGCCCCTCAGCCTCCTGAATTAGATTATTAAACACAATTATTAAATGTTCAAAACTATATACAGCATAATAAGTCGCATTTAAAAAAAATTACCAACTCCTACCGATACTGCTGGAATGACTAGGATCCTCCTCTATGCGTGACTGGATTTTTATTCCTATTCGCGCTGTTTCTTTGTGACTCCGCCTTCACATTTAAAATTTTATAATTATCAGACTAAATATTTTAATATTTCTTAAAAAAAAATTAGTACACTAACCTTCGCTGTATCACTATCCCAATACTTCAGAAACCCACTCCAAACATTATCTCCCATCCACGTAGGTTTTTTCCTATTTTTTTTCATTGTTGATATGGCATCTTTATAGTTTTTCCTCATCTTTTGCATCCAATACGTCCTAGCCAATGCCAAATCATCAGTCTGTATATCAACCTCAGTCTGTATTTCACGTTAAACAAACATTAGTAGTAAAATATGTACAGTATATCTCATCGATTAACATAAATTATATTGCAAAAATTATAAAAGAAAATACTTACTAGCACATCCTGCCAAATGACCTCCTGCATGTGAGGTGGTATCAAATCCCACTTAGGCCAACATCCCGACATCCTCGCCTTATATGCTGCTGTCGAAGCGGTCAAAATAGTCTTCGAAGGCTGAAGATCGAAAGTCCTGCATTAAATGTGAAAAACATATAAGTGTGCTGTATAAAATAATAAACATGCTAAATAAAGTTTAATTTTTACCCAGTACTCGTAGGAACTAAGGACACGACTGGACGCACGTGGGGATGTGATCCAGAACCCTCGCTTGACGAATTTCCTCTAGATGACATACCTGTCACATACAAATCATTTCAAAGATCTAAGCTAACTTAAACAAACGATATAAGCTGCTAAATAAGTGACATAAAAGATGCAAAAAATGACATAAAAGAGAAATTGTTTATACCTGTATTTGATTTGGTCTCATATTCCAAAGATTAACATTTTTACATTATTGCAGATTTAAGACAAATAAATAAGCAAAACTGCATATGACACAAAAGATGTAAAAAACGATCATAAAAGTTAAAAATTTAATAGAGTTACATGAATTGCAAAATAAGCTGGGTTTACTACATAATTACATTACAATAGATAGATAGTACTCGATCATCATCTATATCAATCATCATCTTCTTCAGATTCAAATTCATCCTCAGATTGCATACTATCTTCCTCCGCACTCTCAAACGCATCTACCAAAGCATTTGCCTCATCGATTAGAGGTCCGAAATCTGCATGATCATCTTCAATTATTATTTCATTGTTCTGTTCGAGTTCTGCCTGATAGGCTCCTTCGTCTGGAATATTCTTCCCATCAAACGTAAATCTGGCCTTTGTTTTAAAAACTGCCGACCAATCTGCTTTATCTCTTTTTAGAGACGGGTAAGGAGCATAATAAACCTGTAATGCTTGTTTGGCTAGTACAAAAGGATCATACTTGTAATAACGCGATGTATGCTTTATTTCAATTAGATTATAATCCTTATGTACATTAATCCCAGAACCCGGAACATTGCTAAACCAATCGCATTTAAATAGAAACACCTCCTCTGCGGGTCGTGAGAAATATGTCAATTGCAAAATTTGTGTTAAAACGCCATAAAAATCTTTGATGTGATTCTCAGGATCGTCACTGCCTTTAATAAATACACCAGTATTGTTCGTTGATTTTTCAGCACCGTATTCTTTTGTGTTAAATTTATATCCATTAACAAAATATATTGGATATGTCTTAACCAATCTTTTTGGTCCCATTGGAAGATGTTTCAACCCTTCATCAACAACACAATTTTTGGGTTCATAAACATAATTTGTAAACCAAGCAGAAAATTCTTTACTGATATCTCCATTTGGATGTTCACGTTCATAAACGCTGTAAATAGAAATAGTGTTTTTCATTAGATTATACAGACGTAAAGATGTAGAAATAAAAATGCAGTAATTGATATTTCAGATTACCTAATGAATGGTGCAACTTCAGCACAATTTAGAAGAATATAAGTGTGAGCTACATGAAGATCTTTATCATTTAGCCAGACGTCAACACATTTTCCAGAAGGTCGACCATGTTGTCTAAAAATAGACAAAACTGTTTGAGACGATTCTTGTTCGTCTCCTTCGTCGTTTCTTGGAACACTTTCAAATGATATATTCACATGATCACTGAAATAATGAGAGAAAAAGAACGAAGCTTCTTCTTCGATGTAAGATTTACATATCGAACCTTCAACTCGTGCTTTTTGTCTCACTTTTTTCTTCAAATGATTCAGATACCTATGCAATATTAATTTACATTATTTAATAGTTTTAAATTCAATTAAATTAATCGTTAATATGTCTATATTTAACTCTCGAATGGATACATCCATCCATATTGGACAGGACCTCGATATCGTGCTTCAGTTGGAAGGTGAACAGGTAAATGTTCCATTACATTAAAAAACCCTGGTGGGAATATTTTCTCTAATTTGCAAAGCAATATTGGAATATCTACCTCAAATTTACGTAAACGTTCCACTTTCAAAGTAGTTGAACAAAGTTCTTTGTAAAACAAACTAAGCTCCGTTATTACCTTCCAAACTTTTAACGGCAGTAGTTCTTTGAACATAACTGGGAATAGATGCTCCATCATAATATGACAATCGTGGCTTTTCATTCCGCTCAATTTACCATTTTTGAAGTCAACACACCTACGAAGGTTTGAGGAAATCCCATCAGGAAATCATAACCCTTCAACCCATTTTAAAATAACGTTAACCTGATTATTATCTAATTCATAACATGCTTTGGGTTTTTTACTGTCATTAGGTTTCATATGAAGCTCGGGACGTTTGCATAATTCTTCTATATCGCGCCTTGATTTCAAATCATCTTTAGTTTCCCCTTTAACATTCAAAATCGTGTTAAAGACATTATCAAATACATTTTTCTCATTATGCATCACATCAATGTTATGACGAAGCAGAAGATGTTTCCAATACGGCAACTCCCAAAAAATAGACTGTTTGCACCAATTATGATAAATCGATTTGCATTCAATTTCTGTTTGAACTCCATTTTGATATATCTTTGGATGATTTCGAACCATTTCATATATTTCTTCGCTAGTCCATAACGTTGGAGGTTGTCTGGTTTCTACTCTATTAACCAAAAAGTTTTTCTTGTCTGCTCTAAAAACATGATTTACATGGAGAAAACATCGATGACAGTCAAACCATGAAATTTTCCTACCATGCGGTAAGGAAAACGCTCGTGTCTCTTCCATGCAATATGGACATGATAGACGACCAGCAGTACTCCATCCTGAAAGCATTGCATATGCAGGAAAATCACTTATAGTCCACAACAAAGAAGCAAACATGCGAAAATTTTTCTTCTTTGAAACATCGTACGTTTCTACTCCTTCGTTCCACAATGTTTTTAATTCTTCAATTAACGGTTGTAAATAAACATCAATTCCTTGTGCTGGATCATCGGGCCCAGGAACAATAACAGTAAGAAACATATATTGTGTTTTCATACACATCCATGGAGGTAAATTATAAGGTGTGATGATAATGGGCCATGATGAGTATTTAGAACCAAACTGAGAAAATGGTGAAAAACCATCCGTACATAATCCTAGTCTGACATTACGACTCTCCGCTGCAAAATTGGGGTAAATTTTATCGAAATGCTTCCATGCTTCCCCATCGGCTGGATGGGTCAACGTACCTTCTTGCTCCGATCTCACCTTATGCCATCTCATATGAGATGCAGTTGCAGAAGATGCATATAATCTTTGAAGCCTTGGAGTAAGAGGTAAGTAATGCAGACGTTTATATGGAACTTCCTTTCCCTTCTTTTTTCGTGGTTTATATCTTTCTTCATTACAAATTTTACAATTTCTAAGGTTTACGTCATCTTTCCAAAACAACATACATCCTTTTACACATACAAAAATATCCTAAATTATACAACGACATAAACAATCTAAATTGAAACACATACACACACTTAAACCAATTTGTAAATATCTGGGTTTTTAAACAATTTTTTATGACCACTACGTACAAACAACAATATATCCAAAACATGCCTAAATTTTGATGTCAAATACACAAATATGCAAATATTTAACATAACTTTTTCAATTTCAGTGTAGCAAATGAAACACACATATAATATGATGATATAACATACTACAACACCATATGAACCAATTGCAATCAACAATTAAGCTTAATTTACTAATTTTACCAAATTTAGGTTTAGGTCAAAAATTGAAATTTTAACCAAAAAACGAATTATACCTTAAATTGATGTTGCTGGAAGCTTGAGGAGGAGTCGGGAGTGATCTGGACGTGAAAATTTTGGTGTTTGGAGGTGGAAAATCGCGATTTTGATGGTGTAAGGGTTGGAAATTCGGCTGGAAAATGGGTTTGAGGAGAGTGAATGCGCGTTCTGTTCGGCTGGAAGAAGATAATACGTTTATAATCGACGGTTTCCGACGGCCGCCGACGGCCTGTCGAAAGCCGTCGAAAAAAGCCGTCGGAAACCGTCGATATGGGCCGTCGAATTTTAGCCCCTTTCGTGTAGTGCAATCAGTTCTGTTACTGAAGATTACATTGTATGCCACGTGCCTTGAAGAGGTCGTTTTAATCCAACATTCGTCTTCCTGTGTTGACTGATTTGACATCATAGAATTGAATGTTGATCTCTGCTAAGGAGTAGTTGCTTTTTCTATGGAAAAGATTTTTGACTGTCGCATCGTTTCGCTGTGCGGACTCTAGTGAAATTTGGGTGTGGGGTGAGGTTGCATCGATCCGTAGAGCGAACATCAGTCATCGGTCGGAGTCACTTAACTCAGTGAGTGATCGCTGCCCGACTGAGGTGCCATGGTCCGCCGCAAACCTTTGGGATAAGGTTTGGGTTGAGCCGATCCATGCAGCAGGCATCAGTCATCGGTCGGAGTCACTTAACTCGGTAAGGGATCGCTGCCCGACTGAAGAATCCTGGACCTCCATGAACCATGAGGTAAGGTTAAGCCGATCCATGGAGCGGGCATCAGTCATCGGTCAGAGTGACTTAACTCGGTAAGTGATCACTGCCCGATTGAGGCAAAATGGACCTCCATGAACCATGATGTAAAGCTTAAGTCGATCCATGGAGCGGGCATCAGTCATCGGTTGGAGTCACTTAACTCGGTAAGTGATCGCTGCCCGACTGAGGCATCCTGGACCTCCATGAACAATAAGGTAAAGGTTAAGTCGACCCATAGAGCGAGCGTCAGTCATCGGTCGGAGTCACTTAACTCGGTAAGTGATTGCTGCCCGACTGAAGCATCCTGGACCTCCATGAACCATGAGGTAAAGGTTGGGTTGGTCCAAGGAGCGGGCATCAGTCATCTGTCGGAGTCACTTAACTCGGTAAGTGATCGCTGCCCGACTGAAGCATCCTGGACCTCCATGAACCATGAGGTAAATGTTAGGTTGATCTACGGAGCGAGCATTAGTCATCAGTCGGAGTCACTTAATTCGACAGATGATCGCTGCCTGACTGAGGCATCCTAGACCTCCACGAACCATGAGGTAAAGGTTAACGTTGCATCGATCCGCAGAGCGAACATCAATCATTGGTTGGATTCACTTAACTTGGTAAGTGAATGTTGCCTGACTAAGGTGCCCTAGACTCCCGCGAACCTTTAAGGTTTTGGGTCCGTGGCTACTTGCTAATTTCTTGAGTGTTTGACTCATCAGGACTTTCTCGATCTACCACTGAATCAGTGTTATCAGGGTTGTCTCACTTGGTCGGGTTATGAGGAAGAAAGCGCTCGCCGGATAGCCTGTAATGAGAAACCATCTATTAGCAAATTTTCATGTAAATTTGGCAAGCTAGAGATTTATACATGTAGGTAATACTTCATTTGTAGAACTATTGCTCAGTACAATGCTTGTAAATCATTACAGAATATTTACAAGAAAGTAGAACATAGGAAACAGTAAAGTAATTCAGGAAGTAAAGTAAATGTGATATTGATCGCTTATTCCAAGCCGCAGATATTAGTTCATCATCAATGGTCATCAATTGATTATCAGCCTTGGCATAGTGTGAGCAGAAGCCATGTTGCTTGGACCAGATTGGTCATTTGATGCTTATTGCCCCTGGGTAGTCGCAGAAGGTTTTGCATCTTGAGAATTCTTCACATACTGTTGCAAATGGTTCTTCTTAATCAGCTCTTCGTTCAATGATCTCAGTTGCCAGCACTCGTTGGTGTTGTGACCTGGCTGATTATGAAACCGACAAAACTTCCCAGATTTGACTAGATGGTCATTCATTCTTATTAGCCGAGGCTTTGGATAATCTTCCGCATCCTTTGTGGCAAGGAAAATGTTCTTAGGAGTATCATTCAGAGGTGTCAGATTAGACAAGTCAAGAGAATGATACTTTTTATTAGCTCTTCTATCATTTCCGTCATTAGCTCGCTTCTGCCCCTATGTATTCTTTTGACTAGGTTGAATAGCTGCACTTTTAGGAGCCTCAAGGAGTTGGTTACCTCCAATGATCTTAAGAGGTATAGGATTATTGTCCACCCTCATGTACTCTTCTTCTTTCTATTAGAACTTGTCAAGCGTAGTCTGTTCCTTCATCTTTATCCACTTCCCGAATTCGCTTGTTTTGTCTATAGCGTCGAGTAAAGACATGAGAATTATGCGTGGCTCTGGAATCCTCTCTTCAGACAAGGCAATATTGAATCGAATGAGGAAGGCTTTGACAGTTTCCCCTGGCTTTTGTTTCATTGCCAAGAGTGTTATAGCGTCCTTGGCTTTAGTAGCATACAAGTGGAACTACTCTTTGATCCTTTTGGTTAGGTCAGAGAATTGATCGATAGATTTAGGAGGCAGCTTTTTGAACAATAATGATGTCGCACCTTCTAAGAAGAGTGGAAAATACGTGCACCTCATCTCATCAGTCGCTTTGGCTGCGCTCATATGCCACTCATATTTGAAAAGAAAGTAGTTTGGATCAACCAGGCCGTTGTATGGAGGCAAAGTAGGAGGATTGAAATGTTTTGGACACTCTGCTTCAAGGATTCTTTCGGTGAATATAGTCATATTGGGAGAGAAGTCTCATTCCCTTTCATCATCTTTACTAGCTAGATTCTTTTTCATGACTCGTTCTATCATATCCGAGATGTATTCTTCGGTGATATGATTCTCTGTAAAGCTGTGCTCTTTACTAATTGTTCATCTAGGCATACGGTCTCGATTAGGGAGCTTAGGTGCTTTGCATTCTCGACGAGGGGGTGCCCCCGTTACAGGGTTAGTGACCTTTCGAGCATTCACTTCGGAATGATTCTTAGCTTTTTATCGCAATTCTTCAATATTAGCTTCGTCTCCGTCACTTGCCCCATCATAATAGTCTTCCATATTATTGTTATGGTTATGATCGTAAGTGAGCGATTTGCCATTCCCTTCGAGATCTATATGCACCTCTGGGGGAGATGGATTTGATCAAGCATTACGGATGGCGTCAAGCTTCTCTATCATCATTTTAGTAGGGGCATCCTTTCGGTTGTTTATGTTGGAAATAACGACTTTTAATTCATTTCTGGTCACACCAGCTCCCCTATCTGAATTTTCGCTAACTTCAAAGCGGTTTGCGAGCAGTGTTTCTTCATTAGCAACATTATCGGGTTCTACCACAGTTTTGCTAGCTGACTTCTTGGATTTAGTCATAATTTCAGAGAAGGATGCGGTTTCGAACTTTAATGGCAAGGCATTAAACTTGGTGAGAGTGTGAGAGGAGGTAGGAGAAGTGAACGCGGCCCCACGGTAGACGCCAAATGTTGATCTCAAAATGGGAATCAACACCAAGGGTGCAAATGCGCACTTTACCAATAATGGTTAAATTAAAATATGAGGCCACAATCGCAAAATAAAAGTATACAAATGAAGACAAGTCGCTTTTTATAGTGGTTCGATTCAATATCAATCTACGTCCACTTCTAATCAATTCTCATTATGATAATTGAGCTTACAAAATATGGATTTTCTCTCATTACATTAATTTCTTTCTTTTAACTATCTTTATGATCTAACTTCTCTTGAATTTGGCAAGAAATTGATAGGATCTCTAGCTTTGGAGTGGTAGAAGTATGGATCTTCAATCACTTAAGTGCTTTGACAATTTTCCATGAATTGAAAAGAGTTTTGTGTTAGATCCGGATTTAGAGTGGATTAGAGAAGATATGAAATTGCTTCAATGATGTTGGAGCCATTTATCATATAGCTTGAATGAGGCTGAAGGTGCTTAGATTCAATCGGAGAGAGCTTTAATGATCGTTGGCATGGATTTGATCTACATAAAGTTGGAGAAGAGTTGTTGAATCCCTAGAAGCCATTAGAGAAGTTGTAGGTGAGCTTTGAATTTGGTTGCACCTCCTTTTAGAAATGAATTTTCCCCACTTTGAATGTGAAATGTGAGGGGTATTTATAGTTGGAGCTTAGGTGTGGTGGTAGTTCTTTAATTAGACGCTAGATGCTCTAGGTCGAGAACGACCTAAATAAAGATCCCCGCGTTATAAAGGTTTAATCATGGCCTAAACTGAAGCCAGCGACCTAAGAGCTAGTATGAGCCAAACATTATTTGTGAGACTAAAAGGTATTCACGAGCTGTCGTACTTGCGTTTGCCATGTGAGAACGATCTGAGTAGTTTTGGCTAGAACCTTGCGTCCCAAACTTTGTACAAGCGTTTCAAAGAGCCACATGTTGACGCGCTGCATGCTGCATGTCCTGGCTCGTATGAGGTAAAAGAATGGCCTGTAACCCTTTGACGGCCTAAAACACATGGATCTAACGAGCCAAAATGCCTCACTTGCGGACTAAAGCAATTCCATGACCTAAAAATATGTTGGGCAGTCCAAAAGTACTTCACTACCCAACTATGAACACGGCCTGACTCAAATGACGACTTAAGGACGTATACGGTTGTACTAGTCCTAAACTTTGTATGTAACACAATCCATATGTATTATATAAAAGATAACCGTTCCTGTTTGCAAAATGCCACGTGCCATGTGTATAATTGACCCACATATGAGCTTGCATGATCAGGCCCGGCCCTTCCCACAAGCTGGAAAAGCGGCCGCTTAGGGCACCAGAAAAATGAGGGCACCAATTCTTCGATCGATTCTTCTGCGCGAATTTTTTTTTATCGCTATCTCGATCCTCACTGCAGCAGCCAGCAGAGCAACGACAAGCAATTGCGAACGCTACTCCGACGGCCATCCAGATCGCGTTAAAAGGAAGGGGAGCAAGCATTGGTGACATGCGAATAGACGATCCAGACAGCAAATTGCAAAGGGCCTTCTTCCTTCAGTTCTTCGGTAACCGGTTAGTAATTCTGGTATAATTTGAATTAATGATTATGCAGTTTTGTTATTCTGCCTGACAACTTATTTGTATCAATCTATTCCTAGTTTCCTACCGAAGTTCCTAATCCAGTAATCCTATTGTATTGTGACTATTATCTATCTAATCGAAATCAATTCAAGCCTTCCCTAATTTCCTTCTATTTTCAGGCTTACCGAATTACAGAATTAGTGAGTACCAATTTCTGATTTCTTATTTCTGAATCAGTGAATACCAAAATCAATAGTGAATGTTCTTTGGTGATATTGATTTGAGATTTTTTGAGATTGGTGAATTGGTGAATTTTTATGCTGTAAATAGTAAAAGTAAAACAGTTATTTGATGATTCGGTGAATTGGTGAATTAGTGAATTGGTTACGTAGTTATGCTGTAAAACTGTTATATGGTGAATTGGTGTGCTTATAATCTATAGACTTATTGTATTAGTGAATAGTGACAATATATTTTATATATTTTTTCCTTTTTATTCGATATCATTATTTGGTTGAAAATCAAGTGTTTATGAATTTTAATGGCTAGATAATATACAATTAATAAATAAATAATTATGTTTTTTTATTGTTATAATAATCATAAATATGTGTTATTATTCAACGTTATTTTCGTAGTGTTTAAAAATGCATAAACAAGAATCCAGACACACTAAAAGGGTTAGAAAAAAAGGGCCATTTTTTTGCTTTCAGCTTCAGCTTCAGGTACAAAAAGTTCTAGGACCGGCCCTGTGCATGATTCTCAGTTCCACGACCTACTCATCAGTTCAAGTTATACGTATACTTGTCACTATAAAGACTAAACTTTGTATAACATAGTGCCAATGTCTTTCTAACCCGGTTCACACTACCAACGACCTGACGCTACCTTGCTCTCACGAACCAAAAGCTCCATCACGATCTAACGCTTGCGGTTTAAAGGATCCGCATTGGAACGAGGTAAAAGAGAATAGCTTGTCCTTTATGCTGCCACGTGGACAGGAAACATGCAGAATTGTTTCATACGTTGCATACATTTATGCTTGTTGTGTTGTATTATATACATGGGACCATTTGGAACCATTCATGTTGTGCACCTATAACATGCCTTGTTTTGACAACCGATCTATTAATGGTCAGCGGTCTAAACACAAGGACTCACGACCCAAAAGTCTGAACGAACTAAATGAAGTTGAACGAGCTAGAGAACGTTCTGCCATGATCTAAAATCTTTCACGCGGTACCGTTGTACTCTCAGCATGGTTTCTAGTTGAAGCCATTGACTTAAAAGATGTGAGCGGTCTAAATTTGTGTATGTTTACATATATGCATAACATTTGTGTATGTATACGTACATGTACGCTCACCATCTTAATCAGTGCTTATGAAGTCATGGACTAATTAACCCGATATGCGAAACTTAGACCAATTTAGGTCCACGTATGGACAGTAATTAGTCCCATTATTAAGTTGGTATTCTGTTTTCAATATATAGGCCAAACCAACTGCATTGACAGATTTGAGCATGTTATAACATCAGCAAAAGTAGCATATTAAATTTGATGAAAAATACTTTTACCACTGTCAAAGGTAAGATTGCTTAATAGCACAGTTATGCGTCATTAACATCAATCAACGTGGACAAATAGAGTGGATTACAGACAATAAGAAATCATAATTGGATAGAAGTAAAAAGTTAAGCAGTAACCGCATAATGAAAATTGAGTCCAGCAATGAAAAAAAAAAAAAAAATCAGTTGCAAGTTAAGTGATAGACGATCAAGCAAGTAAGAGAGAAAAAATGGCGACAAACCTGTAATATATTTATTAATTGCAGATAAAGCACCCAACCTTTCAAAGTTGAGATGATCAGTTTGTCGATCCTGCTAAGCGGAGCGCAGGCTATCGAGCTAAAGGAACGCGGGCTAGCGGGCTAACGCTTTTGTGCGCGCTAAAGTGTACATGCGACCCAAAGAAGAAGCAAGCTAAACGAAGTCACATGTCATCATTCCTACTCACTTCTTACTCTGAGCCAGGTTTTTATAACGGGTTAAGAAATGGGGATTCAACGCTGTGTGTACGATATGATCCTAAACACCTATAAGTAGGCTTGGAGAGCCTAGCCTAAATCACATATTCTCTGAGACAACTTTCAAGCTCTGTCATTCTTACTCCTCAAATCTCTTCAGACAAATAAGAAAATTAGTTTAGGACAATTCTGAATTAATATCTGGAGGAAAAGAATGAAAATTAATAAGAGGTCGTTCAGAATCATATGCGAAGTAAGGTAAATTCTTAGATCTGGTCTATTCAATTGCCTTCCTCTACCTCCCCTTTTTATTTTAGTAAGAATTGTGGATCCATGATTGTTAGGTTCTAAATCTAGTTAGGGAAAAACCATGGAATGCTAGATCTGGACCAGGTTTAGGTATTGGAAAGCAATTTAGGTGAGTGAATTTATATTATATAATTTTTGATAATGATATATTATCATTTAACATTCTATGTTATTATGCAATGTAAAATGATGAAATGCTAATATGACATTTTGAAATATTAATATTTTGAAATATTAATATGTTGGAAATTCATATGTTGGAACGTTTAATATGCTGAAATGTTAATTTGTGGAAATGCAAACTTGTTAAAATACGTGTAACAATTACTGTTTTAATTAAATGATTCATTTGTGGTATACTATGTACTTGAATTACCAGATGTAGAATTGAGAAAATGACATGTTAATTTGTTAGATTTGAACAGTTACACAATTAAATGTTTACATGTTAAATTAAAATAATTACATGATTTGACGATCACATTTTATTTTGAGATGAAATTAATGATGTTAGGAAGAACATATGACATAAAATCCAGCGTCCACAAGTTGTTAATTTAATGTGAGAGATCTAGTGCATAGATAAACCATGTAATGATGCTGAGACACGAGGTTAAGCAAACTTGTGGAAGAAGTCTGCACGAAATCGCTCGGCAATCCAGCATCCACAAGTGGTAAGCTTAATGTGAGAGGTCTAGTACATGAGCATATATATATATATATATATATATATATATATATATATATATATATATATATATATATATATATATATATATATAAGGATAGGACTAAATGGCACTAACTGTGATCAGTGAAAACGAATAGAAATGAATGAATGATAATTACAACAGTAAAAGAAATGGAATGAATGGGGAATGATAATAACCTATTGTAAATATATTACATTAATGAGAATGTTATATAATAGGTAGGTTTGTACTAGGGAAAAGTGGGGATTATAACTTATGTTATAATAAACTATAAGGAATTTAGAGTAACTTATGAAATAAGATATGTTGTATTTATTGTAAATTAAGTTATCCGTGAGAACGAGAATCTAAAATATGCTGATAAGGGCAAAACAAGTTATATTTATGAAAAGGGAACTTATATTAAACCTTAGTTAATAGAACTAAGTTAATTAGTAAACAATGATAAGTTGTACTGACAGTATAAGATGGAATTATGATTAAATAAGAAGGAATAAGGCAAATTTATGAAATGAAATAAGTTATATTTAATCATAAATAATGACTGACATGTTAAATAGAAAACATGTGAATTGTGATATACTTAATTATGTATTAAGTAGAACATGTTAAGGTAACTTTGAAATCAAACAAGAATATAAAGGGATTGTGGATTACAGACCTTGGATCACAATCTAGAGAGTAATATGTTGTGGTCTTATTAATAGGCTTAAATGGGTTAAGTTATAAGAACGAAATTAATAAGCATGAGAAATTTGGTAACTTGAATAAGAAGTCGATGTGAATGGGAATGTCCAAGTTAAATGGAAACCTAGTGAGGAAAAGAAAGCGCATAAAAGAATGTTTAGACATAACGTCTAATAACATATTAAAGTGAGACGCTTGGACCAGTTTGCACATTTGAGGGTGAATGACCCAATGTGTTAGATCGTTGTGGTGCCATAAGGCATGATGGGAGCGAACGTTCATCTGATTATTCTACCGGCTCCGAAGGACTAGAAGGGGACGTACGCGGCTTCCTGAGATATGTAAGGCGCTCCTGGTAGTCCTATGTGCGATGGCAGATGTTTAGGTTGTGCTCACAGAGGTTTGATCTGCGCGTTACTACCAAGTGGGTGGGCCTTGGCTGGAAAATTAGCTTTGCAATCAGAATGCTGTGACGAGGTGACACTAGGGTGATTTAGCGATCGCCTCAATGGGAGGCGAGGTAAGGACCAACAGGGATTGTACATAGTTGGGTACCCCTCATTGGCAGCCAGTGGGATGCGAAAAGGCTAGAGCTAAACCAAAGATACCATTAACCTTTCACTATTGAGGCACAGTGTTTGAAGGGAGATGCCAACTAGATGTATAGACTGTTTGTTAGGGCAAGTCTCTTAGCTCTTGCAGTCTTCACTAGTTGAGGGAGGGGCCGAGGTGGGGCTATAGCCACCATGAAAAACAGACCCAAGGGATGTCTGTATTTTGAGGCCTTTAAAGGAGAGCCTGTACGGATATGGAAAATCTCCCAACCGAGTTTTGTGTTTCTTGTATAGCCCTGCCACAAAACTCGGTGCACATTAGAGGTTATGTGTGGTTAAGGCATCGAATACGATTGACGATATGTGTGTGGGAAAGTCTAGATACATGCATGTCTGCTCTAGGTGGTGTATCGTAGACTTGAGGGAATTACTCTATGATGGAATCTGATTCGATCGATAATGGCAGTTCATACGCTTACCTAGCATAGTAATGACAGATATATGTGGAATGTAACATTGTTATGTAGAGATTCGTACATCACTCCGGTGCAGGATGAGGGATCGTGTTTATTTATGTAGTATTACGTTGGAGACTGTTCGAGTGGGGTACCATGGGGTGTACCTCTGTAACACCCCACCTCCGCCAGGGTGGCTCTTGCAAGCACTCTGACTTTGGAGGGGCGTTTGAATCAGGTAAACATGCATAATGATATATCAAGGAAGAACAAGAACATATGTATATATGTAAACTGAGTAAATAACATAGATAAAACAGCGGAAGATTTCAAACCATTTCAAAACAAGTCTGGTACAACATAATGTCAACTTTCCAAATACACAAGTCTAGATAAAAACAACATTACTGAAAAACTGAAATACATAAGTACTATCCCCAAAATGAGTGATAACCATAGCTAGCTTCATGTCAAGACCGTACATGAGCTAAAATCCCACAAGCAGCGATCAGAAATCCAAGCTAAGCTCCAATATTCCCTCCCTGAGAACCTAGGGGGGGGGGAACGGAAGAAAAGAGGCGAAAGAAAACAGGTCAGTCAAAAAGACTGAGTAAGCCCTACTACAATCAATGTAAACTGATAAAGTTAACTGGCATGATGAAAGCAGGGATGAACATAAGGATAACAACATACTGACATGATGATTAACTAACAAGGTAGATAAAGGTGTCATCGCATAATAAGGTTTAAGGTTTTGCACCACAGGTGTACTAGCAAACTAACATGACTTGAATAAACAAGTATTGGTCCCTTGGCCCAAGCTTTGGCCCAATAACATGAAATGACCCTAATACACGGTCTAACCAAACGGCCTAGTCGATCGGTTCCCTATAAGCCTAACTCGTCACGTGTTGGTGTCAATGCGGCCCAAACATAATTGTAGTCAGACTGTGCAGGGTCTCCCGTCGGGTGTATCAAGCCCTAGGGTGACAACCCCTGGACACCATAAACATGAGTGCACAGTCTCGATCTACTGGTACCCGTGCATGCTTTCCCCAGCTTCGGACTATGTGCACGACCATGGTCCGCCCGGAACTACACCGGCGTACCACTCTGCCGTCGTTTTTGGTCACTTACCTCCAGTTCAGTAATTCGTGCCCCACACCCTAGCCTAGACCCTAGGACCATAATGATACGAACTTGGGATTACTGCTGGAGTGGACCCTCATTGCAAGGATTTTTCTAGTGGGTTAAGTACGGTTTAACCCTCTTGCTAATCATGGATTAACTTGGTTAAGTGTAACGATGAGTTCACGACTTAACCCTGATTAATCTACCAAGCCCAAATTGGTTAAGTATTAAGTGGACCATGAGTTAACCCTAATCATGAGGCATTAATTAATTTAATGCACCTTAACCTCTCACATTAGACCTTGTTGTGGTTACTAGTTAAGCCGGGCGGGTCCGGGTAGCTTTACACCACAACTTGGTCTAACCTCGGGTTCAAGGTACAACACGACCAACTTCTCACATTGGGTCCTATTGTTTGTAGCAACTAGTTAAGCCGGTCGGTTCCGGGTAGGTTTACGCTACAAACTTAACCCAACCTCGAGTTGGTCACACTTATCTTTTCTAAGTGTCATGTCCATCATGTTTCCAAAACATGTTACAAGTTTTCAAGCATTTGGGTAGACCTAACTTAATAGGTAAATTCCCAAAGGGTAGACCTAACTTAATAGGTAAATTCCCAAGCTTATGTTTTTATGTCTTTTAAGTTTACCCAACCCCAAACGCAATCCCATCGCTTACATATCGCAATAGCGCATAAAGGATAGAAAGAGGGAACTTGGCATAATCATGACATAAAGGTGTTGAAGCCACAAGTTCAACATGGTGGCATATGAAATGTACACATGTTCATATACTTGCATATTACATTTTTAGGCCTCAAAAGCATGCATAAAACCAAACTTAGCATATTGGTGATACATGGTGATAAATAACATGTAAAAATGGCCATAAGCTCGCATTTAGCCTCACATGCAAGTTATCATAAGAGGTATGATAACTTACATGTTGCCAAAATGCAACCTTTAGCATAAAGCTTGAAGCTTTATGTCCATATACTCAAGATAAGCTTGCATAACATGATAACATGAACAAAATGATCATCCCAAACTTGCATAACATACTTGCATATCATATGACGAACTTGCATATCAAACTTGCGTAACATAACATGTTAAACTTGCATATCATAACATGGAAAACTTGCATAGCATAACATGGTAAACTTGCATATCATAACATGACAAACTTGCATAGTATAACATGGTAAACTTGCATATCATAACATGGCAAACTTGCATAGCATAACATGGTAAACTTGCATATCATAACATGGCATACTTGCATAACATAACATGATAAACTTACATATCATAACATGGCATACTTGCATAACATAACACGATAAACTTGCATATCATAACATGGCATACTTGCATAACATAACATGATAAACTTGCATATCATAACATGGCATACTTGCATAACATAACATGATAAACTTGCATATCATAACATGGCATACTTGCATAACATAACATGATAAACTTGCATATCATAACATGGCATACTTGCATAACATAACATAATAAACTTGCATATCATAATGGCCAACCAAACTTGCATCATTCATTTAACTTTAGAGTTTAAATATGAAAGTAGAATAGGGCGTACAATGCTTATGAAGACACAAAAATATGACAAAGCCCTTATGCAATCAAATAGACCTAAAATGCAAGCTCTAATAGAAAAACCCTTGAGCCAAAATGATCAAAACCCTTGCTTTATGATGTAAATATGGAAACTTGACTTGAATGCAAGCTAATGATGCTCATACAAGCATGAAAACACTTGTATGCATTGAAAATCTCTCATAGAAATTTATTTAGGATTTTATGAAGAGAGTGGAGGCCATGAGAGGAATGATTTTGCCATAGTTTAGTTACTTGAATGAATAATGATGATTTAGGGTTAGGTTAGGGCCTTATTTATAGAGATTAGAACTAGTTCTAGCCTTAGGATTAAACCCTAGTTCCAATCTCAGCCCATAAAACCGAATCTGGCCCAAGGACCTAACCAAAACCCCAAAATGGTGCACCAGGCAAAACTGCCCGGCTGGACCAAGTCGGCCGCCAAGTCGACAGGGCTGTCGACTTGGGTCCAACCAAGTCGACTCCCAAGTCGACAGGGCTGTCGACTTGGGTGCTCTGGCGGGAATTTTCCCGCCTAGCCCAATCTGACCTAATTTTTCAAATTCAAACTTGAATTTGAAATCTGTTTTTACTTTGAAATTTTCTGCAAACTTCGTTGGGCCTTAATCGGGTCATACGGACTCTGATTTTCGAAAACTCGGACTCTATTTCGCGTATTTTTCCGAGGCGAACGCAATGGCATAGCTCGTTTCCCTTGATTCAGAATTTAGAATTAAATTCTGCCTCGATTTATGTTATAACAGGTTATTGAAAATACGGGTTGTTACAACCTCAATATTGGGGGGTAGCTACATATATACTGTATTAGGGTAATCCACTAGGAAGTAACTGGGTACGACGTGTGTGTAAGCCTTGAGTGTTGTTAACCCAAGTAACCTAATAAATAAGAAAATGTGATTGAATGGTATATGTAGGATTATCCAAAGTGTATAGTTTAAATCTAGTCACCTAAACTTGTGTTCTGACCCCCTCCTCATAACATACTCGCAGGTTAGATTTGTTGTAGAAATATGATAGCTTTGGATACTAGTTAGGTAGTATTATTACTATGGTAAGGATATACTTTGATTATATTATATTTTATCCATTCTGCTGTGATATATTTTCTGAGCTCTGTTATACTTTATGTTTTTGCCTTTTCTGTAGGATACCAGAGCTACCAACATGAGTTTCGGTGGATTAGAATTTAAAAAAAAAATCGGTTTGTTGGAATTCGGGTTTTTACATCTGGTATCAGAGCGAGGTTTGGGATTCATGTATAGATAGTAAGTGAATGTATATGAATTTTTAAAAATATAAATATATTATTTATATACCTAGATCCATAGATAAACCAACTAAATAGAAAGAGTATAATATGGTAAGAATTGGGATATCCGTTTTGTACACCAAAGGAATGAATATGGAAATCTGAGACCGTTAGGTAATTTGGGTGGAAGGTGTGCAATGTAATTTGTATGAAAGGAAAGGGAATCCCATATGATTAGTATTTTGGTTTAGTGGGTTTGGTAGTAAAACCTTATAATTTGGAAAAGGTTAAAAAGTGAAAAAATGGATTAGGAATATATATAGTTCAGAGAACTGACATTGTGGGAGTGTCAAGGAAAGCCTAGGGAAATTGGATACCCGCTTTGAGTCTAACCCCATTTTTAACTTTTAAGAACTTGAAATTATAAAAGTTTTTGGAAGATCCTTTGTGGTGTTTTCAAGTTTTAATCTTAAAAGTTATGGTTTTAAAATATGTAAAAAAGTACATATTGGGTTTTGAAGTAAAGTGGGGTACATTTTTTAAATAGTGATTTCTTATGAAAATTTTGTCTAAAATAAAATTCTCTCAATAGAAGGTGCATATTATAGAGCATGTATAGCTCGCTAGTTTTCTTGTTATATTGCATAAAATAATTTTTAATAAAGAAATTTTTTAAATCTCTATTTTTTGACAATCATTTTTGATAAATTATTTTAAAAGAGAAAATTTTGTTGGACAAAATAGGTTGTAGAAATTAAGAATAAAGTAGATGTTTGCAACTTGTAGTAAGAAACTGAACCAACATTATTGGTAGGAATAAGCCGCAAACTCGATTGAGAAATAGTTATCCTTATCTACTCCAGTTTTTGTAATTTGAAAAAAAAAATGAATTACATATTTTTTTTTATAGAATGGCATATTTTATGGTTTGGCAAAAGAAAGTTTTCATGAGGAAAATAAAGTTTTGACACTTTTAAATTTTTGACAGGAGAGTGAAATGAAAAGGCCAAACCGTGTTTTAAAAAAAGTATGAAGTAGGAAAGGATTAGTGCCTAGGGAAGACGAGAAAAGTTTTGAGGCTATGAAGAAAATAGTGAGAATTATCATGGAATAATAGTAAGTTCCGATAGAATGCGTAAGCATTGAAAAACCTAGGGTGTTGCTTGAAATAATTGTTGGTATACAGCTAGGAGTAGTTGTGACTACCAGATAGTAAAGGGCAAGTAAGTATTTACATTTTGTTGCTAATTTTAATGTTAGTTGTACAACCCGTTATTGCATTTCCATTGGGATCATTCTTTTTTTTTTTTTTTTTTCTGTTGGGTAGTTAGGGTAACACCTAAACCTGTCATGGATCCCATGGTTCAAGCTTGCTGTCTGAGGGGGACATAGTCCGGAAATTCTTGGCTCTTAGTAATAGATTTGTAGAGTGTCTATTTTTCTGTTTTAGTTGAAGGTTTATTTGAAATTATACTTAAATCGGATGATTAAAAAAGCTAAGAATGGAGAAATAGTACAACTAAAAAGGAAACAACAAATTCAGAAAGCGACAAACTTGTCAAATTATGAGAAAAGATGAATATGAGTAAAAATTTCCAAGATAAGTCGAAAAAGAAAAGATGTAACAAAGAAAATTTTCTTTTGTGGGCTGCGCTTGGATAGGTAAATGAAGGAATCTTTGTAAATAGTTTCATAAACTCTAATTACGGTTGGAAAAAGGTCGAAAAAGAAAAACAGGAGATGTGAAGATTTCCATTTTTCGATTGTTTGTAACATAAGAAATCGAATTTAGAATATTAGATTTTTCTGAAATTAGAAAAAATAAAGTTGATTGATAGGATTTTGGATGCAACAATTGGATGAACTGCGCTCTTGCTTTGTAAGAATGTGGGAAATTTGGATGCAAATATATTTTGATTTTCCAAATATTGCATTCATGTAAAACTGCCAGTATATTTAGGATGTGAGCATCATATTTTAAAAGGATTTTTTTTGAAAAATTTGCATACACATAGGAGGTACCGCTTAGGCGTACATGCATTATTATGTTGTATTTCACGTTGAACAGTGCATAATGTTTGCAAAAATTGGAAGCACAAATGATGGATGTATATTATGCGAGGGGTTAATTGATTTTTACCCTTACAAATTTCAGGGACGAAATTTCTTCAGGGTGGGAGAATGTAACACCACGCATTTTATGACAATTTAATAATTAAATAATGCATGTGTGTGTGTGTGTGTGTGTATATATATATATATATATATATATATATATATATATATATATGCACAAACATAAACGTATATATGAAGAATAAAAAAAAGATAATGCAATTAAAAATGTAATGCATGCATTAAAAGAAAGAAATGATTGGTTGCATGCGGTGTAAATATGTTGCATGCACTGATTATGCATTAATGAAAAAGAAGAAATAAAAGAAAAAGTTTCATGCACTGAAATATTGTAACAAACATGAAAAAGAGGAATAAGAAGAGAACAATAACTACCATTGTTTTAAGATTTATTAATAATAGCCTTAGTTGTCTAGTTGGTTAGAGCATGTGACTTGCATATAAGAGGTACAGAGTTCGATCCGCAACCGTTATATTTCTGTTTTAAGAGAACGACCAAAATAACACATGTTAATGAGAGAAAATATATATAAACACACATATAAGGATATATATATATATATATATATATATATAAGGAAGTAAAGAAATATATGTATATATATATATATATGTATATACGCGCAAATATATATATATATATATATATATATATATATATATATATATATATATATATATATACAAGTGGTAAAGTTCAAGATACGGCTGCAATTAAAGAAATATGGCAAAAATCAAATAACGTTGCAGCATCGTTTGAATTTTGAAAACGGAACAAAAGTGTTGCGTATATATACACGTAAAATGGTCATTAGAAGATTTGTATACATAAAAGGACCTTATATACGAACATATTCAAATCAATTCCAAGAAAAAGACCATATGCAGAAAAAGAAAAAAGAAATTATAACCGGGGTCGACCCATGGGTCGGCCCACCCAAAGGGGGGTCGACCCCGGCGTTGACCCACCCTAGATCCAGTCAGGTTCATCAATATATGTGGACCATTTTTTAACTAGGTTCAATGCTGAATCAATGCTGTGTGTACGATAAGATCCTAAACACCTACAAATAGACTGAGAGAGCCTAGCCTAAATCACACATTCTCTGAGACAACGTCTAAGCTTTGCCATTCTTACTCATCCTCAGTTCTCTTCAGAAAAATAAGATAATTAGTTTAGGAAAATTCTGAATTAAGATCTGGAGGAAGAGAATGAAAACTAATAAGAAGTTGTTCAGAGTCATATGCGAAGTAGGTAATTTCTTAGATCTGGTCTATTCAATTTTCTTCCTTTATCTTCCCTTTTTCTTTTAGTAAGAATTGTGTATCCATGGTTGTTACGTTCTAAATCCAATTAGGGAAAAACCATGAAATGCTAGATCTGGACCTGGTTTAGAAATTGCAAAGCAATTTAGGTGAGTGTATTTAAGGTATATAATTTTTGATAATGATATATTATCGTTTAACATTCCCCATTATTATGCAATGTAAAAAGATGAAATGCTAATATGACATGTTGAAATTTTAATATGTTAAAATATTAATATGTTGGAAAATTCATATGTTGAAACATTTAATATGCTGAAATGTTTATTTATGGAAATGCAAACTTGTTAAAATATGTGTAACAATTATTGTTTTAATTACATGGTTCACTTGTAGAATATTATGTACATGAATTATAAGTTGTAGAATTGAGCAACGACACGTTAATTTGTTAGATTTGAACTGTTACGTGATTAAATGAGTAGATGTTAAATTAGAATAATTACATGATTTGACGATCACATTTTATTTTGAAATGAAATTAATTATGTTACGAAGAACATATGACATAAAATGGACTTAATATGATGACATGTAAAATAGATTTCAGTAAAAATGTGGAAAGAATAATATGCCTAAATTTGCAGTAAATAAAAAACTGTAACGCACCTAGACACGAGGTTAAATTCAACTTATGGTAGAAGTCTGCCCAGAACCACCCAAC
Organism: Allium sativum; assembly: GCA_030737875.1. Taxonomy (NCBI): domain Eukaryota; kingdom Viridiplantae; phylum Streptophyta; class Magnoliopsida; order Asparagales; family Amaryllidaceae; genus Allium; species Allium sativum. The sequence goes on from CM060924.1 coordinate 1,047,347,808, forward strand.
AAATCCAGCGTTCACAAGTTGTTAATTTAATATGAGAGGTCTAATGCGTAGATAAAACATGTAATGGTGCTAAGACACGAGGTTAAGCCAAGTTGTGGAAGAAGTTTGCCCGGAACCACCCGGCAAATCCAACATCCACAAGTGGTAGGCTTAATGTGAGAGGTCTAGTACATAAGGATATATATATATATATATATATATATATACACACACACACACACACACACACACACACACATATTATAAGGATAGAATCAAATGGAACTAACTGTGATTAATGGAAATGAGTGGAAATGAATAAGGAAATTAATGAAAGATAATTACAACAGTATAAGAAATGGAATGAACGGGGAATGATAATAACCTATTAAAAAATATTACGTTAATGAGAATGCTATATAATAAGTAGGCTTGTCCTAGGTACAAGTGGGGAATACAACTTATGATATAATAAACAATAAGGAAATTGGAATAACTTATGAAATAAGATAAGTTGCACTAAATTATAAATTAAGTTATGTGTGAGAACGAGAATCTGAAATATGCTGATAAGGATAACATATTTTATATTTATGAAAAGGGAACTTTTTATTAAACCTTGGTTAAGATAACTAATTTAATAAGTAAAAATGATAATTTGTAGTGATGGATTAACATGGAATTATGATTAAATAAGAAAGAATGAGGCAAACTTATGAAATGAAATAAGTTTTATTTAATCATAAATAATGACTGACATGTTAAATAGAAAACATGTGAATTTTGACATACTTGTTACATATTAAGTAGAACATGTTATGGAAACTATGAAATCAATCAAGAACATTAAGGGATTGTGGATTACAGACCTTGGATCACAATCTAGGGAGTAACATGTTGTGGCCTATTAATTGGCTTAAATGGGTTAAGTTATAAGACCGAAATTAACAAGCAAGAGGAACTTGGTAACTTGAATAAGAAGTCAATGTGAATGGAAATAACCAAGTTAAATAGAAACCTGGTGAGGTAAAGCAAGCGCATATAAGAATGTTTAGACATAAGGTCAAATAACATATTAAAGAGAGATGCTTGGACCAGTCCGGACTTTCGAATGTGAATGACCCAACGGGGTAGATCATCGTGGTGCCATAAGGCACGATGGGAGTGCATGTTCATCTGATTATTCTGTCGGCTCCGATGGACTGGAAGGGGATGCAAACATTTTCTGACATACGTAAGGTGCTCCTGATAGTCCTCTATGCGGTGGTAGATTTTTAGGCTGTGCTCGCAGAGGTTGGGTCTGCGCGTTACTACAAGGTGGGTTGGTCTTGAATGTAAAAGTAGCATTGCTGTTAGAATGCTATGACAAGGTAACAATAGGGTGATTCGGCGATCGCCTCAATGGGAGGCGAGGTCAGGATCAACAAGGATAGTAGATCGTTGGTTACCCATCATCGTCAACCAGTGGGATGCGAAAGGACTAGAGCTAAACCCATGATACCATTAACCTTTAACTATCGAGACATAATGGTTGAGGGGAGACGCCAACTGGATGTTTAGATTATTTGTTAGGGGCAATTCACTTTTCTCATGTAGTCTTTACTAGTTGAGGAATGGCCTGAGGTGGGGCCATAGCAACCATGAAAAACAGACCTAAGGGATATCTGTATTTTGAGGCCCTTAATGGCGGGCCTGTACAGATATGGAAAAGATTCCGACCGAGTTTCGTGTTTCTTGTATAGCCTTTCCATGGAACTTGGTACATATTACAGGTTATGTGCACTTAAGGCATCGAATACGATTGACGATGTGTACGTGGGAAAGTCTAGATACATGCATGTCTCTGGGTGGTGTATCGTAGACTTGAGGGCATTACTCTTTGATGGAATATGGTTTGATCGAAGATGGCAGTCCGTATGCTTATGTAGCATAGTAATGACAGATATATATGGAACGTAACATTGTTGTGTAGAGATCCATACGTCACTCCGGCGTAGGACGATGGAGTGCATTCATTGTTGTGGTATTACGGCGGAGACCGTGCGAGTGGGGTACCATGGGGTGTACCTAAATATTAGGGGTAGCTACATATATACTATATTAGGTTAACCCACTGGGAAGTAAATGGTTACGACCTGTGTGTAAGCCTTGAGTGCTCTTAACCCAAGCAATCTAATAAATAAGAAAATGTGATTGAATCGTATATGTAGGATTATCCAAAGTGTATAGCTTAAATCCAGTCATCAGAACTTGTGTTATGACCCCCTCCTCATAGCATAATCGCAGGTTAGATTTGTGGCAGAGATATGATAGCTTTGGATACTGGTCTGGCAGTATTTTTACTACGGTAAGGCTATACTTCGATTATATTATTCTTTATCCATTCTGCCGTGAGATTTTTTCTGAGCTCTGATATATTTTTATCTCTGTCTTTTCTGTAGGATACCAGAGCTACCAACACGGGTTTCAATGGATTAAAATTCCGAAAGAAAAATCGGTCTGTTGGAATTTGGGTTGTTACAAAGTTCAAGAGTATTTACTTCCTTCCATCCATCTCGTCATAAATCTAGGAGGAGAACACACGAAGAAACATTCATATTAGTATACAGTCGTCTTGGGCCATGTCCCGACGAAAATCTTGGTGTTAGGCAAAGCTTGTGGAAAGTATAGAGATGGGGATATATTAGCTCTTCTCTTTAATTGAAACAAGTGCCAAATATCTTCCCTGGTAGGTTCTAAATGCAAGTACTCCCGGTAGAGGACATAAGTGCCTAAGATCGAAGTGTACGCGTTTGGATGCAGCCACGACGGCGTAATGCAAAAATAATAAAGCATGTCCCAAACAAAATTAATGGCCAGGGGAACCGCCCAATAAGCAAACTTGCTTGTTCCAAGTAGTATAACCCTCAGGCAGTGCGTAAGCCCTATAATCCTCTCCTGGTGCACGGACGTGATCTACAAGAATGTGAAACCTCAATGCCATTTTCCTAACCTCCGCTGCGTCCATGCATGATGGCATTCAATGTAACACCCCGTATTTTCTGTGAACATAAAAGTAACAAAACAAATTATACTTAATTTTTAAAAGAAGAATTAAGGAAAACGGATTACGCCATTGCGTTCATCTCGAAATTCTTCCTGAGATAGAGTCCGAATTTGCGTAAATCGGACTCCGTATGAAGAAGTTATGGCATTCAGAAATTTTCAGAAAATTTAAACAGCTCAGTGCGAAATTCAATGTTCGAAATTCAAAAACACACACCCGGACTGGGGGGGAAATTTCCCTCTTAAGGCCGAGGTCGACCTAGGGGTCAACCTGGGTAGAACAGGTCGACTAGGGGGGTCGACCTCCCCTCTATTTCCAGATCTATGGACATATTCATTTTTCTGTATTTAGACGCCCGTTCTGACCAGATTCGTTGCTCCTAAGCTATTTAAACAGCCCCAAACCACATTTTCTCTCCACACAATTTCATTATGCCTATACTCTACCCTAATTCATATTAATATAAATCAATGGCGTCGTTACTCTGCTGAAACCTAAGCTAGAAAAAGTGCTCCTTCTTCTTCCAATCTGAATAGGATTAAAAGAGAACAACTACATCCCCTTTTTCTTTTAGAATCCAACCAAGGTGAGTACAGTTATTTTCAGATATGAAATTTAATTATGATTTTGACATGGTTATAAATCTGAATTGGAGATTATGCATATTCTTGTTTATCAGATCTGTTTTCTTGTGTAGATCTATCTTATTCCTGTTTATCAGTTTTGTGTTTCTGTTTAGATCTATCTTATTATTGTAACTATTATGTATCTCTTCCTTCCTTCTGTTCTATAGCCAGGCTACTACGAGCTTGAGTCAAATCTCATAAGAGATTGATGCACGAATGCTAAATTTGGGGAAAATAATGAATGATGCATAATTGGACATAACTGATTTGTGACTGATTTAAGAAAAGGGCATATGTTGTAATTTAAGATTCAGATCTAAGCATACTACATATGACAGTTTATGATTTGGAAGAAGGTGAATTATTGTATGATAGCATATGACTTGTAATTTGGGGACACAAGGCATGTTATAATTCAAGATCTGATTTTGAGGACATAATACATGTTGTAATTTAAGATCTAGATTTGGAGCTTATTTTATATGAAGATGTATGACTTGGAAGAAAAGGATATGTGACTTAGGCCTGAAAAACCTATATTGTAATAGGGATGATTATAAATGTAAATACGCCGAATTCGGATTTTTGGATATTTGACATACGCGGTAATCAACGACTATAATTTGGCATAATTTATATTGTGCATCATGACTTTGGGGTTTTTAGAGAATATTCTGTACGGTGCAAATTAAACTAAAAATTTGGGGCATATGTTATATTGTGAATTATGGCCATAATTTAGGCATGTAAAATTAGGCTTAATTTTATGATTAAGCGAGGTGTGTCAATGGAATTTTAAGGGATGATTAAATCTGTTAAATTGCCTAATCTGCTAAATCTGTTGAAACTGAAAACGTTATTTTGGGGTATGAAAATCTGCAGGCTCGATCTAAAGTTGAGAAAAACATGATAATAGAACTTTGGATAATCTGCTATAACTTGTAAAGAGGTTAATTTGTTGAATTGGCATAATTAGTCTGATATTGACATAATATGTGAATGAATACTTTAGCTAAAATAAGAATGCTGTGACACGAGGTTAGACTCTGTTTGCGGTAGAAGCCTGCCCGGACCCAACCGGCTTAACCAGCAACCGCAAAGTGTTTGTCTAATGTGAGAGGTCATAGGCATAAAGATACTTAGACACGAGGTTAGGTGTGGCTTGTGGCAGAAGTTTGCCCGTAGCCGCCTAGCACATCCAGCGACCACAAGCTACCGATGTAATGTGAGAGGTCTAGGCATTAATATTTAATTAATGCAAATCTAAGATAAATGTGATACCTAAAACGTGTGGTGGATATGGTTAAATCAACTGGACTGATGAATCTAATAAACCCGTTTCAAAATCTGTAGGCCCAATACATGGTTAGGTGAAACAATCTGTAAGTCTGTTAATCTGTATATCTTATCCATTAGTCTTAAAACTTTTAATCTATATATCTGATCTGTTAGTCTGAAAACTTGTTAACCTGCATGTCTGATCTGAGAACTAGTTAATCTGGACATTGCACATCTGAAATTTATAAGCAAGTTAATCTGAAATCTGTTAGTCTAGGGACATAAGGTTTGGAGGGGAAATTACATGTTTCATTTGTTGCTTGGGACCCATATTAGTCAGTAACCCTTTCTGGGATCAAAATTATGACCCAACACTAGGTAGGGGTCCACGGCACGCTTACTGAACTAATTGTAAGAGATTCACTCTGATAATGGTAAGGGGTGTTGATGGCGCATTCCAACCGGGTCATGTGCGTGCATGGATCCGGTCTTCTTTGAGGATGTAAGACACTGTGACAGCTGTAAATAGGTCTGTGTCTATAGGTTGCCACTTTAGGGAGTGATACGCTCTTCGGTGGGGCCGGCACAAGGTATTTATGTATTAAGGAGCCGATCGCTTGGGGTAGAACTTAGGGTACACTTAGTTATGTCTGTTTCTGTTGGGGTACCGTATGTTTCTGTTGCGTTGGTAACACCTATCTGTTTCTGTGTGGTACCGTCTGTTGGGATGGTAAAGGCCCATTATTAGTGTACACCGAATTCTATTATTCTGTTTCCGTAGGGGTTATTCTGTTTCTGTCTCTGTTCGGGTGGTAAAGGCCCATTACTAGCATTCTGTTTCTATACCGCCTGTCTCTGTTCAAGTGGTATAGGCCCATTACTAGCATTCTGTTTCTGTACCGTCTGTCTCTATTCGGGAAGTAAAGGCCCATTACTAGCATTTTGTTTCTGTACCGTCTGTCTCTGTTCGGGTGGTAAAGGACCATTAACGTCAGTCTCTGTTAGGGTGATAAAGGCCCATTTCTAGCAACGTGTTTCTGATGAGATCATTCTATTTTCTGTTTAGACATTACACTACAACAAAACAGATCTATTACAACGTCCATTTTACAACGGGCGTTTGCTGCCCGTTGTAATAGACTGCTGTTACAATGGTCATTTTCTGGACCGTTGTAATAGATGCCTGTACAACACCCTTTCTACAACGGGCATATAATGCCCGTTGTAATAAATGATATTACAACGGTCATTTTAGGCCCGTTGTAATAAATATCTATTTTACAACGGTCACAAAACGCCCGTTGTAATAGATGTCTATTTTACAACGGTCACAAAATGTCCGTTGTAATAGACACTAATTTTTGACAATTAATAATTACAATACATCCATAAAATTAATTTTGAATATTTAATAATTAATCATTAATTATATATTACTTATTATTAAGTATAATATCATATTACTAATTACTAATCATTAATATATTATATTATTTATTAATATTTAATAATCAATCATCAATAATATTATATTAATCATTTATAAATTATAATAATTAATGATTATTAATAAATAATCTCTAATTATTATATATAATCAATATTCCAACAAACTTAATTTTACTTTCCAGTTATTAGTAAATAATATATATCCAGTAATCAATATCAATAATTTATAATTAACAATAAACATTAATAATTTATGATTAATAATATTACTACACTATATGAAAAATAATCATTTTAACGATGTTAATTTTACAATGATCATATAAATTTATGCTAATTAACAATAAACATTAATAATTTATGCTAATTTTTAATTTTGAAGGTTGTTTTTTATTTTTTAATTAATTTAGAAATGATGAGAAATTAAAGTCAATTTCAACTGATATAATATAATATAATTTTTGTTTTTGGTCTAGTTATTAAACTTAGTTATCCGTAGACCTAATTTTATTTTGAATTGTGTTATTAAAACATCAGTTAACCGACCATCTTAACCGAATATTTTCGGTTCGGTTAACCAAATTTTTGTCGGTCAGTTAACCGTCCCAAGTGTATTCTGGCGCTGAAATGCAGGAGATTGTGCCAAGTGTATTCTGGCGCTGAACCGTCCCAACAAAAATTTCGCATTTTGATTCCTTGCACATCTATTCCCTAACCCTAGTTTCAAATTGGGGATTCGGTGGAACTAAATATCTGGTTGACGAATGGTGCTTCACTGATCATCGCGATTAGGTTTGAAGGCCGTTCTTCGTCGTACTCTCAGCAATTCACAAATCTTTCCTTGTAACGAACCAGAATTTTGACATTTAAAATTTTAAAGTTAATTTGGTTTAGTATTAAAAAAATTTATGTTTATACATGATATTTGATTTTAATTTGAATTTTAGTAGTTTTGAATTAATTTGCATAAGCGAATTTAAAATTTTAATGTTTGAAATTAGAATTGTTTTATTAAACTTACTGATAGTAGTATTTCAAAATTTATTGAAATACATTATTTGAGAAACTATAAATTTGTTTAAAAAAATTTAAACTTTGGATAGTAATTTATTTTAGACTAGAGTTTAGCTTTTGAAAATCCATTTTGATATGTATTTGAAATATAAAATATACGTGTATGGTGTTTGTATGGTATATGATATGTATATATTAAGAGAAATATCAAAATTTTGATATCTAAATTTAGTTTGGGATTTACTTGTGTAATTTTTGGATTAGAATTTGGTTTAGGAAAAAAAATTCAACTTGGGTTTGGTGTATGTATATGGTATAAATAAATGATATTTACACTTTAAAAATATTTGTTTAATCGTGTAGCCACTTGTTCAACTACTAAGGCAACATCTGCCATGTGTAAATTTTTTTCCTGTATTTTGCACCACATATCTTTACCCGGTTTCGTTACTTTTAATCCACCACCTCTTTCATTTTATCCATCACTCCATCCTTCGTCCGCTTCACTTTCCATTTCCAGCCAAATAGCTTTTCCCCAAAATCAAATCCCTAAATCAATCCAAATCGCTTCGCCAGCTTCATCCCGCCACCAACGAACTCCGATTGATTTCAAGATGCCATCGCCCAACCCCTGCTCCCCTCATAGCCGCGTCACCCGAGACCGGCATCCATCTCCGCAGTCCTCCCTCCGCTTCTTTGTCTGCATCTGCCACACTCCGCCACGTCAATAGCTTGAGCCGCATCTCCTCACTATCGAACCTAGAGCCACCCACGCACTGACTGTCATCGCAAGCAACCCGCCGCCGCAAGCTCCGATGCGAGCGCTCCGACCCCCTCAAGCCGCCACCATATCCTGTTCCAACCCTGCGCCGCTGCCCTGTGCTTGCAGCCACCAACCTGAGCTTCGCTTCCGCCAGTTCCCCTCCTTTCTGTCGAGTTCGCCTCCACCTAGTCGGGCCTTAATCGTCTGCATCTTGTTCTGCCTTTCAAGGTGAGTTTCGACTCACAATTGATTTTTTTTTTCAAGAATTGGACCTTGATTTAACTAAATAGGGTAGTTGATTTATTGTGTGCATTGTTATTGGGTAATTGTTGTTCTGTTGTCTACCTGAGTATTCATGTGCCACTAGTTTTCCTTGATTATATATTGGATATACAGTTGTCGTAGGAGCACAAGAATTCAAAATGATTGAACTGTGAACTCGTCAAAATAAACTAATTTGTGGTGATTGCCTACTTATTTGCACTAGTCTTATTATCAAATTCAAGGAGTCTTATGTAAAATCTACCTTTTGATGATGTTTGGAGAACTCAATTGCTGTTTTTGTATAGGCATTTCGTATTCCTCTTGGTGCCGTTGGGTATTATATTGTTGCTAAATTAACTCCTATGTCTCCTGATGGAGAAACTGGAGAGCCAGCATACGTGATATCTGAAAAAGTTGTTGATAGTAAGTTAATTCCAATTTTAAAAGTTGTCACTACAATTATTAATATATTATTTAGCGTTTTACAATATTGCTATTTTATTTATAATTTGTCCTATTTCTTTTCAGTCACCTGCAAGATACAAAGAATTATTAATGTGCTATTTAGTGTTTTACTAAATGTTCTTGACTTTGAGCTGGTTATGTGATTTTTTATCTTCTTTGTGTCCTATTTTCCTTTAAAAGCAATATACATGTCATAGTGAAACGGAATGCAAATGTTTAAGGGGGATGACCATAACTGATTGTATTAATACACAAAGCGGAGATGGCAGAAACTGAGTGGTGATAAAGGGAGAGGTGGATTAAGGTTAAGATGGTATTTGCTGAAGTTAGCCGACTGAGTTCAGTGTGGAGTAGGAAGAGCACCGATATAGTGTCTGTCAACAATATAGATCAAGTGATTATAGTAACGCATTTTTTTATTTTTATTTTGGTTTTTCTCTTCTGAAAACCGGTTGTTGTAATGTCCTTTGATTGTTTCTCCCGTAATACCTGTCTGCTATTTTTCATCGATGATGATCGCTGCTATTTTTTACAGCACTTCCACCAAGCCTAAATTTTCTGTCAGTCACTGGTGATTATTGCGAGGGTGAGCAGTTGACTGCTTCATACGGATATATAGGTGATCATGAGGGCAAAAGTTTGTATGATTTGTATATTCATGATGTAAGCATCCTTATATGTCTTTGTGCCTTTTCTCTATTCAATTCAAAAAGTACTTGTGGATCAAATCCATTTGTATTACTTAGTAGTTACATTTTGGACTTATTTTTTTTCTTGATTTTACAGGTAGAAGCCGATGAAGGATTATTAATACTAGAAGCCTCCGGCCTTCTTCAGTATCGCATAACTAAAGATGCTATTGGCAAGTTTGTTTGTTTTAAATGCACTCCTGTGCGAGATGATGGTTGTATTGGTGAACCCAAAATTTCATTTGCACAAGAGCGAGTTCGTCCAGGTATCGTATATAATTTATTCGAGTTGTGGTTTTTCACTATAATATATGAAATATGAATTGAATTGTACCATCATGCAGGTTCCACCACAACAACAAAACAGTTCTTTTACAACGGGAAAAAACCGTTGTAATATGCATTTCACAACGGGCATATGCTAGTCTTAATATGCATCGTCGTAATAGCTTCTGACTATTTGACAACAGGCAATGACTTTTGTAAAGGACCGTTGTAATAACTTGCTCTGTCACGTACAATGACTCTATGACAATGGTTACTAACCTGTTGTAATAGCTAATAAACTCCAAGTGGCTTTTTCCTGTTGTAATACAGTATATTACAACGGTCATCAACCATTGTAATATACTACTTGGTAAACCTATTTTACAACGGGCGATGGACCATTGTAAAATTATCATATAACAACAGTTTTTGCCCGTTGCGAAATAAATGCAAATTTAAATATAACTGCAGCGATATACATCCATAATAATATTGAATATTTTAACATGCAATAAATATTGTAATGCAACAATCAAAATCATATAATAAAACATACTAAAAGACTGAAGAAAGAATCATATAATTCCAACACATTTCAAAAAGTTCGATAAGTTTACATTCCAAAAGACTAGATAAGTTTAAATTCCAAAAGGTTAGATAAGCTACGTCGATATAGTTCTAACATAAACTACATAACTAGTTTCATAAGTACCAATACTAGACCAAGGAAACGTAATCTTTGTGTCACGCGACGGTAGATCCAATGGCTTGTTGATCTTGAGTCTGCATATTGTTACTAGCACAATGTGACTGCAAAAAAAAGGTTACCAAATGTAGAGAGAATATATTATTATACACCATTCAGAACTTATTAAACAACATTTAACTCTTGCAATGTTGTAACCTTACAGCATTGCACTAAATTGGAGTGTACAAAAAGTTAACTGTTTTATTCCCAATTTTTGTACACATATCACCAGATATTATTATACAACATGTGAGCATATTATAACTTCAAGTCATCTTGAGAAGCAAGGTAGAGCAGAGGATACAAGTGCAAACTATAGTAATAAAGTTCCAAAATTAACTGTCTCCTAGCAACATAACTAAGTTTCAAAGGTTGCTTTTCACAGGTATCCAACCATGTCCCTGTTACTGCATATGGTTTTGGCCAAACATAGGGCTTTTCACCCATACTAGTGAAGTATATGTTCAACGGGGTTAACACTTGCCTAGCTTATCAGCCTTTGGTTCCATAGTCTTCCTACTTCTGTTTAGACACACAGTTTAGCCACCACCATATCCACAGTTTACAGTTGTATTTAAGTAAAAAAAAAAAAAAATGTATTTGGAACTGACATTATATATGAACTTTTATTTCTACAATTATATGTCCAAAGGAATAATTAATTACATAATAGGCTTCTATTGAAAGTCCAAATTTATGCAGATGTAGACTGGAACTAAGTTCACCTTTGAAAAACCATTGTGATTCTTTTATCTAAAATGTATTTATAAACTCAGCTGAATACATATAAAACTGATCAAATACTTATTATATTATATCATGTTAAATCAATTTATGTATGCATATGGAACTCATGTACACCATGGCGCAAACTCAAACTGCATTTAAAATTTATGTTGCATGAATAAAGTTGCAGTGAGTAGATATACAACTGGGAACTAATTTCATATGATGCAGTTACATATCAAAGAAATCACACTATGCAGAAACCAAAGGGTAAACAAACAATGGAGTTATACTACAACATAACACATTTTTACATGATATGGACACAAATAATAGAGGCCAATGCCCACACAATCTCGACCTAACTGACGAGACTGACCAAAACGATCGAGAGGACCTAAAAGACTGACGATATTATGATGCAATTGAAGCTTCAAATTTCATTAAAAAATATATTTTTCAGGATGAAATTGAAAGTTCAGCATGCATTCCAAATCCAAATGCCCTATTGACTGGTCATAAGTTATAGTACGGTGACGATGACCACAACTCATCTATTACCACGGCGAGTGGAAGCATGTCTTCACTTCGAGTTATTTCTTCTATTGATGAGGTTAGGACTGAAACCAAAAGTGAAAAAGAAGATTTGATTGTTTTATTAGAACACAGAAGGAAGAGTTCATAAAAGGAATGAAAGAACTAAAACAAAGGCAGTTGTTCTCATTCCTGAATGTTGTCGATAAAGGTATATCCCAGAGGATCTAATAAAGGCAGCTTGAAATTGACATTATGAATCGTAGAAACAAAGAGCTAGCTGATAAAATCAAACAACAAGCCATACAAGCACAAAACTGGAAATATCGTGCATACTATAATGAATATGTAGTGCACACACTTCAAGCTAATATTAAACAAGTTTTAGCTTCTCGAGGCTGTGCTTCTAATGTTAATCAAACTAGAGAAGGGTGTTGCGATAGTGATGTTGATGATGGTGCATCTTCTTATAATGATTCGAATCCTCAACACAACCAAAATATGATCTGTAGAGTTTGTGGAAGAAAGGAAGTTTCCATGCTAGTTTTTCCATGCAGGCATCTACGCTATTTATGCTATCACCAAAATATGAATTGTAGAGTTTGACTGGATAGCGAAAGATATGCATTTTAGATATATTAACACTTGGCGTATTTAAGATGGTTACATGAGTTGTGTTGTTCAAGGGCTTACTACAACTACATGGGCAGACTACACTCATAATCTTATTCAAAAACTTAAACAAGTCAAGGAAAAGTTAAAGCAGTGGCATAAAAGTAATAACAACAATGATATGATTTCAAACCTCAAACATGCTTTTAACCACTCACAATCACTTCCTTAGCTTATCTCCATTGCTGCACCATCTACCTCCTCCCTACTACATACGACCAGCCAATCCTTCTCCAACAATCCCATGATAGCCCCCTCAATACAATACCACCATGTTATACAAACAAACATCCAGCTGCATCAATGTTTCCCAGCCATTAGCATCGAAACACCACCAAGTGAGCACAACAACCATTTATTTCCTTTGTCTCAACCCCACATCAGACAGCATATTCACCAATCTGCCACATCTTGTCAATTCATGCACCGGATTGTCACCGTTTACCTAAAGCTGCACGTTTTCATTGATAACATTTGACCCCATATTAATTTTTTTTCAAAACTAGCTATTAGAACGAATGTAATTTGGAATTGTTACACAGGAAAGAAATATTCAATTTGGAGCTAGTAATGAAGAATTTAGCATCATAGTCACTGTTAAACAAGTTACATGTATAGCCTTTCATCCATAAACAGATAAGTATTACAATGGGAAAAAATAAAGTAGTTTTTCTTGCAGAATCTATAATTAATTTCTCAAAGCTGATTAACGACACAACTCATAAAATCACTATTTAAGAGAGACTTTCACTTATTTTAGCTCAAGTACTGAAAATTCGGTTTCCTAATATTTACCTAGCCAAACCACATAACAACTTCATTGTACCTAGATATATTAGGTTATATGTTACTGTACTTAAAACGGATATTTTTAGGCCTACTTTTATTTTTAATAAACTAACTAAATGTAGGTTAATAATCACTTGAGGAATATTGTAAGGAGTATACCAAATGTTTTAAAAAAAAGCACTCTGACACATAGGTTAATGAATACTCTATTAATTTTTCTCTGTGCAGCGAATTCCTATTACCTCTCCAAGTATACTTGTTACCCCTCCTTTATTGTTCCATTAGCCCCACTGTTTGGATAATGTGAAAATTTAACCATCTGCGTCTCTAAGACTGTTTGAGACCCACTCTATCAATGTTATACAGTACAATATTATAATCACTTGAAGCAATACATTGAAAAATAAAAATAATATGATACCACCTATCTTTTCTCTTAGCCTGAGTAAGTAATTCATATATTGTAGCGAACAAAATTTTAAGAACCATGGACTATGTAGATTACCTGTCGGATCTCGCTGATTAATGGAAATTATAATGACTAGTGCCAACATGACACAAATTGGACTTTTCTCATAAGTGCGCGCATTTGTTTTGAAATCCAAATCATACATGTAACGTCTAACAAATGAACTGATATCTTCATCACTTGATTTATGTTCAATAAGCAAAATCGCTATCACCTTAGCATTATTAATATGATTCGAAGTATCAAACTTTCTAGTAGGGGAATTCACTACCCTTACATTCCATTTAATAAATGACAGTGAGTAAGAGACAAGGATGAATCCCAGGTATTGGAGCTACTATGGAAACTAGCAACTTGCATCATTTGGAGTATTTAGACTTATTACTTCATCAGTTTTTCCAAGTACATATAAACCAAGACATTTGTAGTTATTACAAACAAGATTTCATAACCCCATCATTTCATTGTAATAATGATTTTATCAATTGCTTCAATAAACACCTCTTTCATTTATAAGTATACATATTCGTATATTTTTAAATCTTACAAAAGTTTTCTGTCTCAATTTACTAACTTATCTTATGAACGATTATTAGTGGTTGGTGACATAGTTTTTTTGTATAATAATAATAATCCATTTAAGATTTTATAATCACATTTGAATCACATACATAATATCGTTTTCAATAAATTAAAGTGTTATATTGTTGACTATTCTATTTTGCATTGAGCAACCAAAAAATGAGCACCAAATTACCGAGTCCATATGCAGCTATTATACTACTGGACCATGATAACAAGATACATTAAGTTTGTGTATGTTTGAAATAGCATATTCATTTTCATGCTAGTTTTGCCATGAAGTTCATATTTTTACTTGGTGATAGCATAAATGATACCAGGCAAATAACAAAAAATTGTTAGCACCAAACATATCCAAAACTCCACCCCACAACCGGATTTGAGGAAGACTCCAAGAGGAAGGAGGAGGATGGCCAGAACAATATCAATACGGTTAGCAATTCCTTCATCATCCATTTTTCAAAACAATTTTATTTGCAAATATGAGAATATATCCCAAGGAAAATAAATGAAATTGGGGAGTAAACAGGATAATATATCATTTTTCTACCACAGTCAAAAATCTCATCACGGTTTCCTTATAATAACCTATACTCCTCTTAACCAATGTTATCTTGCACATGGAACGCAAAATTAAACACATAAATTTTTGACATAGTTTTCATCTCTGTGGTATTAAAAATTTGCATCTCTATCATTTTTCTTGCCCAAATATAAAATTTTGCATCTATGGCATTTAAACACACTTCCACCAATATTCATACGTGCCTGAAAAAAATCATTTGTAAGCTCTAGGGGTTGTTGAAATCACCCAAATCCTAGAATTAGATCGATTGCATGATTACCCATTTTGTAGATCAAGTTGTAGCATCAAAAACTCACTTGGATCCAATTCTAAAAAGGGCTGATTACCCAAAACCCGTCCCTAATTTTGACCTGAATCAGATCGTAGCACACTTAAAAGTTGTAGCCGTTTTCCTTTCCTTCACCTCGGCATCACAACCAGTGACGTGACTAACATCTGCCTCCACCTGACCAACTTTGTCACTCAGATGACTCAAACGATATGTAGGATTTGGAATAGGGAGGGCGATTTGATGAGCAATTTGCCTTCACGGATGATAGAACTGTTTTAAAATTAGGTTTCATAAATTGGTAAAACTGAGAAGTTAGATGTTGAAATGAGTTAAAGTAATTTCGAACGAGATAAGGGATATCTGGACTAAGGCACGAGTTACAGTGGCATATCAGATTTATTAGTGAATGGTCTAGATTTTCTATTCAAACAAACGTTGGATTGGTGGCAGCAAACGTTCGATTAGTTTAAGCTGACGATGTAGATTAGCCGGTATAGACATCATTGACTGCTAAATTCCATGGAAATAGGAAAATTGGAAAAAATCCCAGCCCTAGTTAATTTTGTGAATGACGGATAGTAGCGATGGTTAGATTAAATCTAGCGCTTTAAATTAGCGACTATGTCACTGCCGTTGTTTTTAGTACACCAGTATTGAGTATGGTTTGTAAAATTTTGAATTCTTAAATATTAAATTCTAAGAAATAAATATTGCCACTTGATTATAAAAGGATTTTTCATAGTATCTCTCTTGTTTTCAGATAAATGCATATCATTTATTAATTATTTGTTACAATTTTTAGTTAGCGCTTTTAAATTATTTAATAGTAATATTTAATTATCAATTATTTACTGCTACATAACCAAATTAAATACTGAATATTAATTGAAAATTATTTAATAGTAATATTTAATACTATAATTATTCGTCCTTAATTATAATTACTAATTATCTAATGCAATTAATAGATATTAACTGTAATTTGCCAGCCCTTAATTATAATTTTGAACTAAATCGAGCAAGCTAAAATTTTACAATTTATTTATTTGAATAATTTTTATTTTAATGAAATTTTGCAATTTTTTCATGCAATTCACAACTATTAAATGCATATTACACAATTAGAAATAAATAATCAATTAATTGTAAATTAGTTGAATTAAAAATCATGAATTAAATTCCCCTGATTAAGTGCTCTTCTCGAATATCTCTTTCATAGTTGCAAGCTTTTACTTAATTCACCCGCCATTCTTGCTTAAATGTATATAGCACACATATTAAAAAAAATCATGTTGATTCGATCCTTTCATACGGAGAAGATTCCCTCGAAAACTAATACCAATTTGTATAGTAGTAAAATAGTTATTAATGATTAACTATTAAATATTAGTAAATAATAAATATTAGTGACATATGATTAATATAATATTATTATTGATTAATAAATTTTTGTGGCATATGATAAATATTATTAGTAATGCAATATTATAGTTAGTAATTAGTAACATATGACTAATATACATATAATATTATTAATGATAAATTATTAAATACTAATAAATATTAATTTTAAGAAAACATTCTGATTATTAATTGTTTATTATTGAAAATTCATAGCAGACATTCATTATAACGATTGCAATGGGTTTTTTTGGCCATTGTAAAATTAGCACCTGTTGCAATGGTCACTTTTTGCCCGTTGTAAAATTGACATCTATTACAATGGGCATTTTGTGAACGTTGTGACACTGATATCTATTACAACGGGCTGCAAAGAACCGTTGTAATAGAGACCTTTTACAATAGGCTTCTAGTGCCTGTTGTAAAAAATACATTGTATAGGGCATCTATTACAATAGCCCTTAATTGACCGTTGTAATAGCCCTCTATTACAACGGGCAACTGATGCCCGTTGTAAAAATGACGTTGTAATAGATTGTTTTTGTTGTAGTGCACCATTGTGTATATTTATGGTCGAGTATTTCTGCTTTTTCATGCACTGAATAGTGTTCAAATTCTATCATCTAGACACCAATAGTGTTGATAACTGTATAATATGCGATCAGTGGTTATAACTGACCACCTTGTGACTTGGACAGAATCAAGTAAAGCCAACTTTGTTGTAGCTTGCATCAAATTATGATTGAGTATCCTATAATTGTTTACAATTTGATAAGAAAAAGTGCCGTTTTCCATACACCAGTATGCTGTATCGCTTGCCTATAAATTACTCTATGGTCATTGCGTAAAACTAATGATTAAATGCTTTATGGTTGCAGAATTTTATCCTATTTCTCTATTTTCTGTGGCAAAATCCATGTTTTTCTTGTCCACAATTTCAAAGAAAATCCTTTTTCCTTCATTTTTGTAGGAAGTCCGAGATTGTTGTCTCTCCGTATATTGGGCAGTTGCGTCGAAGGCACTAAACTAATTGCTGAGAAGAAATACTGGGGAGGAGAAGAGGGAAGTTCAATTTACCGTTGGTTTCTGGTAAGGGGATTTATTTATTTATTTTTAGTTGTATCAATAAACATCATTTCCTAACCAGCATACAAATGTTGTTCCTGCAAAGGTTCCTATGATTAATTTATAATTTTTTGCTACCTGTAGTGTTGGTATGGGTATGCGTGTGCATGCAACTTTTTTAGGGTAAATAACATTGGACCAAATAATAAGCATCCAGATCCATCTGAAGCAAAAAGTGAATTTTATTTTGCGAACTATTGATATAAAGAAAAGAAAAGGAAAGAAAGCACCTCCAGTCTTAAGTAAATATACATGTGTAAAAAAGCACTGCAAAATCTTAAAATAAAAAGTTTCATATGTTATACAAAATTTTAGCGCAGCATTTTCTCTCTATGAATCTGAAATCAACAAGACCCATAAAATGTTAAGAATTGTTCTTATTCAAAATTTAGTTGAAAACACAATATTAATGGATAGATCGTGTAACACCCCGAATTTCAATTAACACTAATGGTTAGTAATTAAAGTATAATTAATCTCAGATATGAGAATCAGGGAAAACGGGCTGCGTCATTGCGTTCGTCTCGGAAAAATACGCGAAATAGAGTCCGAGTTTGCGTAAAACGGGTACCATATGAAAGAGATATGGACGAACGAAGTTAGGTAGAAAAACCCGAAACAGGCCAAAAATGCACTGGCGCACTTGTGAAGTGTGCCAGTACAAAAATACACTGGCGCACTTGGGAAGTGCGCCCATGTCGGGACAGGAAACCTGCACAGTTTCTAGAGAGTTCTTTGGTTGGGTGCACCAGTTTGGGGTTTGGGCTTGGTCTTAGGGCTGGTTTCTGGAAGGTTCCGAAATCTAAGGGTCCTAATCTAATTTAGGGTTAATCTAAGGGCCTAAAACACTCACCTAATCTATAAATACACCCTAAACCTACCCTAATCCATACTAAAAATAGAATTGAGGGCTACATGCCGCCAAATTAAATCTTAGAAGGAGCCTCCACTAATTTATGAAGAGGGTTGCAAGCTAATCACTCTCTAATCAACCTCTAATCCATTCTAAGCATCTTAATCTTCTTCATTTGGAGTGCAAATTGGCTAGTTGTGAGTTTCTATCACTCTAATGATCAATTGCTAAACTAAGTAGATGAGATATGATGAGATCATATGGTTTTGTTTGGGGATTAATGGGTTTTAAGTCATATGACATGATGTTAGTTTGCTAATGTATGTGGGTTATGCAAGTTTTGTGCTTTGCGATCATATGTTAATATGCAAGTTACATGTATGATAATATGCAAGTTACATGTATGATAATTATGCAAGTTGTATGTTTCTTCATATGCAAGTTTATGAGTTCATATGCAAGTATGTAACATGTTATGCAAGTTCATATGCAAGTTTATGAGTTCATATGCAAGTTATGTAACATGTTATGCAAGTTCATATGCAAGTTATGTGACATATTATGCAAGTTCATATGCAAGTCATGTATTTGTTAATATGTAAGTTTATGTAACATGTTATGCAAGTTAATATGCAAGTTATGTGACATGTTATACAAGTTAATATGCAAGTTATGTGACATGTTATACAAGATTATATGCAAGTTATGTGACATGTTATGCAAGTTCATATGCAAGTTATGTGTTTGTTAATATGCAAGATGGCACCTTTGAAACATGTTCATACATATGCAAGTTGACACCTTTTATATGTGTTATGTCATGAGAACGAAATTACGTTGGAACGATGGGGTTAATTCAATGCATATGTTAATAAGATTGTGTGAAATTAATATAATTATGCATAACATAAAATAATTGAACATAGTATGGGAATTTGCCTATTAAGTTAGGTGTACCCATACTATGTGTTGGGAATTTGCCTATTAAGTTAGGTGTACCCACACTTTGGAGTTGGGAATTTGCCTATTAAGTTAGGTGTACCCATATTCCTAAAATAAACGTGATAATTAACACAAATTATGGGGGTGATTAATTAGGAGTAATTAATCGATTAAGACACGAGGTTGGACCCGTTTGTAGTGTAAGACTGCCCGGAGTTTACCGGCTTAACCAGGCATCTACAAATGACGGTCCAATGTGAGGGCTCTTAATCATAAATTAAATACGTAACAAGAGTAAATGGCACGAGGTTGGACCCGTTTGTAGTGTAAGACTGCCCGGAACCTACCGGCTTAACCAGGCATCTACAAATGACGGTCCAATGTGAGGGGTCCTTTACATGGTTACGGTGTTTATCAATTAAGAAACACTTAACCAAATAAGCATGTAGTGGGGCATGGGGGTTAAGTGGGTACCTTGGGTGGTATGTGGAAATTGCTAGTGGTTGCCAATAGAAAATATGATAAAATACTTAACCAAGATGAAACATGTAATTAAACATGATTAAAGGGTTAAGTGGGAAACACTAGTGTGTGGGCCAAGCTTAGGGGGATGGCTTGTGCTGGGGGCCCATTTCAACCAGTAACCCATACGTATCTTAGTGGGCTCGACCCATGTCGAGGACGGGACACGCATACTGGGCTTGACTATAAGAGGCCAAAATGGGTTAGCGGTGGCAACGCATGACCAACGGGTTTCATATGCGTGTGTGGACCCGGGCTGGTAAATAAGACGTTGTTGCATCGTGTAGATATAAGCCGTGCACCGTTAATTTTATCAGGTTGCCACGTTGGGGAATGGTACACCCCACGGTGGGGCCAGCACGGGTATCTACGTTAGGGAGCCGATCGAATGGGGAGTAGTGTGTACACCTAGTGGATTGTAGGGCCCCGTGGCGTCTACTTAGTCACCTAGGGGTACGCGAGAACTATTAAGTTAATTTTATAAGTCCATGGGTGGGATCAACCTTTAAGTTAGGAATGACTGGTGTGGTGCAGTTTAGTAATTTACCTTTGGAAGGGTAGATGCGTCTTTATCTTTTATCTTAGTTTAGTTGACTGCTTAGTGTAGCCATTCATCCCCATTAGTTATCGTATATCAGTTTATGTCTTCTCTGGTTACTTTAACGATTGTATTGTTAAAGTTATAGGACTCGCTCAGACTTATGTCTGACCCCGTTGTTTTTATCTTTTTTCCCAACCCTCAGGTCCTACGGTGGATCCTAGCAGTAGTGGAGCTTGATCGGATTGCTGTTCCAGTCTTTAGGAGCTTGGATAGATGTAAAGCTCCAGTTACCCAGTTATCTTTTCTTTTGTCATGGCTATTGTATGAGAGTGGGATTATGTACTTCTTTATTTTGATGGATATTGTACTTGACTTTTATTGTGGTTTTATGATGTAACCAGACATGTTTTACTTCCGCTGTTATGAGATGATGTTTTAAATTTCAAGTACTATTTATATCTGTCTTGTTGTAATTTTTCTGTTCTATATTCACTAAAATACTCCACCGATGCTATGGCGTTCCCTTCGTGAGTGATCATAGCGGGAGTGGGGTGTTACACGTGGTATCAGAGCTGAAGGTTACCGGAACAGATAAATTTTTGAGAAAAATACTTTTTTTTAGAAAATAGTAAAGGTATTATTTTTGGAAAAAGTATTTTCAAAAACATGTCTTTTAAGAGAAAAGTTTTTGAAAAAGAAAAGCATAATCCCCAATAGCCATATCTTTATCTTTCAGAATCTCCTTTTTGAATCTTTCCTCTTTCGTTTCAGCATGGCTGAAGATCTTATCATCCCGGAGGGCTTAGTTATACCACTATGGTATAGGAGGTTACAAGAGGCTAGGGCCGCGGCTGCGGGTCCAGCCAATGCTACTACACCAGAGGCAACCGCTCCTCCTCCTCAGCCTAGAGTGGATAATTTTGCTAAGATTTGCAAGGAGTTCAAGGCTATAGGAGGAAAACCTTTTCTAGGTTCAGAGATTTTCGTAGAGGCTAGAGATTGGCTTAAGGAAGTGGAAGAGTTGCTAGATATCTTTGAAGTGGAAGAGGGAGAGAAAGTCAAGTTGGCGGCTTGGTTAATGAAGGGAGAGGCCTCATTCTGGTGGGAGGTCACTAATGGAGAACGTCCTGTTGACTCTTGGGCAGATTTCAAGCAACGGTTTGGGGCTAAGTTTCCCTCAAGGGCGGAAGAGAATCTGTTTATGGAGAAGTTCTTGAATTTGAAGCAAGGGAATCTCACGGTGAAAGAATATGTCAACAAATTCAATCAATTAGCAAGGTTTGGCATAGAGTTGGTGAATACACCGGAGAAGAAGGCTTTGAGGTTCGTTAGAGGCTTGAACGAACCATTGCAAGGAATAGCTATGACTCACATTCCTATGGGGGCCACCTTTGAGAAGCTTGTCTACATGGCACTTATGCATGAGGTTGATAAGAGTTCTAAGGCACCAGAGAAGAAGGGGGATCAGAAGAAACCGCAACAACAACAACAAGGCAAAGGTGGAAAAGGCAATGGTGATAAGGGGAAGAAGAAGAAGAAGAAGTGCTTCAATTGTGGGACCCCATGCCACCTTAGCAAGGATTGTCGCAAAAAGAAGAAGACCGGTTGCTTTCATTGTGGTGAAGCAGGACATCTTGTGAAGGACTGCCCAAAGAAGGGGCAGAAGACGGGGTCTACCTCAGGAGGTCAGGTGCAAGCTCTTATGGCACCAGCTCAGGCAGGGGGGCAAGTTCAGGCTCTCTCAGTACCACCGATTCAGCAGAGAGGTAGAACTATTTCCGTTGAAAGTCTGGTTTTTCTGTTTGATCATCCAGTTCGTACTTTGTTTGACTCTGGCGCATCGCATTCTTTTATCTCATCATCATTAGTTGAGTCACTGCACTTAGACACCAGTCTAGTTGATGATCCCTTGGTTGTTTCAAACCCAATTGGGGGCTCCATATATCTGTCTATGATATGTTTGGGTTTGAAGATTTCTATACTTAGCGTTGAGTTTGGATGTGATGCTTTTGTATTGGGCTTCACGGGCTATGGGTTGATTTTGGGCATGGACTGGTTATCCAGTAATGGTGCCGTTCTTGATTGTGAAAGGAGAGTTGTCAGGCTTATGACCCGCTTGGGTAATACTCTCGAGATCTCTTGTAATCCCATGGAATCTGTTTTGCTAAGTTATCTTGAATCGCTCGATGCTTCGGTCGAGAGTTTGCGTTCTGTCAGAGCGGTCCGGGAATATCCGGATGTGTTTGAAGAGGTGAAGGGTTTGCCTCCGAAGCGGGAGATAGATTTCCGAATTTATTTGGTGGATAATGCCAAACCAGTGTCTTTGCCAGTGCGCCACATGGCTCCTCGTGAGAGAAGAGAACTTGATAAGCAAGTAGGGGAGTTGCTTGAGAAGGGGTTCATAAGGCGAAGTATATCGGAGTGGGGAGCTCCAGTAGTGTTTGCCACGAAGGTGGATGGGTCCCTCAGACTTTGTGTGGATTATAGAGAACTTAATAAGCTCACGAAGAAGAATAGACACCCATTACCGAGGATAGATGATCTCTTTGATCAGTTGGTTGGCGCCTCAGTGTTTTCGCAGATGGACTTAGCTACAGGGTTTCATCGGTTGAGAGTGGCGGAGGACAGTATAGAGAAGACTGCTTTCCGGACTCCGGATGGTTTTTATGAGTGGCTTGTGATGCCATTTGGGTTGACAAACGCCCCTGCATACTTTGTTGATATGATGAGTAGAGTATTCAGAGAGTATCTGAATAAGTTTGTAGTAGTCTTTGTGGATGACATCTTGGTCTTTTCCAAGAGTGAAGAAGAGCATGCCTTACATCTCAGAGAAGTGTTGGAGACTCTTCGAGCACATTGTCTTAAAGCTAAATTCTCTAAATGTCATTTTTGGAGAAGAGAAGTGCGATTCTTAGGGCATGTGGTCTCTAAGGAAGGGATAGCTGTGGATCCCGCAAAGATAGTATCTATCCAGGATTGGAAAGTTCCTAGAAATGCTACCGAAGTAAAAAGTTTCTTGGGGTTGGCAGGATATTATAGGAATTTCATCAAAGACTTCGCGAAGATATCAGCCCCATTAACCCGCTTGACGAAGAAGAATCTGGTTTTCTCATGGGACGTAGATTGTGATGATGCTTTCCGACGGTTAAAGAGAGCTTTGACCACCGCTCCAGTTTTAGTGCTTCCAGATGGGAGTAAGCCGTTTGTTGTTTATACCGATGCTTGTGGGACAGCATTAGGCGCAGTCTTGATGCAGGAGGGAAGGGTAATAGCCTATGGAGGGAGGCAATTGAGAGTGCATGAGAAGAATTACCCTACCCATGATCTAGAGTTGGCCGCGATTGTTTTCGCACTTAAGTCTTGGCGCCATTATCTTCTTGGTGAGAGATTCGAGTTGTTCACTGACCATAAATCATTGAAGTACTTATTCTCTCAGAAGGATTTAAACTTAAGACAGCAAAGGTGGATGGAGTTCTTAGCATCCTATGATTTCAAGATAGCGTATACCCCTGGCAAGGGTAACGTGGTGGCGGACGCCTTGAGTAGAAAAAGGCTATCTTTGAGTCCATTGTTCGTGGAACGGCGAAGCTTGGAGTTTCTTTCTTTGTTCGACTTCAGACCTTCTGTTGACTTTGTACCTGGTTTGTTAGCATCCTTGGAGGTTAGACCTACTCTTTTGGGACGGATTGGCGAGGCTCAGCGAGACGACCCACAGTTGGTTGAGTTGGTAGAGAAGCTTATAAGGGGGGAGTCGTCCAGCCATTTGGGTAGATACACCATAGATGATAGGGGATGGCTGCAAAGAGACGGTAGACTTTGTGTACCGCAAGATGAGGGTTTGAAGAAGGTTATTTTGGATGATGCACATCGTTCAAGGATGACTATTCATCTCGGTGGAGACAAAATGTACCAAGACATGAAGAGAGTTTTCTTCTGGGCCGGTATGAAGAAAGATTTGGCCGAGTATGTGGCTAGATGCTTAGTGTGCCAACAAGTTAAAGCGGAGCAAAGGAAACCCGGTGGGTTGCTACACCCATTGGAAGTTCCGCAATGGAAGTGGGATAGTGTCTCGATGGATTTCATCGATGGGTTACCGAGATCGAGGAAGGGCAATACGGGAATTTGGGTTGTGGTAGACAGACTTACCAAGAGTGCCCATTTTATACCCGTGAAGAGTAAGAGGACCGCTCCATGGCTTGCTTCAGTCTATGTTAGAGAGATTGTTAGATTGCATGGCGTACCATCCAACATTGTGAGTGATCGAGATCCTATCTTCACTAGTGAGTTTTGGAGAAGTTTGCAAGAGGCGGTAGGGACTCAGTTGTGTTTGAGCACCGCATATCATCCTCAGACGGACGGTCAGACCGAGAGGCTGAACTGTATCTTAGAAGATCTCTTGAGGCTTTGTATCTTGGATTTGGGAGGTACATGGGAAGAACATCTTCCTTTGGTGGAGTTCGCATACAATAACAGCTTTCAGTCTAGTATTGGCATGGCACCTTTCGAAGCTCTTTATGGAAGGCCTTGTCGATCTCCTACATGTTGGTGGGAATCTACGGATAAGATCTTGCTTGGGCCAGATATGGTTAGAGAGACTTCAGAGAAGATTGATTTGATTCGAAGAAGGATGAAGGCAGCGCAAGATAGACAGAAATCTTATGCGGATCGGAGAAGGACGGATCTTGAGTTTGAGGTTGGGGACATGGTTTTTTTCAAAGTATCTCCGTTGAGAAATGTTGTTCGCTTTGGGTCCGTTGGGAAGTTAGCACCGAGGTTTGTTGGGCCGTTCCTATTAAGGAAAGGATTGGACGGATGGCATATAGGGTGGAGTTGCCCGACAGACTTAGTGGTGTTCATGATGTATTCCATGTATCACATTTGAGGAAGTGCTTACATGAGACCGCAGAGGTGGTAGAGCCGAGCTTGCTTAGAGATGTAGAGGTAGAGCGTAATGCGATGATTCGATGAGCTCCTACTCGCATCCTTGGGTCAGAAACTAGGAAGTTGAGGAACAGAGAAGTTCAGCTAGTTAAAGTGCAATGGGGAGATGACGAAAGCAATGCTACTTGGGAGACGGAAGCGAAGATGCGTTCTTTGTACCCATTTCTTTTTGAGATTATGTCTTTTAACTTCTCCTTTATCGCTTGTCTAGTACTTATCTTATCTTTAGTATATCCTCTCGCTAGTAACTATGACCTTTAGATAGGGTAAAGCCTATGGTTGAAACATGTGTTTGAAACATGTTATGGTTGATGGATGCATGTGGATGCAATTGTTTGCTAGTGGTTGCTCGTGGATGCAAATACACACACATTATGCACTAGATCGGCTCAGTCACTTCATGTTGCATATCGCATAAATGGATGTGGTAGTTAGATTGATGGATGTATCATGGCTGTGTTATCATGTGGATGATGCATTTTTGTGTATGGTTGTGCACGCATATAGAAATTGTATGTGTCAATAGGGTTTCGCATACATATTGGATGCATGACACTATCATGGTTTGCATTAAGGAGGTCGACTGAATCAGTAGACCGCCTGATTTTGCATTAGTATACGGACATATACACACACTTTCTGCATATGTTCATACATCATTAGAAGTTTCTAAGGATAATGGTTGCTTGTGGTTGATGCTTTAGTAGATGGTTGTTTGGTTGGTAGGATACGTTCTTCTTGACTTAGAGATTTCGAGGACGAAATCCTTTAAGTAGGGGAGAATGTAACACCCCGAATTTCAATTAACACTAATGGTTAGTAATTAAAGTATAATTAATCTCAGATATGAGAATCAGAGGAAACGGGCAGCGTCATTGCGTTCGTCTCGGAAAAATACGCGAAATAGAGTCCGAGTTTGCGTAAAACGGGTACCGCATGAAAGAGATATGGACGAACGAAGTTAGGCAGAAAAACCCGAAACAGGCCAGAAATGCACTGGCGCACTTGTGAAGTGCGCCAGTACAAAAATACACTGGCGCACTTGGGAAGTGCGCCCATGTCGGGACAGGAAACCTGCACAGTTTCTAGAGAGTTCTGTGGTTGGGTGCACCAGTTTGGGGTTTGGGCTTGGTCTTAGGGCTGGTTTCTGGAAGGTTCCGAAATCTAAGGGTCCTAATCTAATTTAGGGTTAATCTAAGGGCCTAAAACACTCACCTAATCTATAAATACACCCTAAACCTACCCTAATCCATACTAAAAATAGAATTGAGGGCTACATGCCGCCAAATTAAATCTTAGAAGGAGCCTCCACTAATTTATGAAGAGGGTTGCAAGCTAATCACTCTCTAATCAACCTCTAATCCATTCTAAGCATCTTAATCTTCTTCATTTGGAGTGCAAATTGGCTAGTTGTGAGTTTCTATCACTCTAATGATCAATTGCTAAACTAAGTAGATGAGATATGATGAGATCATATGGTTTTGTTTGGGGATTAATGGGTTTTAAGTCATGTGACATGATGTTAGTTTGCTAATGTATGTGGGTTATGCAAGTTTTGTGCTTTGTGATCATATGTTAATATGCAAGTTACATGTATGATAATATGCAAGTTACATGTATGATAATTATGCAAGTGGTATGTTTCTTCATATGCAAGTTTATGAGTTCATATGCAAGTATGTAACATGTTATGCAAGTTCATATGCAAGTTTATGAGTTCATATGCAAGTTATGTAACATGTTATGCAAGTTCATATGCAAGTTATGTGACATATTATGCAAGTTCATATGCAAGTCATGTATTTGTTAATATGTAAGTTTATGTAACATGTTATGCAAGTTAATATGCAAGTTATGTGACATGTTATACAAGTTAATATGCAAGTTATGTGACATTTTATACAAGATTATATGCAAGTTATGTGACATGTTATGCAAGCTCATATGCAAGTTATGTGTTTGTTAATATGCAAGATGGCACCTTTGAAACATGTTCATACATATGCAAGTTGACTCCTTTTATATGTGTTATGTCATGAGAACGAAATTACGTGGGAACGATGGGATTAATTCAATGCATATGTTAATAAGATTGTGTGAAATTAATATAATTATGCATAACATAAAATAATTGAACATAGTATGGGAATTTGCCTATTAAGTTAGGTGTACCCATACTATGTGTTGGGAATTTGCCTATTAAGTTAGGTGTACCCACACTTTGGAGTTGGGAATTTGCCTATTAAGTTAGGTGTACCCATATTCCTAAAATAAACATGATAATTAACACAAATTATGGGGGTGATTAATTAGGAGTAATTAATCGATTAAGACACGAGGTTGGACCCGTTTGTAGTGTAAGACTGCCCGGAGTTTACCGGCTTAACCAGGCATCTACAAATGACGGTCCAATGTGAGGGGTCTTAATCATAAATTAAATACGTAACAAGGGTAAATGACACGAGGTTGGACCCGTTTGTAGTGTAAGACAGCCCGGAACCTACCGGCTTAACCATGCATCTACAAATGACGGTCCAATGTGAGGGGTCCTTTACACGGTTACAGTGTTAATCAATTAAGAAACACTTAACCAAATAAGCATGTTGTGGGGCATGGGGGTTAAGTGGGTACCTTGGGTGGTATGTGGAAATTGCTAGTGGTTGCCAATAGAAAATATGATAAAATACTTAACCAAGATGAAACATGTA
Source organism: Allium sativum (assembly GCA_030737875.1). Taxonomy (NCBI): domain Eukaryota; kingdom Viridiplantae; phylum Streptophyta; class Magnoliopsida; order Asparagales; family Amaryllidaceae; genus Allium; species Allium sativum. Next base: position 1,047,376,058 of record CM060924.1, read on the forward strand.
ATTAAACATGATTAAAGGGTTAAGTGGGAAACACTAGTGTGTGGGCCAAGCTTAGGGGGATGACTTGTGCTGGGGGCCCATTTCAACCAGTAACCCATACGTATCTTAGTGGGCTCGACCCATGTCGAGGACGGGACACGCATACTGGGCTTGACTATAAGAGGCCAAAATGCGTTAGCGGTGGCAACGCATGACCAACGGGTTTCATATGCGTGTGTGGACACGGGCTGGTAAATAAGACGTTGTTGCATCGTGTAGATATAAGCCGTGCACCGTTAATTTTATCAGGTTGCCACGTTGGGGAATGGTACACACTACGGTGGGGCCAGCACGGGTATCTACGTTAGGGAGCCGATCGAATGGGGAGTAGTGTGTACACCTAGTGGATTGTAGGGCACCGTGGCGTCTACTTAGTCACCTAGGGGTACGCGAGAACTATTAAGTTAATTTTATAAGTCCAAGGGTGGGATCAACCTTTAAGTTAGGAATGAATGGTGTGGTGCAGTTTATTAATTTATGTTTGGAAGGGTAGATGCGTCTTTATCTTTTATCTTAGTTTAGTTGACTGCTTAGTGTAGCCATTCATCCCCATTAGTTACCGTATATCAGTTTATGTCTTCTCTGGTTACTTTAACGATTGTATTGTTAAAGTTATAGGACTCGCTCAGACTTATGTCTGATCCCGTTGTTTTTATCTTTTTTCCCAACCCTCAGGTCCTACGGTGGATCCTAGCAGTAGTGGAGCTTGATCGGATTGCTGTTCCAGTCTTTAGGAGCTTGGATAGATGTAAAGCTCCAGTTACCCAGTTATCTTTTCTTTTGTCATGGCTATTGTATGAGAGTGGGATTATGTACTTCTTTATTTTGATGGATATTGTACTTGACTTTTATTGTTGTTTTATGATGTAACCAGACATGTTTTACTTCCGCTGTTATGAGATGATGTTTTAAATTTCAAGTACTATTTATATCTGTCTTGTTGTAATTTTTCTGTTCTATATTCACTAAAATACTCCACCGATGCTATTGCATTCCCTTCGTGAGTGATCATAGCAGGAGTGGGGTGTTACAGATCGTAAAGAAAAGCATTTATAATTTGGGAGTACATCATTAACTTAATAATAGAGATGTTGCTCATCCCTATTAATGTCTAATTTTGGGTTGGACTTGGGATTTAAGAATAAAGTTAGTCTTTTCACTTCTTGCAAATGAAACATTAGTCAATAAGGGATAAATTATTTAGCAAATTTTCCCTCTTCTATTACTACCAATTAGTGGCTGATGCATCAAATCTTTTAGGTTCTTTGATCAGCTTAATTTGATTGATACTAAACTAATGTGGTAAGAATTGCTATTGATATCTGTAAGATTAGAGACAGAGCATATACGAGTTTCTTACCCTCCCCCGATTATGTCATTTGGTTATATACATAAACACATCCTTTACATAGCTTTGATGTAGTTCATTACAGAATGCATTTCAGATTTATCGGTCTAAAAATTGCCTTCAAATCAATAAATAGTTATGCCTTAATTTTTAGAACAATTTAGATATGTGGATAATGCTAATTCCTCATCAAAATTGGTATTTGCAGAGATAATTTCCATACCAGTGGACATGCATGCTACAAAGGTTTATTTCGGTAATGCTAATTCCTCATCAAAATGTGGTAACTTTTTTTCTTTTTTTGCAGTCACACCGTGCTAGTAAATATATGCAGTCTCAAGATCAACAGGCCATTGGATCTGCCGTCGCGTGGCACAAAGATTACATTTCTTGGTCTAGTTTTGGTACTTATGAAACTAGTTATGTAATTTATGTTAGAACTATGTCGACATAACTTATGTAACCTTTTGGAATGTAAACTTATCTAGTCTTTTGGAGTATAAACTTATCGAACTTTTTGAAATGTGTTGGAATTATATGATTCTTGCTTCAGTCTTTTAGTATGTGTTATTATGTGATTTTGATTGTTGCATTACAATATTTATTGCATGTTAAAATATTCATTATTATTGTGGATGCATATCGCAGCAGTTATATTTAAATTTTCTATTACAACGGGCAAAAACCGTTGTAATATATTGTATTACAACGGGCAAAGGCCGCTTGTAATTTATTAGCTATTACAACGGGATAATAACCATTGTCATTGAGTCATTGCACGTGTCAGAGCCAGTTATTACAACGGTCTTTTACAACAGTCATTGCCCGTTGTCAAATAGTCAGGTGCTATTACGACGGGTCATATTAAGACGGGCATATGCCAGTTGTGAAATACATATTACAACGGTTTTTGCCCGTTGTAAAAGGACTGTTTTGTTGTAGTGTTAGGACAACAACTAATTCTGTTATAGTATTAGTGCAGAGAAGTGAAAACCAAGTAAGAAGCTTAGTTTATCCTATATCATTCTATCTTTTCTGTTAACCTTCCAATCCTATTATGGTTATCTCTCATCCATTTTTTTTACATGTCATGATATTGTTGTCTGTTAATATGCTGAAAGTCACTGGACTCACCAGACTTATGTTTGACCTAGTTTGTTCCGCCTCTTTTCTTCCGTTTCCCCCCAGGTTCTCAGGGTGAAAACATAGGAGCTTGATTCAGGTTCCAACTGCTTGAAGTGCTAGAAGTGCTTGAAATATTGCTTGGCTTTGATTCTAACTGCTTATGGCATTCTCTGTTGGGGATTATGGCTTTAAAATTATGCATTCTGAAGGATTTTGTATAAGACTGATATTTGTGTACTTGGGTTTTAGTATTGTGATGTAACCAAATTTATTTCTATTTTTGCTGTAATAAAGTTATAAAATTTTCAAGTACTACTTTACATATTTGTCTTGTAAATTTCTGTTCTGTTTACTTATAACGTTCCACCGAAGTTAAGGCATTCCCTTTGTTAGTGACCTTACCGGAAGTGGGGTGTTACAATTGGTGTCAGAGCTGAAGGTTACCAGATTTGATAAAAAAAAATTGAAAACTATTTTCAAAAAGATTTTAAAAAGAAAGTATTTTCAAAAGTAGAGTTTATTTTGAAAAACATAATCCCAAGAGCCATATATCTTTCCTTCGATTCTCCATTTTGAATCTCTTCCTTTTTCTTTTCAGCATGTCTGGTACCCGAAATACCCGAGGGCATACCGATACCAACTTGTTTCAGAAGGTATCTGGGGGCAAGGGCCACCGCCGTAGGCCCAGCAGACGTTCCTCCTCCTCCTCCCCTTCATCGAGTTGATACTTTTTCGAAGATATGCAAGGACTTTTGGGATATGGGCGGGAAACCTTTTCACGGGTTAGAAACGTTTGTTGAAGGCTGAAATTGGCTTAAGGAGGTGGAAGAATTGTTTGGTATCTTCGAGATAGAAGATGGAAGGAAGGTCAAATTAGCTACTTGGTTAATGAAGAACGAAGCCTTGTTTTGGTCGGAGGCGACGAATGGAGAGCGTCCGGTAGAGTCACGGATGGATTTCAGGCATAGGTTCGAGATGAAATTTCTCTCACGAGTAGAAGAGAATTTATACACGGAGAGGTTCTTAGCATAGAAGCAGGGGAATTTATCAGTAAAGTAGTACATCACAATCAGTTGGCGAGATTTGGCTTAAACTTTGTGAAATCACCTGATAAGAAGGACCTAAGATTCGTTAAAGGTTTGAATGAGCCGCCACACAGGTTGGCTATGACCCATATTCCCATGGGGGCTACCTTCAAGAAATTGGTTGACATGGCATTGATGCATGAAGAGGAAGCCAAAAGTGAGAAGAAAGAAGAAAAGCTCGAAGGACCACAGAACAAGAAAGCGTGGCCCAAAAAGGGAACACAAAAGAAGGATGAAAAGTCTGAAGATAAGAAGGAGAAAAAGTGCTTTACTTGTGGAAGCTTGACTCATCTGAACGAGGATTGTAGAAAGAGGAAGGGGGCTTGCTTCAATTATGGAGAAACAAGACACTTCACTATGGACTGCCCAAAGAAACGTGGGCAAGGGCAGAGGGCATAACCTACTTCTGGAGGGCAGGCGAATGCTCTCGTGGCGGATGGATAAGATAGAGATAGGAAAATTTCTGTAAAGGATTAATTTCCTTATCTGACAGTTGAGTTAAAACCCTCTTTGATTCTGGTATTTTGATTCTGTAATTAAGACTCTACACTTTAATACTAGTCTTGTTTCTGATCCCGCTATAGTCTCAAACCCAATGAGGGTTATGACTCATCTGTTTGTGATAGGTTGGGGTTTGAGGTTATCTGTGTTGGACGTTAAGTTGACTATGATGCATACATTATGGGTTTCATGGGATATGATGGGGTTTTATCATGCTTAGTTTCCTAAGAATCGTTTGATAATCTGATCTGTACCACTAGTCTGTAAGTATTTGAATATTTCTGAAAAGGATAGGGGTTTTTACTCGAAGCGTTAAGTAGATTTCCAGTTTTGACATTGTTTAATGGGAGTAGTTCTCTGAGTGTCAATCTGATGTTGATTTTGGTCTTTGGGGTTGATACTTAGGGATTTACTCTCTTAACCGATGTATAATGGGAACCGAACTTTTTTTTTCGTACTTGCTTCTATCACTCTGATGTGTCCTATCGATCGATTCTTCGACCTTTAGGTAGAAACTAATGGGTGTAAACGTGTGTTTAAGACATGTTATGTTTGATGGTTGCAAGTGGATGCAAGTGGTTGCTCATGGATGCATATACACACACTAGGCACTAGATCGACTAAAAAACACTCTCATACTGCATATGGATGTATGTGCATTTATCAATTTTTGTGGATTCAAAATGAATGACTCATCACATGGATGTTGCATTTGGAATAATGGTTATGCATCATACAGAAATGATTTTTATCAATTAGGATTTCTTGCATACATAATTGGACTCATGGCACTAACATAATTCGCATCAAGGAGGTCAACTGAATCAGTAGACCGCCTGATCTTTGCATTAGATAAGAGACATATACATAGACTTTTGCATATGTTCATACAACATTAGAAGTTTCCTAAGGACAATGGATGCTTGTGGATGATAGTTGAGTAGATGGGTGATTGGATGGTAGAACACATTCTTCTTAAGTTGAAGATTTCGGGGACGAAATACTTTAAGGAGGGGAGAATGTAATACCCCGTATTATCCGTGAACATAAAAGTAACAAAACAAAGTATACTTAATTTTCAAAAGAAGAATTAAGGAAAATGGATTATGCCATTGCCTTCGTCTCGAAATTCTGCTTTAGATAAAGTCCGAGTTTGCGTAAATCGGACTCCGTATGAAGAAGTTATGGCATTCAGAAATTTTTAGAAAATTTAAACAGCTCAGTCCGAAATTCAAAGTTCGAAATTCAAAAACACACACCCGGGCTGGGCGCTAAATTTCACGCCCAGGACCGAGGTCGACCTGGGTAGAACAGGTTGACCTAGGGGTCGACCTCCCGTCTATTTCCAGATTCGTTGACATATTCAATCTTATGTATTTAGACGCCTGTTCTGACCAAATTCATTGCTCCTAAGCTGTTTAAACACCCAAAAACCTCACTTTCTCCCCCACACAATTTCATTATGCCTATACTCTGCCCTAATTCATATTAATATAAATCAATGGCATCGTTACTCTACTGAAAACTAAGCTTGAACAAGTGCTCTTTCTTCTTCCAATCTGAATAGGATTAAAATAGAACAACTACAACCCCTTTTTGTTTCAGAATCCAACCAAGGTGAGTATAGTTATTTTCAAATATGGAAATTAATTATGATCTTGACATGGTTATAAATCTGAATTGGAGATTATGCATATTCTTGTTTATCAGATCTGTTTTCCTGTGTAGATCTATCTTATTCCTGTTTATCAGATCTATTTTTCTGTGTAGATCTATCTTATTATTGTAATTATTCTCTATCTCTTCCTTCCTTCTGTTCTATAGCCAGCCTACCATGAGCCTGAGCCAAATCTCATAAGAGATTGACGCAGAATGCTAAATATGGGGAAAATAATGAATGATGCGTAGTTGGACCTGACTAATTTGTGACTGATTTAAGAAAAGGGCATATGTTGTAATTTAAGATCTGGATCTAGACATACTATATATGATGGTTTATGATTTGGAAGAAGGAGAATTATTGTATGAAGCATATGACTTGTAATTTGGGGACATAATGCATGTTATAATTCAAGATCTGATTTTGAGGACATAATACATGTTGTAATTTAAGATCTAGATTTGGGGCGTATTTTATATGTCGATCTATGACTTGGAAGAAAATGATAGGCCTGAAAAACCTATATTATAATATGGATAATTATAAATGTGAATACGCCTAATTTGGATTTTTGGATATTTGACATATGCGGTAATCAACGGATATAATTTGGCATAATTTATATTGTTCATCATTATTTGGGGTTTTTAGAGAGTATTCTATATGGTATAAATTTAACTAATAATATGGGGCATATGTTATATTGTGAATTATGACCATAATTTAGGCATGTAAAACTAGGTTTAATTTTACGATTAAGCGAGGTATGCCAATTGAATTTTAAGGGATGATTAAATCTGTTAAATTGCCTAATCTGCTAAATCTATTGAAACTGAATACGGTAATTTGGTTATGAAAATCTGCAGGCTCGATCTAAAGTTGAGCAAAACATGTTAATAGAACTTTGGATAATCTACTGCAACTTGTAAAGAAGTTAATTTGTTGAATTGGTATAATTAGTCTGATATTGGCATAATCTGTGAATGAATACTTCATCTAAAACAAGAATGCTGAGACATGAGGTTAGACTCTATTTGCGGTAGAAGCCTGCAGGATCCAACCGGCTTAACCAGCAACCGCAATGTGTCTGTCTAATGTGAGAGGTCGTTGGCACAAAGACGCTTAGACACGTGGTTAGGTCTGGCTTGTGGCAGCAATCTGCCCGAAATCGCCCGGCAGATAAAGCGACCACAAGCTACCGACCTAGTGTGAGAGGTCTATGCATTAATTTTTAATTAATGCAAATCTAAGATAAATGTGATACCTAAATCTTGTTGGGTGGATAGGGTTAAATCAACTAGACTGATGAATCTAATAAACCCGTTTCAAAATCTGTAGGCCCAATACAAAGTTAGGTGAAACAATCTGTAAGTTTGTTAATCTATATATCTGATCCTTAAGTCTGAAAACTTGTTAATCTGTATATCTGATCCGTTAGTCTGAAAACATGTTAACATATATGTATGATCTGAGAACTAGTTAATCTGGACTTTGTACATCTGAAATCTATAAGCAAGTTAGTTTGAAATCTGTTAGTCTGCGGAAACAAGGTTAGAAGGGGAAATTACTTGTGTCATCTATTGTATGGGACCCATATTAGTCAGTAACACATTCTGGTACCAAAATTATGACCCAACACTAGGTAGGGGTCCAGGGCACGCTTACTGAACTAATTGTAATAGGTTCACTCTGATAATGGCGAGGGGTGTTGATGGCGCGTTCCACCCGGGTCATGTGCGTGCATGGATCTGGTCTACTCTGAGGATGTAAGACACCGTGACATCTGTAAATATGTCTGTGTCTATAGGTTGCCACTTTAGGGAGTGATACACCCTTCTGTGGGACCGGCACAGGGTATTTATGTATTAGGGAGCTGATCGCTTGGGGTAGAATTTAGGGTAAACTAAGTTTTGTCTGTTTTTGTTAGGGTACCGTCTATTTCGGTTGGGGTGATAACACCTGTCTGTTTCTGTGTGGTACCATCTGTTGGGGGTGGTAAAAGCCCATTACTGGTGTACACCTAATTCTAATATTCTGTTTCCGTACGGGTTATTTTGTTTCTGTCTCTGTTCGGGTGGTAAAGGCCCATTACTAGCATTCTGTTTCTGTACCGTCTGTCTCTGTTCGGGTGGTAAAGGCCTATCACTAGCATTCTATTTATATATCGTCTGTCTCTGTTCGGGTAGTAAAGGCCCATTACTAGCATTCTGTTTCTGTACCGTCTGTCTGTGTTCGGGTAGTAAAGGCCCATTACTAGCATTCTGTTTCTGAACATCTATCTCTGTTAGGGTGATAAAGGCCCATTTCTAGCATCGTGTTTTTGAAGATATCATTCTGTTTTCTGTTTAGACATTAGGACAACACCTATTTTTGTTATACTAGTATAAGTGCAGAGAAGTAAAAACCAAGTAAGAAGCTTAGTTTAGCCTATATCATTCTGTCTCTTCTGTTAACCTTCCACTCCTGTTATGGTTATCTCTCATCCAATTTTATTTACATGTCATGATATTGTTATCTGTTCATTTGCTGAAAGCCACTGCACTCACTAGACTTATGTCTGAGCTAGTTTGTTTCGCCTCTTTTCTTTGTTTCCCCCTCCCAGGTTCTCATGGTGAAAACATAGGAGCTTGATTCAGGTTCAACTGCTTGAAGTGGTATAAGTGCTTGTAAAATTGCTTGGCTTTGATTCTACCTATTTATGGCATTCTCTGTTGGGGATTATGGCTTTAAAATTATGCATTCTGAAGGATTTTGTATAAGACTGATATTTGTGTACTTGGGTTTTGGTATTGTGATGTAACCAAATTTATCTCTGTTTCTGCTGTAATAAAGTTATAAATTTTTCAAGTACTACTTTACATATCAGTCTTGTAAATTTTGTTCTGTTTACTTATAACGTTGCACCAAAGTTAAGGCATTCCCTTTGTGAGTGACCTTAACGGAATTGGTGAGTTACATTGAATCCGACGGAATTTCAAGAATAACTACTTGGTTAACATATCTGGTGCCCACGGTGCATCCCTCTGGACGATTTCCACATTCTCCACCTCCTAGTGTATGACCATAGTAAGTTGTCTCTCTGTTTGCTCCCCATGCTCAGGCTCTTCCGGTACACTAGTTGTTTGGCAAGGAGTGGATCTCTTGGTAGTCTCAAGCTCGCTGCCCTTCAAGCTAGGATTTCCAGTTGAGTCAGACGTATGCGACAAGCGCAAAGAAGTTTCAGCTTTCGAAGTCTTTTCGGTCATGGATCTTGTATGCATCGCTAGCTATACTTTGACACACTAGCATTAAATATCGCAGTTGAATAACCTGTAACCCTCGTGTTGTTGCAAATTAACATGTGCGTGTAGTGTTAATTAATTTCAAGATAATACAGTTTACAAGTTAAGAGTGTGGAGCACGACGGCGACCACGAGTCCTTAAAACTAAAATCGTCATCGCGGTCAGCTCACTCTATGAGGCTCATGTCAAGTTGCGGATACGACGCGATTGGTATCAGAGAACAAGAATAATTTTCAATTAAGTTTGGTCATAGTCCAGGTTTATATGCTCTAATCCTATATTCTGTGCACGGTCTCCAAACGTGTGGAACAAACATGAGCGTCGACCAGATCACATAATGTCGCGAGACCAACGCAGGTCCTGGAGAGAAGTGCTGAAGAACCAAAGTCCCAAGCAACAAGTACAACGAGGCGTGACATGAAGTGATCAGGTCATCCACGGGCTCGCACCCGTTTGGGGTTCGAATACTTGAATCCCATTTGGGATCCAAATGCTCGAACCCCGCTCGGGGTTTGAATGCTCGAGCCCCGCTTGGGGTTCGAATGCTCGAACCCTGCTCTAGGTTCGAATCTTCGAATCCCTTTATGGGTTCGAGTATTCGAAACCCTCTGAGGTTCGAGGATTCGAAACCCCTCCACGTGGGGCACGATCTCGCTGCTTTTAACATAGGGCTTCAGCCCTCTTTTCCCTCCCTTCGCCTCGCGACTCTCTCTCCGACCATGGCTAAAACATTTCAACCTCCTTCCACCTTCCTTCCCAATCTCCTCTTCCTCCCATCTCAAACTCCACAACGCTATCCCAGTCCTAGACAAAGACTCGAAGCTCGGAGGCCGTTGTGACCACAGTGGAGCACGCCGGGGAAGGCAAAAGGCAGGGGTCCCCTTCGAATTACTCGGTTTCGGCGTTCGAATTCTCACGTACAACAGGCCAAAGTTCGAAATTCAATGGCCGCCATAAAAGAAAAACAAGAAGGAAGACAGAAGTGTGGGGGGGGGGAAGCACCTATTTATAACAACACACGCCAGCTCCCTATATTATGAAGTGGCCATTCGTATCCTAGTAGGGTACGAAAATCCGTACACCAACAAGGTACGAAATATTGTAACCTTGGTTGGGGTAATAAATTTCCGTACCCCACCAGGGTACAAAATTTCGTATCCCTGGTTGGAATACGAAATTCTCGTACACCAAACCAGGGTACGAGATTCTAAAGAAAGAAGAAGAGACAATGATGACGACGACAATGTATACTTGTATATAAGTATATGTATACATATATATATATATATATATATATATATATATATATATATATATATATATATGTGTGTGTGTGTGTGTGTGTGTGTGTGTACAATGCGCATAAGAGTGCGCAAGCGCGATGTAACACATATAACTAGCGACGTAAACGCACCATTGCGCTAACAACGACTAGTTTACAATTCTACTGTAAGCAAGCTCGAAAACTAATGTCTATTTTCATAAATTTACTGGAAAATTCGTCGACTCATCAACTGCTTCAGTCCACGCTAAGAACATCATGTGAAGACAAGACGTACTTTGGGGGCAAATGTTAACCGGCATTTGGTCCGGTTCCCAAAAGTACGCAAGGCATGCTCGACTCAACGTATTGCAAGAAGCCAATGCCGAGGGTATTTCCAAGGAGTGTAGGAAATGAGCCGAGAAGGGATCATGCTGACAGGAACCTCGCCACTCCTCCAAACATAGCCAAACAATACCCCGAATCTGGAGTGTCTCGAGTATCGCAAGTCCCAACTCCTCGCACTCATTTATGAATCCTTCGTACCCCTCGGGGTACAAATTTCGTATACCTTTGGGAAAGAATTTCGAACCCAACGATGTACGAATTTCATACCTAATGGGGTAAAAAATTCATACCCCATGGAGAGGTACGAGTTTCCGATGATTGTGTACATGGGATCCGAGATTCTGATGGTTGGCTACATGGGATATGAGATTTCTGGTGTCGTCCCCTACTTCTACCTACTCCTACCTACTCCCACATAACCACTCCACTATGAATATCTCTCAATCTCACACTTTAAATGGGCTGGAATTTAGTGATTTGACTTCTTTTGAGAGCCCCAAGTAGCCTCTTTAATAGCATCCATGATTTGAGGAAGAAGAACGGCAAAAGTATCTTTTTCCTAATATTTTGTATATGACTAATATGACCTCATATAACTTAGAGATGTATGTCAACGGATCTCATGAGATAGTCTTAACCTTCTAACTCTTTGTTATTAATAATATTCCAGCGACTCTTCCAAAGTGGACGTAGGCCTCTCGCGAGACCGAACCACTATAAATCACTTTTGTTATTTATTGCTTTCTGCACTTACTTTTCTACACGAAACTATAATTCTTAAGTAAGTAAGAATCTTGAGTGTTTACGACATATTTTTCCATCAAAAGAGGTGAAGAAGTTTGAGAACGGTAGTACTCCGAAAAGGATAGTGCTTGGCTTCCAGCAATATCCTTTTGAAATGTAAGAAGGAAGGAAAAGGCTATTTCTTTCCAGACCAGGAAGCCTTTCGGTCTTAAACGAAAGGGCATTAACATCAGACATATTGACTCTGCGAGAAGAACAATAGAAGGAAACCAAGGATGAAGCATTAGAAGAAACAAAAAGGAAACTAAGAACCATAAACAGACAAGTTTGTAATTGCCAAGGGCCCTCGTTAGCACTTCCAAAGTCTTATCTTATGTAAACAAAGTCACTACCAAAACAAGTCCATTCGCCAAGGATGACAAAATGAAGGGAAAGAGTAGAGGAAAAACCCTCTGAAAAGGTTGAATGTAAAAGGAAGAACCCCCAGACCTAACAAGAAAATTTATTATGTCAGAGAAGATGTTGATTAAAAAATAGCTACCACTTTATGCGGAGAGTCTACATACACCTATGCTCTCGCAATCGCTCAGACCATAATCGAAGGGGTACACCTTGAAAATATTAATGAAACAAGGAAGCCGGTGTTAAGGACACCTTGGCATGACTCCCTGGAAATCCTCTGAAGTGGTAGTTGGATTGGACCTCGAAGCTGATGGGTAGTCACTCAACACCTATAAATAGAACCCGAGAAGACCAAGATGGGGATATCTGGTTCATTACCAAAATTTGTAATGCTAAATTGCGAAATTAAACCCTAATTTGTAAATCAATTTAGGGAAAAAGTGTTTTTAGTTTTGCATATATATTGAACATTGAGGAAACCTGTGGTGATTAAGGTAATTATGCGAAATCTTGTTCAATTAAGTATATTGTGATTATCAATCACTAACATTATGGGTACAATATGTGAGGTATTTGGGTAATTAGGACCCTATTCAAACCCACGCCCTTCACCATCATTAGAATCCTTATATCATAGGGACAATGATAATCCTTAGTCTATCAACCATAGCGGTAAACAAAAATTATGCTAGGGTCCCCTTTACTAAACAACCAACAGACCTAAATGTTCGTCCAAGGTTATGACTATATTTCAACTATCCAACTTAATCTTTGAGAAACTGATGAAAACCTATCACTCGATGGTTGTTTTAAAAAGGACCAATCCCTTAAAAACAACTCTCATGGTCTTGAATCCTTAAAGGGTCCGATTAGAAGGCACCAAAACCATATCCATCACCAAAAAGGTTCCCATGGCATGGAACTTAACAGCTAAACTTTATTCGATAAAACCAATGGGAAGTGATACCATGCACCAAGGAAATTCTAAGAAAATAATTTACAAAAGAATAGGCTTTCCCCTTAGAATTGAAGGAAAACTCATTGCTAGTTCTGCACTCTACAGGATAGTCGCCTTCGGAATCTTATGGAAGCTCTTTGTCGAGTACTCCGATACATAAAGAATTCTCAAATTTAGTTCATTTCTTCTGAAGATTTGGAATTCTATGCTCAAACACTGTCTTTGGGGTGTTAACCTTTAATTTAGCTATAAAAATTGGCGCTATAAGGAGGGCCTAGACCTCCGACCATATTTCCTTCTCCAAGTATTATTAAAGTGTATCCTTAAGAAACAAACCAACAAGAAATAAGCATAGAAAAAATTATTAATTGATTACAAAGGATCATGGAAGTTTAGAACAATGCTTCATACGAACCAAAATATAAGGGTTATATATGGAATGAAACCCTAACGAAGTGAGAATTTTCCCATGGGACGATGTATCAACCCAATGGGGATATAAACAGATACCTCCACATTCCATTAAAAGGAAAGAGGTTGTTACTCCTTTCATTTGTCAACATAAGGATTACCAGAGAGAACTAGAACAAATGTTAAGTCAACCTCCGAAGGAAAAGAGGGTGTTGAATTTGATATGAAATTCCCCCAATATGAATATCTTATCAACCAAAACGGAACAAGGATTCTCCAAGCCACTCTAAAAGGAAATTTTTATGCGGATTTATGGTTTTACAAGGAACAAATGTTGCAAATGAAATCCTTAAGTATGATTAATCCAAAGAGAATAAGGACTTACGACTCAAGAATAGTAGGAATCAACCCGTCTCAAGTAGGGTTCACCTCATCTTTTAGAAATCAAGACAATAAATCATTCCATCAGATAAAGACGGCTATACAAACTTTCTCACGAGGCTTGATTTTTAATAAAGAAATAACAAAGGATTATCAAGCCTTTACCCAAAAACGGCAGGATACTATGGATAGACCCTAGGAATATCCATGCATATATCAACCAGGAAAGAATAGAAGCGTTTCCAATAGATGCTTTACAAGGCCCTTCCGTAATAAAATCAAAGAGGAAAATATTTTACGAAAGTGTGGGATCACGAATAGAATGTAACGACCTGTATTCTACGTATCAAAAGATCGAAGAATATTGTAGTATTTATGAATGACGTCATATGGTTGTACATCTTCGGGAAATGACTAATAAGGTCATTTCCTACCTTCACTATTATTGTCAAACTTTAATGTGACCATCTAACCCTTGGTGAATTTTGTTTTGCCCATAGTTATTATTTGGTAAAGAATTTATATCTAAAATTACTTCTGTTGGATTCATATTATTGTTTAGAGTGGTCACATTAAGCAAATGGGGTTACCATTTTGGAAGAATGGATGAAATAAGATTAGCGATCCTTAAATGGGTTATTCGAGTATTTAGCAGGTGAGCACACAACTCATTTCAGGTTTAATGACTTGTGGGGGACGAAATGGCAGAGGAATAATCTCATATTCAATTTCCCAACTCTGAACGTAGATCTAAACCCTACTAACATCCTCCAACACTCAAATCAACCACTAATCTATGCTTTTTTAGCCGAACAACCAAATTAAGGGCAACGATAGAGGTGCAAAGCGTAGAATTTCTTATAAGAAAGATGCTACCAAATTATTTGTTGTATGGTGGCTGGATGCTCGACTTCTCTAGGCGGTTAGCTCTTTTGCTTCGGTTAAGCAACGAATTCCTTTCAAGCTAAGCAACAACACAAGACAAGAGCTGCTACAACACATTGGGATTCAAGCCAAATAATTCTTAATTTTGGTACTAGCATATTTGATGTGATTAAGATGAGTAATAGTGTTCTTAGTTACTAATTAGGATATATTAACATGTAAACACCTCATAAAAATATGGGAAAGCGCTTATAATTCATTATTAATCCTTTAATAACACATATCGAAGTTTGGGTTGATTTGGACATGATTTGTGAATCCCAAAATTTGTGAAATTATGAAAATATTTGCTTCTTTGAGTGTTTAATCTTGTTTGATTGATCTAAATGTTGTTAGATTTTTTTTGGTACATTAAGACATTTCCTAGGAATGTTGTGATGGGTGTAAATGCTGACGAATGACGAAATAGGATGCTAGAATTCATTTTTGACATGTGGTAGTTTTCGGTTTGACCGTGTCGAGTCAGGCCAAATGTGTCTGATTGGGATGGAATTTTGTAGGGACGACAAGGAAGGTTCCAAGGGGCTCTACTAAGTTTTAAGTCATTAGTAGATTTGGAGACTAACTTATGTTGTTTCAAAATCGGTTCAGCTAAAGGAAGTAGCCTCAATTCAGCTAGGAGTAAAGTGGGAACATGCAAATCGAACATAGGGTGGGGGGAACTTCCGGCTTAGTGGTCGAGTCTGGTTCTACTTGAATAAGTGCCCAAGCTTCAGATCGACATAGTTGCTCCAAACCCAGATCGAACCAATTCAGGTCGACCTAGATATCATAATAAAAGGCTAGATAGGCATCGTTGCTCCGATCCGGTTCGACAATGTCAAACCGGAATTGGGCCAATTTAGAAATGGAGCAAGGGGAAGGCTCCTTATGGTGGTGCATGGAGTGTTGTTTCTTCTTGATAATGATCGAGCTCTTTTGAAGACGAACTCCAATACGACTAGCTAAGTCCAAGGTGTGAATAAAGTCTTAGGTAGGGCTACCACATTGATTCCAAGTAGGGATCCGTAGGGGCGACTTCTGAGGTATACTTCGCATGGACGCACGTGCGAAGTAGTTATCAATGTTCAATACTTTGTACAATTTTGAGGGAGGGGCAAAAGAGTGGATCAATGCCAGTTGTTGTATAGAGCAATGAAGCCGGACCCCAACGCCAGTTGTAGTATGGAATGGGTAGGTTACTGGCTACAATCCATTGCAGTGGGATGTAGCGATGGGTTGGTAGAGTCCATTGAAGTGGGAACTACCGTTGCCCCAAGAGACATAGTGACCAATGTAGTGAGCGTCGTATACCCAACACACTGAGTGGGTGAACATAAGGATAGATGTGATGATTTTATGGTTGTTATCGTTATGACACGTACACTTCCTATAACAACCCAAATTTTTAACAAACTATAATTAATTAATGAATTAACTAATTGAGGAACAAACTGATAATATAAATATTAATTAGAAAAATACTGAGAATCAAGCAAAACGAATTTTTCTGTTGCATCCATTATAAAATTCTAATTTTGATAGACTTTTATTTTGTGAAAATCGGGCAAGAAATGAACAAGTTATGATCAATCAAAGTTTGAAATTAAACTAGAGAATTTAATTAATAAATAGAAAATAAAGCAATGTTAATTGGGTGACCCAGCCCTTAACATGGTCAACCAAGGGGTCGGCCAAGGTTTAAGTTGGGTCGACCTAATTTCGAACGTTTCCGGATAATTTTTATAATGTATTGCTGATGTGTAAAATGCAATAAACTTGGACAATAAATTAAAAAATCTGGACACCTAACTCTATTATAAACTAAGTACCAACCCTATAATACCCCAAAATTTAATAAACCACAACCATACTTTAAAGAATAAATTGGGAATTACTTAATTAAATATTTTAGAATTAATTAAAATCGTTTTACCGTTGCGTTCGTCTCGAAATTATGGTTCAGATAGACCCCAATTTCGTGTAAAACAGATAATGTACGAAGAAGTTATGAAACTTAGAAGTTCGTATCCAAATAAGAGGGTTATATATGAATATAATTCGAATTAATTCAAACTAGAAAAAAAGGTGCATAATCAGACCGTTTGGGGACAACCCACAACAGGGGCTGGGCCGACCTTGGGGGTAGGTGGGTCGACCCACCCAGGTTCGGGAAAATTCCGAATTTTGTATTTTGACTGTTTTTGTATCTAGGCTCGTCGCTGACTCAGCGCTACTTGTACGACTTGGACTAAAACCCAAGGATATAACGATTAAAGGTTGGCTCTTTTAATCTATATAAATGTGCTCTCTCCCCCATTCTATCTACACACAATTCGTTACCTTTCTTTCTGCCTCCACTACATATTCTAAATTAAATAATAAGATGGGGAGACTCTACTGAAATCTAGATTAACAAAGAAGATTCAAGATCTGTAACCAACCTTCAACCCTACAATCAAAAAAGAGATAGAAGTGGACTTTTCTACAACGGTGTGTGTGTGTAAATATATATAAGAGATCTGATCTCTTCTTCACCAAGACCCGCTGGGAGTTCCTTGTTACTTTCAGATCTAATACCTCGAACTATATCATGATAGTTAAATTATAAATTGGGTTTGGAACATATAGTGTTTATAAGATAATTGATATAAATATTCTTCATTGTTATTCATCTATGTTGTTGTTATAAGTAGGTATAGATGTGTTTTGTGAAATGAGAAATAATGTGTTGAAGAGATTTGATATAGGCAAAACATATCAGCGATGTCACTATCAAGTCATCTTTAGTCATCATAACAATATCACTGTCTTTTGGCCAGCTTTATCACAATGGACAAGATTTGGATCAGCTTGGGCAGAGTGTAGTCAAGTCATCTGTTTCGAAATAAAGCAATATCATTTTTCTTTGTCCAGCTTTATCACAATGAACAAGTTTTGGATCAGCTTTGGTAGAGTGCGGTCAAGTCACCCATTTTGAAATAATGATTCCTTTGGCTAGCTCTACCACGTTGCACAATTTCGGATCATCTTTACCATAGTGTAGTCAAGTTGCTGGTTTTGTGGTACAGTGTAGTTGATCTTACTTTTTGGAACATCCTTGGCACAACTTTACTTAATGTGGTGATTTCGTACTATTGAAAATGATTTAATCAGTGAATGTGCATTTCAAATTTAACTCGTCTAAAGTGTTTTTTTGCAGAGCTTGGCCTCTTTTTCACTCAAACAGCTTTTCCACATCACCTTTATGACATGGTTTACTGTTTGAAGCAGCATTAATCAGTGAGTAGTCATTTCATCTTCATGACAAGGTGTACTATATGAAACAACTTTAGTCATTGTGGTCTAATATACTGTTACAGACCAGCTTTATTCTGTGCACTATGACTGATAGGCAATGATATAATCATACAAATTTAATATACATTCCCGTGTTCTTGGACAAAAAAAAACCTACAATACTTTATTTTGCATCTTCCAAGTTCTACAATCATAGAAACACACAAACAATAATTCAAACTAATATTCGAAATAATACTACGGTAAAAATTAATAGGAACACTAGTGGTTTCGGTTAAATTGCAAGTCTTCAGGGAGTTGTTTGAGATGTCTAACTTTTTGTTCTAGCTCATTCGCATATACACCCATTGGACATAGCGGTTCATCAATCCATTCTAAAAGTTCCAGTCATAGGGATAATTGGAACAAAGAATATTTGATGAGCAATGTTTTCTCCATTAGCTCTTACAACAACTTCAGCCATATATCCATAGTTGCAGTAAACTATGTAAGAGTCAGCCTCTTGTTCAGATGAGGGTTGATTTATTAGTAACTGCTAAACCTCTTGTTTTTGATGGGGTTGATAAAAAGGATGTTCATTCACTCGTGGAACATACGCATGGTCATCCAATCTGAGTTGATGTGTGAGTACGTCAAGATCCGGTTATTCAAGAGCAACGTCCTCATAATGTTGTTGATAGTTTATATTTCAATCTACATCAGTGTGATCACCAGACGTTGGAAGGGAGTAGCCGGCGTTGCTGAAATCGGAGTCCATAGATGATGGACGTGATGGCTTTGTTAAGAGTAATAAAGTAATGAAGATATAGTTGAGTATGGAACAGAGTTATGAAGCAGTAGGGGTATTTATAAAGTGCACAAATACACCGGCGAATTTTCAAAACTCGCCCAAAGTTGAGCTTTCAAAATTCGCCAAGTCTTCTTCTCAAACCAAACAGATCTATATTTGTAAATATTTCCAAAACAAGGCTAAACATGATATAATTCCTGCAAACTAGCCTAAATTGGTTAATTATTCATACATATATATATACACACACAATATAAAATACATTGAATATGTATGGATGTAGTGGTAGCTCTGAAATTCAAGGAAAATTGGGTTGCCCTTGGCAATAAAAAGGTACATGCAAGAGTAAACTCGAAAGCATAGCTGTAACACCCCACATCCGTAAGTGTCACTCACAAAGGGAATGCACTAAGTTCTGTGGAGCATTTAGGGTAAATGATGCAGATAAATTACAAGACAGACAGAAATTAAGCAGCGGAAAATAAAACTTTGCTTTATTGATAAAATAGTTTGTACAATGATTTCTTTACAATATCAGAGTATCATCTGTCTTACAAAACAAAGAAGCATAAAAATACATTTATATTCCCCAATGTAGCAAGAACCAGCCATAGCATCTGAAAAGAGAATCCAAGCAAAACTTCGACAAATCTTCAAGTTGGGAAAGAGTGGCAATCCAACTTAACCTAAGATATACTATTCCCTCCTTTACTACCTTGGGAGGGATGGAAGAAAAGAAGACAAAAGAAAAACAGAGTCAGACATAACGCCTGAGTAAGTTCAGTAACTTCTAGCATATGAACATGGAGAAACAAAATGATATGAATTAACTGAATACAAGATAACACCATGACGATAGGGTTGGCAAGATTAGACAAGATAATCACAAGATATGCTAAGATAAGATAATCTGGATATGCTCTAATACTTTCGCCGCTTCGCTTTTTCCTTATTATACTGATTTCTATATCTCTGCACCACATAACTAGTGTCCCAACTAGTAATGATAACGTGATCCCAATCCCTGTAGATTCTATTGCCTTCAGGCATACATTTATTATTTGTTACCTAGATCTAATCAAGGAATTATGCTACCTGTCGAACGATGCCCCCAAGTCTAGGACACACTACCTAGAGTGGTATATGTTCCTATACTTCCCCACGCATGTATCGCTAATCGCTATCGCTTGTCTAGACGCAAATGTCCTGTATTGTGCAGCCCAAGTCCTGTGGCAGGGCAAATCAAGGAATACAGAACTCGGTCGGGAGCTTTCAGATATCTGCCGATGTAGATGCTAAGGTCTGTTTTTGTTCCAGTGGCTATGGTCCCACTTGACCCCTCCCTCAACTAATGAAAGGCACACCTTGAAAAATGAGAACTATACGCAGGCCCCCGGTGCCCCACTATCCTATGGCCATCCTCACCCATAACTAGATAGCAAGTATATGGTCTTTTGGAGTTCTCCGCCTTTCCGCTTCACGTATCTCGATTGACTGAAGATGGATGGTAGACGACGAGTTGCTATCATAGGGCTACCGTTTTCTCGCCGAATCATGCCGGTCCACCCTAGTCTTTAGGTTGCCATATATTGCAACCAAGGCATACCCCTGGTTCTTCTACGTAGACCTTAACCTCTGTGAGCCCAGGAGGATCATCTGCGGTCTCACAGAGGGATACCAAGGGTACCCTCACGTCCCCTCGAAGCCTCGGGCTTCGTAACCCAATTCGTTGGAGCCTTCTTTTTACTCAGACGGACATTCGCTCCTTCCCGTGTTATACTAAGAATTACTACTTAGTTTTGTTAACCAAGGTTTACCACTTAGTTTTCAGAATCGTTGTTTTCTTAGCTAAGGTTTTCTACTTAGCTCCTTTTAACTAAGGTTTACTACTTAGTTCTCTTTCCCGTCAATTTGCATTGGTTAAGTGTCATTAGTCAATTCAAGCTAACTTAACCCTCTTTATTTATCCTGTTAAACTGGTTAAGTGTTATCAGTAATTCATGTTGACTTAACCTCATCACAAACCAAGTTATATTGGTGAAGTATTTCTTATTACTTAACCCTGCCCATTCATCCTGTATTGGTTAAGTGTTCCTTTTAACTTAACCTTGCCCGTCTGTTTTAACTAACATGTTATTAATTGTTAAGTATTATCCCTTCATGTTTTAGACTTAGCCCTATTCCTTTATCACAATCGAATGGTTAAGTGTTCAAGTTTACTTAACCCTACGGTCTAGCCCAGCTAACATATCAAATTGGCTAAGTGTATTAGATTTTACTTAACCCCAACCTCTAGTCTAGTTAACATGTTAATTTCCCCACCTTCTAGTTAACATGTTAATTTGGCTAAGTGTTTTCTTAGTTACTTAACCCCTACAAATCTTGTCTTGCTACTATGAGTTTGGTTAAGTATCCTTATGGACTTAGCCCTCCCATTCTAGCTTAACCGTGTTAAGTTTCTGTATGAACCTAACCCCACCTACCGGTCTGGTTATCATGTTGAATTGGTTAAGTGTCTTTATTAACTTAACCCTACCATTCTTGTTCTAGATTTAACTAAATAAATTAAAGCTGCTACCACTCACATTAGACAGATATTGTTGCGATTACTGGATGTGCCGGTTGGTTCCGGGCAGGTTTACATTGCAACTCAGTCTAACCTCGGGTTAGGCCTATTCGTGTTTTCTAAGTTCAAAGGGTTTGATTAATTTTCAAATCAGGTTTTGAAAGCAACCATCTCGTCCGTCGGATCAGTTAGGGATAGCCAGGGGGAGAAGGAAACTTGTATTTTCCAAACCCAAGCCTAGACACTATCCTCTCTGTCACCCTAGAACTTACTGGTGTGCTATTAAAAGAGATGTCGTCAATAAACCTTTAATTTGTCTAAATTTACATTCTCTCATTTAGGACGAATTCTATAAGTAAATTATTCCTAATTTACTTATTTCCTAATTACTCTTTTAATGTAAATTGTCAACATTCATTCTTATGGCCCATTTCCCCCTCTATATCATATTTATGCTTTTTGGCATGTAAACTATACCAAATTAAGTGTCACTAACCGTGATTTTGCTAGACATGACAATTATTCCCAATTACGGCCAATTTCAAGTTTATGCCAATACACCTATTATGCCAAATTAGCTAATCCAATTCTGATTTAACATTCTAATTACAGTTCGTGTCAAACTAGACTTGCTATTCTAGTTTATAATTCATGTAAATGCTAGATTTACAAGTCAATACTAGATTCAAATTACACATCCTATAATTCATGTCAAATTTACCCAATTTGCATTTCTGTGAACATGCCATAATCCATGTCCCCAATTTATGCCAATTTTCAAGTTAAAAACTGCGTTTTAGTAAATTTCATATTTTGGCCAAATCGTATTCCCACCGTTCGTATAATCGTGACTCAATCTAGATTATAGATAAGTCTATATTCGTAGAAAATAGGGAATGAACCAAAGATGCTATGAAAAAGATAGACATAACAACTGGCATAAAATGATAATTTACAAATTACAGACCTAACAAATTTCACTGAAATTGATCTAAGACATCGAAGGCCTATAGGTCTGAAAATCTTATGACATAAAGAGGGTTGGATAACGACGTAGGTTCAAGAACATGGGTAGACCTAACTTAATAGGTAAATTCCCAAGGTCTAAAACCAAAGAAAACCAAGAATAGACAGAGTAGAGACGTAGGTTCAAGAACATGGGTAAACCTAACTTAATAGGTAAATTCCGAAGGTCTAAAACCAAAGAAAACCAAGAATAGACAAAATAGAAAATCAGGTTTATACCCAATTTCACAGTCACAAAACTTAAGCAACACTTTCCTAGCCATGAATCATAGGTGTTTAGTCAAAATTGTCCTTGTCATGTCATAGGAAATAGTTTATGTTTTCTAATCAAAGGCATAGGCTTGTCTTCATAGTCAACGGAACAATCCTCATAGTCATAGTCACAGTCAAAGGCAATGTTCATAGTCATAGGCAATATTCATAGGCACTGTTCACAGTCATAGGCAAGGCCTAATTAGTCATCAAATCATAACAGTTTTTAATTAGGTCTAAAGATTTAGGCATAGATTCGAATATAAAGATTTGGCATATTCTTTTATTCCTTTAATTCATGTCACGAACAGAGAGAAACGTTCAAATCTAAAAAGTAACCGACTTACTGAAATTATATTAGATTCGTAGAAAAACAGTCGTTGAAGTCGTTTGAATCTTCACTTGAAATCCTAGCTTGACTTGAACCTCTTCTTGAAAGTCTTAAGCAGCATTTCCTCGTCTTGATTTATTTTATATATTATTTCACTCACTTATTTATTCATTTCTTAGAGGCAGCATAAGGATAGAAAAGAAGTGTGAATAGAGAAGGAGTCTAGGGCTGTTTATATAGTGTTAGGCGAACGAATCTAGGTAGAAACGTGACCAAATACATCAGAACGAACCAGGTTCAGAAAACTGGAAAAAGCCGGGGGGGGGGGGGGTGAGGGGGGTCGACCCCCAGGTCGACTACACAATCGACCTGGGTGCACCAGGTCGACTACACAATCGACCTGGGTGCACCAGGTCGACTATCCAGTCGACCTGGGTGCCCCAGGTCGACTACCCAGTCGACCTGGGTACCTTGGGCGGGAAAATTCCCGCCCAGCCCAATCTGTGTCCGATTTTTGAAATTTGAACCTGTTTCGGATCTGTTCGAATTTTAAATCGAATTCTAAAATTTCTGTAGACCATTACTCCTTCATACCGAGTCCGATTAACGCAAACTCAGACTCTATCTCATGCAGAATTCCGAGACGAACGCAATGGCACAGCCCGTTTCCCTTGATTTTTATTTTAATCTTTATTTCTGCCATGATTTGTGAATCTTAGTGTTACAGAATTACGGGGTATTACATTCTCCCCCACTTAAAAGGATTTCATCCCCGAAATCTTCAAGTTAGGAAGAATGTGTCCTACCATCCAGTCACCCATATACTCAACCATTCAATCACAGGCATTCATTGTCCTTAAAAGATTTCTAATGCTTTCATGTTCATATGCATAGTGTGTGTATATGTCTTTATATAATGCAAAATCAGGCGGTCTACTAATTCAGTTGACCTCCTAAATGCGAATCATGTCAGTGCCATGCGTCCATTCATGTATGCAAGCATCCCTAGTTATGTAAATACTACATGCGTGCACAACCATTCATCCATATGCAACATCCATATGATAACATATCAAATTCAACTTACAAACGAATACATTTCTGTAAATGCAATATGAAAGCATCCGAACTGATCTAGTGTCTAATACGTATGCATATGCATTCACGAGCAACCATTAGCAACCATTTGCAACCACCAACCATAACATGTTTCAAATACATGTTTACATCCATTGGCTTCTACCTAAGGATCGAAGATAAGACCTAGGTGATATACTTTGGAAAGAGAGAAACAATTATGCGTAAAGCTCCTAAACAAAGAAATCAAGGATGCACCCTTAAGGAAAAGGGTATGATGCTAGTATCTAGCCTTCTTAAGCTTTACTCCACTATATCCTAACTAATTTAACTTCACGATTGTGATGTTTCTGACCTCCATTTCCAAAATAAACAGATGTACTAAGATGGTTTGAGGTCTCTCCTCTTAGCGTATCCACCACGCCATAACTATGAGGGTCAAAAGGTCACTATGCACTTTTTAGAGTGCCTTCCACAACAATTCATCCCTCACGCAAACCATCCTAATCGAACTCGACATTCCTCAAGTACAAGTCCCAAAGGCCTAAACCAATATCAAACAAGCACCCAAGGAATATCTCCTCCGAATTTAGATGATCTACGTGAGATGATATAAGCAAACTCGATAGCTATTCTCATATCCCTACTAACCAAAAATAAACTGGCCAGACCACCAATTGGATTTGAGACTCTAGTGGGATCTTTCTACTATACAAGTACCTGGTGCAGAGACTCAACTATGGAAGTGGATATGAACAAATGAGAAGCGCTAAAACCAAAGGAAATAGTACGAATAGCAAAACTAGACTCTTCCAACAGAACTTTACTACCTTTCTCCTAGGTACGCTTGGTGGCGAAAGTAGGTTCTTTCCCTTCTGAAAATCTTGTTCCTCGTTCTTGCCCCTGTCCGTAATTATATTCCCTATAATACCCTAGTAAAGATACTTCCTCTTGTCTTAGGTTTTATAATTTTTTCCTCCTTTGTGAGCTAAATCTACATTCATGAATTCCTCATCCTAGGGTTGTGCTTCCTAGCCAAACCCTCATCCCCTTCCGTGTGTAGTCATGTTGGCAAATCTCTCTAAAGCTGCTTCCATCTTACAGAAAACCCTACTAAGCTTGGAAGAAAACTAACCGTAGGTGAAACTACTACGGTTATAGATGGAAGTCGGGCACTACTTCGCACTTCGATGAGGTTACCTCCCAGAAAGCCATGAGCCCCAGAGACTCAAGAAAGGAGACAAGAATTCAAACAGAGGAAGAGAAGATAATGCGTATGGCTTTGGGGAATATGCCTTTAAAACAAATTGTTTTTTTTAAAAAATGCTCCTTTTAAAACCGGTTGAAAATAATTTTTCAAATCTTTTATCTGATCCGGTAACCTTCAGCTCTGATACCACATGTAACACCCCACATCCGTTAGTGTCACTCACAAATGGAATGCACTAAGTTCTGTGGAGCATTTAGGGTAAAAGATGCAGATAAATTACAAGACAGACAGAAATTAAGCAGCGGAAAATAAAACTTTGCTTTGTTGATAAAATAGTTTGTACAATGATTTCTTTACATTATCAGAGTATCATCTGTCTTACAAAATAAAGAAGCATAAAAATACATTTATATTCCCCAATGTAGCAAGAACCAGCCATAGCATCTGAAAAGAGAATCCAAGCAAAACTTCGACAAATCTTCAAGCTGGGAAAGAGTGGCAATCCAACTTAACCCGAGCTATACTATTCCCTCCTTTACTACCTTGGGGGGGGGGGGAACGGAAGAAAAGAAGACGAAAGAAAAACAGAGTCAGACATAAAGCCTGAGTAAGTTTAGTAACTTCTAGCATATGAACATGGAGAAACAAAATGACATGAATTAACTAAAGACAAGATAACACCATGATGATAGGGTTGTCAAGATTAGACAAGATAATCACAAGATATGCTAAGATAAGATAAACTAGAAATGCTCTAATACTTTCGCCGCTTCGCTATTTCCTTATTATACTAGTTTCTATATCTCTGCACCACATAACTAGTGTCCCAACTAGTAATGATAACGTGATTCCAATCCCTAGAGTTTCCATTGCCTTCAGGCATACATTTATTATTTGTTACCTAGATCTAATCTAGGAATTATGCTACCTGTCGAACGATGCCCCAAAGTCTAGGACACACTACCTAGAGTGGTATATGTTCCTATACTTCCCCACGCTTGTATCGTGAATCGCTATCGCTTGTCTAGATGCACATGTCCTGTAATGTGCGGCCCGAGTCCTGTGGCAGGGCAAATCAAGGAATACAGAACTCGGTCGGGAGCTTTCAGATATCTACCGATGCAGATGCTAAGGTCTGATTTTGTTCCAGTGGCTATGGTCCCACTTGACCCCTCCCTCAACTAATGAAAGGCACACCTTGAAAAATGAGAACTATACGCAGTCCCCCGGTGCCCCACTATCCTATGGCCATCCTCACCCATAACTAGATAGCAAGTATATGGTCTTTTGGAGTTCTCCGCCTTTCCGCTTCACATATCTTGATTGACTGAAGATGGATGGTAGACGACAAGTTGCTATCACAGGGCCACCGTTTTCTCGCCGAATCATGCCGGACCATCCTAGTATTTAGGTTTCCATATATTGCAATCAAGGCATACCCCTAGTTCTTCTACGCAGACCTTAACCTCTGTGATCCCAGGAGGATCATCTGTGGCATCACAGAGGGATACCAAGGGTACCCTCACATCCCCTCGAAGCCTCGGGCTTCGTAACCCAATTCGTTGGAGCCTTCTTTTTACTCAGACGAACATTCGCTCCTTCCCGTGTTATACTTAGAATTACTACTTAGTTTTGTTAACTAAGGTTTACCAGTTAGTTTTCAGAATCTTTGTTTTCTCAGCTAAGGTTTTCTACTTAGCTCATTTTAACTAAGGTTTACTACTTAGTTCTCTTTCCCATCAATTTGGATTGGTTAAGTGTCATTAGTCAATTCAAGATGACTTAACCCTCTTTATTTATCCTGTTAAACTGGTTAAGTGTTATCAGTAATCCATATTGACTTAACCCCATCACAAACCAAGT
Source organism: Allium sativum (assembly GCA_030737875.1). Classification (NCBI taxonomy): domain Eukaryota; kingdom Viridiplantae; phylum Streptophyta; class Magnoliopsida; order Asparagales; family Amaryllidaceae; genus Allium; species Allium sativum. The sequence goes on from CM060924.1 coordinate 1,047,402,942, forward strand.
TATATTGGTTAAGTATTTCTTATTACTTAACCCTACCAATTCATCCTGTATTGGTTAAGTGTTCCTTTTAACTTAACCTTGCCCGTCTGTTTTAACTAACATGTTATTAGTGGTTAAGTATTATCCCTTCATGTTTTAGACTTTACCCTGTTCCTTTATTAAAATCGGATATTTAAGTGTTTAAGTTTACTTAACCCTACGGTCTAGCCCAGCTAACATATCAAATTGGCTAAGTGTATTAGATTTTACTTAACCCCAACCTCTAGTCTAGTTAACATGTTACTTTCCCCACCTTCTAGTTAACATGTTAATTTGGCTAAGTGTTTTCTTAGTTACTTAACCCCTACAAATCTTGTCTTCATACTATGAGTTTGGTTAAGTATCCTTATGGACTTAGACCTCCCATTCTAGCTTAACTTTGTTAAGTTTCTGTATGAACCTAACCCCACCCACCGGTCTGGTTATCATGTTGAATTGGTTAAGTGTCTTTGTTATCTTGACCCTACCATTCTTGTTCTAGCTTTAACTAAATAAATTAAAGCCGCTACCACTCACATTAGACAGATATTGTTGCGATTACTGGATGTGCCGGTTGGTTCCGGGCAGGTTTACATCGCAGCTCAGTCTAACCTCGGGTTAGGCCTATTCGTGTTTTCTAAGTTCAAAGGGTTTGATTAATTTTCAAATCAGGTTTTGAAAGCAACCATCTCGTCCGTCGGATCAGTTAGAGATAGCCAGGGAGAGCAGGAAACTTGTATTTTCCAAACCCAAGCCTAGACACTATCTTCTCTGTCACCCTAAAATTTTCTGGTGTGTTATTAAAAGAGATGTCGTCAATAAACCTTTAATTTGTCTAAATTTACATTCTCTCATTTAGGACAAATTCTATAAGTAAATTATTCCTAATTTACTTATTTCCTAATTACTCTTTTAATGTAAATTGTCAACATTCATTCTTATGGCCCATTTTCCCCTCTATATCATATTAATGCTTTTTGGTATGTAAACTATACCAAATTAAGTGTCACTAACCGTGATTTTGCTAGACATGACAATTATTCCCAATTACAGCCAATTTCAAGTTTATGCCAATACACCTATTATGCCAAATTAGCTAATCCAATTCTGATTTAACATTCTAATTACACTTCGTGTCAAACTAGACTTATTATTCTAGTTTACAATTCATGTAAATGCTAGATTTACAAGTCAATACTAGATTCAAATTACACATCCTATAATTCATGTCAAATTTATCCAATTTGCATTTCTGTGAACATGCCATAATCCATGTTCCCAATTTATGCAAATTTTCAAGTTAAAAACTGCGTTTTAGTAAATTTCATATTTTGGCCAAATCGTATTCCCACCGTTCGTATAATCGTGACTCAATCTAGATTATAGGTAAATCTATATTCGTAGAAAATAGGGAATGAACCAAAGATGCTATGAAAAAGATAGACATAACAACTGGCATAAAATGATAATTTACTAATTACAGACCTAACGAATTTCACTGAAATTGATCTAAGACATCGTAGGCCTATAGGTCTGAAAATCTTATGACCTAAAGAGGGTTGAATAACGACGTAGTTTCAAGAACATGGGTAGACCTAACATAATAGGTAAATACCCAAGGTCTAAAACCAAAGAAAACCAAGAATAGACAGAGTAGAGACTAGGTTCAATAACATGGGTAGACCTAACTTAATAGGTAAATTCCCAAGGTCTGAAACCAAAGAAAACCAAGAATAGACAGAATAGAAAATTAGGTTTATACCCAATTTCACAGTCACAAAACTTAAGCAACACTTTCCGAGCCATGAATCATAGGTATTTAGTCACAATTGTCCTTGTTATGTCATAGGCAATAGTTTATGTTTTCTAATCATAGGCATAGGCTTGTGTTCATGGTCAAGGGAATAATCCTCATAGTCACAGTCACAGTCATAGGCAATGTTCATGGGCAATGTTCATAGTCATAGGCAATGTTCATAGGCACTATTCACAGTCATAGGCAAGGCCTAATTAGTCATCAAATCATAATAGTTCTTAATTAGATCCAAAGATGTAGGCACAGATTCGAATAGAAAGATTTGGCATATTCTTTTATTCCTTTAATTCATGTCATGAACAGAGAGAAATGTTCAAATCTAAAAAGTAACTGCTTACAGAAATTATATTAGATTCGTAGAAAAACAGTCGTTGCATTCGTTTGAATCTTCACTTGAAATCCTAGCTTGACTTGAACCTCTTCTTGAAAGTCTTGAGCAGCATTTCCTGGTCTTGATTTATTTTATATATTATTTCACTCACTTATTTATTCATTTCTCAGAGGCAACATAATGATAGAAAAGAATTGTTAATAGAGAAGGAGTCTAGGGCTGTTTATACAGTGTTAGGCGGACGAATCTAGGCAGAAACGTGACTAAATACATCAGAACGAACCAGGTTCATAAAACTGGAAAAAGCGGGGGGGGGGGGGGGGGTAGGGGAGGGGGGGTCGACCCCTAGGTCGACTACCCAGTCGACCTGGGTGACCCAGGTCGACTACCCAGTCGACCTGGGTGACCCAGGTCGACTACCCAGTCGACCTGGGTGCCTTGGGCGAAAAAATTCCCGCCCAGCCCAATCTGGGTCCGATTTTTGAAATTTGAACCTGTTTCTGATCTGTTCGAATTTTAAATCGAATTCTGAAACTTCTGAAGACCATAACTCCTTCATAAGGAGTCCGATTAACGCAAACTCGGACTCTATCTCATGCAGAATTCCGAGACGAACGTAATGGCATAGCCCGTTTCCCTTGATTTTGATTTTAATCTTTAATTCTGCCTTGATTTGTGAATCTTAGTGTTACAGTATTACGGGGTGTTACAATAGCGGGTTGCTCTAGAAAAAAATGGACACTCTAGGATTGAACATTGGTTCTCATTGTATGTAGATCACACCTGCACATTCAACTGAACTACATATTACTTCGGTAATGTTTCCCATCTATATGTTTCTGCTACAACTTTTGTGCCCTATGCTTTTTGGCTTTGGGTTTTAATATTTTATTATAGGAGTTCGTTATAAAACAACACAATGCTATCAAAAATTATACGGATAATAAGTTAACAATAGCACTTGCTAATAATTTCATCATCCACTAATGAAGTCCACATATTTATACTTGTTATCACTTCGTTCGAGAGTCACAACATAAAAGGAGGTCCAAGAAAAGTATGTTAATTCAAAACATCAATTAGCATTTATTTTTACAAAGATATCAAAGCATGAAAATTTGGGAAGATCACGAGATTCGCTTGGAGTTAAATTCATTTTTTTTAAAGGATGTAAGGAACAAATTTTTGTTTTGTTTACCGAATATGTTGTCTTTAATTGATTACATATTTGGGATGATAAAATTGACATAAATGTATGCTTAATTGGTAATTATTATATGGGGGAATATTTTATAAGGACAAACTAGTTAAAAAAATTATCCAAAAGGACAAGCCACTAATAATTTATCCATAAGGACAGTAAATAGGCCAGCCCAGCATAACCCCTCTTTTATTACGTTCTTTCTATTGTTTCCATCTTTTCACTGAAAACCCTAGCCGTTGACCACCTCTTCCGTCAAACCCTAGACGCCTCCGACGATCAACTTCCACCACGTCACTGGCTGCCTCTTCCATCAAAACCTAATCGTCTCCGGCGAACAACTTCCGCCTCTTCCATCAAATTTCTCGATCTCACGCGTATTCGATTGCTAAAATCGTTCACGAAATTAGGGTAAATTCCATTGCTATGATTCCTTCGGCAGTAAATATGATTTCGTGATCTTTTGATTTCATGAATTCGTCATAGAAAATCGAACGAGAGAGATGAAGGAGAAAAAAATCGCTGGAAAGAACCTTTTTTTTACAGTGAAGTTAGCAGCTGTTTTTAGGTATCATTTTACTATTTTTTTAGGGATCATTTTTCTTTTATTAATAGTGTTATGCTGTTTTGTTTATAGTTTGATACTATATCAGTTTTGTACTTGTACTATTGCATTAACTTTGCAACTCAATCGAAATTATTTCATTTTAATCAATCAAAGTGCAATGTAAACATTTTTTGTATTAGTTTTCCTTCAAAATATCAAAGTAGTTTCTAGGTATCATTTTTATATTTTTTTTAGGTATCAGTTTTATATTTTCAACATGAATTTACATCATAGCAGTTTTTAGATATCATTTTTATATTATTTTTAAGTATCAGTTTTATATTTTCAACATGAATTTACATCAAAGAAGTTTTTAGTTATCATTTTTATATATTTTTAGGTATCAGATTTATATTTTTCTAGTTGAATTTACAGTATTATGTTTGTATAAGTTTGGATTGCATATGAAATACTTACAGATACTGCATGCTGCTAGAATTTACTTGAATTCAAGGCTGAACTTAGTACAAGTAAAAGTAAATGCATGAATGCATGCTTGGAATGGGGAGCAGTGTAGTATGTACTTAGATTCTGTAGGAAAACAATGTATCCTAGTATGTCAGTTATGTATAGTTGTAGGTATCATATGATACAAGTGGTTATTATTGTGTATAATTGAGAATAAACTAATTTTTGTGATAATTGAATTGAATTGAGTGCTATTGTTTTTTTAATCAGTTGGTATTGGTGAGAATAAATATTATTTTTGTGAAATTTGAATTAAGTAGGTGGGTGTTAATTTTTTTTGGGTATCAGTTAGAATTAATGTTCTATATCAAAAAAGTCAATTACCAAAGCAAACAACACAAATCTACCTACTTGCCACAGTTCGCATACACAAAGCCATAAAAATGATACCTAAAAAAACATAAAAATAATACCTAAAAACTACTTTAATATTTTAACGACAAAAGTAATACAGAAAATGTTTGAATCACAATTTGATTTGATTAAAATGAAATAAATTCAATTGAATTACAAAGATAGTGCAATAGTATAGCAACAAAAAGTAACTAAAAAAACATAGCACAGTGAATACAGTAAAAATGATACCTAAAAAAATATAAAAATGATACCTAAAAACTGCTGTAATATTTTAAATAAAAAGCAACACAAAAATTACTTACATCATAGTGAAATATGATTTATTCACAATTTAATGGATTAAAATGAAGTAAATTCAATTGAATTACAAACTTAGTGCAATAGTACAACAACAAAATTAATACAACAACAAAAAGTAACTAAAAAAAACATAGCACAGTGAATACAGTAAAAATGATACCTAAAAATTAAAAAAAAATGATACCTAAAAACTGCAGTAATGTTTTAAATAAAAAGCAGCACAAAGATTACTTACATCACAGTGAAATATGATTTATTCGCAATTTGACGGATTAAAATGAAGTAAATTCAACTGAATTACAAACCTAGTGCAACGGTACAGCAACAAAATTAATATAGCAACAAAAATAACTAAAAAAAGCATAGCACAGTGAATACAGTAAAAATGATACCCAAAAAAAAATAAAAAAATGATACCTAAAAACCGCAGTAATGTTTTAAATATAAAGTAGCACAAAAATTACTTATATCACAGTGAAATATGATTTATTCACAATTTGATTGATTAAAATGAAATAAATTCAATTGAATTACAGAGCCAGTGCAATAGTACAGCAACAAAATTAATACAGGAACAAAAAGTAACTGAAAAAAACATAGCATAGTGAATGCAGTAAAAAATGATACCTAAAAAAAATTAAAAAATGATACCTAAAGAATGCTTTAATATTTTAACGACAAAAGTAATGCAGAAAATGTTTGAATCACAATTTGATTGTTTAAAATGAAATAAATTCAATATAATTACAAAGCTAATGCAACAGTACAACAACAAAATTAATACAACAACAAAAAGTAACTAAAAAAACATAGCACAGTGAATACAGTAAAAATGATACCCAAAAAAATATAAAAAATTCAACTAGAAAATACAAAAATGATACCTAAAAATATGTAAAAATGATACCTAAAAACTGCTTTGATATTTTAAAGGAAAACCAATACAAAAAAGTTTACATTCCACTTTGATTGATTAAAATGACATAATTTCGATTAAGTTGCAAATCTAATGCAATAGTACATGTAGAAAACTGATATAGCACCAAAATTATAATCACAAAAGCATAACACTGTTAAAACGTGAAAAATGATACCTAAAAAAAAAGAAAAATGATACGTAAAAACTGGTGCTAACTTCACCATAAAAAGGTATTTTCCAACGATTTTTTTCTCGTTCACCTCTCTCGTTCGATTTTCTACGATGAAGTCACAGAATCAAAAATAACGAAATCATATTTACTTCCTATCGAATCAAAATCCGCGGCACCTTCAATAATCGACGAAGTTTTTCAGACAAAATTAGGGCAAATCGATAAAATTAGGGCAAATCTCTTGAACGAATTCCCAAATCAGTACGCGCATGATCGATTTTGGTATGGATGTTTGAAGATGATTGCTGGAGATCGAAACCAAACAAAAAAAAATTGCGTTCATAATCAATGACGAGATCGACGGCGATAGCAGATTGATGAAGAATAGAAAACAGCGGCCGAATAAATTATTGTAGTGTATTGTCTTTATGGTTAAATTTTTAGTGGGCTATCCTTATGAATAAAAAAGCCCTTAGTTTTGTCCTTGTAAATATTTTCCTATTATTATATTATGAAATTATATTTTCTGGAGACATCTTTAAAGTTGCTCGAAGAAAGCATAAATGTAGTGAAGTGTTGTATGATTTTATTTTCAACCTAAGATGCAATTTGATATACTTACTAGCATAAAATGGTGCAATATTTTATTCCCTAACCAAGTAAAAAACAAAAACAAAAGTACAATAAAATTATAAGTTCTTCCTACAATAAGAATTCTACTTATAATCCTTTTTATGCTTTTGTTAAACTTCATCTTATTTCCCTTAAATTCAAACCACTAGGTGGGCGCAGTTCGGTCTGATGCGGTTTGAAGCCCAAACCGCTTCCACAACGTATTAAACGGTTGATTAAAGTACAAACCAGTATATTAACTGTTCAAACGGTTCAATTTCAGTTTAACTTTTACTGTAACACGATCCGGTTTTGGTTCAGTCAAGTTTGGACCCATATTAAATTTAAAATGAGAGAACTGTTTTCATCGACATTCATTTTACAATTTTATGACATTGTCATTTAAATTATAAAATACGGAATGTAATCCCGAATTGAATGATTAGTTTCCAACTGTACGAATGCTTCAATTTTACATTTAATGAAAAGTATAATTTCTTTTAGTACATTAATCAAGCATCAATGTCAATTAATGCTTAAACAATAAGTTAGATAACTCAAATAAGATTATAACTATCATTATTCAAAAAAAACTATATGAAAATTATTATACTGAAAATGTAAAATTTTCTTTTGTGATAACGATTATTATTAGCATAACAACAAATTACATTGAAAATAGAGTATACATCGTTAAAATAAAAAATTAAATACGAATTAGTTATATTTTTATAATAAAATTACTAATGTAGGTATTCGGTTCGGTTAAATACGGCTGGATCAACGGTCAAACCGTAACCGAACCATATCATTACGGGTCATTACAGTTTGTGGTGTTTGCTTTAGAGAGTGAGTCAGTTCGGCTTTCCAAATCGTTTTTGCAGCGCGGTCTGTGCAGATTTCGTATTGCGGTGCGGTTTATTCCTACCTCTGCACTATACTATATAAATCCATAGTATAATGCAGACTGATGGAGTATAAGGACAAACATTTTCCTTTCTTTTCTTCTTTAAGATAAAGTCGGGTGTGGTTACGTTCAAATCGGGACAAACATTTTTGATGGGATTTTGCTGACTTTATTCTCTTAGCAAAACCTTAGGATCTATTTTGAGGGATTCTATTTTTTTTTCAATTATATTTCTATTTATTGTATTAGAAAAATATTCTTTAAAAATTAAAATTAAACATGAGAACAAAAAAATTGTATACATATGTAATATTACTTTTATTGATAAATCTTATAAACAGTATATATTTGTCTCTTAGGAATATATGTTAATTGGCTCTAACAATGTAACAACCCGTATTTTAAATAACATGTTATAACATAAAATCAAGGCAGAATTAAATGATAAATTATGAATCAAGGGAAACGGGCTGTGCCATTGCGTTCGTCTCAGAAAAATACGCGAAATAGAGTCCGAGTTTTCGAAAATCGGAGTCCGTATGACCCAGTTATGGCCCATAGAAGTTTTCAGAAAATTTAAATTTAAAAACAGATTTCAAATTCAACTGGGCAGGGCAAGCGGGAAAAATTCCCGCCACCCCAAGTCGACTGGGGAGTCGACTTGGGAGTCGACACACCCCAGGCTCTGTCGACTGCCCAGTCGACACCCCTGTCGACTTGGGTGGTCGGCCAGTCTGGCCTGGTTGCACCTGACTTGTTTCTCAAGACATGTTTGTAGGCTAGTGACGTGAATTGATGGCCCAGATCTGAATTAGGGTTAATCCTTTGGTCTTAACTAACCTAATCATCTATAAAAAGACCCTAATACCTAGCTTAAGTCATCATAAATCAATCCTACAACTAAACTATGCCAAAATGTTTAATCTTGGCCTCCACCCTCTTGTCATAGCCTCAATCTTCATTCATATGAGAGTTCCTAAGCTTGTTTGAGAGTTGCAAAGCTTGTTTCAAGGCCAAAGTTCAATCTTTCTTCATTAAAACAAGGATCTTTCTTCATAGAATCAAAGGAGCTTCTTGGAGCTTGTATTCATTTGGGGTTTTTAGAGTAGCTAGTGGCTTCGTCTCAATCTTATTTATATTTTATAAGTCTTCATAGCATTGTAAGCCCTATACTACTCTTAGATTCTAACTATGAAGTTAAATATGACATGTTGCAAGTTTGAGTTCGGGCCTAAGTATGATATGTGCTTTGATCCTATCATGTTATGCATAAATTTATTCTATGCATGTTTGTAAGGCTATCACCTTTGCCTTATGCATAGAAAGCTATGAGCTTTGGTTTGAAATATTGCATAAAGCAACATAGAAACTCTCATACACCTTGTGTTATCTTGCATATGATGTTATATGCGAATCACTAGCCACCATCCTATGTCATTTATGACCATGTTTCACCTATTTTCTTAAGTTTGATATCATGCATATTTTGAGGCTTATGATGTAATATGCAAGTTGCTATCTTGCATATGGTGTTATATGCGAATCACTTGCTATCATCCTATGTCATTCATGACCATGTTTCACCTATTTTGCTAAAGTTGATATTATGCATGTTTTGAGGCCTATGATGTAATATGCAAGTTTATGAACACCTTTGCCTCATATGCCGCCATGTTTAATTTGTGGCCCAAAACCTTATTGATTATGTCATGCTTCTAAGTTTCCCCCTTTGAGATCTATTTGCGTTTATGCGAACTTACATGTGATGGGGTTACGTTATGGGTAAACTAAAATGACATAAAAACATGACTTAAAAAGATGACATGAAATATGACATGTGATTATGCTTGAAACATGAACATGGACTTGGACATGACTTCTAGAAAACATGAGAATGGCCTACTCGAGGTTGGGTTGAGTTTGTAGCATAAATCTACCCGGAACCAACCGGCTTAACTAGTGGCTACAAGCAAAAGGACCCAATGTGAGTAGTTGGTCATGTTGCACTTGAAACCCGAGGTTAGACCAAGTTGTGGTGTAAAGCTACCCGGACCCGCCCGGCTTAACTAGTAACCACAATAAGGTCTAATGTGAGAGGTTGGGTGCATTAAATTAATTAATGCCACATGATAGGGTTAAGTCATGGACCACTTGAATACTTAACTAGTTAAACACGATGGGTTGATAGGGTTAAGTCATGAACTCTGGGTGCACTTAACCAACTTGACTGGGTAGGGTTAACCACATTTAACCCGTTAGAAACCCTAGTTACGTGGTCCTTTTCACCAGTAACCCTCTTGATTGTATCATGATACCCTAGGGAGTAGGCTAGGGTGGGGCACGATTACTGGGCTGACATGTAAGCGGCCAAAACGACGGCTGAGTAGGTTCGCTGGTATAGATTCAGGCGGGCTATGGTCGTGCACAAGGTCCGGAGTTGAAAAAGCTGACAAGGGCACCCGTAGGTTTAGACTGTGCGTGCTTGATTTGTGTCCGTGGTTGGCACCCTAGGGCTTGATACACCCTAGGGTGGACCTAGCACAGTTTGACTACACTTCGTGATTGGGCCGTATGACACCGATACTTCACGAGTTAGGCTTTTAGCGAGCCGATCGACTAGACCGTGTTGTTGGACCTTGATCTAGATCATCTCAGAATGTTGGGCCAAGATTGGGCCAAGGGATCTTTTCTTGTTGATATTTGACATAGATTACTAGTACACACTTGGTGCAACTTAACCTTGTACATGCGATGCCACACTTGATCCACCTTGTTAACTCTTCACCATGCTAGTTGTCACCCCATGTTCCATCTCTGCTTTACATGTCCAGTTAACTTTATTAGTTTTTTTACTAATAGTAGATGGGACTTACCAGTATTTTTGACTGACCCGTTTTCTTTCGCCTCTTTTCTTTCGTTCCCTCCCCCCTCCCCCAGGTTTGCAGGGTGGGAACACTGTTACCTAGCTGCTTTTCTGGTTAGCTCATGTATGGTTTGGACTTGAGCATGCTATGGCTTTATCCTACTTTGGGGATAGTTACTTTATGTTTTTTTCAGTTTCCAGTTTATGTTCTAGACTTTGTTTTATGGGAAAATAATGACCAAGTACTTTGATGTAACTTGACTATGGTTTTGAAATGTTAGTTTTATCCGCTGCTTTACTACTCTGTTTTACTTATATGTTCTATCTTGTGATATCTGCATGCATGTTTACCTTGTTTAACGCCCCTCCAAAGCTAGTGTGCTTGCAAGAGTGGCACTGGCGGAGGTAGGGTGTTACATTTGGTATCAGAGCATAAGGTTTACAAGATTTGAGCAAAAGTGTTTTTAAACTTACCTTTTTGGAAAACTATTTTCAAAACCAATTAAGTATTTTCCAAGAAAAGTCTAGTTATTTTAAAAGGATATTCCCCAAAATCCACTAGCACTATCCTTCGTTTCCTTGTTCTAAATCTATTTTTTCCTTTTTCAGCATGGCCGATCTTAACCTTCCCGAGGGAGTGACCATTCCCGGATGGTTCCAGAGGTACTTGGAAGCTAGGGCCAACAATGCGGGCCCAGCAAATACCCCCACCGTAACTGAGGTTCCTCCACCTCCTCCTCCTCAGCATCCACAAGCAGATTTCGCAAAGGTTTGCAAGGACTTTATGGCGATGGGTGGCAAGAATTTCATTGGGACGAAGACTTTTGTGGAGGCACGAAATTGGTTGAAAGAAACTGAAGATCTTTTCGCTATCTTTGATGTGGAAGACCATAGAAAGGTTTTGTTGGCAGCATGGTTATTAAAAGAAGAAGCTGCTTATTTGTGGGAGGTCACTAGTGCCACTAGGCCTATAGAGACTTGGGCCGACTTTAGGACAAGATTTGGGCTTAAGTTTCTATCATCAGCTGAAGCGAATTTGCAATTGGAGAAGTTTATATCTTTGAAGCAAGGGGACATGACCGTGAGGGAGTATGTGAATAAGTTTAACCAGCTCGCTCGATTCGGTTTGGACATGGTTAATACTCCCCAGAAGAAGGCTTTACGCTTTGCACGAGGGTTGAATGAGCCATTACAAGGCTTAGCCCTATCTCGTATACCCATGGGGGCCACTTTTGAAGGCCTAGTAGACATGGGATTGCTTCAAGGAGACGATACGAATGGCAAGAAGGAAGTCAAGGCTAATGAGACTCAAACCAAGAAGACGGACTCCAAGTGGGGAGGAAGTCAGGGCAATCAGAACAACAAGAACAACAAGGGCAACAAGGCCAAGGCAAAGGACCCTAGAAAATGCAACTTCTGTGGGATTGTTGGGCACATAGCCAAAGATTGCAGAAAGAAGAAGAGGAAGTTGGGCGAATGCTTTCACTGTGGAGAGCCTGGACACCTTAGCAAGGATTGCCCCAAGAAGCAAGGACAAGGGCAAGGGAAGAATCAGCGTGCAGGACCTTCTGGAGGGCAAGTGTATGCTATCAACACTGCTCCAGTTCAGGACCAAGGTAGTATTTCTGTAGAAAGTCTTGTTTATATTTCTGACTTTCCTGTTCGCACTTTATTTGATTTTGGCGCATCGCATACCTTTATTTCTTCTGACATTGTTGAAAGTTTACACCTAAATACTAGCCTAGTTGAGGATCCCGTCAGTGTTTCAAATCCAATTGGGGGTTCCGCCCATTTATCTATGATTTGTGTGGATTTGAAGATTTCTATCTTGACCGTAGAATTCATGTGTAATGCTTATGTTCTCGGGTTCACGGGATACGGGTTGATCTTGGGCATGGATTGGTTGTCCAGTTATGGAGCCATTCTCGATTGTGAGCATAGGGTGGTGAGGCTTATGACTCGCCTCGGTAATACCCTAGAGATTTCTTGCAACAGACTGGATCCCGTCATGTTATGTTATCTTGAATCTCTTGACTCGTCCATCAATGATCTACAATTTGTAAGGGTGGTCCGAGAATATCATGATGTCTTTGAAGAGGTTAAGGGGTTACCCCCTAAACGAGAGATAGATTTTCGCATTTATCTTGTCGATAATGCCAAGCCAGTATCATTGCCCGTTAGGCACATGGCCCCACGAGAAAGAAGAGAGCTCAGTAAGCAAATCAAGGAGCTGCTTGAGAAGAATTTTATTAGGCGACGCATTTCGGAATGGGGTGCTCCGGTGGTATTCTCTACTAAGGCGGATGGTTCGCTTCGTCTATGTGTTGATTATCGAGAGTTGAACAAGCTGACAAAGAAGAATAGACACCTGTTACCGAGGATTGATGACCTCTTTGACCAACTTGTTGGTGCTTCTGTTTTCTCTCAGCTCGATCTAGCCACCGGATTCCATCAACTTAGAGTGGCTGAGGATAGTATTGATAAAACTGGGTTTAGGACTCCAGATGGATTCTTTGAATGGCTTGTCATGCCATTCGGTTTGACTAATGCACCCGCCTACTTCGTAGATTTGATGAGTAGGGTGTTCAGGAGTTCCTTAATAAGTTCGTGGTTGTCTTCGTGGATGATATTATGATCTTCTCAAAGGATGAGGAAGAACATGCCAGACATCTCAAGGAAGTGATGGATACGCTTAGAACTCATCAGTTGAAAGCCAAGTTCTCCAAATGCCATTTCTGGAGAAGGGAAGTTCGGTTTCTTGGACATATAGTCTCTAAGCAAGGCATAGCGGTGGATCCCGCGAAAGTGGTTGCAGTTCAAGACTGGAAGACTCCTCGGAATGCAACCGAAGTAAGAAGTTTTCTCGGTCTGGCGGGCTATTATAGGAAGTTCATCAGGGACTTCGCTAAGATTTCAGCCCCTCTTACTAAGTTGACGAAGAAGAACTTAGTTTTTGCATGGGACTTAGAGTGTGAGCTTTCTTTTCAAAGGCTCAAGAGGGCCCTTACTACCGCTCCAGTTTTGGCATTACCCGATGGCGGTAAGATGTTTACCGTGTATGCCGATGCATGTGGTACGGGGTTAGGTGATGTCCTGATGCAGGAAGGAAGAGTGATATGTTATGGGGGTAGGCAACTTAAAGTTCATGAGAAGAACTATCCCACTCATGATTTGGAGTTGGCGGCGATCGTCTTTGTACTCAAGTCCTGGCGCCACTATCTTCTAGGCGAAAGGTTTGAGTTATATACTGATCATACGTCGCTCAAGTACCTCTTCTCGTAGAAAGATCTGAATCTAAGGCAGCAAAGGTGGATGGAATTCCTGGCATCTTATGACTTCGAGATAGCTTATACCCCTGGCAAGGGTAATGTTGTGGCTGATGCATTAAGCAGAAGTAGGTTGACTTTGAGTCCCTTGTTTGTTGAGATGAGGAGTCTAGAGTTCTTGGCAACCTTTGATTTCACATCGGCTGTTGAGTCGATGACGGGTTCTTTAGCATCCCTTGAGCTTAGACCTATGCTTCTTGATCAAGTTGGGGCTTCGCAGAAGGAAGATCCACAGATAGTCGAAGTCATGGACAAGTTGATTCGTGGTGAGACGTCTAGTCACCTTGCTAGATATACTATTGATGATAAGGGTTGGCTAAGGCGTGATGGAAGGCTATGCGTTCCACAAGTAGGAGACTTGGTGCATAAAGTTCTCGAAGAAGCACATCACTCAAAGATAACTATACATCCTGGAGGAGATAAGATGTATAGAGATATGAAGCGCATTTTATTTTGGGCTGGATTGAAGAAAGATGTGGTAGAGTATGTTTCAAAGTGCATGGTGTGCCAACAAGTGAAAGCCGAGTCGAAGAAACCCGCAGGGCTATTACATCCATTGGAGGTCCCGCAATGGAAGTGGGAGAGTATTTCTATGGATTTTGTGGATGGATTGCCTAAGTCAAGGAAAGGGAACACGAGCATATGGGTCATAGTTGAAAGACTTACGAATAGTACTCACTTCATTCCAGTAAAGAGCAAGAGGACCGCATCATGGCTAGCATCTATTTATCTCCGAGAGATAGTGCGGTTGCATGGAGTTCCTTCTAGCATAGTCAACGATCGTGACCCAATCTTCACTAGCCAGTTCTGGAATAGTTTGCAAGAAGCGATGGGTACGCAATTGAATCTGAGTACAGCCTATCACCCCCAGACGGATGGCCAAACCGAAAGGGTGAATAGAGTGCTAGAAGATCTTTTGAGACTTTGTGTTCTTGACTTTGGTGGTACTTGGGAAGACCACCTTCCTCTTGTAGAGTTTGCTTATAATAATAGCTATCAAGCTAGCATAGGGATGGCACCAATTGAAGCTTTGTATGGGAGGCTATGCAGGTCACCATCTTGTTGGTGGGAGACTACGGATAGGCTTAAACTTGGGCCCGATATGAAACGGGACACATCCGAGAAAGTTGAATTTGTAACAACCCGTATTTTTGAATAACATGTTATGACATAAATGGAGGCAGAATTAAACTGTAAAATCTGAATCAAGGGAAACGGGCTATGCCATTGCGTTCGTCTAAGAAAAATACGCGAAATAGAGTCCGAGTTTTCGAAAATCGGAGTCCGTATGACCAAGATATGGCCTCGCGAAGTTTAACGAAAAATTCCCAAATTAAAGTATACTTAATTAAGTGAAATGGGTTGCGCAGAAATATATATATATTGATATATATATATATATATATATAATTGAAAATTAAATAAATAAATATGCAAAAATGTTCAAAACAGCGAATTGGGAGAGGGGAATAACCGAACCGGCTGATTTTTGAGGTCAACCCGAGCTCGCTGGGTCGACTAGGGGTTAATCCAGGGTGTTTGGCTGTCAACCCGTAGGCCGATTCGCTCAAATGCAGATTTTGCATTTGTATGGTTCTCATGGTTCATCTTTAATCTAAAGGCCCTAGATGGTTCCTACACTTGACTTCTTCCCCAAGACATGCTTTGATGGCTTGGATTGAATCTAGGTTTAATCCTATGGCCTAAAACACTTGCCTACTCTATAAATAAGACCGTAACCTACCCTAAATCATCATTATTCATTCAAACAACTAAACTATGACAAAATCAATCCTCTCATGGCCTCCACTCTCTTCATAAAATTCCTAAATCAAATTTCTAAGAGATTTCCATGCATACAAGTGTATTTAGGCTTGTATGATCCTCTTTAGCTTGCATTAAAGTCTTGTTTCTCTATTGGCATCATAAAGGAGGAGTCTTGATCAAGTTTGCTTGCATTTTGGGGTTTTAATTTGTTGCATAAGGGGTTTCTTACATTTGCTATACTCATTTGAGTCCACATAAGCATTGTAAGCCTATCTCTACTCTTGTATTTTAACTATGAAGTTAATATGTTATGTTGCAAGTTGAGTTTGGGGTTAATCATGATATGTGCTTTGATCTTATGATTTTATGCATAAGCTTACTCTATGCATGTTAGTAAAGTCATTACCTTGGCTTTATGCATAGAAAGATGTGATCTTTGGTTGGAAATGTTGCATGATGCAACTTTGAAACTCTCATAAACCTTGTATTAAAATGCATATAATGTTATATGCATGTTACTAGTCCTTATCTCATGCTATCTATGGCCATGTTCCGCCTATTTGCCAAGTTTGATGTTATGCATGCATATGAACCTTATGCAAGTTGAAACCATGTTATGCATGCATATGAACACTATGCAAGTTAAGATGATGTTATGCATGCCTAGGAATATTTTGCAAGTTGATAACATGATATGCAAGTTTGTGATCACATCTTTGTCTCATATGCCACCATGTTTAACTTGTGGCTCCAACACCTTTATGTCATGATTTTGCCAAGTTCCCTCTTTCTATCCTTTATGCGCTATTGCGATATGTAAGCGAGGCGATTGCGTTTGGGGTTGGGTAAACTTAAAAGACATAAAAACGTAAGCTTGGGAATTTACCTATTAAGTTAGGTCTACCCATTGGGAATTTACCTATTAAGTTAGGTCTACCAATTGCTTGAAAATTTGTAATGTGTTTTGGAAACATGACGGACATGACACTTAGAAAACATGAGGATGGCCAACTCGAGGTTGGGTTGAGCTTGTAGCATAAACCTACCCGGAACCGACCGGCTTAACTAGTGGCTACAAGCAATAGGACCCAATGTGAGTAGTTGGTCATGTTGCACGTGAAACCCGAGGTTAGACTAAGTTGTGGTGTAAACCTACCCGGACCCGCCCGGCCGAACTAGTAACCACAACAAGGTCTAATGTGAGAGGTTGGGTGCATTAAATTAATTAATGCCACATGGTAGGGTTAAGTCATGGATCGCTTGAATACTTAACCAATTAAACACGATGGGTTGATAGGGTTAAGTCATGAACCTTGGGTACACTTAACCAACTTGGTACTTGGATGAGTTGGGTTAACCACGTTTAACCCATTAAGGAAACCCTAGTTACGTGGTCCTTTGCACCAGTAACCCTCTTAGTTGTATCATGATACCCTAGGGACTCGGCTAGGGTGGGGCACGATTACTGGGATGACATGTAAGCGACCAAGACGACGGCTGTATAGGTGCGCCGGTGTAGGTTCAGGCGGGCCATGGTCGTGCACATGGTCCGGAGTTGAAAAAGCAGGCACGGGCACCAGTAGGTTTAAACTGTGCGTGCTTGGTTTGTGTCAGTGGTTGACACCCTAGGACTTGATACACCCTAGGGTGGACCTAGCACAGTTTAGCTACACTTCGTAGTTGGGTCGTATGACACCGACACTTGACGAGTTAGGCTTTAGGAGAGCCTATCGACTAGACCGTGCTAGTTGGACCTTGGTTTAGGTCATTCATGATGTTGGGCCAAACTTGGGCCTGCGGATCACTTCTTGTTTACACTTGACATGACTTGTGATACTAGTACACTTGGTGCAAACCTCAACCTTGTATATGCGGTGCCACACTTGATCTATCTTGTTGACTTTTTCCATGCCAGTTATCATCCTATGACTCATCCTTGTTTACATATACAGTTAACTTTATTAGTTGTTGTACAATAGTAGGTTGGACTTACCAGTCTTTTGACTGACCCATTTTCTTTCGCCTCTTTTCTTTCGTTTCCCCCCCCCCCCCCAGGTTTACAGGGCGGGAATACCAGTACTTAGCTTGGATCTTAGCTGCTTTTCCTGGATAGCTCATGTATGCTTTGGACTTGAGCTTGCTATGGTTTTCTACCTTGGGGATAGCTACTTTATGTTTTCCTTTCCAGTTTCCAGTTTTATGTTTCTAGACTTTATTTATGGAAAATAATGATCAAGTACTGTGTTGTAACTTAACTTATGGTTTTGATATGCTAGTTTTTATCCGTTGCTATATTTACTCTGTTTTTTTTACTTATATGTTCTGTCTTGTGATATCTGCATGCATGTTTACCTTGTTTAAACGCCCCTCCAAAGTCAGTGCCCTTGCAAGAGTGGCACTGGCAGAGGTGGGGTGTTACGTTTGGTATCAGAGCATAAGGTTTAAAAGATTGGAGCAAAAAGGGTTTTAAAGTTTCTTTTAAAAGCTATTTTCAAAACCAATTAAGTATTTTCCAAAGAAAAGTCTAGTTTATTTTGAAAGGCTATCCCCCAAGAGCCATAAGCACTATCCTTCGTTTCCTCGTTCTAAATCTATCTTTTCCTTTTTTTTCAGCATGGCCGATCTCAATCTTCCTGAGGGAGTCACCATTCCCGGATGGTTCCGGAGGTACTTGGTAGCTAGGGCCAACAATGCAGGTCCAGCAACCACTCCCACTATCACTGAGGTTCCACCCCCTCCTCCTCCTCCTCAGCAACAACAAGCCGATTTCGCCAAGGTTTGCAAGGACTTCAAGGCAATAGGTGGCAAAAATTTTATTGGGACGGAGACTTTTGTGGAAGCAAGAAATTGGTTGAAGGAGACCGAAGATCTCTTTGTCATCTTTGATATAGAGGACCGTAGAAAGGTTCTGTTGGCGGTTTGGCTACTAAAGGAGGAAGCTTCTTATTGGTGGGAGGTCACCAGTGCTACTAGGCCCGTAGAAACCTGGGCCGACTTTAGGGCAAGGTTTGGGCTTAAGTTTTTATCGTTTGTGGAGGCAAATTTGCAACTAGAGAAGTTCATAGCCTTGAAGCAAGGAGACATGACGGTGAGAGAATATGTGAATAAGTTCAACCAGCTTGCCCGATTCGGTTTGGACATGGTCAATACTCCCGAGAAGAAGGCTCTACGTTTTGCACGAGGGTTAAATGAGCCATTACAAGGTCTAGCCATGTCACACATAGCCATGGGGGCCACTTTCGAGAGCCTAGTAGACATGGCATTGCTGCAGGGAGAGGATAAGAATGGGAAGAAAGAAGTCAAGCCCAATGAGACTCAGCCTAAGAAGGCAGACTCCAAGTGGGGAGGGAATCAGAGTAATCAGAACAACAAGAACAACAAGAACAACAAGGGCAACAAGAACAAGGCAAAGGACACAAGAAAGTGCCACTTTTGTGGGATTGTTGGGCATGTGGCCAAGGACTGTAGGAAGAAGAGAATGAAATTGGGTGGATGCTTTCATTGTGGAGAGACAGGAAATTTTAGCAAGGATTGCCCTAAGAAGCAGGGGCATGGACAAACTCAGCTCGCAGGTTCATCTGGAGGGCAAGTGCATGCTCTCAACACCACTCCAGTTCAGGACCGAGGTACTATTTCTGTGGAAAGTCTTGTTTATATTTCTGGTTTTCCTGTTCGCACTTTGTTTGTTTCTGGCGCAACGCATACCTTTATTTCTTCTGATGTTGTTGGAAGTTTGCACCTAAGTACTTGTCTTGTTGAGGATCCCGTTAGTGTTTCAAATCCGATTGGGGGTTCAGCCCATTTATCTATGATCTGTATGGATTTGAGGATTTCTATCTTGACCATAGAATTCTCGTGTGATGCTTATGTTCTCGGGTTCACGGGATACGGGTTGATCTTGGGCATGGATTGGTTGTCCCGCTATGGAGCCATTCTCGATTGTGAGCATAGGGTGGTGAGACTCATGACTCACCTGGGTAATACCCTAGAGATTTCTTGTAACCCGCTAGATCCCGTCATGCTATGTTATCTTGAATCTCTTGACTCGTCCATCGATGATCTGCAATCTGTAAGGGTGGTTCGAGAATACCCTGATGTCTTTGAAGAAGCTAAGGGATTACCCCCTAAGCGAGAGATAGATTTCCGCATTTATCTGGTTGATAATGCTAAGCCAGTCTCCTTACCAGTTAGGCACATGGCCCCGCGTGAAAGGAGAGAGCTCAGTAAGCAAATCAAGGAGCTACTTGAGAAGAATTTTATTAGGCGAAGCATTTCTGAATGGGGTGCTCCTGTAGTGTTTGCTACTAAGGCGGACGGCTCGCTTCGTCTATGTGTTGATTATCGAGAGTTGAACAAGCTGACCAAGAAGAATAGGCATCCATTACCGAGGATAGATGACCTCTTCGACCAGCTTGTTGGTGCTTCTGTTTTCTCTCAGCTTGATTTAGCCACCGGATTTCATCAGCTTAGAGTGGCCGAAAACAGCATTGATAAGACTGCATTTAGGACTCCAGACGGATTCTTTGAATGGCTTGTTATGCCATTCGGCTTGACAAATGCACCCGCCTACTTCGTAGATTTGATGAGTAGGGTGTTCAGGGAGTTCCTTAACAAGTTTGTTGTTGTCTTCGTGGATGATATTCTGATCTTTTCAAAAGACGAGGAAGAGCATGCTAGACACCTCAAGGAAGTGATGGATACGCTTAGAGGCCATCAGTTGAAAGCCAAGTTCCCCAAATGCCACTTTTGGAGAAAGGAAGTCCGGTTTCTTGGGCATATAGTTTCTAAGCAGGGTATAGCTGTGGATCCCGCGAAAGTGGTTGCAGTTCAAGACTGGAAGACTCCTAGGAATGCAACCGAAGTGCGAAGCTTTCTCGGTCTGCCAGGCTACTATAGGAAGTTCATTAGAGACTTCGCTAAGATTTCGGCCCCTCTCACTAGATTGACGAAGAACTTTGCATGGGACTTAGAGTGTGAGCTTGCTTTTCAAAGGCTCAAAAGGGCCCTTACCACAGCTCCAGTTTTGGCATTACCCGATGGCGGTAAAATGTTTACCGTGTATACCGATGCATGTGGCACGGGGTTAGGCGCTGTTCTGATGCAGGAGAGAAGAGTGATATGTTATGGGGGTAGGCAACTTAAAGTTCATGAGAAGAACTACCCCACTCATGACTTGGAGTTAGCGGCGATTGTCTTTGCACTCAAGTCCTGGCGCCACTATCTTTTAGGCGAAAGGTTCGAGTTGTATACTGATCACAAATCACTCAAGTATCTCTTCTCGCAGAAAGATCTGAATCTTAGGCAGCAAAGGTGGATGGAATTCTTGGCATCATATGACTTCGAGATAGCTTATACCCCTGGCAAGGGTAATGTTGTGGCAGATGCACTAAGCAGAAAGTGGTTGACCCTAAGTCTTCTATTCGTTGAGATGAAGAATTTAGAGTATGTGGCAACCTTTGATTTCTCTTTGGCAATTGAGTCGATGACCGGTTCATTAGCATCTCTGGAACTCAGACCTACCCTTCTTGATCAAGTTGGGGCTTCGCAGAAAGAAGACCCTCAGATAGTTGAGATTATGGATAAGCTGATTCGAGGAGAGACGTCTAGTCATCTCGCTCGATATTCTATTGATGACAAGGGTTGGCTGAGGAGAGATGGAAGGTTATGTGTTCCAGTGGTAGGAGATCTAGTAAGAAAATTTCTTGAGGAAGCGCATCGCTCTAAGTTGACTATACATCTAGGCGGAGATAAGATGTATAAAGATACGAAGCGTATTTTCTTTTGGCCTGGGATGAAGAAGGATGTGGCAGAGTTTGTTTCTAGATGTATCATTTGCCAGCAAGTTAAGGCCGAGTCGAAGAAGCCCGGTGGGCTATTGCATCATCTAGACGTTCCACTTTGGAAGTGGGAGAGTATTTCCATGGATTTTATTGATGGGCTACCAAGGTCAAGGAAAGGGATTACGAGCATTTGGGTTATTGTGGACAGACTTACGAAGAGTGCTCATTTCATTCCGGTAAAGAGCAAGAGGACCGCATCTTGGCTAGCGTCTGTATATCTTCGTGAGATTGTGAGACTTCATGGAGTCCCTTCTAGTATAGTCAGTGACCGTGACCCAATCTTTACAAGTCAGTTATGGAATAGCTTGCAAGAAGCCATGGGCACGAGGTTGAATCTAAGTACTGCTTATCACCCACAGACGGACGGTCAAACCGAAAGGGTGAATAAGGTACTCGAGGATCTGTTAAGGCTTTGTATTCTGGATTTTGGTGGTACTTGGGAAGACCATCTTCCTCTTGTTGAGTTTGCATATAATAACAGTTATCAAGCAAGCATAGGGATGGCACCATTTGAAGCTTTATATGGGAGGTCGTGCAAGTCGCCTACATGTTGGTGGGAGACTACAGATAAGCTTATACTTGGGCCTGATATGATCAGAGATGCATCCGAGAAGATCGAGTTGATTCGAAGACGGATGAAAGCGGCCCAAGACCGACAGAAATCCTATGCTGATAAGCGAAGATCTGATTTGGAGTTTGATGTTGGAGATATGGTTTTCGTGAAGGTTTCTCCTTTGCGGAATGTGGTCCGATTTGAAGCCGTTGGGAAGTTAGCACCGAGATTTGTTGGACCCTTCCCTATTATAGAGAGGATCGGGCAGATGACTTATAGAGTGAAATTGCCCGAGAAGCTTGCCGGAGTACACGATGTTTTTCATGTCTCGCATCTCCGGAAGTGTTTACATGAGTCAGCAGAGGTTGTTGAGCCAAGTGTTCTGGAAGATGTGGAAGTGGAGAAAGAAGCTACTTTGAGGAGAGCTCCGATTCGTATCTTGGGGACGGAGACCAAGAAGCTAAGGAATCGAGAGGTCAAGTTGGTGAAGGTTCGATGGGGTGAAGTCGAAGAAGACGCAACTTGGGAAACCGAGGAGAAGATGCGTGGGCTTTATCCATTCCTTTTTGAGGGTACACTCTCAATCTCTTTTCTTTGTTAGCATATCTTTCTCTTTGCTATCCATGTTTATCTAGTTATCGTGCTAACCTTGTCATGAGAACCTTAGGTAGAAACCCTTTGGATGAAACATGTATTTGAAACATGTTATGCTTGATGGTTGCAAGTGGTTGCAAGTGGATACTCGTGGATGCATGATACACAATAGGCACTAAGATCGGCTCACACACTCTCATATTGCATATGCATGAGTGTTTATGCTTATTCATGGATGAAAATTTTTGTGTTATCACATGGATGTTGCATATGGATGTATATGATGTGCACACATATAGATGTTATACATTATGTTAGGAATTGCATATATATGGATTCATTTCACTAACATAATCTGCATTGATGATATTTGCATTAGATAAGTACATATACAAACACCTTTGCATATGATTATATGGCATTTAGAACCTTTTAAGGACAATGATTGCTCGTGGATGATGTTTTGAGTAGATGGATGATGGATGGAAGGATACGTTCTTCCTAACTTGGATATTTCGGGGACGAAATCCTTTAAGGAGGGGAGAATGTAACAACCCGTATTTTTGAATAACATGTTGTAACATAAATGGAGGCAGAATTAAACTGTAAAATCTGAATCAAGGGAAACGGGCTATGCCATTGCGTTCGTCTCGGAAAAATACGCGAAATAGAGTCCGAGTTTTCGAAAATCGGAGTCCGTATGACCAAGATATGGCCTCGCGAAGTTTCACGAAAAATTCCCAAATTAAAGTATACTTAATTAAGTGAAATGGGTTGCGCAGAGAAATATATATATATATATTTATATATATATATAATTGAAAATTAAATAAATAAATATGCAAAAATGTTCAAAACAGCGAATTGGGAGAGGGGAATAACCGAACCGGCTGATTTTTGAGGTCGACCCGAGCTCGCTGGGTCGACTAGGGGTTAATCCAGGGTGTTTGCTGTCAACCCGTGGGCCGATTCGCTCAAATGCAGATTTTGCATTTGTATGGTTCTCATGGTTCATCTTTAATCTAAAGGCCCTAGATGGTTCCTACACTTGACTTCTTCCCCAAGACATGCTTTGATGGCTTGGATTGAATCTAGGTTTAATCCTATGGCCTAAAACACTTGCCTACTCTATAAATAAGACCCTAACCTACACTAAATCATCATTATTCATTCATACAACTAAACTATGGCAAAATCAATCCTCTCATGGCCTCCACTCTCTTCATAAAATTCCTAAATCAAATTTCTAAGAGATTTCCATGCATACAAGTGTATTTAGGCTTGTATGATCCTCTTTAGCTTGCATTAAAGTCTTGTTTCTCTATTGGCATCATAAAGGAGGAGTCTTGATCAAGTTTGCTTGCATTTTGGGGTTTTAATTTGTTGCATAAGGGGTTTCTTACATTTGCTATACTCATTTGAGTCCACATAAGCATTGTAAGCCTATTTCTACTCTTGTATTTTAACTATGAAGTTAATATGTTATGTTGCAAGTTGAGTTTGGGGTTAATCATGATATGTGCTTTGATCTTATGATTTTATGCATAAGCTTACTCTATGCATGTTAGTAAAGTCATTACCTTGGCTTTATGCATAGAAAGATGTGATCTTTGGTTGGAAATGTTGCATGATGCAACTTTGAAACTCTCATAAACCTTGTATTAACATGCATATAATGTTATATGCATGTTACTAGTCCTTATCTCATGCTATCTATGGCCATGTTCCGCCTATTTGCCAAGTTTGATGTTATGCATACATATGAACATTATGTAAGTTGAAACCATGTTATGCATGCATATGAACACTATGCAAGTTAAAATGATGTTATGCATGCTTAGGAATATTTTGCAAGTTGATAACATGATATGCAAGTTTGTGATCACATCTTTGTCTCATATGCCACCATGTTTAACTTGTGGCTCCAACACCTTTATGTCATGATTTTGCCAAGTTCCCTCTTTCTATCCTTTATGCGCTATTGCGATATGTAAGCGAGGGGATTGCGTTTGGGGTTGGGTAAACTTAAAAGAAATAAAAACGTAAGCTTGGGAATTTACCTATTAAGTTAGGTCTACCCATTGGGAATTTACCTATTAAGTTAGGTCTAACCAATTGCTTGAAAATTGGTAATGTGTTTTGGAAACATGATGGACATGACACTTAGAAAACATGAGGATGGCCAACTCGAGGTTGGGTTGAGCTTGTAGCATAAACCTACCCGGAACCGACTGGTTTAACTAGTGGCTACAAGCAATAGGACCCAATGTGAGTAGTTGGTCATGTTGCACGTGAAACCCGAGGTTAGACTAAGTTGTGGTGTAAACCTACCAGGACCCGCCCGGCCTAACTAGTAACCACAACAAGGTCTAATGTGAGAGGTTGGGTGCATTAAATTAATTAATGCCACATGGTAGGGTTAAGTCATGGATCGCTTGAATACTTAACCAATTAAACACGATGGGTTGATAGGGTTAAGTCATGAACCTTGGGTACACTTAACCAACTTGGTACTTGGATGAGTTGGGTTAACCACGTTTAACCCATTAAGGAAACCCTAGTTACGTGGTCCTTTGGACCAGTAACCCTCTTAGTTGTATCATGATACCCTAGGGACTAGGCTAGGGTGGGGCACGATTACTGGGATGACATGTAAGCGACCAAGACGACGGCTGTGTAGGTGCGCCGGTGTAGGTTCAGGCGGGCCATGGTCGTGCACATGGTCCGGAGTTGAAAAAGCAGGCACAGGCACCAGTAGGTTTAAACTGTGCGTGCTTGGTTTGTGTCAGTGGTTGACACCCTAGGACTTGATACACCCTAGGGTGGACCTAGCACAGTTTAGCTACGCTTTGTAGTTGGGCCGTATGACACCGACACTTGACGAGTTAGGCTTTAGGAGAGCCGATCGACTAGACCATGCTAGTTGGACCTTGGTTTAGGTCATTCATGATGTTGGGCCAAACTTGGGCCTGGGGATCACTTCTTGTTTACACTTGACATGACTTGTGATACTAGTACACTTGGTGCAAACCTCAACCTTGTATATGCGGTGCCACACTTGATCTATCTTGTTGACTTTTTCCATGCCAGTTATCATCCTATGATTCATCCTTGTTTACATATACAGTTAACTTTATTAGTTGTTGTACAATAGTAGGTAGGACTTACCAGTCTTTTGACTGACCCATTTTCTTTTGCCTCTTTTCTTTCGTTTCCCCCCCCCCCCCCCAGGTTTACAGGGCGGGAATACCAGTACTTAGCTTGGATCTTAGCTGCTTTTCCTGGATAGCTCATGTATGCTTTGGACTTGAGCTCGCTATGGTTTTCTACCTTGGGGATAGCTACTTTATGTTTTCCTTTCCAGTTTCCAGTTTTATGTTTCTAGACTTTGTTTATGGAAAATAATGATCAAGTACTGTGTTGTAACTTAACTTATGGTTTTGATATGCTAGTTTTTATCCGCTGCTATATTTACTCTGTTTTTTTTTACTTATATGTTCTGTCTTGTGATATCTGCATGCATGTTTACCTTGTTTAAACGCCCCTCCAAAGTCAGTGCCCTTGCAAGAGTGGCACCGGCGGAGGTGGGGTGTTACAAAATCGGTGAGAAGAAGGATGAAAGCGGCCCAAGACAGACAGAAATCCTATGCTGACAAGCGAAGGACAGATTTGGAATTCGAAGTGGGAGACATGGTTTTCGTGAAGGTTTCTCCTTTGCGTAATGTGGTACGTTTTGGAGCAATTGGGAAGCTGGCACCAAGGTTCGTAGGACCCTTCCCTATCATAGAGAGAATTGGAAAGATGGCCTATAAGGTGGAATTCCCCGAGAAGCTGGCCGGAGTGCATAATGTCTTTCATGTCTCGCATCTCCGAAAGTGCTTACATGAGTCCGCTGAGGTGGTTGAACCAAGCATTCTTGAAGATGTGGAGGTAGAGAAAGAGGCAACCTTGAGGAGAGCTCTGATTCGTATCTTGGGAACGGAGATCAAGAAGCTAAGAAATCGAGAAGTCAAATTGGTGAAAGTTCAGTGGAGTGAAGCCGAAGAGGATGCAACTTGGGAAACCGAGGAGAAGATGCGTGGGCTTTATCCATTTCTTTTTTAGGGTACATTCTCAACCTCTTTTCCTCTTTAGCATATTTTCCTTTTTGCTATTCATATTTATCATGTTTATCTTGTTATCTCGTTAACCTTGTCATGAGAGCCTTATGTAGAAACCCTTTGGATGAAACATGTATTTGAAACATGTTATGCTTGATGTTTGCAAGTGGTTGCAAGTGTTTGCAAGTGGATACTCGTGGATGCATGATACACATTAGGCACTAAGATCGGCTCACGCACTTTCATATTGCATATGCATGAGTGCTTATACTTATTCATGGATGAAACTTGTTATGCTATCACGTGGATGTTGCATATGGATGAATGTTATGTGCACTCATGTAGAGATTATAAATTATGTTAGGATTTTGCATACATATGGACTCATTTCACTAACATACTTTGCATTAAGGAGGTTTACTGAATCAGTAACCGCCTGATTTTCGCATTAGATAAGTACATATACACACACCTTTTCATATAATCATATAGCATTTATAAGTTGTTAAGGAATTGACAACACGTGGATGATGTTTTGAGTAGATGGATGATGGATGGTAGGATACGTTCTTCATAACTTAGAGATTTCGGGGACGAAATCCTTTAAGGTGGGGAGGATGTAACAACCCGTATTTTAAATAACATGTTATAACATAAAATCAAGGCATAATTAAATGATAAATTCTGAATCAAGGGAAACAGGCTGTGCCATTGCGTTCGTCTCGGAAAAATACGCGAAATAGAGTCCGAATTTTCGAAAATCGGAGTCCGTATGACCCAGTTATGGCCCATAGAAGTTTTCAGAAAATTTATATTTAAAAACAGATTTCAAATTCAGCTGGGCAGGGCAGGCGGGAAAAATTCCCGCCACCCCAAGTCGACTGGGGTGTCGACTTGGGAGTCGACACACCCCTGGCTGTGTCAACTGCCCAGTCGACACCCCTGTCGACTTGGGTGGTCGGCCAGTCTGGCCTGGGTGCACCTGACTTGTTTCTCAAGACATGTTTGGAGGCTAGTGACGTGAATTGAATGCCCAGATCTGAATTAGGGTTAATCCTATGGTCTAAACTAACCTAATATTCTATAAAAAGACCCTAATACCTAGCCTAAGTCATCATAAATCAATCCTACAACTAAACTATGCCAAAATGTTTAATCATGGCCTCGACCATCTTGTCATAGCCTCAATCTTCATTCATATGAGAGTTCCTAAGCTTGTTTGAGAGTTGCAAAGCTTGATTCAAGGCCAAAGTTCAATCTTTCTTCATTTAAATAATGATCTTTCTTCATAGAATCAAAGGAGCTTCTTGGAGCTTGTATTCATTTGGGGTTTTTAGAGTTGCTAGTGGCTTCGTCTCAATCTTATTTATATTTTATAAGCCTTCATAGCATTGTAAGCTCTATACTACTCTTAGATTCTAACTATGAAGTTAAATATGACATGTTGCAAGTTTGAGTTTGGGCCTAAGTATGATATGTGCTTTGATCCTATCATGTTATGCATAAATTTATTCTATGCATGTTTGTAAGGCTATCACCTTTGCCTTATGCATAGAAAGCTATGAGCTTTGGTTTGAAATATTGCATAAACCAACATAGAAACTCTCATAAACCTTGTGTTATCTTGCATATGATGTTATATGCGAATCACTAACCACCATCCTATGTCATTTATGATCATGTTTCACCTATTTGCTTAAGTTTTATATCATGCATATTTTGAGGCTTATGATGTAATATGCAAGTTGCTATCTTGCATATGGTGTTATATGCGAATCACTTGCTATCATCCTATGTCATTCATGACCATGTTTCTCCTATTTTGCTAAAGTTGATATTATGCATGTTTTGAGGCCTATGATGTAATATGCAAGTTTATGAACACCTTTGCCTCATATGCCACCATGTTTAATTTGTGGCCCAAAACCTTATTGATTATGTCATGCTTCTGATTTTCCCCCTTTGAGATCTATTTGCGTTTATGCGAACTTACATGCGATGGGGTTACGTTATGGGTAAACTAAAATGACATAAAATGATGACTTGAAAAGATGACATGAAATATGACATGTGATTATGCTTGAAACATGAACATGGACTTGGACATGACTTCTAGAAAACATGAGAATAGCCAACTTGAGGTTGGGTTGAGTTTGTAGCATAAATCTACCCGGAACCGACCGGCTTAACTATTGGCTACAAGCAATAGGACCCAATGTGAGTAGTTGGTCATGTTGCACTTGAAACCCGAGGTTAGACCAAGTTGTGGTGTAAAGCTACCCGGACCCGCCCGGCTTAACTAATAACCACAATAAGGTCTAATGTGAGAGGTTGGGTGCATTAAATTAATTAATGCCACATGATAGGGTTAAGTCATGGACCACTTGAATACTTAACCAATTAAACACGATGGGTTGATAGGGTTAAGTCATGAACTTTGGGTACACTTAATCAACTTGACTGGGTAGGGTTAACCACATATAACCCGTCACAAACCCTAGTTACGTGGTCCTTTTCACCAATAACCCTCTTGATTGTATCATGATACCCTAGGGACTAGGCTAGGGTGGGGCACAATTACTGGGCTGACATGTAAGCGACCAAAACGACGGCTGAGTAGGTGCGCCGATGTAGGTTCAGGCGGGCTATGGTCTTGCACATGGTCCGGAATTGAAAAAGCAGACAGAGGCACCCGTAGGTTTAGACAGTGCGTGCTTGATTTGTGTCCGTGGTTGGCACCCTAGGGCTTGATACACCCTAGGGTGGACCTAGCACAGTTTGACTACACTTCGTGATTGGGCCATATGACACCGATACTTTACGAGTTAGGCTTTTAGGGAGCCGATCGACTAGACCGTGTTGTTGGACCTTGATCTAGGTCATCTCGGAATGTTGGGCCAAGATTAGGCCAAGGGATCTTTTCTTGTTGATACTTGACATAGATTACTAGTACACACTTGGTGCAACTTAACCTTGTACATGCGATGCCACACTTGATCCATCTTGTTAACTCTTCACCATGCCAGTTATCACCCCATGTTCCATCTCTGCTTTACATGTCCAGTTAACTTTATTAGTTTTTATACTAATAGTAGATAGGACTTACCAGTCTTTTTGACTGACCCGTTTTCTTTCGCCTCTTTTCTTCCGTTCCCCCCCCCCTTCAGGTTTGCAGGGTGGGAACACTGTTACCTAGCTGGATCTTTAGCTGCTTTTCTGAATAGCTCATGCATGGTTTGGACTTGAGCATGCTATGGCTTTATCCTACTTTGGGGATTGTTACTTTATGTTTTTTTCAGTTTCCAGTTTATGTTCTAGACTTTGTTTTGTGGGAAAATAATGACCAAGTACTTTGATGTAACTTGACTATGGTTTTGAAATGTTAGTTTTATCCGCTGCTTTACTTCTCTGTTTTACTTATATGTTCTGTCTTGTGATATCTGCATGCATGTTTACCTTGTTTAATGCCCCTCCAAAGCTAGTATGCTTGCAAGAGTGGCACTGGCGGAGGTGGGGTGCTACAAACAACATGTCAACTGGACTATCAAAACCCTAATGATCATTGTTGTTCCTACCAAGCATTTGAAGCTCCAACGATCGGTGCGAGGAAACATCCAAATTAAGCCTATTTTAATTTTCAAGTTAAGTAATATTTTTTCTTAAATTTCTCACTCATGCATAAGACCACAGTTATCAAGATCAAGTCATAAGTCAAACGGTGATGATTCAAGATGTAGTAACCCGCATTTTTAGTTGTTGAACAATTTATTTATTTAATTATTAAATATTGATTTATCGATATCGAGAACGTGAATTAAATAATATTGAATATTTAATTAATAATTATAATATAATAAAATATATTATAGTGTCGAAATAGTCGGAAATAGTGAAATTCACAATATCATGTGAATTGAATAGCATACGAGATTTGGTGGAGTTTCGATTCGAAATATAGTAACGAATATATTCAATCGACGACGGTTTGAACATATAATTATAATATAATTATAATAGAGCTTGAAATGGCGCTGCAGTTCGCTATTTGGCGATTTGAACTTCAACTGAATGTACATTATTCGTTTTAAATCGGATTCCTATGAAACAAGAAACGTGTGGAGCTGGTGGAGTATATCTTTCTAGTGTAAGAGAAAAATCGGGATTTCGTCGGGTAGATTTTGATGTACGTCCAAATCAAATTTCAGAAAAGTCGCTGTAGAATTCCTTTATAATTCGCAACGCTTTATTTACGTTATAAAATGATTTTCGATATAAATTGAATATCGATAAATCTAAATACGAAATATCAAAATGTAAATTCTGATATGATATCCTGGAGCTGTACGATATCATATGTGAAGATATACGATAATATTAATTTATTAATATTTAATTTAATTGTTTTTAAATATATTTATATATTTAAAAAGGGCTATTCAGGGCTTTAAAAATAGCCACTTTTGCAAACGAAGTCGGAATTCGATGAAACTAGTTTTGTTAGATCCGCAATGTCAAATAGTTGTTAGATTTCAGTTTCGTGATTTTTAGAGTCACTGTGTGGCCGTACGGATTTTTAGAGTGAAAAACAATCAGTATTTTGACGGTTAAAAATACGATGTGTGAGCGTACGGAGTCGTAATTCGACGAAACCAGTTTCGTTAGGACCGTAACGTCGAACTCTAGCTACGTGTCCAGTTTCGTGATTTTTGGGTATCGTGGGTGATCACACGAATTTTTAGAAGGCAATAACGAATATTAATCGAATATAATAATCAAAATATCTCAACCCTTTTTCCTATAAATAACCCCATTCGTTTTCCTTAAGATCTAATTACATTCTTCTGCCAAATCAAAATTGTAAGCCGCCACAGAAAGAAATCCAACAGTGAAACAAAACCTTTGAAAGTAAACGGTAATTCGAAGAAATTCCTAAAAATCCAAATCTATACATATTTGAAACCATACTAGGTTTCTCTTCACGCTGGTATGTAGATTTTGGAGCTCGACATCATCATTTCCGTTCGCTGTGTACTAGCGTCTGCCTAGGGTTGGCTAGCGAGCGTGAGGGAGGAGGCCAGAGTTTGGTTTGAGGGTATAACTGAGTTCGGGGTGGCGTAGGGAGTTGATTGATGGTGGTTAGGTAGAACTCGATGACGATTTTGGTGGATTGCGACATCGGTTTTGGCTACAGGCGGGTCTTCGGAGTGGCACCGGATCTGACGAAGGGGAGTTAGCCAGGTGAGGTTTCCGATGGGGATTCAGATGGTGGTGTTCGTACAGGAGGGTGATGACCGATGGGGTGGTGAGGTGAGGTCAAAGACAGTCAACGGCGGGTATTTTAATTCCTGGAACCACGATCGGTTTTGGGGAAGAAGCATTGAAGGGCTCGTGGGCTATGTCAAGGGGTAGTGGGCCGGAGTGTTCAAGTTAAGCCCAATACTTTATAATCCATGTTTTTAATTCAAATATTTAATGTATTAACTTCTGAATACAATAACTTGTACATACTGAATCAGATTTACGAACCGTAAGTTGCGTTGAGACCGTATGGATGAGAGCTTCACAATGAAGCTGACTGGAAGTGGATTCGAGCTCGTTTGAATTTATGGCGAAATAAATTTGCTCAGTTCAAATCAAAACAAACAGTTTATCGTTCTTTAACGATGAACTGCAAATGTGAGTAAGAACTCACTAACTCTCCTCAATTTATATTTTAATATAAATTGTATTTTATTTCTGTATTTGACTGCTAGTTATGTACTGTTAATTCGGACTGTTAAGTTGTATTGTTAAATTGGACTGTAGATTGGACTGTTAAATAATTGATTGAAAACAGTATGGATATATATATATCTACACATATATATCGTTATTAAACGGTGATTTTTTTATCAGTGTATTTCATTAGAAATGCAAGTGATGTTATATACGTTGTTTAACATCGGTGGATGCAGGGAAATAGGTTGGAGGAATCCGACTGGATTCCTCAACATTTATTTTACTGTTATTTGTATATTGTGATATATACTATGATATATAATCTGTTGTTGATTGTATATGTTTGGATGATATTGATCATTGACAGTTGGTTGTTTAAAAACAATAGAAAACACTGAAAATGAAGAAAAGGGGATTTCCAATATTTATATTGAAATGAATCTATTTATAAAATCGAAGGATTTTATAAAAGGATATTTATTTAGAAATAAATAAAATAAAGGAATATTTATTTAGATTAAATAAATAGAATAAAGGATATTTAATTAGGGATTAAATAATTAGAGTTATAAAGGAAAATCTATTTAGGAAAATATATAGATTATACAAAAGGAAATCTAGTTAGGAAATAAATAGAAGTTAAAATAAATAGAAATAAAAGAAAAGTTAGTTAGTCGGATATAAATATTCGAATCAAGTTAGTTAAGTGGTAAAACCAAGCTAGTCGAACAAAACTAGTCAAGCTAGTCGAACCAAACTAGTCAAGCTAGTCGAACCAATCGAGTCAAGATGGTCGAGTCAAACCAATCGAGTCAAGATGGTCGAGTCAAACCAATCGAGTAAAGATGGTCGAGTCAAACCAACCGAGTCGAGCTGGTCGAGTCGAACCAATCGAGTCAAGCTGGTCAAGTTAGTCGAACCTGGTCAGTCGAGTCGAGTAAATCAAACTTAGTTAATCGAAAGGAGTTTATCGATTTAGTTAATCGATAGGAGTTAATTGATTTAGTCAGTCGAGACGAGTTAATCGGTTTTAATGAATCGAGAGGAGTTAGTCGAATATGGTATTCGAACCCAATGGTCAAACCAAGTGGTCGAATCTGGTTAGCCAAACCTGGTCAGTCAAACCAAATGGGTTAGGTTAGCCAAACCTGGTCAGTCAAACCAAATGGGTCAGGTTAGCCAAACCTGGTCATTCAAACGAAATGGGTCAGGTTAGCCAAACCTGGTCAGTCAAACCAAATGGGTCAGGTTAGCCAAACCTGGTCCGTCAAACCAAATGGGTCAGGTTAGTCAAACCTGGTCGGTCGAACCAAGTTAGTCGAGTTAGCCGAATAGGGTTAGTCAAATAGAATTAATCGATTAGGGTTAAACCATAGAACTAATCGATTAGAGTTAAACCAATAGAGTTAGTCGAGCCTAGTTAATCGAATCGAATTGGTCGAACCAAGTAAGTCGAGTTAGTCGAGTCAAGTCAAGTTAGTCGAGTTAGCCGAATAGGGTTAGTCAAATAGAATTAATCGATTAGGGTTAAACCATAGAACTAATCGATTAGAGTTAAACCAATAGAGTTAGTCGAGCCTAGTTAATCGAATCGAATTGGTCAAACCAAGTAAGTCGAGTTAGTCGAATCAAGTTAAGTTAGTCGAGTTAAAGTTATCGATGTTAGTTTCATCGAAAGAAGTTATCGATGTTAGTTTCATCGAAAGGAGTTATCGATGTTAGTTTCATCGAAGGGAGTTATCGATGTTAGTTTCATCGAAGTGAGATTTTCAAATATGAGATATTTGAAAAGGAAGAGTTATCGAATATTAGTTATTTGAAGAGAGATTATCGAATATCGTTTATTTGAGATAGGAGTTAATCGAATATAGGTTATTCGAAGAAGAATTAATCAAATAGAGATTTCTCGAAGAGAGTTAATCGGCAAATTCGATTATATCGATATCGGGAAAGTACTATGCTTTCCAGTGTTTAAATAGAGTTTTATTCATATTTAAATAAATAAGTGTTAGGTTAATTATTCACGAATAAAAATAGAAGTTATAATTAAAGTTAGATAATTCGAAAGTAGGGATTATAACGTTATCATTAAAACCAATGTTTTAAATATAGAAGTGGATTAGTAAAATTGGATACGAGAAAAACGTAAAGAAGTTGTTAAAGATTAAAAGATAAACTTTGACCACTTTGAAGTTATAACGTTGTTCAGTTAAGATCTGAGAGGTAATTATACCCCAACTTGAGTGACTTCCTTCTTAACTAAGAAATGGTAAGGTTTGATCGTAAAGGAGTTTTGGAAATGTTTTCCAAACCAGAATCAGAAATTTTTTCTGATAAAAGAAAAAAAATAAGAATTTAGAATATAGGGAAACAGGAGATAAGTAAATAAATGAACTAAAGAGATTTATGTTAAATGATGTTTTGTTCGATATAATTTCTATCTGGAAATAATATCGTTGTTTGCACACTTGTTTTTCTTTGATAGTTAACTCACAGACTATCGAAGTTTTGACCATTTTAACGTTGTTAATATGGAGAGACCGGTTGGATTTTTATCCAAAGAACCACTCTGTATTGGCATAAGCGTCGCGAATCATATATGCCAAAGATAATTGAAGACGGAGTAAAATGCAAGGGCTATCCTGTTTACAGAATAGTGCCTTCGGTTTGTCCAGTCCCAGGACAACTTGTATGGACGAAGTTCTGACAGAGTATATCCAATGGATCGCGTAAGTTGACCTGCTCAAACGTATTCACGTTTAGTGGCGGAGGAATTCGTTTCTCTAAGCTGTATACCCGTGTTATTTTTGGATAAGTCAATTTGTGATTTGGCGGGTATGACGATGTGACGTTCTAAGTGAATGAGGATGACTTGTATGAATGAATGTCTAACAGAGTATTTCCAGAAGGGTCACGTACATTGATTTCTTCAACCGTACCAAGAGTGGAAGTGGAGAAGGAAACTTCTTTTAGCAGACACGTAATGTATTGTTGTAGACGTCAATTAGTGATTTCCGATGGATCTGACAATGTGGCATTCGAAGTGAATCTATTGTGATGACAAAGCGTAGCTTCTAGTCTCACATCCGGTAAATAACAGAAATCGGGCAGGCAGCATGGCTAAGTCGGTCGCACCGAAGTAGGGTGTGTAATCACCTATATAGAGAATATTCATTTGTTTCTTAAATCTGTCAATGCTGTCCCATATATATACGGGAACGGTTGCTGATCCCAACCGTTGGTGATGTACATTCGATATACTCAAGCGAAATGAGTGGTCGGTCATGTGTGGCTGAGTTGCAAGATGTTCTTGTTGAACTCCAGTGTATCGTTCCTAGAGTACACTGATCGGAAGGTGGTTCCATACCTTGTCATAGTTGGAAATCCAATCATCCAATACGTGTTTGCGATTTTGATTATATACTATATATGTAGTAACGTGAGATGCAAGCGTTTCTGCTAGATTGATATCTATTTGTATTTAGACATTATTATAATATCAGAATGATATTACTCTACAAAGTTGTTTGGATTCTCATAAGGGAAAAACCCGTTCCGTTATGCGGCGTGGTCTTGTGAGATATCCTTTATTAAATCAAGTATTAAATTGTTTTACTCACACCAGTCCCATGACTGACCCGGAGTTTATTTTGTTGTTTTCCCTAAACTCTTGGGTGCCTAAATTTGTACGGGCAGTCAAGTAGTCGGAATTTTACAGATACACTTGGAGAGCTTGGAGCAGGAGGCTTCAGGATTCTATAGCTATTATTATTTCCGCTGTTGTTGTAAGTGTTGTACTCTGATAACTGTTATTGTATACATATACTGATGTTATTTCAAAGATATGTTATGTTATATTTTATTCGTTCCGCTGTGAGATTCGTGTTTACTCTGATGATGATGTTCTTCTTCTTCTTCTATCCTATAAGTTCTATCTTATCTATTCTCACCTTCTAATTTCTTTCATTAATTACCGGGATTTTTCGATGTTTTGGTTATCGACGTCGAGCTTACGTCGATAACCAAAGTCGCCGAAAATCCGGGTTACTACATTTGGTATCAGAGCATAAGGTTAAGTTATTACCTTGGCTCTGTGGCGTGATTCGGTAGAGATGGGATTAGTAATATCCTAGACTGAGTTTGAGTGTATATATACGAGTGAACGTATTTGTTAGTTAATATAAAATGATTTTATATTGTGGAGTTTTATTGGTTGAGTTGTTTGTGAATTCTGGTCGATCGGTTTGATCCACTGTATCGATGGGGGTTACTAAACACTCGAATACGATGAACCGTCATGGTATGTTTTGAAAGAGGGTAAATGGAATAATTTTACCCGAATATATTTGATATAGTATATTGGTTGTGTTGGTTGTTATTATAATCGAGTAAGATTATAAAAAAGGTAAAATGATTATAAATGACTAATCAGAATTCATATAAGTAATGTATATGAAATAAAATGAAGAAAAATATGAATTTAAATCAGATTGGAATTAAAATAAGGAAATTTTAAGTTCCTGGGAGATTTTGAAAACATTTTTCAAACTGAAGGTGATATAGTATTGAACTCACTTCGATAGCTGGAAAATAGATTCAGATGATGAATCGCGACATCATCAGTGTTCATTTTCGAGTTCTAAGTGACGGACTGCTACCAAAAGTTTTGTTTTTGAATTGTTTTGAGAAAACAAGTTGTTTAGAAATTCAAAGGTTTGGAACTGGCATTGTAATTTCAAATTGATTTGAAATAGACCCAGGAAATTAAGTTTCGGGATTTAATTTTAACTTATGAAGTTAAATAGAATAAGATAGTAGAAATAAATTGAAATATTAACTTGAACTGAGTTAAATAGAATTGAATTGGATTAGAGAATAATCTGTTATGGAATTGGGTTGATGAGTTAAGAATTTGAAATTTGATATTCGGGTTCGAATGAAATTCGATTTGGTTTTGAGGATATGAACTGATTGGAATTTGATGGAAATAACCTGGTATATGCCGAGTTGATAGCATATGGAAGTGATAGAGTTGATATTCCCGACAAAAAGGTACCAGTTTATATTATATATGGATATGAGATTTATGAGCCGAATCGGCAAGCCTCTTGGCTGTTTGATTTTCTGTTGGGTTAAAGAAGGCCCAGAGAGGCGAGTTGGAGTTTGAGATATTGACCAGTACAAAGGAGGTGCTGGCAAAAAATTTCGAAAAGTTAAGGTGTTAGAAAATTCTCAAAATTTTTGAAAATTTAGTTAGTCGGAATAAATTAATATTTTAGTCGATATTAATTGGTTCAGTTGAAACCGGAGACAAGAGGTAAACAGATGAATTTTTACCCAGAAGATAGGGTCATCCCCTAGCTTAGCAATTTCGAGGACGAAATTTTATTAAGGGGGGAAGATTGTAGTAACCCGCATTTTTAGCTGTTGAACAATTTATTTATTTAATTATTAAATATCGATTTATCGATATTGAGAACGTGAATTAAATAATATTGAATATTTAATTAATAATTATAATATAATAAAATATATTATAGTGCCGAAATAGTCGGAAATAGTGAAATTCACAATATCATGTGAATTGAATAGCATACGAGATTTGGTGGAGTTTCGATTCGAAATATAGTAACGAATATATTCAATCGACGACGGTTTGAACGTATAATTATAATATAATTATAATAGAGCTTGAAATGGCGCTGCAGTTCGCTATTTGGCGATTTGAACTTCAACTGAATGTACATGATTCGTTTTAAATCGGATTCCTATGAAACAAGAAACGTGTGGAGCTGGTGGAGTATATCTTTCTAGTGGAAGAGAAAAATCGGGATTTCGTCGGGTAGATTTTGATGTACGTCCAAATCAAATTTCAGAAAAGTCGCTGTAGAATTCCTTTATAATTCGCAACGCTTTATTTACGTCATAAAAGGATTTTCGATATAAATTGAATATCGATAAATCTAAATACGAAATATCAAAATGTAAATTTTGATATGATATCCTGGAGCTGTACGATATCATATGTGAAGATATACGATAATATTAATTTATTAATATTTAATTTAATTGTTTTTAAATATATTTATATATTTAAAAAAGGCTATTCAGGGCTTTAAAAATAGCCACTTTTGCAAACGAAGTCGGAATTCGATGAAACTAGTTTTGTTAGATCCGCAATGTCAAATAGTTGTTAGTTTTCCAGTTTCATGATTTTTAGAGTCACTATGTGGCCGTACGTATTTTTAGAGTGAAAAACAGTCAGTATTTTGACGGTTAAAAATACGCTGTGTGAGCGTACGGAGTCGGAATTCGACGAAACCAGTTTCGTTAGGACCGTAACGTCGAACTCTAGCTACGTGTCCAGTTTCGTGATTTTTGGGTATCGTGGGTGATCACACGAATTTTTAGAAGGCAATAACGAATATTAATCGAATATAATAATCAAAATATCTCAACCCTTTTTCCTATAAATAACCCCATTCGTTTTCCTTAAGATCTAATTACATTCTTCTGCAAAATCAAAATTGTAAGCCGCCACAGAAAGAAATCCAACAGTGAAAACAAAACCTTTGAAAGTAAATGGTAATTCGAAGAAAATCCTAAAAATCCAAATCTATACATATTTGAAACCATACTAGGTTTCTCTTCACGCTGGTATGTAGATTTTGGAGCTCGACATCATCATTTCCGTTCGCTGTGTACTAGCGTCTGCCTAGGGTTAGCTAGCGAGCGTGAGGGATGAGGCCGGAGTTTGGTTTGAGGGTATAACTGAGTTCGGGGTGGCGTAGGGAGTTGATTGATGGTGGTTAGGTGGAACTCGATGACGGTTTTGGTGGATTGCGACATCGGTTTTGGCTACAGGCGGGTCTTCGGAGTGGCACCGGATCTGACGAAGGGGAGTTAGCCAGGTGAGGTTTCCGATGGGGATTCAGATGGTGGTGTTCGTGCCGGAGGGTGATGACCGATGGGGTGGTGAGGTGAGGTCAAAGCCAGTCAACGGCGGGTGTTTTAATTCCTGGAACCACGATCGGTTTTGGGGAAGAAGCATTGAAGGGCTCGTGGGCTATGTCAAGGGGTAGTGGGCCGGAGTGTTCAAGTTAAGCCCAATACTTTATAATCCATGTTTTTAATTCAAATATTTAATGTATTAACTTCTTAATACAATAACTTGTACATACTGAATCAGATTTACGAACCGTAAGTTGCGTTGAGACCGTATGGTCGAGAGCTTCACAATGAAGCTGAGTGGAAGTGGATTCGAGCTCGTTTGAATTTATGGCGAAATAAATTTGTTCAATTCAAATCAAAACAAACAGTTTATCGTTCTTTAACGATGAACTGCAAATGTGAGTAAAAACTCACTAACTCTACTCAATTTATATTTTAATATAAATTGTATTTTATTTCTGTATTTGACTGCTAGTTATGTACTGTTAATTCGGACTGTTAAGTTGTATTGTTAAATTGGACTGTAGATTGGACTGTTAAATAATTGATTGAAAACAGTATGGATATATATATATATATATATATATATCTCTATATATATATATATCGTTATTAAACGGTGATTTTGTTATCAGTGTATTTCATTAGAAATGCAAGTGATGTTATATATGTTGTTTAACATCGGTGGATGCAGGGAAACAGGTTGGAGGAATCCGACTGGATTCCTCAACATTTATTTTACTGTTATTTGTATATTGTGATATATACTATGATATATAATCTGTTGATTGTATATGTTTGGATGATATTGATCATTGACAGTTGGTTGTTTAAAAACAATAGAAAACACTGAAAATGTAGAAAAGGGGATTTCCAATATTTATATTGAAATGAATCTATTTATAAAATCGAAGGATTTTATAAAAGGATATTTATTTAGAAATAAATAAAATAAAGGAATATTTATTTAGATTAAATAAATAGAATAAAGGATATTTAATTAGGGATTAAATAATTAGAGTTATAAAGGAAAATCTATTTAGGAAAATAAATAGATTATACAAAAGGAAATCTATTTAGGAAATAAATAGAAGTTAAAATAAATAGAAATAAAAGAAAAGTTAGTTAGTCGGATATAAATATTCGAATCAAGTTAGTTAAGTGGTCAAACCAAGCTAGTCGAACAAAACTAGTCAAGCTAGTCGAACCAAACTAGTCAAGCTAGTCGAACCAATCGAGTCAAGATGGTCGAGTTAAACCAATCGAGTCAAGATGGTCGAGTCAAACCAATCGAGTCAAGATGGTCGAGTCAAACCAACCGAGTCGAGCTGGTCGAGTCGAACCAATCGAGTCAAGCTGGTCAAGTTAGTCGAACCTGGTCAGTCGAGTCGAGTAAATCAAACTTAGTTAATCGAAAGGAGTTTATCGATTTAGTTAATCGATAGGAGTTAATTGATTTAGTCAATCGAGATGAGTTAATCGGTTTTAATGAATCGAGAGGAGTTAGTCGAATATGGTATTCGAACAAAATGGTCAAACCAAGTGGTCGAATCTGGTTAGCCAAACCTGGTCAGTCAAACCAAATGGGTCAGGTTAGCCAAACCTGGTCATTCAAACCAAACGGGTCAGGTTAGCCAAACCTAGTCAGTCAAACCAAATGGGTCAGGTTAGCCAAACCTGGTCAGTCAAACCAAATGGGTCAGGTTAGTCAAACCTGGTCGGTCGAACCAAGTTAGTCGAGTTAGCCGAATAGGGTTAGTCAAATAGAATTAATCGATTAGGGTTAAACCATAGAACTAATCGATTAGAGTTAAACCAATAGAGTTATTCGAGCCTAGTTAATCGAATCGAATTGGTCGAACCAAGTAAGTCGAGTTGGTCGAGTCAAGTTAAGTTAGTCGAGTTAGCCGAATAGGGTTAGTCAAATAGAATTAATCGATTAGGGTTAAACCATAGAACTAATCGATTAGAGTTAAACCAATAGAGTTAGTCGAGCCTAGTTAATCGAATCGAATTTGTCGAACCAAGTAAGTCGAGTTAGCCGAGTCAAGTTAAGTTAGTCGAGTTAAAGTTATCGATGTTAGTTTCATCGAAAGGAGTTATCGATGTTAGTTTCATCGAAGGGAGTTATCGATTATAGTTTAATCGAAGTGAGATTTTCAAATATGAGATATTTGAAAAGGAAGAGTTATCGAATATTAGTTATTTGAAGAGAGATTATCGAATATCATTTATTCGAGATAGGAGTTAATCGAATATAGGTTATTCGAAGAAGAATTAATCAAATAGAGATTTCTCGAAGAGAGTTAATCGGCAAATTCGATTATATCGAATTCGGGAAAGTACTATGCTTTCCAGTGTTTAAATAGAGTTTTATTCATATTTAAATAAATAAGTGTTAGGTTAATTACTCACTAATAAGAATAGAAGTTATAATTAAAGTTAGATAATTCGAAAGTAGGGATTATAACGTTATCATTATAACCAATGTTTTAAATATAGAAGTGGATTAGTAAAATTGGATACGAGAAAAACGTAAAGAAGTTGTTAAAGATTAAAAGATAAACTTTGACCATTTTGAAGTTATAACGTTGTTCAGTTAAGATCCGAGAGGTAATTATACCCCAACTTGAGTGACTTCCTTCTTAACTAA
The DNA here is from genome assembly GCA_030737875.1 of Allium sativum. Taxonomy (NCBI): domain Eukaryota; kingdom Viridiplantae; phylum Streptophyta; class Magnoliopsida; order Asparagales; family Amaryllidaceae; genus Allium; species Allium sativum. The sequence continues at coordinate 1,047,445,015 of CM060924.1, forward strand.
GAAATGGTAAGGTTTGATCGTAAAGGAGTTTTGGAAATGTTTTCCAAACGAGAATCAGAAATATTTTCTGATAAAAGAAAAAAAAAAAATTTAGAATATAGGGAAACAGGAGAAAAGTAAATAAATGAACTGAAGAGATTTATGTTAAATGATGTTTTGTTCGATATAATTTCTATCTGGAAATAATATCGTTGTTTGCACACTTGTTTTTCTTTGATAGTTAACTCACAGACTATCGAATTTTTGACCATTTTAACGTTGTTAATATGGAGAGACCGGTTGGATTTTTATCCAAAGAACCACTCTGTATTGGCATAAGCGTCACGAATCATATATGCCAAAGATAATTGAAGACGGAGTAAAATGCAAGGGCTATCCTGTTTATAGAATAGTGCCTTCGGTTTGTCCAGTCCCAGGACAACTTGTATGGACAAAGGTCTGACAGAGTATATCCAATGGATCGCGTAAGTTGACCTGTTCAAACGTATTCACGTTTGGTAGCGGAGGAATTTGTTTCTCTAAGCTATATACCCGTGTTATTTTTGGATAAGTCAATTTGTGATTTGGCGGGTATGACGATGTGACGTTCTAAGTGAATGAGGATGACTTGTATGAATGAATGTCTAACAGAGTATTTCCAGAAGGGTCACGTACTTTGATTTCTTCAACCGTACCTAGAGTGGAAGTGGAGAAGGAAACTTCTTTTAGCTGACACGTAATGTATTGTTGTAGACGTCAATTAGTGATTTCCGATGGATCTGACAATGTGGCATTCGAAGTGAATCTATTGTGATGACAAAGCGTAGCTTCTAGCCTCACATCCGGTAAATGACAGAAATCGGGCAGGCAGCATGGCTAAGTCGGTCGCACCGAAGTAGTGTGTGTAGTCACCTATCTAGAGAATATTCATTTGTTTCTTAAATCTATCAATGTTGTCCCATATATATACGGGAACTGTTGCTGATCCCAACCGTTGGTGATGTACATTCGATACACTCAAGCGAAATGAGTGGTCGGTCATGTGTGGCTGAGTTGCAAGATGTTCTTGTTGAACTCCAGTGTATCGTTCCTAGAGTACACTGATCGGAAGGTGGTTCCATACCTTGTCATAGTTGGAAATCCAATCATCCAATACGTGCTTGCGATTTTGATTGTATACTATATATGTAGTAACGTGAGATGCAAGCATTTCTGCTAGATTGATATCTATTTGTATTTAGACATTATTATAATATCAGAATGAGATTACTTTACAAAGTTGTTTGGATTCTCATAAGGGAAAAACCCGTTTCGTTATGCGGCGTGGTCTTGTGAGATATCCTTTATTAAATCAAGTATTAAATTGTTTTACTCACACCAGTCCCATGACTGGCCCGGAGTTTATTTTGTTGTTTTCCCTAAACTCTTGGGTGCCTAAATTTGTACGGGCAGTCAAGTAGTCGGGATTTTACAAATACACTTGGAGAGCTTGGAGCAGGAGGCTTCAGGATTCTATAGCTATTATTATTTCCGCTGTTGTTGTAAGTGTTGTACTCTGATAAGTGTTATTGTATACATATACTGATGTTATTTCAAGGATATGTTATGTTATATTTTATTCGTTCCGCTGTGAGATTCGTGTTTACTCTGATGATGATGTTCTTCTTCTTCTTCTATCCTATAAGTTCTATCTTATCTATTCTCACCTTCTAATTTCATTCATTAATTACCAGGATTTTTCGATGTTTTGGTTATCGACGTCGAGCTTACGTCGATAACCAAAGTCGCCGAAAATCCGGGTAACTACACAAGACATGAGGTTTAATGTTTCAACCGGCCAAATCTTCAAAACTGTGAATTATTTTGATGGAAAATTGATATATTTAAATACAAGTAACACCGAACCATCTTAAAACAAAATCCAAGGTCGGCGGACTATAAATTGTCTTCAAGATTGAAATCAAATGTTTTCTAAGTCTGCACTGTTAAAACTTAAGCTGTCGTCATGGTAGAATAAAGGTTAAAAGTATCTACAATACAAGCTGACCCCTAGACTCTTCAAAGAAAATAAGCACAATAATGTTCTATTAACCGCCCTATCTTTTCTAACGGATTTGAATAGCGAAAATTTTAATTGCATCCACTTTATTCGCTAGTTAATCCACTCTAATTTATAGATTACTACCTATTTTTGTGGTTTTTTTTTTAAAATTTGATTAGTTAATTTACACACCGTGTAATTTATCATTTTCTCAAGTTTATCCTCCTGTGATTCTCTTTCTTCCTTTTTCTAAGTCTAAAACACATATAAATCAGAAAAGATGAACAAATATTGCGTATCTCAGGTTTGTTACAACCCAAGTAGTTCATGTATTGCGTCTAGTTTTCTGATAACGATTGAATGATGGGCCACGTGTTTCAACTTTCAACATACAGTTGACTACAGAATTCACGGGCGAACATGTTGATGTGATCGGAACGAAAATGAAAAGAATGAACCAGACAAATCAACAAATATTCTTATCATGCGCAAACCAAACCATTTTCATAAATAGACTGTCTTAATTTTCCCCATGTTAACATAAAGCACTTTCTCATGTATATTTGAAACCAGTATGTGCACTATGCTTTTTGGGTTTGGGTTTTAAAGGTGTTCCTTATAAAATAATATAACACTACAAGAAAACTAATTGGATAATAAATTAACAATAGCACTTCCAAAGAATTTCATCATCAATGCGCAAAGTCAACATATAAATGCTTGTTATCACTTTGTTCGAGAGCCACAACATAAAAGGAAGTCCAAGCGAAGTACATTTCTTCGAAATATCAAGTAGTATTTGTTTTTACAAAGCGTTTGAAGCATGAAAATTTGAGAAGATTGCGAGATTTGCTTAGAGTTAAAATCATTTTTGTTGAAGGGTATTGGCAACTAATTTTTGTTTTGTTTACCAAATATATTGCCTTTAACTGATTCCATATTTGGAATAACAAAATTAACAAAAATGTATATTTAATTGCTATATGTTGTTTTCTGAAATTATATTACACAAGGACATCTCTAAAGTTGCTCGAAGAAAACAAAAATGTAGTGAACAGTTTCAAATTTTGATATTCAACCTAAGATGCAATTAGATATTCTTACCAATATGAAATGGTGCAATACCTTATTGTCTAACCAAGTAAAACAAAAAACAAAAATGAAAGTACAATAGAATTATAAGTTCTTCGTACAAATAAAATTCTACTTATAATCCTTTTTATGCTTTAGTTAAACTTCATCGTATTTCTCTTAAATTCAGACCATTGTTAGTATAATGCATACTGATGCAGTATAAAGATCATCATCTTTGTTTTCTTTTTATCTGTAGGATAAAGTAAAGTGTGGTTACATTCAAATCTAGACAAACATTTTTTTAGAGAAAAATAGTAAATATGCGACAAAAGCTGTTGCATAAATGTTTCTAAAAAGTATTTGCAAAAAAAAAAAAAAAAAATTATCAAGTATGCAACAGAAAACAATTTGCAAAAGATATATCAGTTTATATTTTAGAAACCGTTTTCAAATAGTTTGCAAAAACTAGGTCTTTTTATGTAAAAAAAAAACCAATGCAATAATTTGTAGAAATTTATATGCAAAGATTTTACAAAAAAAACTGCTATAAAGATTTAGTAATACGTACATTGCCTTTCTATTTGTCTAAGTCCAGAATTCCCTACGTTCTTGAAACAATGTTGCTTCCTCTATGGCGCGGAAGGTTGATGAGAAAATGTTCTTAATATTAAATAGACCTACTCTACAAAACTATATTGAAATTTACAGAGCTCGACGAACTCATGGGAGTAATCAATGACAAAATTTAAAGAGGAAGAAAAAGAGCGGAATTTTGAAGAAAAATGATTTTTCTGTTGTCTGTCTCGTCTTATATACTGGTATAGGAAGGCCAGTTTAACGGTTGTAACACTTGAAAAGGTTGCGAACTTCGATCAATGGGCAACCGTTTAGTTATCGTTTCCTTCTAAATTTGAACATGGATGCGCACATGCGGAAGGCTCAAGGACAGACGCAGATGCGCGCAGCTGCACCACCCGCTAAGATGACTTTTGCTTTTATGTATCTCTTATTTCATATAATCTATGATAATGTCCCTATCTTATTATGTATCTATAAAATATTTATTATATACTACGATGTGAGACTATATATATTCCAAAACAATTAATACATTTGATAATTATTCATTTCCAACACATTTTTATCAGCTTTATAGACTTTATGTGCTCTTCACCAAACCTTATAAGGATCTACTTTTTGAATTTTTTCGACCATTTTTTAAAGATATTGAATGACTCTTTATCACAGGAATTATCAAAACTTGTTTGTTTGTCTTTTTGTGTCAGTAGCTACAGTTATCAGAACTGTATAGTTTGATTTTGAATGTATTTCTCAAACAATTAAATTTGGTTGTTTCGAGGAATTCTAAATATTTTGTTATGTTTCTATTGATCGTATTGAAAAAATATTCTTTGAAAATCGAAATTAAACATGAGAATAAATAAATCAAATACATATGTAATGTTACTTTTATCGATAATTCTTGTAATCAATGTATATCATACACTTAGGAATATGTCAATTGACTCTAACATGTCATGCCAATAAAAAACTCCATGACCATTGTTGGTCCAACCGAATTCTCCAAAACTCAAAATGATCTGGCCAATCAAGAACTCTACAATATGTCTTCAAGGTTTGGAATCAAATGTTTTCTGTGTCTACACTTTTAAAACTAGGATGGACCGAAATTAGCTGCTACCCTGGACCCAGCTAATCAGGAGACTTTGATTTTCTCCATTTTGCAATTACACCCTAAAAATGTGGATTTATTGCAAAATAGGGAAATTAGTGTTAAAATTGGACGATTTAAATTTATGCCAATTATGGAAAAGATTTTAATTGATTATTGTAATCAGTTAATTATGGGCAATAAATTGGAAAGATATGTGAGAGATATTTGATTTGATTAGTCAATCAAATCTTGGTATATGTGGCAACAAATATGGATGGAATGAAAAGCTATATTATTTGACTAGATCAATCAATCAAATATATATATATATATATATATATATCTGTGTGTGTGTGTGTGTGTGTGTGTGTGTGGGGAAACTGTCATAAATATGCAAGATTTGCATTGACACCAAAACAAGGAAATCCGGAAACTTTTCATGCTCATCTTCAGGCAATTGTTCATCCTTACCCTTATAAATAGGGAGACATTTTCTTATCCTTTGATGAACAATCCAACAATGCTCTCTTCTACATATCCTTAATAAGATCCCTATTTTCGTATAATTATAGGGTGAGAAATATATATTGAGTGTTTTGTATTCTTCTCTTATTGCACTTCCTCTTGTGAAGAAAGAATAAAAGAAGTTGTTGGGTCTCCGTAGACATAGGAAATTCATATCCGAACCACGTTAAATCTTCTGTGTATCTTATTTCTGCTATTGTTTCTGTAAGGCTGCATAATTGATTCATGTTATTTTGTGTTGAATTCCATTGCAATCTAAGTAGACAATACAAGATCCTGATCAAATACGCTTCTACTAAAACTAAAAAAATTTCACTATAGTTTGGTATCAGAGCTAGTGTTATTGTTCCTGTTTAGATATCAATGGCTATTCTAGTAAGTGTGTCGGTAGATCTGCTGTCAATTATGGAGAAACTTGTTTTGACATAAAGGGGGATTTTGGTAGATGGAAAATGAAGATGGAGCCTGTATTGAAGAAGGATAAGACTTGTAAAGTTGTTTCTGCGTCTGAGAAATTGAAAGATATGGATGCAGCTGATTTAGAAGAGATGGAAGACGAAGCTCTCACAACAATTTAGTTGAGTCATTCAGATGAAGTTCTTAGATAATTTCCTCAGAAGAAGATGGGGAAGGATCTTTGGGATGCATTATCAGATGCATATCAAGACAAGTCTCTCATTAAACGTATTATTCTACAACAACAACTTTTATTCATTAAAGATGAAGCCGGGAGCCGATCTTATGAAGCACGTAGATGCTTTGACCACTTTAGTTATGAACCTAAAGGCAGAAGATGTTGATATTACCGATGAGGCTCAAACTATGATCCTCCTATGTTCCTTGCCTAAGGAGTATACTGCTTTTTGTTAATTCCATGATTTATGCATGTAGTAAAATTAGCCTTTATGATGTAATGGTCGGTCTTCATAATGAAGTGTTAAGAGGTTGATTGGAGAGCACTAGCATTGATAGTGATACCTAAGGCTTATCTATTCAAAGAGATAGAAGTCAAAGCAAGTCGAAGAAAGATGGAGCATAGAATTCTTCGAGGTCTCAATCTCGAAGGCCTAAGAAATTAACTTATCATTATTATAAGAAGCCCGGGCACTTTTTTTCACAATGTCCCAAGCTTGAAGGAAGAAGAAAAGACTCCCAAGCTTGAAGGAAGAAGAAAAGATCCAAAGCAATCTTCACCCTCTACAACGGAGTAATCAGATACTGTAAGTGACACTAACGTGTTTACAGCTTATGACTCTTATGGGAGGAGCACCCTATGGTTGATTAATTCTAGCGCATCCTATCATATGACACCTATGATGACCGCCCACAACTCATGCACTAAATAAAGAGGAATAATGCGCTGAAAGGTGTGTCAAACAACTATGGACTATCATCCAGGTAAGATAACACATGCAGAATCTGTCGTATAACTCACAGTGCAAGGATAAAATATAATAGAATATATACAACATGCAATAATAGTGAAGCATGTATGTGTAGAAACTTGAAACTTTCATAACAACTGCAAAGAATATCCATACGTCCTTGGATTACAGAATAAATGTATGTACAAATTTGCCTCACCACAACATTCAGTCAAACATCAAACAACGGAAATAACAAATACTAGATAGTAGAAAATAATACGCCAGCATCCTGCTCGCCACCGCACAGCAGCATCGGCCTCATGAAGATATCATTTGTCACCTGTTGCTCCGTCTGGCCATCCAAAATCGGATGAACAACCCAAGTAATATGAAGGAAACATAAAATCTTGCGTTAGACAACAGTCTTAGTGAGCGATAAAATAGCTATCTAACATCATCAACAAAGTATATGAGAATAAGTAGACTAATAAACCAATCTACCACAATACCAAAGAAGAACTCAACCCCATCTTCCCCACATCTGATATTGATAGCCTTTACAAGTATGCATTTCAACCATACATCCATGGCAATCAGAACTATCATTCATTCATGGCAGTCATAAGTAACCAAGCAATAACAAACAAAGAAACTAGTTAAATCTCATGTAAACCATCCTAATCGAGATCGACATTCCCCAAGCACAAGCCCCAGAGGCATAAACCAATATCAAGCAACTACTCGAGAAATATCTCCCCGAAGTTAGACAATTTATGTGAGAAGGTACAAGTAAACGAACAACATTCATGACTGACTCTGGCTATCACTGCCAATTCTGCTTCGAAACCATCGTTAATCATATGACCGGCTAAATACCTTGCCATCAGCTGTCAAGGCCCAATGGTAAACCCTGGTTCTAGTAAAAACTCCTTACGCCATACAATGAAATGTAACTAGGACCATTCGAGCTGCCCAGTGTAGTCGACCATAAAACGAAATCGTGTAACCCCTGCTTTGAGTTCGCTAAAACCTACGACAACGATAATTCCTCGGCCGTCGGTATCTCTAGTCATCAAAATCATTTACCATCCAACCATTATCAACGAACTCAAAAATCACCCTTGAGTCTCCATCACATTCGTTGTTTTACGATGATCAACGGACATATCAAAGCACTTTGATATTCAAAATTGAATTCACTTTGAAGTTATAAGTCATCACCGAATAAAAAATCATCAAGCAATCGTCTTCAATACCAAATCATCCTCCTAAGGTCGTATGATGAACTATGCTTCACGACCCTTCCTCCCTATTCCATCATAGACCGACCCTATGAGCTTTAAATGATAGGACTCCCCGTCCGACCCATCACCTATCAACGACCCAACCTAATTTTTTTGAACGACTTGAATCCCTTGGCTGATCCATTCCTTCTTTGCACACAAACGACCTGAGTAAACCGTTCCTCCTCTATTGACCAATAAGTATGCACCAGGTCGTTAACGACCTGAAGCCATCCAGAAGCCTTCCATAATCCATGTTGCTCACTCCTCGCCACATCACCAATAACTACCTACATCTAAGGAAAAACGACCCAAGCTTTTCCATGACTTGAAGATGTCCAACGGTCTGACTTCCTTTACATGATTTGACTCTATTTCTTGGAGAACAAGAAAACAACCCGACTTTAACCAAAACGACCTAACTCCAGATCTGACCAAAATAGCTCCAAAATTGACCAACTCTTCGCCAAACGATAATATAGATGAAATCAACTCATCCAATTCATCCAATTCGACCATAAACATGTTATGCAATCACAAATAGCATGAAAATGACAATTATCATCAATAATCATGTAAATTTCACCAAAATCGTTTTAAATGAATGAACAAAATAGAGTAATGGATCCAACTTGCATAAACATAAATAATCATCGAAATTACTGATTTTAAGTTGCTAGATTAGATCCTATGGTGATTCAAATGAAAATATACTTACCATGATATAGATCTAAGTGAAAACAACTTAAAAATGATGAAACCATGATCAAATAACTCATATACCTGATCGAATACGTGTGAGAGATGCGTACCATGCATCAATTCTCTAAAACAATGCAAAGTAAATGAATCACGAGTCCGAACAGCAAAGAACCCTATTCAAACCTTCCAATTTGATGAGATCTCTCTGTACTTCGGGTAGCTTTAGCATCAAAAGATGTAGATCTTTGATTCTCTTATGTTGATCAAGAATTTTAATGGTGGAAATTGTATTTGATTGAGCAAGGAGGATTACAAGCTTAACCAAATGAGAGATTGAAGAAAGTAACTATTCGCTATGCCTCTAACTCCCAATTTAAAGCCTCCCACCAGCCCACTAATGGACCTCCTCAAATCATCCCACTAATGGCTTAAAAACCTAAACAGTAATTGTAAAACACTAAAACAGCGATTTAACCCAAACCGCTAAATCAAATCTTTAATGTGACCATTCTACGCAATTAGAACACCATTTCCTATCCAATGAGACCGACCTCAGCACCTGATACGATCCCAGTCAAAAGTTATGCCCTATACAAGACTGACAAGGGAAAAATGGTCACAAATAAAATTGGTAAAAATTGTAGACATGCCTCACATCCGATAACCAACATATCAAAATATGAGAATGATCCAACCCTCAGGGAATTAAATAAAAATATTTTACGATCCTCCAATACATAAAATGCGGTTTGTTACATTCTCCCCTTCAAAAGAATTTCTACCCTAAAATTCCATCAACCATAAGTAAACACAGACAATAAAACAATTCTGAATGCCTATCATCCATGAAGAGCCAATTTTATCACCCAAACTAGAAGCCATCAAACCATGCATCCACGCCTTTATCCTGGCAAACGGAATTCTAACAACAATAATAGTACAAGTTACAATGTGTTAAAGGCGACATGACACTTATGAGTTGTAACGCCCCGTGAATTCTATAACGCTAAGCTTCACAAATTAAAGTATAATTAATTTTAAAAGAAAGAATTAAGGGAAATGGGTTATGCCATTGCGTTCGTCTCGGAATTCTGCTTGAGATAAAGTCCGAGTTTGCGCGAATCGGACTCTGTATGAAGGAGTTATGGCTTCGGAAGTTTCAGAATCACATTTAAATTCAAACAGCTCAGTTAAAATTTCAAAATTCGAATTTCAGGTTCAAACTAGGCTGGGCGGGAAAATTCCCGCCCAGAACCAGGTTGACTATAGGGTCGACTATGGTGTGGACCTGGTCACCCCAGGTCGACCATGGTGTCGACCAGGTCCCCCCCAGGTCGACCATAGTGTTGACCTGCTTGGTCGACCTGGTTGGCCAGGTCTGGCTCTGCCTCGAATTTCTGTGGCTCTGTGTCACTAGGGCTGACGTGTCACCTCTTGATTGGCTCTTTGAGCTCTGAATGATCTAAATTCCTCCTGTCTTCATCTGACGGCTCAAAACAACTTAAAAATCTATAAATACACCATAAGTCTCAACTAAAAATTCACATAAAAAAACGAGAAAGGAGTCGTCATGCTGCTAGGGAGGGATGGAACATAGCCGTCAAGAGAGAAAGGCCTAAGAGACGAATCAAATTAAGAAGAAGAACAAAGTTTAATCAAATTAATCAACGCAACGTTAGTCTACCCAAAGGGGAGCATCTCATTTTCAGAATTCAGAATCTAGAATTCAAGATTCTGCATTCGTTGTAAGTATAGTGACCTTTCAGAATATGAATAAAAATTGTGATGTGATTCGATGTGAATGAAAATAGAATTGTGTTATTGTATTGTATGTATTGTGATGGTTCTATCATGACTTGTGTATATACGTTTGTGGCATAAATTGATTGATGCAAGCCTATTGAACAATTGTATATGAAAATAATGGCACTGGCAAGTTTGTGGCAAAAATTAGAAATTGATCCCTTTATATATATGTCGAAGGCATGGACTATGTATATTCCCTTAGTCTAAATTAGAATTTATGTGAACATGTTTTTGACTTGAAACCTTTTATGCCTACATGACCCAAAACCTATTATATCATTTTCATGTCCATTTGGAAGTATAATTGGATCTATGTTAAGTATCGTTTGGGTTTCATAAACTATGCAAGTTTATGTTGAAATAGGCTATGTGATTAGATGCTATAATTGGACATTTTGGTGAATATACATCATGTTGGTTTTGTGTTTGACATTATGCCAAATTGAACATGTTTAAACACATGTTTGTATTAGCCTAAACTATGCCATTTCATATGTCACCTACTTAGTTATACTTTGATTTGAATGCAAGTTCACATGACCCACCATTTATGTTAGTATCACTAAATTGCAAGTTCATGCGACACACCCTTATATGTTGAAAAATATTACATGTTCTTGATTTCCCCTTTTTTTATGCTTATAATGTTGGGCTGAATTGTGTCGAGCCCAACATTTGTTATAACGTTGCGAACGTATAAACGGGGGTAATAACGTTGGGTGTAAAACATGAAAATATATGTTGGCATGTTTGGCACATGCCAATGACATTTAAGCGGTATGAATTGATATACCCAAGCATAAAAGATATGACATTTACATATATAATTGAGAAGCAATAAAATATGTAAATTTAGAAAACACGATATGCTTAACCCGAGGTTGGATTGAGTTGTGATGTAAACCTGCCCGGAACTGCCCGGCTATCCAGTAGTCACAACAATATCTATCCAATGTGGGTGATTAAGCATTAAGCCCAATAATGGCCCGAGGTTAGACTGAGCTACGGTGTAAACCTGCCCGAAACCGACCGGCATATCCAGTAACCGTAGCAATACATGTCTAATGTGAGTGGTCAGGTGCTCCTAAGATGCTAAGGACAGATGGTAGGGTTAAGTCAACTATAACACTTAACCAAATTCAACCTTGATGGGTGGGGTTAGGTAAATACAGACACTTAACCACTTAACGTGTTTGACTAGAAAATCCTGGTAACAAAGGACTCGTTTCAGCAATAACCCAAGTTAGGTATCAACGGTACCCTGAAACTAGGCAGGGTGGGGCACGATTACTGGGGTGATTGTAAGCGGTCAAACGACGGCGGTGGGCGCACAGTGCAGGTCTAATGGGGTGTGGGCGGGCACACACTCCGGAGCAGACAACCAGGGCACTGGGGACACCAGTAGTATAACCTATGCCTTTTAGAATTTGTGTCGGGGCCGCCACCATGGGTCTTGATACACCCCATGGTGGTACCAGCATAGGTATCTACAATTCTTGGGGGTCGTATGACACATGTTAACGCGAGTAGGAGCCGATCATTGAATAAAGTTGGGGATCACTTCACCCTCACCATGGGGTGCCAGTTAGAATAAACTCAAGTAGATGTAGAGATATAGTATGGGTGTGATAGTACATTCGACACTCCCTTAGCTTGTGACACCATCCTATTTTCAGTATATATCTATCATGCCCTTTTCTTATTCACGTACTGAAGAGTTACTAGATTTACTCAGGCTTTATGTCAGACCCTATTTTCTTTCGTCTTCTTTTCTTTCGTTCCCCCCAGGTCCACAGGGAGGAAACAGCTCAGCTCTGCCAGGCTCTGTACAAGCTCCAAGAACGTAGATGTATGATTTGGATCTCTTTTGCTCGGATTATGGCTTTGGATATCACTTTGGGGATTTTTGTCACTTATTTATGTTTTATGCTTCTTTAATAATCAAGACAGTTATGAGGTTGTAATGATGGAAGTGTTTTGAGACAATTATGGAATGTTTTGTTTTGAACACGTATCGATGAAATAAAAGTCTGTTGGTTTCCACTATTTAAAATATGTGTATTTATATCTGTCTTGAGTTTATCTGTGGCTTTTACTTATAAGCCTCCACCAAAATTAAGGCATTCCCTTTCTAAGTGACCTTAACGGAGGTGGGGTGTTTCACTTGGTATTAGGGCATAGGTTTACCAAACAAGATAGAAGATTTTGAAATTGTTTTCAAAAAGAAAGTTTAAAGAAGCATTTTTCAAGAAAAAGTGTTATATTTATAAAAGACAAAATCCCCAAAGCCATGTGCCCCATCTATCTCTCTCTATCCTTCATTTTGAATTTTTCCTTTTTGTTTCAGCATGTCTGGAGACCTTAACCTCCCGGAAGGAGTGCGATTCCCGGCTGGTTTCGGAGGTACCAAGAAGCAAGGGCCAATGGCATGGGCCCAGCAGACATCCCTCCTCCAGTGGCCGTGGTTCTTCCTCCTCCTCCACCTCCTCCTGGAAATGCCTTCGCAAAAACATGTAGAGACTTCAAGACAATGGGTGGAAAAGACTTTTATGGAACAGAATCCTTTGGTGGGGCAAGAAACCGGCTAAAGAGACTGAGGATCTATTTGTCATCTTCGGACTTGATGACAGGCAAAAGATACAACTAGCGGTATGGTTGCTTAAGGATGAAGCTTCCTATTGGTGGGAAGTTACCAATGCTCAGAGGGCGGTAGAAACATGGGAAGATTTCAGGACAAGGTTTGAAATGAAATTTCTCTCCCAAGTTGAAAGAAGCCTGCAAATGGAGAAGTTCCTAACTCTGAAACATGGGAGCTTGACGATCAGGGAACATGTTAATTAGTTTAATCAGCTGGCCAGATTTGGGTTAGACTTAGTAAACACCCAACACAAGAAGGCACTTCGCTTAGTCAAGAGTTTGAATGAGCCTCTACACAGCCTTGCCACGACCCATGTATCCATGGGAGCGACTTATGAAAGCTTGGTGGACATGGCATTGCTACACGAGGACGACCAGGGTAAGAAAGAAACTAAGGTGGAAGAGAAGAAAGATGGTCTACAAGCAAAGAAAACAGACTTCAAGAAAGGAGGGAAGAACAATAAGCCCCGTGAGAAGAGAAGGTGCAATTTCTGTGGCATTGTGGGCCATATATCAAAAGGATGTCGGAAAAGAAAGGTGAAGATGGGTGGTTGCTTTCGTTGTGGAGAGACAGGGCACCAAGCTAAGGACTTCCCAAAGAAGAAAGGGCAGGGACAGAAAGTCAGATCCGCTTCAGGGGGTCAGGTTCATGCGCTAGCGGCACCTCAGCAGGAATGAGGTAGTGATATTTCTGTAGAAAGTGTAGTCTATCTTTATGACCATCCAGTTCGTACATTTTTTGACTCTGGCGCATCACACTCATTTATTTCATCTGCCTTAGTAGAATCTCTGCATCTAGACACTAGTATGGTAGAAGATCCCTGAGTAGTTTCAAATCCAATTGGGGGCTCCTCTTACTTGTCAATGGTTTGTTTTGGTTTGAAAATCTCTATCCTCAGCGTTGAGTTTAGTTGTAATGCCTTTGTCTTAGGCTTCTCGGGATATGGTCTGATCTTAGGCATGGACCGGTTATCCAGTAATTGTGTCATTCTTGATTGTGGGAAAAGAGAAGTTAGACTCTTAACTCGGCTTGGTAACACTCTAGAAATTTCTTGTAATCCCTTGAATGCTATTATGCTTAGTTATCTAGAGTCGCTTGATGCTTCCGATGAGAATTTGCAATCAGTAAGCGTAGTCCGGGAATATCCGGATGTCTTTTAGGAGGTGAAAGGCTTACCTCCGAGGTGGGAAATAGACTTCCGCATATATCTTGTGGATAACACAAAGCCTTTAGCTTTGCCTGTCAGACACATGGCTCCAAGGGAGAGAAAGGAGCTCAGTAAGCAGGTTAAAGAACTTCTCGAAAAAGGGTTCATTAGACGGAGCATTTCGGAATGGGGTGCTCCAGTGGTGTTCGCAACCAAAGCGGACGGTTCACTTCGCCTTTGCGTCGACTATAGGGAGTTAAACAAATTGACCAAGAAAAATAGGCACCCTCTTCCCCGAATCGACGATTTGTTTGATCAGCTTGTCGGTGAGACGGTCTTCTCCCAACTTGATCTGGCAATTGGGTTCCATCAGCTAAGAGTAGCTGAAGATAGCATTGATAAAACGACATTCAGAACCCCAGACGTTTTCTTCGAATGGCTTGTCATGCCTTTCGGCTTGACAAACACACCCGCTTATTTCGTAGACCTAATGAGCTGGGTGTTCGGAGAATTCCTCAACAAATTTGTGGTTGTCTTCGTAGATGATATCTTAATCTTCTCAAAGAATGCGGAAGAGCATGCTCAGCATCTGAAAGAAATCAAGGAAACTCTTGGAGCTCATCAACTAAAAGCCAAATTCTCTAAGTGTCACTTCTGGAGAAAAGAAGTAAGATTTTTGGGGCATATAGTGTCCAAAGATGGGTTGGCCGTGGACCCCGTGAAAGTGGTGGCAGTGCAAGATTGGAAGACACCATGAAATGCAACCGAAGTTCGAAGCTTTCTTGGGCTAGCCGGTTTTTACTGAAAATTTATTAGGGATTTCGCGAAAATATCAGCCCCACTCACAAGGCTAACAAAGAAGAATCTGGCGTTCACTTGGGATTTGGACTGCGAGTTTGCTTTCCAATGATTAAAAAGGGCTCTCACAACAGCCCCAGTTCTGACCATGCCAGATGGAAGCAAAATGTCCACAGTATACACGGATGCATGTGGAAAGGGACTAGGCGTTGTTCTAATGCAAGAAGGAAGGGTAGTAGCTTATGGTGGAAGATAATTAAAAGTTCATGAAAAGAACTACCCAACCCACGATCTCGAGTTAGCCGCCATCGTCTTTGCGCTTAAGTCTTGGCGCCATTATCTCCTAGGTGAGAAGTTCGAATTATACACTGACCATAAATCGTTGAAATTTCTCTTCTCACAGAAGGATCTTAACTTGAGGCAGCAAAGATGGATGGAGTTTCTTGCCTCGTACGACGTTGAAATTTCCTATACTCCTGGCAAAGGCAACGTAGTAGCAGACGCGTTGAGCCGAAAAAAACTGAACTTAAGTCCGCTCTTTGTGGAAAGGCAAAGCCTGGAGTATATATCCAGTTTTAACTTTAGGCCCTCCTCAGATTTTGTACAGGGTTTGCTAGCATCTCTCGAAGTACACCCTAATCTCTTGGACTCAATAGGGGTTGTACAACGTGAAGACCCTCAGCTTGTTGTTGTGATTGATAAACTTATTAGGGGTGAGACTTCTAGTCACCTCAGTAGGTACGCCATCGATGATAAGGGTTGGCTGAGGCGAGATGGAAGATTATGCGTCCCACAAGCAAGGGAGTTGACAAAGAAGATTCTCGGGGAAGCGCATCATTCCAAGACGACCATACACCCTGCCGGTGATAAGATGTACAAGGATATAAAAAGGACTTTCTTTTGGAGCGGCATGAAACAAGACGTGGTGGATTTCGTTTCTAAGTGCATGACCTGCCAACGGGTCAACGCGAAACAGAAGAAGCCTGGAGGACTACTTCATCCTTTAGAGGTCCCACAGTGGAAGTGGGAGAGCATTTCAATGGACTTCATTGATGGACAGCCTAGGTTGAGAAGAGGCAACACTAGCATTTGGGTAATAGTGGATAGGCTTACTAAAAGCGCATAATTCATACCTATCAAAAGTAAAAGGACAGCCTCATCTCTAGCATCTCTTTATCTCAAGGAAATAGTTCGACTCCATGGGATACCCTCCAGCATTGTTAGTGACCGGGACCCTATCTTCACAAGCGAGTTTTGGCGGAGTCTGCAAGAAGCTGTAGGCACACAGTTATGTTTGAGCACGACCTATCACCCCCAAACCGATGGCCAGACGGAAAGGGTGAATAGAGTTTTAGAGGATCTTTTTGGACTCTGTGTTCTTGACTTTGGAGGGACTTGGGAGGATCACCTTCCTTTAGTGGAATTTGCCTACAACAACAGCTACCAAGCTACCATCGGTTTGGCATCCTTCGAAGCCTTTTATGGAAGACCGTGCAAATCACTAACTTGTTGGTGGGAGTCTACAGATAAGCTTATACTTGGGCCAGACATGACTCGAGAGACTTCGGAGAAAGTGGACCTGATACGAAGGAGGATGAAGACTGCCCAAGACCGACAGAAATCCTACGTCGCCAAGAGAAGGACCGACCTTGAGTTTGAGGTTGGAGACAGGGTTTTCCTTAAGGTATCACCTTTAAGGAACGTTGTTCGTTTTGGATCCGCAGGAAAGCTAGCACCAAGATTTGTAGGACCGTTTCCTATCATCGAGAAGGTTGGGAAGATGGCCTATAGATTAGAGCTACCCGAGAGACTAGCCGGAGTTCAGAACATCTTTCATGCTTCTCACCTCCGGAAGTATTTGCATGAGTCTGCGGAAGTGGTGGAACCTAGCATTCTAAAAGAAGCCGAAGTGGAACATGAAGCAACTGTGAGGAAAGTTCCAACCCGCATCTTAGGAACTGAAGTGATAAAGCTACGCAAACGTGAAGTCAAACTCGTTAAAGTCCAATGGAGCGACGCCGAGGAAGACGCGACTTGGGAAACTGAGGACAGAAAACGCGTTGCCTACCCTCTTATTTTTAAGGGTACATCTTTGATCTCTCTCTTTTTCCTTAAGTTTTGATTTCTCTATCTTTTTAGGTATATCTCCTCGGTCCTTTTCCTAACCCCTTAGGTAGAAAACAAATGGATGCAAACATGTATTTGAAAACATGTTATGGATGATGGCTGTAAATGGTTGTTAGTGACTGCTAGTGGTTGCTCGTGGATGCATATACACACACATCCTAAGATATAGATCGGCTCAGTCACTTCATATTGCATATGCATATATATGTATTCTCATTTGTATATGGTTGAAAACTTGATATGCTGTCATATGGTTGTCGCATTTGTATGAATAGTTGTGCACTTTTGTAGAATTATGGGTACGAAAATTTGCATGGATTCATGACTTACATGATTCGCATTAAGGAGGTTAACTGAATCAGTAGACCGCCTGATTTCTGCATTAGATAAGAACATATACACACACAATGCATATGATCACGAAGCATTAGAAGTCTTTTAAGGACAGTGGATGCCTGTGTTTGTTGGTTGAGTAGATGGACTGTTGGATGGTAGGATATACATTCTTCCTGACCTGAAGATTTCGGGGACGAAATCCCTTTAAGGGGGGAGAATGTAACGCCCCGTGAATTCTATAACGCTAAGCTTCACAAATTAAAGTATAATTAATACTAAATGAAAGAATAAAGGGAAATGGGTTATGCCATTGCGTTCGTCTTGGAATTCTGCATGAGATAGAGTCCGAGTTTGCGCGAATTGGACTCCGTATGAAGGAGTTATGGCCTTAGGAAGTTTCAGAATCACATTTAAATTCAAACAGCTCAGTTTAAATTTCAAAATTCGAATTTCAGGTTCAAACTGGGCTGGGCGGGAAAATTCCCGCCCAGAGACCAGGTCGACCATCGGGTCGACCATGGTGTCGACCTGGTCGCCCCAGGTCGACCATGGTGCCGACCTGGTCCCCCCCAGGTTGACCATAGTGTCAACCAGGGTGTTGACCTGCCTGGTCGACCTGGCTGGCCAGGTCTGGCTCTGGCTCGAATTTCTATGGCTCTGTGTGTCACTAGGGCTGACGTGTCACCTCTTGATTAGCTCTTTGAACTCTGAATGGTCTAGATTCCTCCTGTCTTCATCTAACGGCTCAAAACAACTAAAAATTCTATAAATACACCCTAAGTCTCAAATGAAAATTCACACAAAAAAATGAGAAAGGAGTCGTCATGCTGCTAGGGAGGGATTGAACATAGCCGTCAAGAGAGAAAGGCCTAAGAGGCGAATCAAATTAAGAAGAAGAACAAGGTTTAATCAAATTAATCAACGCAACTTTAGTCTACCCAAAGGAGCGCATCTCAATTTCAGAATTCAGAATCTAGAATTCAAGATTCTGCATTCGTTGAAAGTATAGCCACCTTTCAGAATATGAACAAAAATTGTGATGTGATTCGACGTGAATGAAAATAGAATTGTGTTATTGTATTGTATGTATTGTGATGGTTCTATCATGACTTGTGTATAAATGTTTGTGGCATAGATTGATTGTTGCAAGCCTATTGAACAATTGTATATGAAAACAAAGGCGCTGGCAAGTTTGTGGAAAAAAATAGAAATTGATCCCTTTATGTATATGTCGAAGGCATGGACTATGTATATTCCCTTAGTCCAAATTAGAATTTATGTGAATATGTTTTTGACTTGAAACCTTTTATGCCTACATGACCCAAAACCTATGATATCATTTTCATGTCTATTTGCAAGTATAATTGGATCTATGTTAAGTATCGTTTGGGTTTCATAAACTATGCAAGTTCATGTTGAAATAGGCTATGTGATTAGATGTTATAATTGGACATTTTGGTGAATATACATCATGTTGGTTTTGTGTTTGACATTTTGCCAATTTGAACATGTTTAAACACAAGTTTGTATTAGCCTAAACTATGCCATTTCATATGTCACCTACTTAGTTATACTTTGATTTGAATGCAAGTTCACATGACCCATCATTTATGTTAGTATCGCTAAATTGCAAGTTCATGCGCCACACACCCTTATATGTTGAAAAATATTACATGTTCTTGATTTCCCCTTTTTTTACGCTTATAAAGTTGGGTTGAATTGTGTCGAGCCCAACATTTGTTATAACGTAGCGAACGTATAAACGTTGGTAATAACGTTGGGTGTAAAACATGAAAATATATGTTGGCATGTTTGGCACATGCCAATGACAATGACATTTAAGCGGTATGAATTGATATACCCAAGCATAAAATATATGACATTTACATATATAACTGAGAAGTAATAAAATATGTAAATTTAGAAAACACGATATGCTTAACCCGAGGTTGGATTGAGTTGTGATGTAAACCTGCCCGGAACCGCCCGGCTGTCCAGTAGTCACAACAATACCTATCCAATGTGGGTGGTTAAGCATTGAGCCCAATAATGACCCAAGGTTAGACTGAGCTACGGTGTAAACCTGCCCGGAACCGACCGGCATATCCAGTAACCGTAGCAATACATGTCTAATGTGAGTGGTCAGGTGCTCCTAAGAGGCTAAGGACAGATGGTAGGGTTAAGTCAACTATAAAACTTAACCAAATTCAACATTGATGGGTGGGGTTAGGTAAATACAGACACTTAACCACTTAACGTGTTTGACTAGAAAATCCTGGTAACGAGGGACCCGTTTCAGCAGTAACCCAAGTTAGGTAACAACGGTACCCTGAAACTAGGCAGGGTGGGGCACGATTACTGGGGTGATTGTAAGCGGTCAAATGACGGCGGTGGGTGCACAGTGCAGGTCTAACGGGGTGCGGGCGTGCACACACTCCGGAGCAGACAACCAGGGTACTGGGGACACCGGTAGTATAACCTATGCCTTATATAATTTGTGTCGGGGCCGCCACCATGGGTCTTGATCCACCCTATGGTGGGACCAGCATAGGTATCTACAATTCTTGGGGGCCGTATGACACATGTTAACGCGAGTAGGAGCCGATCTTTAAATAAAGTTGGGGATCACTTCACCCTCACCATGGGGTGCCAGATAGAATAAACTCAAGTAGATGCAGAGATATAGTATGGGTGCGATAGTACATTCGACACTCCCTTAGCTTGTGACACCATCCTATTTTCAGTATATATATCTATCATGCCCTTTTCTTATTCACGTACTGAAGAGTTACTAGATTTACTCAGGCTTT
Source organism: Allium sativum (assembly GCA_030737875.1). Taxonomy (NCBI): domain Eukaryota; kingdom Viridiplantae; phylum Streptophyta; class Magnoliopsida; order Asparagales; family Amaryllidaceae; genus Allium; species Allium sativum. The sequence goes on from CM060924.1 coordinate 1,047,465,323, forward strand.
ATGTCTGACCCTATTTTCTTTCGTCTTCTTTTCTTTTGTCCCCCCCAGGTCCACAGGGAGGAAACAGCTCAGCTTAGTCAGGCTCTGTACAAGCTCCAAGAACGTAGATGTATGATTTAGATCTCTTTTGCTCGGATTATGGCTTTGGATATCACTTTGGGGATTTTTGTCACTTATTTATGTTTTATGCTTCTTTAATAATCAAGACAGTTATGAGGTTGTAATGATGGAAGTATTTTGAGACAATTATGGAATGTTTTGTTTTGAACACGTATTGATGAAATAAAAGTCTATTGGTTTCCGTTGTTTAAAATATGTGTATTTATATATGTCTTGAGTTTATCTATGGCTTTTACTTATAAACCACCACCAAAATTAAGGCATTCCCTTTGTGAGTGACCTTAACGGAGGTGGGGTTTTTCATGAGTCGTACCAATGAAGAGTTCTGGATGCATCGCCTTCATACTCTCTTCCGTCTCCCACATACAATCGTCGTCGTCCTTACTCCATTGTACCTTGACCACCTAAACCGTTTCCTCCAAAACTGTTTAGTGTCATTCCCCACTAGACAATGCGGCTTACGAGTCTCATAACTACGGACTAGACTTCTAAGTCTTCTATGGTTCTGGATATACCATTACATTCGAATAGTGCACACACTTCCGTAGAAACGACACACGGGAAACATTATGAACACTCGATATCTTCTCGGGTAAATCCAATCTATGTGCGAGACTTTCCAATTCGCTCGACTATCAGAAACGGTCCAAAAAACCCAGGATACAATTATGAATCGAACTACGTGCTTTGACGGCGAAATTTTCACGAAAACCATATTACCAACGTCGCATTCCAAAACTTTTCGATGTTTATCAGCATAACTCTTCTAACAATTTTGGGCTGCCTTCATTCGTTGTCGAACGATCTTGATACAAACCGATGCCTATCTGATCATCTCTGGCCCAAGTATCAACATATCCCCAGTTTCTAACCAACATGCCAAAGAATTACATGGTCTACCATACAACGCCTCGTATGGTGCCATCCCAATGCTCGACTGGTAACTGTTGTTATACGCAAACTCGACTAGATGTAGTTGGCCTTCGCATGATCCTTCGAAGTCTAATACACATGCTCTTAGGAGATCCTGCAAAACTTGGATAACTCTCTCAGTTTGACCATCAGTTTGCGGATGATAAGCAGTACTCAAACTCAACTCGGTTCCCAAAGTCTCTTGCAAACTCTTCCAAAATCCACTCGTGAACAATGGATCTCGATCACTCACTATGCTCTACGGGATACCATGGAATTGAACTATCCATTTTATATAATGCTCATCCGACTTCAATGGTGTCCTAGTCGATTTAACAGGAATAAACCTTGCACTTTTGGTCAAGCGATCCACGATGACCCAAATTCCTTCATTTCCTTCCTAGGTTATAGGTTGTTCATCGATAAAATCCATCGATATCTCCTCCCACTTCCCTTAGGAACTTCGAACGGCTGAAGCAAACCACTCGGCTTCTTCTGCTCATCTTTCACCAACTTACAGTTCATGCACTTGGAAATAAACTTTCGAATATCTCTTTTCATCCCTTCCCAGTAGTAAGATCGCTTCATGTCCTGAAACATCTTATTAGCACCAGGATGAATCGTCAATTTCGAGTGATGGCATTCCCAAGAACCTCATCTCTCAGTCTTTCTTTATTAGGAATAACGAACGTCTTTTCTTTCGAAGCCAACCTTCTCGATCGACCTCGCACTCATTGTCCTCTGGATCTAAATTCTGGATAATCTCGACAAGTTTGTATCTCGCTTTTGGCTCTCGCCAATCCTTTTGATGAGAGTAGGTCTTATCAATAAGCTTGTTAACATTTTAGGTTCCAACTCACACCGTGGTCTGAAATCAAATCCTTCCAAGTACTCGAGGCATTTCCATTGTAAAAACATCGCTCCTAAACTTGCGTGTCTTCGACTTAATGCATGCCAATTGCGTTACCTTTACCAGGAATGTAGGCTATACCAAAATCATATGATGCCAGAAACTTTAAACACCGCTGCTGCCGAAGATTCAAATCCTTTTGGGAGAAAATATATTTCAACGACTTGTTATTTGTGAAAAACTCGAATCGAACTACCAACAGGTAATGTCACCATATCTGCAGAGCAAACACACGCTGCCAATTCTAAATCATGGATCAGATAATTCCTTTCGTGTGGCTTCAGTTGTCAACTTGCGTAGGCCACAACTCTATCTTTCTTTATTAGTACTGCTCCTAGTCCAGTACCACTTGCAACGGTGTATACCACTATTTCTTAATTCCTACTTGCAATCGTCAAAACAGGAGCACTCGTCAGTCTCTCTTTCAAGATTCCGAAAGCTTGCTCACACTTTGCATCCCATGTGAACACTCAGTTCTTCTTTGTCAATCCTATTAATAGAGTAGCTATCTAGGAGAAATTCTTGATAAACCGTTGGTAATGACCTCCCGACCCAAGGAAACTCCTCACGCCCATCGCATTCTTAGGTATATACCAGTCCTGGATTGCTGCAGTTTTAGCGGGGTCAACCACTATTCCAATTCCAGAAACTATTCTTCCTAAGAACTTCACTACGCTCTTCCAGAAGTGACACTTCTAAAACTTAGCCTTCAGCTGAAGCTTTCGCAAGATTTCCAAAACAACTCTCAAGTGTGACTCATGCTCTTCCTCATTCCAAGAGTAAACCAGAATATCATCCACGAATACAAGAATGAACTTGTTCAACTTTTCTCGGAAAACCCTATTCATAAGATCCACAAAATACGTTGGCGCTTAGTAAACCTGAATGGCATCACATCCCATTCAAAGAAACCAAATGGTGTTCTAAAAGCATTCTTCAGCACACTATCCTTGACTACTCTTAACTGGTGAAAACCCGTTGCCAAATCAAATGCTTTGGCTTCATCAGGATGATCTAACAAGTCATCTATCCTCGGCAATGTATACTAATTCTTCTTAGTCACCTTATTCAGTTCACAACAATCTACACACAATCTTAACAAGCCATCATCCTTGGTTCCAAACACAACTGGTGCAACCCATTCTGATATACTTCTCCGAATGAACCCTTTTCCTAAAAGGTCACGAAATTGCACCTCTATCTCTCGCTTTTCCTTAGGAGCCATCCGCCTAAGGGGAAAAAGGATAGGTCTAACACCCTCGACCAAATTGATTCTAAACTCAATCTGGCGATACAGCGACAAACCTTTGACTTCCTCGAAGACATCCTCAAACTCATTAGTGATCAACACAGACGATAAGTCTTCCTATGGAATCACAAGTGAATATTAAAAGCTTATGAAGACACCATCGTCGGGCCCATATATAATCAAAACCTTTCGCCCTTCCACATCCCCGACTCTCACCTCAAGCCCCTGCAATTAACTCTTGTCGCATACCTCTTGAGACAATTCGTACCCAAGATAGTCCCAAATCCAACGAAGGTCATAATAAAGCAATCACACACAAAAGAGCCACCATGACTCAATAACATAAGACCAAGACAAAGCATACAAAGACTAGATGAACCCCCAACTGGATTGGTTACAACTATAGGTCTATCACAAATCTCAGGTTCCATACCTAAGCGGTACACAAGCTCATTACAAATGAATGAATGTGATGCTCCAGAATCAAATAACTCACAACTAAAACTTCTCAAATAGAAAGAGTACCTTGGACAGCGACACCCTTCCCCTTCTCCTATATAGTAGGATCTCTTGAAGAAAATGGTACAGTCTCCAAAGCAAAAGCCTTCACAATCTGCTTCCCATTTGCAAGCTCTAGACAATCGTTCTTCTCATGCCCAAACATTCCACGCTTGAAGCACTTCTTCTAAGCTTTTGGATTCTTACAATCCTTGGAATAATGACCCTTCTACCAGCAGTTGTAGCAAATCACTTCACTCTTAAGTTTCTTCTGGCCATCATTTCCTTTCTGTTGTTGTTGCTTTTTTTTTTTGTTATTACCACCTTGTTGTGTATTTGGAGCTTCCTTAGCTGCAACAACAAATGTTTCTTCATATGGAAATAAGCTTTCATGTCCCATAGTTTTTTCCACAATCTTCTCATGTTGATCTTCTAGATGTTCCATCAATGATATTCCAATATAGGTATCCAAACCCATAACATATTTCTCGTTCTTTTGGCAGGGTGTGTCAATATATAAACCAGCATATCTGGACAATGCCTCAAAATAAGAAACATAATCAAGCACTGGTCGACCATTCTGTTTCAACTCCATAAATTTCTTGAATAGAATTGAATTCTGAGCAGTAGATATAAATTTCTTCTTGAATTTGACTTGGAATTGCTCCCACGTTATCTCTTCTTCCGGTGTCTCAAGCGTAACAGAAATCCACCACTTTATGGCTCTGCCTTGTAGTTGCCTTGATGCAAGCTTTCTCTCAGTTGCCTCATCTATACCTAAATCTCCAAAATATGAATATAAGAATCTAACCACCTATGAACCTCTTCAGTTAGCTCTATCCTTTTAAACTGCATTCCCCGTAGAGATGTGAAGTGTTTACACAACTTTGTGAAATCCACTTCCCTAGGTACCTGCACATCTACATCTACTGTGGTTGCCACTGGAGTAGGTACCGTTCTAATGAATGCCTCAATCATGGCTGGGTAATCTGGTGTACCACCATTTCCCCTTCCAGGCACAACCACCTCCCTAGCAGCAAGTCTTGAAGTTCGTCGACTCATTCTAAATCTGCAATACAGAATGATTAGCCACTTATAAGAAAAACTGCTAGCGGAGTTCAAACGCCACTATATTATATACTACTATAGTATACATCCATTAGAAATCTACAAGTATGTCTCTCAATCTTAATTACGTCTTCGAACTTTGGCTAAAATCGTTAACCAGAGCTCTGATACCAAATGTGATGAACGCCCATAACTCCTACACTTAATCAAGAGGAATAATGTGTTGAAAGCTATGCCAGGAAACTATGGATGATCACCAAGGTAAGATAACACATGCGGAACCTATCATATAACTCACAGCACAAGGATAAAATATAATAAAACATATGCAATAGGCAATAATAGCGGAGCATGTGTGAGAAGAAACTAGAAACTGTCATAACAACCATAAGGAATATCCTTTCATCCTTGGATTACAATATAAATGTCTATACACATTTTTCTCACTACAACACTCAGAGTCAAACATCAAATAGCGGAAATAACGGATACTAGATAGTAGAAAATAATACGTCGGCTTCCCGCTAGCCATCGCACAACAGAATCGTCCTCACCGAGATATCACCTGTTACCTGCTACTCAATCTGTCTATCCAAAACTGGATGAACATCCCAAGGTAATAAGAGGGAAACATAAAACCTTGAGTCTGATGACAGTCTTAGTGAGTGATAAAACAGCTATCTAACATCATCAACAAAGAATATGAGAATAGGTAAATTAACAAACTAATCTACCACAACACTAGAGACAAACTCAATCCTTTCTTCCCCATATCGGACATTCATACCCTTTACAAATAAGCATTTCAACCATATATCCATGGCAATCAAAACAACCATTCATTCATGGAAATCAGAACTAATTAAGCAATAACAAACAAAGAAACTAATTAAATATCACATAAACCATAATAATTGAGATCGAAATTCCCAAGCACAATCCCCAAAGGCCTAAACCAATATCAGGCAAGTACTCAAGAAATAACTCCTCCGTTGTCAGACATTCTACGTGAGATGGTACAAGAAAATAAACAACATTCATGACTAGCTATTGCTATCACTGTCAATCCTGCCTCGAAACCATTGTTAATCGTATGACCGGCTAAACTCCTTGCCATCAACTGTTAAGGGCCATTAGTAAACCCCGGTTCTAGAAAAAATTCCTTACGCAATACAATGAAACGTAACTAGGCTCGTTCGAGCTGTCTAGGGTACTCGACCATACAACAAAGCCGTTTAGCCCTTGCTTTGAATTCGCTAGAACCTACGACAACGATAGTTCCTCGGACTTCGCTATCTCTAGTCGTTATCATCGACGACCATCCATCCATTATCAACAAACTCATAAAAACACCTTTGAGTCGCCATTACATTCGTTGCTTTATGACTATCAACGAACACATCACAACACTTCGATATGCCCCATTGAATTCACTTCGAAGTTACAAGTCATCGCTGAATCAAAATCATCAAACAATGGTCTTCAACATCAAATTATCCTCCTTAGGTCGTATGATGACCTATGCCCCACGTCCCTTCCTCCCTTTTCCATCACAGACCGACCATGTGAGCTTTGAACGACCTGACTCCCCGGTTAACCCATCGCCTGTCAATGACCCGACCTAATTTGTTTCGAACGATCTGCCTCCTTCTGCTGATATACTCCTTCTTTGCACACCAACGACTTGACTACGTTGTTCCTCCTCTATTGATCCAGTAGTATGCATAGTTTGTTAAAGATCTGAAGCCATCTAAAAGCCTTCCATAATCCATACCAGTCACTCCTCGTAACATCACCAATAACGACCTAAAACTGAGGAAAGCACGACCCAAGCTTTGCCATGCCTTGAAGATGTCCAATAGTCTGACCTTCCTGATTCCATTTCTTGGGGAACAAGAAAATGGCCTGACTTTAAGAAAAACGACCTTACTCCAGATCCGACCAAAATAGCTCCAAACGTGACAAAATCTTCGCCAAACGACAATATCGACAAAATCAACCCATCCAATCCATCCAATTCAATCACAAACAAGTTATGAAATCAGTAACAATATGAAAATGACAATTATCATCAATAACCAAATAAAATTCACCAAAATCATGGTAAATGAATGAATAAACTAAAGTAATGGATCTAGCTTGCATAAAGCAAATGAATAATCCAAGAAATTACTAGTTTTAAGTTGCCAGATTAGATCTTATGGCGATTCAAATGAAAATATACTTACCATGATGTAGATCTAGGTGAAAATGATTTGAAAATGATGAAATTATGATCAAACAACTTATATAATTGATTGAATCCACGTGAGAGATACATATAACTCACAAATTATCTAAAACAACACAAAATCAATGAATCGTGAATTCGAACAGCGAAGAACCCTCTTCAAACCTTCTAATTTGATGAGATCTCTCTTCACTTTGCGTAGATCTAGCTTCAAACGATGTCGATCTGTGATTCTCTTATGTAGATCTAGAATTTTAATAATAGAAAGTGTATTTGATTGAGCAAGGAGGATCACGAGCTCAACCTAATGAGAGATTTAAGAAAGTAAACTGTTCTCCATGCCTCTAACCCTCTATTTATAGCCTCCCACCAGCCCATTAATGGGCCTCCTCAAATCAGCCCACTAATGGCTTAAAAACCTGAATAGAAATTACAAAACAATAAAATAGCGATTTCTTGCAAATCGCTGAACCGAATCTTTAATGTGACCATTCTGCGTAATTGGCAATACCATTCCCTTTCCAATGAGACCGACTTCAGCACCTGATTCGTTCCTAGTCAAAAGTCATGCCCTGTACAAGACTGACAGGGGGAAAATGATCATCAATAAGATTGATAAAAATCATGGACATGTCTCACTTCCCCATAACCAACATATCAAAATATGAGAATGATCCAACGCTAAGGGCAATAAATAAAAATATTTTACAATCCTTTGATATGTAAAATGCGGGCTGTTACAACACCTTATAGGAACTCTTTTTCCACTTACCGTGAGATTGATGGATAAATTATGATGGGAAATGATGCTTCTTGTCATTTGGTTGGTGTTGGTAGTTTAAAGATCAGGATGTTTGATGGTGTTATTAGAACCATTACCGATATTAGGCTCGTACCTGATTTAAGGAGGAGCTTGATTTTTGTTGGGGCGTTGAGTAGACTTGGACTAAAGATTGTAGTTGAAGAAGAGAAGGTGAAAATATCTAATGGTTCCATGACTTTTATGAAAGGAGTAAGGGTAGGAAATCTCTATTTACTAAAGGGCACTACTGTAGTTGGCGAATCAGCTTCAGTTATTTTAGTTGATTCAGGTTCTTCCAGATTATGGCACTTGTGGATGGGACACATTGGCGAGTGCAGTAAGGATGAGCTAAGAAAACGAGGTTTGATTTACGGAGTTCAACATTCAAAGCTTGGCTTTTGTGAAGAGTGTGTTCTTGGTAAGCAGACGAAAATTTCTTTTGACATTGGTGAGCATAAGGAAAAAGATGTTTTGGATTATGTCCACATAGATGTTTGGTGACCTTCCCCTTTCCTATCCTTGGGTGGAGCCAGGCATCTTTTTCATTTGTAGATGATTTCTATCATAAAGTTTAGGTATACTTTCTAAAGTCCAAAAGTGAAACATTTTCTTGATTTCGTAAATGGAAATCCATGATGGAGAAGCAATCAGGGAAGAGGTTAAAAGTTCTCCATTCAGATATTAACGTTGGGTTCGTATCCGGAATTCATCAATTATTGTGAGTTTGAAGGCATTAAGAGGCATTACACTACACCAGGCGAGCGCCAGTACAATGGAGTTGCATAAAGGATGAACTAGACATTACTGGAGAGAACTAGAAGCCTCAGATTGACTACTAAGTTGAAGAAGGGATTTTGGGTTGAAGCTTTATCTATGGCAGCCTTCCTCATCAATCGTACACCTTCTACTGCCATAGACATGAAGACCCCTGAAGAAGTATGGAAAGGAGAGTCTATTAGCTATTCCTCCATCAATGTGTTTGGTTATCCAACTTATGTGCATGAGAGTCGAGGAAAGCTGGAACCTAGAGCTCGCAAGTGTATCTTTCTAAGTTGTAGAAGAGGAGTGAAAAGATATAGGTTGTGATGTCCTAACAGCAAGAAACTTATTATAAGAAGATATGGAACTTTTGATGAGAAGGTTATGTTGAAGGTGGAGCCTCCCTCATCGGATGACAATGAGAGGACCTGTAAAGAATACCAGACACAAAGCAAGTTTTCTATTGATTCTTTTCATAGACGTTAAAATGTTGTTTCCGATGACACCGTGGTTTATGAGGATAGTACAGATATTGACATAGAAAATCATACTCAATTTGGAGATCATATAGAGATAAGGCCAATTAGAGAAAGAAGAAAGCCTAGATGGTTTGATGAGTTTGTCGGTTTGAGCATCAAAGACATTGATTGACTTTGATGATATGACAACATATGCATTAAACGTTGTCCATGATGAGCCCAGAGATTATATAGACGTTATTGCATCAGTTGACAGTTCCAGTTGTTAGTTGCTACGGAAGAGGAGATCGAATCTTTAAAGAAAAATCACACTTGAGATTTTGTGCCACTTCCAACCGACAAAGAGCTATTGGATGTAAGTGGATATATAAAGTGAAAGATGGAGACAATGGAAATTTCAGATATAAATAAAGACTAGTAGCAAAGGGGTATGTTCAGAAGAAGGGGGTAAAGTATCATGACATCTTTGCTCCATTTGTTAGGCATACTTCTATTCGTATTCTCATGGCATTAGCTGCTCATTATGATAGGGAATTAAAGCAACTAGATGTCAAAACTGCATTTTTGCATGGTGATCTGGATGAGGGAATTTATCTATAGCAGATGCAAGGGTTTATTGATAGTAGCAGACTAGGTTATGTTTGCAAACTCAATGAATCTCTATATGGATTGAAGCAATCTCCTAGACTATGGTATAAGAAGTTTGAAAAGTTTATGCTTTCACAAGGATACTCCAGAAGTTTCAAAGACCAATGTGTTCACTTTAGGAGATATGACGATGGTATGATTTATTTGTTGTTATATGTTGATGAAATGTTGATTGCATCTCAGAGTATGGTCAGAATTCAGGAGTTGAAAGTGGATCTTAGTAGAGATTTCGACATGAAGGATTTGGGAAAGACACAAAGAATATTGGATACAGAGATAAGTAGGGTTAGGAAGCGGAGAGAGTTAAGGCTCACTTAAGCGCAATATATCGACAAAGTCCCGCTTGATTTGGAATGGAGAAAGCCAAACTTGTTGGCACTTAGGCTAATCGGAAAAAGATAAGAGGTATATGAATATTATACCTTATTCTAGTGTCGTTAGTAGTCTTATATATGCAGTGGTGTGCACAAGACCAGATTTGGCACATGCAGTGGGTGTTGTGAGTCAATATATATCTAACCCAGGCAAAGAACATTGGCAAGAAATGAAGTAGATTCTTGGATATCCTCGAGTATATGGTGGAGTAGATGGTGACATCTTTCTTAGAGGATACTGTGATTCTGATTATGCTGGGGACGGAGATGCTAGCAAAGTCAGTGTCGGACAATGTTTTTACACTTGGCATAGGCTCGATTTCATAGAGATCAAAGCTATAATGTATCGTAGCTTTGTCGACTGCCGAAGCAGAGTTGATATCGGTTGTGAAAGCAAAAGGGAAGGATTAAATTTACTTCAGTTGTTGGATGATCTTTCGATGGCACAGTGGACAATAGAGCTATTTTCAGATAGTCAAAATGCGATTCATCTTTTAGAGAATCAAGCTTATAGTTCACGGACGAACCACATTGATGTCAGATGCTTCTTTCTTATGTTTGAAGAAGAACGAAACAAGATCAAATTAGTGAAGGTGAGTACTTTGGATAATCCTTCAGATATGATGACAAAGTCACTCCCAAAAAACAAGTTTGAGCATTGCTCAAACTTGATCATTTTGCTTCCTGCTACTTGAGCACCATCGGGTGCTGACCCAATAACTAATTTTGTTGATTGATGAGTATATTTAAATCGAGACGGAGTGTTAAAATTGAACGATTTAAATCTATGTCAATTATGGAGAAGATTTTAATTGATTATTATAATATAGGCAGTAAATTGGAAAGATATGAGAGAGATATTTGATTTGATTAATCAATCAAATCTTGGTATATGTTGCAACAAATTTGGATGGAATGAAAAGTTATATTATTTGATTGGAGCAATCAATCAAACATATGTATACAGAGAAACTATCATAAATATGCAAGATTTGCATTGACACCAAATCAGGAAAATCTGGAAACTTTTAATGCTTATCTAATTGAGACAAGTATTCATCCTTAGCCTTATAAACAGGGAGGCATTTGCTCATCCTTTCGTGAACAAACCAATAGTGCTCTCTTCTACATATCCACAATAAGATCCTTATTTCGGTATAAATTATAGGATGAGAAATATGTATTGAGTGTTTCGTATTCTCCCCTTATTGTACTTCCCGTTGTGAAGAAAAAATAAAAGAAGTTGTTGGGTCTAGGATATTCATATCTGAACCACGTTAAATCTTTTGTGCCTCTTATTTATGTTATTGTTTTTGTAAGACTGCATAATTGATTCATGTTCTTTTGTATTTAGATTCATTGGTATCTAAATAAACAATACTAGATCCTCATCAACTACGCTTCCGTTCAAATTAATAAAAAAATTCACTACAATCAGAGTCTTGTGATTGACTGGATCCAGGGACCAGCTGCTTTCCAGTTCGATCATGTAACTACAACACAAATTACATTTTCACACTGTCAATTGTTCTGTATAGTAACTGATAATGATATCGAAATTCAAGCACGGTCAAGGATTGAGATTCAACCACACTAATTTTTCTATAATTTATCGAGTGTTTTCATGTGATCATGTAGAGAACAATCTGAAAGCGTAGAATGTGACAAAAATGGATATTTCATAGGAAAGAAAGAAAGAAGACGCACCAGTCAAAGTCAAGCAAAGGCACTATTAGCCATCTCAAATCGTTGGTTCCCACTTCCCACTGACTTGACTTGAAGATCACCAGTATATGCATGTTAATTTAACGTTACAGTTAGTATGACGTTACATGCATGTTAATTTATTTCAGGGAGTAGAGCTTAAAATGCATGCAAAATTAACACATAATGCTTCTTTGTATGGATTACTTAACGAAGAACCCATTGATTTACCAGAACAAAAGGTAGCCATAAATCTTCAGACCTTCCTCTTTTCTTGAATATTATATGTACGGTTTAACAAAGTGTAAAACTAAGTCAATCAAATGTGTTACTTTCCGTCCAGCTTTTCATGATTGCAGAACCTCGTGTAACAACAAATCAGCGTTCAAATTACATAAATCACACGTGTTAGTACCATCCAAATTTAGCATAGTATAACTACTTACATATGCACGTTACACTAAGTAACGTTCACATTGTAACACTGCCAAGGATGTAAATACCCATGTAACCCTAATACTCAAACAAAACAGTTTGGTCGATATATAATTCAGTGGTATCATTTCTCTCATTTGTTCCCTTCGAGCTGAACTATGATTTGATTTTCATGGCTTTTCTCTTTGATCTTTGGCGATTCTTCGAGAATTTGTTCGATGAAATTGTTGAGACAAGTCCTACGTCAGAAATTTATAAAATAAATTGTGTATTAAGAGTCCGCACATCACATTGTAGATTGGAATTGTGATAATTTGGGAATTCTCTAACATGATATCAGAGCGGGTTTAATTCGTGTGCGCATAACTGTCACACTTGTCCATGTCACCCAATAAGATCCACGTGTAAGGCTCAGAATATGTCACACGAGTGGAAAGGAAGGGGGGGGGGGGGTTGAGACAAGTTCCACATCCGGAAATTTAAAAATAAATTCTGTATAAATAATAAGAGTGTCTTTCACATTGCCAATTGATTTTGTGATAATTTGGGATTCTCTAACATAAATTGATGCTTTGTTTCTCGTAAGCCGGAACTGTCTAATATGAAGCTTGATTTGGTGTTGCATCGGCTTTGTATTGATATTTATATTCAAACTTCAACACCGAGTCGTAACTTGGCTCACTGATGGATTTTACTTTCATATCATCTCTGAATTTGCAGAAGCTTCTTGCTGACATTGCTTTTGTAAGTATACCTCCTCTCTGGTATGAGGCAGAAATATGATTTACGAACAAATATCCCTTGTTTACTCGTTCATTAACGAAGTACATGTCTAATTCCAAGTGCTTGGCTCGTGTATGTAAGATAGGATTTCCTAATAAGTTGACTGCACTTAATTTGTCACACCAAATTGCAGGTTTATGACATATTTTAGTTCGTAGTTCACCGAGAAGAGATTCTATCCGAATCATTTCTGATGTAGTTCTAGCAAGGCTACGATCTTTTGATTCAGTGCTTGATCTAGAATATTGCTGGTCGATTTTTAGAACACCATGACACTAGGTTCTCACCTAAAAATATACAGTAGCTATTGTGGATTTTTTGTCATCTAGGTCTGATCCAAAGTCTGGATCAGCAAAACTGTTATAGATAAGTTTTTCCCAACAGTTAGTATTATACCATGATCTAGAGTTCCATTTAAACACCGCATAATTCTTTTAACATTTTTCCAATGTTGATCCGTATGTTGATGCATGAATTGACATACTTTATTTACACTATGCAATCTCTGGTCTTGTTATTATAACATATTTTAGTCCTCCAACTATTCATATGTACTCTTTTTCATTAGTGATTGATTCACCATGACGTCTTGATAAATGTAAACTACTGACCATAGGAGTAGACAATGGCTTTGCACTTTGCATTTTTGCCCGAATCAGAAGTTCCTTATGTACTTTGTTTGGATTAGATTAATTCTTGAGTCGGTAACTCTTTTTTACTTCAATTCCTAGAAAGTCCTTTAGTTCTTCCAAATCTTTGATTGACAATTCTTTATCCATACATTGAATCAGCTTGTTTATCTCTGCTTCATGTTCACCTGTAATTATGATATCATCTACATAAATCGGTATGTAGATTGTTTCCTTTGGTCTTAAGTTTTATGAATAAAGAACTTTCTGATTTTGTTGGATTGTATCCCAAGGTTAACCCAAGTTGTCTTTAATTTATCAAAACATACCGTTGGTGCTTGTTTTAAACTGGCTTTTAAATTTTGCACACCATTTTTTCTTTTCCTATCTATTGAAAACCAGGAAGTTGTTGCATGTAGACATCTTCTTGTAACTCACCAAATGCATCGTTTACATCTAACTGTCTGATATTTCATTTCTGATGCAATACTATAGATAGAATTATTCTTATCGATGTTTGTTTGATGACTGGTGAGAATGTTTCAGAAATATGAAACTCATGTTGTTGTTGTATGTATCCATTTGCTACTAGTCGGGATTTAGATCTTTGTACACTTTCATCTGGATTCTCTTTCACTTTGTATGTTTGTCTACAGTCTACTACATTTTTGTTGTGTGTTGCTTGGGTAAGTATCTATATTTTGTTTCTTTAAAGTGCATCATGTTCTTCTTTCATTTCTTTTATCCGTCTCTCATCTTTGATTGCTTGTTTATATTATTTTGGCTCTTTTGTCTGAATGGTTCTAGAGCATAGCTTAGGTATACATATTCCACTCTTGGCTCTTATTGTCATGTGATACCCTCATGTTGGCCCTTGTTGTTGTGGTGTTTAAGTTGATTCAGATTGTTAGTTGTCATCTTCAATACTGCTAGGTTGTTCTTTAGTGTTATTGATGACATTAGGCCACAAAAGGCCTTCTACAAAAGAAAAAATGTTGGGTCAACCTTGAAGAGAATGCAAATCAATCAGCCTCCGATCATCATAATGACAACTTGACAACTTGGAAGGTCTTGTTGACAAAGCCAACGCTAATATCGAAGAATCCAAGTTGAAAGCTAAAAACCATTTCTGTCGAAATAACGGACGAGTTGTAAGTCCCATTAAGGAGGAACCTTCCCATAGTGGAAGTAAAAGACCTAGATCTTCTAAACGTGATCGCTTGCCATGACGAGCGTTTGGAAAAGAGATCGAAGTCCGCTTTTTGGAATGACGCAACTCGAAAGAATATATCGCGGATATAGTAAAGCAAGTCATGAAGGACAACATGCCTCGCAAGGATAGTGAAAGGGATTGAGACTTCTCCCCTTGAAAAAATCCGTTCAAAAAATGGATCCACAAAGATGAGTTTTCTAAGAAGTTCACTCATCCTACTCTGCCACCGTACAACGGGACATCTGATCCGAATCACTTCCTATATAGGTATGAATGGTATATGAATGCAGCCAAAGCAACATACAAGATCAAATGCCTTTGTTTCCCTCTCTATCTAGAAGGTGTCGCATCGTTATGGTTCACAAGGCTGCCACTCAAATCCGTCGAACGATTTGATGATTTGATTCTGAAATTTAAAGAACAATTCAGATTGCAAGCTACGAAGACAAAGGACGTTATTTCTCTTATATCGTTGAAGCATAATCCAGGAGAATCTGTCAAAGCTTTCCTCAAAAGATTCAATGCTGCTGTATCTGAAGTAAGGAATCCCGAGCGCCGCATGATCTTGATTTCTCTGATCGGCGCCATAGATGAGAATAGTAAATTTGATAAATGGATTAAAATGAAAGAGATAGGAACGCTCGAAAAATTCTATAAAAAGGACGAGGAATACATGAGATTGGACAACAATCCGTTGCCTCTTCAGATAATTGATGCTAAACAACCTCTTTAAGCTCCCAAAAACGCTACTGCCCAGTATAATCAGAAAAATCCCAAAGGTCAGAAAAGAGGAGGCGTCGGGAAAGAAAATCGATACAGAAAGAAGCCTCGCTTTTCCAACCCATCAGAGCAAAAACCACTAAATGAAACTCCTGAAAACATCTTTGCTGCGACTGAAGACACCGAAGATTATCCATTACTAAAACTTCAGAAAATAAGTGACGATCAAGCGAACTCTGGAAAGTTCTGCTTGTTTCATTATCATCTAGGCCACAAACCCAATGAGTGTAGGCATTTGAAATAGCTGATCGAAGAGATGATTAGGAAGAATCGTCGGCAATAATATGTGAAAAATCCACAATCCTCAAACGCTGTTCCGATTCCACAGTGTCAGGGGCAACAAGAAACGAAGTTCTTATTCAAATTATTCCAAGACTGATCATAAATGAATAACCGTTGATTGTGCTTCAATTTCAATGGATCAGAATAAGTGATCAACGTCATCACCGGTTTACTTCATGCTCTATTTCCTGCTTTAGTTCATGCTTTACTTCTGTAAGTGATGCACTGAACATTAGCTCTACGACTAAGAGCATATCTATCTGAATGAATTTCTAGCTTGCAAAATTTTATGTTGAATTAAAATTTGATTATAAATGATTTCATATTGCATGCCATCTGTCGAGCATTTGGTCCTTCTGAATCTGACGTAACCTAGCGACCCCAACAATACTAATTCAAGCGCTAAAGGCTGTTGTAACACCCCAAAATTAGATATACTATACCGTAAAGATAATTAATTAAAGGATTAATTAATTAATAAAGAAAAATAAAAAAATGAATATATATATATGCAATTATGTTAAGAAGGTACAAGTTTAAAAATGTGCATTGAAAAAAATGTACGCAAATTAATTAGGCTACAGTAAAAGAAAAATTAATGCAATTAATACAAAAAGCGGAAGGAAATGTGTGGATGCATTCAGTAAAAAGAAAGAAAAGAAGAAGAAGATAAATACAGTCAATTTGTTTGGAAAGGAAAGATTTATGCATGTATAAATAGATATGTATGTATGTAGGTAACTTCATTATGCATTGACTTTGTATGTTACGAGGTAAGTAGAAAAAAAAGGGGAATTAAATTATATACTCGATTTCCACTTTTTTAAAATAGGTAAGCAATCAATTTGCATTAGTTGTCAATATTAGAATTTATGAATAGGTGCGTGTAATATATTGATATTTATATATATGGGCAATTAATGTATACAGCAAAGGAAGAATATGTAAACATGAATAGATTGAAATTAGTTTGTAGATGTGTGTTAATTTGGCATTGATTGAAAAACGTGTATATGACCTTAGTTTATATATATGCGCTTGTGCTTATTTTTCATTCATATTAATTGATATTAATTAAAGAAAATATGTTAATTGGGCATTTATGTTCATTTGTAAAAGCATGTTAATTGACATCAATTAAGAAGAATATGCTAATTGAAGAAAATATGCTATTAGATGTTTATGTTCAATTCATATTAATTTAAGGGAAGAAAAATAGAAGGTTATTAATATATATAAAATACATTTACTGACTCAGCACTAGGTGTACGATGCGGATTAAAAACCTAATATCTAAAGGCAAGAATTAATCTAAACTTCTATATAAGCATGCATAGACTCAAGCTTTAAACCTAAACTATATTAGTCTCTTAGCCAACATGCTGCTGCTGGAATAGTCACCTTCTTCTTAAAGCTTAGGAATTGCAAGTCAAGATTCTAATACAAACGACAAACTAATTATTCTCTTCTCTAATCCGTCTTTAAGAGTACAATTTCTTTCACAAAATAATTGATAAATTAATTATGATGAGTTATAATTGTGATTATGAGAACATGCCTGTTGAATCATGTGACGTTACTTAATTCTGTTATCGTCTATTTTGTAAACATATGACAGTTTTGCTAACTTATGTTAGTAGATCTATTTCATATGTCCAATCACATATGTTTAACTTGATTCATTTTATGACATTAGTTTATATGCAAGTTTGTATGTGAAATATACACAAGTTTATATGTGAATCTAGTACATATATACATACGAGTTTATGTGTAAAACGTGTGATATTAGTTTATATGTTTAAATTCATGATGTTGGTACATATGTCTAAACACATATTCTAGATTTGATTCATTTTGTGACATTAATTTACATGTTTAAATCATATGCAAGTGTAGATGTAAATCTTAATTTACATGTCTAAATTATATATGCAAGTTTTTATATATAAGTTTGGATGTGAATCATATGCTAGTTTATATGTAAGATTGTATGCGAATCATATGTAAGTCTTAGTTTACATGTCTAAATTGCATATGCAAGTTTAATACAAGTTTGTATGTAGATCATATGCAAATTTATGCGAAAACCATGTTCAAATATGCAAGTTTACCTTTATGTGTATAGATCTATGCAAGTCATATCTTATATAGATTGATCCATGCCAGTTTGTAATTTATGCAAATTATGACTATTGCCTTTGAAAATTATTGATTATCAAAATTTATGATTATATAAATTATAATCATGCAAGTTTTGATCCATGCTAGCCTATTCTTATTTGCAAGTTTGATCTACTTTAAATGTTATGCAAGTTGTGATGTTGCTTTTATTTTTATGAGTTAGACAATTTGCGGGTCTAACATATTTCATATTAAACGTACGAACGATGTGGGGGCAATGGGAAAATACTAAATATTAATATTGTGAATTGGCATAAAATGGCTTAAAAGCATATAATCAATTTGAGACATTAATTGGCCTAATTTACATGCAAAGAAATTATGGACATAATTTAGGTGATAATTATGGACATGGATTAAAATTGGAAGTTATTGGCAATTTGAAATAGGGATATTAATTCAAATTGGGGTTGAATAATAATGTGTAATAATAAATGCCTAAGACATGATGTTAGACTCGTTTGTGGTGTAAGACTACCCGGACTCGCCCGGTAAATCCAGCAACCGCAAGCGGTAGTCTAATGTGAGAGGTCAAAGGCATAAATTAAATGCGTAATAAATGCCTAAGACATGACGTTAGACTCGTTTATGGTATAAGACTGCCCGGACCCATCCGGCGCATCCAGCATCCGCAAACGGCAGTCTAATGTGAGAGATCGTAGGCATAAATAAAAAAATTCTTAGACATGAGGTTAAGTCTGGCTTGTGGTGGAAGTCTGCCCGGAACCGCCCGGCATATCCAGCGGCCACAAGAAACAGACATAATGTGAGAGGTATGTGCATTAACAATTAATTAATGCTGATGAAAGATGAATATGAATGACAAACAGAAGGTTGGTTGAGTGAGTAATTCTCTGAGTACCAATCCGATGTTGATTTTGGTCCTCAGGGTTGATATTTTGGGAGTTATTCTCTTAACCAATGTATCTTTGAACTAAGATGTACTTAATCAGAAATTAAGTAAAACATGATAAGTGGATAGGGTTAAGACCATCTTAACCAATAATCGAATAAGTGGATAGGGTTAAGAACAACTTAACCAATAATATATAAGTGGATAGGGTTAAGACCAACTTAACCAATAATCTGATAAGTGGATAGGGTTAAGACCAACTTAACCAATAATATATAAGTGGATAAGGTTAAGTCCAACTTAACTAATAACATAGGAGTGGATAAGGTTAAGACTAACTTAACCAATAATATATAAGTGGATAGAGTTAAGACCAACTTAACCAATAATATATATATATATATATATATATATATATATATTGATCTGATAAGCGGATAGGGTTAAGACAAGCTTAACCGAAACACATGTTGATTTGATAAGTGGGTAACATAGGTGACATGTGGGATATAATTATAAACACTTAACCAAGTTGAAACATGTAAGAAGACATGAATAAGAGGGGGTTAAGTCGGAAGTCCTAGTGGAGATCAAGCATAGGTGGTAAGCTTGTGTTAAGTGTGGGGACCCTTTTCAACCAGTAACCCATTTAGTATCTGAGTGAGCTCGATCTAGATCAAGGACGGAAACGCTTATTGGGTTTGATTGTAAGAGGTCAAAACGGGTTAGCGGTGGCAACGCAAGTCCAACGGGGTCATGTGCGTGCGTGGGCCCGGGCTGTTAGGTAAGACGTTGTTGCATTGTGTAGGTATAAGCCGTGCATCTTTAGTGGTATCGGGTTGCAACTTTGGCAAGTGATACACCCCACTGTGGGACCAGCACGGGTATCTATGAGTCAAGGAGCCGATCGAATGGGGAAGATAGTGGGTATGACTAGCGGAGATAGGAGCAGGCGGCACCTATGAGGACAGCTAGGAGTACAACTACCATATTATGAATAAATGTTGTAATTAGAATGGGGAGGGTAGTGGGTACAATTAGTGGAGATAGAAGCAGGCAGCACCTACGAAGACAGATAGGGGTACACGAAACTACCATTATTATTATTTAGTTTAGTATGCGGGATCAACTTTTAGGGTGACTAGTATTGGTGCAGTGTAGTATTTATCCTATAGTGATTAGAAGCGCAATTAACGTTGTCTTATTCATCTTACTTACCTGGTCATGCCTGCTTGTTTCACAGTCATTCCTTATTTTCCAGTTTATGTCTTTTCATATTACTTTAATAATTATATTGTTAAAGTTATTAGACTCGCCAGACTTTATGTCTGACCTCGTTTGTTTTCGCCTCTTTTCTTCTGTCCCCCCCCCCACAAGGTTTTCAGGGAGGAAATATTCAAGTTTGATTCGGATTTCTCTCTGCTTGAGGTACTAGAAGTTTTTGAAGCACTGCTTGGCTTTGATTCTTCCTATTTAAGGCGTTTTTGTTGGGGATTAGGGCTTTAAAATTATGCACTCTTAAGGCTTTTGTATAAGACTGATATTATGTACTTGGTTTTGATATTTGAAGATGTAACCCAACTTTATTTTTGTTTCCTCTACAATAATGTTATAAAATTTTCAAGTACTACTTTATGTATCTGTCTTGTAATATTCTGTTCTGTTTACTCATAATGCTCCACGAAACTTAATGCATTCCCTTTGTGAGTGACATTAACAGACGTGGGGTGTTACACTTGGTATTATAGCTGAAGGTTACCAGATTAGATAAAAAAAATTTGAAAACTATTTTCAAAAAGGTTTTAAAAGGAAGTATTTTCAAAAGGAAAGTTTATTTTGAGAAGGATAATCCCCAAAAGCCATATATCTTCCTTCCGATTCTACGTTTTGGATCTCTTCCTCTTTCCTTTTTGAATCTCTTCCTCTGCGTATAGACGCTTTTTCTAAGATATGTAAGAACTTCCGTATGTTGGGTGGAAAACCGCTTCATGGGACTGAGACGTTTGTCAAAGCTTGAAGGAAGTGGAGGACTTGTTGGTACCTTTGAGGTAGACGATAGGAGGAAGGTTCAAACAGCTGCTTGGTTAATGAAGGGTGAAGCTTCATTTTGGTGGATGGTTACGAATGGAGAACGTGCAGGAGAGACATGGATAGCGCACACGATAAGAAAGTAGATCCAAAATAGGCGGTAAGGATAATAAGTGGGGCAAGAGAAAAGGAAGTGCCACACTTGTGAAATACCTGACTACTTAAAGTAGAAGAAGACTAGTTGTTAACATTACGGAGAGATAGGACATCTTATTAGGATTGTCCAAAAAGGCAAGGGCAACGGTAAGGACAAAGTACATGATCTTTTGGATGGCAGATGCGTTCCCTCATGGCTGGTATACCTGATAGAGGTAGAAACTTCTCGGTTGAATTTTGGTTTTCCTTTTTGATCATCATGTTCGAACTTATTTTGATTTTGGCGCTTCACATTAGTTCGTATCTGCTTTGTTAGTCGAAACAGTGCACCTAAATACTAGTCTAGTTAGGGATCCCATGGTAGTCTCAAATCCTGATGGTGGATCGGCTCATTTATTTATGGTGTGTCGGGACTTGAGAGTGTCTATCTCGGGCGTTGGGTTTGAATGCAACACCTACGTTCTTGACTTCATGGGCTTTGGCTTGAT
Source organism: Allium sativum (assembly GCA_030737875.1). Lineage (NCBI taxonomy): Eukaryota > Viridiplantae > Streptophyta > Magnoliopsida > Asparagales > Amaryllidaceae > Allium > Allium sativum. Next base: position 1,047,486,907 of record CM060924.1, read on the forward strand.
TCTAGGCATGGATTGGCTAGCCAAATATAGTGCCATCCTACATTGTGTAAAAAGGGTAGTTAGATCGTTGACTCGTTGTGGAAAGACCCTTGATATTTCTTGTGACCCTAGGGGTTCAGTGGCCTTAGCTACCTAGAATCTCTTGACGCGTCCAACGATGATTTGGAATCTGTTCGTGTGGTCCGTGAGTATGGTGAAGTCTTAGATGAAGTTCGGGGTTTACCCCCGAGATGTGAGATAGACTTTCGTATATACCAAGTAGATAATGCAAAGCCAGTTGCATTACTAGTATGACACATGGCTTCGAGAGGGAGCAGAGATGTGAGGTCCCTAGGACACATGGTCTCCAAGGAAGGGATAGCTGTGGATCCCGCAAAGGTGGTGGCAATCCAAGATTTGAAGGATCCTTGAAACGCAACGGAGGTAAGAAGCTTTCTAGGGCTGGCGGGCTATTATAGGAAGTTCATTAAGGACTTCGCGAAGATATCAACCCTACTTACTCGGTTAACGAAGAAGAACCTGACTTTTGCTTAGGATGTTGACTGTGATGACGCTTTCCAACATTTGAAGAGGGCTTTGACGACAACTCCAGTTTTGACTTTGCTAGATGGGAGCAGACCGTTTACAGTATATATCGGCTCTTGCGGGATAGGTCTTGGAGCAGTTTTCGATGAAAGAGGATAAGGTGATATGCAAAAGGCGGCAAGTATGAGCATCGCTTATCATCCACAGACCGATGGATGGACAGAAAGGGGTGAATAGAATCCTTGAAGATCTTTTGATGTTATGTATCCTAGATTTTGGAGGGACTTGATAAGAGGGAACGAGCTTAGTGGTGTTCATGACGTGTTTCACGTTTCGCATTTGCTTAAGTGTTTACATGATACGGTGGAAGTGGTGGAGCCGAGCACGCTCAAAGAAGTGGAAGTAGAGCGAAATGCCATGGTTAGACAAGCTCCTACACGCATTCTCGGATCGGATGTCAAAAAGCTACGCAACAAAGAGGTCAAGTTGGTCAAAGTGCAATGGGGAGATGACCAAGGAGACGCGACTTGGGAGACGGAAGACAAGATGCGTACATTGTACCCTTTCCTTTTTGAGGGTATATTTTTAACCTCTCCTTTTTCTACCGCTTTGTTTATGCTTGTCCTATCGTTTAGTATATCCTATCGATTATATCTTTGATCTTTAGTTAGGAAAAATCCTATGGTTGTAAACATGTTTTTGAGACATGTTATGTTTGATGGATGCAAGTGGATGCAAGTGTTTGTTAATGGTTGCTCGTGGATGCATTTACACACACATTAGGCACTAGATCGGCTCAATCACTTACATATTGCATATGGATGTGTGCAATTTTTTTTATAGGTGCAATATGTTTGTCTCATCACATGGATGTTGCATATTGGTGGTGGTTGTGCACACATATAGAATTTATATGTATCATTAGGATTATTTTGCACACATATTGGATACATGGCACAGACATATATTACATTAAGAAGGTCAACGGAATCAGTGGATCGCCTGATTTCTGCATTTGAATATATACACACACTTATGCATATGTTCATACAGGCATTAAAATTCTTCTAAGGACCATGGATGCTTGTGCATAATGGATGGGTAGATGGTTGTTGTTGGTAGGATGGTAACATTCTTCTTAACTTGAAGATTTCGGGAACGAAATCCTTTATGTATGGGGGAATGTAACACCCTGAAATTAGATATACTATAGCGTATAGATAATTAATTAAAGGATTAATTAATTAATGAAGAAAAATAAAAAAATGAATATATATATATATAAATATTTGCAGTTATGTTAAGAAAGTACAAGTTTAAAAATGTTCATTGAAAAAAAAATGCGAATTAATTAGGCTAGAGTAAAAGAAAAATTAATGCAATCAATACAAAAAGCGGAAGGAAATGTGTGGATGCATGCAGTAAAAAAAAAGAAAAGAAGAAGATAAACACGGTCAATTTATTTGGGAAGGAAAGATTTATGAATGTATAAATAGATATATATGTATGTAGGTAACTTCATTATGCATTGACTTTGTGTGTTACGAGGAAAGCAGAAAAAAGGGGAATTAAATTATATACTCGATTTCCACTTTTTGAAATTGGTGAGTAATCAATTTGCATTAGTTGTCAATATTAGAATTTATGAATAGGTGCGTATATATATAAATATGTTTGCAATTAATATTTACAGTAAATGAAGAATATGTAAACATGAATAGATTGAAATTAATTTGTAGATGTGTGTTAATATGGCATTGATTGAAAAACATGTAATTAACCTTAGTTTATATATGTGTTTGTGCTAATTTGTCATTCATATTAATTGATATTAATTAAAGAAAATTTGTTAATTAGGCATTTATGTTCATTTGTAAAAGCATGTTAATTGACATCAATTAAGAAGAATACGCTAATCGAAGAAAACATGCAATTAGATGTTTAAGTTCAATTCATATTAATTTAAGGGAAGAAAAATAGAAGGTTAATAATATATATAAAATAAATTTGCTGACTCAGCACTAGGTGTATGATGTGAATTAAAAACCTAATATCTAAAGGCTAGAATTAATCTAAACTTCTATATAAGCATACATAGACTCAAGCTCTAAACCTAAACTATATTAGTCTCTTAGCCAGCATGCTGCTGCTGGAATAGTTCACCTTCTTCTTAAAGCTTAGGAATTGCAAGTCAAGATTCTAATACAAACGACGAACGAATTATTCTCTTCTATAATCTGTCTTTGTGAGTACAATTTCTTTCACAAAATAATTGAAAATTTAATTATTATGAGTTATAGTTGGGATTATGAGAACATGCCGGTTGAACCACGTGACGTTACTTAATCTTTTATCATATTTTTTGTGAACATATGACAGTTTTGTTAACTTATGTTAGTAGATCTATTTCATATGTCCAATCACATATGTTTAACTTGATTCACTTTATGACATCAGTTTATATGCAAATCTGTATGCGGATTATACACAAGTTCATATGTGAATCAAGTATATACATACATGCGAGTTTTATGTATAAAACGTGTGATATTAGTTTACATGTTTAAAATTATGATGTTGGTTCATATGTCTAAACACATATGCTAGATTTGATTCATTTTGTGACATTAATTTACATGTCTAAATCATATGCAAGTGTAAATGTAATTCTTAATTTACATGTCTAAATTATATATGCAAGTTTATATATATAAGTTTGGATGTGAATCATTAGCTAGTTTATATGTAAGATTGTATGCAAATCATATGTAAGTCTTAGTTTACATGTCTAAATTGCATATGAAAGTTTAATACAAGTTTGTAAGTAGATCATATGCAAGTTTATGCGAAAACCATGTTCATAAATGCAAGTTTACCTTTATGTGTATAGATCTATGCAGGTCATAGCTTATATAATTTGATCCATGCCAGTTTGTAGTTTATGAAAATTATGACTATTGCCTATGCAAGTTATTGATTATGAAAATTTATGATTATATAAATTATAATCAAGCAAGTTTTGATCCATGCTATCCTATTCTTATTTGCAAGTTAGATCAACTTTATGTGTTATGCAAGTTGTTATGTTTCTTTTCTTTTTATGAGTTAAACTATTTGCGGGTCTAACATATTACATATTAAACGTACGAACGACGTGGGGTAATGGGAAATATTAAATATTAATATTGTGAATTATCATAAAATGGGTTAAAAGCATACAATTAATTTGAGACGTTAATTGGCCTAATTTATATGCATAGAAATTATGGACATAATTTAGGTGACAATTATGGACATGGATTAAAATTGGAAGTTAGTGGCAATTTGAAATAGGGATATTAATTCAAATTGGGGTTGAATATTAATGTGTAATAATAAATGCCAAAGACACGAGGTTAGAATCGTTTGTGGTGTAGGACTGCCCGGACCCGCCCGACAAATCCAACAACCACAAACGGTAGTCCAATGTGAGAGGTAGAAGGCATAAATTAAATGCGTAATAAATGCCTAAGACCCGAGGTTAGACTCGTTTGTGGTATAAGACTGCCTGGACCCGTCCGGCACATCCAGCAAAAGAAAACGACAGTCTAATGTGAGAGGTCGATGGCATAAATTGTAACAACCCGAATTTTTATAACATGTTAAAACAAGAAATCAGGGCAGATTTAAATTTAAAAATAAGAATCAAGAGAAACGGGTTGCGCCGTTGCGTTCATCTCAAGATTCTGGTTGGAAACGAGTCCGAAATTTCGTAAATCGGAGTCCGTATGACCGAGATATGGCCTCTAGAAGTTTCACGAAAAATCAGAAAACGAAAACAGAATTTCAAATTTTGAATTTAGCCCCAAACAGACTGGGCAGGAAAATTTCCCGCCCAGCCCCAGGTCGACTGGGGAGTCGAGCCCCCAGAGACCAGGTCGACTGGGCAGTCGACCTGGGTGTCGACCTGGGGGTCGACCTCCTTGGTCGAGCCAGGTTGGCCTGGTACACCTACTTGCTCCTTTGGGTCTGTTCTGTTGGCCTGTGACGAGATTGGATGGTTCAGATCTAAATAAGGGTTAATCTAAGGGCCTAAACTAGTCTTAACTTCTATAAAAACACCCTAAGACCTAGCCTAATTCACTACAAACCATCCTAACAACAAAGTGCTGCCCAAATGTCTCTTGATCATGGCCTCCATCTTCAACTTCAAAGGCTTAAGCATGCAAACTTGATTCAAGTCAAAGGAGCAAGCTTTCTACATCAAACCAAGGAAGTAGAGCATCATCTCAACACCGTTCTACGACAAATTCTTGCTCACAAATCTCTAGTCACGCTTTGTAAGTTCTAGCTACTTTTAGATCTAAACGGTAGTTCGAATGTTGACATGGAATAAAATGAGATGAAACCTAAGTATGTTAGTCTATGTGAATCTAGTCTTGCCCCTCTCTTGAACCTATGACATTTGGGCTATTTCTTAGTGATTAAATCATGTCACTCATGTTGTGTTTTACCTAGTTTATCATGCAAGATTGAATCTTAACTTGTGGAATGTTGGCATGAACCCTTAGAACAATTTAACTTGTGGAACATTCATATGAACTTGACTTGGGGCTTATGCATGTAAAATAACCTAAACCCCTCATGACCATTTACATGTCTATGATGATGAACCTAGTGTTATGCTATCATACATGTTTGAGGCCAATCCCTTTATGCTATCATACATGTTTGAGGCCAATCCCTTTATGCTATCATACATGCCTGAGGCCAATATGCTGTCATATTATTTCTACTATGTTGACTCGCTTCCACTTGCATCGGGAATACGCCTTGGATAGTTTAGGCAAACTTGAGATGGGCTATGAAACCTAACATGAATTAAGTAATGGGACAATGGGCATAAGTGGAAAACGTGGAATTTGTCGTGACCTAAATTTGACATGAACATAACAAGTAGGAAAACATGAAAGTGGTCAACTCGAGGTTGGGTTGAGTTTGTAGCATAAATCTGCCCGGAACCACCCGGCAAATCCAGTAGCTATAGACAATAAGACCCAATGTTAGTAGTTGGTCATATCGCACTTAAAACCCGAGGTTAGACTAGGTTGTGGTGTAAAGCTGCCCGGACCCGCCCGGCGTAACCAGTAACCAGAACAAAGTCTAATGTGAGAGGTTAGGGTGCATTAATTTACTTAATGCCACATGATAAGGTTTAGTTAGTTTGACTAATGGAACTTAACCGATATGACAAGAATGGGTAGGTTAAGTAAGACCGGACTTGATTAATTAAAGACACATAACCATATAACACGATTAGCAGATGGGTTATGTAACACCCCGCCTCCGCTAGGGTCACTCGCAAAGGAATGCACTAGCTTTAGAGGGGCATTATTGGTAAACATGCACAGAAATATCACAAGACAGAACATATATAAATAGCGGAAGTAAAATCAAACTTTCATAACATGAATAAATAAGGTCTAAAGCCTTTTACATCAGAGTACATCAAAACCTGTCTTGCAATAGTAAAGAAGCATAAAGACTTTTTAATAAATTATTCCCCAAGTAAAAACAGTAAAGTAGCCATAGCCAAGAGAAGTCCGAGCCATCCATGATGACCTTCAAGCAGAAGAAGTCCGAGCTAAACAGCATTGTTTCCTCCCTGAAACCTGGGGGGGGGGGGGGGTGGGGGGAAACGGAAGAAAAGAGGCGAAACAAAACGGGTCAGTCAAAAAGACTGAGTAAGTCCTATCTACTTCCAGCATAAAAACAGGTAAAGGTAACATGACATGCATAAACTGAAAGTAAACATAAGGATAACTACAAGATAGATAAACCAGGGTAGCCGGTTGAACTACTGCGGCAAGGTAAACTAAGGTATCATGATAAACTACGGTGTTATGATAAGTCAAGGTATCACATCGTCAGATTTCTATCGAGTACATTATCCCAAGGTATCTACCCCGTCTAACATCCCATGGTATCTATTATGTATATTCTTCCTAGTTCTAACATGTATATTTGCTCTGCACCTCTCGTACTAGTATCCCTACCCGCATCATGTGTTAACCATGAACGTCCCGTGCTCAAAGTCCTGTAATGGTCCATGTCAACCTAATATCGCATATATAGGTTACTCAAATCATATGTTTCTTTCCATGTATATACGTTCAGTCCTTTGCCGTACCTCGCACGGGCTTCCTCATGTCGTATTATCCTTGAAATCGCTTGGACTGTCACCCTTGTTCTAGCTAGACTCTTCCATATGAATCATCGTTTGAACTACTAGGACTTACGCCACCTAGCACCACTAGGGATTACGCTTACCTATTGCACGCTTTCGTATTTCGGTTTGGGTTAAACCACCTAGGCCACTAGGGATTACGCTAACCCTCAACCGCGCCCCTTTTCCCACGCATTCATCGTGAATCGTTTTTCTATAACTGTATGCACATGCATCACATCGTGCCATCCGACTCCTGTCATAGGGCAAAACAAGAAATACAGGACTCGGTCGGGAGCTTTAGATTTATCTGCCGGTGCAGATACTAAGGTCTGCTTTTCTACACGTGGCTATGGTCCCACGAGACCCCTCCCTCAACTAGTGAAAGGCAACACAAGAGAAAATCTTGCATGAGAACTACACTCCGGCCAGCCCACATCCTACGGCCTACCTCACCCATAATTAGATAGCAATTATGGTCTGTTGGGTGTTCCCTGCCTTTCCGTACGTACACGCTTGACTCAAGATGGTAGATGATCGACGAACTTGCTATCTCGGGCACCTTATGTATTCGCCGACTCACTGCTATCCACCCCAGTCTTTAGGTCGCTCGCATAGCAACCAAGGCATATTCTTGGTTCTTCTACCACAGACCTCAACCTCTCGTGAGCCTAGTATAATGACCTGACAGCTCACAGAGGGATCCCAAGAATATCCTCACGTTCCCCGAAGCCGCTGCTTCGTTACCCAGTTCGTTGGAGCCTTTATCCAAATCAGATAGCCTGCTCCTACACGCATACTCTAACGTATCGGGTTACTGATCTATCTAAGAAATGGTCCAAATTTCCTTGACTAAGAATTATTACTTAGTTTCCCTTAACTAAGGTTTACCACTTAGCCTTATTTCCATAATCCTTGTTAACTATGGTTATTTACCTAATCCTCCGAATTAGGGTTTATCTAATGGGTTAAGTGTCACTTAAGTTCACAACTTAACCCGTCCACAAAACATGTCGAAACTGGCTAAGTATCCAAGTCCAAGACTTAACCCTACAGACCATGTGTCAAGTTGGTTAAGTATATCAAGCAATCCATGACTTAACCTCGTCTAATTATCATTTTAGATTGGTTAAGTATATATTAATTTGACCTCATCAAACCACCGAGTCAAATTGATCAAGCGTGTTCGAAACGATTCGTGACTTAGCCTTATCATGTTTTCACATTAGATTGGTTAAGTATAGGTTAACTTAACCTCATCAAATTAACGAGTTAGATTGGTTAAGTATAGGTCACTTAACCACATCAAATCTTCATGTATAATTGGTTAAGTATAAGTTGCTTAACCCCATTAAATTATCACGTTAAGTTGGTTAAGTATTGGTTACTTAACCTCATTGAACTACCAAGTTTAAATTGGTTAAGTGTTTAACTTAACCCCGTCGAATTACCGTGTTTAGATTAGTTAAGTGTGGATTACTTAACCCCATCTAATTACCGTGGTTAGGTTAGTTAAGTCTTAATTACTTAACCTCATCTAATTACCCAGTCGGATTAGTTAAGTGTAAATTACTTAACCCCATCTCCTAATCATCTTGCACGGTTAAGTGTCATTAAGGAAATCAAGCCCGGTCCCACTTAACCTACCCATTCGTGTCATATCGGTTAAGTGTCATATCGGTTAAGTGTCATTAGTCAAATTTTCTTAACCTTATCATGTGGCATTAATTTAATTAATGCACTCTTAACCTCTCACATTAGACCTTGTTGTGGTTACTAGTTAAGCCGGGCGGGTCCGGGTAGATTTACACCACAACCTAGTCTAACCTCGGGCCTTAAGCGCGGCATGAGCAACTTCTCACATTGGGTCCTATTGTTTGCAACTACTAGTTAGGCCGGTCGGTTCCGGGTAGTTTTACGTTGCAAACTCAACCCAACCTCGAGTTGGTCACACTCATATTATCTAAGTTCATCATGTTTCCAAAACATGTTACAAGTTTTCAAGCATTTGGGTAGACCTAACTTAATAGGTAAATTCCCAAAGGGTAGACCTAACTTAATAGGTAAATTCCCAAGCTCATGTTTTATGCATACTTACATGCCAACTTCCATGTTATCTTTCAAGTCATATTTTCAAGTATAAACACATGTCATATTCAAGTTAAGATTTTGCGGCATGTTCATGTTTATCTAACTACCCAAAATCGTGTCTCTCAACGCAAGCAAAGCGAGTCAACATAGTAAGGATACTATGTCACATATTGGTCTCAAAACATGCATGATGCCAAAAAGGGCTTGGCTTCCACATGCATAACATCATAAAGGGGTTGGCCATAAACATGCATAGTGTCATAAGGTAATTTGGCCACAAACATGCATATTATCAAAAGGGGTTTGGCCATAAACATGCACAACTTAAAAGAGGGGATTAGCCACGAGAATGCATAATCTCATAAAGGATTTGGCCACAAACTTGCATGTTAGCATAAGGGGTTTGGGTTCATAAACATACATAAGCCCCAAAATCTTGTCTTAGCCAATGTTTCACAAGTAAAATAGTTACTAAAGGTTCATGCTAGCATTTCATGCATAAAGATCCAAACTTGCAAGTTAAACTAGGTTATGCATAGCATGAGAGGCATGATTAAGTCACTCACATGGCCTAAAATCATAAACATGAACACAAGAGGCAAGGTAAGGTTCATATAGGCTCGCATAATCATGTTTAGCCTCGTTTTATCCCATGTCAACATTAAAAATACCGTTTTGATCCAAAAGTAGCTAGAACTTACATAGTTAGGCCTAGGGAAAGAAGCATGAATCATCTTGGCTAAGAAAGGTGCCTCCTTTGTTGAAGAATCGTCATGGAACTCGCATCGCAACGTTGATTTGGCCTTCATTTGGTGTAGCAAGCTTGCACCTTTTGATTTGAACTTGATTTGAGTGCATAGGCTCTAGGGATTGGAGATGGAGGCCATGATCAAAATTGATTTTGGCAGCACTTAGTTGCTAGGTTTGATTTTTAGGGATTTAGGTTAGGTTTAGGGTCTTTTTATAGAGATTAGGATAGTTTTAGGCCCTTAGATTAACCCTAGGATAGATCAGGACCACAGAAATCGTCACAGGCCCATCAGACCAGACCAAGACTACATCCAGGTGCACCAGGCCACAAAACACGGAGTTGTGTTTTTGGACCCAGTCGACACCCAAGTCGACAGCCCTGTCGACTCCCTTGTCGACATGGACTTTGGCGGGAAAATTCCCGCCTACCCCAAAACTTGAACTTCCTAGGTGATTTCCAAACTTGAAAACCCTGAAAACTTTGACGGATCATAACTTGGTCATACGGACTCCGATTCTCGAAAACTCGGACTCTATTTCGCGTATTTTTCCGAGACGAACGCAATGGAATAGCCTGTTTCACTTGATTCAGAATTTAAAATTAAATTCTGCCTTGATTCTCGTTTTAACATGTTATCGAAAAATACGGGTTGTTACATTCTCCCCACCTTTTAGGATTTCGTCCCCGAAATCTCCAAGTTAGGAAGAACATATCCTACCATCCATCATCCATTTACTCAAAACATCATCCACAAGCAACCATTGTCCTTAGATGATTTCTAATGCTATATGAATATATGCAAAACGTGTGTGTACATGTTCCTTAGCTAATGCTAATGATCAGGCCTGAATAATCTTTCTAATGCAAAAATATGTATAGTGCCATGAATCCAACATGTATGCAAATAGTCCTAGTCATATATATACACTATATGCGTGCACAAACATTCATCCATATGCAACGTCCACATGGTAACACATTCAATTTCATCCATAAACAAGTATAAATACTCGTGTATATGCAACATGAAATGTGATCGCGTCAATCTAGTATCTAACGTGTATTCGCGCATCCACGAGCAACCACTTGCAATCATTTGCAACCATATCAACCATAACATGTTTCAAGTACATGTTTACATCCATAGGGTTCTACCAAAGATTCCCTAAAATAAGATCGAGAAGATAAACAAAACAAACTCCTTACGGGGTTTGTAACAGAAACAGGACCGAGAGGATATCCATAAAAGATAGCCTACAAGCAAGCTCAACAGAAAAACAGGGATCGAGGATATATTCCCAAAAGAGATATCATGCACGTATTTAGTCTTCAGTCTCCTGAGTCGCATTACCTTGAGCTTAGTTCCATCATGCCTTGACCGCCCCTTTTTCTTCACGATTTCGCAGCTTCTTATTTCCTGTTTCCATAACATGAGTTGGAACTCATTTCCTCGTCGCCTCCCGTTCTACTTGTACTTATTCTCCTTCTAGGATACTTGGCGCAAACAGGACTGCGTACTCATGATCTCATGCAAGCTTTCCAAAATTCACTAGTGAATCTCGGACCTCGTACCATAAGGTATTCCACGTAGTAGAACTTTCTCTTGAAAGTAAACAGATGCTAACCGGGTTATCAAGGGCACTTACTAGGGTGATTTCCATAACCCATGCATAAGTGAAATAAACCATCCGTCTTATCGGCGAACCCACTCGATCGGGCTTCAAATTTCCAATAAAGGTATCAAGGGATTCTAGGTAACTAATCATGACAGAACCCAAAAGGTTACACGAGACTTCGAGGGTATTACCAAAGCAAGCCAAGAGTCTAACTACCCTCCTTCTAATACCGAGAGTGGCACCCCTTACTGGATAACCACTTCATCCCTAGAATCCATCCACAACTTATAAACATAAGCATTATTTCCAAGCTCAACACTTGATATAGACATTCTCAAATCCAAACAAGCCATGAATAAATGGACCGATCTTCCAATAGGACTTGGGACAAAAACGGGATCCCCTACTACGCTAGTACTAAGGTGCAGAGACTCAACTATCGAAGCGGACTTAAAAGATGCGGTGATCAAAACAAAGTCCCGACAGGATGATAGAGAAGAAAAGATAAACTTTTAACAAGATCGTTACCCTCCTTCTGAGGTACCCTAGAAATGAGAGCATACTACTGCCCTCCCGATGATCTTGTCCTTGTCCCATGATACTTAACTATCCGTCCTGTTTCACCATGCCAAAGGTACTCTCTCGTCATGGGTTTCATTGTTCATCTTTCTCTCTCATTCTGGGTTGAGCCATACCAACAAGTTGCTCATCCTTAAACTCATATCCTTTACCCTTGCTCATTATTATCCTTTCTTGTAACACGGCAATGGGTCTCTCGAGAACCACCTCCATCGTACGGGAAACACCTACGTGGCTAGACAAAGATTAGTCACAGTAAGAACTACTGTGACCATAGATGGAGGAAAGAAGGGTAACGAGATCTAATCAAGGAATCAAAGGATGGTGCTAATGGCTTTTGGGGAATAGCCTTTTTTTTAAAACAAACTTTTCTTGAAAAATCCTTCTTTATAAACGGTTTTCCAAATAGTTTTCAGAAGGTTTTAAAAACTTTTGCCCAGTCTGGTAACCTTCTGCTCTGATACCAAATGTAACAACCCGCCTCCGCTAGGGTCACTCGCAAAGGAATGCACTAGCTTTAGAGGGGCATTATTGGTAAACATGCACAGAAATATCACAAGACAGAACATATATAAATAGCGGAAGTAAAATCAAACTTTCATAACATGAATAAATAAGGTCTAAAGCCTTTTACATCAGAGTACATCAAAACCTGTCTTGCAATAGTAAAGAAGCATAAAGACTTTTTAATAAATTATTCCCCAAGTAAAAACAGTAAAGTAGCCATAGCCAAGTGAAGTCCGAGCCATCCAAGATGACCTTCAAGCAGAAGAAGTCCGAGCTAAACAGCATTGTTTCCTCCCTGAAACCTGGGAGGGGGGGGGGAAACGGAAGAAAAGAGGCGAAACAAAACGGGTTAGTCAAAAAGACTGAGTAAGTCCTATCCACTTCCAGTATAAAAACAGGTAAAGGTAACATGACATGCATAAACTGAAAGTAAACATAAGGATAACTACAAGATAGATAAACCAGGGTAGCCGGTTGAACTACTGCGGCAAGGTAAACTAAGGTATCATGATAAACTACGGTGTTATGATAAGTCAAGGTATCACATCGTCAGATTTCTATCGAGTATATTATCCCAAGGTATCTACCCCATCTAACATCCCACGGTATCTATTATGTATATTCTTCCTAGTTCTAACATGTATATTTGCTCTGCACCTCTCGTACTAGTATCCCTACCCGCGTCATGTGTTAACCATGAATGTCCCGTGCTCAAAGTCGTGTAATGGTCCATGTCAACCTAATATCGCATATATAGGTTACTCAAATCATATGTTTATTTCCATGTATATACGTTCAGTCCTTTGCCGTACCTCGCACGGGCTTCCTCATGTCGTATTATCCTTGAAATCGCTTGGACTGTCACCCTTGTTCTAGCTAGGCTCTTCCATATGAATCATAGTTTGAACTACTAGGACTTACGCCACCTAGCACCACTAGGGATTACGCTTACCTATTGCACGCTTTCGTATTTCGTTTTGGGTTAAACCACCTAGGCCACTAGGGATTACGCTAACCCTCAACCGCGCCCCTTTTCCCACGCATTCATCGTGAATCGTTTTTCTATAACTGTATGCACATGCATCACATCGTGCCATCCGAGTCCTGTCACAGGGTAAAACAAGAAATACAGGACTCGGTCGGGAGCTTTAGATTAATCTGCCGGTGCAGATACTAAGGTCTGCTTTTCTACACGTGGCTATGGTCCCACGAGACCCCTCCCTCAACTAGTGAAAGGCAACACAAGAGAAAATCTTGCATGAGAACTACACTCCGGCCAGCCCACATCCTACGGCCTACCTCACCCATAATTAGATAGCAATTATGGTCTGTTGGGTGTTCCCTGCCTTTCCGTACGTACACGCTTGACTCAAGATGGTAGATGATCGACGAACTTGCTATCTCGGGCACCTTATGTATTCGCCGACTCACTGCTATACACCCCAGTCTTTAGGTCGCTCGCATAGCAACCAAGGCATATTCTTGGTTCTTCTACCGCAGACCTCAACCTCTCGTGAGCCTAGTATAATTACCTGACAGCTCACAGAGGGATGCCAAGAATATCCTCACGTTCCCCGAAGCCGCTGCTTCGATACCCAGTTCGTTGGAGCCTTTATCCAAATCAGATAGTCTGCTCCTACACGCATACTCTAACGTATCGGGTTACTGATCTATCTTAGAAATGGTCCAAATTTCCTTGACTAAGAATTATTACTTAGTTTCCCTTAACGAAGGTTTACCACTTAGCCTTATTTCCATAATCCTTGTTAACTATGGTTATTTACCTAATCCTCCGAATTAGGGTTTATCTAATGGGTTAAGTGTCACTTAAGTTCACAACTTAACCCGTCCACAAAACATGTCGAAACTGGCTAAGTATCCAAGTCCAAGACTTAACCCTACAGACCATGTGTCAAGTTGGTTAAGTATATCAAGCAATCCATGACTTAACCTCGTCTAATTATCATTTTAGATTGGTTAAGTATATATTAATTTGACCTCATCAAACCACCGAGTCAAATCGGTCAAGCGTGTTCGAAACGATTCGTGACTTAGCCTTATCATGTTTTCACATTAGATTGGTTAAGTATAGGTTAACTTAACCTCATCAAATTAACGAGTTAGATTGGTTAAGTATAGGTCACTTAACCACATCAAATCTTCATGTATAATTGGTTAAGTATAAGTTGCTTAACCCCATTAAATTATCACGTTAAGTTGGTTTAGTATTGGTTACTTAACCTCATTGAACTACCAAGTTTAAATTGGTTAAGTGTTTAACTTAACCCCGTCGAATTACCGTGTTTAGATTAGTTAAGTGTGGATTACTTAACCCCATCTAATTACCGTGGTTAGGTTAGTTAAGTCTTAATTACTTAACCTCATCTAATTACCCAGTCGGATTAGTTAAGTGTAAATTACTTAACCCCATCTCCTAATCATCTTGCACGGTTAAGTGTCATTAAGGAAATCAAGCCTGGTCCCACTTAAGCTACCCATTCGTGTCATATCGGTTAAGTGTCATTAGTCAAATTTTCTTAACCTTATCATGTGGCATTAATTTAATTAATGCACTCTTAACCTCTCACATTAGAACTTGTTGTGGTTACTAGTTAAGCCGGGCGGGTCCGGGTAGATTTACACCACAACCTAGTCTAACCTCGGGTCTTAAGCGCGACATGACCAACTTCTCACATTGGGTCCTATTGTTTGCAACTACTAGTTAGGCCGGTCGGTTCCGGGTAGTTTTACGTTGCAAACTCAACCCAACCTCGAGTTGGCCACACTCATATTATCTAAGTTCATCATGTTTCCAAAACATGTTACAAGTTTTCAAGCATTTGGGTAGACCTAACTTAATAGGTAAATTCCGAAAGGGTATACCTAACTTAATAGGTAAATTCCCAAGCTCATGTTTTAAGCATACTTACATGCCAACTTCCATGTTATCTTTCAAGTCATATTTTCAAGTATAAACACATGTCATATTCAAGTTAAGATTTTGCGGCATGTTCATGTTTATCTAACTACCCAAAATCGTGTCTCTCAACGCAAGCAAAGCGAGTCAACATAGTAAGGATACTATGTCACATATTGGTCTCAAAACATGCATAATGCCAAAAAGGGCTTGGCTTCCACATGCATAACATCATAAAGGGGTTGGCCATAAACATGCATAGTGTCATAAGGTAATTTGGCCACAAACATGCATATTATCAAAAGGGGTTTGGCCATAAACATGCACAACTTAAAAGAGGGGATTGGCCACGAGCATGCATAATCTCATAAAGGATTTGGCCACAAACTTGCATGTTAGCATAAGGGGTTTGGGTTCATAAACATGCATAAGCCCCAAAATCTTGTCTTAGCCAATGTTTCACAAGTAAAATAGTTTCTAAAGGTTCATGCTAGCATTTCATGCATAAATATCCAAACTTGCAAGTTAAACTAGGTTATGCATAACATGAGAGGCATGATTAAGTCACTCACATGGCCTAAAATCATAAACATGAACACAAGAGGTAAGGTAAGGTTCATATAGGTTCGCATAATCATGTTTAGCCTCATTTTATCCCATGTCAACATTAAAAATACCGTTTTGATCCAAAAGTAGCTAGAACTTACATAGTTAGGCCTAGGGAAAGAAGCATGAATCATCTTGGCTAAGAAAGGTGCCTCCTTTGTTGAAGAATCGTCATGGAACTCGCATCGCAACGTTGATTTGGCCTTCATTTGGTGTAGCAAGCTTGCACCTTTTGATTTGAACTTGATTTGAGTGCATAGGCTCTAGGGATCGGAGATGGAGGCCATGATCAAAATTGATTTTGGCAGCACTTAGTTGCTAGGTTTGATTTTTAGGGATTTAGGTTAGGTTTAGGGTCTTTTTATAGAGATTAGGATAGTTTTAGGCCCTTAGATTAACCCTAGGATAGATCAGGACCACAGAAATCGTCACAGGCCCATCAGACCAGACCAAGACTACATCCAGGTGCACCAGGCCACAAAACACGGAGTTGTGTTTTTGGACCCAGTCGACACCCAAGTCGACAGCCCTGTCGACTTGGGGTCCAGGGGTGTCGACAGCCCTGTCGACTCCCCTGTCGACATGGACTTTGGCGGGAAAATTCCCGCCTACCCCAAAACTTGAACTTCCTAGGTGATTTCCAAACTTGAAAACCCTGAAAACTTTGACGGATCATAACTTGGTCATACGGACTCCGATTCTCGAAAACTCGGACTCTATTTCGCGTATTTTTCCGAGACGAACGCAATGGCATAGCCTGTTTCACTTGATTTAGAATTTAAAATTAAATTCTTCCTTGATTCTCGTTTTAATATTTTATCGAAAAATACGGGTTGTTACAGGTTAGTTTAACCTAAATGGGCTGATAATACCCGACTGGGATAACGCGATGCGTGGTAGGGTTAAGTATACCCACAAGAATGATACTTAACCATTATAAATACGATTAGTGGACGGGGTTAAGTTAACCTACACTTAACCAATCTGACTCGGTAATTTGATAGGGTTAAGATTAACTTACACTTAACCAATCTGACTTGATGATTTGATAGGGTTAAGTCACAAACCTCTTAAATATGCTTAACCAATCCGACTCGATAATTTAATGGAGTTAAGTTAACCTATACTTAACCAATCCGACTCGATAATTTAATGGGGTTAAGTTGACCTATACTTAACCAATCCGGCTCGATAATTTAATGGGGTTAAGTTAACCTAAATTTAACCAATTTTACTCAGACAACCTATACTTAACCAATCTGACGCAGTAGCTTGATGAGGTTAAGATAACCTATACTTAACCAATCTGACACGGTAATTTGATAGGGTTAAGTTAACCTACACTTAACCAATCTGACACGATAATCTAGGGTTAAGTCATGAACTTCTTGATATACTTAACCAATTTGATACATGGTTTGTAGGGCTAAGTCTTGAACTTGAATACTTAGCCAATTTTGACATGATTCGTAGGCAGGGTAAGTCATGAACTCGAATGACAACACTTAACCCATTAGACAAAACCCTAGTTTAGGGGACTAAGCGGAAAATCGTATTTAATAAGGATAACGGGAAGGGAAACTAAGTGATAAACCTTAGTTAAGGATAACTAAGTAATAATTCTTAGTCAAGAGAATTGGACCAGTTCACAAATAGATGAGTAACCTGATACGGTAGGTCGTCGTTTAAACAAACACACGAGGAGGACTGAATGTTTATCTGACTTAGATAAAGGCTCTAGCGAACTAGGTGACGAAGCGGTAGCTTCGGGGGACGTGAGGGTACTCTTGGTATCCCTCTGTGAGGTTGCAGATGATCCGCCTGGGCTCACAGAGGTTAAGGTCTGCGTTAGAAGAACTAAGGGTATGACTTGGTTGCTGTGCGAGCAACCTAAAGACTGGGGTGGATTAGCGTGGAGTCGGCGATACTTAGTTTAGCCCTGTGATAGCACGTCGTTGACTACCTACCATCTTTAGTCAATCGTGTACCTATGCGGAAAGGCAGAGAACTCCCAACAGACCATATACTTGCTATCTAGTTATGGGTGAGGTTGGCCAATAGGAAAGTGTGGCGTGGATGGCCGGAGTATAGTTCTCGCGCATGATTTTCTTGGATTGCCTTTCAGTAGTTGAGGGAGGGGTCACGTGGGACCATAACCACCGGTAGAAAACATACATTGATATCTGCATCGGCAGATAACCTAAAGCTCCCGACCGAGTCCTGTATTTCTTGATTAGCCCTGTCACGGGACTCGGATGGCACATTGAGATACATGTACATCTAGACATGGAAAACGATTCACGATACATACGGGGGAAAAAGGGCATGGATGACGGATAGCGCAATCCCTAGCGGTCCTAGGTGGCTTAAACCCAAACCGAGTTACGAAAACATTTAGTAGGTAGCGTAATCCCTAGTGGTCCTAGCTGGCATAAATCCTAGCCGAACATTCGATAATTCATGGTAAGAAAATAAAGCTAGATCAAGGGTGACAGTCCAAACGATTTCAAGGATAATGGAACTACGTTGAAGTAGTACAGAACTACGTGAGGAAGCCCATAGGATTTACGGCAAAGGACTAAACATATACATGGAAAGAAACATACGAGTTGGGAAAACCTACATTGGGTTGACGTGGACCATTTCATTGGGCAAGGGACATTTTGTAGCTAACACATGACACGGGTTGGGATACTAGTACGGAAGGTGCAGGGCAAATATACTTGATAGAACCTTGGGGTGTTATACTCGATAGAACCTTGGGATGTTATACTCGATAGAACCTTGGGATGTTATACTTGATTCACAGTGACCGTAGTTTATCTTGATACAGTAGTTCATCATGTTACCTTGGTTTAGCTTGTCTATCTTGTCATCATCCTTATGTTTACTTTCAGTTTATGCATGTCATGTTACCTTTACCTGTTTTTATGCTGGAAGTAGATAGGACTTACCAGTCTTTATGACTGACCCCGTTTTCTTTCGCCTCTTTTTCTTCCGTTCCCCCCCCCCCCCAGGTTTTCAGGGAGGACATACTGTTATTTAGCTCGGACTTCTTCTACTTCAAGGTCATCATGTATGGCTTGGGTTTTTCTTGGCTATGGTTGCTTTACCGTTTTACTTGGGGAATATTTTATGACTGTGGTTTAATGCTTCTTTAACTATTGCAAGACAGGTTTCCAATGTAATGGCTTTTAAAGGTATTTTGATGTAAAAGGCTTTAGACCTTATAATTTTATGAGGTAATGAAATTTGTTTTTTCTTCCGCTGTTCTATATGTTTTGTCTTGTAATATTTCAGTGCATGTTTACCTAGACAACGCCCCTCCAAAGCTTGTGCATTCTCTTGTGAGTGACCCTGGCGGAGGTGGGGTGTTACATTTGGTATCAGAGCAGAAGGTTACCGGACTGGGCAAAAGTTTTAAAACCTTCTGAATACTATTTGAAAACCGTTTACAAAGAAGCATTTTTCAAGGAAAGTTTATTTTTAAAAGGCTATTCCCCAAAGTCCATTAGCATTATCCTTTGTTTCCTTGATTGAATCTCTTTTCCTTTCTTTCCTCCACCTGTAGTCACAGTGGTTTGAACTGCGACTAATCCTTTTCTAACTACGTCAGTGTTTTCGGTACGATGGAGGTAGTTCTCGAGAGACCTGTTACCGCGTTATAAGAAAGGATAGTAAGAACAAGGATAAAGTATACAAGCTTAAGGACAAGCAACTTGTTGGTATGGCTTAATCCACAAAGGAGGAAAAGGGTGAATGATAAAACCCATGACAGGAGAGAGTATCTTTAGTAGGGTAAAAAGGGAAAGATAGCCAAGTATTATGAGACGAGGACAAGATAATCGAGAGGTCAATTGTATGCTCTCACTATTAGCGTACCTAAGAAGGATGGTAACGTTTCTGTGAAAGGTTTAGCTTCTCTTCTCTATCATCCCGTCAGGACTTTGCTTTGATCACCGCATCATTTAAGTCTGCTTCGATAGTTGAGGCTCTGCACCTTCGTACTAGCATAGTAGAGGATCCCATTTTTGTCTCAAATCTTGTTGAGGAATCGGTCCATTTATTCATGACTTGTTTGGATTTGAGGACGCCTATGACTTTGGGGAATAATGCTTATGCTTTTAAGCTATGGGTTGAATTCTACGAATGTAGTGGTTGTCCAGTAAGGGTGTGATTCTCGGTTCTGAAAGGAGGGTAGTTAGGCTCTTGACCTGCCTCGGCAATACCCTCGAAGTCTCGTGTAACCTTTAGGGTTCTGTCCTGATTGGTTACCTAGAAGCTCTTGATGAAATTGTTGGTAATCCGTTCGAGTAGAGTTCGCCACTAAGGCGGATGGTTCATTTCGCTTGTGCATGAGTTACGGAAATCACTCTAGTAAGCACACTTGGTAACATGGTTGGCATCTGGTTGTTCTCAAGAGATAAGTTCTTCTGCGTGGAATGTCGTAGAGTGAGTAAACGAGATCCATGATTCACTAGTGAATTTTGGAGAGCTTACACGAAACCATGAGTGCGCAGATATGGTTGAGCCAAGTATACTAGAGGGAGAATAAGTAAAAGTGGAACGAGAGGCGACAATGAAGTGAGTTCCAGCTCATATTTGGAAATAGGAGTTAAGAGGCCACGAAATCATGAAGTTAAAGATGGTCAAAGCACAATGGAATTAAGCTCAAGGAAATGCGACTTAGAAGATTGAATACTAGATACGCGCATCATATCTCTTTTTAAGAGTATATTCTTGATCCCTGTTTTCCTGTAGAGCTTACCCGCATGCTATCCTTTATGCATATCCTCTCGGTCCTATTCTCGATCATATTTCTATTGCAAACTCCATAGGGGGTATGATTCATCGGTTAATAATACATGTCAGGGTTTGAAGGTGTCCGTTAGGTTGACTAAACCTTTTGGGCTTTATAGGATATGGGTTGGGTTTAGAAAGGGATATCTTGTAATCTAAAAAGGAGTTTATCTTCTCGGTCCTATCTTAAGGACCTTAGGTAGAACCCTGTGAATGTAAACATGTATTTGAAAACATGTTATGATTGATATGGTTGCAAGTGGTCGCAAGTGGTTGCTCGTGGATGCGCGAATACACACTAGGCACTAGATTGGCTCAGTCACATTTCATATTTCATATGTATACGTGTTTATACTTGTTTATGGATGAATTTGATTGTGTTATCATGTGAATATTGCATATGGATGAATGGTTGTGCACACATATAGTGTTTATGTGACTAGGACTATTTGCATACATATGGATTCATGGCACTAAACATATTTTGCATTTAGAAGATCAATCAGGCCTGATCATTTGCATTAGATAAGAAACATAAACACACACTTTCTGCATATGTTCATATGGTATTAGAAATCTTTTATGGACAATGGTTGCTTGTGGATGATGTTTTGAGTAGATGGACGATGGATGGTAGGATACGTTCTTCCTAATTTGGAGATTTAAGGGACGAAATCCTTTAAGGCGGGGAGAATGTAACAACCCGAATTTTTATAACATGTTAAAACAAGAAATCAAGGTAGAATTAAATTTTAAAATAAGAATCAAGAGAAACGGGTTGCGCCGTTGTGTTCATCTCAGGATTCTTGTTGGAAACAAGTCCGAAATTTCGTAAATCGGAGTCCGTATGACCGAGATATGGCCTCTCGAAGTTTCACGAAAAATCAGAAAACGAAAACAGATTTTCAAATTTCGAATTTAGCCCCAAACAGACTAGGTGGGAAAATTTCCCGCCCAGCCCCAGGTCGACTGGGGAGTCGACTAGGGACTCGACCCCCTAGGGACCAGGTCCACTGGGCAGTCGACCTGGGTGTCGACCTGGGGGTCGACCTCCCTGGTCGAGCCAGGTTGGCCTGGTGCACCTGCTTGCTCCTTTGGGTCTATTCTATTGGCCTGTGA
Organism: Allium sativum; assembly: GCA_030737875.1. Taxonomy (NCBI): domain Eukaryota; kingdom Viridiplantae; phylum Streptophyta; class Magnoliopsida; order Asparagales; family Amaryllidaceae; genus Allium; species Allium sativum. Next base: position 1,047,508,623 of record CM060924.1, read on the forward strand.
CGAGATAGGATGGTTCAGATCTAAACTAGGGTTAATCTAAGGGCCTAAACTAGTCTTAACTTCTATAAAAACACCCTAAGACCTAGCCTAATTCACTACAAACCATCCTAACAACAAAGTGCTGCCCAAATGTCTCTTGATCATGGCCTCCATCTTCAACTTCAAAGGCTTAAGCATGCAAACTTGATTCAAGCCAAAGGAGCAAGCTTTCTACATCAAATCAAGGAAGTAGAGCATCATCTCAACACCGTTCTACGACAAATGCTTGCTCATAAATCTCTAGCCACGCTTTGTAGGTTCTAGCTACTTTTAGTTCTAAATGGTAGTTCTAATGTTGACATGGAATAAAATGAGATGAAACCTAAGTATGTTAGTCTATGTGAATCTAGTCTTGCCCCTCTCTTGAACCTATGACTTTTGGGCTATTTCTTAGTGATTAAATCATGCCACTCATGTTGTGTTTTACCTAGTTTATCATGCAAGATTGAATCTTGACTTGTGGAATGTTAGCATGAACCCTTAGAAAAATTTGACTTGTGGAACATTCATATGAACTTGACTTGGGGCTTATGCATGTAACAGAACCTAAACCCCTCATGACCATTTACATGCCTATGATGATGAACCTAGTGTTATGCTATCATACATGTTTGAGGCTAATCCCTTTATGCTATCATACATGTTTGAGGCCAATCCCTTTATGTTATCATACATGCTTGAGGCCAATATGCTGTCATATTATTACTACTATGTTGACTCGCTTCCACTTGCGTCGGGAATACGCCTTGGGTAGTTTAGGCAAATTTGAGATGGGCTATGAAACCTAACATGAATTAAGTAATGGGACAATGGGCATAAGTGGAAAACGTGGACTTTGTCGTGACCTAAATTTGACATGAACATGACAAGTTGGAAAACATGAAAGTGGCCAACTCGAGGTTGGGTTGAGTTTGTAGCATAAATCTACCTGGAACCGCCCGGCAAATCTAGTAGCTACAGACAATAAGACCCAATGTGAGTAGTTGGTCATATCGCACTTAAAACCCGAGGTTAGACTAGGTTGTGGTGTAAAGCTGCCCGGACCCACCCGGCGTAACCAGTAACCACAACAATGTCTAATGTGAGAGGTTGGGGTGCATTAATTTACTTAATGCCACATGATAAGGTTAAGTTGGTTTGACTAATGGCACTTCACCGATACGACAAGAATGGGTAGGTTAGGTAAGACCGTACTTGATTACTTAAAGACACTTAACCATATAACACGATTAGCAGATGGGTTAGTTTAACCTAAATGGGTTGATAACACCCGACCGGGATAACGCGATGCGTGGTAGGGTTAAGTAAACACACAAGAATGATATTTAACCATTATAAATACGACTAGTGGATGGGGTTAAGTTAACCTACACTTAACCAATCCGACTCGGTAATTTGATGGGGTTAAGAGTAACTTACACTTAACCAATCTGACTTGATGATTTGATAGGGTTAAGTCACGAACCTCTTAAATATGCTTAACCAATCTGACTCGATAATTTAATGGGGTTAAGTTAACCTATACTTAACCAATCCGACTCGATAATTTAATGGGGTTAAGCTAACCTATACTTAACCAATCCGACTCGATAATTTAATGGGGTTAAGTTAACCTACACTTAACCAATTTTACTCGATGATTTGATGAGGTTAAGACAACCTATACTTAACCAATCTGACGCGGTAGCTTGATGAGGTTAAGATAACCTATACTTAACCAAACTGACACGGTAATTTGATTGGGTTAAGTTAACCTACACTTAACCAATCTGACACGATAATCTAGGGTTAAGGCATGAACTTCTTGATATACTTAACCAACTTGATACATGGTTTGTAGGGCTAAGTCTTGAACTTGAATACTTAGCCAATTTTGACATGATTCGTAGGCGGGGTAAGTCATGAACTCGAATGACAACACTTAACCCATTAGACAAAACCCTAGTTTAGGGGACTAAGTGGAAAATCGTAGTTAATAAGGATAACGGGAAGGGAAACTAAGTGATAAACCTTAGTTAAGGATAAGTAAGTAATAATTCTAAGCCAAGAGAATTGGACCAGTTCACAAATAGATGAGTAACCTGATACGGTAGGTCGTCGTTTAAACTAACACACGAGGAGGAGTGAATGTTTATCTGACTTAGATAAAGGCTCCAGTGAACTGGGTGATGAAGCGGTAGCTTCGGGGGACGTGAGGGTACTTTTGGTATCCCTATGTGAGGTTGTAGATGATCTGCCTGGGCTCACAGAGGTTAAGGTCTGTGTTAGAAGAACCAAGGGTATGCCTTGGTTGCTGTGCGAGCAACCTAAAGACTGGGGTGGATTAGCGTGGAGTCGGCGATACTTAGTTTAGCCCTGTGATAGCACGTCGTCGACTACCTACCATCTTTAGTCAATCGTGTACCTATGCGGAAAGGCAGAGAACTCCCAACATACCATATACTTGCTATCTAGTTATGGGTGAGGTTGGCCAATAGGAAAGTGGGCCATGGATGGCCGGAGTATAGTTCTCGTGCATGATTTTCTTGGATTGCCTTTCAGTAGTTGAGGGAGGGGTCACGTGGGACTATAACCACCGGTAGAAAAACAGACCTTGATATCTGCATCGGCAGATAACCTAAAGCTCCCGACCGAGTCCTGTATTTTTTGATTATCCCTGTCACGGGACTCGGATGGCACATTGAGATACATGTACATCTGGACATGGAAAACGATTCACGATACATACGGGGGAAAAAGGGCGTGGATGACGGATAGCGTAATCCCTAGCAGTCCTAGGTGGCTTAAACCCAAACCGATTTACGAAAACATTTAGTAGGTAGCGTAATCCCCAATGGTCCTAGGTGGCATAAATCCTAGCCGAACATTCGATAATTCATGGTAAGAAAATACAGCTAGATCAAGGGTGACAGTCCAAACGATTTCAAGGATAATGGAACTACGTTGAAGTAGTATAGAACTACGTGAGGAAGCCCGTAGGATTTACGGCAAAGGACTAAACATATACATGGAAAGAAACATACGAGTTGGGAAAACCTACATTGGGTTGACATGGACCATTTCATTGGGCAAGGGACATTTTGTAGCTAACACATGACACGGGTTGGGATACTAGTACGGAAGGTGCAGGGCAAATATACTTGATAGAATCTTGGGGTGTTATACTCGATAGAACCTTGGGATGATATACTCGATAGAACCTTGGGATGTTATACTTGATTCATAGTGACCGTAGTTTATCTTGATACAGTAGTTCATCATGTTACCTTGGTTTAGCTTGTCTATCTTGTCATCATCCTTATGTTTACTTTTAGTTTATGCATGTCATGTTACCTTTACCTATTTTTATGCTGGAAGTAGATAGGACTTACCAGTCTTTATGACTGAACCCGTTTTCTTTCGCCTCTTTGTCTTCCACTTCCCCCCCAGGTTTTCAAGGAGGACATACTGTTATTTAGCTCGGACTTCTTCTGCTTCAAGGTCATCATGTATGGCTTGGGTTTTTCTTGGCTATGGCTGCTTTACCGTTTTACTTGGGGAATATTTTATGACTGTGGTTTTATGCTTCTTTAACTATTGCAAGACAGGTTTCCTATGTAATGGCTTTTAAAGGCATTTTGATGTAAAAGGCTTTAGACCTTATAATTTTGTGAGGTAATGAAATTTGGTTTTTCTTCCGTTGTTTTATATGTTCTGTCTTGTAATATTTATGTGCATGTTTACCTAGATAACGCCCCTCCAAAGCTAGTGCATTCTCTTGTGAGTGACCCTGGCGGAGGTGGGGTGTTACATAAATAAAAATGCTTAGACACGAGGTTAAGTCTAGCTTGTGGTGGAAGTCTGCCCGGAACCGCCCGACATATCCATCGGCCACAAGCAACCGACTTAATGTGAGAGGTCTGTGCATTAACAATTAATTAATGCTGATCAAAGACAAATATGAATGACAAACATAAGTTTGGTTGAGTGAGTAATTCTCTGAGTATTAATCTAATGTTGATTTCGGTCTTCGGGATTAATACATGGGAATTTATTCTCTTAACCAATGTATTTGTGAACTAAGATGTACTTAATCATAAATTAAGTAAAACATGATAAGTGGATAGTGTTAAGACCAGCTTAACCAATAATCTGATAAGTGGATTGGGCTAAGACCAACTTAACCAATAATATATAAGTGGATTGGGTTATGACCAACTTCACCAATAATCTGATAAGTGGATAGGGTTAAGGCCAACTTAACCAATAATACATAAGTAGATAGGGTTAAGACCAACTTAACCAATAATATAGAAGTGGGTAAGGTTAAGACCAACTTAACCAATAATATATAAGTGGATAGGGTTAATTTAACACCTCGAATTTTCTATTAACAATAAATTAAAGTATAGTTAATTCTAAATGAAAGAATTAAGGGCAACGGGTTACGACATTGCGTTCGTCTCGGAATTCTACTGGAGATAAAGTCCGAATTTGCTAAATCGGACTCCGTGTGAAGGAGTTATGACCTTTTGAAGTTTCAGAATTCAATTTAAAATTCAAACAACTCAAAAATTCAGTTCAAATTCGAAAACAGGGAAAATTCCCGCCCAGGACCCAGGTCGACTTGGGGGTCGACCTGGGTGTCGACCTGGGGGTCAACCTTGGTGTCGACCTGGGGGTCGGCCTTGGTGTCGACCTGGGTACCCAGGTTAACCAGGGGGACGACCTGGGGGTCAACCTGCCTAGTCGACCTGGTCAGGTCTTGGCTGGCCTGGTCGGGTTCTAGTTGATTTTCTGAGTTTTGGTGTGTCACTAGGGCTGATTTGTCACTTTCTGATTGGCTCCTCTTGGTGTGTATGGTCTGGATTCACTCTATGATCATCTGACGGCTCAAATCATTCTGAAATTCTATAAATATAACTCAACACTCAACCTAAATTCACACAAATAAAATAGAGCTCGAGCCGTCATGCTGCTGGGAGGAAACTAAGAGTAGCCGTCAGTTGGAGAAAGCTTAGTGACGAGCAAAACTAAAGTAAAAACAAGATTCAAATAGCGTTTATCTAGCCAAAGGAAAGTATTGCAAATTCAGAACTCAAAAGCCATAAAATCAAGGTCATCGTTTGTCGTAAGTATAGTGATTTTTCCGATGAGAATAAAATTAAGACTTGATTCGATGTAAAGTGGAAATGGAATTTTACTGTTGTATAACGATGACGCTAATTCATATCTGTGTATTGCAATGATTGTATTGTGAATGGTATTGGGTTGTTTGTGGTATAATTGACTTAATGTTGGTCCTATTGTACATTTAGAATGAAAGCAACATCACATACAAGTATATGGTTAATGTTAGAATTTACACCCATATGTTTATATGTTTAACATATGTTGTATACATTTTTCTAATTTTATGTTAAGAATTATATACACATGTTCTATGTTAAGACCATTATGCCTACATGATTAAATCCCATATATATGTTCTTATTTTCTTTGCAAGTTTGTAATTGGGTCCATGACAAGTACCATTTAGTTTCACACGATTATTACAAGTTTCATGTTATAATAGGATACATGATTTGATCTAGTTCACGATTTTGGGTTAATGTCAAAAATAGACATTTTTATGGACATGTAATAACTTTGTCACATGCTAGTTTATGTTTGAAGTTATGCCTAGATAAAAATATGTTTAGGCTTATGTTATATGCAAGTCTAAATTATGCCATTTCCTGTGACACCTATTTAATTAGATTCTTATTTGAATGCTAGTTCACATGTCAAGTTGAAACCCATGATATATGTAAATTAGATCGCAAATTTGCAAGTCCATATGTCAGACACCCTTTATGTTATTTATAATATTTTATGTTCTTGGCTTTACCTTCTATGTTTATAAGTTGTGCTGAAATATCTAGCCCAACATTCATTATCACCTTGCAAACGTACAAACGGGGAATATCGTTGGGATTAAACTTGAAAAATATATGTGTTGGCATGTTTGGCACATGCCAATAATTGGTGACATTTAAATGGTATGAGTCATATTCCTAAAAATGATGAACTTGGAAAATGGGCCATAACATTTACATATAACAAGTAAAAGAGACAAATATGTAAATTTAGAAAATACGAATATGCTTAACCCGAGGTTGGATTAAGTTGTGATGTAAATCTGCCCGGACCCGCCCGGCTGTTCAGTAATCACAACAATACCTATCCAATGTGGGAGGTTAAGGCATTTAGCCAAATAAGGACCCGAGGTTAGACTGAGTTGCGCTGTAAACCTACGCGGAACCGGCCGACTGTCCAGTAACCACAACAATACCTGTCCAATGTGAGTGGTCGGTGCTTTAATGAATAAATTAAAGCAAGAATAAGGATGGTTGGGTTAAGTTAACTAAAACACTTAACCAATTCAACATGTTAACTAAACTTATGGGTGGGGTTAGTTTAATACAGACACTTAGCAACTTAACATGTTTGACTAGAAAACCTTAGTAACGGGGACCCATTTCAGCAGTAACCCAATTCGGTATCATGGTACCCAGAAACAAGGCAGGGTGGGGCACGATTACTGGGCTGATTGTAAGCGATCAAAAGCGACGGCGGTTGGTGCAGCAGTGTAGGTTCTAACGGAGTGCGGACGTGCACACACTTCGGAGCAGACAAACAGGGCACAGGGCACAAGTAGCATACACTATGCATTCTGGAATTGTTTCCGGCCGCCACCATGGGACTTGATACACCCCATGGTGGGACCAACATAGGTATCTACAATAATTGGGGGCCGTATGACACATATGATTTTGCGAATAGGAGCCGATCTTTAGAAAGGGGATCACTTCACCCCGATTATGGGGCACCAATCAAAACAAATACAAGTAGATGCAGAGATATAGTGTGGGGTGCGATAGTACATTCGGTTCAAAGCTGCTTTATCTTAGTTCATGATACTTTCCTGTTTCTGGTTTATACCTATCATACCCTTTTTCTTATTCTCATACTAAAGATTCACTATACCTACCAAGCTTTATGTCTGACTCTATTTTTCTTTTGTCTTCTTTTCTTCCATTCCCCCCCCCCCCAAGGTCCACAGGGAGGAAACAACCCAGCTTAGTCAGACTTTTTGCAAGCTTCAAGATAGTAGATGTATGGTTTGGAATCTCTTTCCTTGGCTACGGATCTTGGACACATTCTATGGGGATTTATGCTGTTTTTAATTATTTTTATGCTTCTTTATTTAATAATCAAGACAGAAATGATGATGTAATGTTTTGGAAGTCATTGTGAGACAACTATGGAAATGTTTTGTATGAACACATATTTATGAAATGAAAGTCTATTTGTTTCCGCTGCTTATATATATATATATATATATATATGTTTGTGTGTGTTTATATCTATCTTGTGTTTTATCTGTGACTTTTACTTATAAACCTCCACCGAAGTTAAGGCATTCCCTTTGTGAGTGACCTTAACGGGGGTGGGTTGTTTCACTTCGTATTAGAGCACAGGTTTACCAGATTAGATAAAGTTTTTGAAACTATCTTCAAAAAGAAGTTTAAAGAAGCAATTTTTTTTCCAAGAAAAAGCTTTTTTTTAAAAGGCAGAATTCCACAAAGCCATATGCACTATCTCTCTATCCTTTTCTCTTGAACCTTTCCTTTTTGTTTCAGTATGTCAGGAGATCTTAACCTTCCAGACGGAGTAGCGATACCTAGCTGGTTCCGAAGGTACCTAGAGGCTAGGGCCAATGATGCGGGCCTAGCAGACATTCCTCCTCCCACAGTGGTAGCGGTTCCACCTCCTCCTCCTTGTGGAAATGTTTTCACTAAGACGTGTAGAGACTTCAAGGCTATGGGTGGAAAGGACTTTTATGGAACTGAATCCTTTGTGGTAGCAAGGAACTGGCTGAAGGAGACCGAAGATTTGTTCGTCATTTTCGAAGTTGACGACAGGCAAAAGATACAGCTAGCAGTGTGGTTGCTTAAATACGAAGCCTCTTAATTGTGGGAGGTTACCCATGCTGAGAGGCTAGTTGAAACTTGGGAAGATTTCAGGATGAGGTTTGAGATGAAATTCCTCTCCCAAGCTGAAAGAAGCCTGCTGATGGAGAAGTTCCTAACTCTTAAATGAGGAAGTATGATGGTCAAGCAGTACATCAATTAGTTTAACCAGCTAGCCAAATTTTGGATGGATTTAGTAAACACCCAACACAAGAAGGACCTTCGCTTCGTGAAAGGTCTGAATAAGCCTCTACATAACCTTGCTATGACCCATATACGCATGGGAGCGACTTATGAAAGCTTGGTGGACATGGCGCTGCTACACGAGGAAGATAAAGGCAATAAATAGGTAAAGGTGGAAGTGCTTCAAGAAAAGAAAGAGGGTTTACAGGCTAAGAAAACAGACTTCAAGAAGGGCGTGAAGAACAAAAAATCCCGTGAAAAGAGAAAGTGCAATTTCTGTGGCATTGTTGGACATATAGTGAAAGACCATAGAAAGAAGAAGGCGAAGATGAATGGTGGTTGTTTCCATTGCAAAGAAACCGGACACATGGCTAAGGACTGCCCAAAGAAACGGGGCCAGGGGCAGAGGACTGGATCCACTTCAGGGGGACAGGTTCAAGCGCTGATAGCACCTCCGCAGGAACGAGGTAGAAATATTTCTGCAGAAAGCTTAGATTATCTTTATGATCATTCAGTTCGCACTCTCTTTGATTCTGGCTCATCACACTCCTTTATTTCATCTGCTTTAGTAGAATCTCTACACCTAGACACTAGTATAGTAGAAGATCCCTTGGTTGTTTCAAATCCAATTGGGGGCTCAGCTTATTTGTCAATGGTTTGTTTGGATTTGAAAATCTCTATTCTAAGTGTTGAGTTTAGATGTAGTGCCTTTGTTTTGGGTTTCTCGAGATATGGATTGATCTTAGGCATGGACTGGTTATCCAGTAATGGTGCCATTCTTGATTGTGAGAAGAGAGTGGTTAGACTCTTGACTCGGCTCGGTAACACTCTAGAAATTTCTTGTAATCCCTTGAATGCTGTTATGCTTAGTTATCTAGAGTAGCTGGATGCTTCTGTTGAGAATTTGCAGTCGGTTAGAGTGGTCCGCGAATACCCGGATGTCTTTGAGGAGGTGGAGGGCTTACCTCCGAGGCGGGAAATAGACTTCCGCATATATCTTGTTGATAATGCAAAGCACGTAGCTTTACCTGTTAGACACATGGCTCCAAAGGAGAGAAAGGAGCTCAGTAAGCAAGTTAAGGAGCTTCTCGAGAAGGGGTTTATAAGGCGGAGTATCTCGGAATTGGTGCTTCAGTGGTGTTCGCCACCAAAGCAGATGGCTCACTACGTCTTTGTGTGGACTATAGGGAGCTAAACATGCTGACTAAGAAGAACAGACACCCACTTCCCAGAATAGACGATTTGTTTGATCAGCTTGTAGGTGCGTCGGTTTTCTCCCAACTTGATCTGGCTTCTGGGTTCCATCAGGTAAGGGTAGCTGAAGATAGCATTGATAAGACGACGTTCAGAACCGCAGACGATTTCTTCAAGTGGCTTGTCATGCCTTTCGGCTTGTCAAACGCACCCGCTTATTTCGTAGACCTAATGAGCAGGGTGTTCAGAGAATTCCTCAACAAGTTTGTGGTTGTCTTCATAGACGAGATCTTGATCTTCTCAAAGGATGAGGAAGAGCATGCTCATCATTTAAAGGAAATCATGGATACTCTCCGTGCACATCAACTAAAAGAAAAATTCTCCGAGTGCCACTTCTGGAGAGAAGAAGCAAGGTTTCTTGGACATGTAGTGTCCAAAGAGGGGTTAGTTGTGGACCCCGATAAAGTAGTGGCGGTGCAAGATTGGAAGACACCAAGAAATGCAACCGAAGTCTGAGGCTTTCTCGAGCTAGCAGGTTTTTACCAAAAGTTCATTAGAGATTTCGCGAAAACTTAGCTCCACTCACAAGGCTCACAAAGAAGAATCTAGCATTCGCTTGGGATTTGGATTGCGAGTTTGGTTTCCAACGATTGAAAAGGGCCCTCACAACAGCCCCATTTCTTACATTGCCAGATGGAAGCAAGATGTTTACAGTATACACGGATGCTTGTGGTACGGGACTAGGTGTTGTTCTGATGCAATAAGGGAAGGTAGTAGCTTATGGTGGAAGACAATTGAAAGTTCATGAAAAGAACTACCCAACCCAAGATCTTGAGTTGGCCGCCACCGTCTTTGTGCTTAAGTCTTGGCGACATTGTCTCCTAGGTGAGAAGTTCGAATTATATACTGACCATAAATCATTGAAATATCTTTTCTCGCAGAAAGATCTTAACTTAAGACAGCAAAGGTGGATGGAGTATCTTGCCTCGTATGATTTTGAGATTTCCTTTACTCCTGGCAAGGGCAACGTAGTAGCAGATGCCTTGAGTAGAAAGAAGCTGACCTTAAGCCCTCTCTTTGTTGAAAGGCAAAACTTGGATTAGCTAGTTTTGACTTTAGGCCCTCCTCTGATTTTGTACCTGGTTTGTTGGAATCACTAGAAATACGGCCCACTCTTTTAGACTCGATAGGGGCCGCACAACATGAAGACCCTCAGCTGGTTGATGTGATTGATAAGCTAATTAGGGGTGAAACTTCCAGTTACCTCAATAGGTACTCCGTTGATGATAAGGGTTGGCTAAGGCGAGATGGAAGATTATGCATCCCACGAGCAAGGGATTTGGTAAAGATGGTTCTCGAGGAAGCACACCATTCCAAGATGACAATACACCCAGGTGGAGACAAGATGTACAAGGACGTAAAGAGAGTTTTCATTTGAAACGGGATGAAGAAAGATGTGGCAGATTTCGTTTCTAAGTGCACGAGATGCCAATAGGTCAAGGCGGAACAAAGGAAGCCTGGAGGACTGCTTCATCCTCTAGAAGTCCTGCAATGGAAGTGGGATAGAATTTCAATGGACTTCATTGATGGGTTGCCTAGGTCAAGAAGGGGCAATACTAGCATTTGGGTAATAGTGGACAGGCTCACAAAAAGCGCCTACTTTATAACTGTCAAGATTAGAAGGACTACCTCATCTCTATCATCTCTTTATCTCAAGGAAATAGTTCGACTCCATAGAATACCCTCCAGCATAGTGAGTGACCGAGATCCTATCTTGAGTTTTGGCGGAGTATGCAAGAAGCTGTAGGCACACGGTTATGCTTGAGCACAGCCTATCGCCCCCAAACTGATGGTCAGACGGAAAAGGTGAACAGAGTATTAGAAGATTTTCGAGACTGTGCGTTCTTGACTTTGGAGGAAAATGGGGGGATCATCTTCCTTTAGTAGAATTCGCCTACAGCTGCTAACAAGCCACTATCGGCATGGTGCCCTTCAAAGCTCTATATGGAAGACCGTGCCGATCACCAACTTGTTGGTGGGAGTCTACAGACAAGCTTATACTTGGGACAGACATGATTATAGAGACTTCAGAAAAAGTGGACTTGATACAAATAAAAATGAAAACTGCCCATGATAGACAGAAATCCTACGCAGACAAAAGAAGGACCGACCTTGAGTTTGAGGTTGGGGGTAGGGTTACCCTTAAGATATCTCCTTTAAGGAACGTCGTTCGCTTTGGATCCGCAGGAAAGCTAGCACCAAGATTTGTAGGATCGTTCCCTATCATCGAGAAGATTTGGAAGATGGCTTATAGAGTAGAGCTGCCCTAAAGGTTGGCTGGAATTCACAATGTCTTTCGCGTTTCTCATCTCCGAAAATGTTTACATGAGTCTGCGGAAGTTGTGGAGCCAAGCATTCTAGAAGAAATTGAAATAGAACGAGAAACAACCATGAGGAGAGTTCCAACTAGAATCGTAGGAACTAAAATCAAAAAGCTACGCAACCCTGAAGTCAAGCTTGTTAAAGTTCAATGGAGCGATGCCGAGAAAGACGCGACTTGGGAAACTGAGGACAGAATACGCGCTGCCTACCCTTTTCTTTTTGAGGGTACATCTTTAACCTCTCTTTTTCCATAAGTTTATGCTTGTATCTACCTTTTGGTGTAACTTCTCGGTCCTTTTTCCTCTTAACTCCTTAGGTAGAAACTAATGGATGTAAACATGTATTTGAAACTTGTTATGATTGATGGCTGCAAGTGGTTTCTAGTGGTTGCTCGTGGATGCATATACACACACCCTATGTATTAGATCGGCTCAGCCACTTCCATATTGCATATGCATATATGTATTCATATTTGTATGTGGTTGAAACTTTATATGTTGTCATATGGATGTCGCATTTGTATGAATGGTTGCGCACTCATGTAGAATTATGAGTAGGGAAAATTTTGCATACATAATGGATTCATGACACCTACATGATTCGCATTAAGGAGGTCAACTGAATCAGTAGACCGCCTAATTTTTGCATTAGATAAGGAAATATACATACACTATGCATATGATTATGAAGCATTAGACGTCTTTTAAGGACAATGGACGCCTTTGTTTGTTGGTTGAGTAGATGGATGATTGGATGTTAGGTTATACGTTCTACTAGACTTGAAGATTTAGGGGACAAAATCATTTAAGGAGAGGAGAATGTAACACCCCGAATTTTCTATTAACAATAAATTAATAAATTAAAGTATAATTAATTCTAAATGAAAGAATTAAGGGAAACGGGTTACACCATTGTGTTCATCTCGGAATTCTGCTGGAGATAGAGTCCGAATTTGCGTAAATCAGGCTCCGTATGAAGGAGTTATGACCTTCTGAAGTTTCAAAATTCAATTTAAAATTCAAACAGTTCAAAAATTCAGTTCAAATTCGAAAACAAACCCAATTTGGGCTGGGCGGGAAAATTCTCGCCCAGGATCCAAGTCGACCTATGGGTCGACCTGGGTACCCAGGTCGACCAGGCGGTCAACCTGGGGGACGACCTGGTCAGGTCTTGGCTGGCTTGGTCGAGTTCTGGCCGATTTTCTGAGTTTTGGTGTGTCGCTATGGCCGATTTGTGACTTTCTGATTGGCTCCTCTTGGTGTGTATGGTCTGGATTCACTCTATGATCATCTGACGGCTCAAATCAATCTAAAATTCTATAAATATAACCCAACACTCAACCTAAATTCACATAAATAAATAGAGCTAGAGCCGTCATGCTGCTGGAAGGAAACTAAGAGCAGCCGTCAGTTGGAGAAAGCTTAGTGACGAGAAAAACTAAAGTAAAAACAGGATTCAAACAACGTTTATCTACCCAAAGGAAAGCAATGCAAATTCAGAACTCAGAAACCACAAAATCAAGATCATCGTTTGTTGTAAGTATAATGATTTTTCCGATGAGAATAAAATTAAGACTTGATTCGATGTAAAGTGGAAATGGAATTTACTATTGTATAACAACGATGCCAATTCATATCCATGTATTGCAATGATTGTATTGTGAATGGTATTTGGGTGTTTGTGGTATAACTGACTTGATGTTGGTCCTATTGTACATTTAGAATGAAAGCAACATCACATACAAGTATATGGTTAATGTTAGAATTTACACCCATATGTTTATATGTTTAACATATGTTGCATACATTTTTCTAAGTCTATGTTAAGACTTATATACACATGTTCTATGTTAAGACCATTATGCTTACCTGATTAAATCCCATATGTATGTTCTTATGTTCTTTGCAAGTTTGTAATTGGGTCCATGCCAAGTACCATTTAGTTTCACACGATTATTACAAGTTTCATGTTATAATAGGATACATGATTTGATCTAGTTCACGCTTTTGGGTTAATGTCAAAAATAGACAATTTTATGGACATGTAATAACTTTGTCACATGCTAGTTTGTGTTTGAAGTTATGACTAGATTAAAATATGTTTAGGCTTATGTTTTATGCAAGACTAAATTATGCCATTTCATGTGACACCTATTTAATTAGATTCTTATTTGAATGCAAGTTCACATGTCAAGTTGAAACCCATGATTTATGTAAATTAGATCGCAAAGTTGCAAATTCATATGTCACACACCCTTTATGTTATTTATAATATTTCATGTTCTTGGCTATCCCTTCTACGTTAATAAGTTGGGCTGAAATATATAGCCCAACATTCATTATCACCTTGCGAACATACAAACGGGGGAATATCGTTGGGATTAAACATGAAAATATATGTGTTGGCATGTTTGGCACATGCCAATAATTGGTGACATTTAAATGGTACGAATCATATACCTAAAAATGACGAACTTGGAAAATGGGCCATGACATTTACATATAACAAGTAAAAGAGACAAATATGTAAATTAAGAAAATACGTATATGCTTAACCCGAGGTTGGATTCACTTGTGATGTAAACCTGCCCGGACCCGCCCGATTGTCCAGTAATCACAACAATACCTATCCAATGTGGGAGGTTAAGGCATTTAGCCAAATAAGGACCCGAGGTTAGACTGAGTTGCAGTGTAAACCTGCCCGGAACTGACCAGCTGTCCAGTAACCGCAACAATACCTGTCTAATGTGAGTGGTCGGTGCTATAATGAATAAATTAAAGCTAGAATAAGGATGGTAGGGTTAAGTTAACTAAAACACTTAACCAATTCAACATGTTAACTAAACTTATGGGTGGGGTTAGGTTAATACAAACACTTAACCACTTAACATGTTTGACTATAAAACCCTAATAACGAGGACCCATTTCAGCAGTAACCAATTAGGTAGCATGGTACCCTGAAACTAGGCAGGGTGGGGCACGATTACTGGGCTGATTGTAAGTGGTGAAAAGCGACGGCTGTAACACCCCGTAATTCTGTTAAGATTAATGCCACAAATTTAAGAATTACAAATCTGAGTATAATTAAAATATAAAATCAGAATTAAGGGAAATGGGTTTCGCTGTTGCGTTCGTCTCGGAAAAATATGCGAAATAGAGTCTGAAATTTCGTAAATCGGAGTCAATATGACCGAGATATGGCCTTCAGAAGTTTCACGAAAAATCAGAAAAACGAAACAGATTTAAAAATGCAGAAAACGAGCCAGGCGGGAAAATTCCCGCCCAGACCAGGTCTACCTGGGGGTCGACCTAGGGGTTGACCTGGAGGGGACCAGGTCGACTTGGGAGTCGACCCTAGGGTCGACCTGGGGGTCGACCTCCCTAGTCGAGCCAGGTCGGCCTGGGTGCACCTGGATGGGTTTTTGGGCTATTCTGGTGAGCCTATGACGAATTCTGATGGTTCTGATCTGTTTTAGGGTTTATCTAAAGGCCAAAAACAACTAACTACACCTATAAATACATCCTAAGACCTAGTCTCCTCTACACACAATTCTATTCTGCTTCTTCTCTGCCTCTGTTCTGATAAAAATAAAAATGGCGTCGCAACTCTGCTGGAATCAAAACTAGAAGTCAATCAACATCATCCTAAATTCAAATTTGAGATAAAAGCTTCTGCAACAATTCTGTAACAACTAAAGTTCTTTCTTTAATCCAATCAAGGCAAGTACAGTTATTTTCTGCTATAAACATTAATTATAATTCTGATATGCTTTTAAATCTGAATCTGAGATTGTATATCTGTCAGATCTGTTTTTCTATGACTGTTCTGTATCCCTTTCTGCTTCCTTTCTGTTTCTATAGCCAGGCTACCACGAGCCTATGCCTAATCTCATAAGAGATTAACGTATGAATGCAAATTTTGGGACAAATAATGAATGATGCGAAGTTTGACAAGACTTAATTGAACGTATGACTTTAGATCTGAGGCATAAAATATATTGACATATGACATGGGATTGGATGCATGAATTTGACTATAAACATGTAATTTATATATGTTGTATGCATAGTGTACGTCGTAATCTTGATCTGTAACTAATTAGAGAAATGAACATATGTCATTTAGATCTGTAATTAATTAGAAAAATAAGCATATGATGTAAACTAGTTTTAGACCTATGCATATTCTGTGATAAAAGAAGAAGATATGGAAATCTAGGTGTAAAGATTTACATTAATTAGTATATCTATTATTGTGATTACACCTAAATAGGGATTTTTGGATATATGGCATGCATTGAAATTAATGGATATATTTGGTATAATTTATATGTGAATCAGCTGTAATATGCTAGTTTAACTGTAACAACCCGTATTTTCAATAACATGTTATAACATAAATCGAGGCAGAATTTAATTCAAAAATCTGAATCAAGGGAAACGGGCTATGCCATTGCGTTCGTCTCGGAAAAATACGCGAAATAGAGTCCGAGTTTTCGAAAATCGGAGTCCGTATGACCCAGTTAAGGCCCATTGAAGTTTCCAGAAATTTCCATGTCAAAAACAGATTTGAATTTCAAGTTCAAGGTTGGAAATTAGGGCAAACTGGCGCAGGCGGGAAAATTCCCGCCAGGACCCCCATGTCGACAGGCATGTCGACAGGGTCCCCAAGGTGTCGACAGCCCTGTCGACAGCCCTGTCGACACAGGGTGGTCGGGCAGTTTTGCCTGGCGCACCATTTTGGGGCTTGGTCTGGTCTTGTGGCTTGGTTCTAGAGAATTCCGAAATCTGATGGACGTAATTCAACCTAGGGTTAATCCTATGGTCTAAATCACTAGCCTAATCTATAAATAAGACCCTAACCTACTCTAAATCACTCACTATTCATTCTAGCAACTAAACTATGCCAAAATCAAAACTCTCATGGCCTCCACTCTCTTCATACAATTCCTAAACAAATCCCTAAGAGATTTCCATGCATACAAGTGTATTTAGGCTTGTATGATCCTCTTTAGCTTGCATTAAAGTCTTGTTTCTCCATTGTCATCATAAAGGAGGAGTCTTGATCAAGTTTGCTTGCATTTTGGGGTTTTATTTTGTTGCATAAGGGGTTTCTTACATTTGCTATACTTATTTGAGTCCGCATAAGCATAGTAAGCCCTCTTACCTTCACTTTAGAAACTCTAAAGTTAATATGTGGTGAAAGTTGGGATTTATGCATGTAGGATAAGTTATGCATGTTTATGCAAGTTCAATATGCCATGATTTGCAAGTTTATTGGGTTATGCATGTTTATGCAAGTTCACTATGCCATGATTTGCAAGTTCATTGAGTTATGCATGTTTATGCAAGTTCACTAAGCCATGATTTGCAAGTTTAACAAGTTATGCATGTTTATGCAAGTTCACTAAGCCATGATTTGCATGTTTATTGGGTTATGCATGTTTATGCAAGTTCAATATGCCATGATTTGCAAGTTTATTGGGTTATGCATGTTTATGCAAGTTCACTATGCCATGATTTGCAAGTTCATTGAGTTATGCATGTTTATGCAAGTTCACTATGCCATGTTATGCATGTTTAATAAGTTATGCATGCTTATGTAAGATCACAATGACCTGTTATGCATGTTTGACAAGTTATGCATGTTTATGCAAGTTCCCTATGCCATGTTAGGCAAGTTTAACATGTTATGCATGTCTATGGTAATATGCAAGTTCACTATGCTAAGTTATGCAAGTCTAACATGTTATGCATGTTTGTTGTGATATGCAAGTCCATCATGTATGTTATGCCAAGTTCCCTCTTCCTATCCTTTATGCGTTATTACGGATATGTAAGCGATAGAATGACGTTGGGGGGTTTGGGTAAACTTAAAATACATGAAAATATAAGATTGGGAATTTACCTATTAAGTTAGGTCTACCCCTTGGTAATTTACCTATTAAGTTAGGTCTACCCAAGTATTTGTTGACTTGTAATTATGTTTTGAAATAAAGTGGACATGACACTTAGAGAACATAAGTATGGCCAACTCGAGGTTGGGTTGAGTTTGTAGCGTAATTCTACCCGGAACCTCCCGGCTTAACTAGTGGCTACAAACAATAGGACCCAATGTGAGAAGTTGGTCATGTGGTGCCAAGACCCGAGGTTAGACCAAGTTGTGGTGTAAATTTACCCGGAACCCACCGGCTTAACTAGGTAACCACAACAAAGTCTAATGTGAGAGGTTAAGGTGCATTAAATTAATTAATGCCTCATGATTAGGGTTAAGTCAGGGTCCACTAATACTTAACCAATTTAATCCATTTGGGGGTTTGAGGGATTGAAATGGGGTTAAGTTGTGAACTTTCGGTTACACTTAACCAATTTAATCCATGATTAGTGAAGGGTTAAAACGCACTTAACCCTCTTAGGAAACCCTAGCAACGTGGTCTGTTCCAGCAGTAATCCCAGTTTGGTATCATCACAACCCTAGAGGCTAGGCTAGGGCGGGGCACGATTACTGGACTGATGTAAGCGACCAAAGCGACGGCTGAGTGGTACAGCG
This sequence comes from Allium sativum, assembly GCA_030737875.1. Taxonomy (NCBI): domain Eukaryota; kingdom Viridiplantae; phylum Streptophyta; class Magnoliopsida; order Asparagales; family Amaryllidaceae; genus Allium; species Allium sativum. Next base: position 1,047,526,964 of record CM060924.1, read on the forward strand.
GTGCGGGTCCAGGCGGGCTACGGACTGCACGTAGTCCGGTATTGGACAAACTCGAGGCACGGGTACCAGTAGGTTTAGACTGTGCATTATTTCTTCAGTGTCTGGGGTTGACACCCGAGGGCTTGATACACCCGAAGGTGGACCCAGCACAGTCTGACTACATCCATATGTGGGCCGTATGGACACCAACACTTGACGTGTTAGGCTTATAGGGAGCCGATCGACTAGACCGTTTGGTTGGACCTTAGATTAAGGTCACTTCATGTTATTGGGTCAAAGCTTGGGCCAAGGGATCAATACCTGTTATGTTGGTTTGCTAGTACACCATGGTGCAAAACTTAACCTTGTTTATGCGATGACACCTCTATCTATCTTGTAGTTAATTTATCATGCCATTATGTTGTTATCTATGATCATCTCAGTTTCCATCATGCTGTTAACTTTATTAGTTTATAGACTGATCGTAGCAGGGCTTACTCAGTCTTTTTGACTGACCTGTTTTCTTTCGCCTCTTTTCTTCCGTTTCCCCCCCCCCCCCCCCCCCAGGTTCTCAGGGAGGGAATACAGGAGCCTAGCTTGGATCTTAACTACTTTCTTGGATAGCTCATGTATGCTTTGGACTTGAGCTCGCTATGGTTTTTTTCCACTTTGGGGATAGCTACTTTTATGTTTTCCTTTTCAGCTTCAGATGATGTTATTTTATGTACTAGACTTGTTTATTTGGGAAATTGACATTATGATGTAGCAGACTTGTTTTTGAAAAGGTTTAAAATTCTTCCGCTGTTTTATCTACTTACTCTGTTTATTTACATATATATATGTCGTGTCCTGCCTTGTTATATCATTATGCATGTTTACCTTGTTTTAAAAACGCCCCACCAAAGTCAGAGTTGCTTGCAAGAGCCACCCTGGCGGAGGTGGGGTGTCACATTTGGTATCAGAGCATATGGTTTACGAGAAGGGATAAAAAGGTTTTTAAAACTTTTGAAAAACTATTTTCAAAACCAAGTATAGAGTATTTTCCAAAGAAAAGTCTAGTTATTTCTAAAAGCTATTCCCCAAAAGGCCATTAGCACTATCCTTTGACCCCTCGTTTGAACTCTTTTCTTTTCGTTTCCAGCATGTCTGATAATCTCATCTTGCCCGAAGGAGTAACAATACCCGATTGGTTTCGTCGGTACTTGGAAGTCACGGCACAGGTCCCGGGTGTCCCTAATGTTGTTTCTCTAGTCAAGGCCGCTGTTCCTCCTCCTCCTTCCGTAGCTGATGTTCCTCTTCTCCCTCAGCCTCCACAAGCGGATTTTGCGGAAATTTGTAAGAACTTTAAGATGATGGGTGGCAAGAATTTTAGTGGAACAGAGACTATTGTAGAGGCAAGGAATTGGTTGAAAGAAACCGAAGATCTTTTAGCCACCTTTGATATAGGTGACCGCAGGAAGGTTTTATTGGCAGTATGGTTGCTAAAAGAAGAAGCTGCACATTGGTGGGTAGTCACCACCGCTACTAGGCCAATTGAGACTTGGGATGATTTTAGAGGAAGGTTTGGACTGAGGTTCTTATCACTGAAGAAAGGGGACATGACTATTAGGGAATACATAGATAAGTTCAATCAACTGGCTCGGGTCAATTTAGACTTGGTTAATACAGCTCAGAAGAAGGCCCTACACTTTGCTCTAGGATTAAACGAGCCAATGCATGGTTTGGCCATGTCTCACATACCCTTGGGGGAGACTTTCGAGAGTTTGGTGAATATGGCCCTACTTCAAGAAGAAGATAACAATGACAAGAAAGAGGTCAAGGCGAATGAGTCTCAAGGCAAGAGGGTAAATTCCGGGAAACGAGGCAAGAATAACAACAACCACAAGGACAAGCCAAGAAAGAATAGGAAATGCAACTTCTGTGGTAAAGTTGGACATATATCCAGGGAATGTAGGAAGAAGAAGAGAAAGCGGGGCGAATGCTTTCATTGTGATGATTCTGGACATCTCAGCAAGGATTGCCCGAGGAAACAAGGGCAAGGTCAGACTCAGTATGCAGGACCATCTGGAGGGCGAGTCCATTCCCTCAACACCGTTCTTCCAGCTTATGATAGAGGTAATGTTTCTGTTGAAAGTCCTGTTTATATTTTCTGATTTTCCCTGTTCGTACTTTGTTTGATTCTGGCACATCGCATAGTTTTATTTCATCTGATCTAGTTGAAAGTTTGCACCTAAGTACTAGTCTAGTTGATGATCCCGTATGTGTTTCAAATCCAATTGGGGGTTCTGCCCGTTTGTCTGTGGTCTGAGTGGATTTGAAAATTTATATCTTGAGTATAGAATTCTCGTGGGATGTTTATATTCTCGGTTTCAGGGGATATGGGTTGGTTTTGGGCATGGAATGGTTGTCTTGTTTTGGAGCCATTCTTGGTTTTTGTATATAGGGTTGTGAGGCTCATGACTCGCCTCGGTAATACCCTAGCAATTTCTAGCAACCCTATGGGTCCCGTCATGTTATGTTATCTTGAATCCCTCGACTCGTCTATCGATAGTTTGCAATCTGTGAGGGTGGTCCGAGAATATCCAGATATCTTGGGTGAAGTGAAGGGGTTACCCCTGGACGTGGATAGATTTCCGCATTATCGGGTTGGTAATACCAAGCCAATTTCGTGGCCGGTTAGGCACGTGACCTCACGAGATGAGAGTTAAGAAAGCAAGTCAAGGAGTTGCTTGAGAAGAACTTCCTGAGACGAAGCATTTTCGAGTAGGGTGCTCCAGTAGTATTCGTTACTAACGTGGACAGTTTGCTTCGCTTATGTGTTAATTATCGTGAGAAGAATAGACAACCGTTACTAAGGATCAATGATTTGTTTGATCAGCTTGTAGGAGCATCTGTTTTCTTTTGATCTGGCTACCGGATTCCATCAGCTTAGGATGGCTGAGGATGGAATTGACAAGACTGCGTTTAGGACTCTAGATGGATTTTTAGAATGGCTAGTCATGCTATTTGGTTTGACTAATGCACCTGCATATTACGTGAACTTGATGGGTAGGGTGTTTAGGGAGTCCTTGAACAAGTTTGTCGTGGTCGTCATAGACGATATTTTGATCTCCTTGAAAGAACGAGGAAGAGCATGCTAGACATCTCAAGGAGGTGATGGATACGCTTAGAGCCACCAGTTTAAGGTCAAGTTCTCCAAATGTCACTTTGGAGGAAAGAAGTTGGATTTCTTGGGCACATAGTTCCTAAGTAAGGCATAGCGGTGGATTCCGTTAAAGTGGTTGCGGTCTAAGACCGGAAAACCTTGAGGAGGGCAATTGAAAGCTTTCTCCGTTTGGCGAGTTAGTTAGCATTCCCTGAGCTTAGACTTCCTCTTCAGGATCAAGAAGGGGGTTTCACGGGAAGAAGACCCGCAGTTAGTCAAGAACATGGACCAGTTGATTCGAGGCGAGATGTTAAGTCACCCCGCTAGATATATTATAGATGACAAGGGATGACTAAGGCGTGATGAGAGATTATGTGTTCCTCGGGTGGAAGACTAGGTAAAGAAGGTTCTTGAAGATGCGCATCACTCGAGGAGGTGGCCGAGTTGGTCTCAGGATGCATGTTGAGCCACCAGGTTAAGGCCAAGTCATAGAAGCCCGGCGGGCCATTATCTCCATTGGAGGTTCCGCAAGGGAAAGTGTGAAAACATCTCGATAGATTATGAGGAAAGATTACCTAGATCAAAGAAAGGGAATACGGGTAGGTGGGCCATAATAGGTAGACTCACGAAGAGTGCTCACTTCAGTCCGGTGAAGAGCGAGGGGACTGCATCATGATTAGCAACGGTTTAACCTCAAGAAGTTGGCCAGTTTTGAAATAACCTACAGGAAGCCATGGGTAGGCAACTAAATCTAGGTAGGGCCTATCACTCATAGGCGGATGGTTCATTTCGATTAAGCATGAGTTATAGAAAATCACGTTTGTAAGGGCAATTGGCAACGTGGATTGGTATTTTCAAGAAAACTTCTGCTGCGTGGAATACTTTATAGTAAGTAGACGAGATCCAGGATTCACTAAGTGAATTTTGGAGAGCTTGCATGAAATCATGAGGTTACAGTTATGTTTAAGCCAAGTATACAGAAAGAACAATAAGAGGAAAAGGAAGACGAGAGGCGATAATGAAATGAGTTCCAACTCGAATTTGGGAAATAGGAGTTAGGAAGCCAAGAAATCATGAAGTAAAAGACGGTCAAAGCACAGTGGAGTTAAGCTCAAGGAAACGTGACTAAGAAGAGTGAAGACTAGATGCACGCATCATATCTCTTTGTAAGAGTGCGTCCTTGATCCTTGTTTTCCTGTGGAGCTTGCTTGCAAGTTATCTTTTGTATATATATCCTCTCGGTCCCATTCTCGATCTTATTTCTGTTGTAAACTCCATAAGGGGGTTATGACTCATCGGTTAGTACTATATGTCAGAGTTTGAATGGATTTCTTGTGATCCAAAAAGGAGTTTATCTTGCTTATCTTCTAAGATCTCTTTTTAGCATATCTCTCTATCCATGTTTATCTAGTTTATCTAGTTTATCGTGTTTATCTTGTCATGAGAACCTTAGGTAGAAACCCTTTGGATGAAACATGTATTTGAAACATGTTATGCTTGATGTTTGCCAGTGGTTGCAAGTGTTTGCAAGTGGTTACTCGTGGATGCATTATACACATTAGGCACTAGATCGGCTCACACACTCTTCATGTTGCATATGCATGAGTGCTTACACTTATTCATGGTTGAAACTTGTTGTGCTACCACATGGATGTTGCATATGGATGAATGTTATGTGCACTCATATAGATACTATGAATTATGTTAGGAATTTGCATACATATGGATTCATTTCACTGACATACATATGCATTAAGGAGGTTTACTGTATCAGTAACCGCCTGATTTTCACTGACATACATATGCATTAAGGAGGTTTACTGTATCAGTAACTGCCTGATTTCTGCATTAGGTAAGTACATATACACACACTTTTGCATATGTCCATACCACATTTAGAATCTTGTAAGGATAATGATTGCTCGTGGATGATGCTTTGAGTAGATGGATGATTGGATGGTAGGATACGTTCTTCCTAACTTGAAGATTTCGGGGACGAAATCCTTTAAGGTGGGGAGAATGTAACAACCCGTATTTTCAATAACCTGTTATAACATAAATCGAGGCAGAATTTAATTCAAAAATCTGAATCAAGGGAAACGGGCTATGCCATTGCGTTCGTCTCGGAAAAATACGCGAAATAGAGTCCGAGTTTTCGAAAATCGGAGTCCGTATGACCCAGTTAAGGCCCATTGAAGTTTCCAGAAATTTCCATGTCAAAAACAGATTTGAATTTCAAGTTCAAGGTTGGAAATTAGGGCAAACTGGCGCAGGCGGGAAAATTCTCGCCAAGACCCCCATGTCGACAGGCATGTCGGCATTGTCCCCAGGGTGTCGACAGCCCTGTCGACACAGGGTGGTCGGGCAGTTTTGCCTGGCGCACCATTTTGGGGCTTGGTCTGGTCTTGTGGCTTGGTTCTAGAGAATTCCGAAATCTGATGGACCTAATTCAACCTAGGGTTAATCTTATGGTCTAAATCACTAGCCTAATCTATAAATAAGACCCTAACCTACTCTAAATCACTCACTATTCATTCTAGCAACTAAACTATTCCAAAATCAAAACTCTCATGGCCTCCACTCTCTTCATACAATTCCTAAACAAATCCCTATGAGATTTCCATGCATACAAGTGTATTTAGGCTTGTATGATCCTCTTTAGCTTGCATTAAAGTCTTGTTTCTCCATTGTCATCATAAAGGAGGAGTCTTGATCAAGTTTGCTTGCATTTTGGGGTTTTATTTTGTTGCATAAGGGGTTTCTTACATTTGCTATACTTATTTGAGTCCGCATAAGCATAGTAAGCCCTCTTACCTTCACTTTAGAAACTCTAAAGTTAATATGTGGTGAAAGTTGGGATTTATGCATGTAGGATAAGTTATGCATGTTTATGCAAGTTCAATATGCCATGATTTGCAAGTTTATTGGGTTATGCATGTTTATGCAAGTTCACTATGCCATGATTTGCAAGTTCATTGAGTTATGCATGTTTATGCAAGTTCACTAAGCCATGATTTGCAAGTTTAACAAGTTATGCATGTTTATGCAAGTTCACTAAGCCATGATTTGCATGTTTATTGGGTTATGCATGTTTATGCAAGTTCAATATGCCATGATTTGCAAGTTTATTGGGTTATGCATGTTTATGCAAGTTCACTATGCCATGATTTGCAAGTTCATTGAGTTATGCATGTTTATGCAAGTTCACTATGCCATGTTATGCATGTTTAATAAGTTATGCATGCTTATGTAAGATCACAATGACCTGTTATGCATGTTTGACAAGTTATGCATGTTTATGCAAGTTCCCTATGCCATGTTAGGCAAGTTTAACATGTTATGCATGTCTATGGTAATATGCAAGTTCACTATGCTAAGTTATGCAAGTCTAACATGTTATGCATGTTTGTTGTGATATGCAAGTCCATCATGTATGTTATGCCAAGTTCCCTCTTCCTATCCTTTATGCGTTATTACGGATATGTAAGCGATAGAATGACGTTGGGGGGTTTGGGTAAACTTAAAATACATGAAAATATAAGATTGGGAATTTACCTATTAAGTTAGGTCTACCCCTTGGTAATTTACCTATTAAGTTAGGTCTACCCAAGTATTTGTTGACTTGTAATTATGTTTTGAAATAAAGTGGACATGACACTTAGAGAACATAAGTATGGCCAACTCGAGGTTGGGTTGAGTTTGTAGCGTAATTCTACCCGGAACCTCCCGGCTTAACTAGTGGCTACAAACAATAGGACCCAATGTGAGAAGTTGGTCATGTGGTGCCAAGACCCGAGGTTAGACCAAGTTGTGGTGTAAATTTACCCGGAACCCACCGGCTTAACTAGGTAACCACAACAAAGTCTAATGTGAGAGGTTAAGGTGCATTAAATTAATTAATGCCTCATGATTAGGGTTAAGTCAGGGTCCACTAATACTTAACCAATTTAATCCATTTGGGGGTTTGAGGGATTGAAATGGGGTTAAGTTGTGAACTTTCGGTTACACTTAACCAATTTAATCCATGATTAGTGAAGGGTTAAATCGCACTTAACCCTCTTAGGAAACCCTAGCAACGTGGTCTGTTCCAGCAGTAATCCCAGTTTGGTATCATCACAACCCTAGAGGCTAGGCTAGGGCGGGGCACGATTACTGGACTGATGTAAGCGACCAAAGCGACGGCTGAGTGGTACAGCGGTGCGGGTCCAGGCGGGCTACGGACTGCACGTAGTCCGGTATTGGACAAACTCGAGGCACGGGTACCAGTAGGTTTAGACTGTGCATTATTTCTTCAGTGTCTGGGGTTGACACCCGAGGGCTTGATACACCCGAAGGTGGACCCAGCACAGTCTGACTACATCCATATGTGGGCCGTATGGACACCAACACTTGACGTGTTAGGCTTATAGGGAGCCGATCGACTAGACCGTTTGGTTGGACCTTAGATTAAGGTCACTTCATGTTATTGGGTCAAAGCTTGGGCCAAGGGATCAATACCTGTTATGTTGGTTTGCTAGTACACCATGGTGCAAAACTTAACCTTGTTTATGCGATGACACCTCTATCTATCTTGTAGTTAATTTATCATGCCAGTATGTTGTTCTCTATGATCATCTCAGTTTCCATCATGCTGTTAACTTTATTAGTTTATAGACTGATCGTAGCAGAGCTTACTCAGTCTTTTTGACTGACCTGTTTTCTTTCGCCTCTTTTCTTCCGTTTCCCCCCTCCCCCAGGTTCTCAGGGAGGGAATACAGGAGCCTAGCTTGGATCTTAGCTGCTTTCTTGGATAGCTCATGTATGCTTTGGACTTGAGCTCGCTATGGTTTTTTTCCACTTTGGGGATAGCTACTTTTATGTTTTCCTTTTCAACTTCAGATGATGTTATTTTATGTACTAGACTTGTTTATTTGGGAAATTGACATTATGATGTAGCAGACTTGTTTTTGAAAAGGTTTAAAATTCTTCCGCTGTTTTATCTACTTACTCTGTTTATTTACATATATATATATGTCATGTTCTGCCTTGTTATATCATTATGCATGTTTACCTTGTTTTAAAAACGCCCCACCAAAGTCAGAGTTGCTTGCAAGAGCCACCCTGGCGGAGGTGGGGTGTCACATTAACAAAAATTGGAACATATGTTATATGGCAAATTATGTCCATATTCTGCGCTTATGCAAACATGGAGTATAAGTTCATATTGTGAATCATGACAATTATGTAGGCATATGAATTTAGGCCAATTTATGATTAGGCAAGGCATGTAAATAGAACCTTTATAAATATTAAATTTGCTAAATCTGCTAATTTGCCAAGTTGCCTAAACTGCTAGTTTTGTTATATTGCCTAGACTGCTAATTAGATTGAAATGCCTAATCTGTTAAATTTTTCGGTTGAAATGCCTAACCTGTTATATGCCAAAATCTGCTAAGTTGCTAAATCTGTTAAATCCGTTAAGTCATATAATCTGGAAAATCTGTTATCTGCTAAAATCTGTTATCTGCTGTGTTGATATAATCATCCTGTTATTGATATAATATGAATTGGCATATATATTGATCGTGCGCATAAACGGTAAATTATTAATTAATTGGCCGCAAAGATAAACGTGACTAACTCGAGGTTAGAATGAGTTTGCGGCGTAATTCTGCCTTGAACCGCCCGGCACATCCAGTGGCCGCAAACAATAGGTTCTAATGTGAGAAGTTAGTCATAACCTGCTTAAGACACGAGGTTAGGTCTGGCTTGTGGCAGAAGTCTGCCCGGAACCGCCCGGCCCATCCAGCGGCCACAAGCTAGCGACCTAATGTGAGAGTTCTGGGCATTAATAATTAATTAATGCAAATCTAAGATAAGAATGACGTCTAAAACAAATTGGGGGAAAATAGGGTTAAACCAACTGGATTAATAGGTGTAGTAAACCCGTCCATGAATCTGTAGGCCCAATACAAAGTTAGAAAAATCTGAAAATTCTATACATCAGATCTGTTAGTCTGAAAACTTGTTAACTTAATCTGTGAACTAGTAAATTTGAATTGTGTATGTCTGAACTTGTAAACAAGTTAATCTGAGATCTGTTAGTATGGGAACACAAGGTTAGGAGGGGAATTACTTGTGTCATCTGTTGTTTGGGACCCATATTTGTCAGTAACCCTTTCTGGTATCAAAACTTTGACCCAACAGTAGGTAGGGTCCGGGCACGCTTACTGAACTAATTATAAGTGGTTCATTCTAATAATGGCGAAGGGTGTTGATGGTGCGTTCCAACCGGGTCATGTGCGTGCATGGATCCCGGTCTGCATCTGAGGATGTAAGACGCCGTGACATCTGTAAATAGGTCTGTGCCAATTGGTTGTCACTTTAGGGAGTGGTACACCCTACTGTGGGGCCGACACAGGATATTTATGTATTAGGGAGCCGATCGATTGGGGTAGGGTTTTATGGTACACTTGGTTCTGTCTGTTTCTGTTGGTACCGTATGTTTCTGTTGGGTGGTAACACCTGTCTGTTTCTGTGTGGTACCGTATTTCGGGTGGTAAAGGCCCATTACTAGTGTACACCTAATTCTACATTCTGTTTCCGTAGGGATTAATCTGTTTATGCTTCTGTCTGTTTCTGATCGGTTAGTAAAGGCCCATTATTAGCATTCTGTTTCGGTTAAAGTATTCTGTACCCGTTCCTGCTTCAATTTAGACATTAGGGTGACACCAAATTCTGCTATACTAGTATTAGTGCAGAGAAGTGTAAAATAATAGTTTATGTCATTCTGTTTTTCTGCTACACTTGTTAAAGTTATCTCACATCCAGTTTTATGTTCATATCATATTATTATTATTTGTTCATATGCTGAAAGTCACTCGACTTGCCAGGCTTTTTGTCTGACCCTTGTTGTTTTGCCTCCTTTCTTCCGTTCCCCCCCCCTAGGTTATCCAAGGAGGGAATACTTTAGCTTGATCCAGATTTCTCTTTGCTTGAAGTGCTTAAAGTAAGGCTTGGCTCTGTATAGCTTCCGTTCCATGGGGATTATGATTTTAAACCATGCATTTTGAAGGCTTTTGTACAAGACTGATATTTTGTACTTGAATTCTGAGATTTGATAGGATGTAACCATATTAATTTCTGTTTCCGCTGTAATAAAGTTAAAATTTTGCAAGTACTGTTTTATATGTCTTGTAAGTTTCTGTTCTGTTTACTAAAATGCTCCACCAAAGTTAAGGCATTCCCTTTGTGAGTGACCTTAACAGAGGTGGGGTGTTACACTTGGTATCAGAGCTGAAGGTTACCAGATTGGGTAAAGTTTTTTTGAAAACTGTTTTCAAAAAGGTTTTGAAAGGAAGTATTTTCAAAAATAAAGCTTATTTTGAAAAACACGATCCCCAAGAGCCATATATCTTTCTTCCAGTCCTTTTTGTATTGAACCTTTCCTTTTTCGTTTCAGCATGTCTGAAGCATCTGAGATACCAGAGGGTGTTTATGTACCCGGTTGGTTTCGTCAATATCTTGAGGCTAGGACTGCCGCTGCAGGTCCAGCAAATGATCCCCCTTCCCCACCCCCTCCTCGTGCAATTGCTTTCTCAAAGATTTGTAGAGATTCAAGGGCCATGGGTGGGAAGGATTTCAAAGGAACTGAATCATTCGTAGAAGCGAGGAATTGGCTCAAAGAAACTGAGGATCTATTTGTTATCTTCGAGGTGGACGATAGGCAGAAGGTACAGTTGGCAGTATGGCTGCTCAAAGACGAAGCTTCCTACTGGTGGGAAGTCACTAACGCTAGGAGGCCAGTTGAGACATGGATGGATTTCAGAACAAGGTTTGAGACAAAATTTCTCTCGCAAGCTGAACAGAGTTTACAACTGGAGAAGTTCTTATCTCTTAAGCAAGGAAGTATGACAGTCAAGGAATACGTCAACCAGTTCAACCAACTAGCTAGGTTCGGGTTGGATTTAGTCAGCACTCAGCATAAAAAGGCTCTCCACTTTGTTAAAGGATTGAATGAGCCACTGTATAGCCTAGCCATGACCCATGTACCCGTGGGAGCGACTTACGAGAAATTGGTGGACATGGCACTACTACACGAGGAAGACAAGGGCCCGAAAGAGCCAAAGAAGGAAGAACCACAGAATAAGAAAGAGGGGCCCAAAAAGGAAACACAAAAGAAGGATGAGAAGTCTGAAGATAAGAAGGGGAAAAAGTGCTTTACTTGTGGAAGCTCGACTCATCTGAACAAGGGTTGCAGAAAAAGGAAGGGTGCTTGCTTCAACTGTGGGGAGATGGGACACTTCACTAGGGACTGCCCGAAGAGACGAGGATAAAGAGGGCAGGCGAATAATCTGGAGGCTAGTGGCTAGGATAGGAGTAGGAAAATTTCTATAATAGGTTTAATTTTTTTTATCTGATTATGGAGTTAAGATTTTTTCTGATTCTGGTATTTTGATTTTGTTATTGATACTCTGCACTTTAATTATAGTATTATTTCTGAATTCTGCTGTAGACTCAGACCCATAAGGGTTATGGATCATCTGTTTGAGATTTGGGTTTGAGGGATATCTGTGTTAGGCGTCAAGTATGACGCATACATTCTGAGTTTTCGTGGTGTATGGTTTTATCATGCTTAACTTCCTAAGAGTCGTTAGAGAACCTGATCTGTACCAGTAGCCTGTAAATATCTGATTACTTCTGATAAGATTTCCAGTTTTGACATTGTCTAAAGAAGGTAATCCTCTGGGTATCAATTTGATGTTGGTTTCGGTCTTTGGGGCCGATACTTAGGACCCATGTCTAATGGGAACCAAGTTTTTGTTCTATCTGTACTCGCCTCCATCATTCGGCTGTATTCTATCGATCGAATCTTCGAACTTTAGGTAGAAACTAATGGGTGTAAACATGTGTTTGAGACATGTTATGTTTGATGGTCGCAAGTGGATGCAAGTGGTTGCCAGTGGTTGCTCGTGGACGCATATACACACACTAGGCACTAGATCGGCTCGAAAACACTCTCATACTGCATATGGATGTGTGAGCATTTTAATTTTTTATGAATGCAAAATGATTGACTCAGCACATGGATGTTGCATATGACTGAATGGTTGTGCACTCATATAGAAATGATATGTATCGAGTAGGAAAATTGCATACATTTTGGACTCATGGCACTGGCATAATTCGCATCAAGGAGGTCAACTTAATCAGTGGACCGCCTGATATTTGCATTAGACAAGGAACATATACACACACTTCATGCATATGTTCATACAGTATTAGAAATCTCTTAAGGACAGTGAATGCCTGTGATTGGTGATTGAGTAGATGGATGATTGGATGGTAGAACACATTCTTTTTAACTTGAAGATTTCGGGGATGAAATCCTTTAAGGAGGGGAGAATGTAACACCCCGTAATTCTGTTAAGATTAATGCCACAAATTTAAGAATTACAAATCTGAGTATAATTAAAATATGAAATCAGAATTAAGGGAAACGGGTTTCGCGGTTGCGTTCGTCTGGGAAAAATACGCGAAATAGAGTCCGAAATTTCATAAATCGGAGTCAGTATGACCGAGATATGGCCTTCAGAAGTTTCACGAAAAATCCGAAAAACGAAACAGATTTCAAAAATGCAGAAAACGAGCTAGGCGGGAAAATTCCCGCCCAGACCAAGTCAACCTGGTGGTCGACCTGGAGGAGACCAGGTCGACTTGGGAGTCGACCCTAGGGTCGACCTGGGGGTCGACCTCCCTGGTCGAGCCAGGTTGGCTTGGGTGCACCTGGATGGGTTTTTGGGTTGTTCTGGTGAGCCTATGACGAATTCTGACGGTTCTGATCTGTTTTAGGGTTTATCTAAAGGCCAAAAACAACTAACTACATCTATAAATACATCCTAAGACCTAGCATCCTCTACACACAATTCTATTCTGCTTCTTCTCTGCCTCTGTTCTGATAAAAATAAAAATGGCGTCGCTACTCTACTGGAATCAAAACTAGAAGTCAGTCAACATCATCCTAAATTCAAATTTGAGATAAAAGCTTCTGCAACAATTTTGTAACAACTAAAGTTCTTTCTTTAATCCAATCAAGGCAAGTACGGTTATTTTCTGCTATAAACATTAATTATAATTCTGATATGCTTTTAAATCTGAATCTGAGATTGTATATCTGTCAGATCTGTTTTTCTGTGACTGTTCTGTATCCCTTTCTGCTTCCTTTCTGTTTCTATAGCCAGGCTACCACGATCCTGTGCCTAATCTCATAAGAGATTAACGTTTGAACGCAAATTTTGGGACAAATAATGAATGATGCGAAGTTTGACAAGACCGAATTGAACGTATGACTTTAGATCTGAGGCATAAAATATGTAGACATATGACTTGGGATTGGATGCATGAATTTGACTGTAAACATATAATTTATATATGTTGTATGCATAGTGTACGTTGTAATCTAGATCTGTAACTAATTAGAGAAATGAACATATGTCATTTAGATCTTTAATTAATTAGAAAAATAAGCATATGATGTAAACTTGTTTTAGACCTAAGCATATTCTGTGATAAAAGAAGAAGATATGGAAATCTAGGTGTAAAGATTTACATTAATTAGTATATCTATTATTGTGATTACACCTAAATAGGGATTTTTGGATATATGGCATGCATTGAAATTAATGGTTATATTTGGTATAATTTATATGTGAATCTGCTATAAAATGCTAGTTTAACAAAAATTGGAACATATGTTATATAGCAAATTATGTCCATATTCTGCGCTTATGCAAACATGGAGTATATGTTCATATTGTGAATCATGAAAATTATGTAGGCATATGAATTTAGGCCAATTTATGATTAGGCAAGGCATGTAAATAGAACCTTTAGAAATATTAAATTTGCTAAATCTGCTAATTTGCCAAGTTGCCTAAACTGCTAGTTTTGTTATATTGCCTAGACTGCTAATTAGATTGAAATGCCTAATCTGTTAAATTTGTCAGTTGAAATGCCTAACCTGTTATATGCCAAAATCTGCTAAGTTGCTAAATCTGTTAAATCCGTTAAGTCATATAATCTGGAAAATCTGTTATCTGCTGTGTTGATATAATCATCCTGTTATTGATATATTATGAATTGGCATATATATTGGGCGTGCGCATAAACGGTAAATTATTAATTAATTGGCCGCAAAGATAAACGTGACTAACTCGAGGTTAGAATAAGTTTGCGGCGTAATTCTGCCCGGAACCGCCCGGCACATCCAGTGGCCGCAAACAATAGGTTCTAATGTGAGATGTTAGTCATAACCTGCTTAAGACACGAGGTTAGGTTTGGCTTGTGGCAGAAGTCTGCCCGGAACTGCCCGGCCCATCCAGCGGCCACAAGCTAGCGACCTAATGTGAGAGGTCTGGGCATTAATAATTAATTAATGCAAATCTAAGATAAGAATGACGTCTAAAACGTATTGGGGGAAAATAGGGTTAAACCAACTGGATTAATAGGTGTAGTAAACACCTCCATGAATCTGTAGGCCCAATACAAAGTTAGACAAATCTGAAAATTCTATATATCTGATCTGTTAGTCTGAAAACTTGTTAACTTAATCTGTGAACTAGTAAATTTGAATTTTGTATGTCTGAACTTGTAAACAAGTTAATCTGAGATCTGTTAGTCTGGGGACACAATGTTAGGAGGGGAATTACTTGTGTCATCTGTTGTTTGGGACCCATATTTGTCAGTAACCCTTTCTGGTATCAAAACTTTGACCCAACAGTAGGTAGGGTCTGGGCACGCTTACTGAACTAATTATAAGTGGTTCATTCTGATAATGGCGAAGGGTGTTGATGGTGCGTTCCAACCGGGTCATTAGCGTGCATGGATCCCGGTCTTCCTCTGAGGATGTAAGACGTCGTGACATCTGTAAATAGGTCTGTTCCAATTGGTTGTCACTTTAGGGAGTGATACACCCTACTGTGGGGCCGACACAGGATATTTATGTATTAGGGAGCCGATCGCTTGGGGTAGGGTTTTAGGGTACACTTAGTTCTGTCTGTTTCTGTTGGTACCGTCTGTTTCTGTTGGGTGGTAACACCTGTCTGTTTCTATGTGGTACCGTCTGTTCGGGTGGTAAAGGCCCATTACTAGTGTACACATAATTCTACATTCTGTTTTCGTAGGGATTAATCTGTTTATGCTTCTGTCTGTTTCTGATCGAGTAGTTGAGGCCCATTATTAGCATTCTGTTTCGGTTAAAGTATTCTGTACCCGTTCCTGCTTCAATTTAGACATTAGGGTGACACCAAATTCTGCTATACTAGTATTAGTGCAGAGAAGTGTAAAACAATAGTTTATGTCATTCTGTTTTTCTGCTACACCTGTTACAGTTATCTCACATCCATTTTTATGTTCATATCATATTATTATTATCTGTTCATATGCTGAAAGTCACTGGACTTGCCAGACTTTTTGTCTGACCCTTGTTGTTTCGCCTCCTTTCTTCCGTTCCCCCGCCAGGTTATCCAAGGAGGGAATACTTTAGCTTGATCCTGATTTCTCTTTGCTTGAAGTGCTTAAAGTAAGGCTTGGCTCTGTATAGCTTCCGTTCCATGGGGATTATGATTTTAAACCATGCATTTTGAAGGCTTTTGTACAAGACTGATATTTTGTACTTGAATTCTGAGATTTGAAAGGATGTAACCATATTAATTTCTGTTTCCGCTGTAATAAAGTTAAAATTTTGAAAGTATTGTTTTATTTGTCTTGTAAGTTTCTGTTCTGTTTACTAAAATGCTCCACCAAAGTTAAGGCATTCCCTTTGTGAGTGACCTTAACAGAGGTGGGGTGTTACAACGGCTGGTGGTGCAGCAGTGTAGGTTCTAACGAAGTGCAGGCGTGCACACACTTCGGAGCAGACTAACAGGGCACTGGGCACCAGTAGTATACACTATGCATTCTGGAATTATGTCGGGCCACCACAATGGGACTTGATACACCCCATGATGGGACCAGCATAGGTATATACAATAATTGGCGGTCGTATGACACATATGATTTTGCGAGTAGGGGTCGATCTTTAGAAAATGGATCACTTCACCTCGATCATGGGGCGCCAATCGGAACAAATACAAGTAGGTGCAGAGATATAGTGTGGGGTGCGATAGTATATTCGGTTCAAAACTGCTTTATCATAGTTTATGATACTTTCCTATTTCCAATTTATGCCTATCATACCCTTTTTCTTATTCTCATACTGAAGAGTCACTAGACTTACCAGGCTTTATGTCTGACTCTATTTTTCTTTCATCTTCTTTTCTTCCGTTCTCCCCCTCCCCAGGTCCACAGGGAGGAAACAACCCAGCTTATCAGACTCTTTGCAAGCTTCAAGATAGTAGATGTATGGTTTGGAATCTCTTTCCTTGGCTATGGCTCTTGGACACATTCTATGGGGATTTATGCAGTTTTTAATTATGTTTGTGCTTCTTTATTTAATAATAAAGACAGAAATGATGATGTAATGTTTTGGAAGTTACTGTAAGACAACTATGGAAATGTTTTGTATGTACACGTATTTATGAAATGAAAGTCTGTTTGTTTCCGCTGCTTATATATATATATATGTGTGTGTGTGTGTTTGTGTGTGTGTGTGTTTATATTTGTCTTGTGTTTTATCTATGACTTTTACTTATAAACCTCCACCGAAGTTAAGGCATTCCCTTTGTGAGTGACCTTAACGGGGGTGGGGTGTTTCAGTTAAGACCTGCTTAACCAATAATAAATACATATTGATTTGATAAGCGGATAGGGTTAAGACAAGCTTAACCAACAACAAATGTTGATTTTATAAGTGGGTAACATAGGTGACATGTGGGATATAATTATAAACACTTAACCAAATTCAAACATGTAAGAAGACATGAATAAGAGGAGGTTAAGTGGGAAATCCTAATGGGGACCAAGCATAGGTGGAAAGCTTGTGTCAAGTGTGGGGACCTTTTTCAACCAGTAACCCATTTAATATCTAAGTGAGCTCGATCTGGATCGAGGACGGGACACGCTTAATGGGTTTAATTGTAAGAGGTCAAAACTGATTACCGGTGGCAACACAAGTCCAACGGGGTCATGTGCGTGTGTGGGCCCGGGCTGGTAGGTAAAACGTTGTTGCATCGTGTAGGTATAAGCAGTGCATCTTTAGTGGCATCGGGTTGCCCCTTTGGGAAGTGATACACCCCATTGTGGGACCAGCACGGGCATCTACGAGTCAGAGAGCCGATCGAATGGGGAAGGTAGTGGGTACGACTAGCGGAGATAGGAGCAGGCGACACCTATGAAGACAGCTAGGAGTTCAACTACCATATTACGAATAAATGTTGTAATTAGAATGGGGAGGGTAGTGGGTACAACTAGTGGAGATAGGAGCAGGCGGCACCTATGAAGACAGCTAGGGGTACACGAAACTACCATTATTATTATTTTGTTCAGTATGTGGGATCAACTTTTAGGGGGACTAGTATTGGTGCAGTGTAGTATTTATCCTACAGTGATTAGAAGCGCAATTGACATCGTCTTATTCATCATGCTTACCTGGTCTGGCCTACTTGTTTCACAGTCATTCCTTATTTTCCAGTTTATGTCTTTTCATATTACTTAAATAATTATATTGTTAAAGTTATTGGACTCGCCAGACTTTATGTCTGGCCTCATTTGTATTCGGCTCTTTTCTTCCGTTCCCCCTACCCAGGTTTTCAGGGAGGAATTATTCAAGTTTGATTCGGATTTCTCTCTGCTTGAGGTACTAGAAGTTTTGAAGAACTGCTTGGCATTGATTCTACCTATTTAAGTCGTTTTTGTAAGGGATTATGGCTTTAAAATTATGCGCTCTAAAGGCTTTTGTATAAGACTAATATTAGGTACTTGGTTTTGATATTTAAAGATGTAACCCAACTTTATTTTTGTTTCCGCTGCAATAAAGTTATAAAATTTTCAAGTACTAATTTATGTATCTGTCTTATAATATTCTGTTCTGTTCACTCATAATGCTCCACGAAACTTATTGCAGTCCCTTTGTGAGTGACATTAACGGACGTGGGGTGTTACGGCTGTAAATATCAACATGCACAAATGCATAATAGAAAAGCATCGTCTTGGGAAAGTGAATGGGAAAAGTCACAAAGATTCAAACAATGAACAAGTTCCACAACAAATAAACAAGAATGTTGTGACTTTCGTCGAGAGGGCTGTCCCCTAAGTGAGAGTTTGAAAGCTTCAGTTCCTAATCTGGGATAGCCTGCCAAGTCGAGCATCCAACAAAGAAATTGATGCCTGCCTCGAGCTAGAACAACCAATATTGTGTGGGAAGGACAAATAAACCTGGTGATTGGACCAACATTTGGCCGGGAGGACCGATAAACATTCTAGAAGGACCAGCACAGTGATGGAAGGATAGACAAACCTAGTGTTGGAAGTACCAACATCAGGCTGGAAGGACCGGCAAACATGCTAGAAGGACCTGTACCGTGTTGGAAGGACCGACAAACCTGATGTTGGAAGTACCAACATCAGGCCGGGAGGACCGACAAACAAGCTGGAAGGACCAGCACAAACAAAAGACCTCTCGAGGGCACCCAATTGATCGTCAATGTTAGGAAGCACCTGATCTGATAATGACAAACATTGGGGCTTTAACCAAAGACCTCTTCGGGGGCACCCACTTGCTCGTCAGTACCATGAAGAACCGGATTCGATAACGACAAACATTGGGGTTCTGACTAAAGACCTCTCCGGGGGCACCCAATTGATCGTCAGTATCAGGACGCACCTGATTCGATAATGAAAAACATTGGCGTTCTAACCAAATAACTCTCCGAAGGCGACATAATTGATCATCAGTATCAAGAAGCACCTGATTCGATAACGACAAACATTGCGGTTCTAACCAAAGATCTCTCAGGTAGCACCCAATTGATTGCCAGTATCATGAGGCCCCTGATCTGATCAAGACAAACATAGGGTTTATAACCAAAGTCCTCCCTCGGGGCATTCCTTTTGAACCTACCGACGCTTGGATTACTCAATATAATTGAGTGATGAAAGTCTCCAATGGCTGAATTAACCATGCTGGGTTGTAGATGGAGTTCGGATTCAACCTATCACTTGCGTAATGTCTGGCCTTCTCAAATACGACAAGTGTTGAATTTTAGCCCAAGCATAGGCATGAAATCCAAAGTACTTCCCAGGGAGAAGACTAATAATGACTCCCTGAACAAGAGGCACGAATGTCATAACTTCTCAAAGGGGAGGCAGAAAAAAAATCATATATATATATATATATATATATATATATATATATATATATATATATATATATATATCTCAAATGTGTAATATTGTATACCACCATATAAGTCATTAAAGCGATAACGTTTGAAATCCACAATCAGCTTTAGTCGATTAGTTGATTTTAAGCGTTAATGTGAATTTGAATTAGAATATCGTGTTTATGTAAATAATTTTCAATGAGTTATAAACCGTTGAACAAAACATTCCTGTGCAAACACTTTATTCAATTCAAAACAAAATTTACAATAGGTCATTTTTAATGATTAACTAATCCACTATCAATGTGGACTGTTGATGGTGAGTATAAGTCCAAAATCGTGCAATCTCTTGTTTTACTAACATAACAGGTGACATGAAGCATATTAACAATAATGTTCAGTTCGAAGCCCGCATTTCTCGTAATCGAAAAATACAAGCTTCATGGGGCAAATGTTAACCCTTTAAATATAACGTAGTCCCAAGGTCAAACATCACCATGGGTCGAACAAGCCAGCTCAAGCACCATGGGTTGAACATCATGGGTCGAACACCGGACGGTTGAGCGCAAGTTGGTCGGGCGGCCTTAGGGTCGGGCAGAGCACCTTCACCGGGTCGGTCTCGGCTAGTGGGTCAGTTTGTACTGGTCAGTCGACTTCAATATACGGGTCGGATACAAAACAAATGAGACGGATCAGTCATAAAAGGTTCCCATGAATCGTCACGAAACTAAGTGCATGGAAAAGAACTGATATGGTGACTAAAATACAAGGTCCACTTATTCAATGTGTATGGCAAAAGAGCAAGGTGGCATCGCAATAATGTATCATTCATGAAATACTCTAGTTTATATTACACATAACTTCAAAGTGGTAACAATTATCTTGCACACTACCACGCTTGTAATGAATTTTAAGTTTACGAAGCAACTTAATCCAAGACAACATGAATCGATGATGCTGTTTTCAATGTGGGTTGGCACCTTAACAATGAATGGGTCGGTACCTTAGTAAAACACAGACTAGAAAATTATAGTGGCTTCTTTTTTAGATTAAATATTAAGAAATGGAAGCCCTATAAATGTGGTTTCCACGTTGGATTTTGTATGGTTATAAAAGCCGCATTGACAAAGTTGTTTAGAGAATTTGAAGTAAACATGAAGTGTATACACATGTCACACATGGAACGCAGATTGGCTGTAACACCCCATAATTTTGATAACACTAAAAATGATAAATTAAAGAATAACTAATTTACAATTCAGAATTAAGTGAAATAGACTGCACCATTACGTTCTTCTCGAAATTCTGGTCAAAATAGACACCTGGTTTATGTATAACGGACAACGTATGAAGGAGTTATTCAAGTTTGAAGTTTGTATACGCGCAAGAAGAATATATATATATATAATTAAATCCAAAATTCAAAAATCACTTCGAAATTCAAGTTTTGGGGAGACGGAAAAAATCCAACACAGCGGTGTCGACCCCTCAAGAGGGGTGTCAACCCATGGGTCGACCCTATATGGAGGGGTCGAACCCCCTGAGTAAATCTAGGCAGATTAGGATTTAGGGTTATGGCTATATATATGGCCTCATTTTTCTTGTTTCTCCACACCAAAAATAATGCAGGAGTAGATGCGGTCTCTGCCCAGATTGAATCACGTCTTTTCTTCTTCTACAATCAAGTTATTTAAGCTTAGAGATCTATGATTCAACACCAGCAATTCCTTTTCTATTTTTCTAGATCCAAACACTGTGAGTCTATGTTAATTTTAGATCTAAATAATTAAAAAAAATATTGACATGAATATAATTTGGATCTATGCCTATGACTATGTGAATCATATCAGAACTGCTATAACCTGTTTATTTAAGTTATCTTGACATGAATATGAGACTGGATCTTAACCTATACCTATGTATCATGTCAGATTTGCCATTGTTTATAGATCTAATTCATTGTTTAGATCACATCGTGCTTGTTAGCATTATCTTTGTGGCTAAATTAGATCCATTACTAGTTGGATATTCATTGTTTAGATCTCATCATGCCTGTTTATGATGTCCCTGTTATGTTAGAATCAATTCTATAGTCGCATGTTCATCAGATCTGTCCCTATATGCCTATCTTCTCATTATGCCATTATATGTTTATGCCTATTTCTGCTATTCTATGATCACCTTTTTAGTATGATTATTTCTGTCCACTTCCCTTTGTCTTTTCCCTTTGTCTTTTGTATAGCCAGGCTGTCTTCGAGCCCAGACATGCCGCTGAAATATGCGAACACGTTAATTTAGGAACGGGTGAAAAATGATAAAATTGGGGAATAACTTGTAACTGGAATTTTAGGCATAACGTGGATGAAATATATGAACATGAAGTTAGGGATATAAATCAACTTGTGATTAAAGACTTAAATTTGGGGCATATGGTTCATTATGAACATAACTTGGAAAAGGGGGCATGAAAACCTATAACAACACAGGAGTAATTGGTAAATAACTGGAATGCCTAGGATTACAATACTTAGAAACTGTAACCGCACTTAGACACAAGGTTAGATTGCACTTATGGTTGAAGTCAGCTTGGAACCGACCGGCATATCCAGTGACCACAAGCGGTGAATCTAATGTAAGGAGTCTAAGTGGATAAACATGAGACGTGCTAAGACATGAGGTTAAGTCCGACTTATGGAAGAAGTCCGCCTGGAACCGATCGGCATATCCAACATCCATAAGTGATTGGCTTAATGTGGGAGGTCTAGCACATTATAATCATAAATGAATATCGTAATGAATTGGAATACTTAACCTAGTTGAATTCATAGTGATTAACATATAACTTGAGTAGGGGTTAAGTAAACTTGTTTGGAACAGTGGGTGGGTTATGTAAATCTTAGGTAGTTGGGTAATATTTATATTGATATTGGCCCACAAACTTAACCTATGGGGTTATGCAATTTTTTACTCTGGTATGGCATAACCTGTGGAAAACCTAGTGGGGATGCAAGCATAGGGGGAAGCTTGTATAATCTTGTATGTGTGTCCCGTTTTAGTCAGTAACCCATATATAGGTATTAAACGAGTACTCCGAACTTGGTTGGAGTCGGGGCACGCTTACTGGGCTGATAGTAAAAGATCCAAGAGTGGGGGACGGTGTGGCGGCGCGTACCGACCGGATCATGTGCGTGCATGGCCCAGATAGAGGGAGATATGATGTCGTGACACTAGTAAATACGGTTGTGCACATCTGGAAAACGAAGGGTTGCCGCTTTAGGGAGTAATGCACCCTACTGTAGGGCCAGCACATGGTATCTACGGAGTAGGGAGCCGATAGGTTAGGGTGGTAATTAGGGTACATCTAGACTTCGGTATGTTGGGAAGCCCTTAGTTACCTTATCGGTAAATCCGGTATGTTTGGCTGCTTGATGATTGTATGGGGTGAAAACCTCTCACTGGTAGTACACCTAAGTCTAACATTTTGTACTTGTTGGGGACCATCTTGTTAATAAGACACTAGCGTTGGTGCAGAGAAACCATCAGAGAAGCAAAGTATACTCTATCATGTTTGTCTTGGTTACCTTGTCATACCTGCCTATTATGATGTTATCTCTCTTATCCACTTTATATGCTTATCATGATACTTTTGCTTATTTATATGCTAAAAGTACCTGGACTCGCTAGACTTTATGTCTGACCCATTTTGTTTCCTTTTCTTTTCTTCCGTCCCCCCTAAGGTTCTTAGGGTGGGAATACTCATGCTTGGTCAATATTCTGCTTTAATCTTGCTTGGGGTTGCATGGATGTATTGCTCGAGATCTTATCCTTTCTACTATGGCTATGTTTTGTTTGGGGGATTATATTTCTTTTATTACGTACTATAATATTTTAAGTGCAAGGCAGAAATGTTTAAGATGATGTACCGGGTTTATGTATTTTCAGACTCATGATGTTTTGAACATGAAGTTATTTTTATTATTAACAAAAGTTTTTAATTCCACTGTTATTTTGTTTCTATCTTGTCATGTTTCTATTTCTATTTACCTGTAACGCTTCACGAAACTTAATGCATTCTCTTAATGAGTGACATTAACGGACGTGGGGTGTCACACTTGTTATCAGAGCTGAAGGTTACCAGATGGGATAAGTTTTTGAATATTATTTTCAAAAAGGTCTTAAAAGAAAGCATTTTCAAAAAGAAAAGTCTGTTTTGAAAAACATATTCCCCAAAGCCATATGTAATATCTTCCGGCCCTTTGTTTGAAACACTTTAGTTTTTCTTTTCACCATGTCTAGGGAACCTAATATTCCCGAGGGTGTTACGATACCAGGCTGGTTCCGTAGGTATCTAGAGGCCACGTTGCATGTCGGTGGTCAAGCAAACGTACCTCCCCCTACTGCACCCATCATTCCTCCTCCTCCTCTGCGTGTAGATAACTTCCCTAAGATCTGCAAAGATTTATGTGCTATGGGAGGAAAGCCATTCCGTGGAATAGAGATGCTCGTAGAGGCAAGGGATAAGCTCAAAGAGACGGAGGATCTGTTTGGAATTTTCGAACTGGACGATCGTAGGAAGATTCAGTTAGTTGCCTGGCTACTGAAAGATGAAGCTTTGTTCTAGTGGGAAGTGATGCAAGAAAGGCATCCAGTGGAGAATTTGGATACTTTTCGGTAAAGGTTTGTAATGAGGTTTCTTTATCATGCTGAGAAAAGCATGCAAATGGAAAGGTTCTCGGCGCTCAATCAAGGAGGCATGACTGTCAAAGAGTATGTTAACAAATTCGACCAACTAGCGGGATTTTAGTTAGAGCCAGAGGACACTCCTCATAAGAAAGCTTTGCGGTTTGCAAGAGGGCTGAATGAACCCCTTCATGGGTTAGTTATGTCTCATATTCCAATAGGAGCAACTTTTGAAATGCTCGTTGATATGACCTTGATGCATGAGGATGATAAAGCTGAAAAGCAGGAAGTCAGGGTTGTGGAAACACAAAACAAGAAATTATGGCCCAAAAAGGGACAACAACAACAACAACAACAAAAGAAAGGTGGAAAGAACGACAAGGCTAAGTATAAGAGGTAGTGTTATAATTGCGGACGTGACGGTCATTTGATCAAGCACTGCAAAAGAAGGAAGAATGCTTGCTTCAGTTACGGAGAGGTCAGACACTTTTCTAAGGAGTGCCTAAAGAAGCAAGGACAATGTTAAAGGACAGGAACTTCTGGAGGGCAAGTGCATGCTCTCGCAATCAGCGCTCCAGATCAAGGTTGGAAAGTTTCCATGGAAGGTCTAATTTCCCTTTGCAATCACCCTATTAGAACTCTTTTTTATTCTGGCTCTTCGCATTCATTTATATCTGATTCTGTAGTTGAGTCTCAGCACCTTAATATTAGTATGGTAGTGGATCCCATTGTTGTCTCAAACCCCTTTGATAGTTTGGCTCATTTGTCCATGCTTTGTCGGCGTTTGAGAATATCTGTGTTAGGCGATGAGTTTGAGCGCGACACATATGTGCTCGGTTTTATGGGCTATGGTTTGATACTATGTATGGATTGGCTAGCTAGGTATGGTGCCATTCTAGATTGTGAGAGGAGGGTCATTAGACTTTTGACTTTCCATGGGAGGACCCTTGAGATTTTTTGTGACCCTAAGGGGTCCGTCATGCTTAGTTTCCTATTGTCTCTGGATGCATCTATCGATGATCTGCAATCTGTACCAATAGTTTGTGAGTATTTTGATGTTTCTGAGGAGGTTTGGGGCTTACCTCCGATGTTTGGGATCGACTTCCATATATACTTGGTAGACAATGCAATGCCAGTTGCATTGCCTATGCGCCATATGACTCCAAGAGAAACGAGGGTGCTTAGTAAGCAAGTATGGGAGCTATTTGAGAAAGGGTTTATTAGGTGAAGCATATCTAAATAGGGTGCTCCGTTGTTATTCACAACTAAGGTGGATGGTTCGCTTCTCTTATGTGTCGATTATAGAGAGTTGAATAAACTCACAAAGCAGAATAGCCACCCACTATCGAGGATAGATGATCTATTTGACCAACTTGTTGGTGCATTAGTATTCTCTCAGTTAGACTTGGCCACAGGGTTTCATCCGTTGAGGGTCACCGAGGACAGTATAGATAAGACCGCTTTTAGGAATCCATATGGTTTCTTTGAATGGCTCGTTATGACTTTTGGGTAGATGAATGCACCCTCCTATTTTGTTGATCTGATGAGTAGGGTGTTTCGGGAGTTTCTAAATAAATTTGTCGTGGTCTTTATTGATGATATCTTGATCTTCTCAAAGAGTGAGGAAGAGCACGCCCAACATTTGAGGGGTATTTTGAAAACTCTATGTGTGCATCAGTTTAAGGCAAAGTTCTCCAAATGTCATTTTTGGAGAAAAGAGGCGAGATTTCTACGGCATGTGGTCTTTAAAGATGGGATAGCAGTTGATCCCATAATGGTAGTTGCAGTTCAAGATTGGCAAATCCCTAAGAATGCAATAGAGATGAGAAGTTTTCCGGGGTTAGAAGGCTATTATAGGATGTTCATTAAGGACTTCACAAAGACATCAGCGCCACTCAGCGGGCTGAGGAAGAAGAATTGGGCATTTTCATGGGATATAGATTGTGATGTTTCTTTCCAACGATTGAAGAGAGCTCTGACAATAGCCCCAGTCTAGACCTTTCTCGATGGAAGTAAAGTGTTCACAGTTTACACTGATGCATGTGGTACAGGGCTTGGTGCGATCCTGATGCAAGAGGGAAGGGTAGTATGTTATGGGGATAGATAGTTATTGGTTCATGAGAAAAATTACCCTACCCATGACTTAGAGCTAGCTTCCATAGTATTCGCGCTTAAGACGTGGCATCATTATTTTCTTGGAGAGAAGTTCGAGTTGTACACCGTTCATAAATCTCTCAAGTACTTGCTCTCGTAGAAGGATCTTAATTTAAGGCAACAAAGGTGGATCGAGTTCCTAGCATCTTGTGACTTTGAGATTGCTTATACCCCTAGCAAGGGTAATGTGGTGGTTGACGCGTTGAGTAGGGAGAGGATGGCCTTAGCTCCTCTGTTTATGGAAAGGAAAAGCATGGAGTTTATATGGGCTTTTGACTTTAGACCCTCCATCGAGTTTTTGTCTGGCTTATTTGCGTCACTGGAAGTGCAACCTCCTCTTATGGATCAGATAGGAGCTTCACAGCAAAAGGACCCCATATTATAGACATCTTGGATAGGCTCAGTAAAGGGGAGACATCTAGTCACCTCAGTAGATATTCAATAGACGATAAAGGGTGGTTGCAACGAGATGGGAGGCTTTGTGTTCCCCAACTACGAGTCTTTTGAAGACAGTCCTAAAGGAATCTCATCATTCTAAGATGACTATTCATCCAGATGGTGATAAGATGTATAGGGATGTAAAGACGGTTTTCTTTTAGGCTGGAATGAAGAAATATGTGGCGGAATTTGTTTCACAATGTTTGGTTTGCCAGCAAGTTAAAGCTGAGCAAAAGAAGCCCGGTGGTTTATTTCATCCTTTGGAGGTCCCGCATTAGAAGTGGGAGAGTGTCTCTATGGATTTCATAGATGGTCTGCCTCGATCAAAGAAAGGCAATACCAGCATTTGGGTTGTAGTAGACAGACTTACTAAGAGTGCTCATTTCATTCCAGCTAAGAGTAAGAGGATGGCAGCAAGGTTGACATCAGTTTATGTTCGGGAGATAGTCCATCTTCATGGAGTACCTTCCAGCATCGTAAGTGATTGTGACCCCATTTTCACCAGTGAATTTTGGAAGAGCTTGCAAGAAGCATTAGGTGCACAGTTGTGTTTGAGCATCGCTTTTCACCCTCAGACTGATGGATAGACAGAAATGGTGAACAGAGTTCTTGAGGATCTTTTAAGGATGCGTAACCTAGACTTCAGAGGGACTTGGTAAGAGCATCTTCCTTTAGTGGAGTTCTCCTACAACAACAGTTATCAAGCTAGCATTGGCATGGCACCCTTCGAAGCATTGTACGAATGACCCTGTGGTTTTCATTAAAGTGTCAAGATAGGCACAATTCCTACGTAGACAAGAGAAGGACTGACATTGAGTTTAAGGTAGGAGACACTGTTTTCATTAAAGTATCACCTTTGAGTTACGTGGTTCGCTTTGGATCTGTAGGGAAATTGTCACCAAGATTCTTAGGACCACTTCCCATAACATAAAGGATTGGCCAAATGGCCTATAGAGTAAAGCTCCCTGAGAGACTATCCGGCGTTCAAGATGTTTTCCATGTTTCTCATTTGCAGAAGTGCTTGCATGATACCGCAGAAGTAGTTGATACAAGTATATTGGAGGAAGTAGAGGTGGAACGGGAGGCAACAGTTAGATGAGTTCCTACCCGTATCCTTGGATCAGAAGTTAAGAAACTATGCAATAGAGAAGTCAAGTTGATGACGGTTCAGTGGGGAGATAACCCAGAAGATATAACTTGGGAGACCAAAGACAAGATTACCCTTTTCTTTTGGAGGGTATGTTCTTAACTTCTTTTCCAAAATTTAAATTCATTCTTGTTTCTATCATTTAAGTATATTCTATCAATCGAATACTTCGATCTTTAGATAGGAATCCCATGAATGTAAACATGTTTTTGAGATATGTTGTGTTTGATGGATACAAGTGGATGCAAGTGGTTGGTAGTGGTTGCTTGTGGATGCATATACACACACATTAAGCACTAGATCGGCTCAATCACTCTCATACTGCCTATGGATGTGTGTGCATTTTTTTCTTTTTATGGATGAAAATGGATGTATCATCATATGGATGTTGCATTTGGACGGATGATTGTGCACACATATAGAACTTACATGTTATAATAGGGTTGTTGCATACATGTTCGATTCATGGCACTAACATACATTGCATTACGGAGGTCGACTGAATCAGCAGACCGCCTGATCTTCGCATTAGTATAAGGACACATACACACACCTTTGCATATGTTCATATGAGCATTAGAAGCCTTTAAGGACAATGGATGCTCGTGATTGGTGTATGAGTAGATGGGTGATGGATGGTAGGATATACATTCTTCTTAACTTAGAGATTTCGGGGATGGAATCCATTGAGTATGGGAGAATACAACACCACGTAATTTTGACAACACTAAAAATGATAAATTAAAGAATAATTAATTTAATATTTAGAATTAAGTGAAATAGACTGCATCATTGCATTCATCTCGGAATTCTAGTCAAAATAGGCACTTGGTTGGTTTTAAAATGGACACCTTATAAAGAAGTTATTAAGGTTTGAAGTTTGTATACGCGCAAGAAGATAATATATATATATATATATATATATATATATATAATTAAATCCATAATTAAAAAATCAGTTCGAAATTCAAAATTTGTGGAGGTGTCAAAAATCCATCTCAGGGGTGTCGACCCATTCATCGACCCCATAAGGGGAGGGCGACCCCCCGCGGCAGATCTTGGTAGATTAGGGTTTGGGGTTACGGCTATATATATGGCCTCATTTTTCTTGTTTCTCCACACCAAAAATAACGGAGGACTAGATGCGGTCTTTTCCCAGATTGAATCAGGTCTTTTCTTCTTTTGCAATCAAGTTATTCAAGCTTAGAGATCTGTGATTCAACACCAGCAATTCCTTTTCTATTTTTCTAGATCCAAACACTTTGAGTCTACGTTAATTTTAGATCTAAATAATTAAAAAAGTAATATTGACATGGCTATAATTTGGATCTATGCCTGTGGCTATATGAATCATATCAGATCTGCTATACCCTGTTTATCTAATTTATCCTGACATGACTATGAAACTGGATAAGAACCTATACCTATTTATCATGTCAAATTTTCCATTGTTTATAGATCTAATTCACTGTTTAGATCACATCGTGCTTGTTACCATTATGTTTGTGGCTAAATCAGATCTATTACTAGTTGGATATCCATTGTTTAGATCTCGTCATGCCTATTTATGATGTCCCTATTATGTTAGAATCAGTTCTATTGTCACACGTTCAACAGATTTGTCCCTATATGCCTATCTTTTTATTATGCCATTATATGTTTATGAATATTTCTGTTATTCTATGATCACCTTGTTAGTACGTTCATTTCTGTCTTCTTCCTTATATCTTTTCCCTTTTTATTTTATATAGCCAGGCTACTTTCGAGCCTAGGCATCCCGTTAAGATATGCGGACACGTTAATTTGGAAATGGGGGGAAAACGGTAAAATTAGGGCATAACTTGTGATTGGAATTTTAGGAATAACTTGGATGAAATATATAAACATGAAGTTGGGGAAATAAATCAACTTGTGATTAAAGACCTAAATTGTTGGCATATGGTTCATTATGAACATAACATGGGAAAGGGGGCTCGAAAACCTATAACGACATAGGAATAATTGGTTAATAATTGGAATGCCTAGGATTACAGTAACTAGAAACTGTAACCGCGCTTAGACACGAGATTAGATTACACTTGTGGTGGAAGTCTACCCGGAACTGACCGGCATATCCAGCGACCACAAGCGGTGAATCTAATGTTAGGGGTCTAAGTGTATAAACATGAGACGTGCTAAGACACGAGCTTAAGTTCGACTTGTGGAAGAAGTCTGCCGGAAACCGAGCGGCATATCTAGCATCCACAAGTGAAAGGCTTAATGTGGGAGGCCCAGCACAATATAACCATAAATGGATATGGTAATGAATTGAAATACTTAACCTAGCTGAATCCATAGGGATTAATATATAACTTGAATATGGGATAAGTAAACTTGTTTGGAATAGTGGGTGGGTTAAGTAAGTCTTGAGTGGGTGGATAATGCTTATATAGATATAAGCCCACAAACTTAACCTGTGGCATTATGCAATCTTTTACTCTGGTATGGAATAACCTGTGGAAAACCTAGTGGGGATGCAAGCTTAGTGGGAAGCTTGTATTGTCTTGTGTGTGGGACACATTTCAGTCAGTAACCCATATATAGTTATCAAACGAACACCCTAAACCAGGTCGGAGTCTGGGCACGCTTACTGGGTTGATTGTAAGAGATCCAAAAGTAGGGGATGCTGTTGGCGGTGCGTACCGACTGGGTCATGTGGGTGCATGGTCCGGACAGAGGGAGATAATATGTTGTGACACCAATAGGTACGGTTGTACACAACTAGAAAACGAAGGGTTGTCGCTTTAGGGAGTGATACACACTATTTTGGGGCCAGCACAGGGTATCTATGGAGTAGGGAACCGATCGATTAGGAGGTAGTTAGGGTACATCTAGACTCTGGTATGTAGGGAAGCCCGTTAATACCCTTAGGGGTAACTCCGGTATGTTCGGCTACTTGTTGATTGTATGCGGTGAAAGCCTCTCACTAGACGTACACCTAAATCTACCATCTTATACTTGTTGGGGATCATCTTGTTAATAAGACACTAGTATTAGTGTACAGAAACTGTCAATGAAGCATAGTATACTATCAGGATTCTGCTTTAATCTTGCTTGGAGCTGCATAGATGTATTGCTCGAGCTCTTATCCTTTCTACTATGGCTATGTTTTGTTTGGAGGATTATATCTCTTTTATTACTGTACTCTGATATTTTAAGCATAAGACAGAAATTCTTAAGATGATGTACTTGGTTTATGTATTTTTAGACTCATGATGTCTTAAACCACGAAGTTATGCTCTATGATTTATAAAAGTTTTTAGTTTCGCTGCTATTTTATACATGTCTTTAATGTTTATGTTTCTATTTACCTGTAACGCTTCACGGATCTTAATGCATTTTCTTAATGAGTGACATTAACGGATGCGGGGTGTCACATTGGCATAGCACACAAATATTAGCAGCCTCCTTGAATGCCATGGTCGAGCACCTCTTCAATATTGGGGTCGAGCACAAGCACCGTGCTACTGTACAGCTCAGTCGAGTGGCAATCCCATGTGAAGCCTGGTCGAGCAGTGAAACGTGTATAGATGAACGACATAAATGTAATTCTAGAACGCATTTTTGCATAGTAACACAATGAAATACGAAGGAAAAAGGCACGTGGCATGATTGGTGGAGTGGAGAACATGCAGACACTTTTGGGCTAGCTGTACGAAGCAGAATGATTTCATACAATCAACATATGGTTTCCTGGTACGAATAGCAAGTTGGGTCCGCCCTTATTAGTATACAGTGGCAAAAACACATCACATAGAAGAACAAACAAATGAATGGCAGCGTTATAATATTTGAGCATTGCATAATTCAAAGACATGAGAATGTATGAGTGGAAAGCGCATGCCTCTATGTGATGACAAACTCAATTTCTGATCGTGCATTACATAATTGGGTTGGTCAGCGGCAAGTATACATGGGTCGCACTTGTATATATGTGGGTCGCACACTCAGAAGTTTGGACGATGGCAAAGTCGTAATATTTGGGTCGGGCGCGCCAGCTGTACACAGTTAGCTCCAACTATCTAGTGGCAGCTTCGTAAATATGTGTACGCTCGATGCATACCATGAACACCTTAATTATAAAAATGCCACTTGGTCCAAACTTCTCCTATAAAAACCCCATTTCACAACACTTCAAGGAACCGATTCTTCCACCCCAAAGGGCTGCCCAAATCATTTCACCACATTTTAAAGCTTCTCAAGCTCCATTAATGGCTTCCAAAACTCACTCCTTCATCCTCCTACATCAAGTGGATCTCATCTTCTCCGAAAACCATTAATTCTCACTCCAATTCAATCCAAGTGATCTGCAACAGTCATTGCTCCTCTTTAAAGATCAGGTATAACACCATTTACTTGATGGAATCAAGGAAAATTATCTAATCAAAAGAACTAGTCCATTCTTTCTCGAATTCAAGTGAGATCTAAAGCAGAAAGGGAGTGAAAATGGAGAATCATTGTAAAGAGTGAACAAGTATAATAAATGAGATGTATGAGATGATGCTCTATGTAAACTTCCTCATGATAATGAAAATCACTTCAAAATTGGACGTAGATCTTTCATAGATCTAACCACTATAAAAACCCTTGTGTTTTTACTTACCTTTTCCTGTTTATTTTTCGATTGTGGCTCCTTTTAATTCTAACCATATTAGTGAAGTATGATTCATGTACCATTGGTGTTAAGATCCAATTTGGGTTTTAACATTTGGCATCCACCGTGGGGCCGTGTTCACATCTCCCTCTTTCACACTTCTCTCAAGCCAAAGAGCACATTGAAGTTCTAAGCATACTTCTGCAATAGATTCTACAAGTCTAAGAACTAGGTCAAACGACAAAATCTCTTCCAAATTCAAAGCCTTATCCGAAATAATGGTGAAATCTAAGAAGACTATATGCAAAACCATTGAAAGAATTGAAAATGTTATCAAAAACGAACCTATTCCACGCACCAACTGCTTCGAAGTTGGAGAATGTTCAACGGCCGGAGTTGGAGTGATTTAAGCTGAATTAGGTATCATCGTCGCAAACTTGAGTCAACGAATGGAAACTTCCAACAAAGCTTTAATCGATGCTAATAAAAATCTGTTGGACGCTAATCAAGCTTTAATGGATAAAATGAGTGCTCTTTTAAATGCTCAAGCACATCCCACTCCTCCTCTGAAAATCCATGTCAACTTTGAAGAGAATGCAAATTCATCAGCCTCCGATTATCATAATGACAACTTGGTTGGACTTGTTGACAAAGACGATGCTAATATCGAGGACTCCAAGTTGAAAGCTAAAAACCATTCCAAACGAAATAACCGACGAGTTGTAAGTCCCGTTAAGGGGGCACCTTCCTATAGTGGAAGAAAAAGACCTAGATCTTCTAAACGCGATCGCTCGCCACGATGAGCATCCGGAAAAAGATCGAAGTCTACTTTCCGGAACGACACAACTCGAAGGAATATATTGCGGGTATGGTAAAGCAAATCATGAAGGACAACGTGCCCCACAAGGATAGTGAAAGGGAATGGGATTCTCCACCAATAAAAACCCGTTCACAAAGAGGATCCGCAAAGTATAGTTCCCTAAGAAGTTCACTGATCCTACTCTGCCTCCGTACAATAGGACTTCTGATTTGAATCACTTCCTATATAGGTATGAATGGTATATGAATGCAGCCAAAGCAACAAACGAGATCAAATGCTTGTGTTTCCCTCTCTGTTTAGAAGGTGTCGCATCGTCATGGTTCACAAGGCTGCCACGCAAATCCATCGACCAATTTGATGATTTGATTTCTGAAATTTAAAGAATAGTTCAGATTGCAAGCTACCAAGGCTAAGGACATTATTTCTCTTACATGAATGAAGCAGAATCCAGGAGAATCTATCTAATCTTTCCTCAAAAGATTTAATGCTGATGTATTTGAAGTAGGGAATACCGAGCCTCGCATGATCTTAATGTCTCTGATTGGCGCCGTAGATGCGAATATCAAATTCGGTAAATGGATTAAAATAAAAGAGTCAGGCACACTTAAGAAATTCTATAAGAAGGCCGAGGAATACATGGGATTGGATAATAATCTTGTGCCTCT
Source organism: Allium sativum (assembly GCA_030737875.1). Classification (NCBI taxonomy): domain Eukaryota; kingdom Viridiplantae; phylum Streptophyta; class Magnoliopsida; order Asparagales; family Amaryllidaceae; genus Allium; species Allium sativum. Next base: position 1,047,560,923 of record CM060924.1, read on the forward strand.
TTAGATTCTTGATGCTAACCAACCTCTTGAAGCCCCCAAAAACGTTACTGCCCAGTATAACCAGAAAAATCCCAAAGGTCAGAAAAGAGGATGCGACGGGAAAGACAATCGAGACGGAAGGAAGCCTTGCTTTTCCAACCCATCATAGCTAACACCTCTAAATGACACTTCAGAAAACATCTTTGCTACGACTAAAAACACTGAAGATTATCCAGTACCAAAAACTCAGAAAATAAGTGAGCATCAAGCTTACTCTGGGAAGTTTTGCCGGTTTCATAATCAGCCAAACCACTACACCAACGAGTTAGTGATCTGAAATAACTGATTGAAGAGCTAATTAGGATGAATCATCTACAACAACATGTGAAAAATCTGCAATCCTCAAACGTTGTTCTGATTCCCTAGGACTAGGGGGCAATAACCAATGAAGCTCTTGTTCAACCCATTCCAAGGCTGATCATAAACTAATAACCGTTGATTGTGCTTTAATTTCAATGGCTCATAATAAGCGATCAACATTGTCACCGCTTTACTTTATGCTCTATTTCCTGCTTTAGTTATTGCTTTACTTGATGTTTTACTTTTTTTTATATACAAAGCTTCTTGGAAACAGTTGGTAACAATCTGCAAGTGATGCACTGAACATTATCTCTACGATTAAGAGCAAATCTGTCTGAATGAATTTCTAGTTTGAAATTTTTTATATTAAATCAAAACTTGATTATAAATGATTTGATATTGCAGGCCATCTGTCGAGCGCTTGTTCCATTAGAATCTGGCGAAACTTAGCGACCACATCAACACTAATTCAAGCGCTAAAGGCTGTAAATATCAACATGCTCAAATGCAAAAACAGAAAACATCGCCTTGGGAAAGTGAATGGGAAAAGTCGCAAAGATTAAAACAATGAACAAGCGCCACGACAAATAAACAACAATGTTGTGACTTTCATCGAGGGGGCACTCCGCTAAGTGAGAGTTTCAAAGCTTTAGTTCCTAATCTGAGATAGCCCGCCAAGTCAAGCGTCCAACAAAGGAATTGATGCCTACCTCGAGCTGGAACAACCAGTGTCGTGTCAGAAGGACCGACAAACTTGATGATTGGAGTCACCAACATCAGACCGGTCGGACCTGTAAACATGGTAGAAGGACCTACACTATGTTGGAAGGACAGACAACCTGGTGTAGGAAGTACCAACATCAGGCCAGAAGGACCGACATACACGCTAGAAGGACCAGCACCGTGTCAGAAGGACCGACAAACATGATGTTGGAAGTACCAACCTCAGTCTGTAAGGATAGATAAACAAGTTGGAAGGACCAACACAAACCAAAGACATCTCCAGGGCACCCAATTAATCGTCAGTATCAGGAAGCACCTAATCCGATAACGACAAACATTGGGGTTCTAACCAAAGATCTCTCTAGGGGGTACCAAATTGATCGTCATTGTTGGGAAGCACCGGATCTGATAATGATAAACATTAGGTTTCTAACAAAAGACCTCTCTGAGGGGACCCAATTGATCGTCAGTATCAGGAAGCACTTGATCTGATAACAACAAACATTGGGGGTTCGAACCAAAGACCTCTCCAAGGGCGACCCAATTGATCGTCAGTATCAAGAAGCACCTGATTTGATAACGACAAACATTGGGTTTCTAACCAAAGACCTCTTCGGAGGCACCCAATTGATCGTCAATATCAGGAGGCACCTGATCCAATCATGACAAACATTGGGGTTCTAAGTAAAGTCCTCCCTTAGGACAATCCTTTTGAACCTACCAACGCTTGGACTAATCAGTATAACTAAGTGACGAAAGTATCCAATGGCTGAATTAAACAAGCTGTATTGTAGACGGAGTTCGGATTCAACCAATCACTTGCGTAATGTATGGCCTTCTTAGATACAACAAGTGTTGAATTTTAGCCCTAGCAGGGGAATGAAATCCAAAGTACTTCCTGTGGAGAAGACTAATAACGACTCCCTCAACAAGGGGCACGGATATCAGAATTTCTCAAAGGGGAGACATAAAATAAATCATAAATAAATATTTCTCAAATGTGAAATATTGTATACTACCATATAAGTCATTAAAATGATAACTTTTGAAATCCATAGTCGGCTTTAGTCGATTAGTTGATTTTAAGCGTTAATGCGAATTCGAATTAGAATATCGTGTTTGTGAAAATAATTTTCTATAAGTTTTAAATAGTTGAATAAAATATTCCTATGCAAGCACTTTATTCAGTTCAAAATAAAATTCACTATAGGTCATTTTTAATTATTAACTAATCCACTATCGCTGTGGACAGTAGACGGTGAGTATAATTCCAAAATCATGCAATAGATTGTTTTAATTATAGAACAGGTGACATGAAGCATATCAACAATAATGTTTTGTTCGAAGCCCGCATTTCTCGTAGGAGAAAAAAACTAGCTTCGAGGGGCAAATGTTAACCCCATTATTATAACGTAGTCCCAAGGTCAAACATCACCACGGGTCAAACAAGCCAGCGTGAACACCATGGGTCAAACATCAAGGGTCAAACATTGGATGGTTGAGCGCAAGATGGTCGGCCGGCCTTGGGGTCGAGCAGAGCACCTTCACCAGGCTGGTCTCAGCTAGTGGGTCAGTTTATATGGGACGGTCGACTTCAATATACGGGTGGACTAAAAACAAATGAGATGGATCAGTCACAAATGGTTCACATGGATCGGCACGAAACAAAGTGCATGGAAAAGAACCGATATGGTGATCAAAATACAAGGACCACTTATTTAATGTGAGCGGCAGAAGAGCGAGCTGGCATGGCAATAATGTATCTTCCATGAAATACACCCGTTCATATTACACATAACTTCAAAGTGGTAACACTTAGCATGCACATTACCACGCTTTTCATGAATTTCAAGTGTACGAAGCAACTTAAGCCATGACAACATGAATCGATGATGTTGCCTTCAATGTGGGTCGGCACCTTAACAATGAATGGGTCAGTACCTTAGCAAAACAAGGACTAGAAAATTATAGTGGCTTCTTGTTGAGATTAAATATAAAGAAATAGCAAGCCTATAAATGTGGTTTCCACATTGTAGTTCGCATGGCTATGAAATCAACGTTGACAAAGTTGTTTAGAGAATATGAAGTTAACATGAAGTGTATATAGGTGTCACACATGGAACGCAAAGTGGCATAGTGCACAGATATTAGCAGCCTCCTTTGAATGCCACGGTCGAGCACCACTTAAATATAGGGGTCGAGCACAAGCACTGTGCTACTGTACAGCTCGGTCGAGTAGCAATCTCATGAGAAGCCTGGTCGAGCAGTGCAACATGTACAGATGAACGGAAGAAATGTAATTATGTAATTGTGGTTGTTCGATGCAATAAGGTGGGTTTTGTGGAGGTAAGATGCTGATCAACGGGTGGTTGCTGGAATTATACTGGTTGTACTGAAGAGGGATATGGAGTGAGGAGGTTATGTGGTTGTTGTCTGGTAAAGGAGCGAATTTGGGGCTGGGGAAGAGGGGTTTTGTTGATGGCAATGTGGGTAGTGAATAGTGATAGGAGGTGACTGGCAGTTCTTGTGGATTGCTGATGTGTGGACGAGGATGCGAGATTAAAGGCAGGCATTTACTGATTGAAACAAGCGTGTAATCAGAGTTGGTTTTGTTGTACAGTTTATTACAAAATTGAGGCAGCAGTGAACTGATTTCACAACACTTCAAGGGACTGATTCTTCAACCCCGAAGGGCTGCCCAAATCATTCCTAAGATCACTCCTTCTTTCTCCTACATCAAGGGATCTCATCTTCTTCGAACACCATTAATTCTCACTCCAATTGAATCCAAGTTATCTCCAAACGTCATTGCTCTTCTTTAAAGCTCGGATCTAACACCATTTTCTTGATGGAATCAGGAAAATTATCTAATCACAAGACCTAGTCCGTTCTTTCTCGAATTCAAGTGAGATCTAAAGTGGAAAGAGAGTGACAAATGGAGAATCATTGTAAAGAGTGAACAAGTGTAATAAATGAGATGTATGAGATGATGCTCTACGTAAACTTCCTCATGATAATGAAAATCACTTTAAAAGTGGATGTAGATATTTCCTAGATCAAACCACTATAAAACTTTTGTGTTTTACTCACTTTTTCCTGTTTATTTTGCGATTGTGGCTCCTTAAAATTTAAACTATATCGGTGAAGTACGATTCACATACCACTGGTGTTGAGATCCAATTTGGGTTTTAATAAGAACTATCTGATTTTGTTGGAGTGTACACGTGTTAACCAAAGTTGTCTTTAATTTATCAAACCATACCCTTGGTGCTTGTTTTAAGCTATAAATGGCCTTTTGAATTTTTCTCACCATTTTTTCTTTTCCTATCCATTGAAAACCAAGAGGTTGTTGCATGTAGAATTCTTCTTGTAACTCACCAAATGCATCATTCACATCCAACTGTCTGATGTTTCCTTTCTGATGCAATGCTATAGATTGAATTATTCTTATTGATGTTGGTTTGATGACTGGTGAGAATGCTTCATAAATGTGAAACTCATGTTGTTGTATGTATCTGTTTGCTACTAGTCTGGATTTATATCTTTGTACACTTTCATCTGGATTCTCTTTCACTTTGTATGTCCATCTATAGTCCATTACATTTTTCTTGTGTGTTGCTTGGGTAAGTATCCATGTTTTTTTTCTTCAAAGTGCATCATATTCTTATTTCAATTCTTGTTTCCATCTCTCATCTTTGATTGCTCATTTATATGATTCTGGTTCTTTTGTCTGAATGGTTGTAGAGTACAGCTTAAGTATATATATTCCACTCTTTGCTATTATTATCATGTGATGTCCTCCTGTTGGCCCTTGTTGTTGTGGTGTTTAAGTTGATTCAGATTGTCAGTTGTCATCTTCCATATTTCTAGGTTGTTCATCAGTGTTATTGATGACACTACGCCATAAATGGCCTTCTGCAAAAGAATAAAATGTTGGGTCAATCCCAAAATATGTTGGCATCGGTCTTTGGCAGCACTTTTACAGTGATGCAATTTTAACCGTAGCTACAGACCTCAAAGGCAATATTTTGACTATCTAATGCAACATAACAAATATTGTTGCAATAGAACCCTATTTAGGTCTAAAACAACATCCTTACGTGTTTGTAGCAATATTTCAGAAATGTTACTGTAGATATTTCTTCTCTAATAGGATTAAATATTTATTCAATAGAATACTACTGCACAGAATTTGAATTCAAACATTGTTTCATTAAATCGAATATTTTATTTCAACAACTGAAATAGTACGAATTTCTAACTCTAACTATATGAGCCATAACCGCTGCACTAAACAAGAGGAATAATGCACTGAAAGGTGTACCAGACAGTTATGGACAATCATCAAGGTATGGTAACACGAGCAAAACCTGTCGTATAACTCACAGCCCAAGGATAAAGTATAATAGAACATACACAACATGTCGAAACAGTGGAGCATCACATAGCAGAAATCCAAACTTTTATATCATCCTGAAAATATTCATACAATTTTGGAATACAATTTAGAAGTCTGTGCATGAAGCCTTCGTACATAACCCTCAGAGAATGCATCAAATAGAACAACATCTGAAACACCCTATATGTATAGTACTAAAAATAATACTCAAGCCTCCAGCTCGTCTTTGATCAGTAGCTCCTTCCACTAAAATCTATCATCTACAACCTGGTACTCAGTCTTCCCATCCACAACGTCGTAGATGAACAACCCAAGATAATAAGAGAAACATAAAACCTTGAGTCGGAAAACAGTCTTAGTGAGTGATAAAGCAACTATCTAACATCACCAATGAAGTATATGAGAATATGTAGATAAATCAACCAAATATACTAAAATAACCAGAGAAGAAAACTCAAATTTGCCTTCCCCACATCTAACAGTGATGGCCTTTGCAGCAAGCAGAAGCATACAACCAGTAGAAATCATAGCAACTAGTTTAAGTCCCAAATAAACCGCCCTAATCGAGATCAACATCCCTTAAGCACAAGCCCGGAAGGCTGAAACCAACATTAGACAAGCACTCAAGAGATATCTTCTTCGACGTCGAACAATATACGTAGGAAGCTACAAGCAAAGAAGGCAATCATCCATGACTCTGGCTATCACCGCCAAATCCTGCTTTGAAACCATCGCTATTTGTGTGATGGCCAACTTTTCCATATGTCGATGGCTAATGGTAACCCCGGTTCTAGCCAGACTACTGCACGTCCAACGTACATTTGCCTCCCAGAGACAACTAGGCTCATTCAATGTGTCTAGGGTACTCGACTTGCAACCTTCTAGTCTTTTACACGTCTTTATTGTACCGCTGCTTTGTGTTCGATAGAACCTACGATAACCATAATCTCACCATTTTCAATATCTCTAGTCATCTTCCCTGATGGCTAGTCATCGCACAAGCAACCTTCTCAAGCAACCATTATTCATCAACTCACAACCTTTGAGTTATCTTCTCATTTGTTGCATTACAACAATCAATGAACACTTCACTATGCTTCAAACACTCCTCCTTGAATTCGTGTTGAAATTAGAACCATCACCGACTCAAAAACAAGCTTCATTTGGTCGATATTGCATTTAATAGCATTTCTAGCTTTTTCGTTATGAAAAACTGGCCACAATTTCAAAACATTCTTTTGCAGCGCTTTTGAAATGCTATTGTATCTCTTGTTTCAGCTCTGCACCAATCCGGTGTGAAAAGTAAGTAAAACCATAAAACTACCTTTAACAGCGTTCTGGAACAATATCATTTCTCTTAGCCGTTCCATCCAACCAAATGGTACGTTTTTACTTAAAACACCTTTTTACAGCGTTTCTAGAATGCTATCAGTTCTCCCGGGCGATCCATCCATCCCTAGGGTCGTTTTTGCGACCCATGCCTTTTCTACAACCTTTGTCAAAATGCTATCAAAAGCCAATGATCCATCTTCTTTTTCAGACGAAGGAAAATGCCACGATCCATCACATTTTCAAGGCCAATTCACCCATATTTTACTTGCACGATCGATTCTTGCCGTGTTCCCCAAGCCAGTCGATCCATCCTTCCACCACAGCGTTTCCCAAATGCGGTAAATTCCAGATTTTGCCAAAAAAATGAGCTTTTTCCAGATTCATCAAAACTTGCGCGATCCATCATTTTTTCGTGCATTTTCACTGTTTCTTGGTCACCGATCCACACTAGGATTTGTGCTTGATCTATAACTTTCTATAGCGTTTCCCAAATGCTATAGATTTCCATATTTTGATTTTTGGCCGATTCTTTCACTTTTTCTTGGTCGATCTACTCCTTTGCCACTACTTGAGCCATGCCAAAGCCTCTACAGTACCGTTCCATCATGAATCTCGCTCGATCAGTGATTTTCACTTCGGTATATGCTTTTCAAAAATGTTTTTCAACCATCAACAAGTCACATCAAAACAACAATCATTCGAATAACGATTTTCATTAGAATAACATAGAAACTTACTGGTTTAAGTTTCTAATTAGATCCTACGGTGATTTGGGTTAAAAGCAAACTTACATCGATTAGAGCTACTCAAAAACAAATTGAAATGATGAATATGGTATCAAATAACCCATATGCTTGATTTAATCCATGCGAGAGATGCATATTGCTCACCAAATCTTCAATCTAGCTTAGAAACGATGAAATATGAATGCAGACAGCGAATATCTATCTTCGAACATTTTGATTTGATGCAATCTATCTTCCTTTGATGTTGATCTAGCCCCCTTTGGTATAGATCTTGAATCTCTGCACGTAGATCTAGAATTTTAATGGTGAAAAGGTGCATTTGTTTGAGTAAGAATCAATAACAAGCTCAACCAAATGAGAGAATCAAGAAAGTAGCCCCCTCTCCATGTCCCAAACCCCCTATTTATAGCCGCCCACCAGCCCACTAATGGGCCTCCGCAAATTAGATCAATAATAGCTTAAAACCTGAATAGAAAATTGCGTACCAATAAAACAACGATTTCTCCCAAACCGTTGAAACAAATTTTTAATGTGAACACTCTACGGAATGGGAAACATCATTTTCTTTCCAATGAGACCAATCCCAGCGCCTGATTTGATCCGAGTCAAAAGTTATCCCCTATACAAAACTGACAAGGGAAAATTGGTCATAAATAAAATTCGTAAAAACCACGGACATGTCTCACATCCCCATGAAAAACATATCAAAATATGAGAATGATCAAATCCTTGGGGAACAAAATAAAAATATTTTATGTTCCACCGATACGTAAAATGCGGGCTGTTACATTTTCCTCCCTTTAGGAATTTCGCCCTCGGAATCCCAACAGACATAAGCAACCAATAACTCTGCATGCCTATCATCCATGACCAACCAATTCTATCATCCAAACTAGCGGCCATCAAACCATGCATCCATAGTCCTATCTTAGCACGCAGAATTCTATCAACAACAGTAACCAAAATGATAGTACAAGTTACAACGGGGTAAGAGTGATATGACATTCATGGGTCATACCAACGAAGAGATCTAGATGGATCGACTTCATTCTCTCTTCCATCTCCTATGTACAGTCGTCATCATCCTCACTCCATAGTACCTTGACCAACTTAATCGTCTTCCTCCTAAGCCATTTCGTGTCATTCCCCACAACACGAAGTGGCTTACGACGTGTAGCTACGGACTCGACGTCTAGGTCTTCGTACTGCTCCACACATACCACCACATTCGAATCATGCACACACTTCCGAATAAAAGACACATGAAAAATATTATGCACGCTAGACATCTTCTCGGGTAACTCCAACCTATCCGCGAGCTTTTCAATTCACTCGACTAGCGGAAACGGTCTAACAAACCTTGGAGCTAACTTCCCTTTGCTCCCGACCAAACAACGTGCCTCAACGATGAAATCTTTATGAAAATCATATCGCCAACGTCGAATTCCAAACCTTTTCGACGCTTGTCGACGTAACTCTTCTGACGTTCTTGGGATGCCTTCATTCATTGACAAATGATCTCGATATAATCTGATGTCTCTCTAGTCATCTTTGTTAAAACCGAAAATCGATTTCAAAACCAAAGATGCGAATGTAGCCATAGGGACACCTGACATCTAGAAGCATCTCTAAATCGCATATATATGCTACTGTTATGAGTAAGAAAGACAGGCTGGAATTAAATCTTCTCTATACTTCTCTGTGTTTCATCTTCTCCGTCTTATAATATTCTTCAACCTCTCCTCCTCCTCCATTAATCATTCTATTTTCTTACAAACACCATAACATTGGTGCTTTCACTGCTATTGAAACATGACCCGCACTGATGAGGCTCTTCTCCGTCTCCGTGAAACCACTATCCAACAGCAACAAACCCTTGACACCATCCAAAATACCTTCCAAACACAAATCAACAACCAACAAACCCAGATTTCCGATATACAATCCACACTCCAAACACAAGCCGCATCCATCCAACAAATGAACCAAACCCTTACCGAAATAGCCCTTAAACTCTGCAGCTTGGGCCCTCCAACTTCACCACACCAATCTTCCAGTGCATCCACAGTCAATAACACATCCATTCGCCAACCTCCCATCATACCCACTCCACCCAATCTCCATATTCGACCACCAAAATGCGAACTCACAACTTTTGACGGATCTAATCCCTTAGATTGGCTTTTCCAAGCCGAACGATTCTTCCAATACCATTCCACACCTGACGAACAAAGATTCGACTTAGCAAGTTTCTACATGAAAGGCCAAGCCCTTACATGGTTTCAATGGATGTATAGAAATCATCAACTAACCTGTTGGCCGGCATTAGCAAAAGCCATTGAACAACGTTTTGGGCCTTCCTCCTTCATTAATCCTCAAGCCACCCTATTCAAACTTCGCCAAACAACCACCGTAGAAGAGTATCAATCAACCTTTGAAACGATTAGCAACCGAATCACAAACTTACCATCCGATGCACTCCTTAATTGTTTCCACTCTGGCCTAAAAACACCAATCAAAAATGAACTAACACCCCTTCGACCATTAACCATTTCAGATGCAATTGACCTTGCTAAACTTATAGAGTCCAAACAAACCGACGCCAAAAACTTCACTAACCGCACCACTTACAACCGTAACCAACCACCATTGTTATCACTACCACCAGTACCTAATCCACAACAGACCTCACATAACCCACCCACCAGCACCAACCCCATCAAAAGGCTTACACCAGCGGAGATGGATGCTAAGAGAGCCAAAGATCGATGTTTCAACTGCGATGAGAAGTATCATCCCAGCCATAAATGCAAAGCAAAACATATTTTATTGTTGTTACCAGAAGAGCAGTAGGAGCCGCCGGATTTACCTTCTCCGAACTTTGTACAAATAGCAGAACTCAACGCCGACGAGGAACCAGCAATTTCGTACAATGCCCTTATCGGCTCAACACACCCCAGATCGATTCGACTTGCAGCCTTTATTAATAGTAAACCAATCTCGATTTTGGTTGATTCGGGTAGCACACATAACTATCTACACCCAAAAACAGCTAGGTTTCTCGGACTTCGAAGTGAACGACGTCCAGATTTTGTTGTTACAGTGGGTAACGGCGAAAAATTACACCGCCATGGAATTTGTCGTGAAGTCTACATTCATATAGGAGGTTATAACTTCAGCGTTGATTTCTTTCTGCTTCCAATTTCTGGAGCTGAAGCCGTCTTCGGCATTCAATGGCTTGAGAGTCTAGGACCGATTGAGATGGACCATAAACAACTCACAATGAAATTTAACTATGGGCATGAATCTATTACTTTAGTGGGCTTGGGTGGGAACTCAGCCCCATCTGTTATTTCATATAATCAGCTCAGGAGACTGAAGTCCACAGATTCAATATCATTGTATTTTCAGCTTGATGCATCTGAAGTAGATCCCCTCACCCAAAACCCATCCCTGCACCCAGATATTCACCACCTTTTAACCTGTTTTCCCACCCTTTTCCACCAACCAAATTGCCTACCACCTCATCGAAACCATGACCACCATATCAACCTACACACCAACTCGCAACCAATCAACATAAAACTATATCGCTACGCTCATTTCCAAAAAAATGAAATAGAATCTCAAATTCATAACATGCTTCAGTCACAAATTATTCGCCCCTCCACCAGACTTTTCTCCTCTCCTGTCTTACTTGTCAAAAAAAAGATGGATCATGGCGTTTTTGCGTTGACTATCGTGCCCTCAATGCAATTACCGTCAAAGACCGTTTTCCTATTCCTACTGTTGACGAGTTACTAGATGAGCTGTTTGGATCCGTATATTTCTCTAAACTTGATCTTCGTAGCGGATATTTTCAAATCCATGTAAACCCATCCGATGTTCATAAAACGGCATTTCGCACTCATGAGGGCCACTATGAATTTTTAGTAATGCCATTTGGCCTCACTAATGCACCATCCACATTTCAAGCGACCATGAATGATATTTTTCGTCCACATCTTCGGAAATTCGTTCTCGTATTTTCGACGATATACTCGTTTATAGTAAATCATGGAGTTCCAATCTACAACACCTCCAAATCACCTTGGAAATTTTGACACAAAACCAATTATATGCTAATCTATCTAAATGTGCTTTTGGCCTTAGGGAGTTGATTTATTAGGGCCACATTATATCTGGTGAAGGAGTAAAGATGGACCCATCTAAAGTTGATGCAATTATTCAATGGCCAGCACCAACCTCTCTTATGGGCATACGCGGATTTTTAGGTCTCATCGGTTATTACCGCAAATTCATTCGCCATTATGCCACAATAGCTAGCCCTATTACTGCACTGCTAAAAAAAGGTGAAACATTCTCATGGCCTGCTTCGGCCCAACAAGCATTTGAAACACTTAAACAAGCCATTACATCCGCACCCATTCTCTCCCTACCCGATTTCTCCACCACCTTTGATATTTACACTGATGCATCTGGGCTAGCAATAGGAGCTGTCCTCTCGCAACACAATAAACCAATCGCTTTCCTCAGTCTCAAACTTCCACCTCGCCTACAGGCCGCATCAACTTATGTCCGTGAAATGTTTGCCATCACTACGGCAGTCAAAAATGGCGCCACTATCTCCTTGGTCGCCACTTCACTATCACCACTGATCATCAGAGTTTGCGCCAAATGGTTTCTCAAACTATTCAAACTCCGGAGCAGCAAAAGTGGCTATCTAAATTACTGGGCTATGATTTTACTATTAAATTCCAACGTGGATCTGAGAACTCGGTCGCCGACGGATTATCGAGATGGACTTCTGAGGCGACAATGCAAGCAATATCAGGTTCACTTTTGGACTCCACGGGTGACATCCAACGATTTTTGTTGAATGACCCACACTCGCAGCAACTAATTCAGAAATTACAGGCCAACCCTTTGGCGGTACCCAAATACTCTTGGCATGATAACTTACTATTTTATGATAATAGAATATATGTTCCTGACAACAGCACCTTACGCAATAAGCTCCTCCACCTTTTCCACGGCTCCAAATTGGGTGGTCATTCCGGTGTGAAAGCAACATTTGCTTGGATTGCTAGTAATTTTTTTTGGCCTCGTTTGTTTGACTCAGTTCAACAATTTTTCAGGAGTTGCAACATTTGCCTACAGAGCAAATCTGACACAACATCCCCGAAAGGCCTACTGCAGCCACTCCCTATCCCTCACCAGATTCGGGAGGATATATCGATGGATTTTATCACTCACCTTCCACCATCAGAGGGAAAAACTTGTGTTTGGGTGATTGTGGACCGGCTATCCAAATATGCACATTTTTGTGCACTACCTACCTCATTCTCAGCAGAACAATTGGCATCCTATTTTATTCGGGAGTACGTTAGACTTCACGGCTTTCCCAAGTCTATAGTCTCCGATAGAGATCGGGTGTTTATGAGCCATTTTTGGCGCGAATTATTCCGACTTCATGGTACGGAACTCAATATGAGTAGTGCTTACCACCCATAATCAGATAGGCAAACTGAATTTGTAAATCGCTGCTTGGAAACATATCTCCGTGCTGTGACGGGTGATGTACCGACAAAGTGGGTCAAGTGTTTACCATGGGCTGAATATTGGTACAACACTTGCAAGCATTCTTCCACTAACATGTCTCCCTTCCAAGCAGTATACGGGAGACCGCCTCCGGTTATTGCCGACTACATACTTGATAAGGCTAATATCCAGGAGCTTAATGAATGGGCGATAACACACAATGACCTGCTTCAAATACTTAAAACAAATCTTCACAAAGCTCAAGCAAGGATGAAAAGGCAAGTTGATAAACATCGTCTGGATAAAGAATACACTATCGGCTCATGGGTATATGTTAAATTACAGCCTTATCGCCAACTGTCTCTACGTCATAATCGTCACAAACTCTCCAAAAAATATTTTGGACCTTTTCATATAATCCAGAAAGTTGGGAACGTTGCCTATAAGCTACTCTTTCCATCAGATACCCGGGTGCATCCAGTCTTTCATGTATCCATGCTCAAGCTCTGCCCAAACCCACAAGCAGCAACCCCGGTTCAGCTTCCGCCCGAATTTACAACTATGGATCCACTTGACCTTGAGGACAAGGTCAGTCTTCAACAGAGGGGTACTGTTATGGCTCCTGAAAATAGTGCAACAACCATTTTTGCTCATAACCGTACCAGGAGAAATATCAGGATCCCAAGTCGTTTTCAAAGCTAGAAGCCACGTAGGATTTACTGCAGCATGCACATGAAGACAAATAAGTTGTTATGGCAATTTATCTTTTATTATGTTTTCCTTTTTTTTCTGCTAGAAATATGCAGCCATATGGATATGGTAATTTACCTTTTATTATGTTTTCCTTTTTTTTTCTGCGAGAAGAATGCAGCCATAGGGACACCTGGCATCTAGAAGCATCTCTAAATCGCATATATATGCTACTATTATGAATAAGAAAGACATGCTGGAATTAAATCTTCTCTATAATTCTCTGTGTTTCATCTTCTCCCTCTTATAATCTTCTTCAACCTCTCCTCCTCCATTAATCATTCTATTTTCTTACAAACACCATAACAGTTAGTCGGATCTCAAAGGGTAAAGAAATAAAGCTAGCCTATTTTTATATGCATCAACATATGATCAGAGCCAGAAATTCCGGCTGAGGGGGGCAAGACTGTAAGGGTGAGGGTTTGGGGGCGGCAGTCCCTGATTTTTTTTTTTTACCATTGTTGAACATTTAGTTATATGTAACAAAAAAAAATCGCAATTGTTGAACATTTAATTACATGTAAAGAAAAGTTAAACTAGCCATTAAATCATCCAACCTAACAATTCCAAATAAATAAAACCAATGAATGGATAAACAAACAGGCATACACATCGTTGTTTGCTTTTTTTTAGAAAACAAGTAATACATATATTATGGAAATAAAACTGGAAAATTCATAACAGGAATTTTTTCCAACTGGAGAAAACAGGATTTTTTAGAAAACAAGTAATACATATATCATTGAACATTTAATTAAGGACGGAAATAAAACAGACATAACAGGATTTTTGGAAATAAAACTGGAATGTTCATAACTGGAAATATACCTAACAACCCCAAATTTCTGTTATGAACATCTCTGTCCTTAATTAGGGAATGATTCTAGCTTGGCTTTTGCTGTGTTTGCTTTTTTTTCCATTCTGCAGCAGGATTTTTTTTTTTAATTCCTTGGGGGGGGGCATGCCTAGGTCAGCCTGGGCATGGCTCCGCCCCTGCATATGTTTACAATAAGCTGAAAAAATTGCTTTACTGTGTAATTATGTAACAACCTGTAAAATCTGAACCAGTTTAAAATTTTTAAATTGGCTATTTTAGTGTATTTTAAATATTTAAAATAAATATTTTAGATAACAAGGAGGAAAAAGTAGTTTGGATCGATGTTTGAAATTAATATAATCACTTTGAATTATAAACATGGCCCGAAATGGCGCGGCAGTTTCAAAAATTGAATTCAAACTTTGACTGACTGTACCGGGGGCAAAATAAAACGGATTTTAGTGAAACTAAAATTATTTAAATCTGTTAGTGAATATCTTTCCAACGAATCTGAAAAATCGAAGTTTCATAGCGGGAATCAAAAGTTATGGCCAAATGAATTTTCAGGAAGGTCGCGATAGAGAATATATCGACTTTGAAAATAGACATTTTGCACACGACCTCGGAATTCGACGAAACCACTTTTGTTGGATCCGGGATGTGAAGTTATTGCTAGGTTTCAAATTTCATAATTTTTGAAGCTAGTATGTGAGCGTGGCAAAGGAAAATGTGTTTTGGTCACTAATAGTTAAATTGGATCGACCAGAAAATGACATTTTACAAACGGTCTCAGAATTCAACGAAACTAGTTTTTTTGGGACCTTGTCGTCAAAACATAACTAGATTTATTTTTCTAGAATTTTTCGAATCAGTATGTGGCCCCAGCAAATTGAAATGTACGTTCAAATTAAATATTGAATGTTTTATATTTTAAATTGAAAGAAAACTGACTGAAACAGTCGAATGGGCCTACGAAACAT
Organism: Allium sativum; assembly: GCA_030737875.1. Classification (NCBI taxonomy): domain Eukaryota; kingdom Viridiplantae; phylum Streptophyta; class Magnoliopsida; order Asparagales; family Amaryllidaceae; genus Allium; species Allium sativum. The sequence goes on from CM060924.1 coordinate 1,047,576,550, forward strand.
ATCCCATTGTGTTCGGAATAGGGGTATTTAGCTAGGAACGACAGTCGTTGGGTTTGAATTAGTGTTCGTTTGGAGGAAGGGACATTTTCGGATTTTAAAACTTTATAAATTAAAATAAAATTTCTCATTGGCCATAATATCTTTCTCTCTCCCCGTAACCCATCAGATCGAAGGAGGAAACCACCTTCAAACTTCCCGACTTGATTTCTCTCTCATTTCTCAACGAAATCGAGCGCACTTGGATCCATTTTGAAGCTCTCTCCATCCTTTTCACATCCATATAAGGAGCATCAATTATCGTCGTGTATATAGGGAGAATCACCTCCGTGAACGTCCGACCTTTGGAGCTCCGCCGCCGTCGCTACAGTGCACTGAAGTGGGCCCCACCATGTCGCTCACGTGCCCCCTTCCTCCCCCCTCGACGCTGCACCACCCGATCGGCCTAACGCTGCACGGTTTGCTCGAAAATCAAAGACCTAGTTTTGAACCACTACTGAGAGGTACGGGTTTGGTGATTTTGTACTTATTTTAATACTTTAAAGTGTTGCAAACTTTGAAAAATCGTATCTTTATCGTGTGATAACGAAATTTGATGAAATAAGAAACATCGTAACCGCAAGGACGTCTTCTACATTCTAGAAGAGACCGCATATTTTTCTGAGCCTTCTGCTATTTTTGGTGGAGTAGAACCCAATGTGAGATTTCTTATTTATAAACGATATGGAAAACAATGATGTATAAATTATATAGTCAATGTATGAATTATATCAGCGTTGTACACCTCATGTATAAGCGTTGTATAAGTTGTATGTTCGATGTATAAGTTATATATGCGTTGTAAAAATTGTATATGCGTTGAAATGAATTGAAGTGAATCGAAATATAATTATATACGAATATATATATACTCCCCTCGTACATAGACCATGGACGATATTTATTGCTTGTGATTGATGTGAAATTTGGTTGATAGCGAATGGTTGATTAGATTTGTTTGTGGTTGAAATTGATTGGTTGTGGTTGGAAAATACCCATTGGTGATTGAAACAAAATTAGAATAGATTGTGGAAATGAAAATAAAAAAAGCCGCCTGCGTGCGAACTAGATGCATGAATCCCCATTGTCAAAAACCCCGAGGTTTAAAGGTAGAGCGAGGAGCCATACTAGGTACGATCCCGGTTTTAACTACCCTGGCGTTATGCTGCCGAAATTTTCAATAATATTCATGTGTTAGAATTATTTTCATGTGTTGAAACTATATTCATGTGTTGAATAGAAATTCATGTGTTGTACAGTAGTCGTGTTTTGAAATAAATTGTTTTATAATAAAAATCATATTTTTTATCATCTATATCATCTATATAAAATAGTCGTGTTTTGAAATAAATTGTTTTATAATAAAAATAATATTTTTATCATCTGTATCATCTATATAAAATAGTCGTGTTTTGAAATAAATTGTTTTACAATAAAATTCACATTTTTATTATATACATGAATTGTCGAAAATAGTGAAGTGTTGAAATAAAAGACTGTTAGATAAAAATATCATTTTATCAAATCTATAAAAGGGGATATGGTTTTGAAATCGATGAAATAATTATATTTATATATATTATATAAATATAATCAAAATATAGTGAATAACGAAGCTGTAGTTCGTGTTTTGAAATTGTAACTTCAAAAGATTAGTGCGGGAGATCTGACCCTCGGATTTTCCCGAAACCACAACCGTCGGGTTCGCCTTGAAAATACCTTTCCAACGGCACCAACTTTGTAAAGATCCAACAGTTGGATTGTCTGGAATGTTTAATTCAAATCTGAAGAAAAACAGCGCCAGAATCGATTATATATATATATATATCTATATATAAATATAATTAAATTAAATCGAATAACGACGCTGCAGTTCGTATTTTGAAATCATAACTTCAAACGATTAGTGCGGAAGATCCGACCGTCGGATTTTCCCAAAACTAAAACCGTTGGATTCGTTTTGAAAAGATCTTTCTAATGATATAAATTTTGTGAGGTTCCAACGGTTAGTTTTTTAGATATGTGTAAATCAAATCTGGAGAAAAACTGCGTCACGGCCGCGTTATGGCCTGAAGCGTAGTTTGAATATATTGGCTATTTTTAAATAGATAAAAAGAGCGATAAATCGTGATAAAATATTATAAACGATATGGAATGGAAATAAACTGAATTTGCTTGGTTTATGTGATATTTGATGGTTGAATGTGTTTGACGTGGAAATTACACTAAAGAACAGAATTAATGACATTGAATAATTTAACCATTGAAATTAATTGATTTGAAATTCTAAATATACGTGAATTATTTGAAAAGGACGAGTTAATTCTCATTTCAAATAGTTGATCGACGATTGAAAGATATGAAGACGGTGCAAGGCCGATAATCTTCACGTCGAAAGGAGGGGTGCTACTGATGCTCATGATAGGAGTAGCTACCTTACGGGGTTGAAGTAGTAGCCACCCGGACGTACTTGTTGATTGTACGGATATGCGAGGTATTGAGTGCCTCCGGTTTCGTTCAGACCCAGAACGAACGTGTAAATGGACTGTGTGTTTGACATTGGATTTTGTTCTGTGCTGATTGATCTCTATTAAATATATATATGTTTGGCGGCGGAGAATTTATTCTCTTGCTTAACGCCCTTCTCTGTGACGTACGAGCCCAGAGGTTATATATCGATAGAAATCAGTCGCACGGAGTGAATTGCCCATGTGGCACGCCTAAGTGATAGATGATCAAGGCTTCTGTTGAAAAGCAAAATCTTGTGGTTGATGATCAAAGCACGGCCTGTGTGGCGTAGCTTTGTGCAAAACGTAGTTTCGCGAGCCTCACAGCCAGAAACGGGAGGCGGACATCAGGGAGAACATGCGTTTTCTTCTAGCTAGGAGTGGTGCTTTGGGTTTTACACGCCCGGGTATTTTACTTATGTGGATGATGGAAAGCGAGGCCTTAGTTGCTTCGGTCTCTTCGGAGCCGATGGTGTGGTCAGAGATGACTAGTTTACGCCCCATAGGGCGGGGAAACGCAGTGTTCAGGAATTTTAATCCACATCGGTGGACCGGCCCTGACGATCTAAGACTTGACTGAGTACTTGCCTGAGACATGGGCTAAATTGTCTCGAATTCGGTGAGGACTATATTTTGCCTCGGCTCATGACGAAAATCCAATTTCCAAATACGACACCGTGTGGTTTTGATTGTATATATACATATGGCGACATGATATATGGTACCCATGCCGTCTATGATTGATAGTTATGATTGAAATTGTTTTTGAAACATATATACACTAGCAATAATATCAAATGATTTGTTTTGCTCGTATCAAGCATGTTTTGGCCATTATAAGGTAAAACTCTATCCTCTGGTTTGGGTTGCATTGTGTGATGGGAACTGAGTCTTATAATGGCTTCATTTTTATAAAAAGCATTGCGATGTTTAAAAGATTTATTTGTTTTAAAGCACTTGCGATCCAATGGAGCAAACCCGTTCCGCGAAAGTGGCATGGTCCTGTGATTAGCCATATTTGATAATATATTAAGTAGATTTCTCATACCAGTCCCATGACTGACTCGTAGTTTGTTTCACTTGCAAAATCGGGTGCCCCTTTTTCTACATGGGCAGCTTTGTATTCAGGTTTTAGCAGGCTCTTTCTGGATAGCTGGAGCTGAAGATGGATTCTATCATTTATCTCTTTGTATGCTGTTCAGCTCCTGTTGTACATATTATGTTTTCTTTTCCGCAATAGACATTTACGTATAACTGAACTGTATTTCGTACTAAGTATGATCCTATATACTGTGTAACTCTGATGATTATATTTATCCAGTGTATTCTATTGTACATTATCTTGTGTATTTATCTACTTCTGTTCTGTTATTATTTGTTTATGTGTTATATTCCAAAGATTACCCTTGCCACCATCTTATCGGGAATGGGGTTGTCACAAATTAATTGGTAGGTCAAAACCCATATGCCCTTTCTATTTTGAGGCAAGTTGAGCTGAATATTGATGGCAAGGACATACAACACGATGCATATGATTTTTGAAAGAATGTGATGCCATTTATACTATTGGCGGTTGTTGACAGAATCATTAATTATTTGCTAAAAGCTACATCCTTTTTACTGTGTTTAAGCACAATGAATATTTCAGAGCAAGTTGATTATCTACATATACAAGCTACGAGCATTGATAATTTATGTAATATGTATGAGGGTTGGACTACTTGGATATGATCTACATTCACTAATTTTGATTTACCAGGTATTTTACTACTTTATTTGTGGAACAACTGAAACTTACATGTAGTATCATTTTTGGTTTTTATCCATCTCTAATTGTGCATGCTTTCAGGTTCATTTTCTTTTACTTATAATACTGGTTTTTAACTTGTGTTCCGTAGATAGATAGTTATAACTTATAAACATATATAACCACATATATGAATTTCAAATCCTAGTTATAGGGTAATCCAAAAGATCTAAAATAGCTGTGCATTTTGCTATCTGAGCAAGCCTCAGATATTTGTTTAGATATTAACATATGATAAAATCATGCACACTAAACTTCATCAAATCGATTGCATTGTGTACAATTTTGCATTTGGGAAACAGAATCACTAAAATTAAACATGACATAAGTATTTCATATACGTTGTATTTAAATTTGTTAAATGATTCCTTCATAGTGACCGTGCATCAAAATATATGTATTGGAAATATAAACAATGATATATGGCTATACGTACAATGCAACATATGTAACTTTTCTGTAGATTTAGCTAGTATTGATTAGCAATAAAAGTAATGTAGATGTGGTTGTTTTGAAATTAGGAATCGATTCAATGAATTTAACATACAATGCGTGCCACACACAAAAAAGTGACTAAGATAAATCATTTATACATACTGTTTAACAAGTAAGAATTAATTTTACATTCCCTCAAACCTTAGCTTTCGTCAAACATTCGAGTAGCCTTTTTGCATCGTTTACCTCGCTTTTTTATTTCAAAAATAAAATAAAGGAAAATTCATAGGCTCCACTCGACACCATTAGGTCATCAAAACTTGCTAGATACTAAAATTAGCACCAAAATTTCAACCATAATTTTTCGTCTTCACCTCCATCATGACTACATGAGACATTCATGCAGCAGGCTACTTTATGGATCTGGCATTTATTTATAAATATAGCTCCATTGAACAAAGCCGGCCCTGGCCCAGTGCTAACTGGGCCATGGCACGGGGTAGCGAATCTCATGGGGGCATCAAAATACCCAATCGGATAAACAGCGTACGGTGAAATCGCGTACAGAAAGAGAAAAGAACAACAAAAAACAAAGCATACATGAGAAATTGCGTATAGAAGATCATGCAGCGCAAGCTCAAAAAGAGCCTACAGGGAGAGATGCTAATCAAATTAGGGAAGAAAAGTAACCCTAATTTAAATTATTCTATTTTTGTTTAACGGCTGGGACTGAGACCTTAACTCACAACTATTGAGTTGTTTGTAACGCAAGGGATTTGATTTCCCCACTAGAAAGCATGTTTTGATTGAGTATATCAAGAGCATGATTCTATAGTTTTTTAACAGATCCTAATAACATGCTGCTATTTGCCGCATTGTTTTGCTAGTATCAGCTTCCTATTTTTTTCCTGTAAACACTATAGTAACTCCAGTTTTAGTTCATCTGTAATAGTTCAATGTAACAAATATGCTATTTATGTCAAAATGTAAGAAAACCATAGCTCTTCTGGTAAACTCATCCTAATTTGTTCTTTTATTGCAAAGAAAAAAAAAACAAATGTTTTCTTCGCATTAGGAGTTTGGAATTTGGAGGAGAACTTGATTTTATGCTCATTTATTAGAACTTTTAAATGCTAAACATGTCTAAAAAGAAAAAATCAGTCTAATGAAAAAAGCATTGTAATAGACTATTTGATTTTTTTTTCATAGCTTATTTCTTCCTCCTTATGTTATAAGGATGAGGTAGTACGAGCCTATAGAACAGATTCTGTTCAAGTAAGGCCGTAATGGACTATTTGATTTTATCTTATTGCGATATTGATTTTTTTTAATAGGATTGCATTTTTAAATTGAAAACAAAACGAAACGTATCTAGAATGTTTCCACGAAAATAACCATCTAGAAGCTCCAATAACAAAAAACAGAAAAAAAAAAAAACAAAGAGATAGCCAAATCATTAAGAGTGCCTCTTAGCAAATATTTTCAAAAAAAGACAAATTTAGTTGATAACACGGAACAGTCTTGTGACTTTGAACATGGATTTGGTTTTGACGATGTAATAGAAATTGAGACTGTAGTGAATAAAGAAATTAATGATAAAAAAGAATCTTCACGTGACATTGAAATATCACCGCAACAAATAGTACATGAATGTGATGTTTCAATGTTTATATCAATTGAATGAAACAAATGTCATGTCTTTGGAACAAGTTTTGAATATATGTGATTAATTTAGGAGTTTGGGATAATATGGATGGAAATAAAGAGAAGGAACTTCACACATTTATTCACATATTGTTTATTTTTATTATTTATTGTTAAAATAACATTATTTTATGCTTATTATTTTATAATAAGATTTTTCGCAAATTACCATGTTTTTCATATCACAATTTGCAGATATATGGTGGAGTGCTAACTTTCTAATGGTGTAATGGAAGCAAACGATGACTTCTAGTAAATAAAATAGTTTAAGTCTTATACATAAAGTTTCTTCATATTTAGACTTATTATTTATGATTATTTTGCATTATAACCGTGTTATTTTGATTTGTTTTGTTTGCACTATTAGCCCGTAATAGTAGTATTGGATTTTCAAATATTAACATGCCTGACAATTATGAATATTATTTAGTATCATTGGTGCAAAATTTTACAATGGGGGCATCATTTACTAACTCGCACAGCATAACATAAGTCCCAGGACCGGCTCTGCCATTGAACATAATGAAGAAATCACATGAGGATTGTATAGATGTGTTGCGAGGCTTCGTTTCTATGGATATGATCTACATAAGGCTATAGATGAGCTGTGGTTGTACATAAAAGTGGAGATACAGTTAACGGTTTGATGATCAAGTCTAGATGCACATAATTTCCTTGGTTGCTATTTTAGCTTTAACAGTGTCACTTTTTACTGGTAGGTCACATTAATTTTTATATAAAATGTCCTCACATAAAAATCACAGTATTGCTGTTATAATAAATTAGACAGGACAATCGATCTTTATTAGTGTATTGAATTACTGTATTACGTGCAATTGGACAATATAACATGCTGCCATACATATTAGTTAATGATACACCAACTTACATTTCATACATATCAATTTTAGTGAAAATTTTAACAGTTGAATGGTGCAGTTTGAATGGAAATCTGGCTCAAAAATTGCAATCAAAATTTTGAGTCGCACCCGAATATGCGGGAGAGGAATTGGAGTTTGACCATCGACCAAAGCTTATGTTATCTAGTGTATTCAAGGCTTTCCAGAGGGAGCACTTAGAGTATCATTTTAACAACATCTGGTGGTGCTTTCTGGTTTCCCTTCAAGCTTAAAAGTCAATCTTACGTGTTTTATCCTTTAGCTGCTGAATGGCAAACCTTGTTTCTAGGTACTTAATTTATGCTTCAAAAGGAAATAAGAACAACTAACATGACAACCTTGCAGTAGGAAAACTTGTTAATCAACTAGGCTTGCCACTATTGATAATGTATTTGCTAAGCATGATTCTAAAATATCTCTTGCTGGAAGTGATCTTAATTATTTACATTATTTTGAAATTACTAAACTTTACTTCGTGATCTGTTTTGTTGCGAAATGGAGCGACAAATGCAAAACATGGAGACCTTTATAAATGAGCTTATTGAAAAAGAAAAGGAGGTTGTTTTTATCACAGCATATACCGATGATATGCAGGTAATAAATTCATATCATTTGGTTTTGATAATGCCACACAAAAAGAAATTTTTTTGTACATATGATTAATTACATTTAATCTTAGGCACCGGCACGGAATTGGCAAGTTGAAGCAGTGCCAATGCACTGAGTGGTAAACTAGTTGGTTTTTCTTGCTAGTTAAATTTCAATTTATTCTCTTGCTTGACCCATATTATAGCCAAGTGTTAGTAGTATTCAAGTTTTGCTTGCACTATGGATCATATATTGAAAATGATGAAGTCTGATTTTCTAAGTGTTAGTAGTATTCCAGATCGACCATTTCCTATTGTAGCTAATTTGGAAGAGATCAAAAAGCTCAGGCAAGTTAGTGCTTTGTTTGTAACCTCAGGTAAGTTACCGGCTTATTGTATTTTTTGTTATTGAAGTGTATGTGTTTCATAAAGAAAGAAAAATCAAGCATATGTTCTAGATCTAGCAGAAGCAGCCAGGTTAAATGATTTGCACTGTAAAGACTTGGCTGGTCTTATGATGGTCTTTGTGTTGCACTACAACCTTATATTATAGGATTTTCAACCGTTGTTGTCCTATTAACTTATTTTTTTCCCTAGCCCCTACTATTCATAAATCTAAATAGTTGGTTCTTTATTTAAATGGACATTACATCTAAATTCAAAATAAATATATATTTTCATGTGAATTTATAGTATGTTCTACCAAAATGAATACGTGGTTTTTTTCTAAAAAAATATTACGAACTGCATTGATTTATTGGTATTTAAGAAGGCATAAACCATTTTTAATACGATATTTTAGTTATTTCTTTTCAGAATTCATTCCCTCTTCCTACAATATGATTAGAAGAACCATTTCAATCACAAACAGATACTGATTCTACCCGGGGCTTTATAATAAGTAAAGTGTTTTTAGAGAACAACTTTACACGTTAGCGACTACACATAGGTGCACAAACTTATACTAAATCAGTGAAAACCAGTATATCTTCTTCAAGATCTGTAAAATTCTTTAACGGTGATTTGCATGGTATATAACTGTAGCTACATTTAATACATCCGACGGAGATGGGTTTATTTTGTGATTATAACCTCTTGCATTGAGTCTACAAGTAATATAGTTTATGCTTCCGTCCAATTTTATATAGGCTATTGCATCTGCTATTGCATATATTTCTATGGTGTGCCTAGTGCAATGATCGGTTAAATTCACATCTTGCATGATATGTTATACTGGTTAAATGATTTTTGGCATGATATGTTGATCATTTTTTTAGCATAGAAGGCCTGACTATTAGGTATTGCAAAGAAGCATCAGGTCGGCGTAGTATGTAATTATAATTATTAGCTACTGCAAAGAAACATATGTTGTATTATTAGATTGTTTGGAGAATATTACCAGTGTACTTCATCTCTTAAATTTAATTTCTTGTATTGTATTTATTTTTTAATTTTATTTTTGATAATTTTTTGTTAACCTTGGTCTTTAATTGGCAGGTTCAAGGTGCAGTTTTTGATTTACCTGAGGAGATAACTAATTAGCAATTGAGCACGGAAAATAACTATAATTTCTAAGGTAACTTTTATGGGTAGAAGCAACTATAATATGACCTTTTATGGTGTGATGTTGTTGCGAATGTAAGCGGAGAGAGGGGACACGAGGAAACACATTCTTTGTACTAGATGACCTTTCTTGGTATAACATGCGTGCAAATGTAAGTGTTTTGTAATTACTAGTTAGGTATAACATTTTCTTTGGTTTAGATGTGTAAATTTGTATATCAATAGTTATTGTATTTAAGTCTGGTTATTCATTCAGAAAACTATTGTATTGAAATGGTTATGCATATTCTATTTGGTTAATTTCTTTTTTAATTGTTTGAACATGATGATTATATGAATGATTATTGATTGATATTGTAGAAAAAAATAGACTATTAACAATAAATAATTTCATGAAAAAATACAGCACATTAATCAATAATTTTTAGTAGTGTTTTAAAAACGCTACAGAAAGGCACGTCGTGGCGTTAAGTAAACGGAACCGTAAATCAGGGATAAAATTGGAAATTTTATTAATAGCATCAAAATGCTTTTTTATGGCGTTTTTAAAGCTCTATTGAAATATTTATGGTGGAGTTTGGAAATCGTTACAATAAAAGTATTTTACAATGGCGTTTGTTAAAAGTGCAACAATTTTTTTCATTTTTAGTGGCATGTTTCCCGTAACGATTATCGAAATGCCACCAAAAATAATTAGTAGTGTTTGTTGAGTGCTACAAAATATCATTTTTCTTGTAGTGAATGCCTCGTATGGTGACATTCCAATGCTTGACTAGTAGTAATTATTGTATGTAAACCCAACTAGATGTAGATGGTCTTCCCACGATCCCCAAAAATCCAATACACAAGCTCTTAGGAGATCTTCCAAAACTCGGTTAACCCTCTCGGTTTGATCGTCAGTCAAGGGATGATAAGCCGAACTCAAACACAAATCGATTCCCAAAGCTTCTTGCAAACTCTTCCAAAATCCTCTCGTGAACAGCGGATCATTGTCACTTAATATGCTCTTTGAGATACCATGGAATCGAACTATCCATTTAACATAAAGCTCAACCAACTTCGATGTTGTCCAAGTCGATCTAATAGGAATAAACTTTGCGCTTTTGGTCAAGAGATCCACGATGACCCAAATTCCTTCGTTTCATGCCCTGGTTCTAGGTTGTCCATCAATAAAGTCCATCGATACTAGCTCCCACTTCCATGTAGGAGCTTCCAATGGCTGAAGCAATACACCCAGCTTCTTCTATTCATCTTTGACCAACTGACAGTTCATGCACCTGGAAATAAACTTTCCAATATCCCTTTTTATCCCTTCCCAGTTGTAAAATCGATTCATGTCCTGATACGTTTTATTACCACCAGGATGAACCGTCAACTTCGAGGGATGACGTTCCGTCAGAACCTCATCGCTTAATCTGTCAATATCAGGAACAACCAATCATCCATGCTTTAAAACCCAACATTCTCGATCAACCTCGAATTCTTTATCCTCTGGTTCCAACTTCTGGATAAACTTGGCAAGCTCTGCATCTCGCTTCTGGCTCTCGCCAATCCTTTCGATGAGAGTAGGTATTATCGATAAGCTTGCCAACATTTTAGGCTCCAACTCACATCGTGGTCTGAAATCAAATCCTGCCAAATACTCGAGGCTTTTCCATTTTGAGAACATCACTCCCATTCCCGCATGTCTTCGACTCAACCCATCTGCAACAGTGTTACCTTTCCCAGAAGCGTAGGCTATACCAAAATCATACGATGATAGAAATTCTAATCCTCTTTGCTACTCGAAGATTCATATCCTTTTGGGAGAAAACATATTTTAACGACTTGTGATTCGTAAACAACTCAAGTCGGACTATCAATAGGTAATGTCTCCACGTCTTCATAGCAAACACAATCACTGCCAACTCCAAATCATATGATGGGTAATTCCTTTCATGCGGCATCTGCTGTCGACTTGCGTAGGCCACAACCTTGTTCTTCTACACTAACACTCCTCCAAGTCTTGTACCATATGCATCAGTGTACACCACCATTTCTTTGTTTCCACTTGGTATCATCAAAATAAGAGCACTCGTCAGTCTCTCTTTCATGATTCCAAAAGCTTGCTCACACTTAACATCCCATATAAACACCTTATTCTTTCCTGTCAATCCTATTAATGGTGCAACTATCTTGGAGAAATCCTTGATAAACCGGCGATAATATCCCTTTAAACCCAAGGAAATTCCTAACATCCGTTGCATTCTTAGGTGTATCCTAATCCTGGATTGCTGTCACCTTAGCGAGGTCAACCCTTATTTCATTTCCAGAAACTACATAGCCTAAGAATCTCACTTCGCTCTTCCAGAAGTGACACTTTGAAAACATAGCCTTCAGCTAATGTTTTCGCAAGATTTTCGAAACAACTCGCAAGTTCATTTTATATTCTTACATGTTCCGGGTGTAAACCATAATATCATCCACGAACACAAGCACAAACTTGTTCAACTGATCTCTGAAAACCCTATTCATAAGATCCACGAAATACGTTGGTGCGTTAGTTAACCCAAACAACATCACCAACCATCGAAGAGACTGGGTGGTGTCCTAAAAGTAGTCTTCGACATACTATCCTTCGCCACCCTCAACTGGTGAAACCCCGTTGCAAATTCCATCTGAGAAAACACTTTGGACTTATGAAGCTGATCGAAAAAGTCATATATCTTTGGCAATAGATACTTTTTCATCTTGGTCACCTTGTTCAGCTCCCGATAGTCCACACACAATCTCAAGGATCCATCGGACTTTGTTGCAAACATAGCTGTTGCACCTATTCAGATACACTCCTCTAAATGGATCCTTTTCCCAAATGGTCATGAACTTGCACCTCTAACTCGCGATGTTCCTTAAGCACCATCTGCCTAAGAGGCAAAACTATCGGTCTAGCACCCTCGACCAAATTGATCTAAAACTAAATCTCACGGTGCAGTGGCAACCCTTTGACCTCGTCAAAGACATCCTCAAACTCCATAGCGATCAGCATAGACGACAAGTCTCCCCATGGAATCATAAACGAGTACAAAATGTTAACGACGACCTCGTCCTCGTTTTCACATCGAATCACAATCACTCGCACTTCCACATTCCCGACTATCACCTCCTGCTTCTCGCAATCCACCTTGAATGCATACCTCTTGAGCCAATCCATGACCAAGATGATCCCAAACCCAGGGAAGTTCAAAACAAAGCAATCACACGAAAAGGAGCAAACATGACTCGACAACACTTGACCATGAAAAAGCATACACAATCTGGACGAATCCCCAACTGGATTCGTCAAAATCAATTGTCTCTTGCAAACTGCCGGTTCCAGACCCAAATGGTACACAAGCTCATAACGAACTTCTCATCCTTCTGATAAGTAATCACAATACATGAACGAACATACTTGGACAAAGCTTCAAAATCAGATACATACTCCAGCACTGGTCGACCATTCAACTTTAACTCCATAAACTTTTTGAATATAATAGACTTCTGAGCTGCCGAAATGAATTTTATCTCAAACTTGACTTGGAATTGAGCCATCGTGATCTCATCTTTTGGAGTCTCAAGCATGACAGAGTTCCACCAATCCATGGCTCTACCCTATGGCTGCCTCGATGCAAGCTCTCTCTTAGCTGCGTCGCCAATGCCCAAGTCTCCAAAAATCTGAATACAAGCATCTAATCATCCCTGAACCTCTTCACTCGGCTCTGTCCCATCAAATGATTTCCCTCCGAGAGAAGTGAAATCCTTGCATAGCACTGCGAAGTCCACATCCCTCCGTACTTTCACTTGAACACCAACATCTACCGCGGCTTCTCCTAGAACGGGTACCCTCCTTATGTTCACTGATATCCTAGCCTTTAACATAGCTAAGTAATCGGTATACCACCATCACCCTCTCCAGGAACAGTCTCCTCCCTAGCAGTGTCTCGACAATTAACAACTCATTCTAAATCTATAATATAAAGTGATTATCCCACATGTGAGAAAACTACAACGAAGTCCAAATGCTATTATAATCACTACACCATAAATGCTAATTAGGCAGTGCTCGTGGTCGTATCTAATTTGATTTGGCAGTGCTATGGGCCGTATCAAATTTTGGCATCTTCGTCAGTTTGATACAGCCTTAGCGTATCAAATTGAGAATTTGATATGGCCATTAGCCATATCAAATTCTCAATTTGATTTGACCATTAGCTCTATCTAATTCCCAATCTGATATAGCCATTAACTATACCTTTTTTTTTTAATTTATACGGCTAATGGCCTTATCAAATTTAAAAAATGATACGACCATTAGTCGTATCAAATTTAGAAAAAGATACGGTTAATGGCCATATCAAATGAATAAAAAATAAAAAAATACAGTTAGTTGCTTCGTTATAGAAAATTCATTACAGAAAAGTAAGGAGTATGGTAGACGGCAAATTCATACAATATATATTGCACATTATTCTTGACCAATACATATAGACGGTCTAAATGAAATAGCTTTGCTCATATAGAATACAATTTGCTCATATATAATACAATTTACAATTTAAACGATATGAAATGACTAAACGTATAGCCAGAGAAATTGTAAAGACGAAAGGTTAACCTCTTCTTTCTGCGACCCAGCATATGCAATACCCAGGCCCAGTATGGCACCAATTCTAATGGCACTATCCTCTTTATGAATATAATCTATAACAATAGCCAATGTCTAGAAGAAGAAAAATAAAAATTAGAGTTTATATGTGTGCCAAACATGCACAGATTTACACAAGAGCAGGTGTACCCAAATAAACTTGCTGAGATGATCATGCCAAGCAACGTCATAGAATTTATGTGCCAAATTAATACAGCTTACAACTCAGTTTCAGAACAGCAAGTCAGAACAACAAGTGCATGCTTGCTGTTCGAAAACAGCAAGCCTAAGAGCTTGCTGTTCGGAACAACAAGATCTTAGATTTGCTATTCGGAACAGCAAGCTCTTAGGCTTCCTGTTTTGGAACAGTAAGTTGTTAGGCTTGTTGTTCCGAACAGCAAGCCAGAGCTTGTTGTTCTGAAGCAACAAGCGCGGGCTTGCTATTTCGAAACAACAAGCTTATATTCCAGCTAGAATTGATATGCACCAACGTTAAGTCATTAAGAAATTGTGACTTTCAAGAAAATTACCAACATACATAAAATCAAAAATGCATATACTACTAAACGACTTTGTACCTGAATAAAAGGCTCCTGGTTTTTATCATCATATTTCATCATGAAATCAATAAAAACATTATAGTCATTAGTCCCTGAAACCAAAAAAAATATCATTATATAATAGAATACCGAATATTTACAAAGAAAGGGAATAACTGTTCCCTAAAACCAAGAAAAAAAGATAAGAAAACACAGTACCAGAATCAAAATATGGTATGTTTAGAGATCATCAATATCCCTTTTTTCAGCACGTTCAATTTGTAAAAGCAATTTTTTGTATTAGCTATTACTACTTTCTATTGAAACAGTTAATATAGAATATAATTCATCGTACCGATGATATAACAAAGTCATCATCCCAATCAGTTAAATCACAAATTTTTATAGCTTGATTTTCTTGTGGAATAATCTCATTTTTATCGTATTCAACGAAGCCACATGGTTTAGTATAATTAGGGAATGAAAGTTGGAAACTATCGTTCATATCTCGGTGAATTTAATGCATATCGTTCGTACATAATAACTCATACCACCATATAAATCATTTGTTAGCATAACAATAGTTATACATGGAATCATAAAACTATCATGATATGAAAACAACATGATATAACCATGGTTCTAGCAAATAACTAAATAAAATCTTTAATTTTATTATGTAAAAGCTATCCATAGATACGCACAGTACAACAAACAACCAACATTCCAAACTACATTCTTGTATTAATATGCTAAACAGTACAATAAATTTTGCTTGACATCATAGATATGTAGAGTAATTCATAATTCCCAACTAGGTCATTCAAAAGTGAAGAATCATTTGGACATACTATGTAATTGGTGTACTGGCATCATACGTTTAAATACATTCAACAAAAAAAACATCATATCTCTTGTGTAATTTTTAGCATGGAATGTCAAGAATCATTTTTTTCTGTCTTTCCCTAGTTGTTTTTTGTTGTATGCTAATAAGAATGTAAATATGGAGTTATAGCACACCAGCAAAAGATAGGGAAAAAGCATCTTTGACATAGTCCCATTCGAATGAAAAAAGAAAATCAAAGTGATTGTTTGGACAACTTGAATAAAGAAAAACGCGAACCAAAAGATATAGAAAACATAGAAGGAGATGGTTAAAGTGGATGCAATGATTACAAACTTAATCGCGAAACAAATATTTTCAATCCCACACTATGTTAGGATATAGGTTGCCCTATACACATTACTTTGGAATTGGGAAAAAGAATTTAAATCGTATTCTAACATAGAAAATGTCAAGAAAATCACATTCACATATAGAGCATATGTTCATATGGAGATTTCATCAGTACACATTTTTACTGATATTGCATGGATAATTTGAATAAGCTATTGATCTAAATAAAAAATTGGTTATTAGCTATCTGAATTTCTAAAGAAATTATAGTAATTCAACATTTTTTGTAGACATACCTTTGATAAATTTTACTAAATAAGCTGAATGGAAAGGATATTATGTTCACTAACTTAATTTTGCAAGGTGGATACTGAACTTATTTCTACTACATGGCCAGTGTAACAAATCCTCAACATTTCGGTTTTCTAATAACTAACACAATCATCATTATATGAAATTTCAACACCACAATAATAAATTATGTTATAATGCATCAAGTAAATGATACAAGACTTACTTTAAAATTAAATCCTGAAATCGTGTATCTTCAAAGTGTGGATTAATCTAATTCTAAATCTCATTCTCATTTCTCCCTAATGGAATAGGGAGAGAATAAAAACTAAAGCTGAAAGTGATACTAAAGCCAGAATCTGAAACTAAAGGTGAAGGCGACAAAAAAAATTATTTGATGGTGACATCGATCCATCCTTTCAAAATGAGGCCTTACACCCTTCTAAATTGGAAGAGATGGTCATTCGCAAACCGGTGACGAAAACCATTTTAAACAAGAGGCAATCCCTTTATACATACCAACAAGTGTTATTAATTATAGAATCAGTCAATACCAGATTCAAGTTATTAAATAGGATAACATGTTACCCTAATTAGTTCAATATTTAGATATATTGTTATCATCAAATAATTTTTGATTGAAACTCCGATTGCTGATCCTACCATCAAATTTTTATTATTTGACACTACAATAAGAACTTGTAGTACCATCGTATAGGACCATATTTCGCACACTACACTAAGTCAAACACAAAAAAAATCCATTGAAAATAGCAAGATAATAGGTTGCTTGTCACCATAATATATCAAGTTAAAAGTTGGGTTACAATTCTTTTGTCATAAAATAGAACAAAATAAAGAAGAGGGAAAAATGAAATAGGAGAGTACCTAATTTATAAAGTCAACGTATCAAAGCAACCCATATTTTGTGACAGTAGATGGAAAAGAACTTCAATCACCATAGACAGAGTGAGGTCAAACGACTTCAGATCTAAGATATGATGGAGACAGAGCATAAAATCCAATTCAGATGCAGTCGAACAATGGGATGCGATGTTGGAAGACGATGTCAGCCGGGCAAATATTGATTGAAAGGGGACGGTAGGAAAGGCACAACCAAGTCGCAATTTGGAATTTCGAGAAGAACCCTAATTTTTTTGGATCGGCTATTGAAGACAAAAAGGGAAGGACGAAAATTGTTTGGGCGGATTTGAAGATAAATATAAATTAGAGGGGATGTAGGAGCGAAAAAAAGATGAGGTTTGATGCGGCCCCAGCCCATATCAAATTAATTGACCCGAAACTTTGGTTATTTAAGGTGACATTTTAAGTGTTGGGGGAGGTGCGGATTGGTTGAGCTGCAGCAAATAGAATTTGATACGGCTATGAGCTATATCAAATTTGATACGGCTTTAAGCTATTTCAAATCTCTGCATCCTGGTGTGCCAAATTTGTTGTAGTGACTACATACAACTATATAATATGCATCCACCATAAATCTACAAGTACATCTCTCTTACGTCATTACGTACTTGAACTTAGGCTAAAGTCGATAATCAAAGCTCGATACCAAATGTCACAACCACCCATAACCCCTGCACTAAACAAGAAGAATAATGCGTTGAAAGGTGTGCCAAACAGCTGTGGACGATCATCAAAGTATGATAACACGAGTGAAATCTTTAGTATAACTCACATCTCAAGGATAAAGTACAATATATCATATACAACATGTAGAAATAGTGGAGCTCACATAGCAGAAATCCAAACCTTCATATCATCCTGAAAATATCCATACAGCTTTGGAATACACTTTGGAAGTCTATGCATGAAGCCTCACTACATGACCCTTAGATAATGCATCATATAGAACAACATCGGAAACACCCAATATGTATAGCAGTAAAAATAATACGCAAGCCCCCAGCTCGTCTTTGATCAGCAGCTATGGCCACTAAGATCTACCATCTACAACCTGATACTCAGTCTTCCCATCTACAACATCGTAGATGAACAACCAAAGGTAATAAGGGGAAACATAAAACCTTGAGTCAGACAACAGTCTTAATCAGCGGTAAAACAACTATCTAACATCATCAATGAAGTATATGTGAATAGGTAGATAAATCAATCAAATCTACCAACATCACAAGAGAAGAAACCCCAAACTTGCCTTCCCCACATCTGATAGTCATAGCCTTTACAAGAAGCAGAAGCATACAACCAGTAGCATTCAATGCAACTAGTTTAAGTCCCACATATACCACCATAATCGAGATCAACATCCCTTAAGCACAAGCCCCAAAAGCCGAAACAAAGATCAGACAAGCACTCAAGAGATATCTTCTTCGATGTCGAACAATTTGCGTAGGAAGGTACAATCAAAGAAGACAATCATCCATGACTCTGGTTATCACCACTAAATCCTTCTTCGAAACTATCGTTAATCGTATCACAGCCAACCTTTCCATTTTTCAGTGGCTAATGGTAACCTTGGTTCTAGCCAGACTACTGCACGTCCAACGTACATTTGCCTCCTGGTACAACTAGGCCCACCATTAGGTCCAGGGTACTCGACCAGCAACCTTCTAGTCTTTTAGACGTCTCTATTGTACCCCTGCTTTGATTTCTCTAGAACCTACCACAACGATAATCTCTCAGCCTTCAATATCTCTAGTCGTCCTCCTTAACGAATATACATAGCTCAATCTACCTTCTCGAGCTACAATTATCCATCAACTCACAACCTTTTGGTTATCTTCTAATTCGTTGCATTACAATAATCGAGAACACTTCACTATGCTTCAGACACTCCTCCTTGGATTCGCGTCGTAGCTAGAACCATCGTTGACTCAAAAACAAGCTTTGTTTGGTCGATACTTCATAGGATTTCCAGCTTTTTCTCTATGAAAGACTGGCTACAATTCAAAACAACCTTTTGTAGCACTTCTGAAATGCTATTATATTTCCTGGTTCAATTCTGCATCAATCCGGTGTGAAAACTAAGTAAAACCATCAAAACAACCTTTCATAGCATTTCTGGAATGCTACCAATGATCCAGGGCAGTCCATCCGCCCCTACGGATCGTTTTTCTGAAAACACCTTTTTACAGTGTTTCTGGAATGGTATCGATTCTACTGGACGATCCATCCATCCCTATAGGTTGTTTTTGTGATCCATGCCTTTTCTACAACTTTTGTCAAACTCTATCAAAAGCCAACGATCCATCCTCTTTCCAAACCTTGAAAAATACCACGATCCATCATGTTTTCAAGGCTGATCCACGCATTTTTGGCTTGCACGATCCATGTTTGTCGTGTTCCCCAAGCAAATAGATCCATCCTCCCACCACAGTGTTTCCGAAATGTTGTAGATTCTAGATTTTGCAAAAAATTCAACATTTGCCAGATTCACCAAAACTTGCCCCATCCATCATTTTTCCGCGCCGATTCACTATTTTTTTGTCACTGATTCATACTTGAATTTGTGCTCGATTCTTGACTTCCTATTGTGTTTTCCAAACACTATAGATTTACAGATTTTGATTTTTGGTCGATTCTTTCACCTTTTCTTAATCGATCTACTCCTTTGCCACTACTTGAGCCACGTCAGAGCCTCTACAGCACTGAGCCATCATAGTTCTCGCTCGATCAATTATTTTCACTTCGATGTTTGCTTTTCAACAATGCTTTTGAACCATTAACATGTCACATCCCATTCAAACAACGATTTTCATTACAATAACTTAGAAAACTTACCGGTTTAAGTTGTTAATCAGATCCTATGGTGAGTCAAGTTAAAAAACACATTTACATTGATTAGATCTATGAAAAAACAATTTGAAATGATGAACATGAGATCAGACAACCCATATACTTGATTGAATCCATGCGAGAGATGCATATCACTCACTAAATCTTCAATCTAGCATACAAACGATGAACTATGAATCTGAACAGCGAAGATCTATTTTCGAACCTCTCGATTTGATGTGATCTATCTTTGTTTGATGTAGATTTAGCCCCCTTTGATGTAGATATTCAATCTCTACTCGCAGATCTATAATTTTAATGGTGGAAAGGTGTATTTGTTTGAGAAAGAATCAATCACAAGCTCAACCAAATGAGAGAACGAAGAAATAACCCCCTCTCCAAGTCCTTAAGCCCCTATTTATAGCCTCCCACTAGCGCACTAATGAGCCTCCTCTGATCATCCCATTAATAGCTTAAAACCTGAACAGAAAATTGTGTAGCAATAAAACTATGATTTCTCCTAAACCGCTGAACCAAATCCTTAATGCAACCAATCTACAGAATGGAGAACATCATTTCCTTTCCAATGAGATCGATCCCAGCACCCGATTTGATACGAGTCTAAAGTTATGCCCTGTACAAAACTCATAGGGGGAAATGATCACAAATAAAATTGGTAAAAATTGTGGACATGTATCACGTCCCCATGAACAACATATCAAAATATGAGAATGATCTAAGCCGCAGGGAACAAAATAAAAGTAATTTACGATCGATACATAAATCAGGGCTGTTACAAAATATTTACAACTCAGTGATTTACTACAGCACTGATTATTCATATATGCAGATGTTCCTCACTACATCACTCAGTTCACTCATTACATATGCAGTTTCAGTTTATACAAACACTGACATTGATAAATATATGATGAGCCTAAGGCAAGCCAAGTGCCGAGCGGAATGTGAGCCGACTAGCGGGTCTGAGCGTAGTGCCGGCGGTGGTCTAGGGCACAGCCCGATTCATCTGATTTCGAAAGACCATGCTTTCTTTGAAACACTGCACACTAAGTTCATTATCACTCAAAGCCTTAAAAAACAACAGCAAACATTAAACTTCAAAATAACATTGAATCTCACATACACTATCACTAACTACCAACAAAACATTACCTCAAAACATTGAGCTAAGTTTCACAATAATTGCATGAAATATTTCCTTCTATATATCACACAAGCTATGACATAGGAAGACACTACCTACACGCAACCTAACCAGAATCCCGTTCAACATGCATATGACATGATCAAATTACTCCAGACGAATGTAGCATAGCATTAATTTTACATGTAAATTTACATGTATAAGCTTTAAAATTTTTTTTTTAAAAAAAGTTCATGGGCTTGCCATCATGATTCATAAGCGTAACTATAAATTTACAGAGGTATGATAGTAGGCATTTTTTAATTCATCCACTAAAGATAAGATCAAATATTTCCCAATTCGTTGAGTCCTACTTACCAGCACACCCTTGCCAAAATTAAATAAGAAACACAAATTTTTGATACCCAAATAATATTCTAAGGACCATAACTTATGTGACAACTAAAAAAAATAGTAGCCAAATTCGAAAAAACTACTTGCATAACAACTAATTATATTCAATCTTTAACTAGAAAAGACAAAAACATACGTTTGTTCCTATATCAAGAGGTAAGAAACAAAATAATAAGATTATTACCACTAAAGCCAACTCGAGAACAATTTGAAGAAAGAAAAGCCTCGATATTTCCAATAGAATCATCCTCATTTTGCTACAAAACGTTTGTATCTGAACCTCTAAAAACTCTACTACTAGCCATTAATCGTATATGTTTGTACCATTTACAAGAGAGACAACAAAAAAGCTCGGATCTATTCAAAATTACCACACTAATCCAAGTCTTTGCGCTAGTATCGAGCAACCCAGACTCACCAATGCGACCAGGATATAGCAGATTTGGGGTTTTGAATTAAATCTAAAGAGAGAGGCGCAATTGGTTTTAAGGAGAAAACGAGAGGAGAAAACAATCGGCCAAAACTTAGGCATAGAGAATGTTATGGTTGGGTGATATGAAGACGCGTATGTGAAGATAAGCGAAAGGGAGAGATCGGATTCAAAAAGAAAGAGGAGGCATAGTAAAACCCTAATCGCTATTTCCGAATTTTGGGAGCACTGTGTTTTTTTATGCAAGTTTTACTAGTCCCTTTGAATGATTATGTGGATTGATGGTGTTGATTGATGGTTGAGATTTTGTTTTAAAGATGGTGTGGATCATTGAGGTGTAAAGTCTTATTAATTTTTTAATTTGAATATATTTTCAACTACTGCAACATCTTACTGATATTTATGCTAACACCTTGAAGCGAATGTTGCAATAAACAAAAATCAGCTTAGTTATTGTTACATATTAGCTAGCAACATCTTGTAATTTCATTACTATAGGTCATCTATGACGTAATTTGAGTGTTGATGAAGAGGTGTGTTGAGATTGGTCAATAATGGCTTGACCTGCTCTAATACCGGTTAACCCAGTATCAAATAATGTGTGTTGAGCCACTTGCTTATCTTGACCCTCTTCACTATCACCGTCTTTCCATTTGTAATTGTATATTGGTACACTGGGAATTGAGCCTCCTAGGTTGTATAATGTTAAGCCCATTGTGAAACGTGATTTTGAAAACAATGGTTCAGACAAATATCAAAGCGTACGAACACTAGCCTGATCGAGCACAATGTGATCACGCACTATAGAGGTCAGTTGAGCTCGGTACGGTCGATTACATCTTTGGATCGGTCACGTAAATTCATAGACTCGGTCGCACACTGCAACACTGCTCAAGCATCCAGGGTCGGGCACTACGTTGGTGGTCGAGTGGCCCTGGGGTCGTGCACTTCTGGTAGAGCAGCATGCCACAGTCGAGCGCTGCGTTTCAAGCACATTCGTAACTTCGAGCAACCACATTAGCATAGTTGGTGCAACATATTTCACAACTCGAACATATGGTCATCACCTAAATAAAGAGTCATTCAATATGTTTCCTGCCACACGACCCAATATAATTTGTTCATCCATGTGGCAGTAACAATACGGTAACGTTGCTTCATACTAGGATATGACATCACCACTTAGTTAGGCTGCAAGATAAAACAGTAGGGAAAGTCGTTCATGTTATGTATTTGGACCATTAAAACTGTTCAAGTCATTCAACTTTTGTCCAGATCGTTCGTTAATTATATCTGGTGATTCAGATAAGAACTTGGATCAACGTGAAGCATAATGCACATGACATTTCATCAAGAATGGGACATACTAAATTCATGCGGGTTGGATTTATATTCACAGTTCAAGTGTTATACTCCAGCAAGTTGGTGGACCGATTTACATTGTAACACCATGGACTAGAAACATGCAAGTATGCACCACATATCATCAACTCTACGGCACGGTCGAGCATACCTTAGCTCATTGGTCGTTCGGTCTTAATATGGGCGAGCTGGATCTAAGGGTCGAGCACCATCACATCACCAGGGTCGTTCACAGGTCCTCTATCTGGGCGGTCAATTAGAAACACGAGAGCAACACTGGTCGAGCAGACCCTGTTTAAGGGGTATAAGAGCCAAATATGCATATATTTGTCACATAAGAATTGGATTGGAACAATATGAAACGAGTTGCGGACAAACATTAAAGACGCCCCGTGTGGACATCATGAATCAATGATACACAACAATATCACGTGGTAGAACCTAGTTTCATACTTTAATCCTTGTCTTACATTAAGAAAGGAGCGGCACGTTATTACCTTGAATACGGCTCGGTCAGGCAATCTGCCAAAAAATGAAGAGTGGCAAAGTCGTAATAAAGATGGGTTGTTCATCAATTTTATATGCCTCGCTCACTCCACTACGGTCGTTCACGTGATAAGGAGGGTCGTTCATTCCTGGTCGCACTCACATCTGAGGCCAGTCATGCCAGCTGTCTACAACTGGCTCCAACTGTTCCATGGTAGTTTCGTAAATACTTCTACACTCGACCCATACTCTGTACACCATAACTACAGCATTGTCAACCGGTACCAACTTCGCCTATTAATACCTCATTTCACCACCATTCAAATAACCAATTTTTGTCACCTCTAAGGGTTGTCATTTTCGGTTTTCCACCTCTCTCAAGCACTCCAAGCTCCGTTAATGGCTTCTCAAGCTCGCTCCATCTTTCTCTAACGTCAAGTTGATTAAATCTTTTTCAATCTTCATTAGAGATACATTCAAGCTCTATTCAAGTTCTCTCCAACCGCCATTAATCTACCTCTAAGCTTCGATTCGCATCTCAACCATCATGGATTCTTTAATGATCCTCTAAGTGCTTAAACCGTGGAAAATATACTACTGCCTGATTGCACTCATAAGGATCCAACCATTTCCATAGTGGATTACAGAGAATCAAGTCATTAAGGAGAATAAAGTGTGGAAAATTGTTGGAAATTTGGATATAGAGAGGAGGATAGAGATAAAACGTAGAATAAATGAAAGACTACATTTTTTATTATTTCACTTTTCTTTATTCAACTTGATTACAAATGAGAGAGTACAACCCTTTTATAACGTAGCCAAGTATCTAGAGTCTTCTTATTCTAGAGTTTTCTTTTATTCTCTAATTTCTACTTTCCTCAACAAATCAATTGTATAATTCTCCATTTGATAAATCTAAAATTTCTTGCCATATATTTTAACCTTCCCCTAATACGATAATTAATTTTATTCCATAGTGTTTATTATTAAAACCAAATTTATTTGTTTCCTTAAAACCAAGTTTATTTCCAACATCCTCCCTTAAACTTGGTTTTACTACTTCAAACAAATTTCTTGAATCGAAGCACTTTCTCTTCGATTTGTGATGCACTCTGTCATCACCTTCAAAAATTAACGAAGCACTTTCTCTTCGATTTGTGATGCACTCTCTCATCACCTTCAATTTTTTTTTAATATTGGAGCACTTTCTCTCCATGGTGCACTTTCTCACCCACAACTCTAAAATAAATTTTCTTCCACGGCCACTTGTGCCATGTTCTCTTTCTCTTCATTTGGTGCATCAACATCTTCTATAATATCATCTTCGATCTTCTTCTCAGTCTTCTTCTTCATCTTTGATCTTCTTCCTCTTAATCTTTCTTCTGTTTTTTTTTTTTTTTTTTTTTTTTTTTTTGATCTTCTTCTCACTCTTCTTCTTCCTCTTAATGTTCCTTCTGATTTTTTTTTTTTTTTTGAAATTACTCTTTGAACTCTCTTGCTGACTTGACTAGTTAGCTATTTTCATCTCTTCAACCTCTTTTAACCTAGCTCTAATACCACTTTGTTGGAAATTTGGATATAGAGAGGAGGATAGAGATAAAACGTAGAATAAATGAAAGACTACATTTTTTATTATTTCACTTTTCTTTATTCAACTTGATTACAAATGAGAGAGTACAACCCTTTTATAACATAGCAGAGTATCTAGAGTCTTCTTATTCTAGAGTTTTCTTTTATTCTCTAATTTCTATTTTCCTCAACAAATCAATTGTATAATTCTCCATTTGATAAATCTAAAATTTCTTGCCATATATTTTAACCTTCCCCTAATACGATAATTAACTTTATTCCATAGTGTTTCCTGTTAAAACCAAATTTATTTGTTTCCTTAAAACCAAGTTTATTTCCAACAAAAATCATTGTGCAAAGAAAGAATGAGCAAAAATGGAAGAAGAAATTTACCTTGTAATATCACGCATTGTAATGGAATCGCTTCCAAAGTGGACATAGATCTATTCTAGATCGAACCACTATCAAATTCTTATTTTTTTTCCTTGCTCTTGTTTTTCGTGGCTCCGTTTTCTAATTCTAACCATTTGCCGAAGTGCACTGAGTGCACCTTTGGTGTTGTGATCCAATTTTGACTTTAACATACACCTTTTGAGTAGACTTTATTTTTGTCACTTTGAATAAGAACACTTGTTCATAGAACACTACATGTCTTGAGATAAACATTTTTCCTTTGATGTTAAGGCACTTGTATTCTTCTTGATTGGCGGCATATCCCAATAATGTGGATGGAGATGACCTGAAATTTAACTTATGTGAATTGTATGATTTCAAGTAGGGAAAACATAAACATCCAAAGGTATTTAACCATTTATAGTATGGTTTTCCTCCAAATAATATTTCCATTGGATTTTTCTACTGTATTGCTTTTGCTAGTAACCGGTTTATCTGGTATATGACAGTTGAGAAAGATTCAGGCCAAAACTTCATTGGTAATCCATTAGTTTCGTTTTCAACTTGAAATCTCCACATAAAATAATTGTTTTCATCTATCTTAGTGGTAATCAGTTGTTTTTGAGGACTTACAATGGTCTTGATTAAATTTTCGGCAGATGCATGTTGGTTTGGTGAAGTTGTTTGAGAAGCAGCATCACTTACCATGTCTGGAGCTGTGAATCAAGAACTACACTAACTTTGAGTAAATCTTGAAAAGAAACTGATGCAGACATGAAATCTTGATAGATTTTGATGTTGAGGCATGATTTCTGATGGACTCAGAACAAATACTAGAAGAAGCATTGCTCTTGATCAGAAAAACTCAAGTGATGAATTCCAATTTTGATGAGTATACTATTAGTATGCTGATAATGACTGATACTCTCTTGATCTTTTGCTGCAGGCCTTCTTGTATGATGATAATATTCTGACAGGAAGAAATAGAGAACTATGTGCAGCCAGATGAAGGTTCAGATGATGACTAAAATTTTGATGAACTACATGGCGAGGCACTGGACACCTGCATTGTGATGCTCTAATGCCAAGTTGAGAAACGACAGTGTTTGAGAAATGACTGAGAAGAGACAAAGTATAAATTTTGTAATACTTTCTGAATGAACTACAAAGCCAGAATGTATAACTATTTATATAAGCACGTTGCACTCAGTAAGTTTCACATTGTAACATTGTCAATGACGTAAATATCCTTGTAACCCTAATACTCAAACAAAAACAATTCGGCTGATAATTTTGTGATATCATTTCTCTTATTTTTAAAGCTTATAAGCAATTTTCTAGAAACCATTTTCGTTTTTTTTAAATTGTTGTTGAAATGACATAAAGAGTTGACGCTTTTAGTAGTCCATCGTGCCAAAATACAGCACCTTGCTCGAGATGCTCTAACCCTATAGTCATTACAACATGGAACCTTATGTCTACTAGTTAATGCATGAATATAAGATTTAAACAACTTTTGAAACATTAACAAGGATAGAAGACATAATCTTTCAAAAGGGCAACATAATTTCATATTACCAAGGGAATCAAGTGAAAGTATATGTAAGAAATATATAGTGTCAGTCAAGAATACGACTATAATATTAACAAGCATAAGCACATAGCATCCCGTCAACGACGTAACATGTTTGTATTATTTTTCACTCACGAAATAAAAATAAAAATTAGTGAACTTCAAAATTTGGGAGAATAAAGGAAAATTTCAATGCTTAGATTTTAGAATTGAGCATTATAAAAAGAAAATTTCAATAAGCTTCAAAATGATTGAGGCATAAATGCACTCTAGGATTTTACTTGCAGCTAATAGAAAACTACTATAATTCTAGCATGCAAATAATTTGTTCACATGCAAATTTCAAGAATGCAATTCATCATCAATTTGGAAGTGCAGAAAAATTAATGATCAAAGGAGAAATCTCATCAACTAAGATAGATCCGTAGCAAGAACGCAAATTTATTATGAACATCATCAACTATACGAAACAAAACATTTTAACTGCAAATTTTTTTCATTTAGATTTTTACTTTTAGACTAAAAGAATATTTGTGAACTTCCCTCCGCCTTTTTCAGCTCAACCAAATCTCTCGTCTCGCCTCTCTCCCTCCCAAATCAACCTCCATCTTGCGCCGCCGCCTCAAATCAGGCTTCCTCTTCCTTCGCCTCCTCCTCCTGACCCACCGCCAGTCCCTGTTCCGCCCGCCGTTCTACCGTCTTCTAACCCTAATTTAATTGAAGGCTCTACGAGCAAGAAATGGTCGTCTTTGTTCGAATCCAAACAACAAAATGCTGGATCTTTCTCTCCACCTCCTATAGAAATAGTTTTCAAAGGCAAAGCCATGCAACCCTCTGAACAAATCCTTGAAGCTGCGGAGGAGCAGTGGCGTGGCTACCTAATTGGCCACTTCTTGGACCGTCCACTTCCGTACTCTACGGTCTCATACCAATTGAAAATGTTGTGGAACCCTACAGGAGGAATCAAAATAAAATCTACTGGTAAGGTTTTCCTTTTCGACTTTGATTGTATTGAGGACAGAGAGAGGCTATTGCAAGCAGACCCTATCTTAATTCACAATAAATTATTCATTGTTCGGCCATGGATGTCTGGATTAGGGGATTTGAGCAAAACTATTACTTCAGTACCGGTATGGATTAAACTCACTAATATACCACTGTTCTATTTGTCGAAAATTGGTATTTGTTGGTTAGCTATGCGTGTTGGAAGATTCCTCTGCATGGATATCTCTACTGAGAGTCTTGAACGCTTGGAATTCGCCAAATTTTTGGTTGAGATATCCCCACATGATGAGTTACCTTATGAGTTTCTTGTGTTACTGCCTGATGAGAGTGAACAAATGGTGTATGTAACTTACTTGTGGAGACCATCTATATGTGTTAAATGTGATAGTTTTGGACACACAACGAATAACTGTGAAAACCACAAGGAGGCTTCATCTAAAACAAACTCCAGGGCAGGTTATGCTAGACTTCAAGTCGCGAAAACCGGGGTACATGAGCAGGTAAAAGGCAATGCGAGTAGTGGTGTTGGAATGAATTGGCCTAATGTTACTTGGAAAATAGTCACTGGTAAAAGAAATGAAGTAACTAAGACACATTAAGGGACAAGGACTGTAAAAGGAAAAGGTCTTTCAAGTGAAGGCAATACAAATATGAATCAGTTCACTCTTCTTTCTGACTTTCAGCAAGAAGACATAGATGATGAAGAAGATGCAATTCTTGAGGAAGGTGAAATTAGACAGGTAAATGAATTACTATCTCGTGCCTTTCCTCCCTTCGAAAGCACCTCTGTTTGTGCTGCAGCTCTGCGTGCTGCATGTTCTTCAAATCCAGCGACCAACAGTGATGATCTACATGCTTCAGGAAAAGTTGGTTCTTTGTCAAATGATGAGGATATTTTAGTTAATCAAGAAGTTGCTGCTATGTCGAGTATGGAAGAGTGTACTGTTCGAAACATTGGTGAAAGTGACCTCGCTGATAATGAGGAAGGACAAATAGAAATGATGCGCACTAACAAGGATGTCAATAACCTAGACACCTTCTTGCAATCGAACTTTGACTGTGTCAATCACAGTAGCAAAGTGATTAAGAAGAAAACGAAAGCGAAGAACAAAGCCAAATACAGGGTAGAAGACAAAGGGGTTCGAGAGACTATTAAAGAGTTGCGCGCTGAAATAAAGAGTGCTAAGTTAGATCATTTTTTTATGTACGGAGAAAGTAAAGCTTATGGATACTATGATATACAATTACAACTCAATGGAGGTGTATGCTCCTGAGCATGAAAGGATGGGACTAATTCAAAATGAACTGAACGTGTGCAAGCCATCGACGTCGGGGCTCAAGCCAGGTTTTCTTAATCTTTGTGTTGACATTAGTTCCTCCAAGCCTGCTTCTAATGTCAAGTCATCTTCCCCTCTCTCTATTATCAAAGAAAGCGAAAAATCCAAGAGGAAACCCGGTCCTTATGATCATATTCAACCCCCTCCTGCTTTTAAAGCGCCTCCGGACCCAATCATCAATTCGTCGACTTTTGTTCCTTCTTCTGGTAGATCGACTGGAAGCATTCCTAATACAAGAAGCAAGAAAATTGAGCTTCTTAAAGGACTCAATGATGATATGGGATGAAGAGATGAAAGCACTTTGTCTCTATGAAAACTAATCTTTATGACATGTGTTTGTAGTCTTAATTATGTAATGTAATCGTAGGTCAAATTTAGGAAAGTGGAGTGCTTTGTTGTGGTATCTTCTGTGTTTGAAGATCCTTTAGCTGGTATGTAGACTGCATATCACCTGGAACTCTTTGTATTTTATTTTGTAATGAATAAAAAGTGTTACGGATCACAATAAAAACCGGTAAGCCTTGCAAAAAAAAAAAAAATTGTGAACTAAAAAATTATTGAGTTACACCTCCCTTGACCATACTATGGATTACACCAAAGATACTATATTGCATGTTCTTCCTAGAATTATTACTCTTGTCATCCGAATCGAGGGCACGTAGCTCATGATTTACTAGGGGCACTATTAAAAAATTGACACCGCCAATGACTTGGGGATAATGAAGCTATTTTCAAGCAAATTATGTTAAACTTTACTTTTCCCATCCGTCCAATATAACACTATTAGGGCATATTCAAGCGGTTGTAGACTTTGATCTTTCTTCCTATATTCCTTACAATTAACAAAGAACTATCATGGCCTACTTGAAAAAGTCATTGGATGTATAGTGTACGGTGACTAACAATAATGGTACATTATTATGTGGTTGTTTGGAGGTTTTACAGTAGTGATGGTATGTGGCATACCCTGATATACTTTGATATATATCATACAAGAATTTTTGACATTTATTATGAATTAATTAACCTTGCAATTACTTCTCCTTCTTAATAAAGATGTTATTCCTTTTGTTTTATATTTACTATAATGTGTTATAAACAAATTAAAGGCTTGATTAGAATATATTTAATGAAAAATTCATAAATGGAGCGTTTGTGATAGTAATTACACGTAGTCGTAGCCATAAATTTTTGACGCGGGGAGTTGGTCACTCGCACACGCCAACACCCAAGAGGGTTGAGTTGTAATCCAAATAACCAAAAGCAAGAGATGTAAAGAGACACCCAACTTTTTACAGTGGTTCGACACTAACCTCTATGTCCACTTCACAATAACCATTCATCACCATTGTTACAGTAACAATATTAATCCCTGTTTGAAGTTAAACACTTTGAATGTACAAAGTTATATTAGAAAAATGATAAACCCCTTGTTAATCTTCACTTTGCCCAAAATGTATTTCTTCTTATTCTTTAGACCGAAATGTGTGGGAAAAATCTAAGTATGTCCAAGAGATCGCCAATGTCCAAGTTTCAACACTTGGAGTTGTGAAAACTTAGAAATGGAAAATGACAAAGTCCTGGCTAACTTCTTACAAAGCCAAAGTAGTCGTTAATCCACTTCCAAGATCAAAAAAACTCCAAGTATGCCCAAAATGTCCAAAAGTAAGCCATAAGTCCAAGAGAATGCCAAAATGTTGGAGGAGAACTTCTATGTGAAGTTTATAGGTTAAAAAACCTTCTTAAGCCATGAATACCGCCATGGAAACCATTAAAAAGCTTCACATAGAGTGCTCGCGCATGCCAGAATGAATCAAAAAAGTTCCTTGAGACATATGTAGTGCTTGCGCATGCCAGAATGAAGCAAAAAAAGGTCCTTGAGACTTATGCATTTTAATTCCCGCAATAGCCCATAGCGTTCTTTAACCTCTCCGCTATTTATATTTAGCGCTGATGAACAGTAGTTCTTCTTTTTGCCTTGCTATCTTCCGTTGCATCCGTTAAATCAAGGCTTTTTAACATCCGCCTTAGCAGTATTAACATATAGAGCATGATCTAACTATTTCTCTTTTAAAAATATTTGGCAAATTTAGCATAAAGGGCTAAATTTAAGGCAAAAGTGCCTAATGTATGGTAACAATCAACTACATTCATCAAATTTAGCATGCATCACTGGGATATTCCTTGATTTTGTATATAAGATTAATTAGTGTTAGTTTCTAGTACACATATAATGTGAGAAAGATGAATAATTAATTTTTAAATATTTGGTTTTACATCTAATGACATTTTTGTGCCTCTGTTATTTCCCCGCTTTATCCTCGCTACACGTTTTTGACCTCCACCGCTATAGATTGTTAAGCTCTTTAACTGCACAGCCTGAATATGAAAAATGCAGCAGAAAACTTTTCGAACTTTTATTATCAAACCAAATACAACATTAAAATTTCAAATACTATAAAGTCCTAATCATAAAATATCTGTCTCGTGAAAACATAAACCATTAGAGTACAAGTACAAAACCATAAAAATCGTATCCCGTATGAGTGATAACAATAAGCATAGAAAAGAAACAAAAGTAGTACATGTAGTAAGAAATATTACAAGTCCAAGCTGAATCAAAAAATCATGGTTACTGCTGCAATACTCCACCCTGAGAACTTCGGGGAAAAGTTGGAGAGAGAAGGAAAAAAATAGGCCAGACATAAAGTGTAACAACCCGTATTTCGATAACATGATTAAAGACGAGAATCAAGGCAGAATTTAATTTTAAATTCTGAATCAAGTGAAACGGGCTATGCCAATGCGTTCATCTCGGAAAAATACGTGAAATAGAGTCCGAGTTTTCGAAAATCGGAGTCCGTATGACCAAGATATGGCCTCACGAAGTTTCACAAAAAATTCCCAAATTAAAGTATACTTAATTAAGTGAAATGGGTTGCGCAGAAAAATATATATATTGATATATATATATATATATATAATTGAAAATTAAATAAATAAATATGCAAAAATGTTCAAAACAGCGAATTGGGAGAGGGGAATAACCGAACCGGCCGATTTTTGAGGTCGACCCGAGCCTGCTGTGTCGACTAAGGGTTAATCCAGGGTGTTTGGCTGTCAACCCGTAGGCCGATTCGCTCAAATGCAGATTTTGCATTTGGATGGTTCTCATGGTTCATCTTTAATCTAAAGGCCCTAGATGGTTCCTACACTTGACTTCTTCCCCAAGACATGCTTTGATGGCTTGGATTGAATCTAGGTTTAATCCTATGGCCTAAAACACTTGCCTAATCTATAAATAAGACCCTAACCTATCCTAAATCCTCATTATTCATTCATGCAACTAAACTATGGCAAAATTTCTACTCTCATGGCCTCCACTCAACTATCCTAGCCTCCACTTCATTTCTATGAAAGTTTTCATGATCATGAGAGTGTTAGACAGTCCCTATGCTAGTATGAGAGCCTCTCAAGTTGATTTCAAGGCAAAAGCTTTGATCTATGTTCATAAAGATGGTGTTTTTGTTGATTTGGGGCATCCATCTTTGGGTTTTTGGGTGATGGCATGCATAGGCTTCCTCACAAGCTTTAGTTTAATCGATTTAGGCCTTCATAGCAATGTAAGCCCTTCCCTACTCTTAGATATTAACTATGAGGTTAAATGTTCATGTTGAAAGTTTGGGTTTGGTCATTGAGAATGATGCATGCTATCATGTTATGCAAGTTTATGAAGTCATTATCTTGATCCGATGAGCTAAAAGCTACAACCTTTATGTTGAAATGTTGCATTATGCAACATGAGAATCTTCATAATCATTATGTCAACTTGCATATGAAGTCATAACCCTTATATGATGATGTATGCGAGTTTCTAGTCATCATTCTATGTCTTTTGTCACCATGATTCGCTTATGTGCCAAGTTTGGGTTTATGCATGCTTTGAGGCTTAAGAATGTAACATGCAAGCTAATGAACACATTTGTGCCTCATTTGCCACCATGATTAACTTGTGGCTTAATATCCATTTTTTTCATGCCTTTGTCAAGTCTCTTCTTTTAGTCCATTACGTTGTTGCGAACATATATGCGAGTTTAAAAGCGTTGGGGTCACATTATGAGGAAAACATAATGACATGAACATGATTTGGGTAAATGGGTATAAACATGACAATATGTAAGGTTAAATATGACATGAAAATACAACTTGAAAACATGACTTGAAAGATAACATGGAAGATGACATGTAAGTATGCATAAAAACATAAGCTTGGGAATTTACCTATTAAGTTAGGTCTACCCATTGGAAATTTACCTATTAAGTTAGGTCTACCCAATTGCTTGAAAACTTGACTATGAACATGACACTAGGCTAAACATGAAAGTGGCCAACTCGAGGTTGGGTTGAGTTTGCAACGTAAAACTACCCAGAACCGACCGGCCTAACTAGTGGTTGCAAACAATAGGGCCCAATGTGAGAAGTTGGTCATGTTGTGCTTGAACCCGAGGTTAGACCAAGTTGTGGTGTAAAACTACCCGGACCCGCCCGGCTTAACTAGTAACCACAACAAAGTCTAATGTGAGAGGTGAAGGTGCATTAAGTAATTAATGCCACAGGACAGGGTTAAGTTAATTTGATTAATGACTCTTAACCAAATATGACATGGACAAATGGGTTAAGTAAATTGATTGGGCTAATGGTACCTAACAAAACATGACAAGGGTGGGTAAGTTAAGTAATTTGATTTGCCTAATGGCACTTAACCGATATGACATGAATGGGTAGGTTAAGTGGGACCGGACTTGATTTCTTAATGACATTTAACCATACAAGATGATTAGGGGATGGGGTTACGTAATTTACACTTAACTAATCCGACTTGGTAATTAGATGGGGTTAAGTAATTAAGACTTAACTAATCTAAACATGGTAATTAGATGGGGTTAAGTAATCCACACTTAACCAATCTAAACACGGTAATTCGATGGGGTTAAGTTAAACACTTAACCAATTTAAACTTGGTAATTCAATGAGGTTAACTAACCAATACTTAACCAACTTAACGTGATAATTTAATGGGGTTAAGCAACTTATACTTAATCAATTATACATGATGATTTGATGGGGTTAAGTAACTTACACTTAACCAATCTAATACGCGGACCTGATAAGGTTAAGTCACAAGACCTTTTTAGAATATACTTAACCATTATAGTACGATTAGAGGATGGGGTTAAGCCAACCTATACTTAACCAATCCGACTCGATAATTGGATGGGATTAAGATAATCTATGCTTAATCGATCTAGCAAGATAATCCGATAGGATTAAGGTAAGCTAGTACTTGACCAATTTGACTTGATAGGGTTAAGTCATGAGCCTCTGGGTACACTTAACCAACTTGTGGGACTAAATCTTGAACTTAAATACTTAGCCAATCTTTGACGTGATTCGTGGGCGGGTTAAGTCATGGACTTGAATGATAACACTTAACCCAATCGACAAACCCTAGCTAGAAGAACTAGGTAGAAAACCGTGGTTAATCAAGGATAACGGGAAAGGAAGCTAAGTGGTAAACCTTAGTTAAGGGTAACTAAGTAATAATTCTTAGCTAAGGACATAGGACTAATTCTCAAAACGATGAGTAACATGATACGGTAGGTCATCGCTTAGCATACGAGGGGGAGCAAGTTATCTGACTTGGATAAAAGCTCCAGCGCACTGGGCGCCGAAGTGGAAGCTTCGGGGGATGTGAGGATATTCTTGGGATCCCTCTGTGGGCTGCCAGGTAATTATACTAGGCCCATGAGAGGTTAAGGTCTGCGTTAGAAGGACCAAGAGTATGTCTTGGTTGCTATGCGAGCAACCTAAAGACTGGGATGGATTAGCGTGGAGTCGACGATTCTTGTTTTTGCCCTGGATTGCGCATCGCCGACTACCTACCATCTTTAGTCAATCGTGTATGTGCGGAAAGGCAGGGAACCCCCAACAGACCATGTGCTTGCTATCGAGTCATGGGTGAGGTTGGCCCGTAGGAAAGTGGGCTATAGTGGGGCCGTGGAGTGGTTCTTATACATGATTTTTCTTGGATTGCCTTTCAGTAGTTGAGGGAGGGGTCACGTGGGACCATAGCCACGGGTACAAAAAAACAGACCTTGATATCTGCATCGGCAGACGATTTAAAGCTCCCGACCGAATTCCGTATTTCTTGATTTGCCCTGGCACGGGACTCGGATGGCACATTGGGGAACATGTGCATCTAGACATGGAAAACGATTCACGATACATACGTGGGATCAAGGGCGCGGTTGACGGGTGGCGTAATCCCTAGTGGTCCTAGGTGGCCAAAACCCAAACCGAGACACGGAAACGTTCATTAGGTATCATAATCCCTAGCGGTCCTAGGTGGCATAAATCCTAAGTGGACGCGCGATAGTTCATGGTAAGGAAACACAACTAGATCAAGGGTTGCAGTCCAAAACAACTTCAAGGATAAACCGTTTACATGGGAAAGCTCGTACAGCCTACGGCAAAGGACTGAACTTATACATGGAAAGAAACATATGAGTTGAGTAACCTATATATGCGGCATATTAGGTTGACATGGACCATTACACGACTTTTGAGTAAGGGTCATTCACGGATAACACGTAATACAGTTGGGATACTAGTACGGTAGGTGCAGAGCAGATATACAGGATAGATACCATGAGACGTTATACGTGATAGATATCTTGGGATATTATACTTGATAGGAACCTGACGATGTGATAACTTGTTTTGTCTTGACATCGTAATTTATCATGACATCTTAGTTTATCTAAGTTCAGTAGTTCATCCTGTTATTTTGATTTAGCTTATCTATCTTGTTATCATGCTTATGTTCATCTCAGTTTCTCATGTCAGTTAACTTTACTAGTTTTTATACTAATAGTAGATAGGGCTTACTCAGTCTTTTTGACTGACCCATTTTGTTTCGCCTCTTTTCTTCCGTCCCCCCCCCCAGGTTACAGGGAGGAAACACTGTTGTTTAGTTCGGACTTCTTCTGCTTGAAGGTCATCATGGATGGCATGGACTTTTCCTGGCTATGGCTACTTTACTGTTTTTATTTGGGGAATAATTTATGAAAAAGTCTTTATGCTTCTTTACTATTGCAAGACAGGTTTTGATGTACTCTGATGTAAAAGGCTTTAGACCTTATGTATTCATGTTTATGAAAGTTCGATTTTACTTCCGCTATTTTATATGTTCTGTCTTGTGATATTTCTGTGCATGTTCACCAATAATGCCCCTCTAAAGCTAGTGCATTCCTTTGCGAGTGACCCTAGCGGTGGCGGGGTGTTACATTTGGTATCAGAGCAGAAGGTTACCAGACTGGGCAAAAGTTTTTAAAGACCTTCTGAAAACTATTTGAAAATCGTTTACAAAGAAGCATTTTTTCAAGAAAATTTTCTTTTAAAAGAAAAAGGCTATTCCCCAAAGGCCATTAGCACTATCCTTGTTTCCTTAGTTGAGTCTCTTTTCCTTTCTTTCCTCCATCTGTAGTCACAGTAGTTTTAACTGCGACTAGTCTTTTCTACCTACGAAAGTGCTTTCCATACGATGGAGGTGGTTCTCGAGAGACCAGTGGCCGCGTTATAAGAAAGGATCGTGAGAAAGAAGGATAAAGGATACGTGCTTAAGGATGAGCAACTTGTTGGTATGGCTTAGTCCTCAAAGGAGGGAGAAAGACGAACAATGAAACCCATGACGAGAGAGTACCTTTGGCATGGTAAAACGGGGCGGATAGTTAAGTATTATGGGACAAGGACAAGATCATCGGGAGGGCAGTAGTATGCTCCCATTTCTAGAGTACCTCGGAAGGAGGGTAACGATCTTGTTAAAGGTTTAGCTTTTCTTTTCTATCATCCCGCCAAGACTTTGTTTTGATCCCCGCATCATTTAATTTCGCTTCGGTAGTTGAGTCTCTGCACCTTAAGTACTAGCGTCATAGAGAATCCCATTTTTGTCTCAAGTCCTGTGGAGAGTCGGTCCATTTATTCATGACTTGTTTCGGATTTGAGAATGACATGCCTCGGTTATGGATGGATTCTAGGGATGAAGTGGTTATCCAGTAAGGGGTGCCTCTCTCGGTTTTGATAGGAGGGTAGTTAGACTCTTGACTAGCCTTGGTAATACCCTCGAAGTCTCGTGGAACCTTTTGGGTTCGGTCATGATTAGTTACCTAGAATCCCTTGATACCTTTATTGGAAATTTGAAGCCCAATCGAGTGGTGTTCGCCGATAAGACGGATGGTTTATTTCACTTATGCATGGGTTATGGAAATCACCCTAGTAAGTGCACTTGGTAACCCGGTTGGCATCTGTTTACTTTCAAGAGAAAGTTCTACTACGAGGAATACCTTATGGTACGAGGTCCGAGATTCACTAGTGAATTTTGGAAAGCTTGCATGTGATCATGAGTACGCAGTCATGTTTGCGCTAAGTGTGCGAGTGGAACGAGAGGCGACGAAGAAATGAGTTCCAGCTCATGTTATGGGAACAGGAAATAAGAAGCTACGAAATCGCGAAGTTAAAGGACTGTCAAGGCACAATGGAATTGAGCTCAAGGAAATACGACTTTGATGGTCAAAGACTAGATACGCCCATGATTTCTCTTTTTGGGAGTATATCCTTGATCCCTGTTTTCTGTAGAGCTTACTTGTAGGCTATCTTTTGTGGACATCCTCTTGGTCCTATTTTCTGTTACAAACCCCATAAGGAGTTTGTCTTGTTTATCTTCTCGACCCTATTTTAGGGAATCCTAGGTAGAACCCTATGGATGTAAACATGTATTTGAAACATGTTATGATTGATATGGTCGCAAGTGGTTGCAAGTGGTTGCTCGTGGATGCGCGAATACACATTAGATACTAGCTCGACTCGGTCACATTTCATATTGCATATGCACGAGTATTTATACTTGTTTATGGATGAAATCGAATGTATTATCATGCAGTTGTTGCATATGAATGAATGATTGTGCACGCATATAGTATCTATATGACTAGGACTATTTGCATACATGTTGGATTCATGGCACTATACATATTTTGCATTAGAAAGATTATTCAGGCCTGATCATTAGCATTAGCTAAGGAACATGTACACACACGTCTTGCATATATTCATACAGCATTAGAAATCATCTAAGGACAATGGTTGCTCGTGGATGATGTTTTGAGTAGATGGACGATGGATGGTAGGATATGTTCTTCCTAACTTGGAGATTTCGGGGACGAAATCCTAAAAGGTGGAGAGAATGTAACAACCCGTATTTCGATAACATGATTAAAGACGAGAATCAAGGCAGAATTTAATTTTAAATTCTGAATCAAGTGAAACGGGCTATGCCATTGCATTTGTCTCGGAAAAATACGTGAAATAGAGTCCGAGTTTTCGAAAATCGGAGTCCGTATGACCAAGATATGGCCTCACGAAGTTTCACAAAAAATTCCAAAATTAAAGTATACTTAATTAAGTGAAATGGGTTGCACAGAAAAATATATATATTGATATATATATATATATATATATATATATATATATAATTGAAAATTAAATAAATAAATATGCAAAAATGTTCAAAACAGCGAATTGGGAGCGGGGAATAACCGAACCGGCCGATTTTTGAGGTCGACCAGAGCCCGCGGGATCGACTAAGGGTTAATCCAGGGTGTTTGGCTGTCAACCCATGGGCCGATTCGCTCAAATGCAGATTTTGCATTTGGATGGTTCTCATGGTTCATCTTTAATCTAAAGGCCCTAGATGGTTCCTACACTTGACTTCTTCCCCAAGACACGCTTTGATGGCTTGGATTGAATCTAGGTTTAATCCTATGGCCTAAAACACTTGCCTAATCTATAAGTAAGACCCTAACCTATCCTAAATCCTCATTATTCATTCATGCAACTAAACTATGGCAAAATTTCTACTCTCATTGCCTCCACTCAACTATCCTAGCCTCCACTTCATTTCTATGAAAGGTTTCATGACCATGAGAGTGTTAGAGAGTCTCTATGCTAGTATGAGAGCCTCTCAAGTTGATTTCAAGGAAAAAGCTTTGATCTTTGTTCATAAAGATGGTGTTTTTGTTGATTTGGGGCATCCATCTTTGGGTTTTTGGGTGATGGCATGCATAGGCTTCCTCACAAGCTTTAGTTTAATCGATTTAGGCCTTCATAGCAATGTAAGCCCTTCCCTACTCTTAGATATTAACTATGAGGTTAAATGTTCATGTTGAAAGTTTGGGTTTGGTCATTGAGAATGATGCATGCTATCATGTTATGCAAGTTTATGAAGTCATTATCTTGATCCTATGAGCTAAAAGCTACAACCTTTATGTTGAAATGTTGCATTATGCAACATGAGAATCTTCATAATCATTATGTCAACTTACATATGAAGTCATAACCCTTATATGATGATGTATGCGAGTTTCTAGTCATCATTCTATGTCTTTTGTCACCATGATTCGCTTATGTTCCAAGTTTGGGTTTATGCATGTTTTGAGGCTTAAGAATGTAACATGCAAGCTAATGAACACATTTGTGCCTCATTTGCCACCATGATTAACTTGTGGCTTAATATCCATTTTTGTCATGCCTTTGTCAAGTCTCTTCTTTTAGTCCATTACGTTGTTGCGAACATATATGCGAGTTTAAAAGCGTTGGGGTCACATTATGAGGAAAACATAATGACATGAACATGATTTGGGTAAATGGGTATAAACATGACAATATGTAATGTTAAATATGACATGAAAATACAACTTGAAAACATGACTTGAAAGATAACATGGAAGATGACATGTAAGTATGCATAA
Organism: Allium sativum; assembly: GCA_030737875.1. Lineage (NCBI taxonomy): Eukaryota > Viridiplantae > Streptophyta > Magnoliopsida > Asparagales > Amaryllidaceae > Allium > Allium sativum. Next base: position 1,047,617,089 of record CM060924.1, read on the forward strand.
AAACATAAGCTTGGGAATTTACCTATTAAGTTAGGTCTACCCATTGGGAATTTACCTATTAAGTTAGGTCTACCCAATTGCTTGAAAACTTGACTATGAACATGACACTAGGCTAAACATGAAAGTGGCCAACTCGAGGTTGGGTTGAGTTTGCAACGTAAAACTACCCGGAACCGACCGGCCAAACTAGTGGTTGCAAACAATGGGGCCCAATGTGAGAAGTTGGTCATGTTGTGCTTGAACCCGAGGTTAGACCAAGTTGTGGTGTAAAACTACCCGGACCCGCCAGGCTTAACTAGTAACCACAACAAAGTCTAATGTGAGAGGTGAAGGTGCATTAAGTAATTAATGTCGCAGGACAGGGTTAAGTTAATTTGATTAATGACTCTTAACCAAATATGACATGGACAAATGGGTTAAGTAAATTGATTGGGCTAATGGTACCTAACAAAACATGACAAGGGTGGGTAGGTTAAGTAATTTGATTTGCCTAATGGCACTTAACCGATATGACATGAATGGGTAGGTTAATTGGGACCGGACTTGATTTCTTAATGACACTTAACCATACAAGATGATTAGGGGATGGGGTTAAGTAATTTACACTTAACTAATCCAACTTGGTAATTAGATGGGGTTAAGTAATTAAGACTTAACTAATCTAAACATGGTAATTAGATGGGGTTAAGTAATCCACACTTAACCAATCTAAACACGGTAATTCTATGGGGTTAAGTTAAACACTTAACCAATTTAAACTTGGTAATTCAATGAGGTTAAGTAACCAATACTTAACCAACTTAACGTGATAATTTAATGGGGTTAAGCAACTTATACTTAACCAATTATACATGATGATTTGATGGGGTTAAGTAACTTACACTTCACCAATCTAATACACGGACCTGATAAGGTTAAGTCACAAGACCTTTTTAGAATATACTTAACCATTGTAGTACGATTAGAGGATGGGGTTAAGCCAACCTATACTTAACCAATCCGACTCGATAATTGGATGGGATTAAGATAATCTATGCTTAATCGATCTAGCAAGATAATCCGATAGGATTAAGGTAAGCTAGTACTTGACCAATTTGACTTGATAGGGTTAAGTCATGAGCCTCTGGGTACACTTAACCAACTTGTGGGACTAAGTCTTGAACTTAAATACTTAGCCAATCTTTGACGTGATTCGTGGGCGGGTTAAGTCATGGACTTGAATGATAACACTTAACCCAATAGACAAACCCTAGCTAGAAGAACTAGGTAGAAAACCGTGGTTAATCAAGGATAACGGGAAAGGAAGCTAAGTGGTAAACCTTAGTTAAGGGTAACTAAGTAATAATTCTTAGCTAAGGACATAGGACTAATTCTCAAAACGATGAGTAACCTGATACGGTAGGTCATCGCTTAGCATACGAGGGGGAGCAAGTTATCTGACTTGGATAAAAGCTCCAGCGCACTGGGTGTCGAAGTGGAAGCTTCGGGGGACGTGAGGATATTCTTGGGATCCCTCTGTGGGCTGCCAGGTAATTATACTAGGCCCATGAGAGGTTAAGCTCTGCGTTAGAAGGACCAATAGTATGCCTTGGTTGCTATGCGAGCAACCTAAAGACTGGGATGGATTAGCGTGGAGTCGACGATTCTTGTTTTTGCCCTGGATAGCGCATCGCTGACTACCTACCATCTTTAGTCAATCGTGTACGTGCGGAAAGGCAGGGAACCCCCAACAGGCCATGTGCTTGCTATCGAGTCATGGGTGAGGTTGGCCCGTAGGAAAGTGGGCTATAGTGGGGCCGTGGAGTGGTTCTTATACATGATTTTTCTTGGATTGCCTTTCAGTAGTTGAGGGAGGGGTCACGTGGGACCATAGCCACGGGTACAAAAAAACAGACCTTGATATCTGCATCGGCAGACAATTTAAAGCTCCCGACCGAGTTCCGTATTTCTTGATTTGCCCTGGCACGGGACTCGGATGGCACATTGGGGAACATGTGCATCTAGACATGGAAAACGATTCACGATACATACGTGGGATCAAGGACGCGGTTGACGGGTGGCGTAATCCCTAGTGGTCCTAGGTGGCCAAAACCCAAACCGAGACACGGAAACGTTCATTAGGTAGCATAATCCCTGGCGGTCCTAGGTGGCATAAATCCTAAGTGGACGCGCGATAGTTCATGGTAAGGAAACACAACTAGATCAAGGGTTGCAGTCCAAAACAAATTCAAGGATAAACCGTTTACATGGGAAAGCCCGTACAGCCTATGGCAAAGGACTGAACTTATACATGGAAAGAAACATATGAGTTGAGTAACCTATATATGCGGCATATTAGGTTGACATGGACCATTACACGACTTTTGAGTAAGGGTCATTCACAGATATCACGTAATACAGTTGGGATACTAGTACGGTAGGTGCAGAGCAGATATACAGGATAGATACCATGGGACGTTATACGTGATAGATATCTAGGGATATTATACTTGATAGAAACCTGACGATGTGATACCTTGTTTCGTCTTGACATCGTAATTTATCATGACATCTTAGTTTATCTGAGTTCAGTAGTTCATCCTGTTATTTTGATTTAGCTTATCTATCTTGTTATCATGCTTATGTTCATCTCAGTTTCTCATGTCAGTTAACTTTACTAGTTTTTATACTAATAGTAGATAGGGCTTACTCAGTCTTTTTGACTGACCCATTTTGTTTCGCCTCTTTTCTTCCGTTCCCCCCCCCCCCCAGGTTACAGGGAGGAAACACTGCTGTTTAGTTCGGACTTCTTCTGCTTGAAGGTCATCATGGACGGCATGGACTTTTCCTGGCTATGGCTACTTTACTGTTTTTATTTGGGGAATAATTTATGAAAAAGTCTTTATGCTTCTTTACTATTGCAAGACAGGTTTTGATGTACTCTGATGTAAAAGGCTTTAGACCTTATGTATTCATGTTTATGAAAGTTCGATTTTACTTCCGCTATTTTATATGTTCTGTCTTGTGATATTTCTGTGCATGTTTACCAATAATGCCCCTCTAAAGCTAGTGCATTCCTTTGCGAGTGACCCTAGCGGAGGCGGGGTGTTACATAAAGTCTAGCGAGTTCCGGTGATTTTTAGCATAAGCATAAGGTAAAGAAGTATCAAGGAAGATCAATAATACTGGACACGAAAATACATTAAAGTATACAAGTACAAAATAAACGAGATAAGGTAAGATCAGATACGTTTCTCATTCATATCCCAAAACGGAATTTCTGCACCAAATATAATAATATTACGATTAGGTTTTACCTTAATTACTACCCAATGATCGGCTTCCTAACAGACGTGAATAACCTATGCCAGCCATGGCCGTTGGGGATATCAGTCTCGAACCTATCAACTTTAAAATACATAACCATATTTGCCGGTGTTACAACATCTTATCTTCCCTCATCAAACCCATGCACGCTCATAACTCCGCTGGAATGCGCCCGTACCCACCTCCCGAATTTTAACCTCTTAAAATCATCAATCAGTGTAGTGTGCCCTAGTCTCTACCTAGTGTGAGACTAGTTTGATAATTGGGGGTTACTGTTAAATATGGATTCCAAGCAAGCAGCAAACTGACATAAGCCACCCTGGGCATGGGGCCCAAACTAGGATTTTATTAGTCCCCCAAAAATATTAATAGCAGACATGGACCTCTTAGCTTATTAATCAAATAGGTTTTAACGTAGCAAGTCTTACTACATTAATAAGCATAATATAACCCTATGTTATATTCCACGGTTGTAAATGACATTTCTTATTAGTGTAACAACCCTTCTGTTGGTTACAATTTAGGGTTTTTCGTGATGATTTAGCAGCGGCAAAACTAAATCCTAAAAGGATCTTATACAAAAATAACAGATCGAATTAAAATCATACCTAGGGTTTTTGGAATTCGATTAACCCTAAAGTTTCTTCAATTATTGAATCTCGTAGGAAACTAAATCGAATCAAAGCATGATGAAATTCGCCCAACCTCCATAAGTATCCACACGAACATCTTATTCAACCGTCATACGTTCCGAATTGAAGGAGAATTATTAGAGGTGCTAGCCACCATTTCTACTTTGTTTTTTGGTTTTTCCTATGAATTGGATAATAATAGGTACCCGTGTCATTTTTAAAGGACGTAAAATATCCCTTTTAATGTACATGTGTATTATAATCTAGGACCAATTCCTTATTCCTATTCAGAATATCAACGGTTGATATTTAATCTAATTCCAAAAGAAAACAGTCTTCTACTTACAATGTTCTAAGTGTGTGACCCATAGGTTATTACAATGTTGGTAATGATTTTAAATCGTATTTAAATTCATAAACAGTGATTGGCATCTAGCAATACGTCGCTGCTACCCAAGTTATAATAAGACCAATGATTCGATACAACCTTTCCGTGACCAGTGTATCAATGTAATATAATCCTTTTAACCAATATATCCAGGATTAAACTCAAGGTATGGATTGTATCATCCTCTTTATGATTTAATCTGTTTATCTTGATCGATGAGTAGATTGTTTAGAACAAATCAGTATTTGAGCACAACCATGCATTTTACAGTCTCACTCAATCAAGAGGTCATGGATATCACTACAAATATATATTGTTCGGTTAAATTCCATCTAGATCATTCACAATTTTCATTCGATTCGAGATGTAATTAAATATCACCGTTATCATTACTCGGTTACGAATAGCTTTAGATGATATCGAAACACAAATATCCTCTAATAAAATTTTAATGATTACAGGTCCAACGACCATTACATCACTATCACTATGAGAATAACTTATGAAACTGTTAATTATATTCCATGCAATTATCTCACGGCGGGTCAGCCAAATACGCTATTCTCCAAACGTATTTATGTCTTGACGCTAATATCACGTATATTAATGATCAATGAGATGTGATGATCACTCAATCATCATACTAGTCTTAATGTTTAATTGCTGTCCTATATAAACAATAAAACTTGACTAGGGACATTTAAGAATTATAATACTCAATATATTATATAATCTTAAGTTCAAGTCTTGCTCGAACTATATAATTCTGTATTATTATTCTAAGGACTTATATTACGATAATATTTATATTACGCAGTAAATGTAACATGATAGAATATTTTATTCCAAATAATAACATCAATGGTGTTATCAATCTCATTAAATGGAATGCCTCTAGGGTATAAACTCTAACAACATACCCCAAATCGTACAGGCACCTACTCAGATGTTTACGGTTTATAGTAACATGTTTAACTAATTTACATATGATTCACATATCTTTTCATAACATGTTCTACTTAATATAAAATTAATTCCAACCTATTCAGATTAACATGTTTGGACATTCTTCCTTTATAATTATCCCAATTATACATTTAATGGTTCTCGTATTCCAATATGCCCAAATCTACTTTAAACTGTAATATCATATTATTCAAGTTTGTCCTAGTTTTATGCAATTCAAACAGAAATGGCCTGGGCTCTCGATGGCCTAGGCTCAGCGCAAAAGGAAAGAGGAAAAGAGGAAAATAGATCAAACTCAGAAATAAACAAACGGAATAAATAGACATAATAGGAATGTAAACAAAACTAAGACAAAAAGGGGATAAGGAAGAAAGATGCACATATAAACAAAAAATGATTGAAAAATAATTGTTAATTGATAGTAATTAAAAGAACAATAAGATATAAGAATAAACGTATAAATTCTGATACTTTTCAAATCTAATATATTTACTGTCAAAGATCCTTTTAATTCCAGATCTAAAAATAACATAAAACTCATAGAAATATGTATTAGATCCAGAAAAGGATTTTGAAATAGTTGTAGCAGAAGAAATATCCTTTCAATATATATTTTGACCGCACCTGAACTCTTTTCTTATTTTATTTCAGAACATAGCTTTGGGGATGAAGAAGATGAAGAAATGTTTGTGTAGGAAAATAGTGAGGGTTACTAGTTTATATATAGGTGTGCTAGGATAATATAAACCATAGAATCTTAGGTTTTAAAATCAAATCGTATAATACACACTACCGTTGAGTCAACATAAGAACAAAACATCAAAATCCATCAAGGTTCAGCCTCATTGCATGGTCGAAGGTGGGTTGACCCACCCACTACGTGGCTCGACACGGGGGTCGATCCATGTTGGGTTAGGTCGCCTAGTGATCGTTGCTATTTATGAGTTTATTAATTTAGATTATTTAATTTATTTCAAAATTCTTTTGGTCATAACTTGTTCATACTTAGTTCTACGAAAACTGAGAGTCTATCTGAACCAGAATTTCGTAACGGACGCAACAGTAAAATTTTGTTTACCTAGTTCCAAATATTTTATTATTTAATATTCAGTTTATCGTCTTCTTCATATAATTATTATGTACTAAAATGTGGGTTATTCCAATCCTCCCAAACAACCAAGTATTGGGGTATTCATACGGAAAATTCTAAGATAAAGTCAAAAAAGCCATATTTCAGGAATCGATACCTATCCCGGGATCGATTCGTATCCGGGGACTTAGCCAAATTCTGAGATGAATTCCAAAAATCCCATTTCCGATCCAAAATTTAAAAATCAAGCAGAAATCACATGTTGATCACCAGAAAATGGGTGATCAATCCATGTTGATCACTCAGCTAAAACATGCCAAGTTTTTGTATTCCAAGTGTTATGCAAATACTGATCCAGAAATCATGTGCCCAAGTCGTGTCGATACATCAAAAAGTGATGATTTGTACATGCTGGGCACGATGTTCTAAAATTCCAAAAATCCAGGGGTAAACATCCATGAATACCGACCCCACATGAATTTCCATATCCAAGAAAGTAGTGGTCACCACGAGGTGATCCCGCAAATTCAATTGATCTGCATGCGTTTGGCACGATGCCAAACTCTGCCACGTTTATAAAAGAAATACTGACCCTAAGGGTGCGTTCGCAGCAAAGTTTTGGCACGCTCAACTTTATGTTCGCGTCCGACGCGTCTGACGCGTCGGATGCGAGCATTTTTTTCCACTTCCAAATGGAACGATCGTTGGATGTTGGAAATCAAGCCGTTGCCGTCCGATGCGTCGGACACGTCGAACGCCAACGGCTTTTTTTCCAACTTCTCTTCCTCCCTATATATTACCCCCTCTATCTTAACACCTTACACAATACTACTTCTTCAAATCTTTCTACTTATTCGACTAATGTCAAACTCCGATTCATCCTCCGAGAACGGCGATTTGATGGAGCTCTACGGGGTTTATCTGGTTCAGAATGAAAGGAGAAATCATATGACGTGGATTAATGCTTCGGACTTTACTATGTTATGGCTGGTTGGGAAGAGACTGCACATGATAGCAGAATTTTTAATACTGTTACAAACGATAGAAACTATAACTTTCCTTACCCTCCAACTGGACAGTATTATTTAGTTGATTCGGGCTATCCACTACAGACTGGATATTTACCGCCATATCGAAATATAAGATATCATATTCCGCATTTCCGTGATACACTGAATCAACCAAAGTCGGCCATTGAAGTGTTTAATTACTACCATTCGAGTTTACGGATGGCCGTAGAACGAACATTTGGCTTTGGAAGAAAAAATTTACCATACTCAACAAGATGCCTACATATCGGTTTCAAACTCAAGTGAAAGTTGTGTTGTCTACAATGGCCTTACATAACTTCATACGCAAATACAATAGTGGTGACCCAGATTTTATGGCTTTTGATGATGATCCTGAACGAATACCCGATAATTACTTGATGGAATATTATAGTATGAGAAATACGACGAATAGAGGCACGGAACGTGTTCAAGCAGAAGGATCCCGAGAAATGTCTTTAGTTTGAGATACCATTAGAGATCGGTTGATTGCTGCGGGTCTGCACTAATTTGTGTTTGTATTTGTAACTGTACTTGTATCTGTATTAGAAACTGTATTTGTATTTATATTCGAATTTGCCAAACCATCTCTATTTAAATCTTATTTTAAAAATACCACGCTCAAATACCCCGTTCGTAGCTAAAAACACAATTCCCCTTCTCTACAGTACCACACTCAAATGCCACGCTCACGTTCGTTAAGAACGCACCCTAAGTGATGCTAGATCCATAAAAGTACCATGTCGATCCCTAATTTTCGTATCTGGAGGTTTGCCCCGGAATGCCAAATTCAACTTCAACAAATACCAATTTATCCACTGGTGAAATACCGATCTCGGTATTCCTAGGATTTGCGCAAGTAAAACATGAGGATCGACACATGCAATCCCATTATTTCAAGTTACCAAATATGAAAATTTCCTTCATAATCCCAAATACCGAGTCCAAATCTTGTTTTGTGCAAATGATTTTTTATGTAACCTGCCCATGGTGCTTAAAAGAATTGGGTTGATCTGCATATGTTTTGTGGAATACCAATCCCGAGCCTTGATCAATGCGGATTTCCAAGTCCAAGAGTGCAAAGGCCTTTTTCGTTGAATACTCCATGTCCGACAGCCATTTTTGAGTGATCGAAAGGACTTTTGCCCAAAACAAATATTTTGCCAGGTACAAAGTAGAGTTTTCGTATTCAAAATCTTGAACGATTTTGCAAATTCGTGAATGATGATTCGGGAATCGACTATATTTCTATCCTTTTTCAAAGCACTCCGCAACTTCGGCCAAATTGTTTTGTACTTCCAAGAGGACATGCGTGAGTCCGAGCACATCGCTAGCCATAAACTTGACATGTGACTGCTTTACCAAAAAGCGGTTAATATAAGTATCATACCAATATTACAAAGCACATCTATTTAAATGTTCCTATTGAAGAAGCATCAAGACTAAATATCTACATGTTTGCCAAGTACGAAGTAGAGTTTTCAAATATGGTACATTGCATTACTCATAACGGTTTTGGGACACTAGTACAATGACAATCATTAAAAGATTATATAAAGACTCATTCTATAATAACCAGCATCTTAAAGGGCTCAAATTTCGATAAAAATGAAAACCCATAGCTGTAAGGGTACGATTCTTTGACTTTGGTAAATTGTATTTATTAAAGTATATCACAGATTGCGTATTCTAAACTTATAAAGGAATGAAAGCATAACAGGATATAAGTAAGGACTGAAACTACTACTTTGGAATTAAATTTTCTCATGAAACATCAAATCATCTTGCTAGTACTAAGCATGAAAAAGAAAACTTCTCCATCAACCGCACCTGTAACAGCCCTTATTTTGTACGATAGAATATTTAAATATTTTATTTAAATATTAAGCACTAGTAAATCATTGATTCTAAAGTAGGATTTTTCACAAACAATCAAATCAGGATTTGAAACAATTTAATTTAAATTTGGATGGTTCGTTAAGTGACGAAAAATAATATAACGATTGTCATATTTCAATATTTGGCGCTTCAAGAGAAAAACAACCCCTGAAATACCAACGCTAATGTCCGAATGGTGCGCTGGAGTTCTTGCCATCTCGACCCAATTCCTATGTAAACTAGACTAGAAGCTCACTAAAAAATCATTTCGGTTTTCACTCAACAGTTCTCTTCAATAAAAAACCCAGAAACCAAGTTGTAAATTTGCAAACGAAAGAAAATCATAAGAAGAACAAGCAAATATATTTTTGTCATTCTGTTCTTCCATTATGGCCCCAAAAAAAATCGATACAGGAAGCTTAGAGTGTAATTTCTTGCAGCTTGGCAGCACCGATCGACATTAGCAGCATCGATTTGGGATCGGTCTTGGCATCGATCCTGAATCGATTTAAAATCAACGATAGAAACATTTTTCTACTTTTGATCGAATTGGCTATGGCCTAAAATAGTCGTGACTTTAAGGAGGAAGGTGAATTATATTGAATGGACTAGGCTTAGAATGGTATGCATGAAGATATATAAATGGGTTTGACCCTGGAAATGATTAATCAACTAGTATTCGAATTTATCTATATTTATATTTGGAGTCCAAAATATTTTTGAATTAAAATGAGGCTGAATTTATGAATATTTACATTTCCATATTTATAAAAAAGAGTTGGAATTGGAAAACTAGAAATGAAAGGGAAACTTTGGAAAATCCGCAACGAAACCAAAATTTTGAATGAGGATTTTCATTTAAAGGGCTTATTATTCAGGATAATAAGTTTTAACGACAGGACTTCTGAAAAATTAGTTTTATGGACATTTTACAGAAAAAAGATAGAAGAATATATCATTTTTAATTATGAATAGTTAAAGATAAAAGAATTTATCTTTTTCCAGTATAACTTAAAAATATATATTGTTTTATCATTTTTCCTGTAAATTATCGTTAAAACTAATTACTCAGAGGTGATGTCCTTAAAACTTATTATCATATAATAAATTGCACTTCGACCTAATTTCCACATTTCATATTTGTTGGATGACCAAAACGAAAACAAAAAGCGGAATTTCAAATCTTGCAAAATACGCACGAAAATTATCGTTTCAGGCATAGTGTCGAATAATGACATTTTTTTGCAATCGTAATTAGTGAGTTATCGCACATTGTCAAGTTTTGTAGCAATCAGATATATGTACGATCGTATGGAATTGAAATGTTTATTAGTTTTTTTTTGTCAATGCATGTTTGTTAGTTTTAGATAGAGGGTTTAATACATTTGAATCTAGTAACACAATAAATGTCCCGGGTTAAACACTAACCTTAATCTAATTGGTCAGCTTCTATAGCACCTCCATCTTCCTCATAAAATTATGTTGCTCCACTCATAAATTTTTTAAAATTAGTCCAGCCAAAATACATGTCAAAAATTACGAAATCGGTTTCTAAATTCCTAATTGAGTTTTTCTGGAAGCCTTTGACTTTTGTGAAGTGTGTCACCTGTTCTAGACATGGCCATGGGTGATATGACAGCCTAGGGTACGGATTTTCATGAGATTTAGACGACGATTCTTGGATCCGAGGATTGCATCGCGTTTCTCTTTGGAAATGGAACATTCGTACCAAGTTTGGTCAAAATCGATAAAGTAAAGCAAAGCACATCTACGCATGGACGTGAGGAGGGCACTGAGACTCATTTTAAAGGAAGGTACGGTTTTGAGGCAGGGGAGATGGTCATAGAGAGCTTGCATGGAAAAGAATGATGGATATGACTGTTCGAGAATTCATTGAATGCAGAGGGAGAAAGGAGGGAAGAACTTAGTGGGTTATTGTTTTAGGAAATATGCACGTTGTGCATGTATAGGATTTGGGGAAGAAAGGGGATTAGATCTTATGATTCATTTAGTGGGTGAATTAATTACATTAGTTAATTAACTACCACTATAATATCTAAATTAGTACTCGTTATAATTTATGCATACAAAGTATGATTTTGTCGTCGTTTCTTCCATTGGACTCATATTGGCGAGTTCTGTGACTTGGTACTGGTTTGGGCTGATTAGGTTGCGGTAAGTGATATTGTCTCACTAAATTATAATTGTTAATATAGTAAAAATTTGATGATTCTAGTTGATTTGAAATCCCAAAATATAATTTCTAGGACATTTAAACTAGTTAATAATAATTAAAAGCAATTTAGATAGTTTAAACTTAAATTTCGTACTTTTAACCATTTTTGCGCTATTGCATGCGATTTTGACACTTCTACTAGAATTTAACAATTTTGGCACCAAACCAAACAAATTATTTTAGAAAAGTTTTATCTATTTTTTTTTATGCTTTTACCTATTTTTATTTGCTAATTTATATAATATAATTATATCATTATTGGTTGCATGAAAGATTATTTGCTTAGTTAGTTAAAACGCCACTTGTAGGAGACTTAGTATTTGGATAATTCTCATTTTCTTGAGTTGCTTGATGAATAAAAATGAGATCTTTGTTATGCAATACATAAAATATTTGATGTGAAATACAGATTATTAATTAAATTTATTATTATTGTTTATGCGTAATTGATGCCCTTTAGCTTACAAAACAATATATATGTGTATGTATTTAAGATTTCTTTTTATTTTTTTTATTTTTAGATACGGTTATATGTTGAAATTGATGCATGTTAGTAATTTGTTTGATGAGTTAGCAAATATTATTCAACATAATTTGTCTAAATAAGTTAAGTGTAAAGGTACAAAGTAATTTAACTATATACTATGCTAGGAAGAATTGATAAAATGTATAAATAAGTTGTGGAGTTATTGATCATGTTCAATTTTATTTTATGATATAATATATGGTAAACTCTTGGTATAAATGAATCATAATTAATTTACAAACTAACTTCTCATTATTGTTGACGTACATAGTTCATATTATGTGGTTTATACGTCTTTATAATTGCATGGAAAACTACAATTTTCTAATATAAATATATATTAAAATTCTCGTATATTTCTAAGTGTTATTAATTTTTTTGACTAGAGACACTCTAAGATTATTTGAATAATTATAATTTAAGATTTCATGAGCAGTTAAAACATATGGATTGAAGTGCATAATATGACGTATGAATTAGGAAGGTTCAACAAATAATTGTAGAAATGTTAAAATGCAGATATTTAAAGCGCAAACTATTATATTCAATTTAGGATAAATTTATGAAGATAATTGTATAATATATTAAATTTTTTATTATTGTTTGCGTATATTATTTAAATTGTGTGATTTATTTAATTTTATATCTAAAAAAAAATTAACTTTGTTATTTTGTGAAAATTAGGGAGGCATTACTATTATACTTTCATACTGTAAAGTCGGTCCTATCAAAGTTTAATTACAAATCCGGTACCTATTTTCTAGAAACAAAGAAAATTATTGCTGATATGTCAACAACTTTATATAAATAATTGTTGATATATTAGTAACTTTCGATGGTAAAGTTACATTGTAAATTCGGTACCTGTTTTCCAGAAACAAAGGAAAAATTATTGCTGAAATGTCGGCAACTTTTACAAATTATTGCTAATATGTCAACAACATTTATACAGTGTACAGAAAAGTGAAAAATTATTGCTGAAATGTCAGCAAATTTTGTAAATAATTGCTGATATGTCAACAACTTTTATACGACGTACAGAAAAGTTGCTGACATGTCAGCAACTTTTATAAAATGTTGCTGATTTGTCTGCATCAATCGGGGATAAAAAACAAGGACCTAATTTATACTGAAATTTAGTGAATGACTTTTCATGTATTTTAAACCGTAATATGATCTATGCCAAAAGTACCATGTTATTTTTGTCGATATAAGCATGGCGTACATTCTAAAACATTATACTTAGCGTTAATTAGATAAATTAATAACAATATATTGATTGAGTTCATTTGTTAAATTCAAAATCACGTAATTAATTTAAACATATTAACTTGAATGTACAATGTTAAGTGATACCGTGCATTGTTTTGTAAATAACTAAATAAAATTTAAAGTATAAGCATTTGAAATTAATATTACAATGAAATACACAATAAATATTTGAACGTAAATGAGTTCAACTTTGAACTTGTGATAGTTATTTATTTGTATAATTTGGATTAGCATATTTATATATTTGATTTTTCTTCCATTTTTATTAAAATAATTATGCACAATTTGATGTGATTTATTAGATGAATTAATGAATAATAGTCGGCTAAAGCTATTTAAATAGTTTTAATATTATGTAGTTAATTGTAAAATATGGTACATTTTGTAAAATATTAGAAAAGAATTAAAAGAGACTTAAATAATTAAAGAAAATTTGAAGGTAGGTATTTGAAGCTAGAAAAGTATAATTTTGTCATTTTGGTTGTTTAAAAGAAATAATAACTAATTAAATTTATTTAAATTACATAAATTTTGGGTTTCGTAATTAATCGAAATATGTGGACTTAAATATAAAATGTTAGAAGTTAACTGATGATAAATAAAGGTTAAACTTTGAAATGTCTATATCAAAATATAGAATGACAGAAGAGATGGAATAATGCGAGAAAAGTAGTAAATATTTGTAAAATGATAAACTAATTTAAAAATAAAATATCTGGAGAGAATTAGAAGAAATGAGAAAACTCTTAGAATTAATGAGAGTTTAAAAAGTTCTTTTTTACTATTATTTAACAGATATTTAAGTCGATGACGTGTGTGTGTGTGTGTGTCATATACATGTGTATATATATATATATATGTACATATGTGTATATATATTATATACACACAAACACGCACGCACACGCACACACTCATATATAAAGCAGCTACTGGAACACAAAATATGACATACAAATCGTGAACCGTTTGATTTGTTTGTCTTTATGTAAATGTGGAACTCATTTGGAGATCTAGTGGTTGAGATTTGTTATGTCCAATTTTGACTATATTAGACACGACAAATATCAGCCATGTGACGGTCCACCCCACACCAGCCGACACTTTCCAAGATGTGGGTTGTGCAATGTCCAACCAGCACGGGACGATCGTCAAAGGAAAAGGGTTGAATCTATGAATCATCAAGAACCTGCAGTATACCTTATAGCGCATGGAATAAAATGTAATAATAACATAACTTGACATAAAATATGTGAGACAGTACATAAGCTTAAAACTAAACCATCATAGCAGCAGAATCCAAAATACAGCTTATGATCCAAACCATCATTATTACAACTTCAAAATACTGTCTCCAAAGAAAAATAGAATAGTACACTACTAATGCCCAAAGTAATGACCAACAACAACACAGGAAAAATATATGAAAATAGTACGTGGAAGCCTCCTGTTCATCTCTGGATAGCTACTCGTGCATAACTACCTAACCTGTCCCTAGTCTGTTCGTTTAGGAGCACCCAGAGTAATAAGAAGAGACATAAAACTTTGAGTCAGACAAAAGTCTGGTATGAGCGATAACAACAAAATAAAACAATAACAGATATAAATAATCATACCTGAACCCCAACCTGAAACCAAAGAGTTAGCACAACAAGATGTACAGTAATCTAAGGTAACACTAACATAAAGTGTAAAATGGGAGTGTACATGGCATGGTGATAACAAACATCAAACATAGCAGTTATCCTCACATCTCTCACTCTGTGCGTAAAGTATACGACATCCACCACTTTGATCACCAAATCCATTGCTATGACCACTTTGCCCTTGGGGTCTTAATGATCACATTGCGCTAGTCCATAGCCACTAATCCCTTGCTACGATCACTTGCCCTTAGGAGTCCTAATGCCTCATTGCACTGATCCATAGCCATGCAACGATCACTTGCCTTTGGGAGTCTTAATGATACCATTGCGCTGATCCATAGCCACTAATCCGTCTCTCAGTGGTGAACTAAAGCTATAGATATCGATAACCCATTTGCACACATCCCGCAACAAAGCCCAACTCACGAAGTTAACTCGTTGGTTCCCATCTGGATCGAGTTTTCTAACTTCTCATTTGGACTACCTTTGCATCTCGGGTTTTGGTCTCCTCCCGTTCGTGATTTAGTTTCTGTTCAGTTTGTTAGCTGTCCAGGCACGAAGACCGACTCGTAGTCCCACTTGCATTAGCTCGCGGTTCACAAATCTCCCTTCCTGGATCAGCTTGGGATGATGCTCCACTTGCGGCTCGTGGTACACTACTCAAGTGCGATTCGTGGCATCGTATGGTGCAGCGGTTTGTGACTTGCAGTGGCTCGATTCGTGGCTCACTTGGACGGTCGGCTCGTGGCATCATGGTCGACTCATGGTTCGTGACTTCCTGCTCTGGTTCGTGGCGTCATACTGAGTTCGTGATCCCCTGATGGTGGTGCTGAAGCGGCTTGTGATCAACCTCCAGGCGATCGGTTCGTGGTCTCCATCTCGGCTTGTGGGGTGTGTTTCACGATCGGGGGTATGACCAATTTCCTACTACTTTCCAGTGAGCTATTTACGCCATATGACGGCATTTTCGACCAATCTAACCTTACTAAGCAATTATAACACATTCCAAACAGTAGTAATTACATGTAGGATCAACCAAAAACACCAAAAAAACAATTTAACAAAGTTAAAATGGATCCAACATACCCATAACCCATGATTTTCTCCTTAATACTCTTTATCATGTTTTAGCTATATGATTAGTAAACCTAATCCAAATTTATCAGAGTTTGTACCAAAGACATAAAATAATATTTAAAAATTTATGCATATTTTTCCATATTTTTCTGAATCATAATTTTGCTAATTATCACTAATCACCCCTAATTAGCCATAATTAGTGAATAAAAGTGCAAATCACTCACCTTAGCCACAAATTAATCTCAGATATGAAATTATCTCTGATTGGTTTGAATCCCAATGCAGCACAATAGCTCTACCTCCATTTTGATGTTAATTTGCCTTGATTTGATGTTGATTAGGTTAACATGTGATTAGAAAGTGATTAAAAGGTGATTTGGGAGTTGGAGGCCATTGCTAGGTTTGAAGAGATGATAAGTGGCGGCTGAAAAATGAATAAAACTAGTTTCTCAAACCCTATCAGCCCTCCCATAAACCTAATCCCAATATGGGTTATTGGCTTAGCTACTAATAACCGGTTAAGCCCAATTATGCTGTGTTTCACCTTCCAAACCTTCTTTCAGCCATATCTGTCAAACGTTAAGTTCGTTTGATTAATATGACCACTCTACGGAAAGGTAAACCATCATACGAATCCAATAGAAGTGGATTCAGGTCAAAACTCCTTACCAACCAAAAGTTATAGGCAAAACAAGACTTGCTAGGGGAAAACGGTCATTTAAAATTCGGCAAAAATCGTGAACATGGAAAATGACCCTGATAGTCGTTCCCCAAAGTCACACGACCATATGAATTCATATGTGAATGAAATAAATATTATACGATCCTTTGATGCGTAGAATGCGGGTCGTTACACTCTTTCCCCCACAAGAAATTTCGCCCTCGAAATTCCTTAACAAAACATACAAGGGTGGCTCGCATGTCTGTCAACCATTTACAATCAAACATAGATAATAACATCACGAACCTATCCTAGAATGCGGTTTACTAACAGAGGAATAACTATACCACGATTAAAATCTTACCAGGCAAAGAAATCTAGATACGACCTCCTTATATTCTCCTCTGTTTCCCAAGTAAAGTCATTCTCATTATCGCCCCACTGGACGTTGACTAGTTCCACCATCTTCGTTCGAAGTCGCTTCGTATTATGTCCGACAATACGAATTGGTCTGCGGCTTTCAGCAGCCTCGGGTTCTACCTCGATATCATCCATCTGATAGGGTGAGTAAGTCATGTCCGAATCATGCACAAACTTCCTTAACAGAGAAACATGAAATACGTCGTGCGCTCCCGCCATCTTGCTATGCAATCCAACTTTATATGCTAATTTCCCAACTTGTTCGAGAATTGCAAATGGACCAAAAAATCTTCGTGCTAACTTACATTCCCTTCCAAAACGAGTTACATGCTTTAACGAAGAGATCTTGATGAATACCAAGTCGCCAACGGAGTATTTCAAATCTCTTCGCATTTTATCAGCAAAACCCTTCTACCTATCTTGGGCAGCCTTCATCCGCTGTTGAATAACCTTAATCTTATCTGAAGTTTCTCTTATTATATCTGGCCCAAGCACAAATTTCTCTCCAGTTTCCAACCAACATGATAGTGAGTTGCACGGTCTTCCGTACGAAGCTACAAATGGAGCCATACCAATACTGATTTGATAACTATTATTATATGCGAATTCAACCAGAAGCAATTGGTCATCCCATGATCCTCCAAAGCCCAATATACAATCCCTTTAGATATCCTCTAATACACGATTCACTCTCTCTATTTGACCGTCGGTTTGAGAATGATACGCGGTATGAGATGTAATTCTGACCCTAAAGCCCCTTGTAAGCTCTTCCAAAACCCACTAGTGAATAATGGATCTCGGTTACTCACAATGTCTTTAGGTATTCCATGAAATCTCACTACCCACTTCATTTATAGTTCCACTAACTTAGCTGTCATCCTATTCGACTTGACCAGTATAAACCTTGCACTCCTGATCAATCGGTCCACAATCACCCAAATGCTATCATGACACGATCTAGTCCTTAGCAAACCGTCAATGAAATCCATTGAGACTTATTCCCATTTCCATTCAGTAATTTCTAATGGTTGTAACAAACCACTATTCTTCTTTTGCTTAGCTTTAACTAGCTGGCAGTTCATGCAGTTGGATATAAACCTTCCAACGTCTCTCTTCATCCCTTCCCAGTAGTAGGTCTGCTTCGTGTCTCGATACATTTTGTTACCACCAGGATGTATAGTCAGTTTCGAGTGATGACACTCTCAAAGCACTTCATCTCTCAACCCATTAACATTGGGTACAAATAGCCTCCCATTCTTTCTAAGCCATCCTTATCGATTAAGACCATACTTGTTCATTTCCTCAACATCTATACACATCTCTACTTTGCAGATGATTTCCAATAGATTAGGATCGTCCCTCTGGCTGGAGTCGATCCGATCAATCAAAGTCAGTCTGATCGTCAAACTTGCTAACATCTCTGGATCCAATTCGCACTTAGGTTCGAAGTCATATCCTGTGATATATTCCATTTCCTTTGTAACGACCCACATTCTACGCATCGGAGGATCGTAGAATATTTATTTCTTTCTCATATGAAGTCGTATGGTCATGTAACTTTGGGAAACATCTATTAGAGTCATTTTCCATGCTGATGATTTTTGTCGATTTTTAAATGACCATTTTGCCCCTAACTGATCTTGTTTTGGCCATAACTTTTGATTGGAAAGGAATTTTGACCTAAAACCACTTCCATTAGATTTGTTTGATGGTTTACCTTTCCGTAGAGTGGTCTTAATAGCCAAACGGACTTACCGTTTGGGAGATATGGCTGAAATAAGGTTTGGAAGTTGAAAAACTGCTTAACCGAGACAAATAGGGTGATTAGTGAGTAGGCCCATAACTCATTTCGGGATTAGGGTTATGTGAAGGCTGAAATGAGATAGAGAATCATTCCATTTCAGTTTTCTAGCCTCCAATTATCTCCAAGAAACCCTAAAAATGGCCTCCAACCTCTAAATCACCTTCAAATCATCTTTTGGTCAAGGATTAAGCTTAGCAACCTCTAATCAAAGAAGATCTACACCAAATCAACGTTAGAGCTGCTGTTTAGCATTGGGATTTGCATCAAATCAGATATTTATTTCAGATCTTAGTTTTATTTGTAGCTAAGGCGAGTGATTTGCATATTTCCTCACTAATTATGGCTAATTAAGGGTAATTAGTGTTAATTAGTGAATTTAAACATGATAAAATTCTGGAAAAATATTTATAAATTCTTAAATGATGTGTTAGACCACTGATATGAATTTGGGTTAATTTGGTTAAGTTTTGCTAATCATATCATTAGTTTCACCTGAACATGCTTAAGGGAAAATATGGGGTTTTGGCTATGTTTGACCCATTTTAACCTATCATATTGATGTTTTCGTGTTTGAGGTCACTTCTACTTGTTGCTATGACTGTATGGTATGCTTTGGGATTGTTTAGAAGTGTTAGATTGATCGAAAACGCCAGCGAATTGCGTAAAACAAGTCGCAGGGAAGCTGTGCAGGGACCGGATCGCGGATCGCCTCTATGTGCCACGACCCGGACCGGAGACCACGATCCGATGGTGGGAGGAGCTCGAACTCGAACCGCGTCACGCGCTGGAGCACCCGATCGCATGCCATCTCCGATCCGACCCGATCCACTCCAAAAGCTCACGATCCGAACCGATGTGCATTCACGACCTGAAGGAGGAGTAGCATCGCGACCGAAGGGAAGCACCACGAGCTGATCCGATGTGATGACGCCGATCCGAACCAGGAGGAGGAGCACGACCCGACCCGCTGGGGGTGTTGACGATCTGAACTGTAGCGTGCTGGAAAACTCGATCCGATCCAGGGAAGAAGAAGCATTCAGATCCAAACCGATCCGGTGATGACCAATAACCCGAGATGCAAAGGTAGTCCAATTGGAAGTTAGAGCACAGGATCCAATGGGGAACCAATGAGTTTGCTTCATGGTTGGGCTTTACTGCGGGACGTGTGCTAAGGAGTTGTCGACGTTCATAACTTCGATTCACCACTAATAATGGATGATGGGCTACTTATCAGTGCAGTAGAGTCATTGCGACTCGAGGGGCAAGGTGATGGTAGAAAAACTATGTTATCAGTGCAGTAGAGTCATTATGACTTGAGGGGCAACGTGATGCGTAGTAAGACTATGATCCAGCGCAGATGGGGTGAATAACTCCGTGGGGAAAGTGGACATAGTAAAGTATTGGTAAGACTATGAGCCAGCACAGATGGGGTGAATAACTCCATGGGGCAAGTGGACATAGTAAAGGATTGGTAAGGCTATGAGCCAGCGCAGATGGGGTGAATAACTCCATGGGTTAAGTGGATATAGGAATGGACTAGTGGCTACGTTATCAGTGCAGTGAAGCCATTTATGACTTCATGGGGCAAAGTGATCGTAGCAAGGATGGGTGATCGAAGTGGTGAATATCGTTTGCTTTTCGCACTGAGCGAGAGATGTGAGGATGGATGCTATGTTTGATTGTTTGCCATCACTATGACATGCACACCCCCACCTCCGTATCTTTACACCTTTTGATATGGCACCTTAGAGTGTTGTACAGTATGTAGTGCTAACTCTTTGGTTGTAGGTCCAGGTTCAGGTATGTTTCTAGTCTACTTGTTATTGTTCTGCTTAGATGATTATCGCTCATACCAGGCTTTATGTCTGACCCAGAGTTTTATGTCTCCTCTTATTACTCTGGGTGCTCACACGAGCAGACTAAAGACAGGTTAGCTGGTGATGCGCGGTTCGCTGATTCGGAGACGAGCAGGAGGCTTCCATGTATGATATATAGATATTCTCCCTGTGTCGTTGGTGGTCGCTACTTGGGCATTAGTAGTGTACCTCCCTTATCTTACTTTTGCTTTGAGACAGTTTGAAAAGTTGTAATAAGCTGTATTTTGGATTTCCGCTGCTATGATGTTTAGTTCTGATTTTCAGCTTATGCACTGTCTCACCTGTTTTATGTCAAGTATGTTATTATATTTTATTCTATGCGCTGTGAGACCTTCTGCAGGTTCTTTGTTAGTTCATTTCCTTCTTCCTTTTTCCTTCTGACGACCCGTTCCGTGCTAACTGGACATGTGTACAGCGCACCTTTGGAGTAAATGTCGGTTGGTGCGGGGCGGGCCGTCACACTTGGTACCGGAGCTCTAGGTTGCGTAGTTAACCTAGGGAAAGACACTAGGGAGAGATAGTACGTATATGAGAGCGTGTATTTGTGATTACTTTGGTTTTCAAAAGCTATATATATATATATATACTATTAGTAGTATAAGAATGAAGTCGTACTTCACTAGCACCACCATGGGGTCGTTAATCGTTTCCCTTTTACAGATTGACGATGATTCGAGACGCGAGGGGTGCTGGTAGAGGGACCAACCAGGGGAATGCCGCTGACATGAGGGCGATGTTTACTAACCTCATGAGAGACATGCTTAGAGAAGTGCAAGGGGCAGTTCCCAATCCCGGAGTTGGTGTTGGCCCAGTAGTGCAGGCTCCTAGGGTCGATTTCGCCAAGTTGTGCAAGGATTACACTAACCTTGGTGGGAAGCCATTCCATGGGACGGATTCGGCCATAGATGTATCAAGATTGGATGGATAGCTGTGATCGTATCTTCGATGACTTGGGTCTTGAGGATGTGATGAAGAGAAGGCTAGCGTCTCGTCAGCTGCAAGGGTGAGCGATGAATTGGTGGAATGCCATTAGAACAGCTACTCCAGAAGATCAGGTTAGTTGGGATCAGTTCAAGGCTCGCTTTAGCGAGAAGTTCATTCCAGCTGCCCAAAAGTTAGTTTTGTTTAAGAGGTTCTTGGAACTCAAGCAGAGTGGTAGGGCATTTTTTGACTATATTGCTGAGTTCGACACTTTGTCGAAGTATGGACTATCTCTTATCGATACTCCTGAGAAGAAGAATGAGAAGTTCATTACAGTTTTGGATGGATACTTGGGGGAAAGGCTTATCAACCACATCGATGAGACTTTTGAATCGATTGTGGGGAAAGCTTTGAGATCAGAGAGTCTTTACCCTAAGTCAAAGACTGAGGCTGCATCTGCAGAAGGGCCAAAGCCGCTAGCAGGCGGTAGAGGCAAGAATAACTCTCATAATAAGAGGAAGCAGGACCAATCTAAGGGTGGCCAGAAAAAGAGTAAGAAAGATGTTAAGTACTTCAGCTGTGGTAAGAAGGGCCATTATGCTAAAGATTATCGGGCCAAGCCAGCGGATAAGAAGTGCTTCAACTGTGGTCAAGTGGGACATTTCAAGGATAAGTGTCCGCAACCTCTGAAAGAGAAGCAGATTGTGAAAGCATATGCTATTGATGCTGTTCCTTCTTCGTCGAATGCCCCAACTGCGGCGGAGAAAGGAAAGAATGTTTTTATTCAAGGTATGCTTTCTATTTATGATGTACCAGTTCGAGTTTTGTTTGATACTGGGGCTTCCCATTCCTTCATATCTAGTGACCTGGTAGATAGGTTGGGACTGGAAACCGAGATAGTCGATAAACCATTGGTTGTGACGAACCCGATTGGTGGTTCGACTAGCCTTAGTATGATTTGCAGGAACTTGGTCTTATCGAGTCATGGATGTATGTTTGTATGTGATTGCTTTGTTTTGGGCTTTACTGGGTATGGCATTATATTGGGAGTCGATTGGCTCCAAAGATACGGGGTGGTCGTAGATTGTGAGGGCTTTTTGGTGACAGTGAGGGCAGATGATGGGCGGAGGGTAGTGTTTGGTAGTCTACCTAGTGATGGGGTTATGGCTAGTTTTGTAAATTCCCTCGACATCCCGCAGGATGAGTTGTCAGATGTGCCCGTGGTTGGCCAGTATTCGGACGTCTTCGAGGAGGTGACCGGGCTTCCACCACACCGAGAGATTGAGTTTCGTATTGATTTGGTGAAAGATGCCAGACCTATAGTGATGTCACTTCGTCGTATGGCACCAAGGGAGCAGCGAGAGCTCGGGGTGCAAGTCAGCAATCTATTGAAGAAGGGACTTATTAGAAGGAGTGTCTCCGAGTGGGGAGCACCAGTTGTATTTGCCACTAAGGCAGATGGTTCCCCTCGTTTGTGTGTGGACTATCACGAGTTGAATAAGGTAACGAGGAAGAATAAGTATCCTCTACCGCGGATAGATGATTTGTTTGATCAACTGAAAGGAGCAAGAGTGTTCTCCCAGTTGGACCTCGCGACAGGATTTCATCAGCTACGAGTAGCGGATGAGAGTGTTCCGAAAACGGCATTTAGGACGCCGTCTGGATTTTATGAGTGGTTGGTCATGCCATTTGGGTTGACCAATGCACCAGCCTATTTTGTGGATCTTATGAATCGAGTATTAAGAGATTGAATAAGTTTGTTCTTGTGTTCGTAGATGATATCCTTGTTTATTCAAGGACAGAGGAGGAACACAAGGGACACTTGAGGATAGTGATGGAGGTGTTGAGGAAACACCAATTGAAAGCGAAATTCACTAAGTGTCATTTTTGGAGAAGGGAAGTGAGATTCTTGGGTCATGTTGTTTCAAAGAGTGGTATTGTCGTGGACCCTGCAAAGGTGGCTACGGTACTAGACTGGCCTACGCCCAAGAATGCAACAGATGTAAGAAGTTTCTTGGGATTAGCGGGATATTATCGTAAGTTTATCCAGGACTTCTCCAAGATAGCAGCACCGTTGACTCAGTTGACTAAGAAGAATCAGTCCTTCATCTGGGACGGAGTGCGTGAGAATGCATTCAAGAGTCTAAAAGAAAAGTTGACGCGTGCGCCAGTGTTAGTCATTCCTAAGGGCAATGATGAGATGACGGTATACACGGATGCTTGTGGTACCGGACTAGGTGCTGTGTTGATGCAAGGAGGTAGGGTTGTAGCTTATGCTAGTCGACAGCTAAAGCCGCATGAGAAGAAGTATCCTACCCATGATTTGGAATTGGCGGCGATTGTGTTCGCATTAAAGATGTGGAGACATTATCTCTTGGGAGAAAGATTTGAGTTGTTTACCGATCATAAATCATTAAAGTATCTCTTCTCTCAGAAAGATCTGAATCTCCATCAGCAAAGATGGTTAGAGTTCTTAGCTTCGTATGATTTTGATATCGCATATAAACCTGGGAAAGGTAATGCGGTAGCCGATGCCTTGAGTTGGAGACATGCCAGCTTAGGGGCAATGTTTCTTGAATGGAAGCAACTGGAGTATATCGCGGGGTTTGATTTCAGACCAAAGTGCGAATTGGATCCAGTTATGCTAGCTAGTTTGGCGATTAGACCCAATTTGATAGAGCGGATTGGTCCCAGCCAAAGGGACGATCCTAATCTATTGGAAATCATCCCCAAGTTAGAGATGAACATCGACGGTGAGGAGATGAATGTGTATGGGCTTGATCGAGATGGATGGCTTTGAAAGAATGGAAGACTAGTTGTACCCAACGTGAATGGTTTAAGAGATGAAGTGCTTAGAGAATGCCATCACTCAAAACTGACTATACATCGCGGTGGTAATAAGATGTATCGAGACATGATGCAGACTTACTACTGGGAAGGGATGAAAAGAGACGTTGGGAAGTTCATATACAAATGCATGAATTGCCAGCTAGTTAAAGCCGAGCAAAAGAAGCCTAGTGGGTTGTTGCAACCAGTAGAAATTCCCGAATGGAAATGGGAGCAAGTCTCGATGGATTTCATTGATGGCTTACCGCGGACTAGATCGGGATATGATAGCATTTGGGTAATTGTGGATCGATTGACTAAGAGCGCAAGATTTATACCAGTCAAATCGACCAGAACGGCAGCCAAGTTGGCAGAATTGTATATGAAGTTGGTAGTGAGATTTCATGGAGTACCCAAAAGCATTGTGAGTGACCGAGACCCGTTGTTCACTAGTGGGTTTTGGAAGAGCTTACAAGAGGCTCTAGGGTCAGAATTACATCTCAGTACCGCATATCATCCTCAGACCGACGGTCAGACGGAGAGGGTGAATCGTATATTGGAAGATCTCTAGAGAGCTTGTATATTGGATTTTGGTGGATCATGGGATGACAATTTGCATCTAGTAGAGTTTGCATATAATAATAGCTACCAATCCAGTATCGGTATGGCTCCATATGAAGATTTGTACGGAAGACCGTGTAACTCACCATCATGTTGGATAGAGACTGGCGAGAAGTTTGTGCTTGGACCAGATGTGGTGAGGGAAACTTCCGATAAGATTAAGATTATTCAGTAACGAATGAAAGCTGCCCAAGATAGGCAGAAGAGTTATGCTGACAAGAGGAGAAGAGACTTAGAATTCTCCGTTGGTGACTTGGTGTTTGTCAAAACCTCTCCGTTGATAAGCGTGATACGATTTGGCAGGAGAGGCAAGTTAGAACCAAGATTTGTTGGCCCATTCCCTGTTCTTGAACTAGTCGGGAATAGAGTTGGCTTACCAGAGAAGATGGTGGGAGTTTACAATTTATTTTATGTTTCCTAACTGAGGAAGTTCGTTCACGACTCAGATATGACTATTTCACCTGATCAGTTAGAGGACTTCGAAGTAGAACCCGAGGCGGTTGGGAACCGCAAGCCGATTCGTATTGTGGGTCACGATACGAAGCAACTTCGAAGGAAGGCGGTGAAGCTAGTCAAGGTTTAGTGGGGTGAAAACTAGAATGATTGTACTTTGGAGACAGAGGAGAGCATTAGGAAGGCGTATTCAGAACTCTTTGCCTGGTAAGATTTACTTCGTAATTTAGTTATCCCGCATGCTAGGATAGACTTGCCTTACTTGTTTTGCATGTTTGATTGTTGTTTTATGATTGATAGGCATGCGGGACCCTTTGTGTGGTTTTGTTAGGGAATTTCGGGGGCGAAATTTCTTAAGGGGGGGGGGGGGGGGGGGGGAGAGTGTAACGACCCGCATTCTACGCATCGGAGGATCGTAGAATATTTATTTCTTTCTCATATGAAGTCGTGTGGTCATGTAACTTTGGGAAACATCTATTAGAGTCATTTCCCATGCTCATGATTTTTGTCGATTTTTAAATGACCATTTTGCCCCTAGTTGATGTTGTTTTGGCCATAACTTTTGATTGGAAAGGAATTTTGACCTAAAACCACTTCCATTAGATTCGTTTGATGGTTTAACTTTCCGTAGAGTGGTCATAATAGCCAAACGGACTTACCGTTTGGGAGATATGGCTGAAATAAGGTTTGGAAGGTGAAAAACTGCTTAACTGGGCCAAATAGGGTGATTAGTGAGTAGTCCCATAACCCATTTCGGGATTAGGGTTATGGGAAGGCTGAAATGAGATAGAGAATCATTCCATTTCATTTTTCTAGCCTTCGCTTATCTCAAAGAAACCCTAAAAATCGCCTCCAACCTCTAAATCACCTTCAAATCATCTTTTGGTCAAGGATTAAGCTTAGCAACCTCTAATCAAAGAAGATCTAAACCAAATCAACGTTAGAGCTGCTGTTTAGCATTGGGATTTGTATCAAATCAGAGATTTATTTCAGATCTTAGTTTTATTTGTGGCTAAGGTGAGTGATTTGCATAGTTCCTCACTAATTATGGCTAATTAAGGGTAATTAGTGTTAATTAGCGAATTTAAACATGATAAAATTCTGGAAAAATATTTATAAATTCTTAAATGATGTGTTAGACCTCTTATATGAATTTGGGTTAGTTTGGTTAAGTTTTGCTAAGCATATCATTAGTTTCACCTAAACATGCTTAAGGGAAAATATGGGGTTTTGGCTATGTTTGACCCATTTTAACCTATCATATTGATGTTTTCGTTTTTGAGGTCACTTCTACTTATTGCTATGACTGTATGCTATGTGATTGTTTAGAAGTGTTAGATTGGTTGAAAACGCCGTCGAATGGCGTAAAACAAGTCGCAGGGAAGCTGTGCAGGGACCGGATCGCGGATCGCCCCTATGTGCAACGACCCAGACCGGAGACCACGATCCGATAGTGGGAGGAGCTCGAACTCGAACCGCGTCACGTGCTGGAGCACCCGATCGCATGCCATCTCCGATCCGACTCGATCCACTCCAAAAGCTCACGATCTGAACCGATGTGCATTCACGACCTGAAGGGGGAGGAGCATCACGACCGAAGGGAAGCACCACGAGCTGATCCGATGTGATGACGCAGATCCGAACCAGGAGGAGGAGCCACGAGCTGGAGGAGAACAACCCGTCCCGCTGGGGGTGTTGACGATCCGAACTGTGGCGTGCTGGAAAACTCGATCCGATCCAGGGAAGAAGGAGCATTCCGATCCGAACCGATCCGGTGATGACCAATAACCCGAGATGCAAAGGTAGTCCAAAAGGAAGTTAGAGCTCAGGATCCAATGGGGAACCAATGAGTTTGCTTCATGGTTGGGCTTTGCTGCGGGACGTGTGCTAAGGAGTTGTCGACGTTCATAACTTCGATTCACCACTAATAATGGACGATGGGCTACTTATCTGTGCAGTAGAGTCATTGCGACTCGAGGGGCAAGGTGATGGTAGCAAGACTACGTTATCAGTGCAGTAGAGTCATTATGACTTGAGGAGCTAGGTGATGCGTAGTAAGACTATGAGCCAGCGCAGATGGGGTAAATAACTCCATGGGGCAAGTGGACATTGTAAAGGATTGGTAAGACTATGAGCCAGCGCAGATGGGGTGAATAACTCCATGGGGCAAGTGGACTATGAGCCAGCGCAGATGGGGTGAATAACTCCATGGGGCAAGTGGACATAGTAAAGGATTGGTAACGCTATGAGCCAGCGCAGATGGGGTGAATAACTCCATGGGGCAAGTGGACATAGCAAAGGACTAATGGCTACGTTATCAGTGTAGTGAAGCCATTTATGACTTCATGGGGCAAAGTGATCGTAGCAAGGATGGGTGATCGAAGTGGTGAATATCATATGCTTTACGCACTGAGCGAGAGATGTGAGGATGGATGCTATGTTTGATTGTTTGCCATCACTATTACATGCACCCCCTACCTCCGTATCTTTACACCTTTTGATATGGCACCTTAGAGTGTTGTACAATATGTTGTGCTAACTCTTTAGTTGCAGGTCCAGGTTCAGGTATGTTTCTAGTCTAACTGTTATTGTTCTGCTTAGATGCTTATCGATCATACCAGGCTTTATGTCTGACCCAGAGTTTTATGTCTCCTCTTATTACTCTGGGTGCTCACACGAGCAAACTAGAGACAGGTTAGCTGGTGATGCGCGAGTAGCTGATTCGGAGGCGAGCAGTAGGCTTCCACGTATGATATATAGATATTCTCCCTGTGTCGTTGGTGGTCGCTACTTGGGCATTAGTAGTGTACCTCCCTTATCTTACTTTTGCTTTGAGACAGTTTTAAAAGTTGTAATAAGTTGTATTTTGGATTTCCGCTGCTATGATGTTTAGTTCTGGTTTTCAGCTTATGCACTGTCTCACCTGTTTAATGTCAAGTATGTTATTATTATATTTTATTCTATGCGCTGTGAGACATTCTACAGGTTCTTTGTTAGTTCATTTCCTTCTTCCTTTTTCCTTCTGACGACCCGTTCCGTGCTAACTGGACATGTGTACAGCGCACCTTTGGAGTAAATGTCGGTTGGTGCGGGGCGGGCCGTCACATGCTTCCATTCAAGAAACATAGCCCCCAAACTGGCATGTTTCCTACTTAATGCATAAGCTACCGCATTGCCCTTCCCGGGCGTGTATGCGATATTGAAATCATATGAAGCCAACATGCTTCCATTCAAGAAACATAGCCCCCAAACTGGCATGTTTCCTACTTAATGCATAAGCTACCGCATTGCCCTTCCCGGGCGTGTATGCGATATTGAAATCATATGAAGCCAAGAACTCTAACCATCTCTGCTGGCGAAGATTTAAATCTTTTTTAGGGAAAAGATACTTTATTTGCTTATGATCGATAAACAACTCGAATCTTTCTTATAAGAGATAATGTTTCCACATCTTCAACGCGAATACGATCGCTGCCAATTCCAAATCATGGGTAGGATATCTTTTCTCATGCGGTTTTAGTTGCCAACTAGCATAAGCTACAACCCTACCTCCTTGCATCAATACAACACATAGTCCAGCACCACAGGCATCGGTGTATATAGTCATCTCTTCGTTCCCTTTAGGAATGACTAACACTGGTGCACACGTCAACCTTTCCTTTAGACTCTTAAATGTATTCTCACACCTACCGTCCCAGATGAAAGTTTGATTCTTATTGGTCAACTGAGTTAACGGAGCTGCTGTCTTGGAGAAGTCTTAGATAAACTTACGATAATATCAAGCTAACCCCAAGAAAGTTCTTACGTCCGTTGCGTACTTGGGTATTGACCAATCTTGCACCGTAGCCACCTTCGCAGGATCCACGGCAATACCACTTTCTGATACAACAAGGCCCAAGAATCTCACTTCCCTCCTCCATAAGCGACAGTTCGAAAATTTTGCTTTCAGTTGGTGTTTCCTCGGCACCTTTATCATTGTCCTTAATTGCTCCTTGTGTTCTTCCTCTATCCTCGAATAAACTAAGATATCATCCACGAACACAAGAACAAACTTATTCAATTGATCCCTGAGTACCCTATTCATAAGATCCACAAAATATGTTGGTGCACTGGTTAACCCAAATGGCATGACCAACCACTCATAGAATCCAGACGGCGTTCGAAATGTCGTTTTAGGTATACTCTCAGCTGCTACTCATGGCTGATGAAATCCTGTCGTAAGATCCAACAGGGAGAACACTCTTGCTCCACGATCAAACAAATCATCTATCCGTGAAAGATGATACTTATTCTTCTTAGTCACATTGTTTAGCTCACGGTAGTCTACACATAAGCGAAGGGAACCATCAGCCTTGGTAGAAAATACAACTAGTGCTCCCCACTTAGAAAAAGTTTTTTGATAAATCCCTTCTTCAAAAGATCGCTAACTTGTACTTCGAGATCTCGCTGCTCCCTAGGTGCCACAAGACGAAGTGGCATCACTAAAGGTCTAGCATCTTTCACTAAATCAATCGGAAACTCGATCTCTCGGTGTGGTGGAAGTCCGGTCATTTCCTCGAAGATGTCTGGATACTCGCGAGTAATAGGAACGTCTTACAACTCATCATGCTAGATGTCGAGGAAATTTAGAAAACTTAGCCATCACCACATTACTAGGTAGGTAACCAAACAGTACCCACCGCCCATCATCCGCTCAAATGGTCACCGAAGACCCCTCATAGTCTGCCACCACCATATACCTTTGGAGCCAATCGACTCCCAAAATAATGCCAAACCCAGTAAAGGCCAAAACAAATCAATCATAAGAAAACATGCATCCATGACTCGATAAGATCAAATTACAACAAATCATACTAGGGCAAGTCGAACCACCGATCGGGTTCGTCACAACTAACGGTCTATCGACAATCTCAGGTTCCAATCCCAACCTATCTACCAGGTCACTAGATATAAAGGAATGGGAAGCCCCGGTATCAAACAATACTTGAACAGAAACATCATAAACAGAAATAATACCTTGAATGACGACACTTTTTCCTTTCTCCGCCGCTTGGGGCATTCGATGAGGAAGGAACAACATTGATAGCATATGCTTTCATAATCTGCTTCTCTTGAGGAGGTTGTGTACATTTATCCTTGTGGTGTTCTACTTGGCCACAATTAAAGCACTTCTTGTCCACTGGCTTTGCTCGACAATCCTTAACATAACGGCCCTGCTTGAAACAGCTACATCACTCAACATCTTTCTTATTCTTCTTTTTCTGACCATCGTTGGTTTTGTTTTGTTTGCTCTTATTTTAGGAATTATTCTTGCCTCCACCGCTTGCCTGTGACTTTGGCTCCCCTGCGGATGTAATAGCAACCTCGGTCTTTGACTTAGGGTAAAGGCTCTCCGACCACAATGCCTTTCCCACTACAGATTCGAAGGTCTGATCGATGTAGTTTATAAGTCTTTCCCACAAGTACTCGTCTAAGCCAGTTATGAACTTCTTGTTCTTCTTCTCCGCGTTATCAATAAGAGATAATTAATACTTCGATATGTTATTGAATTTAGCATTATATTCTGAGACTGCCCTACCATTCTGCTTAAGCTCCAAAAATTTCATGAACAATTCTGATTTATGTGTAGCTGGGATAAACTAATCACTAAATCGGGTCTTAAACTGATTCCAAGTAACTTGATCCTCAGGAGTACCTGCTTTAATTGCATTCCGCCAATTCATAGCCCGTCCTTGAAGTTGACACGATGCTAGCTTTCTTTTTTTTGCATCATCGATTCCTAAATCCTCGAAGATGCGCTCACAACTATCAAGCCAATCTTGAACATCTGTAGCCGATTCCGTCCCATGGAACGGTTTCCCACCAGGACTAGTATAATGCTCGTTAAGCTTGGCGAAATCAGCTCTAGATTCCTGCATCGCTACACCACCACTGGTAGTAGCATTAGGAACTGCTACCTGAACATCCCTAAGCATCTCTCTTATGAAGGTAGTGAACATCGTCCTCATATTAGGGGCATTCCTATTATTGACCCCTGAACCCGTTCTTCTCGTAGATCGTCTCATCGTTCAATCTGTAAAGAGAAAACGATTGACTATCTCCATAGTGGTGCCAGTGCAGTGTGACATCATCCTTAGATGTACTAATAGTATATATATATATAGCTTTTGAAAACCAAAATATCACAAATACGCACTGTCATATACGTATACTATCTCTCCCTGATGTCTTCCTGTAGGTTAACTATGCAACCAAGGCTCTGATACAAAATGTGACGGCCCGCCCCGCACCAGCAAACACTTCCCAAGAAATGCGTTGTGCCAATGTCCAACCAGCACGGGACGGTTGTCAAAGGAAAAGGGTTTGAAACTGTGAATCATCAAGAACCTATAGTACACCTCACAGCGCATGGAATAAAATATAATAATAACATAACTTGACATAAAACAGGCGAGACAGTACATAAGATGAAAACTAAACCATTATAGCAGCGGGATCCAAAATACAGCTTATGATCCAAACCATCATTATTACAGCTTCAAAATACTGTCTCCAAAGCAAAATAGAAAAGGTACGCTAGTAATTCCCAAAGTTGTAACCAGCAATAACACAGGGAGAATATATGTATATAGTACATAGAAGCCTCCTGTTCGTCTCCGTACAGCTACCCGTGCATAACCACCTAACTTATCTCTAATCTGCTCGTTTAGGAGCACCCAGAGTAATAAGAAGAGACATAAAACTCTGGGTCAGGCAAAAGTCTGGTATGAGCGATAGCAGCAAAATAAAACAATAATAGGTATAAATAATCAATCTTGAACCTGGACCTGCAACCAAAGAGTTAGCATAACAAGATGTATAGTACTCTAACGTAACACTAACATAAAGTGTAAAATAGGAGTGTGATTGTCATGGTAGTAGCAAACATCAGACATGGCAGTCATTCTCACATCACTCACACATTGCGTAAAGTATACGATATCCACCACTTTGATAACCAAATCCTTTTCTATGACGACTTTGCCCTTGGGGTCTTAAGTACCCTATTGCACTGGTCTATAGCCACTAATCTCTTGCTACGATCACTTGCCCTTGGGATTCATAATTGCCCTATTGCACGGATCCATAGCCATGCTAGATGACTTTCCTTTTGGAGTCTTGACGATCCCATTGCGTTGATCCATAGCCGCTAATCCGTCTCTCAATGGCGAACTAAAGCTATAAATATCGATAATCCCTTTGCATACGTCCCGCAGCACAGACCAACTCATGAAGTTAAATCGTTGGTTCCCATCTGGATCCTGAGTTCTAACTTCTCATTTGGACTACCTTTTCATCTCGGGTTTTGGTCTCCTCTCGTTCGTGGTTTAGTTTCCATTCAGTTCGTTTGTTGTCCAGGCTCAAAGACCAGCTCGTGATCCCCCTTGCATCGGCTCGCGGTTCGCGAATCTCCCTTCCTGGATCAGCTCGTGATGTTGCTCCCCTTGCGGCTCGTGGTAAACTACTCGAATTCGGTTCGTGGCATCTATCGTGGAGCGGTTCGTGACTTGTAGTGGCTCGATTCGTGGCTCACTTGGACGGTCGGCTCTTGGCATTATGGTCCACTCGTGGTTCGTGACTTCCTGCTCCATTTCGTGGCATCATGCTCAGTTCCCGATCCCTTGATAGTGGTGCTGGAGCCTCTCGTGAACAACCTCCAGGCGATCGGCTCGGGGTCTCTATCTCGGCTCGTGGGTGGTACTTCACGATCGGGGGTATGACCAATTTCCTGCAACTTTTCCAGCAAGCTATTTACGCCATATGACGGCGTTTTCGACCAATCTAATTTTACTAAGCAATCATAAAACATTCCAAACAGTAGTAATAACATATAGAATCAACCATAAACACCAAAACAACAAATTAACAAGTTAAGATGGATCAAACATACCCGAAACCCATGATTTTCTCCTTATTCCCCTCTATCATGTTTTAACTATATGATTAGTAAACCTAACCCAATTTACCCAAATTTCTACTAAAGACATAAAATTATATTTAAGAATTAATGTGTATTTTTCCGTATTTTTCAAAATCATAATTTCGTTAATTATCACTAACCACCCCTAATTAGCCGTAGTTAGTGAATAAAAATGCAAATCACTTGCCTTAGCCACAAATTAATCTCAGATCTGAAATTATCTCTGATTTGGTTCGAGTCCCAATGCAACACAATAGCTCTACCTCCAGTTTGATGTTAATTTGCCTTGATTCGATGTTGATTAGCTTAATATGTGATTAGAAAGTGATTAAAAGGTGATTTGAGAGTTAGGGGCCATTGCTAGGTTTGAAGAGATGATAAGTGACAGTTGAAAGATGAATAAAACTGAGTTTCTGAACTCTATCAGCCCTCCCATAACCCTAATCCCAAAACGAGTTATGGGCTTAGAGGCTAATCACCCGGCTAAGCCTAGTTATGCTGTTTTTCATCTTTCAAACCTTCTTTCAGCCATATTCCCCAAATGGTAAGTTCGTTTGATTAATGTGACCACTCTACGGAAAGGTAAACCATCATCCGAATCAAATGGAATGGTTTCAGGTCAAAACTCCTTACCAATCAAAGCTATAGGCAAAACAAATTTCGCCAGAGGCAAAACGATCATTTAAAATTTGGCAAAAATCATGAACATGGGAAATGACCCCGATAGTCATTCCCCAAAGTCACACGACCATACGACTTCATACATGAATGAAATAAATATTCTACGATCCTCCGATGCGTAGAATGCGGGTCGTTAGAAACCATCAGATCGTTATTATACTCACCACAAAAGATAAATGAATTCGATGATTCACAATTTTTGTCTTTAATCTTGTATTTAATTCTGTGTTCCAATAGTCACACACACAAACACACACACACACACACACATATATATATATATATATATATCATATATACATACATACATACATACATACATACATACATATATATATATAGGTGCTTCGTTGCAATTCAAATAGTGCACCGATGCGTAGAATGCAGATCGTTACAAACCATTAGATCGTCTCTTGAATTATACTCACCACAAAAGACAAATGAATTCGATGACTCACAATTTTTGTCTTTAATATTGTATTTAATTCTGTCTTCCAATAGTCATACATATGTATGTATATATATATATATATATATGTATATATAGAGACACATGTGTGTGTGTGTATATATATATAGGTGTTTCGTTGCAATTCAAATAGTGCAATGCCCCTAAAGGTCATTTGATTTTCACCATCCAATCCACTTTATTTTTTCATCCACTCGGATTTTTTTTCACTGGTTCATAGTTTAATGGAAAATTTGCATCTTTAGCTCAGTTTTAGAAAAAATATTATGTTTATAGGCCAATTTCAAAAGTTATTATGGATATAGGCCACTTTTGACAAGTTGGGATGATTTAGTTGGCGATTTTTCAAAAATCACCACCACGCTGACCAAAAGCGGCTTACATCTGTAATAAATTTTGAGACTGACCTATAACATAATATTTTTCTAAAATAGACTTAAAAATGCAAATTTTCCTAGGCAAATTCTATTCGAACCCAAGTAATTCCTTAGTAGCCCCCCAAAAATATGAAAAATCCGGTATACCCACTGTTTGGTTGAGTAGCCCCCCATGAAATTAAAAAAAAAACCGAAAATACCCTTCATCGTAAGAGCTCTACGTGGTTTGTAAGGAAACCACGTAGGAGCACTACGTGGTATGCTACAAAACCACGTAGGGGCCCTACGTGGTTTTGTAGGGTACCACTTAGTGCTCCTGTGTGGTTTTCTTATGAACCACGTAGAGCCTCTACGAGATAGTCTGAAAATTTAAAAAAAAAAAAATAACTTAAAAGGGCACTTTCGTCCTTGATTGTTTTCATAAAAACGGGGGACTAATAAGGAATTGTCTAGGTCCGAATAGAATTTGCCATTTTCCTAATTTAATTATAAATGAATTAAAATTTAATTAGAAATTTTCCTACATCTGCAAAACAACAAATTCATAATGTTTGTGCTTTGTGTACGAATTTAGCCAATGCAATTTTTTTTTGAAATGATAAAAATAAAGGCCCAAAGCCCATGAATCGGACACAAGCCCAACTCAATATTACAACAGCATACATTCTTAACCCTAGCCGCCTAAAACACAAGCCAAACCCTAATGTTTACGACACTAGAAATGGCGACGACTTGAGTAATCATCTCCTTCTTCATCATTGCGGTTTCCAGATGAAATTCTCACTGACTTCACTTCTCCTCACTTTAGATCCGAACTTGTTGTGATCTCCTTTTTCTCTCATACACCAGTTTCTGTCTTTAATCTTCTGAGGGTTAGAACCCAACGGATCTGAGCTAGTAGGGTTGTTAGAGTCTCTCTTCCTCCTTCGAGTGTCTCTGATAGCAACAGAGGGTCCTCCTCTGCTACTCTCACCTTCTAACCAGTTAGAAAGATGATAGATCTGGTGATTAAGTGAGCTTATGTAATGATTATCCCCAATTCTTTGTAAAAATCTGATTTTTCCTTCTGTCTTCTTCGTATCCAGGTGGTTGTGCAGATCTGGATCACTAGAGTACCTCCCCTTGTAACAGGTAAAAAAGTGCATTTACTATCCAATTTATCACTAGAAACACGCACAAAAGATGTTAATTCTTGTTTACTTCCCTCACAGTTATGATAATTGTTATCGGGGTTGATGGAAGCTTCAGGAAGGAAGTCAGATCTTTCATAATCACTGGATCTGGTCTCTAAATCTTCTCCACGAGTGAGCTGATCACTAAAATCTGCACCAGGTAAGTGAGAAGTATCAAAATTCTTACTAGTAGTTCTAATAATGTTGTAGTTAGCATTTAAATGATAACTCCCTTTGTTATTAGAGCCTCTGGTAGCAGATTGGGGATTGGCATCACCATAAGAGAGATTCAGGCATTTGCTGCTGAAGTTCTGCTTACCATTAAGTATGAATTCTTCAACTATTTTATCACAGTCATTGTTGTTATTATAATGACCCTGTCTATGCACTTTATCCTGCAATTGATTGTTAGCTTTTTGCATAATAATGTTACTGTCATATAAAATAGTGTGCCAAAGTTGTGTACAACTAATCTCCTTGCCATTATGCAATCTTTGGTTTCTTTCCCTCCAAATAAAATAAATGGTAGCTGTCAGAAGGACACAGGCTTTTTTAAAGTTAGTGGATTTGGGCTTAAAAAACTTTAATATATACTCGATGCTATCTCTAATGTTAAGAGTAGCAACATTATGCTTGAATCCCAAAGTGCATTTGGCATTGAACCAAATGTATTGGGAGTATCTGCAATCAAAAAATAAATGAGTGGAGCTTTCATCTTCATTTTTGCAAAGGAGACAAATTTTTTCAGAACCTTTGTTCCAATTAAGACCTCTATCCCTAGTGGGAAGTTTATTTAATAAAGCAAAATAAGCACAGTGAGCCATTTTGGGGCAATTAGCTTTACTCCAAATAACTTTATGCCAATTCACTTCTACCTCACCACCTTGCAAATATTCCCGAACTTTTTTAAAAGAAAATTTATCTTTAGAGCAAAGTTTCCAACGCCACTGATCTTTATACCCATTCTGATCAATATGAAATCCAGAAATAGCTTTTTTAAAAATGGAGGCAGCAGGATTATTATGAGGGCTCCAACAGTTATTTAAAATAATACTATTAACTTTATCATTCACCCCTCCCAATAAATGTAAATTATCCCATCCTAGAAGGTTAATTAGAGAGTTTCCATTTAACCAAGGATCAAACCATAAACTGGTTTGAGTTCCATCTTTAAACTTTCTATGAATAAGATTTTTGCCCACATTTCTGCAGTCTAAAATACTTTTCCAAATGTGTGAATGATGATTCTCTTTTTTAGCCAGCCAGAAATTTTTGTTTTTTAAGTGTTTGGCTTTCAGCCATCTGGCCCAAAGAGAATTACCATTAAGGAAATTCCAAAACAACTTAAATTTGCTAACCTCAGCTATATCTTTTAATTTCCTAAGCCCATGCCCACCTAACTTTTTAGGCTTACATACTGTGTCCCAAGCAACCTTATGGTATTTGCCTTTCCAAATAAAATTAGAGCAAATTTTGTCAATTTTATGAATGACATTAGCCGGGTTGTTATGTGTTTGAACCCAATACATGATCATAGCAGTGATGACTGTGTGAGTGAGTTCTAGCCTACCAGCAATAGATAAGAGATTGCTAGACCAACCATCTAGGTTACCTTGAATCATGTCTATTAATCTGGTACAGTCCCTATCATTAATATTGTTAATGCTTAAGGTAAGGCCAAGGTATTTAACAGGTAAATTACCCTCTTTAAAATTCAAAAGATGCAGAATCTCTAACTTATTACTGGCATATTTGCTAAAGTAAAATTTGCTTTTACTAGCATTTACAGCTAAGCCAGCAAATTTTTCCATATTATTTAAGATACTGTGAACAGCAATAGCACTATCCTTATCTGCTTTTAGAAATAGGAGCATGTCATCAACATATAAAAGGTGAGTGATATGTGGCTTAACTCTGTTAATAGGTTTAATGTTACCCCTTAACACTTCAATATCCATTTGGATGGAGAAGTATTCCATAATTATAGAGAAAAGATAAGGTGACAAAGGATCACCTTGCCTTATACCCCTATTACTATGAATAAAACCTTTAGGGGAGCCATTGACCATAACTGAGTAGGTAACATTGCTGATGCATTCCTTGATCAGATCACAAAACCTGTTATTAAACCCCATTTTTTGCAAGATAAAAATAATAAAGCTCCTGTTTACTTTATCAAAGGCCTTATGCAGATCTATTTTAATACACATAAGGTTTTTATTCCTCATGTTAAAATTCCTTATTAGCTCATGAGCTAATAAGGAGTTTTCAGAAATCAATCTGCCTGGTATAAAGGCACTTTGGTATTCAGAAATAGTAAATTTTAAAAAACATTTCAGCCTGTTGCATAGCAAAGAGGAGATAATTTTATAAACAAAGTTACAACAGGTTATGGGTCTATAGTCCTCTAGTCCAGAAGGATTCTCCACTTTAGGAATTAAAGTCAAAAAGGTGTGGCTAGTGTTTTTCAATAATTTACCAGTACTAAAAAATTCATTTATAAAATCACACAAAATGGCCTGAATATCTGTCCAATGAGTTTTATAAAACTTGGCCCCAAACCCATCTGGACCTGGACTTTTATCAACATTAGCATTGAAGATTATATTTTTAATCTCTTCTTGCTTAATAGGAGCCAGAAGAATATCATCACTATTGCTGTTCACAGTATATTTAAATTCTAAGTCAGGAAAAACTGTAGGATAATCATTGGTGTTATATAAAGAATTGAAATAACTAATAGCCTCTAATTCAATATCAGAGGCTTTGTTAATTATTTCACCATAAGCATCCAATAATTTGCCAATGTTATTCCTATTTTTCCTGCAAGACATTTTAGTGTAGAAAAATTTACTGGCTTCATCACTAGTCGTTAACCAATTCACCTCGGCTTTCTGTTTAAGATTAACAGAATTAATATAAAGAGCGTTAACCAATTTGGCTTGAGAATTAAAAAAATACTCAGCCTTGATTATGTCTGAGCTATCTTTGTCAAGATCATTTTGAAGTCTCTCACAATCATCCCTAATAGTTTTAATGTCATCTCTTTTTCTAGTAGTGTTCCAACTTTTCAGATTAGTTTTAACCAACTGCAGAGTTTTATTAAACTTATATTGAGCAGTACCAAAAATATTATTATTAAAGCATTTGGTTACCACCTCTTTGTAATCATGATCATGCACCCATCCATTCACAAATCTAAATGGGGCATTTTTGTGCAAATTCAAATCTGACTAGAAAGAGACTAGAATAGGTGTATGGTCACTAGTGTTTTGAGGCAGGGTACAACACTTTGTGTTTGAGAAAAGGTTTATGAAATTTTGACTAAATAAGACCCTATCCAATTTGCAATGAATATTCCTGAATTTACCAGATTTCCAGGTATATTTATTGCCAGAGTTGATAGGCTCTATTAATCCTGATTTCATCATAAAATTAGTAACTTTTTCTAGTTTTGAAAAAGGAATAGGATTTCCTCCTCTCTTATCACAATTGTGAAAAACAGTGTTAAAGTCCCCTGATAACATCCAAGGTTTTTTTAATAATATTACTAAACTGCTCAATGCAATTCCATAACATATTTCTGTCATTTTCAAAATTGGAAGCATATATAAAGGTGATAATTAATTCTAAACCACCTTTATTTTTAAAACTGCAATGAATGTACTGCTTGTCAATAAAATAGTTGTTGAGTGTCCAGATGATAGGATTGAAAAAGACCATGATCCTACCATTTCCACCCATCGGATTATTATTAATCATGTTCCAATTTGAAAAAAATCTGTTATGCAGTTCATTAATCCTAATATCATTCAGTTTATGCTCAACTAAACCTAAAATACTAGGCTTGTACTTGTTCACAAAATTGGTAAGATCAAGCTGTCTAGCAGGGGAATTGAGACCCCTAATGTTCCAAACAATGATATCCATAAGAAAATAATAAAAATAAAAGATATACAAGAAGGATATCACCTATTTAAGATGGGTCAGAGCTTTTGCTGCTGCCCACTTTCCCCACTAGCTGTTTGCCACATCTTTTAAAGCTGATGTTTTCAGCAGTCTTTAATTGCTTATCCCATTTAGAGTTCTTTGAAATGTATTTCTGCCTGAAATAGTGATCCATTTTATCCTCTGTTTCTTCAACTGAAATTATGTCTGTTAGGCTTTTTGTCCTGCTTTTCTTTTTCTTTTTTGGTGATGCAGGTTTTGAGGATTTGGAACCAACAAAGGCATGATTGACTGCCTTTTGGATGCATTCCTCAGTTATGAATTTAGAAGGAGTGAGGTTCTCAGCCAACAGAGATTCATCAGTGAAGATAGGATCCGCTGCCAGCAACTCTTCACATTCCAAGCCTTTTTCTTTCAATATATTGATTTTTTGTTTTGTAAATAAACTTGAATCCTCCTTTGGGGGTGTGGATTCAATGACCTGAGATGCACAAATCCCCCCTTTGTTTTTTTGATTTTCTGATAATGTAGGGATTTGATCATTCAGATCTGAGGGGGCGTTGCTGTCCTCCTTAGTTTTGGTTTGATCAATATCTTGCTGATGGCTTTGAGAGAAACTTGCGGCTTTTTGCAAATTATGGGTTTCAGGCGGTTCTGAATTACCCATATTTGTATTAGTGGTATCGATATTCATATCTTCTTCTTGATGTAGCTCCGAACTGTGAGTATCTTTTTGTGGTA
Organism: Allium sativum; assembly: GCA_030737875.1. Classification (NCBI taxonomy): domain Eukaryota; kingdom Viridiplantae; phylum Streptophyta; class Magnoliopsida; order Asparagales; family Amaryllidaceae; genus Allium; species Allium sativum. The sequence continues at coordinate 1,047,658,089 of CM060924.1, forward strand.
ACACTTCTGGGCTAATTCCTTCTTCCGATTCTTTATCAAGATTTGTTTGTGCCTTTGGTGCTTCGTTCGGATTTTTGTTGTTAGAACAGTTTTCGAACGAGTGTCCAAAGCATGCACTTGCATTTCTTGCATCTATCAGGAATTAGTTCGTAGATTATCGGTTGTGAGATAATCTCTCCGTCGTGCATGTAAATCGACGCTTCATTAGGAAGTTCAGCGTCAGCGCTGATTTCAACAAGGATTCTAGCATAACTCAACCGCGATTCTTTCGCGGTTTGCTCATCCATCTTGAGTGGATTTCCAATTAGACTCGCGATGGCGCTGAAAACTTCCTTATCCCATAATCTCAAATTTAACTCGGGTAGCCTTACCCAAACAAGCATAGTACTGAGTAAATTGCGACCAAAAATTAATTTCTTGGTCCATTTCTTTAATATGATTAGCTTTCCATTGATGAAATAGGCTCCTCCTGTTAATAATTTGGCGCAATCTTCATTATTAGTGAATCTAATAATGAAGAATCCATTTTCTCGGGTGAATATTTCAAATGACCCTATCGGATTTCATGTTCGAACCACAAAAGCTCCAAAGTGATGATAGGTGGGGCGCTTACTGAACACGTAAGCCACAACAGACATCTCTCATTTTCCCTTGGTACGTGCACTGGTTTCCTCACTAACAATTACGATCTTCTCCTCATTAGGTAATTCAGTCGGCTTTATAAATCTAAGATCAAAGTTGGTACTCTGTCCTCCGCTCCTGACCATGTCTGCCCACGAAGAGGCCTTTCCCTCTAATGTTAGTCTGTTTTTGATTGGAAGCTTAGTTTCTTGATCAGATCTGGCTGGGTTTCTAGGCTCAAACCTTTTACCATTTGAGGCAGGAAATGGTATGTATTTATTTCTGACAGGGAATTCGTTGGTCCTTCCAACGCCTTGTCGGAAGTGAGCAGAATCATTTGAATTCTGCTTTGGTTTAAGCCATTTCTTGCGGTTATTAATTATGGTGAAGCCTTCATCATCAACCAAGAAATGAGCGGAAGATTGAGGAAGGTTGCTTTTAGGATTGGAGGAAGATGGGGGAGAAGATGAGGAGGTCCCTAACTGATTAGGGCTTTTGTCGAAAATAGGATTCAAGAAAGACTTGGCAGCCATGGCTGCATAGGTCATGAAGAAAGTCTTTTTTTTTTCTGCAAGTTACAAGTTACAAGCATTCCGAGCCAATGCATTTTACTTCTGGAACGTTTTTTCAATCAAATCCCACAGAAGTTCGCTATATTTATATACAAAGTGGTCGCAACGTACGATTAATCAAATTGAACAATGACTATTTATGGTAATTGAATAAAATATTTCTATGATAGTGCACCAGCAGCATTCGATAGGAACCAAAGTAGAAGATACAAATATACACATGTAAATCAGCTGTCTCTGGGCTTCAAAAGTTTACGTGTGTGGAACTGCTCTACTACTCCCTTCTCCATTAAGCTTCACTGTAAAATGAGGATTCTGCCTTAGTATCTCCTGAGCCGTAGCATATAGCCGTCTATCACTTACAGAACCCATGGATAAGGATCTTCTAATAGGCTGAACCCCAAACACTTCACCTTTTCCTCTCAATTCAATACATTCGCCTCCTACACTACTCCAACTCTTGTTCATTTCCCTACCATTTTTACTGCATTCTTCTCTTACGTCTATCACAACATCATCACAGATGTCATGAATCGGAGCAGCGCACGAGACATCAGCTCTACAAAGTGGGCAATTCGAATGAGTTTGTAGCCAAGTGTCAATACAATCGATATGAAACGCATGGAAACAACCAGGCAACATTCTGAACCTTTCTTCTTCTTCAAACTCATGCAGACAAACTGAGCATTCATTGAATGAGTTGTTTTGTTTGAACTTGAGAACAGGAATGGCTTGTATTGCAGATTCATGCAACCCTTGGTTTTGAAATGAAGGTAAGGCGTGCTGGCTGTTTGAGTGGTAATGAAGCCGCCTTCGAGGGCGTGATGCCCGTTGGATTATGTCTGAACTGTTTTGATTGAGGAAGCATTTGATGATGTAGTAGGTTAAGAGGAAGGCGAGTGTGAGGATGATTCCTGTGACCGAGATTGCTATTACGAGGAAACCTGTTTCTGAATTTGATGATGCTGGTTGTACCACTATTGTCATATCATGGTAGCCTACGTGTGGGTTCATTTAGGAAATTTCGTGAAAAGGGAAATTAAAGTTTTGAGTATGGAGAATGAAGGTTTTATGTGTGTAGGGATATTAACTTTAGAGGAGGGCCGCGGTAGGAGAATGTCAAGAAACAATGAATGGAAGAGGATGATGATACTGGAAAGAATAATAGGCCAGGTAGTGTCTTGAATTGAATCTTTTGTTGAATATATGTAGACGCTGATACAGAACGCGTTCTTGAGGTGGAAAATTCTTTGATGGGTGAAAAGTTAGCTTGAGAGTGACGATCCAATTCTACTAAGAAAAATCAAACTGAGCCAGGGAAATCAAATAGATTGGCTGGCCATGGAACAGTGATGGATTGACTGACTAAGGCGGAGAACAGTGATGGATTGACTGACTAAGGCGGAGTAATACGAAGAGAACCGGTAATCAGACCCCATATGGATGGGCTCCTTTTTAAACAAAATTAGTCATTGGGTTATCCAGCATTATCGACAAAACTCTCAATACGCGCACTAATACCGTTTGGATCAACTTTCGCAACAATTGTTGCTTAAATGTATGCAGAAATTGTAAATAATTGCATTGTTTGATGAAATACAGTGAAGGTTCGCTGTTTCTTTTTTTTTTGATGGGTTTAATATTTGAATTTGATGACGATTAATTATTGTATTTAATTATGAATTTTTATGATTTTTTTGCTTATTTTTTTATTAATTACGAAAAATAGGATGTAATTTATAAAAAATTAAGATAGAGATATGAGCTTAATTTCCAAACCTATTAGGAACCTGAGACAAACTTACCCAAAAATAAAAGTGGGCTTGGGAAATTAATTTACTGAGTTTTCCGTATTAGCACACCTTTCTTAAATTATTTATTTGTTAACGTGAAAAGTCGCTTTAGCAGCCAGAATATGTTATAAACCAAGAATAAATGAAAAACGAGAAAAACAACGAATGTAATCACACACAGTAGTTTTAGTGGTTCAGCCAAGTATGCGTTGAGTCCGCATTCGAAGAAATTTCACTAATACGACCCGAGTTTTTGTAAGTATAATTTTTAGGATCGCAGAGTTTCAGATCGACATAAGATCTCGGGCTTAAACCCCAAGAAGTGAAAAAAGATCCACCATAAGAAGTGAAAAAAACTTCATATTCAACTTGCCAAGTTCTTTACGAGCCTCTTATATCTCCAAGGAATAGTCTCCTCTTGTTTATTAATTTCATTCATATAGCTTAACCCATTTAAGTTTATTAATAAGCCCATAACATGTCATTCTCTAGATTGTAATTCAAGGTCGGTAATCTACAATCTCTTTATATTATTCATTGGCCAGTAACACGTTCTACTTAATATGTAATTAAGTATATCTTAATTCACATGTTTTCTGTTTAACATGTCACTTATTTATGATTAAATATAAATTATTCCATTTCATAAGTTTCCTTCATTCTTTATTATTTAATCATAATTTCACACTACAAGAGGAGTACGATTTTCCGACGGCTGCCAACCGTCGGAAAATATTGAAAGCCGTCGAGAAATGTTGTCGCAATTTGAGGCGCCGATAAATAGAGTTTCCGATGGCTAGTGACAACAGCTGTCGTTGTTATTTCCTACGGGTTGTTGCGGGTAGTAACGGTTTCCCATGGGCGTCGCTAGCCGTCGGAAACCGTTGTAAACTTTGACCAATAAACTGTCCTAAGCCGTCGGAAACCGTTACCTATATTTGGACCCGCATGCCGTCCTAAGCCGTCGGAAGCCGTCACTAATTCTGAGTATTTTTTTTTATATTACAACATCTATTTAGCCTTCCAACACACATTCATCTCACACCATTTCAATTCATCCATTCAGACCATTGGTCTATAACCACACCACAACATTTCATACACAAGTCACAACATTTCATACAAAAATCAAGAAAACCACACTATTTCAACCAAAAAATCATGAAAACCAAAAAAACCATATAAAACATATCAAGTCTACCATTGCAACATCACATAATACATCAAGTCTAGTACATTAACCCACAATATCAAGTTTACCGTAAAAATACATGTAAAATGTCATACCATCGCCACACTCATCCCATACTCGTAGCAACCTAGTCATATATGTACATGCCCAAAAGAAAACATACCTTTCCATCACTGATCCTGATCATCATCATCTGCAGAAGCAGCTGATAAGGGGAAGCGCCCATACTCCTGTGCAAACTCCGCTAGGCGTCGATCAAGAAGCTGAGTCGTCTCAATAGCTTGGCGGCAATTCTGGTCCTCAAGCTGTGCCACCCTAGCTCTCAACTCGTCAATCTTTGCGGTGTCTATAGCAGCTCTAACACATCTTCCCTGTGCCTGCTGACTGGTGGACTGTAACAATTATTTAAAAATATTTTAATCATGTATGATTATTTTAATAACATGTAATTCGTAAAAGTTATAATATTTCTAAAGTAAAAATGAAATTAAAGTAAAAATGCTTTACCACTTGATTTCCGAATCCATAGCGTCTATTCCGCATCGTTGGATCCATCACTGACTGAAAGATACTATCCCCCTCATCAGTACTAAGTTGCTTACATCCAGCCTCAGCTAGACGCATCTGACGGTGCTGCATAAACTTCTCCTGGTAGACCAAATAAGAATGTATATAAATTTAATATAATGATATCGTATTTTATAGTAATTTAACAATTATTGCATAAACTTCTACGTAAAGTGAAATCTTACATGACGCTTCCTAGATTTCTCGTCATGCCATGTGTATGTGATGTTTCCGTCAGGGTCCACATGCTCGATGGCATGCTTACTGGCAAACATGTCCATATACGAGACTGGACCCTCCCCCTGAGCCTTCTGAATTTGATTATTACACATCATTATTACAAGTGTTCAAAACTATATAATATATTAATTTTTGTATAAGTCGCATTTTAAAAATAATTTACCAACTCCGGCCGATGTTGCTGAAATGACTTGGATCCTCCCGATGAGTGACCGGACTTTTATTTCAATTCGCACTATTTCTTTCGGCCTCCGCCTTTACATTTAAAATTTGATAATTATTGACTAAATATTTTTATATTTAAAAAAAAAATATCAGTACACTAACTTTCGTTGCATCACTCTCCCAATATCTCAGAAATCCACTCCAAGCGGTATCTCCCATTCATGGAGGTTTTTTCATGCTTTTCTTCATTGCTGATGTAGCATCTTTATAATTTTTCCTCATCTTCTGCATCTAGTATGTCCGAGCCAGGGCTAAATCATGTGTCTGTATATCCACCTCGGCCTGTATTTCATGTTAAACAAACATTACTGGTAAAATATATACAGTATCTCAGTGATTAAAAGGAATTAAAATGCCAAAAATATATAAGAAAATACTTACTAGGACATCCTGCCAGATGACCTTCTGTATGTGAGGTGGGATCAAATCCCACTTAGGCCAACATCCCGTTATCCTAGCCCTATATGCTGCTCTCGAAGCATCCAAAATAACCATAGAAGGCTGAAGGTCGAAAAACCTGCGTTAAATGTGATAAACATAAGTGTACAGTATAAAATAATTGACATGCTAAGTAAAGCTTATTTTTTACCCAGCACTCGTAGGAACCAAGGACACGAATGGACGCACAGTGGGTTGCGAGCCAGAACCCTCGCCTGAAGAATTTCCTCTTGATGACATACCTTTCACATACAAATCATTTCACAAGATGTTAGCTAACTTACACAAACGATATAAGCTGCTAAATAAGTGACATAAAAGATGTAAAAAATGACACAAATGAGAAATTGTTTATACTTGTATTTGATTGGGTCTCATATTCCAAGAAGTAACAATTTACATTGCAGAATTAAGGTAAATAAATAGGAAAAATTGCATATGACATAAAAGATATAAAAAACGATCATAACATGGATTGCAAAATAAGCTGGGGTTTACTCCATATATACATTACAACTAGAAAGATAGTACTCATCATCTACATTAGTCATCTTCTTCTTCAGATTCAGATTCGGCCTCAGTTTCAATAATATCTTCCTCCGCACTTTCAAACGCATCTACCAAAGCATTTGTCTCATCGACCAGAGGTCCAAAATCTGCATGATCGTCTTCAATTATTATTTCATTGTTGTGTTCAAGTTCTACCTGATAGGATCCTTTATCTTGAATATTCTTCCCATCGAACGTAAATCTGCCTTTGTTTTAAAAACTGCCGACCAATCTACTTTATCTCTTTTTAGAGATAGATAAGGAGCGTAGTAGACTTGTAATGCTTGTTTGGCTAGTACAAAAGGATCATACTTGTAATAGTGCGATGTATGCTTTATTTCAATCAGATTAAAATCCTCATGTCACTACACCAAAATGGTCAATTTGAAACAGTAATAATATGTTACTAAAAATTTTAGAAACACTTTCCAAGTGTTGCAGATTAGTATGTTGCAGATTTTTGCAACACTTGTAATGTGTTTCAGATCAACAAATTGATACACTTACAAAGTGTTTCCAATTGATAGACCGTAACCCTCAAATAGTGTTTCAAATTGATGAACCGCAACACCCAAAAAGAGTTTCAAACTGATGATCTGAAACACTAACAAAGAGTTTCAAATTGACAATCTGAAACACTTAAAAAATGTTTCAGATTAACAAAATGAAACACTTACGAAGCATTTCAGATCGATAAATTGCAACACTACCCAAGTATTTCAAACAAATAATTAGACACACTTATAAAGCATTTCAAATTGGTAAACTACAACAATTAATAGGTGCTTCAAATTGATAATCTATAAAATTCATCCGATGTTTCAGACTGACAATCTATATAACTGATTGAAAGATACAAATTTACAATTCAAAATAATATTCCAAAGTGTTTGCCTCATTTTAAAAATATATCTAAACAATATATAAACAACAAATCAACGTGTGTGCGTATACACATATACATACATTCCATCGAACAATATAATATATACAAGTTGCAAAAAAATCATGTACCACTTTGAAACTTGTGTATCTTTGTGTGAATGAAATATAATGTGGCCTTAGTTTACTCGATGTCCACCTTCAAACTTTAGTTTCTTCCATCCACCGCTCCTCAAATATGGATGCAATCCAAATATATGCTCTAGCATAAAATCATGTCTACTGTAAATTCCTACAAATGGAGTTCGCAGCAATAGGTATAAATATTTACTAACCTGACCTAACAGTAAAATATAGAAATACGATAAATTATACTAAAGAAAAAAGGACTACATAATTTATAGTTACAGCAAATAAGGACATTCTTGGTGCAGTATTGTATCAGCATAAGTGCATCCATGCACTAGATGATCCAAATATTAATCTTCTACGTGAATATAAATTAGGAATGAACACTAAATAAGACAAATAGCCCTTAAATTTAATATCTACTCCCCCACAATGCAAGTTTACTAAGATTGGCATCCTGATGGTGGCATTCCTGAGACTGAAATGTTAAAGCAGGCCCCAAAAGTTATATACGTTACCATATGTACAAGGCATTAGTATGGGCCAGATGTCAAAAACATTTTGGTGCTTGTATAAGCCAATAGGAAGTCACTTTTTCTGTATCTTAACTATCAGTCTTTATCTGCAGTTAGTACACTAGAGCTTGATAACAAGCCTTTCTATTGACTGATGTGTAAAAAGAAATCTCTGAGTGCCTTGTTACTGAACATTGCTTGTAAATTTTGTCACATGCTATTTTTGGATTTTTTGTAAAAAAAACTAACCTTTGATATAATTGAACATTTACTTGCATCGCCATACATATGTCAAAGAATGAATAAATCCCAACCTAATTAATTATGACAATAACACCTAACCATGTGCTTATAAATCCAAATACAAGCCAAAAACATGATGAGTATGTATATTTCATTGTATATTATCAACAATACAACCAGTATTATTAAATCAATTGCAACATCATATATTAGTAACAAATTTTAAAAGTTGAACCTTCTTTAAAAAAAAATCCTATAGTGGAGATATTGGTAACAAGACAAACATAATTACTTGCACTGTGCATGTATGTTCATAAGAAAGGGAAAAAAATGTTATAACTTATAACTCAAGTAACAAATATACCAGAAAAAATTCTGCATCCTCAGCAACAAAAAGTCATGATAACTGTCCAGGCTATAGCTCACTTGTTTAGCGGGCATTTGATAGTGATTCATCAGCACCAATAACAAATAAGGCATCACTGACCATCTCCTCTACTTGCTCAATTCCCACTCTACCCTCAAATTCTGTAAATATTGCTCAAACATGTTCACTTGCATCCCCATTGTCAACACCATGTATGATGTCACAACCATGTCATCCAGTCCAGATCCAACTGATGCAAAAAAGACACCTGTCCAACCAAGCAACACATATTTAATCCAAAACTTTTTTTCCTTCTATATTTGCAAAGTTTAATGTACCTATCTACAAATCCTCAGTGGATAGATTAGGATAGGAATAAAGGTGGAAGTAGATTCTTTAAATTTAGATTGGAAACTAAAAGTCGGTAATCAGTCAACCATTGGAGGAAATCAGTCGACCATTGGAGAAGCGACCAGTCGAAAAACGATTTATAAGTCCAATGACGCTCAAAGACTGTTTGGATTTATAAGTCCACACGGTAATGCAACAAAAAAACACCTAAAAAAATCTACTTTACACTGTTTGGATTTATAAATTTGGAATTCTGATGCACTAGAAAAGATGAGCCACACAGCCATATTTGACCAAGAAAGATTGATTACATCATGCCAGCATGGCTTCAAATACCTAAAACAGAAGAAAGTAATAATAACATGAACACCATAATTGGCAAATCAAGATATTTGCTGAAGAAACATGGTATAACATGTAAGGATGTAATCCGAATATGTAGACAAAACTTTATTACAAAGTTATAGTAATGATAAATGGAGTTGGGTTTAATAATCTAAAATGTACACCATGACACTACAAGAAAATATGGTTTTTATAGCATTATATAATAGCCTTGTGATTAGAGGGCTATTGAAATGATTTAAGTAAAAAAATAATAACTTTAAATTGAGCTACCAATAAAATATCCACTATTTAAAAGATCGGCTCTTTACAACGCGGGTGCCAAACAAAGAGGAAAAACGAGGGCTGCAAAAAAACAAAAACTCTCTCCCATTTTTTGTCTCCCCTTTTCACATGTTTTCATCTTCCCTCACTAATTTCGAACAAAACATTAACCTAATTCACCGCATTGATTCCCCTCTTATGTCGATTCCCATCACCGCTTCGAATCCCTCTCACGTCTAATTTCATCACTTCATCGATTCTATTTTGCAGCTTTACCCCCATCGATTAACTCCAGCAGCCAACACTCCATCACAACAATTCGCATCGTCAAGAATCGTAGAGTCTGCATCCAGTCACACTAGCAACCTACAATGACGTCGGTCGAGCCAGTTCACTCGATAAGCAACTACCTTGACTAACTCCACCACGACTGCGTCAATTCAGACCACCATCAACAACTAAATTACAGGAGTTGTTGGGTAATTTTGTTATTCTTTTTATGTTATTAATATTTAATTTCTTAATCGCTAAACGACAGTAGCATTATTCAGTTCTGCCTAAGTATATATCTATATATTACTTTTAGCTTTCTTTTCTCCTATGCGATCGGATGTTAATGTTAACTTATTGGATGCATGGTTCTTAGCTTTAAATTGGCTCAACATTGCAAAGTTTGTGGGTTATTTTAAGTTGTGACTTGTATTAAATCTTTAAGCATATGGCATATTGAAGGTGCACTTTGTGATTTGTGTTAGGGTGGGATAAACTAGATTAGTGGGGTAAATTTATTATAAAGAAAGTAAAATTTGAATAATATGATATGTGCGATATATTAAGGATTTTCTAAAAGTTCTCTTAGTTCTGTTTTGAGCTTCGTATAATATGGTCTTAAATATTTATACAATAATAATAGGTCCCTAGCAGGATGATATTCTACCCTAAATGCAGCTACTGTATATATTCATTACTATTGGGCACCACTCAAGCCAAAAAGGGATTCCCTTAGATTTTGTGGTTGTAATTGGAACATTCCATCTCCTTTTTGTATTAAGTGCTGCTCTTTTCCCCAAAGGAGATATTTTGGTCAATCTACCATTGCGTGCATTGAAATCCTTGGACATTTCCTTACGTTTGTCAAAAGAAGAAGAGAACAAATTTAGATTAATTCCACGTCAATGTATAATTGAAAGATGATAGTGAATACTCATTTATTGCACTGTTTTATATGTTACGGTGTCCCTTAACGGCATTATCATGTAAGCATGGACGGAGCTAGGATTTTAGTGCAAGCTAGGCTAGTTGAAAATGAATCACTACACATCAAAATAAAAAGAAACACATATATAATAAATAAACAACAATTCATTTAGCCAGTTATATTAAGTAATTGTTTATATTAGTAAAATTAACAAGTTGTGTATTGTAGCTTCAACCTGTTCATATGTGTGATTTATACCCTTGTTGTTTCAAAGGAGTTAATGACATTGACCGAATCGCTGATTGTATTTTATTTAGCTCTACGGTAACCTGCTTTACATGTAGTTTTCACTGATCTTTGAAGGCTATTACACATGGAAAATGTTATGTTTATATTGTGCTTTCACTCGGACCTAATTTTTTTAGCTTTGCATTCTTTCTGATATGGTGTTTTTGTTATTCGGGATGTGTTTTGCATTTTCTTCAGCATAATTCGGAATGATCCTCAAGCCAAGGGTAGAATGACCTATTTTTTAGGAAAATATCTTAGTAGTGTTTATTCTTATTTCATCTTTATAGATTCTAGTAAAACGCCGTTCATATTGAGGCATTACTGTTTTAGATTTAAAATAGCGTGAAAGTTTTAGTAATTCATAGATAATACCTAAATTAATATTGGTAAAAGATTTCACTATTCATTTCGTAGCATGGGAGAAAAGCTGGAAAACAACTGTTAAGTAAATTTTATACAAATTATTCTGTTTTTCGATCTTGAAGCTTACTAATATTGCAAATTTTTAAATATTAAAATTGGAAACTGTATAAAATGTTATTATTGCAATTAAACTTGCCAATTTGTCATATGGTGACGATAAGATCAATAAATGTAATATTATAATTAGTTCAGAACTTCAAATGCTATAAAAGTTAAAAATGTCAGGAAATATGGATATTGAACTATTTTGTTTCTAGATTATATTTTAAAAGTTAAGGAACATGAATATTGAACTATGTGGACTGTTGATTATTAATCTGTTGGTTAATTTGGTACTACAAGATTACTTGAGCCGTATATTTGATTCCTATAACGTTTATGTTAGACACATATACTTTGGCTTGCCTTGCGCTTTTTGCTATTTGCTATTGCGCATAACGCAAGCCTTATGCTATTTGCTATAGACTAAACTGATTCGAACCTCATGTCATTTTATGCATTTCAGACTTTTTAACCCCTAATTAACCTTCCTAACTCACCACATCATTTCGGTTTACCCTTCAACATTCATGTATCATGTGCTCGTGAAATTGTCCACCCATTCATTCAAAAAGTGGAGTGGCCTTAATCAGTATGTAATCATTTCTTATCATGCATTTCAGGCACTTATGGTTAATTTTTTATCCATAACCCTATACATATACATAATATTATGATTAATTATGTAGAGATATAATTTATTTTTTATGTCAGTAATACTTGTAATAAGCATTAGTAATAGTCAAGTTGCTTTTCCGAACTACAAATGAGAAGACCTTTCTAAATGAAACTTTTATGCGTAGAATTTTGACTAATATAATCGTCTGTTGGAGAACGTTTTTGCATCACCACTTGTGACCATTGACTCAATTGCTCCATTGTTGTAACATATATCAGATCACTGTACCAACTTTTTGTTGTTAATAAACGCATGCTTCAATAACTTCTCTGCAGGAACATCTCTTGCCATGACTGTGACGCGCTCTATTGGCAGCAATTCCGGAACATTAGGAACCTGGTGTTGGACAGAAACTGAGCATACTGGACAGGCATGTTTATTTCACGTATTTTTACCATTTCAAGTCATATATGATCCTATCTGTGGAAAGCATCACTTGAGGGGGGATAAAAAAATTTAGTTGGCACTTTTGTTTTTTAATTTTGATTTCAGTTTCCAAAGAGGCTAAAGGATGCTTATTAGCACCTTGCCTTGCCTTAGTAATTCGAAAAGAGGGGAAAATGATAGATTTGATAGCCACATGTGCATTAGAACAACAAGAATGCCATTCGTATGTAACACAAATCATAAAAATAACAGCAGGAAAAAAAATGCAATTCATAACAATTCAATTCTTGGAAAGAATCGCTGATTCTATAGATTTTTTTAGATTCTTCTACCATTTTTGCATACCTTCATCAACATAAATTAGCCTTAAAGGAAGTAAACATATTGTCAATTACATCTAGCTCAGTTGGTTAGGGTGACGCTTCAAACAGAAATGTTATATGTTTGAGTCGCACTACAACAAAAACAATCTATTACAACGTCATTTTTACAACGGGCTTCGGTTGCCTGTTGTATTAGAGGGTTATTGCAACGGTCAATTAAGAACCGTTGTAATAGATGCCCTATACAATGCCTTTTTTACAACAGGCACTCGGAGCCCATTGTAATAGGTCTCTATTACAATGGTTCTTTCTGGCCCGTTGTAATAGATATCAATTTTACAATGTTCCCAAAATGTTCGTTGTAATAGATGTCAATTTTACAACGGGCAAAAAGTGACCGTTGCAATAGGTGCCAATTTTACAACGGTAAAAAAAAAGCCAATTGTAATCGTTATAATAAATGTCTACTGTGAGTTTTCAATAATAAACAATTAATAGTCATAATGCTTTCTTAATTAATATTTATTATTTATTAGTATTTAATAATTTATCATTATTAATATTATATATATTATAATATTGCATTACTAATAATATTTATCATATGCTACTAATATTTATTACTCATTAATAATAGTATATTAATCATATGTCGCTAACATTTACAACATTTGTTTTAAAAGCATTGTAAATACAAACTTTGTTGCGACACTATTTGGATAAATGTTAGATTTGATTTGTTCATAAAATATTTATCAAAAATGTGGTCAATAATCAGGTTTAAGAACACATTTATAAAATAATTATATATATATAATTTCATTTATGTCAATTATTACAATGTCTTTGATGCATTTGATGTATTTAATATTAACAAAAATTCAAATTTGAAGACATGGTAAAATCATTATATTTGACAACTTGTACTAAATGGTATAAACCATAATTAAAAAAAAAGGAATAACAAAAAATATATAAATTACTTTTAAGTGTTACAAACTAAAAACTCAAAAAATTTCCAAAGGTTTCAATATTTAGAAATGATATAAGAATATAAAAAAGTTGTGAAAATCTAAAAAATTTAAATTGCATTTGATTGTCACAAACTAAAAAAATATGTAGAAATAAAATTAAATAATCACTTTTTTACCATTTAAAAAAATTGAAAAACTTGTTTTGAAAAGACCAGAATCAATTTGAAGTTCAAAACTTAAAAAAAAAAAATCAAATATTCAAAATTACATTGATATTCAAATTGTTTTAAAAAATGAGTGTTTTAAAATATTTTTTATGTAGATATATTTAGTAACAATTTATTCATTTGAGCGATATTCAAATTTCTTTGATTTACATTGAAAAGATTAAATAGAAAAACCATTAATTTGATTATCCATACGTGTGCTTTTAATACGGATCGTTGGATGTTACATAATCCTGTTGCCGACTTATTTCGTCCTCCATCAGATCTACACAAATGAAGTTCTCGTTCTTCTGGGAAGCAAACCCTAGGTTCCAAATTGCCCACCCAATACAAAAATTAAATTCCCATGGCCTCCCTCAAACTGCCGTTCCACCGAGATGTGGCTCCGCTCTCCATCGTCCGCCGCCTCCTGGTTGTGCTCCGACCGCCAACAGTGGCTGCCCCGTCTCGCAAGTCCACCCGCGGTCTCCAAAACACGGAAGCCGGCTCATAGACAGGAGGACGCTGCTGCTTCCTTCCACACCTTCAGTCTTCGGCGTTGTAAGCACGGCGTCTCCGTCGGCTGTCCTCGTTCAGCACTGTTTTGAGGACACCCATTACCAAAGCCCCGCGTTCGAGTTTGAACACCGCCACTCGAGATCAGCGAAGCTGCCTTCGGAAATCGTGCACCGCCAAAGCCGAGGACCAGCCCCTGACTAATTGCAGCTTGCCCGGAGCCGCTGCTTCCCTCTTCCGGTCCAGTCGAGCCACCGATGTTCGTCGCTGCTGTCTAAAGTAAGTTTATCTACGATTAAATTTATTTTAAGTTCACTTAAACTGTTGTGTATACATGTTGCATCGGAGTAAAAGCAAGTAATTTGCTAATTAAGGATTGCTAGCACGGCCATCTTATGTTTTTTGGCATGCTGAGACCTTTCTTTTATATATTTTGTTTCCATAAAATTGCCACACCATGTACTTCGAGCATTTATGTGCCGAGGAGTCCACTTTGGCCATGAGTGCATCTCATTTTGGAATAGCGTTACATGTTGACTTCGGAGATTTCGATACTCTGCGTTCTCGAGGTGAACTGAAACCGTTGAGCTATTCATTTTTATGAAGCTCTTTTTAGTACAGCTTAAATTATGATCATAGAAATAATATTATTACCAGGTATTAGATTGTTTGCAATAATATCCCTTTGGAATTTTTTTTAAGTGTAGACAGATAAAAATGTGGAAACAAAATGTTTTTCCAGCTTTTCGTCTACGGTTAAGGAAGTCTAAAATCGATTTGGGGTGTTAAGGAAGTTTAAAATCCCTTTGGATGGTTTTGTTAAATTTATAAATGGTTTAGAGAAATTGTTTACATAATTTCAGGCTTTTTGAAGTCATTGTTTTAACTTAAAGAAGTAGGAGCGATTGACTGTTTCTCTTTTTTTTACTTTGTTGATTTGTTTTTTTTTGGAGGACTAGTATGCGGTTGAGTATTAGGATGAATGATTGTCAAATTTAGTAACAGCACAGTCCAAATTAATTTAAGTTTGTCACCTTTGATTGTATGATTTGAATTGGTTTACCTATATATCTTGCCATCTTGCTGTAAGTTGGCAGTATTGGTTATTGCTTAAATTTCCTTACTTTTGGTTCGCACTCAAACTTGTATATTTTGATTTTAGCAACGATAAGTTGGGGGAATGAAATAAAGAGGTTTACTCTTCATATCTTACATGAACTCCTGCCTGGATTGACAGTAAATAGCTCCGGTCACACTCTTAATTATATACATGCATTTTGTTTATTCCAGTTCTCTCAAGCATGCATGTTTTACGCATGCTGTCATACATATTGTCTACATGATATATCATATATGTATGCTTATTGTTAGTGCCATCCTTGCTTGTTTCGATTACAGTCAGGGCCGGTCCTAAGAGATTTGCTACCTAAAGCCAAAAGTGAAAATAAGGCCCTTACACACTAATGTATTATCGTCAATTAAATGATCAAACATTGAATGATGTCATATAATAATAACCAATAAAATAACAAAAATATTCTAAATTATGGACATTTAGTCTAATGGTTATAATTTTAAAAAATTCTAGTTATGAATTAAAGAGAAATTCTTTTTACCTAATCAATCCGACTAAAATAAATATATACTTTTCTGCAAAAACATAGTTATTTATCGATAAATATTTCGTTAACGTTGGTTAAATATCCCCTGTTATTACCAAATAAATTACAAATACACAACTCTCTCAATTAACGATTTAATACTTCTAATTTTGATTTAGTTCTTCTTAATTAATCTATAAATCAATCATTAATTTATTATTTATTAACAAAACAAAAACTATAACATATGACTGAAATTGAATTGGTGAATAATGTAACATGCTGGATAGAAACGGTATACAGGCAATACTAATGAGAACAGACTATAGTTGGAATATAAAAATGGATATGTTTGTAATACCAATATCTTTCAAATACTGCAAAAAATAACAATTTCAGTGCTCTGAAAAATTTCGATTCAAACAACTTGATTCAAATTAAATAATTGATTTGTCCAAATTGTGTAACTGATACGGTTATAGGAGAATATCATGCACATGAAGGCAACTCAGCTACTGAAACAAAATTGTTAGCAATTGCATGTGTCTTTTAGTTATTAGTAGTGGCAAATATGCATTTTATTTTTATTTTTATTTTATGTTTCTTCTTTACAGTTGCTTTTCAAATTACTAAAATGTTGTTGTATAGGCTGGCTGGTCCCAACTAAGCCATGTAGGAAGGTTGATATGAATTGCACTATATATGTACAAGGAAAAAGTAGAAATGGGATAGTAAAAGTTTAGTCTGAAATCTCTACCTTTCTTCTTCCTGTCATTTCTTTTTCCTTTCTTCTTCTTAGTCTAAATTATGATTCCTGGTTCTGCCTCTCCCCTCAAGTTCACATCAGTAACTTGTTTTAGCTTTGATCGCAAATTTTCACTAATTAAGTAAATTCCAAAGAACTGAAAAATGCAGACTTGTTTCGACTTTGAAATACGAATACCTTTTCAAATATTACTGAAAATGACAATAGAAACTTGTTTCAAACCAAAACATTCGCTGATTCACGTACCAGTACTTTCCAAGTTTTAGAGAACTAGAAATCAATAAACAATAGCAAATTTCCCTAAGTGACTAGTGTTGAATTTGTACCCAGAATCCAGAGTACCCTGCCGCTTCTGATATTGTGCGATTGATTTGGAACTAGAGGATTTGATCACAAGTGAGTGTCGTCGCCGCTTGTGAAACCCTAACGTCGCCCACCTCGCCGGTCGCCATTTTTTCCCTCTACGTCGAATTTTTTTTCCGTGTAAGTTGAGAAGATGATACCCTTATTTTTCTGCGGCCCTAAGCGAACGCTTTACTTGCTTTCGGGAAGGGTCGGGCCTGATTACAGTGGATGAATAACATGCGTTTTTCCAGTTTTGGAGTATGTGTTTTACGATTATATTCATTTCTGCCATATCAAGTTTCCACTTCATAAAATGATGATGCTACATTTTTTTTGCACTAATTATTGGTCCTGCTTTGCTCTGTTCATTATGAGCATGCATGTTAGAAATGATCACTTATGGATGTATATGTGCAAATATGCTCAAATTTATACTTCAGTATATCATTATTCCTCTTGGAAGTGGATGTCTGCAGCCATGTTTAACTACCCTGGGCTTTGAAAGAATAACATCAGAGTGCGCAGTTTATTACATTGAATAATCAATGGCTGTTGCTACAATAAAAACTATATCTAATACATGGAAACATGCAGTGGCAAAATAAGTGTTCTTTTCATGAAATTTATTTAAAATTGATCTTTGTTTGACAATCCCTTAGTGCTACATTGTTGTGCCAGCATAAAAGTTCTTGCATATTGCTCTGTAAAGCATATTTCGTCATGCATATTGTTCTTTCCTTGACTGTCGCATAATAAATCGATCTTTAAAGCCATTTGTGTTACAAACAAACATATTGCTTCCTGCATATTATTTATAGTAAGCTTAAAAATAATTGTAAACTTATGGTGAAAGGTTGACATTGTGTTCCGTTTCAAATGTATGTAAACATGTTCCTCGTCTGTTTTCTTGAAGATATATGATTTACTCTAGATATGCCGATGTGCAAGTGAGCGATTATCATTTTATGCAAGAGCAATAGCGAAAGAGGAGAGATACGAGATGACGCATGTGCGCAAAGCTCGGTAAAAGCTGTAATTTATTATAATAAATTTATGTATAAAATCTAATTTTTTTCCGCTGTATTAATATTGTAAATGATGATATTTATATAAAATTTTATTTTGCTACTATGCTGAGCACAACGATTCTGTGTTGAATTCCACATTAAACCTTGCAAGCCAATAACAGTCGGTCATTTTGAACGCTTCGACTTGGTTTAATTACCGACTAGGTGCAGTCAAAATGGCGGGTTGCTACAACCGTGAACTGATTCTTGTTTTTTCTTTTGTTGGAACTTTGCTGTAATTTTTTGTATTATCTATTAGAGGCAATTGAGAAGTTGGTGGGGCCTGATGTGAAAATGCAGGATGTTCTTGATGAAGAGACCAAGGCCATTGACAAGTCGGTGGGGCCTGATGATCACGTCATTTGTGCACTACTAGGAGTAGATTCTACTGTTGCAGCTACGCTTGTTCACAAGGCAATTGGAGGACAACTTCACTGTGTTTTTGTTGACAGTGGCTCACTAAGGTAACCCACTTGACTGAATTTTTGCTCACTCACGAGGAAAATAAAACATATAGCCTTAGAACTGTGCTTCTTTTATAAAACCGCCAACTCGGCATACATCAAAATTTTTATATTGATTATGCTTACATTAACTATGCACTACATTCATTTCTAGGTACTTGTTTTTTGGTTTGAGTACAAATTTGAAGAGCTTCATAGGCTTAGCAATTGGCTTTGGGTCAATCACTGAAGATGAAGACATTCAGAGTAAGAGTGAGTGTAATGGAGTGTATGTAGTGCGGCAATACTTGTACAAATGAACATTTTGTATAGTTATTGTGTAACAAAGATAAACAGAACCTTGTGCTATTCAAAAGTATAATAAAATTATTTATTTGATTTGAATAGTTATTGTGTATGGTCGATGGCCTGTTGTAAAATAGGTTTACCAAGTAGTTATTTTTATCGGTGTGGTGGAAGTCCGGTCATTTCCTCGAAGATGTCTGGATACTCGCCAGTAATAGGCACGTCTTACAACTCATCATGCTGGATGTCGAGGAAATTTAGAAAACTTAGCCCTCACCGCATTACTAGGTAGGTAAAAAAACAGTACCCACCGCCCATCATCCGCTCAAATGGTCACCGAAGACCCCTCATAGTCTGCCACCACCCTATACCTTGGGAGCCAATCGACTCCCAAAATAATGCCAAACCCAGTAAAGGCCAAAACAAATCAATCATAAGAAAACATGCATCCATGACTCGATAAGATCAAATTAAAACAAATCATACTGGGGCAAGTCGAACCATCGATCGGGTTCGTCACAACTAACGGTCTATCAACAATATCGGGTTCCAATCCCAACCTATCTACCAGGTCACTAGATATAAAGGAATGGGAAGCCCTGGTATCAAACAATACTCGAACAGAAACATCATAAACAGAAAGCATACCTTGAATGACGACACTTTTTCCTTTCTCCGCCGCAGTTGGGGCATTCGATGAGGAAGGAACAAAATTGATAGCATATGCTTTCATAATCTTCTTCTCTTTAGGAGGTTGTGTACATTTATCCTTGTGGTGTTCTAGTTGGCCACAATTAAAGCACTTCTTATCCACTGGCTTTGCTCGACTAACCTTAACATAACGGCCCTGCTTGAAACAGCTACAGCACTCAACATCTTTCTTATTCTTCTTTTTCTGACCATCGTTGGTTTGGTTTTGTTTGCTCTTATTTTAGGAATTATTCTTGCCTCCACCGCTTGCCTGTGACTTTGGCTCCCCTGCAGATGTAATAGCAACCTCGGCCTTTGACTTAGGGTAAAGGCTCTCCGACCACAATGCCTTTCCCACTACAGATTCGAAGGTCTGATCGATGTAGTTTATAAGTCTTTCCCACAAGTACTCGTCTAAGCCAGTTATGAACTTCTTGTTCTTCTTCTCAGCGTTATCAATAAGAGATAATTAATACTTCGATATGGTATTGAATTTAGCAATATATTCTGAGACTGCCCTACCATTCTGCTTAAGCTCCAAAAATTTCATGAACAATTCTGATTTATGTGCAGCTGGGATAAACTAATCACTGAATCGGGTCTTAAACTAATTCCAAGTAACTTGATCCTCAGGAGTACCTTCTTTAATTGCATTCCGCCAATTCATAGCCCGTCCTTGAAGTTGACACGATGCAAGCTTTCTTTTTATTGCATCATCGATTCCTAAATCCTCGAAGATGCGCTCACAACTATCAAGCCAATCTTGAACATCTGTAGCCGATTCCGTCCCATGGAACGGTTTCCCACCAGGACTAGTATATTGCTCGTTAAGCTTGGCAAAATCAGCTCTAGATGCCTGCACCACTGCACCACCACTGGTAGTAGCATTAGGAACTGCTCCCTGAACATCCCTAAGCATCTCTCTCATGAAGGTAGTGAACATCGTCCTCATATCAGGGGCATTCCTATTATTGACCCCTGAACCCGTTCTTCTCGTAGATCGTCTCATCGTTCAATCTGTAAAGAGAAAACGATTAACTATCTCCATAGTGGTGACAGTGCAGTGTGACATCATCCTTAGATGTACTAATAGTATATATATTTAGCTTTTGAAAACCAAAATATCACAAATATGCACTGTCATATACGTATACTATCTCTCCGTGTTGTCTTCCTGTAGGTTAACTATGCAACCAAGGCTCTGGTACCAAATGTGACGGCCCGCCCCGCACCAGCAAACACTTCCCAAGAAATACGCTGTGCCAATGTCCAACAAGCACGGGACGGTTGTCAAAGGAAAAGGGTTTGAAACTGTGAATCATCAAGAACCTATAGTACACCTCACAGCGCATGGAATAAAATATAATAATAACATAACTTGACATAAAACAGGCGAGACAGTACATAAGCTGAAAACTAAACCATTATAGCAGCGGGATCCAAAATACAGCTTATGATCCAAACCATCATTATTACAGCTTC